>CM057451.1:487799375-489163750 GCA_016271365.2 Neoceratodus forsteri | reverse complement strand
GTTGCCTACCTAAACCGACTGAAGACGACCAGTGAGGTAGGAGCTGAACCATTCAATTGTTTAACACCATACAACAGCTTCTAACAGATAATTATCAAATCATCTTGTCTAACCAGGTATTAATTATCATAGACAGAGCTCACACTATTCCAAGTCTAAACTCGCCTAGTATGAGTTCAAATATATTTGTTCAGGCGTCCCATCCCTAATTCTCCCCGCCATTCAATGGCTCTGCTGATGCTCACATTGGCCCAGAGTCTGAGCCAGATGTCTCCAAAGCAAGCCTCAGACTCCTCGAGGCTGGGGATTGGCTTTGGGATGCAGACACCCCACCCCCAAAAAAAAGGCCGGGCCAGTTTGTCCAATTCTTCAATATCCATGTAAGCTGATGGGTCTCATGGAAGTTTATTTCTGATAGCTAAAACAGCAGGTTCTGAACTCCTGATCAGTGGAAGTTTCAGCCTCCACCTGTACTGCTTCAGGAATGAAGACAAAGTTTAAATAAAAGGGAACAGAAACACAGAAACATAGACGATGATGGCAGAAAAAGACAGACGGTTCATGTAGTCTGCCCATATTGCCCTATCATACCCCAGAACCTGTAGTTTCTGTGTGGTCTTCTCCTACTTTATTCCCCCCATTATTCTCTGTGTTTTCTCCTCCCTTGTCCCACTGAGTAGCTACTATACATCCATGGCTCTATCCCAACCATGGCTGAAGCTGTCTGTGGTTCTGGCACAGACCACCTCTGCTGACAGACCATTCCATTGCTCAACCACTTTTTCTGTAAAATAATACTTCCTCATATCCTTTTTAAACCTCCTCCCCATTCATCTCCTCTCATGACCCCGTGTTCTAGCTTTCCTGTTCCTGGTAATTACCTCCTCACAGTTCACCTTGTTTTTTTCCTTTCAGGAACTTGAAGGTCTCTGTCATATCCATCCTCTCTCGTCCAGTTTTGATGGAATACATTTTCAGTGTCTTCAACCGATTCTCATAGGATCTGGCCTCCTGGCCCTGAATCATCAGCCTCTCCTGAGTCCGAATTATCTACGTCACTCTGTACTGTACCATCTCTAGTGTGTCCCTGTCCTTTTTCGGGTTGGGACTCCAAAACTGAGCATAGTGCTCCAGGTGTGGCCCCACCAGTGAGCTATACAGAGGTAACAGTACCTCTTGTTTCCTACTGTTGAACCCCTTCCCAATGCACCCTAGCATCCTGTTAGCCTTGAAATGTTATGATCTCATTTATTTTTTTACTTAGTATGCTTTATCCCCTGATGACCAGTCCACCCCATCAGCCCCAGTTTCTCTCAGTCCCGTCATCTGACTCATTTTTCTGTACTCACCGGCTGCAGTGCCCCATGGTGGGGCCCCCTGGGCCACTCACCATTAGCCTGAGAGGAACTCTAGTAGGGATGCTAGGCAGCAAAGTCGACAGGCTGTGTGGGACTGGTGAGGAGAGCGGCGTTAACCTGCTGCTGAGTGTATTTTCCATATAGTTGCACCCCAAACCCCGTGACATCAATGGGGCATGCTAAGCGTGCGCGTTCCCATGCACACCAAATTTGCTAAGATCATCCCTCCCTGTCAGAGCGCCAGTGTTCATCTGCCACCCGGGGTCACCCAGATGATGGCACAACACCGGAGGCATGCGTCTCCCTTCCCCTTGGAGGTGGAGAGTATCTATGAGACACTCTATCCACCCCCTCTTGGCTGTCCCTCTGATGCTCCAGGATCGTTCCCAAACACGGGTCATCAGCGGTGCAAGTGATAGCTCTACCGCTTCCCCGGGCGGCCACAGGATCCCAATACTAAACCCTGGGGAACCACACTGGTGACTACCTTCCAGTCTGTGGTTATGCCATCCACTGCTACCCACTGAGCCCTAATTCTTAACCTGCTTTATACTCACCGGGCTATACTTCATGCAATTCCAAATTTCCCAACATCTGAACCAACTTTTTATGGGGATCCATTTTTGTTTTCAGGATACAAGTCACAGCTGTCATCAACAAAACTCTGTTATGCAGCATTCCTCAAACATCTGAATTTCAGGACCTTCCAGGGTCAGACTGACAGCGCAGTCACTCGCAATGCTAGCAAGTGAGGTTCGGTAGTGTGCCCAGATCAGCAAAAGGCCAGTGGTGAAGAGAAATGAGCATCACCTAGGACACCCACCTTCTTGGAGGTGGGAGGCCACCTGTTTCTTGCTACACTTCTTGGGAGCCCAAGGGAGGTACTGGAAACATGGAGCACATGTTGCAAGTGGAACCACTGTCTGCAGCTGCAGCATGCATGCTGGTTGCATGCTTTGACTGCCTCTTAAGCCATCACTGTCAGCGTGGGAGGAATAACAGGGAAAATCATGACTTTGAAAGGATGACGTGGTATCCCAGCTGTTCATTCAGGCCCCGCAGCAGCCATATGCTAAGCATGAAAGACCTACTCCCCCACCGAATTTGGTCTCTGAAGGGGGACATGCCACTCCCAAAGGCCCTCACCATGAGGGTTAATCACGGCAGCATTGGTGAGTAGATTCCTTTGGCTCGGGTACAGCTGATGGAGCTTGGCAGTGGCTACGGAAATCTAAGCTGGCTGATGAAGTGGAAGTGGGAAGGTTGCAAGAATAATAAAAAAAAAAAGAAAAGAAATTTCAGAACCTTCCTATTTTTCAAGTAACTAAAGGCATTTTCTCTTAGATTTCATCATCTCACATTACTTATACAGTGCCTGCTGTGAAGTTATAATCCTCACCTTATGACATTAAATATCACTTATATGCTTTCCGCCAATCAGTGCACAAAGCCACTGTACCACTTATCCTGCGTACGGTAGTCTCTCGTGCATGAGCACTGGGAGTGGCGGGTTCCATCTCACATCCAGGGGGAAGGAGGGCAGCTTTACTTATCATTAGAAAAATGAAAAATAAACAAATAAAAAATTTAACTTAATCACTTTGGCTACCTTAAGTGATTTACAAGTTAATAGGCATCTGCAGAGTGTCTCTTATACAGACATACATATAAGAGAGGCAGTGGAGAGAAAGAAGTGCCCCAGCTGAGATACTTCTTTCTCTCCACTGTTTGTATGTGTTCCACAATATATGCACACCGTACCCATGTGATTGTATAAATGTGATTATCTGTGCAACCATCGGGTTGTGCATCTGGAGAAAGTGTGACCCTGAGCAAGTTACTTAACTTCCTTGTGCTCCCAGGTCGCACCTGTAAACAAGCTTTCAGCTTAGTGCGCCTCTCCTGGTTAAAAAAAAAAAGAAAAAAAGAGTAATGTGCTCGGGGACAGCCCAGCTTCCAGCTGCCTCAGTGGTGCAGCTGCTAGCACGATTGGAACGGTATTCCAGGCGGCCTGGGTTCATGTCCCAGCTAAGGTATTTACTTCTTTCTCTCCATTATTTGTGTGTGTTCCACAATATATGCACACCGCACCCATGTGATTGTGTAAATATAAGAGAAGCCCTGTGGAGGCCCTATTAACTTATTATAAATTAGCTAAAGTGATTCATAATCCCCCTGGATGTGATCTGGAACCCACCTCTCCTAGTGTTCATGCATGAGACTACTGTACTTATTAGTCTTTGGTAACCAGATAAGGCCCACTAGGCACAAGTGCCTGCTTTCAGGGATGACTCAGGTGCACTGGTGAGGTTAACTGACTTGCTCAGGGTCACAGTATGCATGTGGTGGCTGTGGGAATCAAACCTAGATTTGCTGGATGTACCAGCCTCATTCACAGCTCGTTACTCTAACCTTTAAACTATACTGCCAGCCCCGGGATGAGTGGAACAGTGGCCCTTTGCACCAACTGACTGAAACATGTAAGTGATATTTAATGTCATAAGGAAAGGATAATGACGTCACAGCAAGTACTGTGTTAGAAATGCTAACAGATGAAATCTAACAGAAAAGACCCTGAAAAATTTTAATACCCCAAGGAGCAGATTATAATATCAGGGCAGGTATAAGCAACAAGAACAGGTGACACCTAAGAGGCAAAGAGATCATTTTCATGAGAATATGTTTAGCAATGGACTAGAATGCTCAAAAATTTCAAATTGGGGGGAATTTTGTGGTATTTGAGCTCTATCAATGCTAGGTGTACTTTTCAGTATACCGTTATATGGGCGTCGCAATTAGGGCACTCCAAGCAGGTGAACTGGATTTTGTGGTGCTGGCAGGGACAGTGCCATCCAGGTGTTGCACCCCATGCCCTATATACCTCCAACCTGGAGATGATTACATTTAAGTAGTGGAAGGTTGGGGGGGGGGGTGGAGCCTTCCTGAAACAGACAGAACGTGCCCTGGGGCATTGGGCACACTGGGGGTTGGGTGGCACAATTGCCAGGTGCAAGGTTCGCCATTGGCATTGTGTCTGCGCCCTGACGGTTGCGTTTTTTCCTGTTGCTGCAACATGGTAGAACCGTTCTTGTCAGGCAGGAAGCTGGAATGCTAGGAAGACTGTAAAGACTGAGGCAGTCTAGGAAGGGGACGGGCCCTAGGACTTCTCTCAGACTGTTACAACCTGCCCTAGCTAGCAGGGCATGACAGCCCATACCAACCGACTGCTCTAGGAGTCAAAACACAATGTCACTTTAAAAATCAGACATGAACTAATGTGATGGCAGATTCTGCTTCACCACCTGGGAGACGAGAGTTCGTGCTGGAGCCTTGGAACCCTGCACTGGGATGGAGTAAAGATCAAGAGCTTCATGGAGTTAGTATAACGTGATCTGTCATAATTAATAAGACTATCTGTTGTTTTGTATTGTATGTTGATTTTAAATTATTTTAGATATTTATTATTTTATTGTTGTTTATGTTGTATGGTATTTAAATATTAAAAAAAAAAAAATCAGCTTCATGGAGGGTCAGACTCTCAGGGTGGGAGAATGTAGACTGCCCGACATTTACATTCCCTGTCAACTGGCCAACAAATAAGTGCCTTAGGTATTAACTGTGAAGGCAGCCGACTGCCTGTGCCCCCAGCCACAGCAAGTATGCAGCCATGGAAACTCCAATCGTCGGGGGGCAGGGAATTGGGGTAAGCACCGTGTAAAATGGTGGGGGTAATAAAACAACAATTTTGCTTCTTAGGTTGGACTAGTGTATCAGGGTTCAGCCCAAACTTGCTAGCTACCCTGCAGTGATGTCAAATATGTAGGCTTCACACATGCTGAGGAGGTAGTTTTTTTTTTTCCGTCACCAACAGTACACTCATCTTGTAATAGCACCCAAAAAGAAAGGGAATTTGGTGTTACATAGCACTTCTCATACAAACTGTACCCCAAAGAGTTATGCGGTGCAGAAGAGGGAGGGTAGAGAATGCTACTGCCACGATTAGGTACTGTGCGAGCTTCTTAATAACTGGAGTCCAAAGTTCCTCATAAAACAAATACTGAACAGGCTTCCCGCTTTTCTTTTATATTGCAAATTCATACTATTACAAGAAACACAGGCAAGGCTGCATTTTTTTTGTGAATGTGTGGAAGGGGGCTGGCTGACTGGCTAAAGATACTGTCAAAGAACACTCAAGCGGAGTCAATATTCACCCAAAGCTTCATGATGTCAGACTTCCGAATGCAGAAGCTGTTTGTGAAGACTCAACAGTACTGATAAAGAGAACGAGAAAACGCATGCAGGAGCGGGAACATGTCTGTGTCAACATGACCTTTGAAGGGTACCGATAACTCTGAAACTACAGTGACCTCCCACAGTGGGACAGCATGAGGGCTTTCTTGCTAACAGTGAGAAATGTTGCCTGACCATTTCATGTGGCATTTTCAGAGACATATTATAAAAGTCTATTTCTTTATAGGTGGTACATAAAAGGGGAATTCTCTGTGCTATATGTCAGTGAAGAACAGAGAAAAGGTCAAAAGCTACCACTAGAGTACTTTCTAGTCTCCCTTTTTTTTGATTTCATCAAGTTTTTCCTTGTCCCCAGACGTGCCCAAATGGCACCTCCCCCATCACCATCACTGATCTTCTCATGGACTTACCAGTTATCCACCATGTGCCAGGACCACAACAGTGGTGGGTGGCCTGCCATGTTGCTCATGCGTGGGTCTGCCAGGGATGCTGACGCATTACTGGAACTGAGCTTTTTCCTCCAGCTCCTGGTTTTCTCCTCAAGAGTGCCGGCATTCAAAGACATGCACGCATGTTTGGCGTCCAGCAGCTGTCTCTCACCGTGTCTAGGTACTTTCGCTGTGTTGACACCTGGTCTCTACCAGATGGCAGTGAAATAGGTGGATGCAACATCTCTCCCCCCACCAAAGGAGAAGAACTGTCTTTGGAACTCTTGCTCTTTCCTCTGTGGCTGGCCCCTGAGAGACCAGAGTCCATTCCTGAATCCAGGTCACAGATGTAGTGAGCAGCAGCGCTATGGGCCCAGCCTTCCTATGCCACATTTTAACACCAGATCTACTTCAGCAGCTCATTCCAACGATCAGTAAGTTCTCAAGGAAACCTTTTGGTTACATATCTGATTTTACACCCCCCCCCATGCTGGCATAGTGACTGTACACAGTGCTGCCACTTGGGTCACTGAGTTTCGCATATGATCAACTTGTCTCCAAGGGAGGGAACGCAAATGACTGCTCAGCATTCATCTCCCCCACTGCCCCCCACTGCCAGTAGAGTGGCACTGGCTGTTAGCAGGCTTCCAGGCCAGCAAGGTGCAGCTGTAGTGGTAGTGTTGAAGGAGTACCAGGGAAAATTTAGGGAGAAACAGGATGAAAAAAAAAAATTTCCACTTGAGTTTTTTTAATCGCTGTACTAATACAGCTATGACACGCAGCTCTGTTCCACAGTGCTGTAAAGGGGTACGTTGTTCAACAGAATTTTTGCCGAGAATGTGGCACAACTGCTCTGTATGTGTACAACAGGCTGGTATTTTTGACACCTTTTTTGCACCTCACAGTTCTTGTCCATCAATGGAAGATGGTGTTTTTAATATAACTATATCTGTGCATAAGTAGACCTCTGACAGCACCTAGTTTCATAAAAATATAGCAGCACATGGCTAGACATCAGACAACTATTGCATACTGTATCTTAATTTTGTACTTACACTGTTCTGTATCTCTATCTTATTGTGCCTGTATTGTTCCCTATATGTATCTTCATACTGGACTTGTTTTGTTCCACATCTGTATTTTCATAATGAACTTACACTTTTTTTTTTGCGCTATTAGTTTATGTGCCCTTGCTCCAGCCCCATCTCTGGAGGGAGCCCCCAGACCCATCCCCCAAACCTCCACCAGGTGACGCCAACCGATACCCCCAGGGCTCCCCGATGGGGCACCCCGAACCCCAGAGACTGGATACAGAGTGGCCGGCATTGTGGCTATTCAGGGGCGGGACCTGCGAGGTGCCCGCCATCATCCTGCCAGAGTAAATCATTTTCTCCTCCATTTTTGTACAGCCTCCTCAGAGGCGGAGAATGCAATGACACCGGCGCCAGTAGGGCGAACGCTCCCAGGCGCATCCTGGCAGGCATCTGCCCTGCTTCTGACCCATCGGCAGCGTCAGTGAGCTGCCTCCGGCCTCAACTGGGGCCAGGCGTGCGCTGACTGCTGAGAGACCCCCCCTTCCCGAAGGACAGCAGTCCTTGGGATGCTCAATCCTTCTTCTCCCCTGTTGACCCCAAGCGGCCCGCGCTCATTTCCTAGTCTGGTTGCTGGCGTAGCATGGCGTCTAGTGCCTCCAACCCTCAGATGCCACTGGGCCAGCTGAATTTACATTGTTCCGCCGTGGCCATTGTTGTCGTGCTTGTATTGCTCCGTGTAAACCCTAGGTGGCGCTATACCAAGGGTTACTACCCCTGCCTGCTTGGCTAGTAGCAGCTTAAGAGGTCTGAGTTCTGAAATGGGTGCCTCCACCCGGAGGTCAGGGTTGGTAGTGGTCAAGCTACCCTGGGCACAGCCCTCCGGGACACTGTAACCCCCCTCTTTCCTTACTAGTGGCCTGAACAATACACAATAATCACTTTCACAATACCCATGATACACCACACAAGTACCCACTCTGTTTGCACTTACCACCAGGGCTTTCCTCTGGCTCGACCCTGGGGACCCCCTGTAAAACAAGGTTATACATATCAAATAACAACAGTACAGTACTCTTGCATAAACTGGAACCACAGTCAGGGTAAATGCAAAAAAGAGTTAGATCTGATTTATTTAAGGGGCTTAAACAAGGGAGGGGGTGTAATCAGGTTAATTTGCTTAAAGGCTGTATCAATCAAACAGTTATGCATGCACTTCAGGGTCCATAAACAGTCACACACTCTGGAAGAAAACAACATGCACCACACACACTAATTGTAATCCGGAGCCGAGGGCTCAGTTCGTGAAAAGAAAACAACAAGGCAATCAAATGACACACTTTTAGATTAGGCTGTTGTTGCAAGGAGCTACCCTGATGGTTACTCACGATACCAAAGACTGGACACAGGTTGGACGAACATTGAGACTGCAGGTAAGTTGATCTGGAGTGCCAGGAGAAGCAGGGTCCACACGATTACCGGTCGCTGTCCTGTTCAAGTGTGGAGCAGGGGCTGATCTCAGGCAGGTCTCTCGACGATGGCTTTCTCTGTACAGGGGGTAGTCTGACCAGGCCAGTGTGGCAAGGCCCAGGACGAATGGAGACAAATTCGGATACAGTCCGTTTTGGGCTGGATACAGCTTCCAGCAAGCAGAACACAGTACACACAATGGGAAGCCAAATCACGACCCACTAACAACTCACAGCACATTTACATGAACAGAAATTCTACTGTACCAGGCAAACTGCTCTCCGGTCATGATTGCAAAGTTTCTGCACAAACCGGGGATTCAAAAGTAGCTGGAAATCCTGACAGGCTGATCGCATTCAGCAAATCTTCGGTCTTCTTCAGGTAGATCCTGGTCACAACTCAGTGGCTTACTTCGTTCTCACAAACTCGGATTCAGTCTGAACTGATTCTCTTGTCCCTCTCAGGGGCAGCAGGCAGGCATGCAGGCCAAAACTCAGGCCTTTACAGAGACTGTATTGAGCTGCTGCTTCTTCAGCTCCCAACTTAGATCTGACTCAACTGCCAGCAAGCCTGGGAAATTCCCCAAGATCCAAAAGGTTCGGTTGGCTGATCCTGCTCTGTCAGTCACAACAAAGGCTCCCCCTTCAGGTGCAAAAAGGCGCAAAAAGCCCAAAACTACAGTTCCTACAGATTTTGACTCCAGACAGCTCCTGTAGTCAGTCTCCATTTTAGGTCCCACCAAAACTGATTGGTCCAATTCACAGTCCAGGACCAAGATAGTGGAGATAAACAAAATAGTCCTTGCTGCAAAGAAGGCAGGCCAGACAAACCACATTATCATCATCTATCTAAATGATTTTCAGCAAACAGTTACATCTTTCAAAAGAGCTCCCTCTCAGATTACTTATGACTGCAATCCAGGCAGCTCTTAAAGAGACAGTACACAGAGGCTACACAGGCACTCTCTGGGAAATCACATTTAAACTGCTAAAACGCAGGACACCAGCCTGGCAGTGAGCATTTAGGAAAGCTCAAGGAAGACTTTTGGGAACCACCATTTGTAGGGGGGGGTTACATCCATATCTGTAGCTTCATATTGTACTTGTACTGTTCAGTATCTGTATCTTTATACTGCACTTGTACAATTCCGTATCTGTCTCTTCATATTGTACTCGTATTGCTCCGTTTCTGCATCTTCGTATTGTACATGTATTGTTCCATATTTGTATCTTTGTGTTGTACTTCTGTTGTTCCATTTCTGTTTCTTTGTATTGTACATGTATTTGCTTCATATCTGTATCTCTGTATTGTACTTGTGTTGTTCCGTATCTGTATCTTCATACTGTACTTGAATTGTTCTGTATCTTTGTACTGTATCTGTGCCATTCCATATCTGTCTCTTTATAACTTACTTGTTTTGTGCCATATTTGTATCTTCGTACTGTACTTCTGTTGTTCTGTTTCTGTATCTTCATATTACACTTGTATTGCTCCGTTTCTGTATCTCTGTATTGTACTTGTGCTGTTCCGTATCTTCATATTGTACTTGTATTGTTCAATATCTGTATCTTAGTACTAAACTTGTATTGTTCCGTATCTGTATCTTTCTATTGTACTTGTATTGTTCTGTATCTGTATTTTTGTATTGTACCTGTGTTGTTCCATATCTGTATCTTTGTACTGTACTTGTATTGTTCCATACTTTTGCTTTAAAATTGTGTATAGTTATGTGCTAGTTTGATTATGTTTCCTTTTGTCCACTAACACTATCAGTGTGGTGCAGCCAGTCAGTGGAGGAGGAGGCTTATCATGTGGTAATTCAGGTAACACCCCCCCCCCCACATCACCATTATTATAAAATGCAGTGAGGTGATTCACTGACATTTTCTTTTTAGAATAAAAAAAAGCTACCTTCCATGCAATGGCAGAGCGCGCACGACCCATATGAATACTGTGCGATAATCACATGGACCCCTGCAATCAGATTCCCAAGCCCAGTTTTATAAACACAGTTTGCAAATGCTAATCAAATTGCTGGCGATGGAAACGGTTAGTTAATACACTTATACCCGGGTAAGAAGTCAACAGGTCCAGTGAGTTCCTCCTTCCCAGAAGCACAGCTGTAGGTTAATACCACCGCTCAGACCACTCATACAATTGGTAAGAGTGGATTAACGCACATTCTTATGGTAAAAGAACTGCAAACCAGGCCAAGAAAACCATGAACTAAAGTTGAGAGGTTCTGATACTCTAAGAGTGGTCTCCCTGGCAGTATTAATATATTACTGATCGAGGTAGATCAATAATATTTTTAAAAAGTTTACAAAAGTACCTCACAGGAGTGCATTTCCAGGGCATGTGAGTGAGGCACTACTACAGAGTTTTTTGTTTAACCAGGAGAGACACACTAAGCTGAAAGCTTGTTTCCAGGTACGACCTGGGAGCACAAGGAAGTTAAGTGACTTGCTCAGGGTCACACAGTATGTAACCCAGGTCTCCAGGTTTGCAGCTCAGAGCCCTAAACCACTGCGCTATACTGCCTCCTTGTGCATAAGAGTGTCTCACGTGCAGGAGCTCTTCCTCAGTCTACAATGGGACACCTTGCCTCCGCCTTTTTGTTGAAGTACTGTTTGAGTCTGAGCTTAAAGGTTGCTACAGAATCAGCGGATACCAGCTGCTCTGGAAGTCAATTTCAAGTGTCCATTGTGTCATTCCATGAATTAGTTGTTGTCGACATTTCCTTAAATCTTCCTCCTTTCAACGGCACTGCATGATCCCCTTGCCATCTGTCCTTGGAACATCCTGATGAGCTGCTTGTGTCAGCCAATCAGGTGATACTCCAGGTGATACATCGCCCTCAAGTCAGTATACTGCTGGCCAGCAGAGGGTGAAGAGTGACTCTTGCTTCAACATGTAGAATGTTTTCTTTTCTTAAGTCTGTATTTTTATTTATTTATTCATTCATTCATTCGTTAACCGGGTTGGTGCACTGATCCTGAAGACCTTTTTCAGGCACGGCCTTGGCCAGGAACTTGCAAATACAAGTAGTAGTAAACAGACATTCAGTACAAATAGAAAATAGTCAAAAGATCACTAACATCAAGTAGGCAGACTATACAGGATTGCGGGGAAGAAACAACAGACAGCGCCAAGTGCATCTAATCAGATGAGCACTGGAATGAATCTATACAGATACAGTGCAGGGCAATGCAGCAACACAGGCAGCAAAACAGGGCATCATTTTGAGGGGGCGGGTGGGAGTACTCTGCAGAGCATGCAGTTTTGGCTTCAGTACAAACTTCACTGGCAGAGTCACCCCCCTGCTGCATCTCTGCTTGGGATGAGTGCCTGGAGCATCAGAGGAAGAAGAATTGAGTAACTCAGAGGATGCTCTCCACTCTGGGGAGGAAGGGGGCCCTGCCTGCGCAGCTGGAAGAGCCAGGCAGGTGGGCAGGAATCAACAGGCTGTGTGATGCACGCCTAGTGTGCACATCTAAGGACCCCTGCCATTGGCGTCCTGAGGGAAGGGAAGTAACAGGATGAGAAAATAACAAGTGCAGCAGAATGAAGCTGGCTACTCTGGGCCCTACACAGCCACCTGAACAGCAGCACTGATGGGATTCCAGAGGGGGATTTGTCCCAAGGGCCCCACCACAGTAGGAAAACTGTGCAGTTTAGTAGTCAGGCAAGGCAGTGCTAGGGCTCAGAAGTTGCCTGCAGCCTGTTAGGGGCTGAAAAGGCGAAAAAGGAGGCATTAAGAATAAATTAAATAAGCCCGGCCCAGTGGCGCTGAAGGCTGAGGTGCTGGACGCCACACCTCGTGCCACGCCAGCGACCCGGGTTTGGGAGCGAGCCCAGGATGGACTGCTCTCTCTTTCCGGGGAGGGTTAGGAGCGCCGCTCAGCTCAGGATCAACCCTGGCGGCGGCTGGGGGTAGCCGAAAGCAGCGCGTGAGTGCAGTACCTGGGTGGAGTCACGGCAGTACATTGCCGTGACGGGCTGGGCTCCACAGGGAACTTAAGTACAGAAACCCCCCCTCCCTCCTCTGACAGGTGATGGCGCCTCCCTCTGCGGTCCACACTCCTGGAAATGGACTCAGCCCCTCGGCTTGGTTCCCCCCGGTGGCTCAATACTATAGACAGAGCGCCCTAGGTGGAGGTGACCCTTCCCTGGAGGGCAGACCCAGGGGATGCCCAGTGCTGGAGGGGAGCTGGAGGGATACCGAGCCACATAAGGAGGTAGAGACTGGGGTCAGAGGTTGCCAGAGGGAGTTCGGAGGATCCAGGTAAGGGGCGAAAAATAGAATTCGAAAAAAAAAAAAAAGAATAAATTAAATAAGATACCATAGTTAAAATAATTTTCAACCCAGCAAGGGACAAATCAGATAGCCAGGTGGCCAAGGAGCACTAAATAAACTGGTATGACTGCTGGCCCACTAGCGCAGCGGTTGGATTTCCACTTGCGAAACCTCAGGTTCAGATGCGGACTTAGGGCATCGGAGGGCTGGACAGAAGGAAGAGAACTGAGCATCCCGGGGGTGGGGGGTGGGAGAGGACCGGCACATGCATGACTCCTGGCTGTGGCCGGGGGGAATACAGCTGCTGGCACATCAGGCAGATGAAGCCTCCATCTGCCAAACATTAAACACTGTGTCGCTACTACCTGGCCCTGGGGCAGCTCTGGATTTCACCTCCTATGTAGGTTAACTGGATAGTGTGGTAATGTCACCGAGGAGCAGTAGGTAACCCTACCCCTGACAGCAAGCCAAGGGGGAGTTCACACAGTGGGGTGTCGTAGGTGGTCTGGAGCATCAGAAACCCAGGTAACAGGCCTTGGTGGGCAGGATGATGGTGCTGGTGACAACTATAGGAGGTCCTGATAGGTTGGTGAGTGTGTGTGTGTGTGTGTGTGTGGTGGGAGATGGAGTTTCAAAAAAAAAAAAAAAGGAGGAGGGAGAACTGTGCTTGCCTGTGGCAATACCTCCATAGTGGTGCAGTAGAAAATCCAGGCATGATTTGGAAGGACAGCACACATATGTAAGAGTGTCTGGCTTGCCAGTGCTTGTGCACACAATGCGGCATGATCCCAGAGGGCGGGACTCTTAATTAAAGAAAGCAGATTACCTATTGGTAGGATGAGGCCTGGGTTCCCCAACACATCACCATACTGCAGGCCATATTTCCCTGCCTCTCCCTTCCCTTCCCTCACTGCTTCCCTCTGACTGCTGTCTAAGTATGTAAATCCCCCTTCCCTCTGCCATTGTGCTAAAATGGGCAGATGCCAATACCCCAGAGGGATAATCGCTGGGGCTCCACCTCAGGGAGCAAGCTGGGGAAGGGGGGATTAGGGTTGAACAGCTTGGGTCCCGGAAGGAGTATAACAAATGAAACCCTGCAGTTGGGCTATAAGCGTCTGGCTGTAATTGGAGGAGGTACCATGGGCTTTCAAGGGGGCATTAAAAAGAACAAAAATCCGGCCTGTTGGCGCAGCGGTTGGATTTTCACCTGCGACGCCAGCGACCCGGTTCGGGAACGGACTCGGGTCGCTGAAGGGCTGGCAGGGGGAGAAGGAGGCGTCCACTGACAGCTCGCCTTCTCCCGGGGAGGGAGGTGCAGGTTGGTGTCTGCTGACCTAGCGGAGGCTGGGGTTCAGCCTGAAACCCGACCCTGGCAGGAGAGACAGACATTGGCGTAAGCCTGGGCGTCATGTACGTCTGTCCTCGAGAAAAACCACGAAAATGGCGCCCTGGTCGGTCAGATGGCGCCCGGATCCTCATTCCCGGGCTCCCAGACCTCCATCAACCGCGCCTCAGCACACACAGGGTTGTTGGACTTAGCCGAATAGGCTCTTCCCCTACGAAGGTAGGGACCCTCCCGGCGAAGGGATATCCGGGGATACCTGGGCTGGCTGCGATGTGGGGCGGTGGGGTCGGGTACCAGGTGGGTAATCCATGTGGAGGCCGAAGGAGAGTCCCGGTCAGGTCAGCGGGGCGATAAATACATAATGCAAAAAAAAAAAAATGAACCGAAAAAATTAAAAAACTGCCAGTCTTAAATTATTGCAGACATGTGAGGGGGCTTAGCACAGCTTACAGCAGCTACAGCACACTGGCTGATCAAAAAGCTCCAGGACCAGTCTGACCTGGTGGCGCTGAGGGTTGAGGCACTGGACACCACACCTCGCGCCACGCTGGCGACCCTGGTTCGGGAACAGACTCAGGTCTCTCGGGGGCCGGTGGGGGAGGCAAGGATTGAGCATCACAGCTCTTCTTCCTCGGGGTGGGGGGTCTGTGCTGTGAATGGCACAGCTAGTGGGGCTCGTCTGCGCCCAGGGTGCCTGGTTGCCTCCGCCGAGGTGGAGACAGCTGCTGCACCCATTGCACAGTGCGCGGGCACAAAGGGGTGAAAAATCCCCGGCAGCAGGATGATGCCCGACTCCCTGCAGGCACCGTTCCCGGGCCAGGCATAAGGTAAGCCATGGTAGTTCCGGGGGACGGAGCTGGGGAGGGGGGTTGAGCAGAAGGGGGAGGTGTAGAAACAGCAGCTGTATTAAAAAAAAAAAAACCTCCAGGGCCAGACTGGCTCAGTGGTGCAGCATCTGCATATCATGCTGCCACTACCTGGAAGTCAGGAAGGTGTACATTGTAAGCCCCAGAATTCCACTCTGGAGCCAGCAAAATGCCAAGCGTGTCACAGAAGTGAGACACTCAGCTACCAACATCCATGCACCACCTGGTGGATGATCAAGCAGAAACCAGGGCTGTGAAGTAAGTTGCTCACCTCCCAGCAAGAAGGGTGTGGCAGCAGTGAGTCTGTCAGGGTACAGGGAGATGGGGGGAACATATAAAAAACAACAAAAAACTAAAAAAACAACAACCTCTAAGCCCATTGGTCGAACTGAGAAAAAGCACACAGCAGTGCGAACAAGTAGCAGAGCACCCATTAGGAGCTTTCTTAAGTTACCGACAACAGAAAAACAAAACAAACAAAAATGAACTAATGAAATATTTCTGTAATAAATGGTTCACCACAACTCCAGTAACAGTTCACAGCTTGCTGTATGCTGCTGTGTTAATAACTGGGTCACATACCGCAGGTTTATTGCTTGCAGTCGGTTAGAGGAAACTTAAACCTAAACAGTGTTGTTAATCTAATTGGAAGACTAAATATACAGCATTTGTCATGTGTCGAGCACATGTGAATTAACCTTATAACTACTGGGAAACTATACATTTCATAATAGTGCTTTTTCAGAGTAAATTGGCTCTAAACTGTCTTAGGAAGAAGACTGTTAATTCCTTCCTTTTCTAAACTCTTCTAATGCCTTTTCCTAAGAAAATGCTAACACTGTTTCTAAAAATAGTATACTGCAAGGAAAAGAAATGTAGTCATTTTCCTCTGTATTGTAATTTCTCACATAACAGCTTAAAATTCTGTTTAACTGAGGCAGCCAAATGGCCCAGGCTACTGTACCAGTGACCTGGGCTTGAAAGCGAACTAGGTTGCTGAACCAGCAGTCAGAGAAGGATAAGAAGCTCAACTGTACTACCAGCTTGGGGGATGGGTTTGGGTTCTATCAACACACTGATTCCTTTGGAGGGGGCAGTAATCCTGCTCCCTCACAAGTCGTCGTCTTTACAGGCGCGGGGCTGATAGTTGCCAGTAAAAGACATCACAGGGAGGCAGATGGTGACAAAAGCATGAAACAAAAGGGTGGTTTCCTGCACACTTGGACCCCCCGCCATGAAGCCTGCCACCCGCTCCACCGGATGATGTATAGGGTCACCATTTTTGCCCTACAATGTAAAAAAAAAACAACTAAAATGGAATTTGTCATTTTCAAACACCACATAGATTCAGTTTGTCATATATCATAAAAACGCAGTTGGCAGCACCACACAGAAACTCAGAATCTGGCAGCAGATAAGGGTCGTTTGGACCACCCAGTCTGCCCAATTTTCTCTACCTACATTCTCACCGCAGACCCTACCTGATCTACAGCTCTTTCTGCCTCCCCCACTTCCATTCCACCACGATTCCCTTGTGCCTATCCCATGCGTTATTGAACTCCACCACTGTTTTCACCTCACCACATCCACTGGAAGGCTGTTCCAGGAATCCACCACCCTTTCTGTGAAGAAGTATTTCCTCACATCTCTCCGGAATCTACCCCCTTCAGCTTCACAGCATGTCCCCTTATTTTTGAGCACCTTTTCTTCTGAAAAATACTTCCCTCCATTATATTTACCCTGTGAGGTATTTAAGGTCTCTATCATGGGCCAGCGTGGTGGCCTTGAGGTTGAGTGCTGGATGCCACACTTCATGCTATGCTGGCATCCCAGGTTCCAGGAAGTTAACCTAAAGGTGCGCCAACACGAAGCCAGAAGCAGAATCGCGTTGGCTCTCTCTCTCCAGTAAGGGGTGGGGTCGCCGCCTGTAGTCCGCCGTCACTGGATGGAGGGTTGGGTGCTGGGCGCGGGTGGTTCCCAACAGGCTGGAAGGAGGGGCATCCCGAATGGTGTGTGTGTGTGCTCCACGCACGCACTCACATCGGGACGAGCGGTGAAAATGGAGAAAACCCGCAAAACACAGAACTACATATGAAAAAAAAAGGTCTCTATCATATCCCCCCCCCCCCTTCCAGGGTGGCTATACTGAGGTCCTTTAGTCTCTCCTCATAGGGCTTTAGGGAAAGGAGAAGTTATTTAACCAGGAAACGCACACTAAGCTGAAGCTTGTTTCCAGGTGCGACCTGGGAGCACAAGGACGTTTAAGTGACTTGTTCAGGGTGTCACAGTATGCAAGTGGGAGCTGTGGGATTCAAACCCAGGACCCTGCACCATTTTATTTGCCCTCTTCTGGACTGCCTCCACTCTGTCTATGTCTTTACAGAGATGTGGTCTCCAGAACCGGACACACTACTCAAGGTGGGGTCTTACCAGCGATCTATAAAGGGGCAACAACACCTCCCTCTTTCTGCTGGTGATACCCCTTCCTATGCAACCCAGCATCCCACTAGCCCTCCCAACTGCCATGTCGCACCGGCTGGCCACCTTTAGGTCATTTGATATGATGACCCCTAGGTCTCTTTGCTGCTTGGTTGTCGTTAATACCACTCCATCCATTCAGTACTCCGTGCCCTGGTTTCTGTGCCCTAAGTGCATTACCTTGCACTTTTTCATACTGAAACTCAGCTGCTATACCCTTAACCACTCCTCAAGTTTTCTCAGGTCTCTGCTTATCCTTTCCACACACACCCCGGTAGTGTCCACCCTGTTGCAGATCTAGGTCATCCACAAAGAGGCAGACCTTCCCGTCTAGCGTCTCTGCAACGTCACTTATAGAGACATTAAAGAGGACCAGTTCCAGCACTGATCCCTGAGGCACCCCACTAGTCACCCACCCTTCCTTGCAGCAAACTCCATTTGCCACCACCATCTGTCGCCTTTCCCCTATCCAACTTCTTACCCAGTTCACCAAATTTTTACCCACTCCTAAGCTATCAAGCTTGATTACTAGTCTCCTACATGGAACAGTGCTAAAAGCTTTACTGAAATCTAGGTAGGCCACATCCACTGCTCCTCCCTGATCTAACTCCTTGGTCACCCATCAAAGAAATCTATCAGATTTGTTTGACATGACCTCCCCCCTGTGAATCCATACTGCCTCAGGTCTTGTAACCCACTGGATTCAAGATATTCCACAATCCTTTCCCTCACAGTATTTTCATTAACTTCCCTATCACTGACGTCAGGCTGACTGGCCTATAACTGCTAGCCTCTCCCCTGCTACGTTTGTGAAATGGGACTACATTGGCCCTCCTCCAGTCCTCCAGAACCACTCCGGTCTCCAGTGATCTATTAAACAGGACTGTCAGAGGTGTAGTCAGTACCTCCCTGAGCTCCATCAACACCTCTGGATGCACCCAATCTGGCCCCACTGCTTGGTCCACTTTTAGATTAGCGAGTGCCTTCATGAGACTCTCCTCTGAAATAGGACTAGTGTCCACCTCTACCTCCCCCCAAAGCTGTTACTTTTCTGTGGACCCTTCCCTTCCCCATCCTCTGTGAACACCGAGTAGAAGTATTTGTTTGTAAGCACCCCTCTTTTTGGGTGCTTACTATATAGCCTCCTGCTTCCCTTTGCCTTTTATGACCTGGGGATGTGGCCTGCCTGCTTGTCGGGTGGAGCCTCAGGTCCTGGGAGGGATTTAAAGAAGGGGGTTTTGGCACCTGGGGAGGCCAGCGGGAAAGGAAGGAAGAAGTTGGGGCCTGGCGGGTTGTCTCGCCCAGGTCCAACCTGGGGTTTCAGTGGGTGTTGTGTAGCACTTTGCCTGGGGTACTCAAGGAATGGAGGGTACCGATAGCCATGGCAGCTCGAGCGGCATGTATGGGACCCCACAGCATTATTTTGGGGACCCACAGCCTGGGTAGTAAGGTGGGTCCACCTTGTGCACTGCAGCACCGGGGTGGACCAGCTGCAAGGTCTGGGTATTGGTGGCTGGTGGTGGGGTGGCGCGGTGGTGGAAGCCCACGTCACGGGGTGTGTGGTGGTGGCAGCCTGCAGCCCCTGGCACTCCACCAGTCACAGGGCGTTGGGCCTGCTTTGCAGTTCGTGGGAAACCGATGCATCTCTGTGGTGGATGCTCGGAGCTCAGTTGGGGCCTGGGAAGCAGAGTAGGCCAGTAGATAGGCCTTTGTAAGGCCCTTACTGAGCCGCATTAGGATGGAGGTAGAACGGAGCCTGCTATAATACGGAGTGTTTGAGGACTAAACCGAAGTGTTGCTGCCATCATTTGAAGCTTGTTCCAGCTCTGTGGGACTCTCAAAATATTTGACCACCTGGTAGCAAGTCTGAGCCCTGGTCCCGTGCCACTGTACTACTGTTTGCTGCTTTCTGAACTTTGCCATGCTCCCTGCTCCATGGAGTAGGCCTTTGTGTTAATTATTCACATTAAATTAATTTGAAGAGATTTTTGGTGTGGACAATGGCTTCTCTAATGAACTTGTGCAGTGTGCCATAACCTTAACTGCCCCCTCTGTATGTGGTCCGGACCCAAAGATGCTGTGCCCCCCCCCCACCACCACGCTGAAGCGACCATCTTGCACACAGACATGATCCAGGTAAAACTGTTAACTTATTTTATTCTCCTGGATTGTGTTCTGTGATAGAAAGAGCCCCATCCCCTTGGACAGTTACCATCATACCCCTAGAAACTGGGGAGGGGGTCTATTACATATTCAAGATATCTGCCTTTTCCTGCCCCCCGTGCAGTCCCCCTTCCTTATTAACCTTACAATCCCTCCCTTGGTCTTCCTCTTTTCCCTTACGTACCTAAAAAATATCTTGTCCTCTTTTGATACTGTCTGGACTATTCTCTCTTCAGTTTGTGCCTCTGCGCTCCTTACTGCTTTCCCTGATTCCCTCTGTTTCTCCTGATACACCTCCGTATCCTCTTCCCACTTTGTCTCCTTGTACTTTCAGGATGCAGCTCTTTTATCCTTTATCTTTTCTGCTACCTCTTTCGAGAACCGCAGCAGTCTCTGTTTCCTCCTGCTTGTGTTCACTTGCTTGACGCAGAGGTTTGCTGCCTTCACTATGCCCCCTTTCAGCTTGGCCCACCGTTTCTCCACCTCCCTGGTTCATCCTCACCTGCCAGGTCATCCCTGATGCATTCAGCCACCTTTATAAAATCTGCCCTTCTGAAAGTCCAGGACCCTCGCCCGTGTGTGGTTCACTTCTGTAGCTGTCCTTATATTGAACCACTGCACGGTGATTACTGGTCCCCAGGTTTCCTCCCACCTTGACGTCTGCAACACTGCCCGTTAGTGAAGCAGGTCCAGTACTGCCCCATCACGAGTGGGCTCACTGACTAGTTGCCTGAGGAATGCCCCCTGCAGCGATTCCAGGATGTCTCTGCAACCAGGGGTTCCACTCCCTGACTCCAGAGTGACCCACAGTACCTCTGCCACCCCGAATTCCCTATATTTCTGTTGTTTTTATGCTTTCCTTCACATAAACCACCACACCCCCTCCTTTCCTTCCCACCCTGTCCTTCCTGAACAGAGTGTAGCCTGGTATAGCCATATCCCAGTCATGGTTTTCAGTGCACCATGACTTGGTAATGGCCACTATATCCAGGCCGGCCTCTGCCATATGACCTCTAGGTCTGGAATCTTATTTCCCAGACTTCTAGCATTTGCACACATGGCCTTCCAGATTTTGTTAGCACTCTGTTTGTTACCTTCCCCTTTTTTCCTTTCTGCCCTTCCTCCTTCCCCTCTTTCTTTTTACTGTTTCTGTCCCCCCCTTTCCATTTCTATCACACTGCTTCCTTTATTAGTTTGTACCCGGGAGGAAGGGAAGGTTCCTTTCCCCTCTGTATTTCCCTACTCTTTACTTCAAGCCTGTGGGGGGGGTGTCAGTTTCTGCCTTCCCGATTCCATCCGTCACCCCTTCCAGCTAGTCTAAATTTTCACTCAAGTAACATTTAAACCATCCACTGAGAAAGTATAGTTACTTTAGGTACCTCGGGGTATGGCTCAATCAACACCTAGACTTCAACGCCCACATTGATTTGCTACAGAAAAAAATACACCCTAAATTAGGCGCACTATACCGCAATAAAGGCAACCTTCCAACCTTGGTCAAGAGAGAATTAGAGCTCAAAATGATCCTCCCCATTTTTGACTACGGCGACGTGGTCTACAGCAGCCCCCATCCACCTTTGCCAGCTTGGACCCCTCTTTCCCTCTTTCTGCGGTTCATCCTAGACTGCCCACCCTCCACCCATCACTGCGACCTGTATAGCGCCTTGCCTCCCATCGCTGGAGTCTCGGCGTAAACTACATTGCACTAATCTTATAGCCAAATACTGGACCAATGCCCACCCCCATCTCAGCTGCGTACTGGCAACTCAACCCCGGGCATACTCCCTCAGGCTCGGACTCAAAACAACTCAAGTCCCTTTCATTGCACTTGAAGGGCTAATTGGCCTTCAAACATCAGCTGCCCAAACTCTGGAATGACTTACCGGCAGACATTAGGCTCTCCACCTCTCCTAGGCTTCTCAAACTGCTTCTACGAGCCCACTTCTCCGATGTAAGCAACTGCAACCTACAGCCTAGACCTGCCACCAGGGGCATCTAAACGGATCTTAAATTATAATTAAAGTAACAAGCCTAGAATTCCTACTGTGTCACTATACTTCTACTGCTTTACTGTTTCACCTGGAAATCTAGGCCTAACCATGTCACAGCAAACTATGCACTCTGACCTGAGGACCAAACTTCATAATTGACAAATATTGGTCAACCTAGCCTGCACCTATTCTGTACCTGTATGTACCCACTCTCATCTGTTGACATACCACTGTATTGTGTTGTTTACTGAACCCGTTGTCAAACCACTGTAGTCTTGTATCTTCTGTACCTATTTCGACCTATGTAACCCCCAGGTCGCATCTGGAAACGAGCGGACCCCGCTCAGTATGCTTATCTGGTAAATCCCTTAAATAAATCAATGTAAGAACTTACCGTAACAGTAGATCTTCGAGGAACTGTTTCTTGCAGTAGGTTATTACACTTTGGAGTTCCACTAGGTGGCGCTATCACATGGCAGCTTCTTCTAGCAGTCTTCCATAAGGGCCGCCTACATGACATCACTTCCTGATGCTGAGTATAAGTGTGGGCGGCCCCAAGTACCCTCTGTTCCCCATCGGCTTCAGCAAGCAAGGCCTGGACTGAGGGAAACCGAGGGACAAAACAGACCCCACCCAACATCCTGGGTTGCCGTGAATGAAAGTGAACAGTCAGGGGGACGGAGGATGGGATTGTACCTACTGCAAGAGACAGCTTTTTGAAGATCTACTGTTACGGTAGTTGTTACGTAGCGATAATATCTTCTTTGGACTGGTCTCTTGCAGAAGGTGATTACACTTGGGAGAGTGCCAAGCTACTATCCCAACAGGGAGGACAAGCAAGGCTGGAAGATGGGCAAGAGGGCATGCCCAATGGTCGGGCCCTAGCAAAACCCAGCAGCCAATCAGGCAAGGCAAGTAAAAACATAGGAGAAATGTTAGCCGGTCGGGCAGAAAGGCCAAGGGTGGGTGAGGACAACATGCGTTAAGCATGGTGCTGTAGAAGAACAGTAGGTGGCCAGGCACAGTGATTCAACCTGATGAGGCAGGGGTCGACAGGCCCTGGCATGAAGTCAAATCCAGTAGAGCACCCACAGTGTGGATCGCGCAGGAGGATTTAGAACGTACTGGGGTAAAACACACCGGGAATCCCAGAGGAAGGAACAACTGAAGGGCTCTAACAGGCAGAGTAGCAGAGGTTCCAAACAGATCTACACATAGGAGTGAAGCATCCAGTTTTGGGAGCAAGCCTCCAAAAAAAGGGTGAAGAAATCCCCGGGTGCCTCCGAGGCTTGCAAGAGGAGGTGGGGGAAAAGCCCTGAAGTACTGTGTAAGGCACAGAGGTGTGCACGGCACTGAGGGGCAGATGGAGCAGCCCCCCTGGAGGCCCGACCACAGTCCCGAGAGGCACTTCGGTAAGGGGGCCGGGAATGGGACAGCCCGCCCATGGGAGTCTAAGACTGGGCCCTGAGGGCATGATAGAGGTCCTGGACAGCTCTCAAAGTATGCCTCGAAGCCTGAAGGGAATCCAGGATGGACTGAGCACCTGGGCCAAACAACTGATTCCCAAAGAAAGGGCCATTGGAAACCGACAATTGGATGTCAGGTGCCAGACCCGACAATTGGAGCCAGGCATAGTGCCGTAAGGCGATGCCAGTGGCAGAAAGGTGAGCAGGTGTGTCGACCACATCGTAACCCGCCCAAAGCAGGTAATGGGAAAGAGAAGACATGGTGGTCATGGGCTGAATCAACCAGGCCGACTCCTGGGAGGGAGACAAGGAGGACAGGCGGTCCAAAACTAAGGCACTTAATGTGCGAAGGTACCAGACCATATGGCCCACATAGTTGAGAATACGAAGCAACAAGGTACTGGAGGCACAGACCTTCTTGCCGAGGAAATCCCATGCACCGGGAATCAGCATCCAGCAGCACGGAACTAGTGTGGCAGGGCTGAGCAGTCCAGTCATGAGCTGCCGCAATGACCACCGAGTCCGCTGGAGGGGTAGTGGACAAATAGGGATGGTCAATGGGGCCTGGTAAAGTCGGTCAGGGCCACGAGGGGCGGGCCGAGCAGAAGCAGGATGATGCGAAACCTGAGACAGTACATTAAAATACGCAGGAATCAATGGAGGGACAACCAGGGCAGGCGCCTCGGGTATGTCGAGGTAAGCGGCCATGTCCTGGAGAAAGGAATCCTTGTCTGCAGCAGGGAAGCCAAACGCATCCCGGATCTGCAACATGAGAAGGAGGGCTCTGGGAACAAGGCGGGATCGGGGGTCAGGTGTGGCAGCATCTAAAACAGAGGACGACGGAGGGAACCAAGGTTCCCATAGTCCATAGCCCCTGTCAGGAGCATCCCCATGAAGAAACCACCCCCAGCTGAATCCCCTCAGAGGGAATTCTACAAACGGGGAGTTGGACCAGGCAGAAACTGCCGGGGTGGAGGAGAGGGGGACCACTGTGGACTGGGACTTGGAATCGTGTCCGAAGCCGGGCCATGGCCCATAGACTGAAGGACCTCCATGACAATGCAGGCGATACCCAGCATTTCTGAAGGGGGGGGTTCACAGACAGAGGATGCCCAAGGGCAGCGCTCAGGGGATGACAAAACACCTCGGGGACCACTGACCCAGACAGGCGGGAGGAGGCATCCCGACCCCTGTGGAGTGGTACTGGCAAAGGAGTGAGGAACTCGGGGTGAGACCCTGGAACCTCGGCCGAAGGTATATAAGAAGACATGCCCGAGGGGCGCAAAAAGGGCGACGGGGGGAACCCCTGACGGTGGCGGAATAGTGTGCCAGTGCCAGGATGGGCGGGGGGATACGGAAGAGGAGCCCCAAACTGGGGGCGTCCCGGGGTGTGGAGTCCCTGCTGTCAAAGGGGCAAGCAGCCCCATGGACAAGGGAAGGAAATGAGACTTGTCCGTTGATGGTGGAATCATCCCGTGAATGAGGAGTCCTCAGTCAACAGAGGAAAAGCCTCAGTCGACGAGAGAAAGGAAGAAAATGCCCATTGACAGGGAAAGAGCTTCTGTTGATGAGGGAGAAGAAACAACATGCTCCGTCAACGGGGGAAGCTTCCCCGTCAATGAGGAACACTCCGTCGATTGGGGAACACCGCCCGTTGATGGGAGATGTCCAGCAGAGTGCTCCCTTGACGGGGCATGGCCCATTGATGAGATTTGAGCCCTGCAGGCTCCGTCGACGGGGGGGGGGGGTGCAGTCCCGTTGACGAGGAATGCTCACCATCGACAGGTCACATCGGAGGGAATGGGAGGAGTGTAAATCCTGCTCCCTCCGATGCCGGGAAAGTGAGCCCTTGGCCAGGGAGCCCTTAAAATGGTTCTCCGAGGTCCGTTCCGGCTGGGCTGTCTTATCAGCCATAGGTGAGTCCCAAGACCCAGCAAGAGTGCCTGAGCCAGGGAACAGCAGGAGTACTGTGAGTGGTTCACAGGCCTGCTGGAGAATAGAAGTCCGGGGGTGCTGTGAGTAGTTCACAGGCCCGGAACTGAAGCAGAACAAGTGGTTCAAGTTCACATCGAAGACTGCAACACAGGAGATTAGGAGAGCTGTCCATGCGAGCTGAAGCTGGCAGGAAAATGAACAGAGGGTACTTGGGGCCGCCCACACTTATACTCAGCATCAGGAAGTGATGTCATGTAGGCAGCCCCCATGGAAGACTGCTAGAAGAAGCTGCCATGTGATAGCGCCACCTGGTGGAACTCCCAAGTGTAATAACCTACTGCAAGAGACCAGTCCATAGAAGATCTGCAGTACCCCTCCCACATGGATGTAGGCCATCACCCCCTGTAGAGGCCATCATCCTCCTAGGTCAGTCCCCAATGTAGTCAAACTTCTTCTCCCTGCACCATTCCTTCAGCCATGAGTTGAAGGTTTACAGCCACACTTGGCTCCAAATATGTGTAAACCTCCCATTTTGCAACACTTTTTGGGGTAAATTATTCTGACCTGCAGTCAACTCCAAGGCCAGAAGGGAGTAAGGGGCATGATCGAAACACTGGAATATATGCGGGAAGATCAGAAGGGACCTTGAGGAAATATTACTTCACAGAGGATGGTGGTGGCCGGGTGGAACAAACTACCCGAAGTACTGCTCAGTGAAAAAATGGTGGCCAGCTTTACAAGGGAATGGGATGGGCCCAAAGGGTTGTTCAATTATCAGGGAGGGCAGGGGGAGTCAGTCATAATCCCTTAAGGGGCATGTACAACATCAGGGGCAGAATGGACAGACCACAAGACCTTCGTCTGTCAGCAGTTTTTTATATTTTTGAATTTTAATTTTGGAAAAAATTATTTTTAGAAAGGATTTGCCCATTCTTGAAAATGGAAGATCACAAGCCCTATATGTATGATGAGGGCAACCCTGCCACAGAAGGCTAAACTGTGGAGGAATCTGAGCAGCACCAGTCCAGGTTAGTGGCAGATGAAGATGCGTGGTCACCATGAACGCCCAAGAAGGGCGACGTAAGCCTGGCAGAGAGAAGAACCTTGAATGACAAAATGAAATTCCATATAATTTTGCATAGTTGTGTGACTGGGGCCTGCTGAAGATAGCTGTGATTTTTTTAAATATCTGGCGACTGGAGATTTATTGCTTAAAGACAGCGTTTCGAGACAGCCCGTCAGCAGAGTGGTAGTGCTGTCACTCACGATGCTGGTATGGAAAGGCAGACAGAGGAGGACTGATCATCCCAGAGATGCTGGAGGGAGGAGGAAATAGTCATTAAATTTTAATTTTATTTGGTAACTGAGTTTGCTCTCTAAGTTCCCCTTCCCCATTCCAAATCTGCTTTAGCATTTTTTCAGATTTGTTTATTTTATTTATTCATTTGTTCAGCAAGTAGGTACACTGGTCCCAGGGACCATTTTCAGGCATGACCTGGGCCACAGAGATGGCACGGAGTACAAAGATACAGAGAAAAATCATAGGTACATCGAGTGACAAGTACTAGGATTTAACAGTTATTGCAATACATACAAAAGTAAACAAGGACTTGAAGGCAATTACAGTATAGGTACAACAAACAATATGAAATGGCCCAATGTGGTGAAGTCGCAATCTGAGGTAATGTTTAGGGTGCCAGGATGCTAAAAGGTGCAGTTGCAGACAGATTTGGATAGGAGGACTGAGAATAAGTTTGTTTTGAAGGGCCTATGTTACGGACGGAGGCGGGAGGCTGTTCCAGAGCTTGAGAGCTGCTACTGAGAATGCTCTCTGGCCCAGGTTCGTTTTGGAGTGAGGGACACTCAGTAATTGTTGAGACGAAGACCTTGTCCTCCTAGACCATTGTTTAGAACAGAAGAACCTACCTAGTGGGGAGGTAGAACCAGCCACAAGGGATTTATGAACATGGGCACCCAGGTGGAGATCACGTTGAGCCTGGGGAGGAAGCCATCCTAGCGACTCCTACAGTGGGCAGTGATGGGTAGTTAGCAGGGTGGAGAGAATAAAATGACAGATGCAGTTATAGGCAGTATTTAGATGGGAGAGTGCCTTAAAGGTGGTTTGGGAGATGACCGGGGAGCATCACTTCCCCTTTCAGTCACTAGACGAGCTTCAGGGGTAAGAAAGTGTTTCAGGCAGTAGCAGGCTCTAACCTGCTGGTGGATTTTCTTGGCAGTAGCTCCTATGTGTTCACTGAACATGAGGGAAGGGTCCAGTGTGACCCCTAGGTAGTTATAGCTCTTTACGTGCTCGAGGAGTGTACTGTCAGGGGCCGAGATAGAGAAGGAGTTTACCACTGATGTAGGAAAATTGTTGAGCTTCTGCCTGGACCCAAATATCATGTTTTTTTTTTTTTTTTTAGTGTTTACCAGTAACCTACTGGTAGAGAACCAGTTGTGAAGTCACAGGATAGGGAGAGAGACAGGGAGAGAAGACTGGGGTCGCTACTGAACAAGATTAAGTCATCTGCATACAGGATTTTCAGACAGAGTTAGCGTTAAGTAGATTGTTAATGAATAAGGAGTAAAGAATTGGGCCCAGTATGGATCCTTGTAGGACCCCACTGGTCACCTCTAATGGTGACAAGAGAGTGCAACTGACCTAGACACTTTGTGACCACCTGGAAAGGTAGTAACAAAACCAGTTGGATGTCCCCTCAGAAAAGCCAAAAGAGGCAAGTTTATGGATAAGGAGGTTGTGGTCGACGAGATCAAAGGCCTTGGATAGGTTGATGAAGACTGCATCAGTTAAGATACCCTCATCGGCAGTTCTGAGTATCTGGTCAGTGAAACAGGCAGTGGCTGTGGTGGTGCATTTGAAACAATTAAAGGGGGAGCTATTAAGGCTATCCTATGTTTTCAACACTAGCTGTAGTGTATATTTACTGTTCACTGTGTATGGAAAGCCAGACAGCCCAAAACTCCATTGTTCTATAATTGTGATGTCCACCTGCTGTATGGTCCAGCAACTTTCAAGTCACTGCATCACAGTACTGATGCCACAACTGTGGCACAATAAAAAAGCAGTCGCGTCAGTTGTCACACAGCACATTCAAGCTGCAAAAGTACCATTTCCTCAGCAGCTTTCAACACCATTGAGGGGCTGCGGCAGTACAGTATTTGAACCACACACTATATAAAATAGGATATAGGCAACTAAACACAATTTATTATGTGTTTTTATCTCGAAGCTGAGATAACAGTATAGACCTCTCGAGACAACATGCAGGGCCCCTAGTTCTCCACGAGGGTTCTTCGGCTCCTGCAGCTGCATTTGTTCATTGCTGCGGCACGGATGATTAATTTCTGAGGAAAAATGTAGACCTGATGTTGGCTAAAGTATGGTGTGCTGTCATCGATTACATCACATGCTGAGTACACAGGAGGAGCTTCAGGATAAACAAGGAGGGGAAGCAAGCCAGACACTATGGAAAAGCTGTATATCTGACTGAAAAATCACTAAGAGGAATGAATTCTGTGGAATGATGTATGGTCTGCAGAAAATTTCTGCAGCCGTGGAACTGCAGATTTCCAGGGTCTTTGACAATATTTGGTCATCTTAACCCCTCAAAAAAACAGCCTTGTTGTGTATGGTTGCCCATATGCTATTCTATACGTTTAACATCACTATTCTTGTGACTAAGATAAACTAGCACACAACAGGCACTGTACCCTGACTTTATGAAACAATGGGTACTTACAAAATACTCATGAAAACTTGGGAGGACAGCCATATCTAAAGCAAGGATCCTTTAATTATTTGGAATCTAAAAAACAATTGCTAAAGCAGACTCAAAACTGAGAGAAAATACTTTTTTTTTTTTTAGCTATTACTTTCTCCCCTGGCTCCTGGTCGGCTGTACATCCCGACCGTCCTCCTGGCCCGCACCCCCAACATTAGGCCAACTTCCCCCATATCCCCCATGGCATAGCTTGCCCTCCGTGGCAGGGTGGTGAGGAGCCCCCCGAACTCAACTCATCTTGATAGGATCCAGACAGGGAGAAGTGCCTTTCGAGGTCGGGCCGCGGAGGACAGAAGCTCATGCTGCCTGACCAGGATCCATTTTTACCTTGTTCTACGTGGTCCCCCAGAGGCAAAGCGTGCAATGACACCAGTAACGGCACTGTGCATGCTCCTGTATGCGCACCCCATCAAGCATCTGACCCATCTCTACCCCTGTAGATGCAGCGTCAGTGTGCCAGCCCCCAGCCACCGCTAGGGACCAGGCATGCACTGACATCTGGTCACCCCCCCCCCTCGGAGAAGGAGAACTGTCCCTGGGAAGCAAGATCCTTCTCCTCCCCTGCCGACCCCCAGCGGCTCGCGCTTGCTCCCAAACATGGGTCACCGTCATGGCGCGAGGTGTGGCATCCAGTGCTTCAGCCCTCAGTGCCACCAGGCTGGCCAGAAAAGACACTTTTTGATTATTGTTCTGAGGACAATATGGAGGCCAAACTCAAGAGCCGCACCATCTTCCTTGGACTCACTACACCTATATGCCTGCATGTACATTCTGCCGACTGCTTTAGCATTGTGCGTTTTTAAAATGCTGCCATTCTGCTCATCCACCACCTACTTCCTTAACATTTCAAATCCGCACCCAGGATTAAAGTTCTTGAGAAATGAGGCATGCAGTGCGCTCAAGTGGTTAGAGCAAGGAAATGTGTACCAGGGGTCCCTGCACTGGGATCAGACTCATACCATTGGCGCTGGCACCCAAGTGCTGTACTGGGGAAAGCCACCTCGTTAAGTCATCTGTATGTTCCTGTGCCTAGTTTACCGAACTGATTTGGCTGTGTGTTTTGTCAAGTACTAGTACAAGTTCCTAAAATTTTGCTGCTCTCTTTGTTACAATGGTCTGTTTTTGTAGTGTCTTGATAGTTAAGCCATTTTTGACAGACTTACTGCTCATGTCTTTGCCAACATCTCCAGTGTCATGAACTCTGTATATATACTCTGATTATCTTTGTAAATGCTTTTGTTTTGCATTTGCCTGTTGCTGTTGACTCTGACCCTTTGTAACCTCCTGGGTCATTCCTGGAAATAGGCATTTGCTTGTCTAGGGCATCTACCTAGTTAATGAAACTAAAAAATGAAACAGATAATGTACCGCTGGGGTGTGCCATCCTTTGGATGCGACGTTGAACCAATGTCCTGTCTGTCCATGTCTAATGCTGTCCTGTTGGGTGTCCAGGTGGAAATAAAATAACAAAAGGCTCTTTTTACAGCAGTAGGATGTTTCCCACATTACCCTTCACATAAAACCAGTTCCTGAAATTGTCCAAGGCTGTGTGTGTATGGGTGGGTGTTAATATGCGAAACAGCAGCCACCACTACACGTTTACCATCATGGCAATACTAGGTTCACATTGCTTGTTAAGCACTTTGGGATACCATGTGTATAAAAAGCACTTTATAAATGCTAATTTTACTGCTTCTTTTAATTCAGATTAGAATCCCACCATTGCGACTGGCTCACATTTTAGTCTTGAGCACGTCATTTGATCTCTGTGTGCTTCAGTCCTTTCTTCTATACATTTAGGTAGAAGAACGATCTCCACCCACTGCAGAGACACTGCACCACAGCTAACTGTTCTAGACAAACTGAATTCTTACACAGGCAATGGTGGGAAAGGGGGAGGGTCCTTCTCCTCCTCCACTGCAGTAACAGGAGCCCCACACAGTGTGTAGGACCAACCTCTATTTTTGCTTTTCAGGCATAGCACCTTGCATTTGGCTACACTGATTCTGAGACTCCAGGTGTCTGACCAATCACCCGGTTTGTTCAGTTTCTACTAGAGTTTTACCACCATTCTCAAGAGGGTCCACCAACCTGGCAAGCTTAGTGTCATTCCTAAACTTAAGCAGTCTGCCTGAGCCCAGTTTCCAGATCAGTACCAATCCGCAGTGACGTTGCTGAGGACCCCTTCTCCACTCAGAGTTATGTACATCTGCCATAACCCTCTACTTCCTTCCCTAAGGTAAGCCTGGACAAACTCCTGCTTGCCAAGGGAATCACTGGATACCCTGGGTACTAAATGGGTGTAGGGGGAATGCCTTTAAAAAACTAGTACACATTTGTCCAGCATATTTATTCATACCTGCTTATGAAACAGAAGGGCGGACACGATGGACCTATATAGTCCTTTATGACCTTATATTACTATGTAACCCCACCTTATATTACCATGTAACCCCATCTTATATTACTATGTAACCCCACCTTATATTACTAAGTAACCCCACCTTATATTACTATATAATCCCACCTTATATTACTATGTAACCCCACCTTATATTACTATGTAATCCCACTGTTGGAGGAGAGAATCCTCTGGGAGGTTTGACGCTGCTCCTGCTGGCCAACAGTGATGTCCCAGACTAGGACTTGCACCCCGTGATCAGCAGGGCAAGCGGCAGCTGCTGAACCATCAAGACAGTCCAGGACTTGTACCACGTCATCAGCGAGGCAATCGGCAGCTGCTGAACTATCGAGACAGTCCAGAAAGAAAAACGAAGTATTAATAATGGGGATCAGTTATATTAGGCATATCGTCAATTGCAACTTACAGCATGAGGCATTTCAGATATCAATTCCACCAGCAAGCAATTTAAGTAGGAGGCAGTGGGCCAGCCTGGTGCCCCACAGCACACCAGCCACTCCGGTTCTGGAGTAGACCATGGTTGCTTGGGGGCTGACAGGGGGAGGGGGGGTTCATGTGTCCACAGATGGCTCTCCTTTGGGGAGGGTGGGAACAACATGTACTGCTGCTTGGCTACCGTCTAGCAGAGGCTAGGTGACACAGCAGCAGTGGCACAACTTGTCAACCGGGCATAGGCGTGCAGACATGCAACACCTTAACGCTGGACGTGAGCACCATAGCTCACCTGCTGGCTCTGGGTTGGGGAGAATGTGAGAAGAAAAATTCTTCCACTGACGGATAACACTGGTGACCCCACAGGCTCCGCATCACCCACCAAGACAACCACAGAGGTAGGACAGCAGATGGGATAAGTCCCGGTTGGGTAGGTGATGGGGCTGGGGGTCAACATCAGAAGGAGGGTCAGTGGAGGGGAACAGGCGGAGAAAAACATGTTAAAAAAAAAAGTAGGCAGCAATGAGGACAAGTGGCTAAAGCAGCAGCTTGGAAACTGGGAGATCACAGGTTCAAACCCAGCTAGAGCTAAACACTCAGTGTGACCATGAGGAAGTCACTTAACCTCCCAGTGCTCCAGTCCCCCCCCAGCTGTGGAAATGGTTAAAAACAGGACCCCACTGGCCTCCCCAAGGGCAATGCAGTACGATGTCATACAGTCAACCCAGCAGGGCCAGCCTTAAGGTATTTGGTGCCCTAGGTGAAGTTAAAAATGGTCCCCCCTTCCCCCCAAATTTTTTAAATCATATCTCTTTTTTTTTTTTTTTTTTGTAATGGCAATGTATTTTCAATACCCCCTTTTGTCTGGCACCCTAGCTGACCGCCTAGTTTATCTATCCTTAAGGCCAGCCCTGCAACCCAGCTTTGACAGCAAACATGAGTTGCTGTGTCGGGAAGCAGGCCAGGCTGAGGCAGCTGCTGCGTGGCAGTGAGCCTCGGTCAGGGAGGATCGAGGGTGAGCTCTTGTGCCAGAATGACCCATGTGGCTGGGCCTGGTAGCTTGCTCCTACTGCAGGGGATGTGCTATGTGCATGACAGGCCACCAGGAAGGCTAAAGCTGTGGGAGTAACCCGTTTGCCACTGGGGGCCGGGGAGGACTGAAGGATGCAGGCCTGAACAGGGTATATCCCTAGGAACAAGATATATCCATGGAAGATGAACATGGCTGGGGAGAAAAACTACTATGAAATGAAAAAAAAAAAAGAACCACACTGGAAATGAGATATTCCATCTCAGCTGAGCTATCCTAAGTAAAAAAAAAAAAAAAAAAGGTGTTGTAAAATAAGTAATATTACTGATGTTGCATTTAACAAAAAACATTTTTACACATTTCCTTGTGTCAGTTTTGACCAACCAGCTTTGCATCATCTAAATTAAGTAAACTTTGGTAATTTGGTCAGTCTGCAATTGCAGAAGGTTGCCCAAAAAAAATCCACCCGAACAGTGGTAACCAGGCTATCCTTTTACAATAAATCTTAGTCTTTCCTGAATATTCCAAACACTTACCCACAGTCACTTCTAAACGTCTGACCCCATATAACTGAGATAAAGTTTCTGGTTTTAATTACAAGAAAAAACTATGTACGTGCCAAAGCAGTGCTAACGAGGTGTCTAATGATATTTTAAAGCCAGCACAAATACAAGAGTCAAGAAAAAAAATTGCAATTTGGCATCATACGGGTTGGGTTGGCTTTTACAAATAAAATCTTCTTCCAAATGGCCTTATTATTTATTTTAGCACATTTTCAAAGAGAAAGCTGCACTGTTAAGGAGGGTGTGCGAGACTGTCAGGTTCACACACTAGATTTTATGCATAGTGCTTTAAAGAGCTACTGCTGTTGTGTCATAGAGACAGTTTATATTCCTAGTTTCTGCTCCCATTTGCTCCTGGTACCTCACTCCTTGGACCCTGTCTGGGTACATCGTTACTACACCTAATGGGTGACCACAAGTACTGGTTGACATTACGAAATGCCATACTTGCCGTTCATTTGGTGACACATCTCTAGAAATCCTACCTTTTGTCAACCACACAGATGTCACAATGCATGGCCATGAAAGCATCTATATTATTTCTCCCACCATGACCCGCCTTTGTCCTCTGGGGTGATCTCACAATAACCTGGTTGCCCCACCATCCCATGATTCCAATTTATCATTCCACCGGGGGGGGGGGGTATGCTGTTAACAGGGGACGCACTGGCTGCTTAGTGGGACGGTCAGTTGTGGGGGTGGGTAACAAAGTGTCATAGGCTTGTGGGGACAGGCAGGGGTGGCGGCCATTATCCATTTTTCACCGCAGATCTTTCCTGTTTTCTGCTCACCATCTACCTCCCCAGATTTGGCAGAACCTTCAGCACTCCAGTTTGATAGCAGGGTTGACCTATAGCACGTAGTCACCCCATGCCACAGAAGGTACTGATGGTACCTCTCCCCCAAGTCTGAATGTGCAATCTCAGCTGTGCTCCCCATATTCAACCAACCCAGTGGGGGGAGTTTGGCTTTTGTCTTGAATATGGGTTTTCCCACGTGGTTGCACACTGTTCCATCCCCCAGTGCCATGGGTCAAGCAAATGTATGTACTAAATACACAATTCAGCTTAGATGCCCATATTTATACAATGTAGATGAGATTTAAACCTTCTAAATAAATGTTTTAGCCAAGTTAGGTGTATCATCAACATTTATCTCCACTTTGGACATGTTATGACAGCAGCTTGCACAGTGACTAATGATATCGCAATGGCCTATTTTGCACTCCAAACAGAACAGTGAAATCAAACAGAGACAGTTAAATCTTCATTTAAATAATTTAAAATCTTTGTAATTTAAAATACATTGTATAAATTGGACACGCAATGGCCTGAATCAGAATATGCCCAGTATCACTTGTGAGGAGGCAGGATTTGGATAACTCACTTGTGGCTCTGCCATTCTTGAGTTATTTTTTGGCCCCTCTCCCATATAGACAAATGGCATATTCTGAGTTAGGCCAATGCATATCCCATTCGTATTAAATACCACTGGTGATAAATAAGTCCTTATAAATCATCTGTTTGTCACGCAATCTAACCTTCACATAAACATTTATCTAGAGGCAAGATATGTCCTAATCACGATCCCTGATCGATGAACCAATCAGAAAGCAAACTGTAACTTTCATTGCTTCTCAGCATAACCCCTTCCCCTGGGTCGCAGGAATCAAGCCTTGGCGCAGTGTGCCTTTTTCCCTGTTTTCAACTTTAAAGAAATAAACAGCATTCCTGAGCCACCATGAACATAAGGTATTACAAAGTAAACACGCTGAGGAATTGCACATGTATAGTAATGAATCTGAATTTGGTTCTACTTTGTAGATCTATAACAGCCATCCAAACAAGTGAATTGTAATTAAGTGTTTATGATTTTTTATTGATGTGGTATTTCCATTTCTAGCATGTAAGTCAAAGTCTTATTCTGTATATTTATTATACATGTTGATGTCTGAAATTTTAGATATTGTAACCAGGAGTAATCATGTCAAGGACCTTGCTGGAAATGTGCTTGTCTCAGTCTAGTTTCCTATTCTTCCGTTTGTCAATCGAATAAAATTTTTACTACTACTACTATGTTGCCACATGTGAGTTTTACAGTCCTGCCCTCTGACACTTGAAGATAAATTGCATATTTTGAGTCAGGTCATTCACCTGTCCCTGCTATGAAGAACACTCTCCTGGACCCTTCAGAATTCATCTGCTCCAACTGCTTCTCATAATCACTTCCACAGCAATGAATAGTGATGTCATCAGTGGAGTATTAGGACATCACATATAAAAAAGCCACATCTGCAGATTAAAGGGGTCTTCTCAACTACCCCTAAACTAATGTACATTATACAATGGTGTGTGAAAATTCTGTAACCTCACTGGTCAAAACAAGTCACATGACCATGGGTAAATCCTGCATAACCCACAGCTGAAGAATGGCATGTATAAAAAACACAAACACATTTTAAATATATTTTACACATGGATCCATTGTATAATCACAATAAGGCACTCCAGGGTGTGAGTTATTGGGTGATTTACCCACTTCTTGTGTGGTTAAGTCACTCGGCTGCGCCTTGTGACACACCACACAAGGCGTGGGTAAATCCCCAATAACCCACACCCTGTTGCGCCTTATTGCTTAATGGACCTATATAGGTCACAATTCAGAAAATTCCTATAAGAAATATATTTTTTGTACTTTTTTTGTTTTTTTTTTTCAGCCCTATATATCTGCTCGATCTTGAGAATTTGTACCCACCATGTTGCCCGACTTAATGTCCAGCTGCCCCTTGTGTCTGAGCCTCTGATGAGGCAAAGGGTGGGCTCTGCCACCGGAACCCTCTGTGCACATGATAATGCCTTGGCAATTGCACTTATTATATAATGCATATTTCCATGCTGGCACTGCCTGTAACCCTGTCGCAGGTGGGAGCTAGGTACTGACAGTTTCAGCATGGATATAATAAGCGTAACTGTCAAGACATTATGCATGCACACAGATGGCTCCTGCATCACAGTCCATCTTTCACGTCATTAGAGGCTCTTCTGTGAGGACCAGAGGGACTTTGAGTCAGCAGCATAGTGGGTGGCAGTTCACAGGATCAACCAGATATAAAGGGCTGTAAAACAAGCAGAAAGTAAGAAAACAATTATAATAATAATAATTTTATTTATAAGGTGCCTTTCCATTGCCAAGGTGCCTAACAATTTAAAAACAATTAATATAAAATCCAATAACAAGACAATACAACTGAGAATCATAAACAATCAGTAATAAATACTTAGATTATCCAAAAAAGCTTTTTGCCACAGAAAGATTTTTAAGCCCTTCTTAAATTCCTCCACAGCTGTGCACTCCCGTAACCGACGGGGTAGAGAATTCCAAAGGGTGGGAGCTGCATAGGCAAAAGCTCTTGAGCCAGATGACTTCAAATTCACCCTTGGAATCTCTAACAACCCCTCGTCGGCCGAGCGGAGTGATCGACCAGGCCAGTAAGGAACCAGAAGCTCTTTCAGATAATCCAGGCCCTGTCCATGTAGGGCTTTAAAAGTCAGTAAACTGACTTTAAAGGTGATCCGCCACCATACTGGCAGCCAGTGCAGTTCGCGCAGCACTGGAGTAATATGGCAGGATCGAGTAGAACCCGTCAAAAGCCGGGCTGCTGCGTTCTGCACCAGCTGCAGGTGATGGATTTCAACCCCAGAAAGCCCCAGATAAAGGGAGTTGCAGTAATCCAAGCGCAAGGACACAAAGGCATGGACCAAGGTAGGAAGGTCATCAGACGGAACCAGATGCCTAACCCTGGCGATATTCCTAAGATGATAAAAGGAAGTTTTGACAACAGCCGACACCTGCGAATGTATTGGTCAGTCCGTCATCAAAAACTACCCCCAGGTTATGCACCCGTTCAGAGGTCGGGAGAGAGACGCCGCCAAGAACAATTCCGGAGGGTGCACCAACACCTGACCCCCCCATCTGGCGACTTGGGTCCACCACCAGTACCTCAGTCTTTTCCGAGTTCAACTTCAGCCAACTACAATCCATCCACTCCTGGATTTCTTTCAGACAGTTGTCAAAGACCGAGAGAGCACCATCCTGGTCGGGAGCAAAAGAGAGGCAGAGCTGGGTATCATCTGCATAACAGTGAAACCTCAGCCCATACCTTCTTATAAGGTCTCTGAGGGGTAGCATATACACCGCGAACAGCACTGGTGACAGCACAGAGCCCTGCGGCACCCCACAAGACAAAGGAGTTGGGCCTGAAGAAAAAACCCAGACACAACTCTTTGTGTTCTCCCAGTGAGAAACGATGTAAACCATCTGAGGACTGTCCCTGACATTCAACAGATATGCCTCAGGCGTCCTATCAACACCATGTGGTCCACGGTGGCAAAAGCTGAAGAAAGATCCAGAAGAACCAAAATGGAACTGCTCTTCCGATCTCTCGCCATCAGGAGATCATTGAGCACCCGAACCAGCGCCATCTCGGTACTATGTCTCTTACGAAAACTGGACTGGAAGGGTTCACAGATGTCATGGATGGTCAAATGGTCTTCCAGTTGTGCTGCCACTACTTTCTCAATCACCTTCCCAACAAAGGGAAGGTTAGAGATAGGTCTGTAATTTGCGAAACAGTCTGGGTCCAAGGTAGCTTTCTTCAAGAGTGGTGTCACCACCACCTCTTTCAGGGAGCTAGGAAACTCTCCCGATTCCAGGGAGCACCGGACTATCTGCACAAGGACTGGACCGATGATGTCACTATAACCCAAAATTAGGGAGGTCGGTCCAGGATCCAAATTACAGTACGCAGGGCGTACACTCTAGATAATCCTCATGACATCCATGAACTCCAGTCGACTGAAGGTACTCCAGGAAAACAGAGGTACAGTGACCCTGCACTGATCAACAACAACCCCGGTAGGTGTGTGCTGGCTGCAGTACCGCCCTGACGTCTGCCACCTTATTTGCAAAGAATCGAGCAAGCTCGTCATACTCTAATTGCGAAAAAGCTTTCCGAACATGCAGGCAGACTGGGTTGCACAGTCTATCCACAGTTTGAAATAGCTGAGCTGGTCGATTCTGAGCAGCCGCAATCTCCCAGGACAGGAATTCTGCCTTCTTATGGGTGATTGCAGATTGATAGACTAAACAGTGGTCAATCAATCTAAGGCGGTCACCATCAAGGGCGGACGTTCACCAGCAATGCTCTAACCTTCGCCCCTGTCTCCACATCTCCCTCAAGGTCCCATCAAACCAAGGGGACCTGGGGAGAAGGGAGAGAGGGCAAACACGGACTGGAGCAATGGAATCCAGAGCCGCCGCAAAGGATGTATTATAAGCCAACACGAGGGTCCCTGGATCACTGCTTGCCAATGCGGGGTACTTATATCCTCTAAAGGGCGGTACCTAACCATCTCTACAGGGGTAGGCCTTTGTGGGGGGTGCTAAAACTAAACACCACGGTTCCCTAGATTCCCTAATTGGGACTTATCGGTCATGTACATTGGGTATGGGGAATTGAGAATAACCTTCAAAAGCCTGTTTGCAAGCAAATGTCCTTAGCAAGAGATGACAATGCCAAAGGCACTATTGCCAGTGTCTGAAATCTAAGTCAGAGTGTGGCAAAATGCTATAATATTCTAACGTTTTCCAGGCAGCATCAGGCGCCCTTGACTGCGGAGCCATGTGACTCTTCAGGTGCTAGTTCCCTGTGAGATAAATTTATTTATTGGAATTTTGGTAACCTGGTAAATGGCAGCCTTCATGGTTGTTTCTTTTTTTGTTTGACATTATCCTCTTCCGCAGCACCTGGAAACCGCGGAAGATTTTTGGGGTCACTAAATATGAAATGGAGACTTATGATTTTACAAAAATGCTATACAAAACTAACAAATATCAATAATATTTTAAATGAGTGATAACTGCCAACTGTACTGATATACATGTATTGTGTTACCTGGACTCTATGTTTTCATTTAAAAAAATCTAAGTTCTGCACGGAACTTAATTTGCCACATTGATGATGTTCACTCCACCATCCAAACTGCAACAGACAGAGATGCTGCCTTCCAAAAAGGGCCTTATCTGTGTGCCATTAACATCCAACTCATGACATGCTTCTAAAATCCTGTGTTTTTTTTTTTTTTAACTCTTTCTTTATCCCTCCTACTTTCTGCCACTGATCACTCTCAGAGCTCCCCTCAAGGTCCAACTGCAGCCGCCCCAAGTAGTCTGCTCCTTAGAGCACTAATGCTACCCACATACCTGCAGAGCCTCGGATTACCCTCTGGGCAGGGCAGCGAGATCCCCATCTCCCCTGAACAACGACTGGGAGCACATACAGGTCTGCTCTCTTGGGTGCTGCCTCAGGACCCAGTAGCTGAGGCTCGCCGCCTGAACCAGGGCAGGATTTTTCCTGATGTTCTGGTGCATCCCCTAAGGTCGGCATGCAATGGGGACAAGGCTGCCGGCCAGTGTGAGACGGCATGTCAAAGCCAGTCCCTGCCAACGCCTCCCCTCATGCGAACGCCTCCCATCTGCACCGACCACCGTGAGGTTCCCCCAACAGGTGGCGGTAATGCAGCGGAGAGTACGGTACCCCCTCCCCGGAGAAGGAGAGATGCCATTGGGCACTCAATCCTTCTCCCTCCCTGACGATCCCCGTCGACCCGAGTCCACTCCCGAACCCAGGTCATTGGTGTGGTGCGAGGTGTGGCGTCCAGTGCTTCAACCCTCAGCGCCACTGGGCCGGCCCAAAATCCTATGTTTTCACAACATAAAATCTGGGGTTACCTATTTAGTTAACAAAAAGTCTGCATCACTGCCAAATGCACAATATTTTCAAGTGCAATGTGTATGTCTCTCTCTCTCTCCCTCTAACAGATACCCAAGCCACACTGGCTGTTTTTTTTTTAAACAGCCATCTGCCAAGCTTTCCCCTGTACCTGACCTCTCTTAAAATCCAGTCAAAATCTGATCAATTTTCTAAGACTGCACCTACAAAACCAGCTGTTCCAAACATTTTTAAGTGGTTAGTACAGGTGTGCATTTGTCTTTGAGGCTCCCTCTTTCTGGAAACACTTGGCTTATAAATATAAAAAAAAAAACAAACGAGTTGTTCCGTGTCAGTGTTTAAGAAAGACTGGAAGGCTTATGTTGAGCAAGGATACTTTCACACAAACAGGAGATCTGTCCCACTGAAAAGAATCATGATAACCATATGCCCTGATGAAGTGGAGCATCTTTCACTAAACATTGGCAGGGTTATTTTGGTGGCTGGAGCTGGCCCCAACACTGGGGCAGTGTCAGCCAACTGCTTCATTGTGTGTTTTAGAAATTACGTTATAACTAATGTAACTGAGATTGTATATATATTCAGAAGATATAGCCTTGTGAACTACTGTCCGTAAACGTTTTAAACTGCTGCTACAGTATATTGCTGTGCGCACTTCTCCTAGGATGTGCACTTCTCACAGAACTCTGCCAGTGAAATAATTTTAAAATAACATTTAAAACAATACTGCTTTGGAAAATGTCTTCCCATCATATTCATGCCATGAAGCTACAGGGATACAAAATGAGACATGCCTACCCTCCCTCAAAAATCTTAATACGAGCTGGTTCTCCTCTTCTGGAAGTGGTACTGTCTTCCTCCCGTTTTCCTCGCTTTTCCTCTTCCTTCTCGCCTCTTCCTCCATTTTTCCTGTCCTCTGCAGGAGGCAGTGAGGGAAGATGTACCTGTGCCAGAGAGATATTAATTACTCACAATGTAGCCTAAGTGGCCTGTGCTGTCCCCCTGTCATAAATGCACTTTAGAAATCTGGTCAACACATAATGAACATACAGGGACACAGAGACTCCATTAAAATTACACTGTGCGATCAGATTAATACCATTAGAACACACTTTTATTATCTTCCAAAACTTCTGCAGGCAAAGACATGGCATTTCTTAAAAAGAGTAGGGGGAATTTTTTATTAAAACTTCAAAAAGAAAGGTGTCCTGACCAAATTTCCCCCATTCTCTAAAAATACCACCAGCAGCTTAATCTGTTTCAATGTCAGTTGGCATCCATCTCTATCCCCCTTCCCCGGGATGAGGCTGAAAATAGGCAGAATTGTCTAGTCCTCCTTTCCCGGTCAAAGAAAACTAAATAGGTAAATAAAGACCAAGATGAATGAAAAGTAAGTTGCAAACTACATGTTAGCCCCCTGTCCCAGGAGCTTACCTGTCTGCCCCCTTTGGGGCTCCCATTCCCCCCCCGGGGATTTGTTCCATCCCCCATTTCTTTTTTCCCAGCCCTGTCAAGCCCCCTGTAAATCCTCCTGGTTCACTGGATAGTGCTCTTTAGTCCTGTATTCTCCCTTTGACACCTGTGTTAGTTTCTGCAAAAGCGGGGCTGAGGGAGTTAGAGCGCAGAGCCACCGTGTCCAATTTGCACCTTCATGGTGCTGGGTGAGCTCCGCGCATGCGCAGAAATGCATTTTTCGATCGGCCATTCAGCAGCCATTTCTGCTGTCTCTCTGGTGGTCCCGTTCCCTTTGGCTGGCAAGATGGGGACCAGTGACCTGAGCTGGACCGGAGAGGTGGCGGGTAAGCGACAGGACTGATTTTTGTGAGCACCAATCACACTCGGGGATCGGGGAGCCACCTCATTAATATTAATGAGGCAGCTCATAAATAAGGATGAAGCCGAGCCTGTCTAGTGCTAGGGGAAGCGTGTTAGCGCTAGCGACAGGCAGAACTAAAAATAAATGTTACAATTAATGTAAGGGTGTGCAAGTGCAAAGGGGTGGTTACCTGTTGGTGGGGTAATAAAAGAATAAAAACAACTATGTTGGCTGCAGGAGGGTTGAGATAGTGGGTCATGAATAAGCTGTCAATGGGACTATGTGTGACTGCCTCGGGCAAGCAATAACGGCAGCAGCGACAGCAAAAGGACTGAAGGGTGATTTTAAAAAGTGCAGTCCCTTAGTAGGGCACTGTGGTGGCTATTATTCTGTGAGGAAATAACTAAATAAAAGATTACTGTTTGGCTGCAGGAATCTTTATAACTTGGGACACTGTAAAAACTGTGCTATGACTGTTTACACCAGCAGCCATGTCTTGAAGCCAGGTGACCCAGGACAACCAATTACAGCTTCAGGACTTTCCAAGAGGATTGTGGTGCTTGTGCACAGACTCTTGGGGAAAAATAACGGGGATTATTCTGACGCTGTTTTGAACTGCCAGTGAGGTATCGTGGGAGCCTCATACATATTAATTTCCTGAGAGGACATCGACTTCAGCCAATGGGGAGCCACCAAAAAGCAGAGAACTTTTAGATTCTAGCTGAGTCTGGGGAGAGCCCTTCCACAGGGAAGGGGGTTCTGGCCCCTGTGAGAGAATGGGGCTGCAAGGTTGGGACACTGCCTGCCTGGAGGCTGTCAGCAATCTGTCCCCCAGGGGCTGGATGTTTGCCTTCCCCCATCTGAGGAAAATTGGAGGAGATTGTGCAGGCAGATCTCAGGAGAAAGAGCTGCAGATGTTCTGATGCTGAGGAGAGAGACGCACAGACAATGAGATGAAGAAGAAGTTGTGTCCTGAACCTGGAAAATGACAAAGGTTGTGTCTTAAGCCTGGAAAAGACAAAGGTTGTGTCCTGAGCCTGGAAAAAGGACAAAGAGTGCGTCTAAGCTTGGAAAAAGACTGGTACTTTCATCTGCACCTCATCGGTGAGGAAAGTGTGAGAAAAGGAAAATGAGAGAACTATGAAACGGGAGCCTCTTCAGACTGGAGAATTGCTATGCACCTGCATGGTGAGAAAAGAGACTTTCGGAATGTTTGTTGAGACAGAGTTCTGGAATTGTGTGTGTGAGCCAGAGCAAGAATGCGGCTATGTTAAAGCTGAGAGACTGTGAAAGCAGAAGGATGGACAGGTGCCTTTCGGGGTTGGGTACCTGCTGTCTGCTTCTCGGATACAGCAAGAAAAGAGACTGTTGTGGTAACCCTGAATTTTCAGGCTGTACATTCCCCGGAGTCTGGGAACAGGGAAAGTAACAGAGACTGCTTGGCTACACACCATAGCAGGTAACAAAGAAAAGTGAAAGATGATCTAAGGTTGCCATCTTAAATCCAGGACCAGGTGGGGAACTCGCTAAGCCCCATCAAGTAGGGTCTGCTGGCTGCAGGGGACCACTGGTCTTGTACCCGAGTGCTAGGGCGCTCTGACCTGTGAGGGAGCTGGGCTGCGGGGCCACTCCCAGGTCAGGTCCTTTGTGGATGGCAGGCCTTCCCTGTGTGCTCTGCAACAGACCCATATTAGGCCAAAGGGGACAAGCTGCAAGATCTTCAATCAAGCCTGAAGATTCAGCTGCAGCCTCAGTATCTGCTTCCATTTCTGCATGCTTCGAGCCCGGTTCTGCCTGTGCTGTTTCCATCCACCCCAGGACTTCAGTCGACTGTACCATCCAAGGATTGATTCTGCAGAACCATGAGTAAAAAAGCAGGAATTGCCCTGAAACTTCCTGGGGACTGTATATAGTTTGTTCAGCTTGTGCCAACTGGCATAGGAAGCCAGTAAAGTGATCAAGACCATGTGTAAAAGGTTATTTAATTCAGCAAAGCGTGCCAACGGCGGCTGACCAGCTGCACCTCAGGCCTGCAACTATAACATCTGGGTACCCAAGGAAAGAATCTGGGTGTCATTCTGGGCTGGGGCCTGTGGGTCTGGCCTGTGTATGGTAATATCTGCAGCAGTTAGATAGTCAGATAGTCTGGTCACTGCATAATCAAAGGATGATTTGGATCTGAATGATAAAAGGGAAAAATGACTGTTTTGAAAATGCTGACTCTCTAAATGCCAACTCCAGTCTTTACATGTTTTGCATAACCTCTATTCCACTTACCCCATCCTAATCCTCCCTGTGTAAATAAATTAAGATGTTGTTTTAGAAAGAGCTGACTCAACAGCCTGATTTTAGTGGGCATGTTATTAGATGAAATGGAAACTGAAATGTTGGATGGTGGGGAGGTTCGAATCCTGGTAAGTTCATGTTTGGGGAAACTGTTTGGGCAGGTGGGTTGGTACAACATCCCAGGGGGTTGTACTGGAAGCGATCAAGCTTACTAAATATGTACTCAGGGAGAAGGCACCACCATTTTATTTGTATTCTTGGGAAAGGACCCCTGTGTTACAGCTATGGGAACCCAGGCCCCTCAACCGTGGACAGGCCTGCATGGCAGAGGTAATGGCTCTCTCTAGGATGGTGACAGACAGGGTCTACATACATATTCTAGATAAATAATATTCAGAATTATCAAAATTCAGAAAAAAAAAAAAAATTTTTTCACCACAACAGTCATGTAATAGTATATACCGATAAAAAAATAGTATCAATACTATGCGTTTGCCATTTTTTGGCTTCGTTGCAACTAAAAAAACATGTACCAGTAATGTACTCAAAAAGCGGTTTCATATAGTATTGATACATAAAAACTGTATTGATAGGACTGATTCTTAACGACCTGACTCCAACTGTACATTAAAAAACAAACAAAAAAAACCCACCTATTTTATTTTTTTGCTTTCTGTTATCCCAAGCTTCTGTAGCGGCCCTATCCACTTGTTGGGCAACCTCCCAGCCCCAACCATGCCTCCTCTGTGACGTAGCATGCCTCCTCTCACCCAGGACCTTCCTCATGGAGCTGCCGGGCCAGACCCCAGCAAACAGTACCGCTGGAGGAAGCTGGGAGGATAGTCCGCACATTGGGACAGAGAATGCCCATAGCCTCATCCTGCATGCCTGCAGGGGTTTTCCCTGTTTTCACTTCCCCCTGGGACGCTAATAGTGAAGGCTTGGAGACACCTGTGCACAATGACGTGTGACTGTGCCTGGCAAAGCCAGTCAGCATCCCCCCACTGTGTATGGCTCCAGTTGCACCGTCACCCATGGCCACCTAGGCGACTGTAGAGCAGCAGAATCTGTAACTCTTCTGCCTGAGGAGGCATGTGTCCTCGTGGATGCTCATTCCTCATTTTCAAGCTGACCCTCCGAAGTCCCCGGACTTGTTGCCGAACCTGGACACTAGCATCATGAGTGGCAAAGCTTGCCACTGCACAGACGGGATGGGCAAAGATAATTTCTTTAAATTGGAAAGCTTGGAGTCAGCTAAGATGATATATTAATACATAAGGTTTCTTGCAATCTTCTGATTTTGTTCCTTTTTGCATCCGTTGGATAATCGGAACTTCCCGTTCTGACTCCGATTCCGTTCCAATAGCAGCTAAAGCATCAAAGGCAGAATCAGAACAAAGTACAAGGAGCCCATAGTAGTCTAGGAGGAGGAAAAAGCCCCCCTTCCCCACCCATGTCCTCCTTCCCTTAACTTCTGTCTGTTGTCTGCTACTGCTGTGGGACTGAGAGCAGGCTGAAGGGAGGCAGCAGTTAGGGTCTGAAGAGGCAGCAACTCGAGCTTTTTATTTCTGTGCCAGTGCAGTGCAAACTGTATGTTGTTGTTCCTTCACTCACAATGTCACTTGCATCTACAAAGTCCAAAGTTCCTCCCCCTCCCACTACCAATTCCCCTAGTCTGAACCCCTCTCGGCCCTGATGCAAAGCCACACAACACTGATGCTGTTGGCTTGCATTAAATAAAGAAAGAAAGCAATCCTCATTCCAATCTGAATTCATTCCTCCTTATGCACGCTAGTGCAGGCACAGCCACTGTCCATTCTTCCCTCAAAATTACCCACCCCATCCCAGAAGCCCCTGGATATTCCTCAAGGTAGCTGACCTAAAGAAAGGCCTGAGAGCAGGCTCTACCAGACTTTTATTGAGTAAGGTGTCTGGTGAGTGACTGCCCAAGACTTTCTTTCAATTGGCCACTTCAAGGAACAACCAGAGGCTTCTGGGACAGGCTGGGTACTTCTAGGAGAAGAATGGACCATGTCCATGCCAGCACTAGTGCACATTAGGAAGAATGGATTTGGACTGGAAAAAGGGGTGCTTTATTTGTTTACTTAATGCCAGCCAGCTGCAGTGGTGCTATGTGGCTGTGGATCTGGGCTGGGAAGGATATGGACAATGGGATCAGGTAACCTGGGGGGGGGTCCTTATGGATGTGAGTGACACTGTCAGTGAGGGGACAACAACACAGACAGTTTGCAGTGCACTGGCACAGAAGAAGGAAGCCAAGGTCACTGCCTTGTTGGACCCTAACTGCTGCCTCCCTAAGCCTCCCAGTGCCATAAGAGTAGCCAATAACAGACAGAAGGTAAGAGGGGGGAGTAAGGGTGGAGTATGGTAACAACTTTCTTCCTGGTCCACTACGGTCTCTCTTCTACTTTGTGCTGGCTGGGGGGGAGGTTATAACACTCAGAAGTTTTTTTTTTCGTAATTCAAATTTTTGGCTTTGAATACCGAAATTCCAAATAAAAGGTTGAAATCCGATGAATCTGATTTATTTATATGAGGATATACAAACCATGAAATGGGTCAAATATTTTTTAACTCATGTTATTTTTATTTTATTTTTTTGCGCCTTCCCCTTCTTCCTGGCTGCCCACTCCTTCGGGTCTCTGTTGCCCCTCCCGACTGCCTGCCCAGACTCCCACACCGGCTACCAACCTCATATGGCAGTCCCCCGGTAACCTGTATCCCTTCACTGGGCGGGTTCCTCCCAGGGAAAGGCACCGTGGAGCGCCAGCGCACTATTTCATTGGCCGGGTACTGCTGAGGTGTGTCGGTCATGGGATCGGCAGCAGCAGAGACAGAGAGACCATCATCCGCCAGCCAGGAAGCATTTTCCTGGTTTTCTGTGGGGAGTGGCGTCCTGGCGTCCAAGGCATACGCCGGACGTCTGTCTCCCCTTGAGCACGGACCCAGCGTCACTGCTGTGCTCCCAGCCTCCGCCAGGAGTCAGCATGCACGGTCGCATCCCTACCCTTCCCGGAGAAGAGCTGTCCCCGGATGCTCCATCCTTCTCCCCAATCGACCCTCCAGCGACCCGAATCCGTTCCCGAACCCAGGTTGCCAGTGTTGCAGACGGAAATCCAACTGCTGCGCCGACAGGCCAGCCAACTCATGTTATTTTTAACAACATATACTGACACGTACATGTATTATGACAACAATTGTATCGTTCTGATCTATTTATGCTGACTGGACTCCAAGCTTTCATTTAAAGAAAAAAAAAAACTCAAGTGTCTAACAGTTCAAAGGTTACTGCTTTCAAAATATAATTTTCACATTATAAAATAGCTTAAAATTTATATTTGAAAACGGTCAGAAGATTTTAGTGGTTGTTCTGTTTAAGAACAGACATTCTTTTTTAGTTACTGTTTTTATTCTCCTACTTATGTACTTTAGCTGTTAGTCCACCAGATAGATAACTGAGGCTGCCCCAGCTGCATATGCCCTTGGCTGCAAAGGTGAGCAGCTGCCATCAGTCAATATATATGCTGTTCCACGGTCAGCCAGCAGGGGGCCCTGTGATTTTTCCATCTTTATCCAGGATACCAAATACATCGTTATAAAATGGTAAGGGAAAATCCTGAAATCTGATTGGCTGTTGTTCATGCAGCAATTATGTTCCACGCATGGAGAATAAAAAGTGCTGCCAAATGTACACTGATCACCACTGGAATCATTACGCTAATAGAATGTTAAGAATTCAACCGGCAGCCATTGTTTTTTACCCTGTAACTATAAGCATCACATTTACTTGCACCGGGCCCTAAAAATAAAGCTACCTTAAAAACAAAATAAAACAGATTAATTAAATGTTGTTTCCCTGATCATCACATTCTCCTTACACACATAAACAAATTAGAAACATTAAGTATTGTTTATAGTTTTCATTACAACAGTTTCTTTGCTGACAATGAAAAATCCCCCTTCTATCTTTACCTGTTTGTCAGGGAAATCTCTTCTCCTTGCCCTGGCAGTGAGATAATTGAGTCGTTGGCTGTAACAGAGGCCTTTGTTTTGTGTGTGTGTGTGTGTGTGTGTGTGTGTGTGTGTGTGTGTGTGTGTGTGGTGTGTTAGGAGAGTAACATTCTAGCAGTGGAACTGAGCAGAATTTTGAATCCATGTATTCCATGGTAAACATTCCATGACAAACATTCCACATCTTGAATGTGGGGAAAAACAGAGAAAAAAAAACAGGCAGAAGAAAGTAGGCAACAATACAATGACATCATCAATGACATCATTTGTACTGGGTGGAATGACTATTTTATCATAAATGCACACAAGTAAATCTATTGTTTCTACATATAAACATGCTTTTCCCAACTGTAAAACTTTTTTAAAAAAGGAGCCAATTTTAAGCGCAATAAGGCACTCCGGGATGTGCATGGAACACATTTTACCACATGTCAAGTCACTCGGCTTTTGGCCTCGTGCCTTATTATGCCCCTGGCCGTGCAGTAAAATGTGTTCCACGCACACCCCATCATGCCTTACTGCTTATGTGCCATCCAGGATGCAATGCAGCATCTCAAGTTACTGCATGATAAAAGGGATTAACTGCCATTGAAATTGCCTTGTTTACTGTAGTAACTCTACTGCAGTATGCTGCTGTTTTGCACTGCACCCTGGCTGGCTCCATTGTAAAGGGAATTTGTATGTAATGTGCCATTTCTCCCCACAGGGAATTGGTGACATCAGAAACTCATAATACCATTGCTTCTTACATCAGAAAATCATCATACTATTGTTCTGACATCAGATCAATGGTACTATGAGAGGGAGTGTTTGAAGTGTTCCATATATTACAAAAATATTAGACAGGAAACCAGCGCTAACTAGGCTTGTTATTCCAACTCGAGATTCCAGTGACATCATAAAGTACTCAGGCTTCTCCCTCGTGGTTTATGATGTCACCAGAATCCCTCAATGAAATGACAGCCTTGTTACTGATCATTTCTTATCTATTGTTCTATTTTTATGCAGCACTTTTCAGACACGCTGCGTCCCAAAGCACTTCATAAAGTAACGTGTTAGATACTGGTAATGAAGAAATTGTGTAGTGCACATGCAGCAGGCACTAAGCATGCTAATACCTCATACACAGCCGCATATGCCATCAGAACCAGTGCTACTGAGACATGAAAAGTTGGCCAGGACACTAGAAAAAACGCGACCTCTGTTTCAAAAAGTAATATGAGATGGTTCAACTCAAATAGGAACAGGAGTCAGGACCGAACTTCCCAGTTTAGCAATGGGGGCGTAGGGTGTCTTGGGGTTGGTCAGTAACAGCTTCCTTTACATGGAGAGAGTTCAGTTGGGAGGTCCTGGTAAAATATTTCTGGACCCCTACTGTTACAAAGCACTTTCACACCACCCGTTCAGACACTTGCTGGATGCAGTGTGGGAATGTGGGGACCCAATACCATATTTTTCGGGCCGCCCACTCATAGTCCTCTTTTGGAGGGAAGCCCACAAAACACTGCAGAGAATTTTGGACAGACAAATTCCCTTTATGGTTAACTACTTAGTCCCAGGATTCCCTGACCTCCTCAGGGGTTCTACACCTAAGATCAAACTAGGCCAGATGGCCGGCCCGGTGGTGCTGAGGGTTGAGGTGCTGGACACCACACCTCGCACCACGCCGGTGACCGGGTTTGGGAATGAGCACTGGTCACCAGGGGCCGGCCGGGGCGGAGAAAGATAGAGCGCCCGACGGTAGCTCTCCTTCTCCAGGGGGGTTAACTGCAGGCTCCCGCTGCAAAGCCGCCACCTAGAGGAGCATAGGTGGATGGCGCGGTAGGTGGAGAAGCAGTAAGTGGATGGGGTGGATTTCGACAGAGGGGCAGAGCAGGAGGTACGTCTCAGCATGCCTCCTAGCTCATAGCCCCTCATTGCACGCCGCTGTCAAGGGGAAGAAGCCGGAAAAACACCTCGGTCCCTCCTAGGCGACGACACCTCCCTAGAACGTCTCCGAGCTCGTCAGGGCAGACTCCGCTGTGCCGGATCTACGCACTACGCACACACACAGTATGCTGGTTTGGAGGTGTTACGGGGGTTCCTCTCCGCCTACCCGGGGTATACCGGGGTCTTCAGGAGTGTGTGTGGATGAGGCCTCTAGGGCAGACCACGACGGGGATTGGAGGGTCCACAGAGGATGTCCGAGAGAGTGGAGGGAGGAGGTAGATTAGGCGCATAAACACAGGGTTAAAAAAACAGACAAAAAAAAAATAGGCCAGATGCTGCGAGTAGCTGTTCTGAAATGTTTGACACCAAATTGGTTGTCACCGCAGCCCCCCATAATGGCTTTAAGGAAAAAAGGTAACAGAGACAGAGACAATGGAGCGCCTCACAGCTATGTTACAGCTCCGCCTTCCAAAGTTCCGACAAACATGGCAGCCCTGGTATCGATCATTGGATGGAGGCTCTGACAGCTCAGAACTGGTCGAACCCCACTCAGATCCTTGCCAGGGGGTGCAAAACGCACAGTAACCCAGATCAGGCCCTGCCCAAACCCATCTTGCAGTACTGCCATATTTTAATTTTAAGATTCGTGGAATACACTGGATGCAGTTTATTTAATACGCTATGAAAGGCAAAGCTGCAATGTTTAATTGCTACCATGTTATAATGTTGTGTTTTAAGAATTTAAACCTAGTTGTGAAACACCATAGTTGGAAAGTCAGAATTACAGGGCTCAGTGTTATGTGCCTTCTCTTTGGATTGTTAGACAATTTCAATAAATGTAAGTTTAAAAAAAAAAGTAATATGAGATGGTTAAAGAGGACAGCAAAATATTTCTCAATGTCAGCCGTTTGTAATGTTCCTAGTTACGGCAATGATTCATATTTAATGGTACCTAAACATTGATGTGAAAAAATGGAATTTTGTATGGTTTTCTTTTTATGGACTCTCTCTCTTCTGTACAATTATCTTCTTCGAATAAGGACTTTGGAATTTTCCCTGTGCCACAGTTTATATACAATACAGTACTCAGAGTTCAGAACACCTACAAAGACAAAGCCTGAGCTCTAAATTAATGAATGAAGAGAACTGTGTAGAATGTTGCCCATACAAAAACACAGCAATATTAGTTAATCGGTGCTGTGAGAGTTCACTCTTAAGTTATCTATATTGCCGTTTATACGTGAACGTATATATTTGTAAATGCTCTCTGTTCATCACGTGTATTTGTCATTTGTTTCTAACTGCCTTTGTGTACACTGTACTACCATGTAACTTATTTTTGCTTATCCTCTGTCTTGTACCCCTGCCCCGGGTCGCATCTGGAAACGAGCTTCTGCTCATAGTGCCTTTCCTGGTTATCAAATTTTAAATAAATAAATAATCGGTCAAAGGAGCCCTCTTCCTTTTGGAGTTCTCCTATCCCTTGCAAGTAAGACATGGATGATAATGTATCACAAGGCTGTGTTTCGACTGAGGTCTGAGATGACATCACAGACCCCAACAGCGAAAGTTGAGTGCTCTCTATGATGTCATCTCACTCTGAGATGGCAGTACCATCTCAGATGGCAATATTGTTGTGTGTGGTTGCCCATACATTATTTTTTATAATGTATGTTTATTTTAATTAATTTACCTTCTTTATAACTCTATCTTGAACTGCGGTCAAATAAACAGAAAAACAGCGAACAACAGGATAAGAGTAAAAACATCATATGTGATTTAAGTAATAGCTACATAAGCTGGCAATGTTTCTAGTAATTCATTGTTAATCAGCAATTCCCTTGGGTGTTTTCAGTCTTGCTGACATCTTCATTATGAGGAATCTGCAGTGTACAGTAGGTAAGCATGAGAAATATTAACAGACAAGATTCTATGCTGTTGTACCACAGCAGTGACATACAGTAGCTAATGTGGTGCAACAGCATTCTGACGAACATCACTACCATGGTACAACAGAATCAACAGCATTCTAACATCACTACTGTAGCACAACAGCATTCTGACATCTGTAGTACAACAGCATTCTGACATCACTACTGTGGTACACCAGCATTCTGACACTACTGTAGTACACCAGCATTCTGACATCACTACTGTGGTACAACAGCACACAGACTTCACTGCTGTGGTGCAACTGCACTCTGACATCACTACTCTGGTACAACAGCATTTTGACATCAAAAATGTTGTACAACAGAATTCTGACATCACTACTGTGGTACAACAGCATTCTGACATTGCTACTGTGGTACAAAAGTGTTTTTTTGTTTTTTTTTATTGCGCCTTACCCTCCTTCCTGGCAGCCCACACCTTCGGGTCTCCTTCACCCTTACCGACTGCCTGCCTGATTCCCACACTGGTACCAACCCCACATTGCGACTCCCCCGGTAACCTGGCGTTTCCCTTTGCCAGACGGGTCCCCCTCCTCCGAAGGGAAAGGCACCAGTGGGGGCTGGCCAGCGCACTTCATTATTGGCCCGGGGTGTCGCTGAGGTGTGTGGTTGTGGGATCGGAGGACAGAGAGACCGTCATCCGGCCAGCCAGGAAGTGTTTCCTGGTTTTCTGTGGAGAGTGACGTCCTGACGTCAAGGCATACACCGATGCCTGTCACTCCCCCTGAGCACTGAACCCAGATGTCCCTGCCATGCTCCCAGCCTCGCCGGAGGCCAGCAGGCACTGAGCGCATCCCCCGGAGAAGGAGAGCTGTCCCCGGACGCCCATCCTCCTCCCCGCCGCCCGCCAGCGACCAGAGTCCGTTCCCGAACCCGGGTTGCCGACGTCGCAGATGGAAATCCAACCGCTGGGCCGGCACAATAGTGTTTTGACGTCACTACTGTGGTACACCAGCATACCGACATCATTACTGTGGTACAACAGTATTCTGACATCACTACTGTGGTACAATAACATTCTGACATCATTACTATGGTACAGTAGCGTTTTGACATCACTACTGTGGTACAATAGCACACTGACATCACTACTGTGGTACAACAGTATTCTGACATCACTACTGTGGTACAATAGCATTCTGACATCATTACTATGGTACAATAGCTCCCACACATGCTTTGAGAGAAAACTGCACTCGAATCTGCTGATTGCTGATACCTGTTCCTGCTTTCACCCTACCTAATGACTGATGTCTCTGGCCATGCAATAGTATTTCCTCACCTCCATATAACCCTCTTACTGCCTCAGCCTGTCCCAGCTCCCTTACCTGGCCCATATACAATCTTGCACTGCAGGCATCTCCCTTACACTTGCATACACTCGTATAATCTAATTTCATGGCTTGCTCCCCTCTTCCTCACTTACCGACCTTTTCCTTAATGACACCCCCTGCTCTCAATGGTTATTTCTTCCTTTTGTATTACCTGTTTTTGTATACCTTGTTCTGTTCATATGATATGTCACCTGATAATTTATTGTCCAAGGTCCTCTCCATTCATTGCATAGGTAGGCACCTATGAACTTATGAATGGTCTACTCTGTATGTCTCTGATATATTGTATCCACTTTAACTCATTGTATGTAAAGCACTTATAAATTGTTATCCTGTTAAGTTTCTGCATGTCTGTACTCTTCCGGGTCGTGCCTGAAAATAGTCATTTTATGGCTAGTGCACTTACCTGGTTAACAAAAGCTAAATAAATAAATAAAAATAAACAATAGCGTTTTGACATCACTACTGTAGTACAATAGCACACTGACATCACTACTGTGGTACAACAGCATTCTGACATTGCTACTGTGGCACAATAGCGTTTTGACGTTACTACTGTGTTACAATAGCATACTGACATCATTACTCTGGTACAACAGTATTCTGATGTCACTACTCTAGTACAAATGCATTCTGATATCAAAAATGTTGTACAACAGAATTCTGACCACTGCTGTGGTAAAATAGCATTCTGACATCATTACTGTGGTACAATAGCGTTTTGACATCACTACTGTGGTAGAATAGCACACTGACATCACTACTGTGGTACAACAGCATTCTGACATCACCACTGTGGTACAAAAGCACACTGAAATCACTGCTAAGATACAACTACACTCCGACATCATTACTGTAATACAACAGCATTCTGATGTCACTACTCTAGTACAACAGCATTCTGATATCAAAAATGTTGCACAACAGAATTCTGACATCGCTACTGTGGTACAATAGCATTCTGACATTGCTACTGTGGTACAACAACATTTTGACATCACTACTATTGTACACCAGCATTCTGACATTACTACTGTGGTACAACAGTATTCTGACATTGCTACTGTGGTATAAGTGTTTTGACATCATTACTGTGGTACAATAGCATTCTGACATTGCTGCTGTGGTACAACAACATTTTGACATCACTACTATTGTACACCAGTATTCTGACATTGCTACTGTGGTATAACAGTGTTTTGACATCACTAGTGTTGTACAATAGCATTCTGATATTGCTACTGTGGTATAACAGTGTTTTGATATCACTACTGTTGTACAATAGCATTCTGACATTGCTACTGTGGTATAACAGTATTCTGACATCACTACTCTGGTACAATAGCATTCTGACAGTGCCACTGTGGTACCGTATACCATTTGCACAATGCCCCACAGCAACTCCCATCATATCGACAACAACCTGTTCAACATCCACAGCGGCGAACTGGTTGTTGCCCCCCCCCCCCAGTTGACAATCTTTCAATGCAAGGGTGAGGCAAAGCCCCCACAAACAGTAAAGGGCTCTGCTGTTGTGGGGGTCAGTATTCTGACATCACTATTGTGGTACAATAGCATTCTGACATTGCTACTGTGGTACAGTAGCATTCTGACATCACAACTGTGGTACAAATGCATTCTGACATTGCTACTGTGGTACAATAGCATTCTGACATCACTGCTGAGATACAACTGCATTCTGACATCATTACTATGATACAACAGCATTCTGACATCACTACTCTAGTACAACAGCATTCTGATATCAAAAATGTTGTACAACAGAATTCTGACATCGCTACTGTGGTACAATAGCATTCTGACATCACAACAGTGATACAACAGCATTCTGACATTGCTACTGTGGTACAACAGTGTTTTGACACCACTACTGTGGTACACCAGCATTCTGACATCACTACTGTGGTACAACAGTATTCTGACATCATTACTGTGGAACAATAGCATTCTGACACTGCTGTTGTGGTACAACAGTGTTTTGACATCACTACTGTGGTACACCAGCATTCTGACACCACTACTGTGGTGCAACAGTATTCTGATATCACTATTGTGGCACAATAGCATTCTGACATCACTACTGTGGCACAACAGCATTCTGACATTGCCACTGTGGTACAGCAGTGTTTTGACATCACTACTATTGCACAACAGCACGCTGACATCACTGCTGTGGTCAACAGCATTCTGACATCACTGCTGTGGTACAACAGCATTCTGACATCACTGCTGCGGTAAAACAGCATTCTGACATCACTGCTCTGGCACAACAGAATCTGAAAGTGTATACACAACAACACTGAACCATATACTATAATTTTATTCTCTAAACAGCATCTCACATGCAGGTGCCCTGCAAACGGGCACAGTCAGAGGGAGGATTTCAAAATGTTTAATGTATTATTGATGTGCCCTTAATAATAAAGACATCCTAGGAAACCACTCTTACAGTTGTAAGAGTAGTCTCTCATTCTTAGGGTATCAGAACTGCTCACCCATCCCAGACAGCCAGCTGTAATCTCAGACAGTCATTTTGCCATTCTTGCCTGTCCCTGGGACAGGCAGCTACCAACACACTGTAAATGGGCACTAGGTAGGACCCAATGGTAGATTGCTTTACGCGGCTGTTGCTCGAGATCGGGGTGTGAAGTACACTTACGGGTAACGCGACCTCACGTACTGCAGTTGTACCGCATGATTACCACAGAACTACAAGCAGTTCTGTGCAGGCCACAAGTGAGACGATCATGTTGGTGGCTATATTCCCAAATGCACATGCTCAGTTTTCAGTTCTCGATCATCGCTGCATTTGAGCGCCAACATTTTGGAGGGAGGCAGTGTGATCAGAACTTAGAGAGGTAATGTGCTTTTATTAATAAAATGCTTTTCAGACCATCAGCAGCTATGAATATGTAGCTGTAAAAAGGGGCACCGTGTGCTTACACAAAGAAGTTAGGTACCTAATAATACAACCTAATAGGATTAGATTACAAGTTTGAACTAAGCAAAACTACAGAGCACAAATGCATTTTATCCTGAGAGATGATCATTCAACATTAAATAAGCCCTTAATTTCATCAGGATAAAGCCGTTTTTATAGACCTTCATCCAAAGGTTGAGAGGCAGGCAGAAGCAAGAGCCCTTTCAGAAACCGAGCTTAAATTAAAAAACAAAAAGAAAAATTAAAAGGAAGCCCTTCAACAGGATAAGAAAGAGGAGAAGCAGGCTGTAGATGGGGGTGTAAGTTTTAAATGTCATTATACAAAATAAAAGAAACCATTATTAGCACAGAATGCAGCAGTGGAAGCAGGGGAGAACTAGCTACTAAGACCCACCCGCTCCAATTCAGGTCAACATTTATTTATTTACCCCCAAAAATTGAATGGACAGGTGTAAATTCTGTGGGACAGGCAAAACTTACATTCCACCTGCCTTTGGACAGCCATTCCTGAAAAATATTTCTAGCCCTGCCTTATACACAAAGAATGCGCGTACAATCACTATTAGAACTGCAAGAGTGGTCTCCAAGTACCTATTATCATACTGTACACAAGTGTGTCATCTTATACTGTTTGGTTTTGTTTGCCCAAACTACAGTATGAGAGATGATTCTCATATACCATAACAGAAATCTCACAAAGCACTTCTAAGTCACTTGAGTTAGAGTGATATACAAGTTTTAAACTTTTTTTAATTTAAAACATTTTGTGCAATCCTCCGCCTCCCTCCTCTGAAGTAGAATGCTCCACATTAATGTGTTTGCACAAAATGACAACTGCACGTTGGATAGAGGCCCTACAGTTCTGAGCACTGATTCGCTGAAAAACTTAAATACAGTTTTTCACATACATTATTATTTACGTAGAGTGAAATACAGATCATTTGGGGGTATGAATATGATTTCTAAAACTAGCAGTATTACAAACCGCTACCAATCAGAAATGATTTACTGGTCTCTTTGGTTCACCAATTTCTTATGTATTCAGACTACAGCAACTTCCTCCCTCCCTCCTTCCTTGTGACCAGGGAGTCCTGGACAGGTTATGTGACTTGCTCAGCCATGCAGTATGTAACTGGAGGTTGTGGGCATCAAACCCAGATCTGCTGGATCTACCAAGCTCCCCCACAGCTCATTACACTAACCTCTAGGCTATACCGCCAGCCCCAATTTGTTGCTCATATGTTCAATTATTTCTTGACTTTATCATCTGAAAACCAATAAAGATTTAACTGAGAAAAAACTTTCACCTGAAAAGCTATCAGAGATGGGCAGACAGGACCTCGGTTTAAGGTCTCATCCAAAGGCTGGAGTCACCACAACCCTCCTTTTGTTCTACTTGCAATAAAATACAATTGTACATCTGGCATGGCCCGGACTGCAGGAAAGGTACTGACGGGCAGGGAACTGAAAGTAGTCAGCCCAGTGATGCAGCAGTGGTATTCTGAGCCACAATTCACAGATTCTGAAGCATAATCTGATTTCTTGGTAGTTGCCTTATTCAAAGGAGGGGGGACTGGAAGCTGCACAGATGCCCACACTGTGCAGCAGGTATTCGTGTGTCCTGGACGACTCAGATAAATGCCACTGCCCGCGACATTATTCCAGAGTTGCGTGTTTATGCAGCTACTGAAGGAATTATAGACCGAGGGAGTGCTCCTCTGCATGCAAGACACTATTTTGTGAAGAGTGTCCCGTGTGCATTTGCCCTGGAAATGGGCGCGTTTAGTGCAATATATTTATATATAACTGATCAATGTCAATCAATAATATATTAATACTGCCACCAAGACCACTGTTACGATTGTAAGAGTGGTCTCACTTACATCCTTAAAGTATGAAAATGCATGTAAGACAACGCTTACAACCGTATGAGTGGTCTAGGCAGCAGTTATCAACATACAAAGAAAAGCTCAGGTAGCTGAACCAGCTAATTGAACTTCTCCTTCACCTCAGCATCAGGGGTGGTCACTTTTCAAGCAGGGAGTGCTCAAGGCCTCACGTTTAGTTCCTGATGCAGCTACATACTGGGGAGATATGTAATGGCCTCCCAGCACTAGGGAAGATGTCCCCACAGCTCCTGTTACATTACTCTAATTACATCATAATAACTTCTTAAATTCAATCATTGTGTAGCTCATGATTTTGGCATCTTTTATAGAATGTTTTCACCCAGGAAGGGCCAGTACAGATACAACACTTGTTTTTGGTCCAGTTTCTATTCCACCTTACATTTGGGGAGGACTGAAATGTGGGGAGATTAACTTACTATGGGTCACACAGCAGGTAAGTGCCAGTGGTGGGATTCGAAACTTGGAATCTCCTTGTTTTCTGGACTAACCTGATATAGGAGTCTTAAAACCCACTGTGGACAGCTGTGGTGTGCAGCACTGCAGCAACCACCTAGAATTCACCATTTTCTTCTAATAATCGGACTGGAACTCTCACTGTTGGGCGTACACAGTACTTGTATATGACTGGTCTGTCAGGCAGTTATTTGATTTCTAGTTATTGTTCAGGCCCTGAAATTTGAAAATCTGCTGCTACAGAACTTGTGTCAAAAAGAAAAAAAAAAATCACTAATTTCTTGCAACTCCAGTCTCTTTCTGAGTCTTTCTTTGCTCTGAAGCCCTTCACTCACACAAAGCATCCTTTGTCATCGATGACATCATACTGTACGTCATCCAAAGGATGGACAGAAAATGGTTCACAAACAATCAGAGCCTCAGTTTGTGAAACAAATCTGTCACACAAGCACAGGAGGCCTACAGAACAACTTAAAGGCTGAACTGTGGCAGAAAATTAAGCAAATGGAGGAAACCCTGGGCCCAAGTCACTAAATATCTGTGCATGCTGCAACTTGAGCACATCTGGGCAACTGCCAAGCCCAGCTGCAACCTCCACATCAAAACACTGCAACTTAATGCAAATGCATGACCCCTATAAAATAGTGTATGATCCAGTCACAAGTGGGTTGACACTGACATGGTTAACTGCTAAACCGCATCACAGTGGCAGGGAGAACCCCCTTCCCAAAATGATGCATGTATGTCCTGCTCAACACACCTGAATGGCACGGCATCCAAGTGGGGAACCACACAACAAAGCTGCATCTGGTAACACTTCATCATGAACCCAACCAGCTGATTTAACTGTACTGGAGGTTAACTTGAGCATTTTAATTTACTAAAGGGTTTAGTTGCTGGAGCGCAGTGTCCTTTTTTGTGTGTTTGTTTTGTTTTTACAATTTATCCAGGACCTACCAGCTGAGATGTAACATCTTATTTCCAAGGGGGTCCTGCATCTACCCATTACTGCAGCTAGATGGAATGGAGCACTGAGAGGTTAAGTGACTTGATCAAGGTTACATAGTGAGTATTTGGCTCTAGCAGGGTTTGAATCTGTGATCCCCTGGTTCCCAAGCTGGTACTCTGACCACTAGACCACACTGACTTTATATTTAAGTGATAACTTTCAGTGAGTTGGACTATATGAAGGAATAACCGGTTCGCCTCGGTGTTTAATCACCACAGAAGCCAGTTATTCCGAGTATACTCCAACTCACTGAAAATTATCACTATTATACGAGTTGGAGTTGGTTAAAAATGATCAGTAACAGATAAATGTGTAAATAGAAACAGCGAATTCGCTGTTGCCGAGTATTCAGAGCCCGAGAAGGCGACTGAAGACCACCGTTGTGTGAAAAACAGCGAGGGTTGCACTAGGAAGAGCAGGGACTGCTCCACTGCGAGATACGCTGCGGACTCCACTAGCGCGAGATACACTGAACATTCGTTAGGTGATGCAGCTGGGGATGGGGAGTAACTCGCGGGAGCTGGTGATGGCGGCAGAGGCGAGTTTAAGGGTTTCCTCTTTGAGCTGCGCCACCTTGGATAGAGCGGTTGGGTGTAAAGAAGTCCTCGCCGGTTGTGAATAATGTGTAACTCGTTCACAAATGAGTTTGCTCTCGGCTCTGCGCTGCTGCAGTGTGTGAACGTGGTGCGGTTTTCCAACAGTGCACTCAAAATGTTTTTAGGGAGCAGCTCACGGGAGCTGGTGATGGTGGCAGAGGCGGGTTCAAGGGTTTCCCCTTCGTGCCCTGCCACGTTGGGCAGAGTGGTCGGGTGTAAACAAGTCATCACCGGTTGCGAGGAGCGTTGTGTCCCCGCTCATTCTCTTACTCTTCAGGCAGGGCTCCATGACGAGCCTGAGGAAGGGGTACGAGGAGCAGGTGAAGGGGACTGTGGGTGGGGTTAATGTTTCATTAAATGACTGTGGGTAGGGTTAATGTTTCATTAAACGACTGTGGGCGGTGTTTTAGTAAATAAACGACTGTAGGGGGTTTGGTTTGCAGTTTGTGAGGGAATAACTGACAGGTATTCTGTTCTGTGATTTGCTGAGAACAGAAACCTGTCATATAATTACCAATATCTGTCAACTGGGGTGCCACTTGCTGCAGTTGGTCATACTCACCTGCAGAATCTTGTGATATATCACAGGTGCGCCATACAGAATTGTTTAAAATTGCTATGTGGGTTGATCTGGCAAAACTCTTACTTTTTCCAGTCACAAAACAAGTGCACTGTAGTCGTCACTATGTGTGTATGCCTGTCTGCAATAAAACAGCACCAGGCATATCAAGAGAATCTTTGAAATAAAATTACTGGACATATTTGAGCTTATATTTGATATATTTCTGTGTTTAGCTCACTGTGTTTTTTTAAACTACGCATATTAGGCCACCCCCACGGCCCGGTAACAGTGCGCGGCACTGCTGTGCCACTGACCCTAATTCAGAAATTAACTCGGTACACCACGCTGGGAAGCAGGACAGACCACTACAGCTGCTGCTTGGCAGTCCGCTGCAGTCTGGGAGGAATGGTGTTGGACTCCGTTGCCACAGTGACCTCTGTGGTGATTCAAGGGAGCCTTCTCTCTTTGCAGGATGTTGCTGTGTGCAGTTGAGGATGCTCGATTGGCTATGCTCATGCCAGGGGAAGAGTCAGGGAGGAAAAAAATGGGAGGAAAAAACCACGAGTGTCTTACTCATGGCCTGGGCTCCCATGGTCTCCACTGGGTTCTAGTGCCTGCTGAGGTTTGATCCTAGTCCACACAGTGGACAGCCATGGGGAGGGGGGGATATCCCTACCCTTGGAGCCCCTGTCACAGAGCAGAGTACCATAGGAGATGCTGGTGGGGTGGGAATTCAGGAGGGAATTGGGGGTGGGTGGGTGAGGGGGATTAATGATCTAGAACAGGGTATATCCTTGACAGGTCATGGCCAGGGAGAAAAAGCTTTATAAAAATCTGTGCCCACTGGGATCACTGTCCCACAGACATCATGAGCTCTGGCTGCTTGTCTATACCTGCTATAATTCTTTGCATGGGACATCATACTCTGTCACTGTGGAAATGATTATTATGTCATAAATGGAGCACTACAATAACAGTTGTTGACAAATAGCCAGCGCAGATAAAGTCTAGGCAAATGATCTGATTAATCTGTAGAGTTGTAATGAAAAATGGGAAAGTACACATAGACTATACCAGGCTCTTAAACATGCAACAACAGAGGGCAGTTGGATAATTTTGTATCGCCAAGAAACTATGAGATGTTCCCATATTCCGCAGTTGTTGACCGTGGTGGATGTCACTGTATGTGTACAATTACAGGCACTGTCAGTTGGGTCAATAACTGAATTTGCTGGGGATGGCCATCAGCGCAATGGTAATGCTACCAATCGCAACCCCAGTGACCTGGATTTGTGAACAAGCCTAGATCAACGGGGGGGGGGGGGCAGTGACGAGGACTGAGCATGATCATCCCAGAGGCTACTCTCCTCCTCACCAAAGGCAACATCCTTAGGGCTGGGTTGTAACAAAAAAACTCTCAACCAAGCAGAATGACGGCCCTGGCACTTGCAGTCCCTGCACATGCCAACCCAAAGCAAGCCTCTTCTATTCTATCTCAAACTCTTGAGATTCTGGGCCACCCTGGGGCCCACCGTGGGGAGTAAGCCACAGAGACCTGGAGAAGTGGCAAGTCCTGGGGGATGGCCGAGCGACAGGGCTGGGGTAGGTCAGCAAGGGGTCCATGTGTGGCAAAACCACCACTAGAGGAGCAGCATAAATACAGTCTACAAAGAAAAAGTGATTTTTATCCTGTTTACTGTCCGGATCTTGTCATATTAAACTGGAAGTTAGCAGCAAATTAAGGGGAACCCAAAGGAAGGCAACTCACTGTAAAGGTTAGAGAAAATATAAGAGGACTAGAAGATCCAGCTCTAAAATCCCAGCATACCCACTAGCTCAGTGTATGAACTTGGACAGGTCACTTAAGTATGGGGTGGAAGGAAGACACTGTTGCAATGGCGATATACCATCATGCTCGAGTTATCTTGGGAAATGGGGGGGGAGGCATCACTGGATCATTAGTTCTGTGGTAGATCTAATAAGCAGACTGCTATTTTTTACGGCATCCACATTTTTGCAGAGCGCGCTCATTTAAAGCAACAATTGTTTTTGTGTGACGCAGTTCAGACATGCACGGAAGTTAAGATGTGGCTCACACACATCTATCATTTTGTAGTGCTTTTCAACCATTTGTGTTTTGCAGTGGCTCGATATGCTGCATGGCACGATGTGTCACAAAAAGCAAGTTAAGCAGACACTGGAAATAGCATAAGCAGATGAGTCCTTCACTTCTTGGGGGGTGAGATATGTCCAGCATTTGCACACCCTCTGCCAGCCTAAACAGGACATTGGTGACAGCTGTGGAGGCAGCTGCTCACCAAAATTCCTAAGTGGAGGAAGGGGGAGATTATTGTAACCCTGATTGTTGGGGCTGAGGGAATAAATAATATAAAAAATATGTGTCAGTTTGTAACACCCCCCCCCCAATTATTGCAGTATCATAAATATTCCACAATATCAATACCACGACTTCTGATGCTGCGGTATGCCATAAAATTATGATGCTGTGGCATCCCTACCTCCTGTGCGAGGTAAGCTATGACCAGTGTCACAGTTCCAATCACATGGGGGGGGGGGAACAGGGCAGGTAATATATGAGGACAAAAGTAAGGAACACAAATAAACTTCAACAAAAATGGTACAACATAATTTGGGATGGAAGAATATCCATATAATTACTGGTGACCCTATTTATCAACCCGATTACACGTACTGTAAAATGCCTTAATAACCCGAAAATGAGTTATTACAGCATTTCGAAAAATTTTCTTTCAGTAGTGTGGATGTAAGATGCCATTCATTTCTGCCACGCCACTTCATTGGCCAGAACTCTGTGGGCGGGCTAAACAGAATGAAAAACATGGCAGCTCCGCTCACCACTTACCAACAAACCGCTATTTTCTCTTCACGTTCCCAAACTTTCTTTAACTTTTTATTATTTATCTGGCTGATCCTGCTTACAATACCGAATAAGATCCAGAACAAGCTGTACCTGAAATCAGGGAAGGGTGACAGCACTGGAGTGAGTAAAAAAAAAAAAAAAAGTCAGTCTGAGAGAGCTCGAGAGTGACTGTGTGTGTATGTGTGCGTGTCAGAGAGAGCTTAGCACCGCATTGGAAACTGTCTTCAAGGCTAACTACTTGCACCAGCAATTATAAAAAATAACGGATAGTCAAATATGTATATGACATTTTTTTTCCACACCCTCTGTGTGTGATTACCACATAAACCTCTCTAGCTTCGCTCTCGAGGTTTATGGGTCATTACACACCTTGGGTGTGAAAAAAAGTCATAACACACACTTGCCTGTCCATTATTCTCTATTTAATGCACAATGTGCTGAACTCAGAAAGATTTTCACTCTCTTATCTTAGATTTCAGATGATGATGTCTGCTATGTGCGAGGGCAGAACAGGGTGAAGTTGACAAATTCCTCAGATTCTGCACCTGCATGCTGCAGAGGCCACGCGATGTAGTGACTGATGCACAGCCTTGAAAACCAAGAGACTCAAATTCAAATCCCACCACCAGTCTCTTACTCACTGTGTGATCATGAGTAAGTCATTTAACTGCCCTTTGCTAAAGTCCACACAGCTGTAAAAAAAAAAAAAAAAAAAAGGTAAAACCAGGACTCCACTGAAAATGAGATAATCCTACCACAACAAACAGCTGTCACTTTCCTTCCCTCTTATTGCCTCTCGCTGTTCCTCTGGTAAACTGGTTCCAATCCTATCTTCATAACAGGGTATATTCGGTTCAAACAGGCGATGTTCTATCCCCCCACTACCAATCCTCTCAGACGTCCCCCATGGCTCCACCCTTGGCCCTATCCTTTTTTCCTATTTATAAATAACCTCCCCTCAGTCTGTAGATCTGCTGAAATACACATGTATGCCAATGATACTATTCTTTTCCTCTCTGGGCCCTCTGTCAGCAGTGTGCAGGCCCCCTCCAGGATGATTTCAACAGTGTCCAGACCTGGTTCTTGGAAAACAAGCTTAAACTAAATATAAAAAAAAAAAAACAGTGGCCATGACTTTCGGTACCACACAAAAACTGGCCACCCTTCAGCAACCTCCAACCTTCTCTACTTTGGATGGTTCTTGTCTTGAGAACACTCAACTTTCAAATATTTAGGGGTTTGGCTAGATTCCCACCTGGATTTCTCCACTCACGTTGAAGACAATTGTGCCAAGCTTCACCCTAAACTAGGTGTTCTCTACCGGCAAAAAAACTGACGCCCCCCTCCCCACGCGTGATAAGCTTGCCACCAAAATGATTTTACCCACTTTTGACTATGTCGATGTGGTATATAGCACCGCTTCTCAGGTCTCCTATGGTAAATCTGACATTCTGTTAAACTCCTTCTGCCGCTTCGCCACAGCTTCCCCTCCTCTTACCCAACACTGTCTTCTTTATTCTGCCCTATCACTTGCTCCCTCGTCCCACAGGGGACTGGTTCACTGTGCATCTTTCACTGCTAAATTCTGGCTTGGTACTCTCCCCTCCTATCTCTCCTCCCACCTCTCCCAGGCGGCCACCTCAAACTACTCCCTTCGTCACGGAGATTCCCAAACTTTCTCTCTTCCTCACCCCCACTCTGTGTCTCTGTTTCTGGGCAATCTATTTTCTCCTTTCGTTTCTCCTCTCTCTGGAATAAACTACCCCCTGACCTTCGTCTGTCCTCCTCTCTTTCAAAAGGCTCCTCAGACTCCTCCCCTTCCAGCCTTGCTCCCAGTGTCCCCATTCCGTACCACCCTAATGTTCTGTATCCCGTTTGTCACCTATTTAGGCTGAGCTGCACGACTCACTTCTCTGGGATTTGTTTAATCTGTCTCTCATTTCTTGTTGCTCGTTTTGCATTGCCTCTCTTCCCTTACAGTTCAGCCACCCCCTACCACTCGCTGACAAATTACTTCCACTCTTTCACCCTCCCTTGTACTAGGTCCTCCAACTTATACTTGCTTTTCTCCTGTTTGACTTCCTTCCCCCTGAAATTATTCCGCCCCCTCAGCCCGCCTCACCCCTGCCAGTCCTACACTTAAGCACGTACTTAGACCAGTCTCCAGTTACAGCCTGCTGCTGTCCTCAGTTCAACCTTACGTCTATAACCTCTGTCCTCCCCTCTGCCCTCTATCATATTTTACAATTGGTACCCCTGTTTATGCTCTGACAAGTGATACTGTTCTCATTTTGCCATTTGCCATACTGACTTGAAACCTAACTTAAAAGTGTATTTTTTTTGTATGTTTGGTTATCTGTATTTTTTATTTTTTGCAACCCTTCATTTGTTCTGTACCCCCTGTCCCCGAGTTGCACCTGGAAACAAGCTTTGGCTCTGTGTGTTTTTCCCGGTTACCAAATTTTAAATAAATAAAAAAAATAAATTAAAAGCTGACAGAAGCCTATTTAAAGTTTTCATATTCAGTAATGTTTTGCCCCTAAACCTAACTACAAAAAGTCACTACCAAATATTGCTTGCTTCCACTCTGAGAAGTCAGCAACTGAATAAATTGTTTTCAGGTGGAAAAAGGTTTATTTTATGAAAGACTGGCAGGTAGTGCTTAAGTTCCTCTAGTTATCTGAACTTGATTCGTTACTGTTTGTTTTACTCAGGACAGTCCAGCTGAGATGCAAAACACCTTTTTACTTGTATTTTGTCTCTGTTATTTATAGAAGTGCAAACAAACAAGCTTATCACTGCTTCTATGTCTACTTTTCAAATGAATTACTCATCTAACTAGCATCCCTGCACATACACCATGCAAGCAAACATTCAGTATTAACAAGTGTCTTACTTTTGGAAGTCAAATACTACCACTATTAATTACATCGAAATGTACTCTCTAGAGGAAAGGGAAGACATGATAGAAATGTTCAGATACCTTGAATGTATTAATAAGCCACAAGAGGGTATCATTTTACATAGAAAGAGATGCTTGAGAACAAGGGGTCATGACATGAAGTGGGGGAGAAAAGAGACTCACAGTGGATGTGAGGAAATGCTTCTTCATAGAACAGGTGGAGGAGGCCTGGAATGGCCTCCCAGCAGAAGTGGTGGGTAATAAACAGTAGCAGGAATCAAGTATGCATGGGATAGACACAAAGAGACCATAGTAATAGGGCTTTGGGGGGGGTAAGGCCAGAAATTGAGTAGGGTCTGCGATAGCACAGTATGTAGGGAATTTAACACAGACTAGGTGGGCCAAGAGGTCCTTATCTGCTGACAACTTCTATGTTTCTATGTAATGTATTTTCTTCCAAATTGCATTTTCCCTCCTCTGTTGGTCATGTTTGTCAGAGATATATGCTGGTCCCGAGGATGTTCCCCAGTCCCTCCCCCCCAACCAGTCCCATAGCCACCCTGACATCTCCCACTCCTTTCCATCCATGGGCAGGGTCTCTAGAAGGAGGGACTCTTCCCCCAAAGCAATCCACTAGGATCCAGTGTGGGGGGTGCTAGAACCCAGGGGAGTCCAGGAACCCCAGCCATCGTCAAATAGACAGTACATGGGGCTTCTCTCTCTGGTTTTTGGAGCCGACTTAGAGACAAGGCTGCACACAGTGATGTCTTGCAGAGGGAGCAAGCTCCCCGGTCTAACAAAGGGGGCGCTGACACACCAGGCGCTGAGCATCATCCCTTCCAACTGCAGGGCACTGCTGAGCAGCAACTGCTGCAGTGTGGCCTGCCTCGCAACACGGCATCCCAAGCTCGCTTCCAGACTCCAGCTGCCTGCACGGCAGCATGACTTGCTGTCATTGGGCCCTTGGGACAGCTGCCTCACTATTCTTTTTAATTGTTTTTAATTATCATGACAAAAGTCTTATCACAAATAAACAGTCATAATTAGTATTGCTACTGCCCTGTAAACTAGTATCAAGTTAGCATCAAGTCTGCTCTGGCAGCGTAGAGGCACTGAAGTTGCTTGCTATCCCGTAACCCAGGTTCCCACCCCAAGCCCAGAACTTTAGAAGTAGACTGGAAAAGGCAGTGAAAGCAACCATTCTGGGTGCTTCTGCCTCAGGGAAGGAAGGCTGCTATATTACTTACACTGCTGTCCGCTGGTGTTCCACGGGAGTGGGAGCCATAGGGAAAGGACTTGTAGCCCCCTTGGAGGTGGCTTTCTTGGCACGTTACATAGATACATAGACAGTGTCGGCAGATAAGGGCCTGTGGTTCTGCCCATTTGAGCTTGTAAGTTCAGTTTATGTTTTCCTAGATAGAAACATAGACTTTGACGGCAGATAAGGACCGCTAGGCCCATCTAGTCTGCCCATTTCCCTACCTACAGGATAGGCCGCAGATCCTAGTTAACCAACAGCCTATACCTTCCTGCCCCCCACAAGAATTGCCTTATGTCTGTCCCATGCATTCTTGAATTCTCCCACAGTTTTAGACCCCACAACTTCCTCAGGAAGGCTGTTCCCTGCATCCACTACCCTCTCTGTGAAATAATACTTCCTCACATTGCCCCTGAACCGCCCTCCTTTTATCTTTAAATTGTGTCCCCTTGTTCTTGCAAGTCTCTTTTTCTGAAAGATGCTACCCTCTTGGACTTTGTTGATTCCCTTGAAGTACTTGAAAGTTTCTATCATGTCCCCCCTCTACCTTCTTTCCTCAAGGGTATACATATTAAGCTCCTTTAGTCTCTCCTCACACGGCTTCTCTTGCAGACCCTGCACCATTTTAGTTGCCTCCTCTGACTGCCTCTATCCTGTCTATGTCCTGCAAGATGGGGTCTCCAGAACTGGACACAGTATTCCAGATGGGGTCTCACCAACTGTCTGTACAGAGGGATAACAACTTCCTGTTTTCTGCTGCTGATGCCTCTCCCTATACATCCCAATATACCCCCGGCCCTCCCTACTGCCTTCTCACATTGCTTGCTAACCTTAAGGTCATCTGATATGATTACCCCCAGGTCCCTTTCCTGTTTTGTTGTCCATGTCCATTGCCCCTTAACCCCTGACCTACAGAATTCCTTTATGTCTATCCCATGCATTCTTAAATGTTCCCACTCATATCCGAAGCAGAGGTGTCTCATGTCTTGCGAAGGATTGACAGGATCGGGAAGGGCACTGCTGCACCCCTTCAATGACCTTGACAGATAGTTTGCTACCTTGCCTCCTCAGGCTATGCCCCTACTGTGGAAGGGACATTCTTCAGGGCTCCAAGGAGAAAACCAGTGGCTCATCTGGGACAGATGGAGCCCCTTCATCCTGCCATGTTCACCTGGTCTCTCTGACTCATCTACTCCTCACTGGCTCCTCACTCTGTGTCCGAAGCTAATACAGTCTTGTGTCTCCTTGGGGAATTAGCCCCATCTCTGGAGGAGAAGCCATAGGTTACTGTGACAGGGTTTGGAGTTGGCAGTGGAGCACAGGCAGGTAAGGTATGTTGGACACCAGAGGTTCCCCAAGTGGGATTAGAGCTTGAGAGTAATAAAAGGATGTTCCTAGATAAGGTCCAGAGATGGGGAGACACTGTATAAAACATTAAAAATCAGGCAAACAAATCAGTATTAAAATTCAACAATTTAGTAAACACAGCTAAAACCAGGTCTAAATGCAGCCTTAATGTTGCCTGCTCTGAGAAAAGAAGAAACAAAATTGAGTAGACAGAAATGAACAGTCCAGGCCTTCAAAGTAAGCCTGGACAAATTTCTGCTTCCAAGGAATTACACAATACCATGGGTAGTAAGGCTGATGGGGACATCCCTATAAATTTGTACATGTTTGAGGAGCATACTTTTGGTCCCATCTAAAGAAGTGGGGGGCGACTTGATGGACCTAGAGTCCCTTTGGACCTAAAATCACTATTTTATTACATCTTGGTCTTTCCTCACATGGTCAAACCCATCTTGTTTATTTAGGTTTTATTAATTGAGTAAGTGCACTAGATATTTAAACACATATTTTTAGGTATGCCCTGGGCATCTGTCCACAATCGTTTTCAAATAATTTCTGCCTCCATATAAAGATTTCAATCCAAGCAAAAAAACTGTGCACAAAGACTAATCTACATAGAAACACAGAATTTGACAGCAGATAAGGACCGCTTGGCCCACCTAGTCTGCCCATTTTTCTACCTAACAGATAAGCTGCAGATCCTAGTTAACCAAAATCTTAAAGACATTTGTCAAGGTGGAGGGCCATGTGGGGACCAGAATTCACCATACAATGTGGTTCAATGCAAGGACAGCTGCAGAATCAAACCACACAAAGGTGAGGGTCCTGGACTTCAGGAGATTTTAAAAAGATGGGTGAATGCCTCAGGGATGACCTAGTTTGGGGGGGAGGCTGAAATGGTTGGGGTGGGAAACTAAAGAGGGCCAAAGTGAAGGGAACAAATCTCTGCATCAAGCAAGGTAGCAAAAGAAAGGAAAAGCCACTATGGTTCTCGAAAGAGGTGGCGCAAAAGGTAAAAGCTAAGAGGGTAGCATTGAAAAGGTACAAGGAGACAGAGACAGATACAGAGAGAAGGATAGGGAGGTGTATCAGGGGAAGCAGGGAGAGCAGTAAAGAATGCAAAGGCAAAAACTAGAGAGAATAGCCAAGGCAGTAACAAAAAGAGGACAAGATCTTTTTAGATATGTAAGTGAAAAATGAAGACCAGGGGTGGGATTGTAAAGTTAAGAAGGGAATGGGGGGACTGTACAGAGGGGGAACAGGAAAAGGCAGACATCCTGAACAAATACTTTAGTTCAGTTTTCACAGAGTAAAGAGACGGACAGGGGCCACAAAAATGCAACAAGAGTATTTGAGGGAGGGAGATGTGGACACTAGACCGGTCTCAGAGGAAAAAGTCCTAAACAGATTCGCAGTGTGAAAGTGAATAAAGCAACGGGGCCAGACAGGGTCCACCCAAGGGAATTAAGGAAGCTCAGGGAGGTAATGGCTGCACCTCTGACGGCCCTATTTAACAGCTCATTGGAAACAGGAGAGGTCCCAGAGGACTGGAAGAGGGCAGATATAGTCCCACTTCACAAACGTGGTAGCAGGGAAAAGGCTGACAATTATAGGCCAGTTAGCCTGACTTTGGTGGTGGCTAACTTAATGGAATTACTGCTGAAAGAAAGGAATGTGGAATATCTTGAATCCAGTGGGTTACAAGATCCGAGGCAGCATGGATTCCGGGTGGGGGGTGGGTAAGGTCATGTCAAACGAATCTGATAAGAGTTCTTTGGGTGACAAAGGAACTAAATCATGGTGGAGTGGTGGACGTAACCTACCTAGATTTCAGTAAGGCATTCAACACCATTCCACATAGGAGACTAGTAAGCAAGCTGGGTAGCTTAGGAGTGGGTCCAAAGGTGGTAAACTGGGTAAGAAATTGGTTAAGGGAAAGACAGCAGAGGGTGGTGGTAAATGGAGTTCACTCAGAGGAATGGAGGGTGACCAGCAGGGTGCCTCAAGGATCAGTACTGGGACTGGTCCTCTTTAATATCTTTACAAATGACATTGCAAAGGAGCTAGAAGGGAAGGTCTGCCTCTTTGCGGATGACACCAAACTGCAACAAGGTGGACACTCCGGGGTGTGTGTGTGTGTGTGTGTGTGTGTGTGTGTGTGTGTGTGGAAAAGATGAGTAGCAGCCTGAGAAAACTCAGAGTGGTGAAGGGTATGGCAGCTGGGTTTTAATGAGAAAAGGTGCAAAATAATGCATTTGGGGCACAGAAACTCAGAGGCAGAGTACAAAATGGGGTGGAGTTGCTGATGACCACCAAGCAGGAAAGAGACCTGGGGGTAATCATACTGGATGACCTAAAGGTGGCTGGCAGTGGGACAAGGCAGTTAGAAGGGCAAGTGGGATGCTGAGGTGCATAGGGAGGGGTATCACCAGCAGAAAGAGGGAGATAGTGTTGCCTCTGTGTAGATCGCTGGCAAGACCCCACCTAGAGTACTATGTCCAGTTCTGAAGACCACATCTCAGAAAGGACATAGAGTGGAAGCGACCCAGAGGAGGGCAAGTCAAACGATGCAGGGTCTACACCAGAAGCCCTATGAGAATAGTTTAAAGGACCTAAATACGCACACGTTGGAAGAGAAGAGAGAGAGCGGGGATATGACAGAGAACTTTAAATACCTCACAGGGGTAAACATGGTACAAGAGGGAAGTATTTTTCAGAAAAAAAAGGTGGACAAGGGGGCATTATAAGAAGCTGGAGGGGGGTAGATTCAGGAGAGATCTGAGGAAGTACTTCTTCACAGAAAGAGTGGTGGATTCCTGGAACAGTCTTTCAGCAGAGGCGGTAGGGCTGAAAACAGTGGTCGAGTTCCAGAATGCATGGGATAGGCATAACAGAATCTTAGGAAAGAGATGGGGGAAGTGATTGGGCCAAAGATGAAGTAGGATTTGAGGTGATGCCATAGGCAAGGAAAAATGCGCTGACTAAGTGAGCTAAGTGGTCCTTATATGCCATCAGATTCTGTTTCTATGTTACTTTCTGCAATCTATATAAAGGGATTATGTTTTTAGGGTGGAAGCCCAAGACTTCAACGGGTCCAAATTAGGAAATCATTCATCAAAATGTTTCCTAAGCCTCAAACTGTGAAGATCGATTTTGAGAAGTTAATACAAAACATTACTGGTAACATAACACATTATTTCAGAAAAATCAGCCATTTGTATTTATTTTCATACAGCTTGTTTTCCTTAAGTGATATCTGCCCAGTCATTGGTCATGGGGGCATACCCTGTGGCGGAGCTCCTAGCCCTGTCCTCTACAAGCCCCACCACACACGGGGGAGGATCCATGGTGTGGGGCCAAGGGAGCACCACTAGACATCACACCTATGACACCTGGTTTCTTCCCTATGTATTTTGTTCCTCTCTTCTCTATGGTCACCTAGTCATGGCGATGGTCAGATCTGCATGCATGCAGATGTTCCCCGTGGCACAGCAAGCCACCTTTCCCCTCTACAGGAGTTGCTGGGGCACCCAATTCTGGCACCTAACCTCCCCGGCTAGTAGTACTGCCTCTCAACTTCCTCTGGCCGCCTGGCTATCTCTTGAGTCAGTTCCTAAACCCAGATTGCCAGCTCGGAAACACAGGCCAAAATCAACTATTTTTTTTTAATTCCATGCCTGCACACTTGGATATAAATTCCTTTTCTCATTTTCCCTTTTGGGAGTCAAAAATATCCCCCTCCAGCAGGATGCAGGAACTTGCCCTAAAGTGCTGAAGTGGCAAATTCAGCAGTAATGTTTGGAAGCATTTCTCCTCACAGGTGATGGGCAAACTATGGCACTGCGTACCAGCAGCGACAGTAAACATGAAGACAGTACATGTCCTCAAGGTAAGTCTAGTGAAGTGGACTTCTGCTTAACAAGGGAATCACTGGATACCATGGGTAGTAGAGTGGATAGGGAATCCCTTTAAATTAGTACATGTCTGCACTGCTTATGTATTAATTCATACATGTGAAGTACGGGTAGACATCATGGCCCTCGAGACCCTTCCAACCTTAAATTACAATGTTAATATAATTATTCTGGAAGTTTCTAACTGTATATATATATATATATATATATATATATATATATATATATATATATAATATGCAAGAGAGCTCATGGGGGCCCTTACCTCTGTCATTTTGGATTCCTGGAATTTGATGGTACAAGTTTTCCTGTCTGGGGCCGTGAAGCTGATGCCATGGTATACGTTTCCTTTGTTACCTTCTGCTTGGACCTCAGAAGTGCTAGAGCTGCCTTAGTGGAAATACCTGGAAGGTGAGGGTTGTATAAGCTGACACACCAACCAGCATAAACTGAAGATCTTCGGTCCACTTGTTGGGCGTGGTTTGGCTTGATGTAATTTAAGTAGCACCAACTGACATTAGTGGTTGTGTGGAGGCTAGAAAACTGTAGTACCTTTTTCGTATCTGTACCTTCCCTGGATGTCAGCAAAGTCTGAGTAATGAGAGACTCTGCCACAGTACTTGATGGGATCTGTTTAGACTGCTCAACCACTTCCTTGGAGTCCTCTTTCTTTACTGTTTCCACACAGGTTTTCCTTCTGAATGGTTTCCCAGTTCTCAGTTTATATTCGTCTAGTGCCTCTGAATGCAAAGCTTCTGCACTTTGTAACAATGGCTGTGAAGGATGCAAGATTTCCTTTGGATTTGGTTCATCTGAGGTCAGAGTGGAAGATGTTTCTAACTCTACTGTGCATTGTCTTGACATGTAAGGTTTTGCTTGCACTTTCTCTTCCTCTGAACTTAAATGTATTGCACTTGAAGACTTAAATAACTCAACCTTTTCTTCTGTCTTGCATACGTTCTCTTCCTTTACCCTTTTTTGCTGCTGGGTTTCCATTGTAAGCTCCAAACTGCCAGCAGGAGATAACATGCGTTTGCTTCCTCCTACAATGGATGGACAGTCATCCATACCTATGTTACCTTCCAGTGCTGAAGTGAGTGATATGAATCCCTTCCTTTCAGGTGCTGGTGACGGCACTCTCAAATAGGGTGTCTGAAAGAGGCCTCTTTGACCCTCAGCTATCATCTGTGCCAAATCAAGACCATGCACTGCTGCAGTACATACCAAGGTGCCTTTTGGCCTGTTGTCTTCTACTTTACAGATGACAACTGTGGAAGAACTACCTTGTGACTGAGTCATCAGGATCTGAGAGAGACTTGTATACATTGCACTTCCATAGGACGGCATGTGAGTCTGGATCCTGACCGGAACAACAAGTGACACCACGGGCTCAGAACATCTGGGAATAAAGGACTGAGGTACTGAAGTGGAACTGGTGGTAATCTTGGACAAAGAATGTAACCTGCTATCTGTGATACACTCTGAACATGTAGAAATGGCACAGCTGTCTACTGGTGGAGATGAACATGATGATGACTTGTCGTCTCTGAAAGGTCCACCCTGTTCAGATGCTACTTGGAGAGCCAGATGTTGTTGCAGTGGTAGAAAAGCTGCCGGGGGAAAAGGTGTAGCACTAGGGAACTGCAGATGTAAAAGAGATGGGTGCTGACGAAAAGGAATATCCATTTGATGATGCAATAGCTGCTGGGTAACCTGAAGCTGCCCTGGGTGAAGAAGTGCCGGTGGAAGGGGAAGCTGAGGACTTGGAGGTAAAGACTGTGGAACATGGGGCAAAGACAGCTGTGCTGAAAGAATATTAGATACATCCTGTGTTGGGAATAGTTGAACAGCCAGTTCTGTTCGCTGCAAAAGATGCTGAACTGGAAGTAGAGGAAACTGTGAAGTCATGTATGGTTTATCATGCGGTAATGTTTGCGGCATTTGGTGCTGAAACATCTGTAGTGCTTCACTTAATGTCTGTGTGTAGCTCAGCTGGGAATTACTTGTCTGCTGGTTTATGTCACCTGGCTGTTCCAAGTGAGAAGATGAAGTTGGAGAATGGTAGGAGGAACTTTTACTTTGCACAAGAGTTCTGCTTGGTGATGGTGCTTGCTCTTCTGTCTCTTGCCTAATTTTCAGTTCTGGATCTGGATCAGCTTCTGAATATTTGGAAAGAGATGCTTGACTAATTAAAAAACACTTCCTTCTTTCTCTTAAAGTGGTGAAAGCCGAAGGGTTCGAGAGTGAAGATGATGACAAACTCCCATAATCGAAGGACTTGCTGCGGGTCTCGGACATCTCAGCTGCATGGGGTGCACTAGGAGTTTGCTCTGAAGCAGAACGCCTCATTTCCTTATGAGAATGATGATGAGCTGGTACGGTCAACATGTGTGATCCCACAGGTTTCATAAGGGATTCAGCAGTTTCTGATTTGCAGTGTTCTTCTCTTTCAAATGATGCAGAATGACTGGAAATATGTGATGCGCTGCTTTCCTGACTTGGGCTTCTAGTGAGGGAGGCAGACTCAAAACTAGACTCACCAGAGGACTGGGCCATTTCTGCTAGCCGTAGCCTTTTCTTTTTTGGTGGAAGTTTCTCTGCTGGGAGCTGGGAAAGTGTCTGACTTCGTTGTGGCCACTGAAATTCTTCAGTTTTTTCCTGTTCCTTGACAGGGGGGTTTGGCTCATTTTCAGACCTATCTGGCTCTTCTGTGACAAGAATCTCTGGAACCTGGATATTGTGTTGACGTACCAACCTTGGTTGCAAGGAATGAGATGATCGGGGATGCTGGGATGCAGACTGTGATGAATGATGTGCTGGAGACTTTTCTTCACCTTCTGAAGCACTCATATGCTCCACGGATTCAGACTTTTCAAAGGAGCTTGTGTGTTGGATCACAGAAATTTCTTTTCCAGTTGCCCTTCTGTCTGTGCTTTCCACAACACCACCCAGTGTGAAAGAAGAACCTTCTGCTGCTGATGGGGTTCTTGTATGCAAGTCCATGTCTTGCAAATGCACATGCTCACTTAACTCTGCTGGTGACCTAAGTACCTCCTGGGTTACGCTCAAAGCCGTTTCAAATGAAGATAGACTATCAAACTTGCTGGCTGTTCTGACTGGAACTGCACTTGATGAAATAGTTGCAGGTGAGTCAAAGATTGGTGGATCGTCATCATCTCCCAGACTCTTCTCTTTCCTTCTTTTCCTCATTGGCGTAGGCTCTAATCCTTGGCCCAGTTTATAGTGCATCATTTGTGGCTGTGTATCACGTAGTAGGAAACCCTGTACAGTCTCTGATTGGGAATGGGATCCTGTAGAGCGAGGCTTTGGAGCCTGAAGTTCTGAACAGTAGTACTTTTTATGAGTTTCATAATTATCCCTTTTCTTGTACCGAGCACTGCAAATATTACATTCGTACATTAACCCTTTCACTTTTGGTCCTCTTTTTGACCTTTTGGTTAGATCACTTTCACTGGGCTCCTGATCAAAACTAGATGTAACTGCAATATCTTTACTAAATGAACTAGTTTCCTCTGAGCTGTATTCCATTCCCACAGGTAACTCAATAGCTGGCTGACGTTTCAGCATTCGAGGGTGGGAAGAGAACCCTTGTCCATGACTGAAGTTATCATCAGACTCCATGACCCGGTCATCAAATGAATGACTAACCCTAAACGTAGGAGGAGCGCTGATGGTACTTGCAGCAGAAGGCATTGAGTGGCTTCTTAATAGAGGCACTGTCTCTGTGGCACCGTGGACTTGATGAGCTAACAATGAATGTTCAAGTTGAGTTCTTTCACTTTGGGATGGCAAAGTTTTTGTTTGTTCATAGCTGATGCCTGATTGACCACTACTCCCAGAAGACTTGGTATCAAACTGAAATGGTTCTCTATGTGTAACAGACTTTGGAGATTCAATACTGCTACGTCTTGACAAAGAACTCCTCCTGGGTTTGACACTATCTATTTCACTTGTATCTACAACAGCTTCATTTATTGTGATCAGCTTGGTTATGTGCTCAATTACTTGTGTTTTGGGCAAAGAAAATGGAAGGGCACTAGGTTTTTCCTCTGCATATGTCTGTGATGGTCCTTGGGTTACAGTTGCTACCACAGCTGTCTTCTGTCCAATTCTGCCACATTTCCCCCAAAATAATCTCTGCATAAGACTTCGCATTTGAAGTTGGTGGGCTCACTTGTTGTTCTGCACTTTCCGAGCGAGAAAAGTACCCAGACTCTGTGCTCCCTTTGCTCCCTGGACTGAGAAAGCTCTGTGTCTGTTCATCAATCGCCTTTTTCCTTTTACTCAGTTGAAGTGCAAGCTTCTGCTTAATAGTGTGCGTATCTTCTGATTTGCTACCTAAGGGATGATCTAGTGATGGTTCCATAAACTGTGTACTGTCTTCAAATGACTGAGAATCAGCATAATGGAGAGAACCTTGGCTTTCAGTACTTAAAGAGCTACTGTACAATGGTTTGTACCTTTGCCTAGATGACAAATCATCTGAAGCACCTGGCGTTACAGCTGTCTCATCTTCAGAGTCTGTGCTTTCTCCTTCAGTAGGCTCATCAAGTTCCTCCCCACCAATCCTCTCCATATCCAGACCAGCAGTATACATCTCTCCTCCAGTTCCCGAAGACAGCCCAGCTTTAATTCTGTGAGCATGAGACTTCCTGTGCTTGTAAAGATTGCTTTTAGTCTTAAAGGAGAAACCACATGGAATGCATGGATATGGACGCTCACCCGTGTGAGACCGGATATGTTTCTGAAGCACGCTTGGCTTAGCACATGGTCGGCTACAATACTGGCAAATATATTTACCGGGCTTTTGAGGTTTCTTTTCTTTTTTGTGCACATCTTCAGCTGGCTTTGCTGGGACCTGAGTGGTATGGTGACCATAATATAAAGGAACAGAAGGAGCATCCTCTCCAGGACCAACAGAGGTATGCAAAGGAATAAGCTGGCTATGGGTATGAAGTCCAGGTGAAGTGAAGCATCCAGAAGGACCTGGCCTTAACGGGTCCGCAGGCTGCCATGATGATCTTTCAAGACCATGCTCTTGACTTCCAGGAGGCATAAATGCTGGAGACAAAGGCTGCTGCTGAAATGGAGAGATGCTGTGCAGATGTGCAAAAGGATTAGAACTGGCACTTTTGGGCTGCTTCTGTTTTTCGTGCTGCTCTGGAGGGTGACTAAGTGGCAGCAGGGATCCGGAAATGTGGGGCTGCGATGTAATGTCACCTAGATTTCCTCGTGAAGGGGTTGATCTGGACTGATAAACTGCTGAAGATGTTGTAAACAAAGTGTCCCCTCTGGTAGCCCTTTTTCTTGCATGTTCATGAGGCCTTCCTGTATTCTTCGGTCTTGGTTCAGGCTCCATGACCCCAAAAAGAACTCAAGATGCTAAACTTGTAGGACCTTGGCAGCCTTCATTTACTTAAAATAAAGGTTTGTCTCTGTAAATCCCTGCTTTTGTTTACATTTGTAAAGTCTGGTCTTGGGATGAGTGTTATCTACCTGGAAAATGCTACTAGTACCAAGTCACTTTTGTTGAAATTTAATTTTGAAAAAAAAATAAAGCTGGTACATCAACAACGTTCACATTGGGAAGTCATGAAGAAGTGCTTTACAAATATCAGCAGTTTGCAATAAAATCCTGCAAGGAGTTCATTCCAGGTGTTTTTCCTGTGAATTTCACACAAGGTTTGGTTCCTGCCATTTTGTTTCCACTGACGGTGGCGAGTCCTCAAAAGGTAAGAAGTGACCCACTGTACTGTACTTTAAAGTTACAGAAACACTCGAAAACCTGAGATCTGTGTATCCATTCAAAGCTGATACTGCCTTATCTGGTTTAAGTTAACACTGAATAGTACGTGTCCTCTTGATCTCCCTTTGTGTCCTCTTCTTAAATTTAGTGAGTCCCAGGAATTGACCTCATACATTTCTGCACAAAAGAGAAAAAAAAAGAATACATTTATAATTGCCATTTCACTTATTACTTTAAATCTTCAAACAGTTATAAAATGATCCTTACTAAACCAACCTTCATAAAAATACCATATTATACTCCGCTACAAATCAGTCTCACTTACTGTATAAATTAAACCCCACTAGGTTTACTAGGTTTTGCAGGACATAAGTGGGCGACAAGGCCCATCGAGAATGTCCCCATCTCGGGTAGGTAGATTACACCATTTTCTATTTAGAGTAAAAATTTGTGTCAAGATTATTTTTAAAATTATCCAAGGAAGATTTATCAGCAATACTTTGGGGAAGTCTGTTCCAGACTTTTGCGGTTCTAATTGTAAAATAATTTTCTCTTCTGTTGGTTGTAACCTTAGGAATTAATAATTTTTTATTGTGTGATCTTAAATTCCCTCTAGTATTACTATACCGTATTTCACAAGCAGACATCAGTTCAGGGGAGTGCAGAATTTTATGCAGGAGTAACAAATCTGTACAGACATAATTTTGCTGCTCAAAGTGGATGCAATAATCTGTTTTGTGACCAGCATCTGGCACAGAATCTGATTTGCAGCCAGAACTAAGTAGGGACAAAATCAGGTGATGCAGCTGAAAAACTGCCTATCCATTGTAAACTCCACAATATACCCAAGAAATATGTGCACTGCTCCAATTAAGGTGTCACCAGTCGCACAGAAACCCAGAACAAACAGAGGAACTTCTAATGAAACAAGCATCTGTCGATTCAGAATGTTTCCTTGCAGTGTAACAGGGCTTTAAAAAGACCCTGATTTTGTTGGGACAACTTTGAAAAACACAATAAGCAGCACAATTTAGCTTATATTTTACCCTTTTTGAATAATGTATGGTTCACCATCAATAACCAACTTATTTAACCGTCTGGAGGTTGCCATGGTAACGTAAATCTCGGGTCGCCATCGCAACCACTCAATGGTTAACAAGCTGGTTACCAACAGTAACACATACATTATCTTCTATATTACCAAGGACATCTGCATGGTAACAGGATCTCTGCCCTATAAGCTCTGTCTATTTCTCTACTTCTACGGTCAAAATTCTGTTTATGACATCCCAATCTGTTGCTGTGGAGATTATGATGTCATAAACAGGGCATAATGATGTCACATGCAGACAAGCAGCAAAAGGTAATAAAGTCCAAGGGACAGTAATCTTATTTTTATGTCACTTCTCTCAGTAATAAAGAAAAAAGGGGAAATAATTGCAAAAAGAACAGTCACGTACATACTGTAACAGTAGATCTTTGACAGAATCTCTTTCATCAGGCCACACGTATGGAACTGTAAGTCACCAGGCACTTGGACCGCATGGAAACTTTTGCAAGCAGTCCACTAGGGGCTACCCATGATGTCAGACTTCGGCTTACCCAATATAAACATGGGTGGGCCCCTTCTCTTCTCAGTTCCCTGCCAGAGATCATGCTCAGAGGACCTCCCTGTAGGGAACCAGAACAGAACCTAGGGCTCTGCCAACCAGGCGAGGTAGAGAGCAGCAGAAAGACCCTCATGAAGAAGGAGACAGCATTCCACAGATTCTCAGGATCCAACAGGGGGTTGGAGGATGGGACAGCATGGCCTGATGAAAGAGATTCTCTCAAAGATTTGTTACGATAAGTACGTAACTTTTCTATCTTCTTTAAGGATATCTCTTATCAGGCCACATCTGTGGAATAAGAACCAAGCAGTACTGACCGTAAACAGTTTAGGTGTCAGAACTGACAGGTCTAAGAGAGTAGGCCTTGGAGCACAGCTGGGCCAAAGATGTCCCTCTTTCTCGAAGCTATGTCCAGACTGTAGTGTTTGGTAAAGGTGTGGACAGTACTCCAGGTAGCAGCTGCACAGATTTCCGCAGCAGACACATTTTGTTTTATATATATTTTATTAGTTTTTCCCACCCCAGACCCGGGACCCTGGCAGACACATATGTGCGCATGTGTGAAGACACACGTGGATGCCGGGTACTGGCTCGGCCCCTTCCGCCCCACCCCAGGCTTTCACCGCCACTCCCCCTTGCCCACGCCTTCCCACTGGACCTCCACTTGGTGGAAGCAGAACTACAGGGGTAGCGGACAACCACCTCCAGGAAGGGGGAGCTGCCTGCCGCAGCTCTATCCCGCTCCAACCTCCCCCCCAACCCCGTGCCAGCTCCTCGGTGACCCGAGGTCATTCCTGAACCCGGGACACTGGCGTAGCATGAGGTAAAGCGTCCAGCGCCTCAGCCCTCAGTGCCACCAGGCCAGCCAGCAGACACATTTTTAAAACATGCAAAAGATGTGGCCATGCCTCTAGTGGAATGAACTCAAACAACTCCAGAAAGTTCCTTACTGTATTTCTTATAACAAGAAGTAATACAGTTTGCCAACCATTTCGATAGGCACTGTTCGGAAACTGCAGCATCTTCTTTCCCTGGGGTGAATGAAACAAAAAGCTGCGAGGACTTCTTGCAGTCCTTCGTGTGGTAAATATAGTACCTGAGTATTCTATGTACATCTAAAGTATGGAGCAATGCTTCCCTTGGATTGGCGTGCTCGGGAAAATAAACTGGCAGGTGGATGCTTTGATTTAAAGTAAACTCAGACACCACCATTGGTAAAAACGTAGGATTAGTACATCCACCCTGTCTTTGTGGAAAATCAAGTAAGGAGGCTCACATATTAGAGCTTGCAGCTCTGAAATCCTTCAAGCAGAAGTAATGGCAACCAAAAACAACGCTTTCCAAGAAAGAAAGCGAAGGCCACAAGTCATGGCCAACTCAAAAGGAGCCAAAGTAAGTTTTTCCAACACAACACCACCAACTGTATTGTTCCCTCACCTTCTACCTGAATGTATCCCTATGGCATTTAACTGTCTAACATTATGATAGTTTCAATTTGTACTGTTCTGTTTACCTGTATGTTACTTTTTTTCCCCCGGGTCGCCCCTGAAAAAGGGAACTTCGGGGCCCAGTAGGCTTACCCGGTCAACAAAATTCAATAAATAAAATAAAATTAAGGCCCAAGCTGGGACTCAATTACGGATAGGAGGCTTTAAGTGCAAAATGCCCCTTAAAAACAAACGCCCACCTCCAGCTGGGCCACCGTACATTCCTCAATAGGTGCAGGGAAAGCTGAGATAGCAGCCAACTGTACTTTAATGTAGGAGTATTACAGGCCTGCATCTGACAAGGACCGTAGACACTCTAGAACCAGATTTACTGGACAGGTATAAGGGTCTAAGTGGTGAGAAGCGGCCCACAAAGCAAACTGCTTCCACTTCATGGAATCACTGGCTCTGGTAGAAGGCTTTCTAGCAGCCACCAAGTCATTAGCCACTTTTTGGGAGACCCCAAATCTAGCAATGGCTATTTTTTCAGGAGCCATGCATGTAGGTAAAGTAATCTAAGGTCTGGATGGACCGGGGTTCCCTGTGACAGAAGTCACTGGCATAAGGGTAGAGGTACTGGTAGTTCCACTGCCAGCTGCTGCAGTAAGGGGAACCAGATCTGTTGAGACCATAGGGAAGCAATGAGGATTAGAGATGCCCCCTCTCTTTGAAGTTTGAGTAACACCCTCTGAAGTAGAGGGAAGGCATAGAGAAACCTCCCCTTCCAAGACAGGGACAACGAGCCTTGCCAGAAAACTTACCCAACACTGCTGCCAAGACGTTTTGGGCACCTGGAACATGTACTGCTGACAGTACTAGACCATGTGCTAGAGTACAGTACCATACTCTCATTGCCTCCCTGCACAGGGGGTAAGATGGAGTTCCCCCTTGTTTGTTGATGTAATGCATCACACTGACATTGTCTGTCTGTACTAACAGAGGACCTGGAGACAGGTGAAACCTGGAAGGTCTGTAAGCCCTACAGAACAACATTCATCTCTAGAACATTTAAATGTAGGGTGCTCTCCAATTTGGTCCAGACACCCTACGTCTGATGAGGTCCTAAATGTGTCCTCCTCCACCCATTCCTGAGGCACCTGTTGTTAAAATCTGGCAAGGGGAAGGGATCAGGAAAGGAACCCCCTCCAGGAGGTTGTTGAGTTCCATCCACCACTTGAGCACCTTGTGTACCGGAGAGGTTACTAGAACCCTCTCTTCCAGATCGTCTGTGAGCTGATCCCACTGGACTCTCAAGGTCCACTGAGGGATCCTTATATAGAGCCTGGCCAGAGGTACTGTGACAATGGCTGCTGCCATCAGGCCCACGAGCCAAAGAAATGTTCTGGCTGTGACATATCAGCTGTTGTGAACTAGCTGGGCCTGTGTCATCAGATGCTCAGACCTGTCCAGAGGCAGACACGCTGAGCCTATGTTTGTACCCAAAACAGCCCCTATATACTGCAGATGCTGGCAAGGGGTCAGGACAGACACTGGCACACTGACAGTGACCCCCAGAGCATTTAACAGTTGGTTGATTCGGGCTAGAGTGTGTATAAGTTGCTCCCTGGAGTGAGCTTTTAGAAGCAAGATGTCCAGGTAAGGAAAGACATAAAGGCCATCCCTGCGAAGGGCTGCTGACACCACTGCCAAGCATTTGGTAAAGACCTGTGGCATAGATGACAAGCCAAAGGGCAATACTGTGAGCTGGAAGTGTTCCCCCTGAAACAGAAACCTTAAGTATTTACAGTGAGGTTTTCAAATTCTGATATGAAGGTAGGCATTCTTCATGTTGAGGGAACAGATCCAATCCTCTACCTGCAGTAGTGGTAGTAGGTCCTGCAGAGTAACCATCCTGAACTTTCATATTCTCTGAAAAAGTTCAGGTCCCTGAGATCCAAAATAGACCTCAGATCTCCTATCCATTTTGGAACTAGGAAGTACAGAGAATAGAACTCTGTGTTTCTCTGTTCCAGTAGTACAGGTTCTGTAGCTCTTTTCTGGAGCAAGGTGTGAATTTCCTCCAGAAGCTGTGGAAAGTGGTCTGGAGGATAAGGTGTAGGCACTGGTGGATGGTCTGGAGGTAACTCTAGAAGCTCCAGAGAATGTCCTTGTGCTATTATTTCCAGGACCAAGGCATCTAAGGTCAGCTCCTTCCACTGGTTCAAGTCGAGGGAGAGACAACCAACAACAACCAGCCCTGGAGGCAATGGTGGCTGGGGGTGTGAAAGGAGTCAGGCTGAACCAGTTGTGGCTCTTGCTCCACCGCCACCTCTAGGGGCTTTTGAGTGGGCACCTGGAGTGACTGTTGGAGTAGGCAGGGCTCCTGCTCCTTTACCCTTACTTGATTGTCTGGCGGTGGTATAGTGTCTTGTTCCAGTAGGACGAAAAGGCACCCTCTATCTGCTTCTTGCTGGGTGTGATCGAGAGAATGCACTGATTTGAGGGTTCTGCCTGAGGCCTGCAAGTTGGAGAGGATATCTTGCACATCTGCATCAAACAACTTATATCCTCTGACAGGGGCACTGAGAATTGACTGCTGGATGTCATCTGCAAAGTCAGCCACCCTTAGCCAGGAATACCTTCTAAGACATATTCCTGGTGCTGCTGCCCTAGCTGAAGTTTCCAAAATATCATAGGATGCATGCAGTAGGTGTTTGCCTATGTCACCCCCAGCTGGTGCACCTTCTGGAAGAGCTTGAGCAGTTGCTTTAGCTTTTCTCCAGAGTGTGTTTTGGTAGTGTACCATACGGGCCAGGCAATTTGCTATTCTTTTGCCCATCATGTCCAACATATTGGACTCCTTGTCAGGAGAAAGAGAACTGAGAAGTTCTGGTGCCTTTGATCTGTTGTGGGAAGCATTTATGATCATAGAGTCAGCTTTAGGTTGGCCTGCAAGGAAAGGACTACCTGAGGGGAACAATTAAATTTTATCTGCCTTCCTAGCTATAGCAGGAATTACATGAGGCCTATGTCAGGCAGCAAAGGTGCCATCCTCAAGGACAGGGAGGAGCGGTGGAATTACAATTAGCAGGGGAGTCAGGTAGTTCCAAGAAGTCTATCAGGTTCCTCTTGGTTTTATTCTGCTCCTTCAAGTCAAGTCCCATGGATGGCAGCCTGAAGTTGCTGCATCATGGCTATGAAGCCTGGGTCCTCAGGAGGGGACCTAAGGGTGTGAACCACTGAGTCATCGCTGCAGGTTGAAACTGTGGAACTAGTCCTCTCATAGGGACTTTACACATAATCTTCCTCCTCCTCATCCTGTACTATGAGGTCAGGATTGTATTATAGGCTGTTGTTTGTCTGGTCGACAGGACGAAGGAAGAGCACTGCAAAGTCATTAGCGCTTGAGAGGGCATAACCCTAGTAGGGGTCGGCGCAAGGAATGTGTATGAGAGACTCTGTCAGTAGAGCTCCTGGTAAAGTAGGAGGAGGCAGAAGCCGGTTTAAGATGTCCGTAAAGGACAGGACAGCTTGCACATCTGCACCCATGTATTTGATGAGAGCGCCGGAAAAGGTTGATGGGGAGGCAAGACCCCCAGGGTAGATGGCGACACACCAGCCATACTAGGTCTGGTAGCACCTGTAACCTGCCCAGGCCTGGAAGCTAGGTCAATGGTCTGGGCAGCGGACATCATCACTGCCGATGAGGTTTTTTTATTTATTTATTTAGTTTTTGTTGACCGGGTAAGTGCACTAGACAAATCCTGCCTATTTTCAGGCACGACCCGGGGGAGGGGGATACAGATGAATGCCAACTAACTTTGAACCAGATTAAGCTATTGGTGGTATTTTTAGTGAATGAGGGAATTTGGCCAGGACACGGAGAAATTCTCTACTCTGTTTCCTCAGAAGCAGAGGGGTCCCATTTTCATGTGGGACCAAGATGGCTGCCACTGGACATGCTGTGGAGGACATGGAGGTGTTGGAGGCAGTGGAGCTAGTCTCTTCCCCTGTCTCTGTTCTGAGAGAGACCCCATCTTCTACGCCTGTTGTGCTGCAATCTACTGAATATGGTTCTTCTGTGCCTTTGGATACTTCCCCTGCTGCTGTTGTGGATACTTGTGTGCAGTGTTTGCCTGTGGATCCTTCATTTATTCTTCAAACTGTGCTTACAACGTCTTCTAGCCCTGCTACTATGGATATACATGAGTCTTCTCCTCCTGTTTCTATGGATGTAGATATGCTAGTTAAAATCGAGGAACAGCGTTATTCCACTGCTACACAGCATTTGTTAGCCCTTAAGCCTCAGTCTGGTTTTGTACCTGCTGCTACTGACTCACCGTCTGGGAAAGATTGTTTTACTGTCTCTTCACTGATTCTGACACTTCCGCATTCTTTGCCTGTTGCTACGGACCCTCCTCACTCCCTACCGCCAGTGCTGACTGCACCTCTTGCTCAGCTTTCTCCAGGAATTTCTGTACAGGTGCCTGCTTCTGCTCTCCCTGATGCCTTGCACACGACGGACTGGTCTGTTGAGTCGGCCCTGGAAGCGGCTGGGTGGGAGAAGGATCCTACCGTTGGGACTTGGCGTTCTGGTTCTTCCCCGATCAGTACTAGGCCACCTGACACTGACAAACTGCTGGCCTCTCCTGTTTTGAAAGACTCTGCTGCTTCTCTTTTGATCTTTCTTTTGCCAACTGAACTTCTTCTGACTCAGAACCTGACTTTTGCAATTTGGTCCTGCTTCCTCGCCTCAAGAACAACAGACTCTTCGGGACCCTGAGTCTCGTCCAGTTCCTGCTGCTTCTACTGCTTCGTCCCCTAAAACTTATGCTGCATGTTTTCAACCCCCTGTACATCAAGCTAAAAGACACAACGCTGTTCGGCTGCATTATTTGGGGGGCTTACCTGACTTTCCTGACCGATTTTTTGTAGGTCACACTCTTTTGAAGGATTCTATGCAATTTGCTGCTTTTGAGATTCATGCCTTAATTCATGTTTCTTCAGAGTCTCATTTTGATATTAGTTTTAAAACTATCACAGGTTTAGAAAAGTTTTGGAGAAAATATCAGAAGCTTAAAACTTCTCCTTTATGGTCACCGTTTAATGCCATTCCCTTAACTAAACCTACTCAGAAAACTGTTACTATATTGTTTCGTAACGAAGGTGTCAGTCTTAATGATATTACTGTCTGGTTAAAGCAAAGATGTACTGTACTTTCTGACCCAGAGGCTATCTTTGATTCTGAGAATATCTGGGCAGGTGGGTGGAGAGCGAGGGTTATGCTTCGCACTTCGGAGGTTGGAATACAGCATCTCCCGAACAGCTTTATGCTTGGGAAAGACAGGGGAGTTCTATTTTACCCCGGCCAGCCTAAAGCTTGCTACAGATGTGGCTCTCAGAACCATATCAGTAGTGTCTGTGACAAGATTAAATGCTCTGTTTGTGGTAACATTGGCCATGCAGGTTCCCAATGTGTGGATGAACCTCTTTGCGTCCTTTGTGACGAATTGAGGCACACTTTCCAGACTTGTACTTGGGCAGCTCACAACTCCCCGACTCTTGCTGATGGGGAAAAACAATGTTTGATTATTACTGTCGCACAACGTTCTCGTTTATCTGACACTCTTTCTAGACCTCAACGCGTATCCCTCCCTCACCCTGTTGTACCTGCTGTTGACCCCTCTTCTACTTTACACGAGCGGTCTGCTCCTGTTTTGGAACCACAGACCTTTACTACAGCTCTCCCTTCCCCTTCCTCTGATCTTGCTATTTCTACCTCGGAAGAGGTCCCTATTCCTGTCTTGCCTAGTATTTCTAGGTCTTCCATGGACCCCCGAACCTTTTGTTAGAGTTACACGAGGATCTAAGAAGGGGACTTCTCCCTCTTCTAAGGCCCTGAAATCCTCTACTATGATTCATATGAATAAATTTGAGGTTTTACGCCACCCTCAGGACAACACGGACTCTGATACGTCCTCTGTTCTTTCCTCCCACCCTGACGTGACTACGGACACTGAAGCACCCATTGATAATATTGGTTCTCAAAAAAGGAAAGCTAAGGCAAAACTGAAACATAGGGAAGGTACCCCTAGGAAAGGTAGGCTAAGGTGACTTTTGTGTTTTTGTTTTCACTTTCCCGTTTCATGTCCTCTGCTTTCTTAGTGCATACTGTTAATGTTAACAGTATAAAGAAGCATGCTAAGAGAGATGCAGTTTTTTCTTTTTATCTGGCTTGACAGCTGGTCTCATCTTTTTGCAAGATGTACGTTTCCATGCTCTTCCAGAAATTTCCAGGGCCACTCGTGCCTGGACCTCTGGGCTCTCTTTTTGGTCCTTTGGACAGGACTCTTGTTCCAGTTTGGGTATTTTATTTAGTATACCTGATGTTACTGTTGTTAAACTGTTGGATGTCTACCCGGGTCGGCTTCTGTTGTTGGATATTTTGATTTCTTCTGTCCCTTTCCGGATTATTAATATTTACGCCCCTCAATTGAAATCCCACAGAGTTGAACTACTGAAACTGATTCAACCCTATTTATACACATCAATGCATGTGATTTTTGGGGGTGATTTCAATTGTGGGTTATCCACTAAAGATAAGTCTTCTATTTCAAAGACTACTAAGTTGTTTTGTGACATGAATTTTCTGAAACAATTACTCCATTCCACAGGTTTACAGGATGCATATTTATCTTTTACGGGTCGGCATACTCCTACTTTTCACAAAGGTCCCCTTGCAACCTGTATTGATTTTTTTTTTATTTCTGCCCACCTTCAACTTTCTGATGCTGTAATTCAAGTTGCGGAATTTTCAGATCATAATTTATTATCTATTTCTTTAGGCCCTTCCTTGACATCTCGTTTTGGCCCTGGCATTTGGAAACTGAATGCTTCCCTGTTATCTGATTCATGTTTTTTAAGTCACTTAACTGAGTATATTCATAATCGAAAGACTGTATTTTTTTTATATGATGCCCCCTGGGATTGGTGGTGAGATACGAAATCTGGACTCCGAACTTAATTTAAAAATTTTAGTAAACATCATCATGATTCATTGTATTTCCATTATCACACTAACAGATGACAACTTCAAAAATTACTTACTTTATCTCATGAAACTGGTCATGATTTTTCCACCCAAATAAGTACTCTTAAGGAGCGCATGATGGATTATCACCTTCTGAAGGCTACTTCTGTTCAGCATCAACAGCGTTTTGGGACCTCTGGTACCCGTACCCGTGACGCAGTATGTCCATATGCTTCTATTTGGCGAACAGTAGAGAGTAAAACCTTTACTACGCTGTTTGATGACAGTTTCACCGAGCTCACTGATATTTTGAGATCAGGCACCGTGTTACCTGTTATACACAAAAACTGTTTGGTCCCATGCCCCCCCATCTGCATCCATAATGGACTACTTTTCCTTTTTACAACTTCCTGATGTACCTTCTTCTGTTGTAGATATGTTAGATACTAAGATACAAGCACATGAAATTGAAGCAGTAATCAAGTCTTTACGTCCAAGAGTGACACCGGGCTTGGATGGTCTCTCCAGTAAGCTGTATAAATTGTTTTCTGCTGACCTAAGTTCTGAATTGGCTATAGTTTATAATTCTATTCTACAGTGCGAACATCTTCCTTTAGACTTTAACATGGGTTGTTTATTTTACTTACATAAAAAAGGGAATAGAAGATTGCTCTCCAATTGGAGACCTTTATGCCTCTTAAATACTGATTTTAAAATATTGACCAAAATTTTGGCCCTCAGACTTTCTAAATTGGTCATATATGTAATTTCTACCGCACAATCTTGCAGTGTCCCTGGGAGATGTATTCAGGACCATCTAATTTTACTTAGAGAAATGACTGAACGTGGAAATTCTAATGTTTTACATGGTTTCATATTCTCACTAGACCAACGGTAGGCTTTTGATTCTGTACATCATGATTTTTTATGGGCTACTCTTCGATATTATAAAGTACCTGAATATACCCTGACTAGACTCCGGTTGCTATATCGGTCTGCAACTGTTGTCCCACCGGTCAGTGGATGGAAGGGCCCTATGCTTCCTCTACACAGAGGGGTTAGACAGGGCTGTCCCCTTAGTCCACTTTTACATGTTTTTTTTTTGGATCCCTTACTTCGTTCTATTAATTCGGCCCCAACAATTATGCCACTTCCCTCAGCCCCATATTCCGTGTTGGCCTATGCAGACAATATGAGTCTCATGGTGGCTAATGTTGCCTCCGTGCGTTCTGCATTATGGCACTGTTCCAAGTTTGGGGCTGTTTCTGGCGCAGCCCTTAATCTTGATAAATGTGTAGGCCGTAGATTAGGTTCCCCTTTTGTAGATGAGTCTTCTGTTGACATCAGACTTTGTGATGACCCTATTAGGATTTCAGGCATTTTATATGGTACTGGTCCTTCAGATGTCCTTAACTGGACTCCCAAATTAGATTATGCTCAGACTATGGTTGCCCGTTGGAATTCGTGGCAGATGAGTAAGAAAAAAGGATTTACATGATTAAAACCTTTCTGCTTCCCCTTTTTCTCTTTCTGGCTTATGTTTTCCCCCCTTCCTGGCAATTTGAAACCAGATTGCTCAGTCTCTTTTCAAGCCCTATGGGTAGCCGCCTGAACCCCATTAAACGTCAGATCCTAGCTCCTATTCGGATGGAGGCCTAGCTATGGTCCAACCTGTTTTTTTTTATACTAGTTTTTTCTTGTTTCATAATATTAGACCCCTGCTGGTTAACCAAGATCGAGGTTGGGAACCTTGGTTTCTTGAATCCTGTGGTCCTTGGTTTCATAAATGGGAACTTAACAAATTGACGGTTTTAACACATCCCCCCAGATTTCTGCTTATGTTAGGGATAGTTTTTTTCATTTGAAACACTGGCAGATTACTAGCCATATGATAATAACTGTCTCCAGAAAATCATTGTATAAGTATTTAGTAGACCGTCAGTACGTTTGGAGATTGTTGTTTTCCCAAATGTCCCACGCAACATCTCCTGCTTTGCTCTCTTTACTGTAATTTAGGGTTCCCCAAAAGATGTGGGACTTGCATTGGCTTAGCTGCCATGAACGTATCAACGTCAAATGTAACCATAAACACAAATCACTACAGGACAGATTTTGTTCCAGACCTGAATGTCAGCAACAAGAAGAAACTATTTCACACCTTTTTTTTCATGTACTTTTATTGTTTCTTTTTGGACTCTATTAGCTGCCAGATGGCGTGAACCCTTGTTTGCTCTCATTACGTATGACAATTTGATGTATGTTTTTTTTCCCCCTCACTTGGTCTCACTGGAATATTAATACGTTAAATTTGATTTTTGTAATAATCAAATGGCATGTGTGAATGCTCGTTGTCTGTTTAATTTACAGAATCAGATGTGCCTCTTCACTGTTATTCAAGGATCGACATGATTGAAGGCATATATTTTCAGAGGCAGAGCATTTGCCGCCTGACTCTTTGTTGGAATTATGGACACTATTACCTTGGATAACTGATTCTGATTTTCCTGTAACTTAATTATTTTGTGTTTTATATGTTTCTCTGTATCATTTTCGTTTTTCTTTTCTGTTCAGTTGATGTTCAATAAAAACTTCCCCTACTCTTTTCGATAAGTGCCATGGGATCTTTAACATCCACCTGAACTACCACCAATCCAGGCAGATGGGACCTCGGTTTAACGTCTCATCCGAATGACGGCACCTCAGAAGTGCAGCACCCCTCTCATGCTGCACTACAGTGTCAGTACTGGGATATTAACCCAAGTGCCAGATGTGGGAACTGAACCCACAGCCCTCTGATCTCCCGGCCTCAGAGGCGAGTGTGCTACCTACTGAGCCACTGACACTGCTAACTAGGTTCATGGCGCCGAAGCAGTTGGAGCTATGTGGTGGGGCAACCGAGAATGAAATGGGGAGGTTTTGTCTTTTTCTCTCTCCTGGTGCTTATGCTTATGTGACATGAATGTTTTTCTCCAGGATTTTGAAGATCTGGATCCCAAGGAATGCACTGGCAATGCAGTGGAGTTCTTTTGCTGGAGCTCCTTCTCTATTCAGGCTACCTGCTGCTTAAGTAGGTGCTTTTCTACAGTGCCTTTTTGGCATCGCTGGGTGGCTGTATTAAATCTCTTGTAGATCAGGCATGCTTGAACGTCATGGTCCAAGCCGAGGCAGCAAACACAGACATCATACAAATATCCAGTGTATATTTTTTTGCCACACTCGCAATAGGGGAACAGCTTTAGATGGCTCTTTAGTCAACTTACATGCCGTCGAGGATCACTTTGGAAAGTGATAGCATAACTATGGTGAGAAAATACCAGAAAAATCGGTGATTGTAACATTGTAATTTCCGTGCACGGTCTGATGCGAATGGTTGACAGCGGGAAAAGAACTGAGGAAGGAAGGGGCTGCCTATGTCAATATGGGATAGCCGATGTCTGATGCTGTCGTAGGCAGCTCCTAGTTGACTGCTTGCAAAAGTTTCTGTGTGGTCATAGTGCCTGGTGGCTTAGAGTTCCATAGGTGTGGTCTGATGAAAGAGATATCCTTGAAGAAGATATATAGTTCTGGCTGAATGGTAGAGGGGGTAAAATCACAGAACTGTAAAACAGTGGGCTGCAAGTTCAGTCCCCTCAGGGCCACAAACAATATTGTCTAAGGAAATCTGAGCTATAGTAAACTTCAGGCCAATGGCATGGAGGACTGAGGTTCTGGATGCTTCTCATGCCACACTGGAGACCTGGATTTGGGAATAGACCAGGGTCTGGATTTGGGAATGGACTAAGGTTGCTTGGGGGCTTGCAAGGGGAAGGAGGATTTGGGGTCCACTGACAGGTCTCCTCCTTCGGGGTGGGGGGACAGTGTGTACTGCTTTTTCGCTGCCACCTAGTGGACGGTAGGTTGCACAGCAGTGGCACCAGAATTGAAAGCCGGAGGCAGGCACTGACAGCGTGCACCATCATCACAGTCTACATGTGGGCCACTGCACACCACCAGCACAGACTCCAGGGTGGAAAAGAACCCCCATCTACAGGATGATGCTATGACCCTGAAGACACCACACCACCACCATCCATGCCACCCACTCACACAACAACGCAAGAAGCAGATGGGATAAGTCCTGGAGGTAGGGAGAAGGGGCTGGAGTTCAACAGCAGACAGCAGAAAGAGGGCCGATGGGGTGGGGGGGGGCAGAAAGATAAAGTCTGTCTCTCTCTCTATATATATATATATATATGTATTACAAAAATATTTGAATGATAAACTGCATTGTGTCTCTCACAGTTTTTCAAATTTCTCCAACTTGTATCAGATGCTTTTTAAAATGAACATAAACAATATGTTATTTAAATCAACTATTGCTGGTGTTTTCTGTTCATTACTGACATGCTGTTAACATATTTGAAACTAACATATTAGTATTATGCATGCTGTGTTATCCCCAACTCTGTTTAGTGCTTTCCTTCTTTTTTTTTGCATGATCTGTTTATCCTCACCATCCCAGCCACCCACTCCTTCAGGTGGCCAAGTCTTACCTCTGCCACTGTCCCCTTTCCACTGTCCACTGCTCCCTCAACTGCCGTCCCGAATTACCCGATGTATTCCTTCATCGGGGGGGGAGGGGCGGCGGCTCATCCATAGGGGCACTTCCTTGTATCTATGTTATGTGGCAAGGGACAGCTCAGGGCTTCCTGGCAAGGGCAGGCGGGCCATCATTATCCGCCAGCATGGGCGCCATTTTTCTGTTTTTTCTCCCCATCTTGATTGGGCCTAAGCTAGATGGCAACCTGAAGCGGAGGCGTGTCGAGTTCACGCCACCTGGAATGTCCAACCCACCTCCAGGTGCCGAGGCCATGCCCACCCCCTGGGAATATAGGGAGACAGGGATGGGAAGGGCGGTTGGATGCAAATGTAAGGAAGGAGGTGAACAAGCCAGATGAAACAATAAATCCAAATCCCAGGATACTTCTATATTTATAAACAATACAGCACAATCTCAACTAAATTGTATTATTAATTTTTGTAAACATATTGTATATTTTCTTGTAAGATTGTTTCCTTTCTTTCCAGTGTTATCATTTTTGGTTGAAATTGTACTGAACAGTTAAATATATATGTAGCTTGTGATATGAATTTATTATTTCATCTGGTTTGTCCCCCCTTCCCTGCCCTTCCATCTGCAACCAATTGCCCTTCACCCTATCTCCTTGGGCTGTTAGTATTTAGAGGATCTTTTTATGTGCCTATAGATATCTGTCAATTCAGCACATCTAACCAAGGCTCTCTGTTCAGGGTTGAACATGTCTGTTAAGTATGGACTGCTTGTGGAGCTGTTAATGCCACCTGATTTTAATACTGACTTTGATTGAGAAGGGTATTTAGTCCACTAGGTGGCATTATTACTGTGAACAAGCGCCCGGCATTGGCGTGAAACATTGGTGTATGTGTGGATTATGTCAAGCTGCAATTTTTATCGGGTACTATGTCTGCACCTTAAATAAAAGTCTTGTTTTATATTAAACTTTTTTGTGCCATCTATTAGTGCCCAGCTTCCTTGGTGAGCAAGTCTGGATTTTCTACGGTGAGAGCTCTGTACTTGGGCTCCAGAGCAGCCTCTTGTGCTGGATAGCTGCCGATGGGCAGAAAACCAGTGTGATTGGTGGGGCTTTTTCTTTCGAACTACAAGAAGTTTACACCCATCAGCCAGCAGAACACTATCATCATCAGCCTTTTCAGCATGGACTTTTGAGAGGCAAGCATCCAGCATTTCTACATCCATTGGTTTATACAGTACACACCTATAGCCCGATACACTATAGTACCAATATGTTCACTTTGCACATGCATGCAAACAACATAATATAAAGGGCATACACACACCAATAGATGAAAGAGAGTTTTTTTTCCTTTCTGACCCACTAAAAGTAACAGCTCATGCTGTATCATAGGGCAACCGGAGCTAAAGCACCCGTACATCTTAGCAAACAGCTTCATCAGGCGATCAAATTTCAGTGGGTTAATAAAAACACTTTCATTTCATTTCACCTATTAAAGTGTGCTCTTTTTTCGTTGTTATAAGTTTATCATTGTTAACTCTGCAAACAGGTTGACTTTGCATATTTCGAGACATCTTCTTGGGTCCCTATTTTAGCACTAAAAAGCTAGACATATACACTACTATACACAGTGTGAAATAAAAATAATTCATACATTTCAAAATAAAAGACATTTACATAAAACACATATTTTTTAAATATTTTTTTTATTTTCCTCACGTGTCTTGTTCCCCGACTTACCTAATGGCACCCCCCCCCCAAACCCTGTCGCTGACCTTCACGTGGATTTACTGGTTTGCGCAGGACCATAACAGTGGTTGGCAGCCTGTTATGTTGGTCATACCAATGCAACGGCAGGCCGGGGTGTTTTCCTCCAGCTTCTGTTTTTCTTCTCAGTGAAGGTACCAGTGTGCACTGCAACAGATGTATGCTAGTGTGCACAACAGCACCCATGCATACCACCATCTGGCAGCTGCTCCTCCCCATGTTGCAGTCTTGCTGTCTGCTGGCCTTCGCCAGGTGGCAGACACACAGCGGAATGTTGTGTCCCCCCCCCCAGAGGGAAGAGAGCTATCCCTGGGATGCTCGATCCTCCCTCCCCAGTCAGCGTCCGAGCAACCAGGGTCTGTTCCTGAACCTGGGTGGCTGGCACAGTAAGCAGTACCACTACCGCTGTGCTAATGGGCCATGCACAGCATCACTTTTTAACATCTATAGTTGAAAGTCAGAAGTCTGTTTCAATAAAATGTCTGGACAAGTCTCTTCCCTACATATGTACATACACAAGAGTTCTGTAATGTGTGTCCACTTTGGAAATGGAAAGCAGTAAACATCTAGGAGGCTGACTACAAAGCATACTGATTGGCAGGAAAAAAGTAATGAACAGTGCAGAAAGAAACCAGCCAAAACATATCAGAAGAACGGATACAAATGAGAGGAAGACACAAAAAGCCATTTAAATGTATCTATACTGAAAGTCTATCACCTTTAAGAAGGCTGGGTGACTTAACCGTAGTTATACTTTCAATACTATCAAAATTTAGTTCACATCCACATGACCCACCCAACCTTCCTTGACAAGGCTCGCTTTCAGTGACTGTTTTGAGCACACAAATCTGAGCACAGCTGGGGAGGAGCCAATGGTAGGAGGAGTCAATCGTGAAAATGGTTCTGGTGACTAAGCATGCTCGGTGGACATCTGCTGCCTAAGTGTGGATAGTGGATGGTTTCTAAGTAGCTAGAACTGTATCATAAATCAAGTAAAGATCTTGCAAAAGTATTTCTCCAATTCCCAGCGCTCACCTAATTCATATGAACATATGAAAATGCCAGCACATACAGGCCACATGGTCTACCGAGTCTGCTCGAGTGCACAGCTCCCAGTCTAATCTACTGCAGCTGCCCCTCTACCCCTTGCCCGTCCATCAGATTTATCGCCCCTTCTGCCAACTCCCCCCTCCCCAGCTTACCCCCAGTTTTGACCTTACCCTTGACCCTGTCCCAGCCCCTCTTAAAACTGCCCACATATTTCAATATCATCACCTCCTCTGGCAGTCCGTTCCACCTCGCTACCACCCTTTCCGTGAAGTAGTGCCTCCTCATTTCCCTCCTGAATCTTCCACCCTCCAGTTTCAGACTGTGTCCCCTTGTTTCCCTCCCCCCTTCAATCTAAACATGCCCTCAATACTAACCTTATTCATGCCCTTTAAGTATCTGTAGGTCTCACTCATATCCCCTCTCTACCTTCTATCCTTCAGGGAATACTTTTTGAGCTCCTCCAGTCTTTCCTCATATGGTTTGTCCACCAGCCCAAGGATCATCTTTGTCGCCCTGTGCTGGACCCCCTCCAGTAGTCTGATGTCCTTCTTTATCATTTTTTCATGGGAATAATTTCTAAAAGAACAGCTAGTGTACTGCCTGAAATTAAAATTAACGTTCAAAGGTAGTGAAAAATTACTTCCTATAAATGAAGTAGTTTTTTGCTTTTCCCTTTTGCCAATTAGAAGATTTTCTACCTGGCTGGACCAGTTGCTTAATAGTAGCCCTACCATCCACCACGCTGGTGACTCAAGTTCGGAAGCACACTCAGGGTGCTAGGGGTCAGCCAGGGCAAGGAGGATTGAGTGTCCGAGGGACTGCTCTTCTCCTCTGGGTTGAGGGTGGTATGGGGCCTGGTTCTAGCCTGGCTCCAGGCAGCAGCTGGGGGGTACAGCACTGGGACGGCAACTTGGGGGTGGATGAATGGTAACCATCCAATGTTACATGCACCGGAGCGCGTGTGATGATGACACTGATGGCACTGCATGCCGCACCTCCAGAGGAAGACCACAGGGTGAAAATCTCTCTAGGATGGCAGGATGATTTTCTGACCCTCACAGGCCCTGCACTGACAACCTTGGTGCAGCTCTACCAGATCCTGGAAGTCTGGAAGTGCAGATCGAGAGAGTCTCTCTGCAACCCCACCACAGGGGAAAAACCATGATAAGTCCGGTGATGGGGCTGGGGAGGGAAGGGGGGGTTGGGGTGATAGGAGCCAGCTGGGGAGGGGGAAAACTAGAGCAAAAAATAAAAAAAAGGATTTTCCACCTGACAATACTTGGTGTGCTGTGTAGAACAGTACTGGATGTGGAGGCTGACACAGCTAGTTCTACTCCTCGTAATACATCATCACACAGCATCAGGACCTATGACCTCACTGTCTGTCACATCACAACTGACAAAGAAGAGCCAATCACCTGCTTGCAATGTCACAGTAAGTGAGGTCACACAATGCTGATGCGGTATGAAAAGGAACAGAACTAGATAGGTTGGTCTCCAGGTAAAGTCCTGGTCTTTACATCCCACCTAATACTATCTGGTAGAAAAACCTTTTCATGAACAAAGGGGAAAAGGACAATACTTTAGAAATAAAAAGTAACCACTGACAACTTTTTAAGATTAATATCATGTTCTGCTTGCTATTTTTGCTGCTTCTAGCTCTTTAAAGGAAAGCTGTCGTTTGCAGGGGCTCCCGGCCCTGCAAACCTCTACCGATTAAGCTTTTTTTGAGAAAATGCCTTTTTCTGTCCAGAAAGTAATTTAATTTAAGAATGAAAAGTCAGCTACCGGAAGCATGGCGGACTATCAGGCAGCTCCATTAACTGTAAAGGTGCGGCGCTGCACCATGTGCTTCAATACAAATGCACTGGAAGTGCAGGGTGCAGCGCCTGCACCTTTACAGTTAATGGAGCCGCCCGACAGTCCCCCATACTTCCGGGTAGTGGACTTTTCATTCTTAAATTAAACTACTTTCCTGGACAGAAAAAAGGTGCTTTTCTCAAAAATGCTTAACTGGAAGGGTAAGGTTTGCAGGGGTTGGAGCCCCTGCAAGCAACAGCTTTCCTTTAAGATTGTCTGCTGTTTTACTTTGTGATATGTTTTAGGACTTGACCAAGCAGCAGTGGAACATCAGTAGTCGGAGAGTTCACTGCTTTTACTGCAGGCAGTATTAACGTGAATCTGGTAGTTTGCACGTTTGTTTATTTATCAAATAATGCATGTGTGACAGAAATGGGAAGGAAGGAGTTAATGGTGGATTCTGTAGGTGGCTTGTTTTTTATAACTGTCTGGAAAAGAAAATCACAAGCTAAAATTTCACAAGCTGGAATTCTCACTGTCCTCCCTAGCTGCTAGATAAGAGCTGGGTCATAAATCTCGAGTGGACATGTCCACTCACAGACTCAAAGTTTAAAGGGATTGGTTCACTCAAATATAAACTTGAGGGTAAAGGGGAATATAATTGGTCATTGATAGGTGTTCAGTCTGATTGGGACAATTAAATACATACCTGGTAGATGGTTGGTACATTCAAAGGGGGAATAGGCATTACCTATTCTCAGGAGAGTATATAAGATGCTGAAAGACAGTGAAGAGGGTTCTCTTTTACTCTTGAAGCTGGAGGGGGAAACATAAGCTTGGAGCCTACCCTTTTAGCTATGTCCGTGGGAGCTGGCAGTTAGCATAGGGTCCAGTCTTCTCTTGAAAAGACAGGGAAGGGTAAGTTTAATACTAGCATATTGCAGTAATAGCCTTTTTCTTTCGTCATCTTATTTAAAAACATTTGTTTATGTTTCCTGTACCAGTGTTATTCTCTTGTGTTGTAAATATATATCCTGTAATGCTCTGTTCACTTTCTGTTAAGTAAAAAGCTATTTATTTGCTCAACACTTGTGACTGTGATGTCATTTTTCTAAGGTAATATATGGTTTCCACTGGCTAAGGTAAACTCTGTTTAGCATCCCCCGGAGGAGAGAGACACACTACCAGGCTTTGACTTGTGCAATTGCACATTTAATTATTCAAGTTTGTAAACTTGAAGGTGGGCGCTGGATGACTTCCAGCTGGTGGCAGCGAATGCCAGAGGACAGACACCTCTCTAAAAGCTGTTCCAGCCCAGAGGGAGAGGTGGGTTGTCACAGTATGCTTGAGAGATCAGATACGAGGCAGCGAATAACTGACAAAAGAATGATTTACAGGCTGATGTCTGCCTACCCCATGGCTGTAAACTGCTTTACACAATAAAGGCTGGGAAGAATACTTACAATATGAACCAGTGATAGTTCAAAACTCACTGACAGGGACATGTTAAGTACAAATCAAAGAGATCTGCTACAAAGTGTGTTACTGTCTGTGACATGGATATAAGCATTAATCCCCAATAGAGGAAGGCTCTACTGGTGGATTAATGCCGGGGGGGGGAGTGGTGGTGGATGAGACCACAGGCCGAGTGCTTCCAACCACCCACCAGGCATTAATCCACCAGTAGAGCCCGACTCTGGAGGGGATTAATGTGCTTGTAACATGGTAAGTGCAAGACAAGTATTCTCACAATACAGTTTCAGTCACAAGCACATATACATTGACACCATCAGTAATTGTACTGGAGAAGCTATGGTGCAGGTTCCTGCTTTTGAAACACTGAGGATGTATACCCGTGCGTGTGCACATTGCACGCTTCACATCTATTTATGTGGTGTCGAGAAATTTACAAGACATGCGGAGATAACACTGCCATCTCACAGAGACAGACCGTGATTTTTTTTCCTTTATTGTCAGCGACGCTCTCCATGTTTTTCTCCTCGTAGTTACACCGGCGAGATACATCACAGTGGTGTATTCTGGGAAACATGTATTTCTTCTCTCGAGTCCGTACAAAATCTGCAAACAGTGTTGTTTTCCTCTGTGACAGCAATTTCATGCTGACCTCTTCATTTCACTAAGTCTATTTGTTGCATGGGTGGGAAACAACGGTAGCAGCATAGATAGTCACTTATATCTCCATCAGCTCCAAGGGATATCTTCATGCTGGAGGGCTCTTTCACTGCTGTACTCCTGCCTGTCACCACGCTCATCTCCGAGCTGCTCCCAGCCAGTAGGTGAGTACGCGGCATTCAGACAATACTTCCATCCCTGTTCGATCAGCGGCGCCATCTAGTGGCATGGACACATAGTGACACAAACTGTGTCTCTCTGTGTTCTAGCCTTTCCAAGTGCGCTACCGATATTTTGTTGCATTTTACTCATGGAAATCTAAAGGTGGCTTGCAGAGGTACTGCAACAGCGGGCTCTACTGCTGGATTAATACCTGCTAGTTTCGTCACCTGTTCATTTTCGACTTATCCCAGGGCTCACTTTCACACAACTTTTTTTACCATGTTACAAATAGTTTTAAGAAACTCATCTTAGTTTCGGTAGGTACTTGGCTTCCAGCCAAGTTTACAACTGTGAGTGACTAAACCCCAGGGATGTCAAATTAAGTGCTCAGCGTCACACAGCAAGCCAGAAGCAATGGTGGAATGTGAACCTGGGATCTTCTAAAATTCACTCTAACCACTAGGCTACACTGCTCAGCCCAAATTTACACAATGGTGCAAACAACAGAAAAATGTTGTTTCAGTCTGCTGGTGGTGTGATGATAGCACATCGGGCCACACATACCTGGATATCTGTGTTTATGAGTAGGCTCTTTTAGGCCCCATCAGTTCTCAGACAACCCTCCAGCCCTGACACCTGACCCTGTTCCCCAGGGATCCCTTACTTGCCCAGCTTTCCAGCCAGGGTAGGAACTTTGGGGATGTGGCAAATCTCCCCTTTCGGAGCACTCCGAAGTTGGTAGCAAAGACCTCTCATACTGGAAGGAAAAGTGGTGTGGGGCCCAAACATATTACTGACACTTCACTCTGCAAAACAAGTGAATTTCCTCATTTTTCTGCCCTTAAATGATGGCTGAGAACATGCATGTCACAAGTACACCATGGCATGCTGAACCCAAGCTTCTCCCCGCCCCATACCATCCCAAATGACTAGCTTCCCTTGTGGGCCCCCCAGGTGGCACTCTTGCAGCAGGAGCTGACAGCCACCCCCCATGGAAGGAAGCATCAAACGGGATGGTGAAAACCTCCTCCTCTTCCCCCACCAGCCCTCCAGCATCCCATGATCATTCCTAAACCAATGTTGTTGGCATCGTGATCAGCTGTGCCGAAGGGGCTTGGATTTAGCAAGTAAGTATATTCTTAAAAAGTGCTGTCTGTAAAGTATATCACCATGAGATCGATTTATGCCATCTTTCCAGAGCAAAATAGATGATTTGCTTGTTCTTTTAAGAGACTGTTGAAGTCTAAACAAACCAGGCTTTTTCCTCCTTCCTCCAGTTTTCTCCCTAGGGGTGCTGGCATGCAATGAGGCATGCAGGCATGTGTGTTAGGCATCCGGCAGCTACCCCTCCCTGCTCTTGTGCTTCTCAGGGGAGCAGCCACTGAGACGCTCAATCCTTACTCTCCCATCCAGCCCCTGATGATCTGCACTAGTTCCCGAATGCAGGCTGCCAGCAGTGCAAGCAGTAGTACGGCTGCAATGACGGGTCAGCCTTTTGCAAAATGTTTTGTTTATACTATTTAAGAATGCATTTGTAATATGCGTTGTTCTGCAATGAGCTCTGATTGGTTTGTCCAAAAAAGCATAGATAAATAAAACTGATGCTGATGATGGTGATTATCGTTCTTTCTCATTATTTTCTACTGAAGAAATCTGCATGAGCACAGGAGGCTAGATTGTCAAAAGGTTGACACAGGGCTTTCACAAGCCCTGCGCTGCCCCGAACACACTGCTGCACCGTGAGCCCAAATTCACAAAGGTCGCATGCACTTGCAACACTGTATCCCCTTTACAGTGGCTTGTGCCAAATATCTGGTGCAAACGCCATAAAAAGATCCGCAAAGTTAGACAAGTAAAAGCTGGCCTAACTCATGGCATGTGGCGCACGGGATCTCGAATCCCGACCAGGGAATGCCACAAGCCCCATGCACTATGTGTTCGGTGCACACCGGGACTTGCAGCATGCTAACTTTTGAGAATCGATCCCAGGATCTTTCTTCCTTTTTCCTTAGCAATAAATAATGGGGGAGGAGAACTATTGTGAAATATAAGCAGAGTTTTGTGTGAATATTATAGTTTTCAAAGTTCTCCTGGAGGCTAGCCTGCTCTTTAAAAAAACAGGTGTCTGCTATCTGACCATAATAAATGGGTGGCAGTAATCAACCGTGTTCTTAGTGTGATGTCCATAATCTCAGGCAGCAAAGCTCAGGCAGATTATGATGTCACACAAAGAACAAGGAAGACTATCACCACCTTTTCATTATAATCATGCAGCGGTTGTTATGAGTTATGTTTTCTTTACATAAAGTCGAGTGGGTCAGCGCCGCCTTCCCCTGCTGCCAGCTGAAAGGGCAGAAACAAAGCTTTTGCTGTTCTACCACCTGCCCCCCAGGCATGCCTGCATGATGCACCCAAGAGGGCTGAACAACACAATGACACACCCAGGTAAGCAGAAGCAGAACAAACTAGTGACTTTTTCATGAGTATAAACACAAGGTTTAAATCCTAGCACATCTAACCTGTATTTACATTTTAAATATATTACACCTTTGTTTGTATGCATGGAATTTTTAGTTAAACAATGATACACAACAAGGTACACATCATACCATGGGATATCATTCTGCCTTAGGTGCGCTGCGAGGCACAAGGCCGAAGGATGAGTAATTTCAACCACCTGAGAAAGGATAATATTTGATAATATCACACAGTTTGTAGTGTATTACTGCAATTATGAAATTGATCCATTTTTTGAATTAGTAACAAAAAAAATGAAAGTTAGCTGTACATTTTACTTTTGCTGGCTGATGGCATGACCTACATGTTGATTTATGGCATGAATTGCATAACAAGGCTGGACCTGTGGCATGGCATCAGTGCACTGCATTACTGCCTAAAAGGCTGGCGGTCCACTGGGGAGTTGGGCCAGGTGAATTGCAGAGGTGTGGCACTCTACACCCAGGGAGGGAATGTGTGGGCTGCTTGCCAGCCTACCGAAAAGCAGTACTGGCATCAGTTGCGAAGACAGTCATTCACCCGCCATCCCAGCTGGGTGAAAGGTTGATGCCATGGTGGCAGCAATCATCAAGGTGGGGGGAAGGGAAACTATTAGGAAAAACTGCAGGAAAAAATAATAAAAGTACTTTTAAAAATTATTAAATATCAGGACCAGCTTGGGATTCAATTGTTGCCGCACAGCAGGACAGAGTAACAAAAAACCTCTCAACTATAGTAGAGTTCAAGAGAAAAAAAATCTGCCCTACTACTCACAAGCAGGCTGTGAAAGTAGGGTCTCCATAAGGTGAATGGGGGACATTAAATTCTTCCCTGCTGTCCATTGTTTTAGTCTCTGTGGCAGAAGACACTCTTTGGAAAGATGGCTTAACACAGTCACAACAGCACTGCGATTTGTGGGAAGAGCCTATCTTTGCAACGTAAAAGGCTAAAAACCTAATTTAGTTGACGGATTAGGTTTTTAGGATTTCATTAGCTGTGTATGGTGATTCTGTGATGCCCAGTTGTCTAGCTGGTTCTGTCGTGCCCAGCTGTGCAGCTGGTACTCTGATGATAAGGCGTGAAGATGGTTCGGCAATGCCCAGTTTTGTGCCAGTATTTCTGTGATGCCCAGATGTTTTATTTATTTTATTTTATTCTTTGGCAACTGGGTAAGGCCCACTAGGCACAAGTGCCTGTTTTCAGGGGCGACCTGAGAGCACTGGGCGGTTAAGTGACTTGCTCAGAGTCACACAGTATGCAAGTGGAGGTTGTGAGAATCAAACTCAGGTCTGGTCTGCTGGATGTATCAAGCCCGTTCACACCTCGTTCCTCTAACCTCTAGGCTATACTGCCAGCCATGTGAAGGGGGTTCTCCAGTGTCCAGCTGTATAGGTGACTCTCTGGTTCCCAGCTTTGTAGCCATTCTCTAAAACCCAGATGTGCAGGTAATTCTCCAATGATCGGGGGGAGGGGCTAGCAGCAGCATTTTTACTGAGCCTCTATTTGTACTATTTTTTTGTGGTATTACTCGAGTAAAAATGCTGCATCTACTCTCCTTTGAGAGAAGAGATATTAGTTTTTAGTTTTCAGTTTAGTTTATTACATTCAGAAAACCTTTGAGCTAAAACAGTCCTTTTTCAAAGGTGTCCACATCCTTTTACAGACAAACAGTTCAAAAGTATGCAATGAAACAATTTCATTTACAATTACAAACCAACTTATTTGAAAACAAATTTAGTACATAATTTTCAAACGCATTAAAAGTATTTAAACCACAAATCTCAGATGGAAGCAAATTCTGCTTTAAAGATCTGCTTTAGGAACAGATTGAGTCTAAATTTGTGCACCATGGTTTGACCAAAAACTAGCAAACTAGGGTGCTAATGAGCAACAGATAAGAACGGGCGTAAACCTCCAGCGCTCCGAATTACTATAGATAATAAATATATTTCCAATAAAAAGTCCGAATTTCTGTGTGGCTAAATTGGTCGAGAAGAAGTTGGAGAAATGGAAGACTACTTGGCTTCGACAAAAACGCCTTGCCAAATGGCGAAATGAGCAAAAAATGCCCAGCAACAAGAAACCATAACATCAAGCAGCTTAGGCCCTATATCCTTGTCGGCTGCCGAACTCATGCTGCTGGGGAGGACAGTAACAGAGCAAATGCTCAAAGGCCTGAGCCCATGACTGGACCAGTCTGAAGATAAAATTGTGACTCTTTCCTCTGAACTGTCCCAGAAATCAAAAGATCTGCATGAGTTGTAACAGCGAGTCTCGGACCTGGAGGATGCAGCTATACCCAGCGTGGAGCGGATGGCATAAGTCGAGCGGGAACTGGAGGCCCTGCGAGACTCACTGGACTATCGGGAAACTATAATCGGGGCAGCAATTTGCAGCTCCAGGGCCTCCCCGAAGGTATGGAGGGGAAAATGCGCTGGAATTTTGTGCCGAGGAACTTCCAAAATTGCTGGGCCTAGAAGTAAAGGGCGGGAGGCTGAAAATAGAGTGCGCTCATCGTGCCCTAGCACCTAGGCTGCCTGCATTCCAGCCGCACCGACAAATAATTTTCCGTATGCACAATTTTGGAGATCGACGAACAATAATGGCAGCCTATAGGGCAAAAAAAGAGCCGATATATAAAGGGGCTAAGTTAATTCTCCATCAGGATCTCTCCTTCAGAGTGCAGAAGAAGTGACAGCAATTTAACCCCTGTATGGACATGTTGAGGGAAAGGGGAGTTGAATTTTATATGGCTTTTCCTGCAGTGGTGAGAATTAAATCAGAAGGCACCAGTTATTCAATTTGGGAGCCGGAGAAGCTGAAGCGCTTTATCAAAGAGTGGGACAAAAAGCGTGCACGAAAGTGAAAGCTTGCCGATTTTTCCAGATTCTCTGCCTACTAGTTAATTTTTGGCCTGCACACCACAGATCCAATACCCAAGGGAGTGAGACTTGTTTCAACTACCCATGAACATCCAGTGGATTATCGGATATGAATGCAAGCTAGGGAAGTACAAAAATATATGTACAAGACTATCTGCCTGCTTGTAGGACCTGCATTGGTGGTTGTCTCGATCGCTCTGAAATGGCTGTTAAGATACCCCGAACTTCCCCTGACACTCTCTGCAGCGGAACAACTATGATGGTGCTTCTGGGAACTACGCTGCTGCAGCCCACCATGACTGAGCAAGGATTTCCTGTGGGAGTGTGTGCACGGAGGGCTGGAGCAGAAGAATGGACCAGAGGTCGCAGTTTGACAACACGCGATGGTGCAGGTCAGTGGGGGGGGGGCAAACATGTGAATTTATCTGAGTGTGTGGGCCTGCTTCCTCTCTTCAGTTTCAGGCCCGGGGAGGGAAAGAAAGTAAAAAATATGGACTTCAGGGGTAGGGGAAACACTTGGTGGAATGGAAGAAGGGAGGTCTAAAAGAGGGGGTATAGCTATCACAGGGTGATGTCCAGGGGAAGATGCCACTGTACTCGGGGGACCTATGCTGTGGATCTATGCAGAGCCAGGGCTGGGACGAAACAAGTATGCAGAAAAAACAATTTTTCATGGCAGGAGCCCACAGTTTTAGTTATGGGTCAATCAGTGTTATGATGGAAAAGATGCTTGTGTGGGGAATAAGTAATGCGGAGGGAGGGGGGCGTTGGAGAGATATAGATAAGATTTGTAAGGAGCTAGTTGGAGGAAGGGCAACTACATATTCTCAGTTAGAAAGTTATTCTGAGATACTGAAATGTCACATGTTAAATCTTGCTGGGGTGGGGAGTTGGGGTTAACGTTGTTGTGTATAGTATGTTATTGTTATCTGGGCACAATTGGTGCCTATGTTTATCGTTACGTGTTAAACATTTTCTTTCTGCCATAGATCTCATGAGTTTGAAGGGTACTACGTTAAGGGTGAATATGAAAGGGAAGGGAGCAGGTATAGCCCCTAGAAATGCTTTACTCTCTCCTCATGGTTAATTCTGGGGGGGGGAACCACCATGTCCTGGAATGTGAAGGGGTTTTCTTCCCCTATCAAAAAGGAAAAAGTCCTTACAGTTTTGAAGAAAAAAGTAGTACAAGTTGCATTATTACAGGAGACACAACTCACGTCTAAAGAGCACAGTAAGTTGGTTGGAGGACAGGTAGGTGCGTGTTATGCAGCATCCTACACCTCTCACAAGCGAGGGGTAGCCACCCTACTCCATAGGAACTTTCCCTTCCAAGTATCCCGGGTTGTCAAGGATAATGTGGAGGGCAGGTACATTTTTAATTCGGGAACCTTATGGGAGCAGGTGTTCACATTTGGGAGCATATACGCACTGTCTGTGTTTGAGCCCAGTTTTTGCCAATCCTTAATGGATATGATGCATAGGGAGCAGTTCCCCAACCTGATCCTAGGGGGTGATTTTAACTGTATCATGGATGCATCTGTAGGCTACTCGGGCAATAGAAAGTGAACTAATAGGGCTACTAAAGCATGGGTTATGGGCCTGGTGGATATGGACCTGATAGATAGTTGGACACAGGTGAACCCAGGGGCCAGAGAGTACACCTTTCACTCGTTACCACACAATACTTGGTCCAGGTTGGACTACATATATATCCCATGTAGTTTATATGAGAAAGTGGTGACAGTCTCTCATGGCCCCATAGGGGTCTCGGACCACGCCATAGTACAGTAAAAAATTAAAATGCAAGACAGTGATCTCCGCAGGGGGACTTGGCGATTCCCCACATACCTGCTGGCCAAGGAGGATTGTAAGACTTACCTAAAAGATCAGTGGGACAGCTATATCGCCACCAATAAAGGAACGGTGGACCTGGCCTCCACGTTGAGGGAGGCTGGTAAAGCTTATATGAGAGGCATGACTATAAGCTATACAGCTAAAACTAAAAGGGAGAAGCATCAGAAAGTAGAAGAGTTGGAAGGAACAGTGAGAGAGTTGGAAAGAAACGTGGCTGAGAAGGGGCAGTGTGAGGACAAACAGCAACTCAAGGTAGCCAGGGAGGCTTTAAATGATATCATCACTTCACATATGCAGCCTAACTGCCAAACTGGATCAGCTCCAGGCATGGATGACCATACATAACCCTGACATTATCTGCCTTACCGAAACTTGGCTGTCAGGTAAGGTCAAAGATGATGAGGTCTCTATTGAAGGATTCCAAACGCTTCGTCTAGATAGAATGAGCAAGAAAGGTGGCGGCTGCCTCCTATATGCCAGAAACTCACTTAACTGCTCCATCCTCCCTATCTCCAAAGTCACGGAGGACTATGAGCTACTCGCAGCAAAAATACAATTGGGCACAAAAGGCAAGACCCTCACTATCGCCACAACCTATCTCCCCCCCAAAAAAGCCAAGGAAGGGCTTCCCCTTGTCATAGAAGAAATCAGCGCTCTCAAGAAGGGCCCTGAACTCATCTTAACTGGTGACTTTAACATTAACTGGTTATGTAAGGAGGCAGCACCCTCCAGAGACATTGTCTCCTCACACAATCTCACGCAACTTGTAACACAACCCACCAGGCAGAACTACAAAGCTGGCACCAGCACCCTCACTGACTGGGTCCTAGCTAGCTCACCCACATGTTTCTCTGATATTAGGGTTCTCCCAGACGTGCTGAGTGACCACTCCCCGATCTCCTTTGTATGGACCACTAAACTTGCCAAATGCCCACCCCGCCTCATAGAGAGCAGAGTTCTGCGGAAAGGCAAACTTGGACCCCTCAAATCGGCCCTGTCTGCCTACAATTGGTCCCTTATAAGTAAGGCACCTACGTTGGACCAAGCCCTTAGCTTTCTCACTGAGGGTTTCAATGCCATCTGTGATATCTATGCACCACACACAAAACGGAAAATTCGGGGGGAGGTCAATGGCTGGATCGATGGCAAACTCCTCTCCCTCCTAAAGGAGAGGGATTGCCTCTGGGAAAGATCCTTTAATTCAGGTAGCAAGCACGACTTACAGTGCTACAAAACTGTACCAAGCTTATCAGGCTCGCAAAGGCTAACTTCCACAAGACACAACTTAACAACACATGAGGTGATGGAAAGCGGTTCTGGGACAACATTAAATACATCCTTGGAAAAGATCAGAAGCAACACCCTAAGATGGTCAATATAAATAACACACCCTCCTCAGATCCGCTAGCCATAGCTGATGCCTTTAACCAAGCCTTTACTGACCTGTCCTCAGTGCTGCCTCCAGACTACCTTCAGCCTGGGAAGGACTTAGGCAGCACCAGCCTGCCCACAACAAACCACCCTGCCTTCTACTTTAGGAAGGTAACGGCGCAGGAGGTCCTAACGGTGGTCAGGAGAGTCCTAGGCAAAACCAGACTGAGAAGTGATGGACTAGACATGAAGATACTATCCCTCACTCTCGATGTTATGATCACTCCCATAACAATGCTATTCAATAAATCTCTAGCTCAATTTCCTGAGGTATGGAAACAAGTCCTGGTGACGCCAGTGCACAAGAATGGTGATAAGGCACTGGTGGCCAACTACAGGCCAATATCTATCCTCTGCCCTCTATCCAAAGCACTGGAAAAAGTCATGGCAAATCAACTCACAGAATACTTAAACAAGTACAATCTGCTCTGCCCAAACCAACATGGTTTCAGGCAAAAACACAGCACCACCACAGCACTGTTGGAATACTCAGACTTTGCACACAAGGCGCTGGATGAAGGAAAATTGGTGGGGTCCATCTTCATTGACCTCACCAAAGCATCTGACACCGTAAACCACCCACTACTGCTACATCAGCTCCAAAGATTGGGCGAGCACCAAACGCTTAAATTGGTTCAATGACTACCTGACACAAAGGAGTCAGCAGTCAAAATCGGCAGACACTATCCAGCTCCAAAGATGTACTCCTAGGAGTCCCTCAAGGATCAACTTAGGGCCCCTACTTTTCAGCCTATTTGTAAATGAGCTACCCTTGGCTCATACTCTAAACTTGTATTATATGCAGACGATGCCATGTTGCTGAGCAGCAGTACCTCCCTGCAGCCATCCAATCTGATCTAGCAGACTCTTCAATAAACTGGAGGACTGGTTCAGTAGACAAAAGCTGCTGCTGAATTACAAGAAGACAAAGGCCATGCTTCATTCTAGCCCTAACCACAAGCATAGACATACCCCACTCGAAATCACTAATACAGCTGGTGAGCAGATAGAGCAGGTACATGTGTTCAAGTACCTAGTGGTCACCATTGATGACTCACTCACTTATACACACCACACTGACTCCCTTGTTGGAGTAGTTAACACAAAAATCGGAGTCCTCTATAGACACAAGAAATCCCTCACCTCAGAAGCAATCAGAACCTCTGTCTCCAGCTCCATTCTTTCTACGATTGACTATGCGCTTGTGGTTTACGGTGCAGCCTCTGATACTGCACTCAAAAGGGTCCAAATGGCACTGAATAAGGCATGTAGTCTCACCCTGTCCGCGGATAAATACACTTTCACTTGTGCCCTGTATGAGCGCACAAACTGGCTCAACCTAAAAGACAGGATCAAATACCAAACCTGTCTCTTGGCAAAGAAGGCATTCCTCTGTAAAATCCCACCCTGCATAGGTAATCTGCTTCAGGCTTCTCCTATACCTCACCTCACCAGAGGAAAGAAGAATGGAGCATTGACTGTCCCATTCCGCCGCACCTCACTAGGGCAGTACACCTTCGCCTACCGGGCCCCCAACTGGCTAAATGAACTCCCTAAGACTTTACAAACAGACAGAGTATCTCAATTCAAGGTGGGCCTCAAGCAGTATCTCATGTCATGTTCAAAGTGCACCTGCAGCTCAGGAGTCACTTGATAATCTAGGCTTCCAACCTAGGTCCCAAGTGGGGCTACCTAAAGAACCCGCCCCTTCCCAGCCCAGCCTAGTGTGTAAGTAAGCTACTCGATTCAGCTCTTATCTGTATGCAGTTAGGCCTCTCCACATTCTCCCCTCCCCACCCCCAATCAGACAAGGCATTTTGTGCTACTACCACCACCTCCACCCCATTGCACCCCATCCCACTGCCCTCCTCCCACCCTCCGGGAGTGATTTCAAACCACACCCTCTGGTTTATTTACAACTAGCCCGCTACCTTTGGAGTAATCTTGTACAGCTTCTCAGTAGAATCAACTTTAGTCTAACAGCTCATCCTGGAGGTCACTGTGGGTAGAGGGCGGGGTTAAAACTGGTTAAAAATTGGTGCATGTAATCCTGTTACTAAAACTCTTCTAGTTCTGTTACAATTCTTGTTCATAATTTGTCCAACTCTGACATAATTGCTCCTGTATGCCAATTGAGCAGGCTTTCTGTAAAAACTGTATATGTGCACTGTCCTATTTGTCCACCATGATGTGGAACCTTTGTAAAAGAGCTCACGCTCAAAGGTCTCTCCGAAAGAATAAATAAATAAATAAATGCATAACAGAGGAGGCCCGAACAAGGTTGCTTTTTGCTAGACAAAAAATATATGAATGGGAAATAGACCTGGCCCATTACTGGTAAAACTAATGAGGGGCGGTAGGGTCTCACACAAGATTCTCACAGTAAGGAATCATCAGGGACAGTTGGTAAGGGATAGCTTTGGCCTCAGGGAGAGCTTTCAAGATTTATAGCAAGCTGTACCAAACAGAATGTAGTGGCACACAGGATTTGGCACAGGCATACCTGGATAGTGTGCAGCTCCCTAGCCTGAGTAAGACCCAAAAAGAGATGTTAGGGGTGCAGGTTACTATGCCAGAGGTTACAAAAGCAATAGGGAGCCTGAAATCAGGGAAGGCAGCGGGGCCCAGATGGCTTTGGAATTAAATATTATAAGACCCTGCGAGGGGCCTTAGCCGATCCACCGTGTGAACTGGTGCAGGAGGCCGGGGGTGCTCCCCAAATCATGTCTAGAAGCTTGCATCACTGTGATACCTAAGCCTGGGAAGAACGGAACAGATTGCGCCTCCTATAGACCCATCTCCCTGCTCAACTGCGATTGCAAGATTGTAGCTAAGGTCCTGGCACTAAGACTGGAACAGGTTTTACCAGAGGTGGTCCACCTGGATCAGACAGGATTTGTGAAGGGTAGACTTTCTTACCACAATATGAGAAGATTACAGAATGTGGTTTGGTGGGGCACACGGAACCCAGATCGGGCATGTGTTCTGACCATGGATGCTGAGAAAGCTTTCGATCGAATAGAGTGGAGCTACTTGTTTGCAGCAATGCACAGGTTTGGGCTTGGGGATGGGTTTGTAGAACTGGTGAAAATGCTATATAGGAAACCCAGAGCAAGGGTGCTGGTGAATGGGATGCTGTCTGACGAATTTGAGTTATTTAGAGGTACCAGACAGGGATGCCCCCTCTTCCCTCTTGTGTTTGCCTTGGCAATATTACCACTAGCTATTAAAATCAGGGCTGCTACAGATATACATGGGATCCCGGGAACTGAGGGGGACCAGCATCGTCTGGCATTATACGGAGACGACTTGCTATTTTTTGCCACACAACCTGGGAAATCGGTCCCTGCCTTCCTGAATGTTATTAATGACTTTGCCAAGTTCTCTGGCTACAAGCTTAATCTCTCCAAGTCCGAAATATTATTCTTAGGTACAGTGACGAGGGGTATCCCAGACCATACATGGGGCCTCAAAAAAGTAAAAGATAACGTCACCTATTTGGGGATTCGAGTGGGCAAACCTATCAACAAGCTGTATGGGTGGAACTTTACTCCCCTTTTTAATACAATTTTAGCAGACCTCTCCAGGTGGGGGGCCCTTCCCATTTCGTGGCTGGGTCGAATCAATTTAATAAAGATGAATATCCTCCCCAGACTACTTTACCCCACGCAAATTATTCCATTATGCCCCACAGGAAGGGATATTAAAAGGTTAGAGAAAGGGTTTGCGAACTTAATTTGGAGAGGGAAGAGATCCAGGATGAAGTTTGAAAGAAAGGGGGGGGCTTGAGTTCCCCGATATTAAGTGCTACTACCTGGCAGCCCAGCACAGATACCTTCACAACTGGACAAACAGGGGTGAGGCTGCATCATGGCTAGACTTGAAGGAGGCGGAATGCCCAGGGAGACTGATGGCGTGCTTATCCAAGTCAGGTCACAGGGCGTAGAGACAACTCCCACATCCGAACCCAATGGTAACCTCTGTGCTGGATACCTGGGAGGACATCAAGAGATGGAGGCGAGGTTATGGGAGACCATATAGTACTGGTTCCAGTGGCCAAAATTCTAGGATCCCTACCAGGGTTGGAAAACCTGGGGATGGCACTCTGGGAAAAGAGGGGTATATGCTGTATTGGGGACCTCCTTGATAGGAATGGTATGAGGACTTTTTGAAGAGCTACGGGTCAGCCTTGATATACCCAAATGCCACCTCTTTAGATATATGCAGATTAGAAACTATGTGCACAGCTTAAATAGAACCCTGAGAGAAAACTCAAACCTAAATGAGATTGAACAAGAAATCCTGAGAGCAAGGGTCCAAGAGAAAGGCCTAATAGGTAGAGCAGTAAAGACTGACAGGCAATGCTTTCATGACCAGTCAAGTAAAACTAGAACTCAATGGAAAACAGACCTGGGATTGAGCATAAGTGACGGGAACTGGAATACCACAGTGGCATCGCATATGGGATTGCTTCTATGCAACAGGTTTAAAGAAACCCCAATTAAAATTTGTCCGTCGGCTATATTATCCTTCCAGTATGGTAAGCAAATTTTATCCAGGAATTTCGGATAGATGTGGGAGATGCACAGTGGCCAAGGGCACCTTTTTCCATTATTTCTGGTCATGCCCAGGGCTCCAGCCATACTGGAGGGAGGTTACTGCAGAGATTTCTTGGATCTGGGGTAGGGCACTGGCCTTTTCACCTGTCTCACTTTTGTTTGGTCTTGAGGTGGGAGAGGGAGAGGAGTGGGACCTGTATCCCAGAAGGGTGAGAATTACGCTATCAGTGGCCAGACAGATAATCTTAAATACACGGGTTTCGGGGACGATACCTCCCCCCCCAGATGCGGAAGACCCTTTTGCTATCCACGTTAGCCACGGACAGGCTCACATATGCCTTGAGAGGCAAGGAAGAAAAATTATTTTGTGAATGGGCAGATTTAATGGCATCTCTTCCATTGGATGAAACTCATCTGCTCCATGGGTCCTGTTTTGGCTAAGTGGCAATAATACTATAGCTGAGAGCGACACCCTAGAAACAGAGATTTAAAGTATTACTAGAGGGAAGCATGAACCCCACACTTACAACTGATACTACTGTATGTAGAATGAATAAGTACCCACAGAAAGAATATATGAAGGTCAGATTACTAATGGCAGAATCAAGTTATTTCTTTTCCCTTTTGCTTCCTTTTCTATCTTCTGCGGACATCACTACTTGGTTTGCATCTTTACCTTCATTTCTATCCTGGCTTTTTGCCTTTTTCTAAGGTGTACAATGACGTAGAAAGGCAATACATGACTAGTCGGCATGATGAAAGTAGCACCAACTGTTTGGTTTTAGATCTTCGTAGGACAAATTCCTGGACACTCTGGTGCAGGGATTGAATGCAGTGAGCCTATCCATGGTAAATATATGTCACACTAGGATGGTAACAAGTGAGAGAGGTCATTGCTTCCTTTTGTCTGCATGTATTTCTAAGCCTGGATGTGTCTATACCTGTCTGTACTCTGTACACATCTGTTTGTGTGTGTATCTGATATGAAATACAATAAAGAAATTATACAAAAAAAAAAAACTAGCAAACTAGACGTTTGTCAGTCATGAGGTGGCCTGTCTAAATTGCCAGATACCTCAGAGTCAGCCAGAACCATGTAGGCCAGACCAGCCTACCCCTGACTTGCTGCAACAACCCATCGATGACAAAATCAGTGTAGCGGATTGACCACAAACTTGATACTTTTAATGAACGTTTGGTCACAGCACAGCACATGGTCAATGCTTTGACAGACTCCTTTAAGGACTCACTAGGAACCACAGGGAAGGTACTTGCAACAGCTGCCATGGTGGTTACAGAACAGGCCGTCGTAAAAACTAGAGTGGAGCACGGGGCCAAATGAGGACCCACTCACCTTGATCCTGACTACTGGATCTTCAGTGAAAAGGGACTCTATTTTGTCTATTTTGTGGGCAACCTGGAGAAAAGGTACCATCCAGTGTGAGGATGCCACAGTCATGCTCTTTCCTGATTTAGTTTATGTCAAAAGGGCCAGATGAAAGGCCTCAGATGGCATGAAGCGATGACTTCCACACCTAGTATTCCCTATACCCTGTTACTCCCTGCTTGTTTGCACTTCTTGGTGGGCACCAACAATTAAGGGTTCAGCAACCCTAAGGAAGCAGGGAACTGCATCCAAAATTGTGAAAGTCGGTGCCGAACAGCAGAAGAGGAGGCAGAGGTATCGGAGGATGAGGACTGATAACCCAGAAACTGACTGTAAGTACTGTATTTAGTATAAAGTTCCTCCCTTTGAGTCCAGCTTTTGCTATAAACTAGACTGCTGAATCCTTGTGCGGTACACATTAGACATCTTAGTGCTGGGGACAGACAGATACACAGAGAGCTGCAGCAACCACATCAGTTTGGAAGTTGGACTGGTTAAACCATGTTCAAATGTTTTGTTTAAAGTTTACCGATGTTCCTGTGTTTACATCACTTATTATCAAAATTGGTAAATGTTAATGTACTTCTCAGCTGTACTACCCAACAGTTGAATTCACTGTGAATGTGCACCACCACTGCTGCATGACACTTAAGATGGCCTCGCGGGGGGAGGATTGCCAGGGAGGGGTAGAGGCGCAGTGGAGAAAAAAAAAAGAGCCGGCATAATTAAGGCAATCAGCCTCTGTGTGAAGGTACAGAGTAAAACTAGAAGGAAAACAAGACTATTATTCTCTAGGGAAGTGGCTAAGGTGGTGAAGGAAAAAAGATGGCTTTCAGGAGGTATAAGGGAACGCAGAGGGAGGAAGACAAGAAGGTGCACCAAGTAAAGCAGAGTGAAAGCAGGCAAGGCGGTGAGGGAAGCAAAGGTGCAACAGAGGAAAGAATCGCCAAAAGGGGAGCTAAAGGGGATAAGCGTTTTTTTAGATACATAAGTGAGGCAAGGAGAGGGACAGGATTTATTGAAGGGAGGCATGGGAGTCCACCAGAAGAGGGCCAAGAAAAAGCTGCCAACCTGGACAGGTACTTCTGCTCAGTCTTTGGAGAGAGGGCAGACCACCAAACAGTACCAGAACGGGGTGGGGTGGGTGGGTGGACACAAGTCTATTTTCAGAGGGAAGAGAACTGAACTGAAGGAATTTGCGGCTTTGAAGGTGGACAAGGCTGTGGGACCAGACAGGATACACACAAGCGTGCTAATGGAACTCAGGGAAGTGCTAGTTATCCCACTGACAGCCTTATTCAACAGTTTTCTAGAAACAGGAATGGTTCTAGAGGAATGGAGAAGAGCAGATGTGGTCCCTCTACATTAGAGTGGCTGCAGGAAGGAGGCTAGCATCAACAGTATAGCCTAGAGGTTAGAGGAACGAGGTGTGAACGAGCTTGATACATCCAGCTGACCAGACCTGAGTTTACTAACATACTAAAATGCCAGCAGAATAGGCCTAACGGTCTTTCATGTCTGCTCGTTTGGTCAGCCCCCACCCTGGGTGCTGACCTTGCTGCCCCACTCGCCTTCTCTGGCTTCTCCCTTCCCAGTTCCGGATACTCTTGCTGCATTGGATTTTGCTTCCAGAACCCTTCCTGTACCTGTCCCACCCCTCTGAACCCCTCCACTGTCTCTGCCTCCACCAGCCACCTAGGCAGCGATTCCATGGCTCCACCACCCTCTCAGTGAAGTAGCACTCCTCCTTTCTCCCTGAATCTTCCCCTGCCAGCTTCCACCCATGCCCTCTAGTGGCCCTCCTCCTTCCTTTGAAGCACCCTGACTGTTCCTCCCATTTACCCTCTTCATGTACCTGAAGACTCTATCATGTCCCCCGTCCCTTCTCTCTCCGATGTGTACATATTTAGCTCTTCGAGCCTCTCCTCATAGGTCCTGTCCCCAAGCCCCAAATCATTTTGGTTGCCCTCCTCTGGACCCTCTGCAGGAGGTTAATGTCCTCTTAAGTGTGGCCTCCAAACTGCACGCAGTACTCAAGGTGCGCCTCACCAAGCAGTTATACAAAGGAGTATCACTCCTCCTTCTGAGGTGATCCCCAGCGATGCATCCCAGCATCTTGTTGGCCTTGGCTGCTGCCTCTCCACAAGTCTCAGAGTTGTTCATCTTGACATCCACCACCACTCCCAGGTCCCTCTCAGCCATCGAGACTTGTAGCATCCCCCCAAGGGTGTACACTTGGCCGGGTTTCTGGCCCCAGGTGGAGTACCTTGCATTTCCTGCATTGAACCTCAGCTTCCACTTTCTAGACCATCTTCCAGAGCCTCCAGGTCCCTGTAGGGCCACCCTCCCTCCTCCCCATCCACCACCGCCCCTAGTTTCGAGTCATCCGCAAAGAGACTCATCTCACCCTGATTCCTGTCCTTATGTCAGAGACGAGAGCTTGAACAGAAGAGGCCATGGACTGATCCCTGTGGGACCCCACTAATGACCCTCCTTGGGGATGAGACTATCCCGCAACTACGACCCTCTGGGTCCGGTCCTGAGCCAATTGCTATCCATCTGATCATCTGGTTCCCCACCCTATTTCTCCCACCTTATCCAACAGGCCCACGTGAGGAACAGAGTCAAATGCCTTGCTGAAGTCTAGAAAGAGGACGTCCACTGGTCTACCCAGGTCCAAGGCACTCGTCACCCAGTCATAGACCTCCACCAGGTTTGTCTGACATGATTTCCCCGGGATGAATCCATGCTGTCTATCATCCAGGCACCCTGACTTATCCAGGTCCCTCCCTAGCCTCTCCTTGACAATGCCCTCCATCACCTTGCCTACCACCGATGTCAGGCTGACAGACCTGTAGTTCCCTGCCACCTCCCTTGATCCCCCCTTGTGGATAGGCACTATATACGCCACCTTCCAGTCCTGGGGCACCCACCCTGTCCTCAGAGAGATGGTGAAAAGCTCCGCCAGGGGTTTCGCCAGGACATCCGCAAGTTCCTTCAGCACTCTGGGATGTAATTTATCCGGCCCCGGTGCTTTCTCCGTCTTAAGGGAGCTGAGAGCTTCCTCACTCTCTCTGCTGTGATTTCCACCTCCGGTACCTCTTCTCCCTGCTTAGCCCTCCTCCTGCCAGTGATGCCTCCCCTCTCCCCAGACCCGCCGATCGGTAAGGGTCCCCCCTCCACTTGCATACTGTGTGACTCTGAGCAAGTCACTTAACCGCCCAGTGCTCTCAGGTCGCCCCTGAAAACAGGCACTTGTGCCTAGTGGGCCTTACCCGGTTACCAAAGACTAAAATAAAATAAATAAAAATAAACAGGCCCATTAGTCTCACCTCAGTGGTAGACTAATTGAAATCCTGCTAAAGAAAAGGCACGTTGAGATGAGAATCTTGACTCCAATAGGCTACAAGATCACAGGCAACATGGATTCATAGGGGGAGGTCATGCTACACAAATTGGATTGATTTTTTTCAAATAGGTGACCAGGGAAATAGATCAGGGGAAGGTAGTGGATGTGGCCTATCTGACTTTAGCAAGGCCTGTGACACTACCACACAGGAGACTGATTAAGAAACTGAGCAGCATAGGTGTGGGATCCAATGGTGAACTGGGTTAGAAACTGGTTAACGAACAGGTGGCAGAGTGTAGTGGTTAATGGCACTCACTCACATGATGGAAGAGTAACCAGTGGAGTGCTGCAGGGCTCAGTACTGGGACCGTCCCTCTTCAGTGTCTTTATAAGTGACACTGCAGATGGATTGGAAGGGAAGGTATTCTTTTTTGCAGATGACACCAAAATCTGCAGTAGGGTCAACATTAGGGAGAGGGTGGGGAGAATGTGCAGGGATCTTGAGAAACTCAGAGTGGTCAAGAGCATGCCAACTGGGGTTTAATGCCAAAAAGTTCAAAATCATACACTTAGGACATAGGAATCTAGGAGTGGAGTACAGGATTGCGGGGAGAGGTACTGACAGTCACTAAGCTGGAAAGGGACCTTGGACTTATCATATCAGATGACCTTAAAGTGATAGACCAGTGTGACAAAGCAGTGGGTAGGGCAAGTGGCATGTAGGGGTACATCAGGAGGGGTTTCTCCAGTGGGGGGGGGAGTGGTGTTGCCACTGTATTGCCCACTGGGGAGACTCCACCAGCAGTACAGTGCCCAGTTTTGGAGGCCGCATCTTAGAAAGGACACTAACAGGGTGGAGGTAGTCCAGAGGAGGACAAACAGAATGGTGCAGGAGTTGCACGAGAAGCCTTATGAGGAGAGACTGAGGGACTGCAACAAGGACACCCTAGAAGAGAAGAGAGCGAGAGGGGACATGACAAAGACCTACAAGTACCTCACAGGGATGAGGAGGGTGCAAAAGGGGAGTTTCTTTCAAATGAGAAAGAGTACAAGGACCAGGAGGCATGCAATGAAGCTGGAGGGGGGAGTTTAAGAGGGATGTGAGGAAGTACTACTTCACTCCAAGGGTGGTAGACACCGGGAACAGACTGCCAGTGGAAGCAGTGGAAGTATAAACAGTGGGGTGGAAGTATAAACAGTGGGGGCTTCAAGTGTGCATGAGCTAGACATAAGGGAATATTAGTAAATAGGCAGGGAGAAGGGAGGGTCGCCAGAGACCAGTTAGGGTCTGCGGGGATGGAGTTGGTTGGGAACATCTATGCAGACTGGGTGGGCCAAGCGGTTCTTTTCAGTCAACATAGTATATGCTGCTTTGTTTCTGTGGCGATTTCACCAGGGTTACACACTGTGCATCAAGTGTCCCTCAAGGGTATGTCCTGGGTCCTATTCTCTTCTCCATTTTCTGAAATTACCTCCCAACTGTCTGCTGCTCTGCATCCATTCATATGTAAGCTGATGGCACAGTTCTTTTGGCTTCTTCCTCCTCTACACATGATCTTTCCTCCCAGCTGCAGTTGGATATTTTTTTCTATAGAGGTTTTTACTACTCCCTGGCAGGCTGTGCAGCTGTATCAGTCTGTCCTGTGATCACCGGCCATCTCGATCACCCCCTTTCCACTTCCCGGGACTGGGTGGGCTGTGCAAGCTCTCGGGGAGGGCTTCATTAAGCCCAGCCCCCATGTTTTTTCCTACTATTTTCTCCCCTTGGGCCTGCGGAAGTGCAATAGAAACATAGAAGTTGATGGCAGATAAGGAACGTGTGGCACACCCAGTCTGCCCATTTTGCCTACTTATTCCAAAAACCACACATCCTAATTGATCTGCAGCTCACCCTTTCTTTTCTGTCTCTAGGGTACCCTTATGTCTATCCCATGCACTCTTGAATTCCCTAAGTGTTTTTAACCCCACCACCTCCTCTGTAGAGAGGCTGTTCTAAGCATCCACCACCCTTTCAGTGAAAAAGTACTTCCTTACATTGCCCCTGAACCTACCCCCTCTAGTTTTATCTTGTGGCCCCTTGTTCTGTACTACTGCTTTTTTGAAAGATGGTACCCTCTTGTACTTTGTTTATACCCCTGAGGTACTTGAAAGTTTCTATCATATCCCCCCTCTCTTTCCTCTCCTCCAGGGAATATATATTGATTTCTCCTAGCCTCTCCTTGTAGGGCCTTTTAATGCAGACCCCATACCATCTTTGTAGCCCTCCTCTGGACCGCCTCCACTTTGTCTATGTCGTTCCGGAGATGCGGTCTCCAGAACTGGACATAGTACTCCAGCGGAGGTCTCGCCAGTGATCTGTACAGTGGCATAACCACCTCCTTCCTTCTGCTGGTGATACCCCTCCTTATGCAACCCAGCATCCCACTGGCTTTCTGTACAGCCTTCTCACATTGTTTGGTCGCCTTTAGGTCATCAGACATGAGTACCCCCAGGTCCCGTTCTTGTTTGGTGGCTGCCAGTACCTGCCCCCCATCTTGTATTCCTCCCTTGGATTTCTGCTCCCCAAGTGCATGATTTGAACTTTTTTGCATTGAATCTTAGCTGCCATACCTCTGACCACTCCTCCAACATGCTTAGGTCTTTCTCATATTTTTCTACCTCTTCTGGAGTGTCAGCCCTGTTACAGATCTTAGTGCCATCTGCAAAAAGACATACCTTCCCCTCCAGCCCCTCTGCAATGTCACTTATGAAGACACTGAAGAGGACTGGCCCCAGGGCCAATCCCCTGTGGCACCCCGCTGGTCACCTCTCTTTCCTGCACTCATAGGAGCCGTGTTTGTAAAATTTTTGGTGGGGTCCAGGGATCGGGGTCAAAGCTCCACCCCCTGGCCTAGGGGTCAAGGCCCTGTCCCCCTGTCTCAGGGGTCAGAGGTTAACCATCGGGCTTCTAGGGGTCAAAGCCCCACCCCATGGGCTGGGGTCAGAGGTCAACCCACCACCACCAGGGGTCTGTGGGAGCAGAGCACCTTGAATCATAATGTGGGTGTCTGGCACACTCCCTCCACCAAGTGCTACAACTGCAGAGTGAATCATGTTTACCATCAGGAACACGTGTCAAGTTGGCAACGCCATCCTAATACATCCACAGTATGAACGTAGCATATAAATTTCACAGGTAACTTCAGTGACCAGAAATCTGAAATAACTGCATTTGCATGTAGTCAGTGGAGGTCATCTTTAATGACGCGAGTCATTAATTACTAAAGGACCTGAGAAAAGCAGAAATATACGAAGGCAGGATCATAAGATGTCAGAATCAGAAACATATTGCTGCTGAAAGGCCATATAATGACCATATGATGATCATATAATGATTTCTTTGTCAGTGCACACATACTGCCACACTGAGTATTGGTAACTCTAAATGTAGGTTATATGATGTCATAGGAACTCAGCTGACAGCTGATTGCCTTTGAAGGAACATTAACAATTACTGGTCAAGCAGCTGTTACAAACAAGATAGAAGACCATAAATCTGGGGAGACTCGGGCACACACACAGTATGCAACTAAGAGACTGAGTAGGGATGTCAGCATATTCAGTTTACAGATTTAAAACCAGTATAGTACTAAGCCGACACCCCCCACTGCCACCTCTCCCATCCGAAGCCTGACCACCTGACACAATTAGACTTCTCGAAAAAATAAAACAATAAGTGGCCATACACTTACTCACGGTGATGGTCATCCTCAAACTCCACTAGCTGGCAGCATACCAGGCCCTTCTGCATGATGTCATCTCATACTGGTGTACGTTGAATCACTACTCTCGCATGCTTCATCAGCAAGCAATGCAGTGTCACACACTAACATGAGAGGGTACCTCACCACACTAGAACTGTCAAGTTGCCTAGCAGCAGAGTTTATGAGGGGAACTGCAACAGTCAGTAAGTGCAGGCACTTGCAAGTGTTTTCATACAAAAAGCCTATTCTCCAGGTAGTCAGGCTTCAGGAGATGGGGACTGGGAAGCGTAACCATGCAATGTCCCATGCAATCTTGAATTCCCTTACCATTTTTGTTCCCACCACCCACCTCCACAGGAGGCTATTCCATGCATCCGGGGTATTAAATAGTTGCCTGGTATAGCATAGTAAAATGGTACACAAAACAAGGGGTAAGGGTAATGCTACTCATTTCCACAAATGGGTAGCAGTAAACGGCTATCCATTTTTAATGGGGGGGGTCCACGCAACAGTGGACAAAATTAATAGAATTACATTTTTTTTTATTTTGCCAACCATTCGGTGCCAAGTGCTATACATTCCCACAACTGATTAGCACTTTTACACGTGAAACACGCTAATCAGTTTTTTTGGCCTTTTTTTTTTTTTAAAAAAAAAACCCTGATCTAGCACCCACCCTTTCTGGGAAAATATAGTTCCTTACATTACCCTCCAGCCTCATTACAACCTTTTGTTCTTGTCATTAAACAGTTTTTTTTTCTGAAATATGGTACCCTCTCGAACCTTCTTTACTGCCTTATATCCAACCACCCCAACCTGTCCCTCAGTGGTGGTTAGTATAACAGTAGTCCCCTCTTCCCAGCCACGGGCCCGTGGCACTTGCACCGAGACCAGAGCTGGGAGCCACACTCCCAAGGGTCTGATACAACATGTGTGTGTACATCATGTGCCAGTGCAGGGCTGGCAGTCTGTCACCCTGGGACCTCCCCTGATTTTTCAGAAATCCAGAGTGGGTGGGACCATGGGCCCCTGCCCCCATGTCAACTTTCCAGCCTCACCCCACCACTATTACCTCAGTCCAACCCTGGAGGCTAGTGCTCATCATCAACACAGTGGTGAGATGTTAAATGGTGAGGAGCACAGCGGAACTCAGTTACCAACTTCCATCATACCTATACATTTCATGACACTAAAAAGGAGAACTGTGCTTAACCTGTAAGTCTTTTTCCAAATAGAAGCTGCTTTCGAGGTACTAGTTAAAATTCTATTATTATTCCATCTTTGCATGTCTTTCAGTAACCTCAGTGGGTGTTCTTGCTTTACATGGTGTCAAGCGCCGCTGCCATTGAAAAACTGTATGTTGTAATTGATGTCCCTGTCAGCCACGGAGTTCCACAAAACAATGTGAAAGCATCACGTCAAGAACAGAAGAGTAGAACAGGGACATATTTCTACAACATACTGTTCTAAAATGGTTCTTCGTAACATTCATAAATACCCAGAAGGACAACTAAAAAGCCCGGCTAGCTGAAGCAATAACAGAATTTTAACAAGTATTTGAAAACCGCCTCTAGGATAGATGAGTTGCATATTCAGCAGTTCTCCTTTAAAGCAAGGCAGCATTCAAGCAGCAAGACTGGATGCATGCAGGTAAGCCAAAGTCCCATCTCCAACCTCCTAGTGTTGAGCAATCAAGCAGCAAATGCCATGGGAGGGTAATGTGATATGAAACACAACCTCCTCCACAAAGAAACTACCCACATCTGCTGCTGGCACCATGTCATCTTGTACACTAAAACAAGTGGTAGGTACCCACAACACGTGCACTAGTGACTGCCGGAAAAACACTAGCCCAACACATATTTCCAGTGGCCCAGTTGGTGTACATACTTAAAAGAAGCGTTGCCTTCTCCAGTATGGTCCTTATGTAGAAACCCCCACCCCACAAACCTTAACCACCGAGCATCCAATTACACTTACTGGCTGTAATAAAAAAAAAATGTCTCCCATCAGAACTTACTTTGCTTTCTTTTGTAAAAGTCTGCAATCTCAAAACATGGTAGACGCATCGCAGTAAATGTTCCATTTCCTATGAAAGTGCAGGAGGCGAGAGGAGTGGTGCTGCTGTAGCACAGCAGTTTCATTGGAAACGGATCCAGATTCTGAGCGGCATCTGCCATGTCTGAAGATTTCAGACTTTTACACACTAAAGTAATAACTTAGCTTCTGATTGGAGAAGTTGTTTTTATTATAGCCGAAAACCCTAAGGGTAAATATAAAAAATGAACCTGAGCACACACAGACTTGGAGAAATTAGAAGGTATTCTGTTTAGCAAAATGCAAAAGCATAGCAGACACCTGGGTTAACATCCCTACATGCTGACCCTATCAAATGGGTCTTCCTCGGGGGGGTTAGACTGATAGTGCCATTGGGTTTAGCTAGAGGCCAGGTGCCAGTCGACACCCCTGGAAGATGCACTGTAAAACCTGTGATATAGCAGCACACTATGACCTTAAGAGAAGTTCTGCTCACCATCAATCCACATCACACAAACAACAATAGCTGTGCTGTCCTTGCAATCCAAGACCCATGCACAATATAATATTTTAAGTAGCCACATTACAAGAGCGAAGAACCTAACCTACCCAGCTGTTGCTTAACTTGCTTATTTGCTTTTTGATGCTTCCCTGCAATAGTATACTTCAGGGACAGGAACTGTGTAATAGGAGCACAAAGTACTTCAGTACGCACTGTCTCTGTATTTATCTTTATGTGAAATAGAGCATACCACCATTGTTATTTATTATCACACCAGTATGGGGTAGACAACAGACAATAACAGTTACTAAACTCAGTGGTGGCCAGTGGTCATTAAGGCACTGTAGGTAGGCACAACAGACTGCCCTGGCTGCCACCCTATCTTCAATCTGCTTGTGGCTTATTACTTGTTATATTTCTACATCCTACAAGCACCCCACACTTCACTGAAACTCAACTCACTCAGTACACATATCAGAAAGTCAGTAGTCAGACAGTAGTACACTCAGTCATATATATATATATATATATATATATATATATATACACACACACACACATATACATACATACATACATACACACACACACACACACACACACACACACACACACACATATATATAGTCACTTAAACTTTGACTTTTTCACTGACTCACTAGTCAAAGAGTGGTGGTCCTGGCTGAACTGTCACTCATCAGCAGCCTGCATCCCTCCCCATCCCCACCACATCTTACCTGGTTAGTAGTATGCTCATTACTGCTGTCTGGGATGGGCCTGGACATGTATAGCTATTGGCTAAGGCAAGGGGCTCGGGGGGAGGGGGTACGTTACCAACCAGGTGATGCTGCTGCTCTGAACTTCTTTCCCTCTCCCTCTTCTCAGGCTCCTATGCTGGTGCTGCTGGCCTGTAGTGCGGTCTGCTGCCTGGGCTGGGCTGGCTTGGCTGTGTGTCTGTCTTTCTGTTGTCTCTTGTCTCATCTTCTCTTCTGGGCTGTCCTGGTGCACACCGTGTGTGACTGCCGCTTGGACCGCTGCTGCTCGGCTCCTCTTCCGCTTCCACTAGGGACCCACCCAGTAGCACTAATGCCACGGTTTTGCTTTTGCCTGCCGCCTCACACGATCCCAGACCCGCTCCTTCTCAGCTGGAATCCCCAAGCGTCCCCTTGTGCTGCTGCTGCTGCTAGAGGTGGCAGACAGTGGTGGTAGCTCACGTCCTGGCTCTGGCTCCCGAGTTTGGGCTGGCTGTCCTTGGACCTCCTCCTCCACACAGACACCGACCGTTTACCCTGCTGCTCCACCTGCAACTTTAAAGCCGCACCTGACCCGCCGCATGCCCGCCACCTGTTCTGCGGCCTGCTCTGCTGCTGAACTACTGACCGCCGCCGGTCACACCACCCAACAGTCTCTCACCCTCCCTCACTAGTCGTCTCCCTCTGCTCCTGGCCGAGGCCCTAGTCACCGACTCCACTCTAACTTGCGGCTCACGCCGTCTTTTGCTGATCAGTGCAAAACTCAGTCACCTCCTCTTTAGACGGGACCGTCCTCGCTCCTCACCACACCACAATCACCTTCCTCCACCTCGATGGCCTGAAGCATAGGTAGGAAAATGGGCAGACTAGGTGGGCCAAGCGGTCCTTATCTGCCGTCAAATTCTATGTTTCTGTGTTTCTAGCATGCATCTCACGCTCACGCCCAATCGAAGCCCTCCCCCTGGCCAATCACAATGTGGCGAATTTGAAAAATGCCACTAAACCACCAGTTTTATAAGGCGCAATGCCAACTTCAAGTAATAATAGCCTGGTGCTGCACCAGACTGGGGGGGTCAAGTTGGGGGGGCAAGCGGGGGGAGGGGGATAGGGCAGCCGCATTATATCATGTCACATCAGCGGCAGACAGTGCACAGAAGTCCCATAAAAAAAAAAAATAAATAAAAATTGCTTGTGTTTGCCATGCTGCCATTATTGCTGGGGTCAGCCCAGGTCACAAAATATTGATGGGGCCCCTGCCCCACGGGCCCATACAACTCGGCGCCTATGCCTGCACTTGAACACCATTTACCAGCACCCTCTGTGTCCTGCCATTCAACCAATTTCTGACCCAGTTTACCACCTTGGGGCCTACCCCCAGGCTGCCTAACTTGACAACCTTCTATGTGGGACGGTATCAAAGGTCTTGCTGAAATCTAAGTAGGCCACATCCACTACCCTTCCCTGATCTACCTCCCTGGTCACCCAGTCAAAGAAATCAATTAGATTTGTTTGACAAGACCTTCCCACTGTGGATCCATGCTGCCTTGGATTCTGTGTGCCACTAGATTTAAGGAATGACACAATCCTCTCCTTTAGCAGTGACTCCATTAATTTCCCCAACACCAAGGTCAGGCTGACTGTTCTGTAGTTGCCTGCCTCTTCTCAGCTTCCACTTTTGTGGAGAGAGAGACCACATTTGCCCTCCTCCAGTCTTCTGGCACGGCACCTGTCTGTAGTGATCTGTTGAACAGGGTGGTTAGAGGGGCTGCCAGCACCTTTCTGAGCTCTTTTAATATTCTGGGGTGAATTCCATCTGGCCCCATTGCTTTATCTATTTTCAGTTTCCCCGAGTTCCTCTAGGACTCTTTCAACTGTGAAAGGACTGGTGTCCACCTCCATTTTATGGCTGCTTGTATTGCTGCGTTGTGGACCTTTGCCTTCCCCTTCCTTGGTGAAAACTGAACAAAAGTATTTGTTCAGTACTGCTATTTTTTCTATGTCCTCCTCTGCACACCCTTCTCCCTCCTTCTTTATTCTGACAATCCCACTCCTGGTCTTCTTCCTCTCGCTAATGTATCTGAAAAAGGTCTTAATAGCCTGGACTATATTTTCCTCTGTCTACACCTCTGCATTCCTGACCGCCTTCCCTGCTTCCCTCTGCTTGTCTAGATACTGCTCCCTGTCCTCCTCCCTTTATGTTTCCTTGTATCTTCTGAAGGCCCCTCTTTCTTCTCTTACTTTCCTGACCACTTCCTTCGAGAACCAAAGTGGTCATTTCTTCCTCTTACTCTTGCTTTGCAGTCTAACACAGAGGTTCGTTGCCTCTGTTATGGCCCCCTTAAGAATAGCCCACTGCTTCTCCATGACCCCGCCTTTTTCCTCTTTTGCCAGGGCTCCCAGAGACATTCTGCCATTTTGTCAAAGTCGACCCTTTTGAAATCAGAATCTTTACTTTTGTGTGGTTTGCCTCTTCTACTGTGGCCACATTGAACCATACTGTCCTGTGGTCACTGGTTCCTATGTGGCTGCCTACATTTACATCTTTTACCCTGTTCCCATTGGTGAACACTAGGTCTAATACAGCCCCCTCGTAAGTGGGTTCAGCCACAAGCTGTCTTAGGCATGCTCCCTGCAGGGCAGTAAGGATGTTCCTGCTTTTGGCTGCACTCGCAGTCTGGGTGCTCCAATCTACATCTGGCAGATCGAAGTCCCCTAGCAGTAGTTCACTTTTGGTTGCCATTTCGTGGATGGCTTCCACTAGTATTTCGTCTGTCTCCTCCCCTTGCGCTGGAGGTGTGCAGATCACTCCTGTGCGAATGTTGTTTCCATTTCCTGCCTCCAGGGTGACCCACAGTGCCTCCTCTCCCTCATGCATCCCCTGAACCTCAGTAGCTTTGATTCCCTTCCTCACGTACATAGCCACCCCTCCTCCCTTCCTTCCTTCCCTGTCTTTCCTGAAAAGTGAGTATCCTGGTATAGCTATATCCCATTCATGGTTTTCTGTGTACCATGTTTCTGTTACAGCCACTACGTCCAGGTCCGCTTCCACCATCAATGCCACTAGGTCTGGGATTTTGTTTCCCAGGCTGTGGGCATTTGTACATACTGCTCTCCACATCTGGTAATCCCCCCGTCTCAGCTCTGTCCCCTTTTTGCATTTTGTCCATTTATTTTCTCCACCCTGCTACCTTTGTAGGATTTCTGTTTTATTGGTGATCTTCTGTCCCCAGTATCCTCTTTAATAACGTCTCTTCCTATCGGGGCAGTATGATATTTACTGCTTGCTTTTGGGGCAATGGATGCGATGTCCAAGGTCCACTTCTGTGGAGATGGCCCCGTGCCTGAACGGTCCTTCCCTGCATGGTGATTTTAGCATATGCTGCCACATCCAGCTGCCGCTGGGCAGGCAAGCAGTGCACCACACTAACCTCCCAAAAGGTGAGCTGTCTTGGCATGCTCAATCCTTCCTCTTCTTGTTGGCCCCTGAGTAACCCGAGTCTGTTCCTGACCTCTGGTCACTGGCGTGGCAGGAGGTGAGGCACCCAGAGCCTCACCCCTCCACGCCACAGGGCCAGCTTCTGCAGCTGGATTTTAACAGCATTCAACGCTGGTTCCAGTCTAACAAACTGTCCCTCAGTGCCAAAAAACACTCTCCATGACTTTTGGCACCTGTCAGAGGCAAGCTAGACTTACCTTTCTCCCTCTATTTAATACCCTTGATGGTACCAAGACTGAAGATGTTCCCTCCTTCAAGTACCTTGGTGTCAGCCTTGACCGGCATCTTGATTTCATTCTCAGTGCATATTGATTCTATACAACACAAGCTGCACCCTAAGCTTAGAACACTATATAACACAAGCTGCACCCTAAGCTTAGAGCACTATACAACACAAGCTGCACCCTAAGCTTAGAGCACTATACAACACAAGCTGCACCCTAAGCTTAGAGCACTATACAACACAAGCTGCACCCTAAGCTTAGAGCACTATACAACACAAGCTGCACCCTGCTTAGAACACTATACAACACAGCTGCACCCTAGCTTAGAGCACTATACAACACAAGCTGCACCCTAAGCTTAGAGCACTATACAACAAAGCTGCACCCTAGCTTAGAGCACTATACAACACAAGCTGCACCCTAAGCTTAGAGCACTATACAACACAAGCTGCACCCTAAGCTTAGAGCACTATACAACACAAGCTGCACCCTAAGCTTAGAGCACTATACAACACAAGCTGCACCCTAAGCTTAAAGCACTATACAACACAAGCTGCACCCTACGCTTAGAGCACTATACAACACAAGCTGCACCCTAAGCTTAGAGCACTATACAACACAAGCTGCACCCTAAGCTTAGAACACTATACAACACAAGCTGCACCCTAAGCTTAGAGCAGTATACAACACAAGCTGCACCCTAAGCTTAGAACACTATACAACACAAGCTGCACCCTAAGCTTAGAACACTATACAACACAAGCTGCACCCTAAGCTTAGAGCATTATACAACACAAGCTGCACCCTAAGCTTAGAGCATTATACAACACAAGCTGCACCCTAAGCTTAGACCATTGTACAGGAATAAAGTGAGTATTCTGCTTCCTGCCCGTCAAGAAACCGTATTAAAAATGATTCTCCCTATCTTTGACTATGGTGATTAAATCTACAGTGGTGCCCCTAAATCCTCCCTTGCCAGACTGGATCCCCTTTTCCATTCTTTTTGTCGTCTTGCTCTTGCTTGCCCACCTCGTACTCACTGCTCTCTTTACTCTGCCCTTTCTCTTCCCTCTTTTGATGCTAGGTGCCTTACAGTAAATGTGTTTAATTAATATTATGTACACACACACACACACACACACACACTGCATTTTGGATATTCCTCATCTTAAGTGACTTGGACTTACTGTAGTGGATACACAACTTATTTTTTAACTTCTTATGCTGACTGATTATTTTGTTGTATTGCATTTTTTGTGGTAACTGGGGTTTAGGTACAAGACATACTACCCTTTTAAATGGCGACTATATACGATAGTCAACTTGGCGCAGTCACACACCTTGATAAAGCACCTAGCAGAGATTTATGTCTGGATATAGTTCCTACAAATAAACATGTTTGTCTGGCAGCCACTTAAGTTTGTGGGGCATCCTCTCTAGACTAGGACTGAAGTGTCGGGCCTTCATTTCTCTGGCTGCCTAACAAGGACTTTCAAAACCGACCCAGTGACTGAGCAGGCGGAGGCACTGGGTACCTTGCCTCCTGACACACTGGTGATCCGGGTTCAGAAAGAGACACGGGTCACTCGGGGGCTGGCTGGGGGAGGGCTGAGTGTCCCAAGGACAGTTCTCCTCCCTTGGGGAAGGGGGAATGTGTGTCCTGCTAAACACTGTCACCTGGATGATCTGGGTGGCAGCACATCAAGACACCAGGGAATGGGTCCACGCCTGTGTGACACATAAAGGCGTCTCCATGGAGGTGAAGCTCACTCCTCGTCACTGTGCATGATAGTGGGCCCAGGGGTGGAAACCAGAGAAAAATCCCCAACCGTGCCTGGATGAGAGCATAGCTCCCTGCAGGACCTGCACCAGCAACTGAGCATCTCCAGGGTCCTGTGGCCGAGGACCACCAATAGAGCATGGTAAGTCCCACATAGCAAGAGACGGGGCTGGGGGACTGGTCCAGATGGGTGCCAGTCGGTAGTTGAGGTGGACAACTACTGATTTAAAAAAAAAAAAAAAAAAAAAACAAGGACTTTTGAGTCCCCCGCCAACTGTAACAGCCTTTAATTCCTCTCTGGTTCTGTGATGCCCAGTTGTAAGGCTGGTTCTGTGATGTCCTGTTGTGTAGCTGGTTCTGTGATGCCCAGTTGTGTAGCTGTCTGTGAGTCCCCATTGTGTAGATGGTTCTGTGATGGCCTATTGTGTAACTGGTTCTGTAATGCCCAGCTGTATAGCTGGTTCTGTGATTCCCAGTTTAGCTGGTTATGCAATTCCCAGTTTATTTTATCATTTAGTGAAATGTTTCACCAGGAAAGGCACACTGAACAACAGGTTGCTTGTCTCACGGTGTGTCCGGGGGTGGGAGGGGGAAGGGAAATAGCTCAAATACAATCAACAATTGTACACATAAACAGAATAAAATGACAAACAATAGTTCAAGTGGGTTACAGCACAGTACACATGAATGCACGATATATACACATAACTAGATAAAAATGCAAAAATATATACCCATAATTAGATAAAAACATACCACTTACATTATAAGGCAGCATTACAGTCAGTAAACCATGAGAGTCAGGAACGATAAATGTTAAATACTTGCTGGGACTGACCCTGGGGTGGGATAGTGTAATATGGTTGTCCTGGGAGAAAAGGTTTGAGGAACTAGAGAGGAGGAGGTGGGTGGACGGGGGGGGGGAGATAAAGGAAAGAATAAGATGGGGACGGGGGTGGCATGAGGATATGGTGGTAGGTTAAGCACAGGTACAATTTACAGAGAGGAAGTTGTGTAGCGTGAAGGAGATGGAGTAGAGAGATGATGAGTAGCGAATCTGGTGTGGGAGAGCATTCTGTGTACCTGGTTTTCTGCTACCCATCTGTGTAGCTGGTTCTGTGATGCCCAGTTGTGCAGCTGGATCTCTGATGCCCAGACGTGTGGCTGGGTCTGTGATGCCCAGTCGTGTGGCTGGGTCTGTGATGCCCAGTTGTGTGGCTGGGTCTGTGATGCCCAGTCGTGTGGCTGGGTCTCTGATGCCCAGTCGTGTGGCTGGGTCTGTGATGCCCAGATGTGTAGCTGGGTCTGTGATGCCATGTCGTGTGGCTGGGTCAGTGATGCCCAGTCGTGTGGCTGGGTCGGTGATGCCCAGTCGTGTGGCTGGGTCTGTGATGCCCAGTCGTGTGGCTGGGTCTGTGATGCCCAGTCGCACAGCTGGCTCTGTGATGCCCAGTCGTGTGGCTGGGTCTGTGATGCCCAGTCGCACAGCTGGGTCTGTGATGTCCAGTCGCACAGCTGGGTCTGTGATGTCCAGTCACACAGCTGGGTCTGTGATGCCCGGTCGTGTAGCTGGTTCTGTGATGCCCTGTCATGTAGCTGGGTCTGTGATTCCCGGTCGTGTAGCTGGATCTGTGATGCCCAGCTGTATAGCTGGGTCTGTGATGCCCAGTCGTGTGGCTGGTTCTGTGATGCCCAGTCGTGTAGCTGGGTCTGCGATGCTCAGTCATGGGGGTGGGTCTGTGATGCCCGGTCGTGTAGCTGGATCTGTGATGCCCAACTGTGTAGCTGGGTCTGTGATGCCCAGTCGTGTGGCTGGTTCTGTGACGCCCAGTCGTGTAGCTGGGTCTGCGATGCTCAGTCATGTGGGTGGGTCTGTGATGCCCAGTAGTGTAGCTGGTTCAGTAATGCCCAGTCACGTGAGTGGGTGTGATGCACAGCTGTGTAGCTGGTCCTGTGATGCCCAGCTGTCTATGGGGTTCTTTGATGCTCAGATGTCCAGGGGTTTCTATGATACCCAGCTGTGTAACTGGTTCTCCAATGTACAGTTTATCACATGAGACCTGCACTGAGATTTCAACCCAGGCCTCCTACACTAAAAAGGAAACACGTTAACCACCAAGCCATCCAACTCCCCCTATGTGGAATTTTTTAGCTGGCAATGGCCCTGTCTGGTTTCTATTATGGCAAAGTCCAATGTGGTTCTTCTTTTTTAATAATCATTTGAGGACTCTTGGTGATGTACAGCAGTTCCAAAGGCATTTCCTCACAGAAGCAAACAAAAGACTGCTAAACAAACAGTGTGCTGGCTTTTATTGCTTACAATAGTTTATATGATGACAGGGACTTGCTGCATTAACTCATCATTCTGCCCATCTTGCAACCACCGGAAAGATCTGCAGGAACCGAGCAGAGTGTGCATCCCCCTCCAAGCATCACCATGCTTCATACTGAAACCCACAAACGGCAGGTTGTCCTTTTAGTTTACAACCTGCCAGTCTGCGAATGATGTGCTGAGAATAATCGCATAATTAAAAACCTATCTTTTAATTGCTTTTTGCAGATAATTATAGTTTTTATGTGCCACACTCTGGTTCCACAGTTACCCAGAACATCCAAAACAACTGGGTCTGTATAGCTGTAGAAAACCGCACTCTCTGGCTGAAGGTGGGGGAGTGGCATAAAACTAACAATGAGATATACTTTATCTGCTTGGGGTACTAAAACAAAGATGCATGTTAGGGAAACACCAAAGGTGTGGGATGAGCCAACATATACTACAAAATAAAAAAAAAATTGCCCCGCTGCTAGCATCGCTGGCGACCTGGGTTTGGGAATGAGCCTGCGTCATCAGGGGACACCCCGGATCGGAGAGTGCAAGCTTCCTTACTACTACACCACCCCCTGGATGACCACAGGGGAAATGCAATGGGGACTGTAGGAAGGGGAGAACGCCTCCGATGCCATCAAGCATGAGTATGTATGACATGATGTCCCAGTGTGAGATGTCCTCAGTGGGGATCGCAACATAAGGTGGGAAAAACATAAGCTATGTAACAGGAAAGCTGTACTGCACCCTGCACACTGACCTGGGCACTCCAAGAATGACCAGACAGTTGATTCCAAGGGTCCTAAGCTCCAAACCAATGGTCCCACCATTGGGGGGGGAGCCTTAGAGGCAACGTGGTGAAAGTAAGTCCTGGGAGATGGCAAGGTGACGGGGTTGTGGAAGAGCTGGAGATAGGTCCAAGGGGCGGATAGGTGTCAGAGCACAAACAGGATAAAAAAATTGCCCCACTGGGTAACTCAGTGACATGGTGGTGGCGCACTACAGTGACATGCAGGAGACTTGGGGTTTGGACTTGTCACGGAGTTGATGCACTTGATCTCTGGAGATGGAGAGCTAGAGGGCCTTGCTCTGCAACACCCACTGAGGCGGAGCAATGAGCCTCACCTGACGGGATTCTGGGAGTCCATCACCTGCATGTCTTGCGACTGAGGTCAGCTCCAAAGCTCTGTATGAATGAATGTTCTAGGGATGTCACAGTACTGAGTTTTGAAGTACTGTAATATGTACAAGTACTGTAGAACTAGAAGACCTTCTTTCCAACGGGGGGGGGTTTAATCAGGAAAGGCACACTAAGCCAGACTTGCTCAGGGTCATACATTATGCAGGTGGTGGCTGAGGGGAAATATAAGAAAGCACTGCTTTATACTAAGGGTGGTCGGCATGTGAAATAGCCAGTCTGGGGCAGTAGTGGAAGCTAGCCCTGTTCATGCTTTCAAAGCAGAACTACTGTAGATAAATTCATGAAGAAGAATGGCACTGAGGGTTCCACAGCACAAGCAGCCATAACATCCTAGTAATAAAGCTTGCATATGCGCTATTGCTAAAGTGGGGTATATTCAGTGCTGTATGATTAGAGGGATGGACAAGATGACCCACAAGTATTTTCTGTTACTATAATACTAGGTTGCTGTAATACTAGTTGGGTATATTTTTTTCACAGTATATTAATCTATAGCACTTCTAATTATAGGGTGAAAAAGGGTAAAAATCTGACTGGGAGAGGAAATGGGTATTGTGCTTGTGCTTGGGAAGAGGCAAACATCCAAAGCAGCAGAGGTGAGGAAGTCAAACATTTTTTTCACTATATACTGTGTTCTACAACAACCATTGTATTTTTTATTTTTTTTGTTAACAAAGATAAATTATTGTCTGCGAGAATTATGACGTCAATTTGCAGGGCCAGATTAAAGGACATGGGTGCCCTACTCCAAGCCATACTTTGTAGACCCCCTCTATATCAAGAAATGCTGAAACTCCAGGGCTGGAAGACCCCTATTGGCCTTGACGCCTTAAACCATGGCTTAACTGGCATAATGGTTAATCTGGCCCTGTCAATTTGTGTTATCCGTGACTCCCTAGACCACTGGAGAGAGGAGAACAGGGCATGTGTCATCGGTGAATTCTCCCCCATGCAAGCAAAATGTTGAACAAGGAGAAGAACTGGGTTATATTAACAAGAATCAATGGTTTCTACTAAATGTCTCAGTCAACAGACATGATCCCACTGCCCCAGTCTCCACAGAACATGAGCACACAGTCACCAGAAACCGAAAGCATCAGTAACTGCTCCTAAACTAGAGCCAATGATTTTCCATTTTCAAAAATAGTCATTTCAGTTTGGTTAAAATCAGTGTTTTTTTTTATATTTGTTTCCCCAAATTGAGGGTAAATTAGCATGTTTTTAACAAAACATTTTTTTCAAAATAGAGGTGTCTGCCCAAAAAGCTGGAGCAAAGTTTTTTTCTCATGATTAAGTTATGCAAATATTTATTTTTTTTCATGAAAAATGACAAATTCCATTTTTACTGGAGTTTTCCACTGAAAATGGAAAATCACTGGCCATACTGAACATACTAAAATTAGATTCATCAGTGCTATTCAGACACACCTTTTGTGTAAAACCTGGGGGAAGGTATTTAAAATCCCCCTCTCCTGTTCAGGGTGTCACTTTCAGGGCTCCCGTTACTGCATATCACAGATTGTTTACCTTGAGGTAGCCAGTGAGAAAGGAAGCTACATTTATTTTTATGTTGGGGGAAGGGATCTTTGTGCAACCACACTGTAGAAAGGTGGTTACAGATGATGCAACAGAAATCCAGTGAAGTCTTAGGGATTTGTTTTAGAGATCCATATGTACAGGCACCAAATCACCCGGCTTAATGTTTTGTCAGTCATTCACTTTGGCATGACAGTCCATTACCACCACCATCCCCCAACCAAAGAGACCCTTGTGGCGTGAGCAAGGTCAAACAACGCCATCTCCATCGTCACTATTTGCCTGCTAGGCTTTTCTTCTTCTCCCCACAAACAACACCTGCTCAAGCCCCACAACAGAACTTTCTGTCATGCCCTCCAAACAAATGACGACAAACAACAAAAGCATGAACTCATGGTATTCTGAAGGAAGGACAGCTTCCATTCTTCATTAACAAGCTGCGTGTATTAACTCTGCAAGAGACATGGGAGGTCTTACTGTTTCCCTGGATCCAACTGTGTGCTACGATAAGTTGAATATATGTTTTTAGAAACAGGTGCATACACCATTTTTCCTTTTTTTTTGTTTTTGAGAATCTGCTGGTAGCAAATTTCTTGTTCATTAAAAAAAAAAGGAAAAGAAAAATGTTTTGTCAAGCATGATCCGGCAACATAGTACATAACCCAGACTGGGGTTTCCTGCATCGGTCAAAATATTTTATTTCCTTACATCATATTCCTATTGTGCCACAAGCTCCAATCTAAAGATACGCCCTTGGCCATCTCACATGCACCAGCTGGCTTCTTGTGCTCTCGTTATAATAATAAGTGCTGTAGACTAATGGCAGAAGACAGCAGCACAAATTAGCAAAACGAGAGCACAGGAAGCTGGCTGGTGCACATGAGATGTCCACGGCTGCCTCCTTCCAGTGCTATATGTGAGTAGCACACACACACACACGCGGTGTGTGTATATATATATATATATATATATATATATATATATATATATATAATTAATAACAAGGATATGCACTTGATTGACTAAAAATAACCATTTATTTATGCACGATAGGGCAGGAGTATAACTCACAAGTGACTACAAATGATTTATAGAAATCCTGCCCCTTCACAAATGTAAATAAATTGTTTATTTTCAGTCAAAAACTAGCAGCATATTTAATTTATGCCTCTTTTTTTCATTATTTGTATTGTTTTCAGGTAGTGGTAGGCACGATGTCCCATGAATTGCATCCTGCGTGAACCCTACCTAAAATACAGGTTACTCACCTGTAACAGGAGTTCTAGGAATGGTATATGTTGTTCATCCACACTTATTGGCAGGTTTCTTGCCACTTTAAATCTTGCCGGAAGGTCTTCAAGCTGGCTCCTCCCACCCACCCGGGTGGTAAAACTCTCGGCTCCGCCCCATGACGCCAGATCTGGCCCGCTGGAAGCTCAGGTTGTGCGTCGAAGCCGGGGAGGTCGGGTGGGTTGGTGGATGAACAACATATACCATTCCTAGAACTCCTGTTACAGGTGAGTAACCTGTATTTCTAGGGACATGGATATGTTGTTCATCCACACTTATTGGCAGACTCCTAGCAGTTCTCCGGGAGGAGGGAGGCAAGGCGCACACCCCCAATACTTACTTGGGAAATAAGGACTGGAGAACCGAGGCCCCAAAACCAGCATCCCGGCGTGACTCAAGGTTGATGTGGTAATGGGTAATAGAGGTTGTGTGCTGACTTCCAGGTAGCAGCCCTGCAGATTTCCTGGATAGGGACGTCCCTGGAAGCAGCCACCGATGCAGCAGTATAGCGGGTAGAATGAGCTCTTATCCTCTGGGAGGCTCCATGCCCGCCAACTTATAGCAGCGATCTATGCAGGAGGTGACCCACCTGCCTATCGTCCGCTTGGCTGCAGGTCTGCCAGGTGCGGCTTCAGCGTAGGTGACAAACAGCTGGCGAACCTCTCCAATTTCAGCCGTGCGCTCCTTATAATAAGCGAACGCCCTTCTAGGGTCCAGAGTATGGAGCCTATATTCGGCCTCCGAGGTGTGATTGGGGTAGAACACCGGCAGAGTCAGCACCTGGTTAAGGTGAAACTCCGACACCACCTTCGGAAGGAATTTCGGGTGGGGGCACAGGACAACCTTGTCCCTGTGGAAGACCAGGTAAGAAGACTCGATGCAAAGCGCCTGGAGCTCTCCCATCCTTCTGGCTGACGTGATAGCCACCAAGAAGGCGGTCTTCCACGACAGGTGAGAGAGATCACACCTGTGCATTGGTTCGAATGGCTTGCCCATGAGCTTTGCCAGTACCAACAGTAAATCCCACGGAGGTGGAGGTTCTCGCACCGGAGGGGAAATGTGATCAAGGCCTTTGAAAAAGCACCCGACCACCTTTTCCTGCGCCACCGACTGCTTCCCGGCCCGCGCCCGGTAAGCAGAGATGGCTGCCAGGTGCACCTTTAGGGTCGTCGACCTAAGCCCTTGACTAGAAAGGGACCATAAATAGTCCAAAATGCTTGCCACAGAACAGGAGGAAGGGTCCAAGCCCTTGCCCTGACACCAAATGGAGAATCTCTTCTATTTGAAGGCGTAGCATTTTCTGGTCGACTCCTTACGGGACGCCTCAACAACATTGAGGACCTCGTCGGAAAGACCCAAGGCCTGGAACTCTAGCCGCTCAGGAACCAGGCCATCAGGTGCAGGGATTGAAGGTCCGGATGGAACACCTTCCCCTGATTGACTGAAAGCAGGTCCGGGCGAGCTGGAAGCTGCCTCGGGAGCCTGGAGCTGAGGCTGAGGAGATCTGGGTACCAGAACTGGCGGGGCCAGTCTGGGGCTATCAGGATCACCTGCGCCTTGTCCCTCCTTGCTTTGAGAAGCACCTTGTGAATCAAGGGAAATGGGGGAAAGGCGTAGAAGAGGCCCGGGGTCCACAGCCTCGAGAAGGCATCCCCCTGCAGCGAGCCCTGCTGAGGGGGGCGGGCATGAAACAGCCTCAGCTTCGCGTTCTCCCTGGAGGCAAACAGGTCCACCTGAGGTGTGCCCCAGTGGGAGAACAGATCTTGTACTACCTCCGGCAGGACAGACCATTCGTGAGATGCAGCCCCTATCCGGCTCAGGGCATCGGCCAGGGTGTTGGAGGCTCCTGCCACATGAATGGCTAGGAGATCCGCCTCCAGGCTGCAACGAGTGACCAAATGCGGAGAGCTTCCTTGCATAGAAGCATGGAGCGCGTCCCGCCCTGGCGGTTCAGGTAGTACATGGTCGTGGTATTGTCCGTCTGGACTCAGACCACTTGACCCCGGAGAAACGGAGCAAAGGCGGTGAGAGCTAGGCGGACCGCTCGGAGCTCCAGCAGGTTGATGTGGCATCGGGACTCCCGCGGGGACCAGAGGCCGTGCACTCGGTGTTCCCCCAGATGGGCACCCCAACCCATCAGAGAGGCATCGGTTGATAGAGAGACCATCGGCTCGGGGCGGACAAACGGGATGCCCTCCTGCAAATGGAATGGAAAGGTCCACCACTGGAGAGCGTTCCACATCTCCTGGGTCACTATCACTAGCTGGTCCAAAGGATCGCAGCGTTGTGACCACTGGCTGGCCAGTCCCCACTGAAGGGGGCGCATGTGCCAGCGGGCCAAACGGACCACGCTGGTACAGGCCGCCATGAGACCCAGAAGGCGCAGGAAGTCCCGGGCAGGGCGCGATTGCACAACCAGAAATGATTGGGCAAAGGAGGTAAGAACCTCAGCCCTGTCCGCCAGGAGTCGTGCTCTGGCTCGAAGAGAGTCGAGCTCTGCCCCGATGAACAGGATCACCTGCTTTGGCTCGAGTTCCGACTTGGCCTCGTTGATGAGAAGGCCAACTCGAGAGCAAACCTGGAGGGCCAGATCTCTGGACTGCTCCACCTCCCGTCTGGAGGAGGCTGCTATCAGCCAATCGTCCAGGTAAGGGTACACCCGGAACCCTCGGCGCCGCAGGAATGCTGTCACCACTGCCATGCATTTGGTGAAGACCCTGGGAGCCGGAGATAAGCCGAAGGGCATGGCTCGGAACTCGAAGAGGGATCCCTCCGCTCGAAAGCGGAGGAATCTCCGATGTGACGGACGGATAGGGACGTGAAAGAACGCGTCCTGTAGGTCCAGACAGCAGAACCACACACCGTGTTCCAGAGATGGTATTATCTGCGCCAGAGTGACCATTCTGAAGGTTCGAGACCTTAGGAACTTGTTCAGGTCATGTAGGTCGAGAATGGGGCGCCAGCCCCCCGTCCGTTTCGGAACCAGGAAATACCTGGACACGAACCCCGGGTCTGAAGGGGGGTCCTCCACCTCCGTGATCATCTCCTTTTGGAGGAGGAGAGCGATGTCGGCTCGGCGAGCCGCCAGTGAGGCTGCGGACCCCGAGGCCCCCCGAGGTGCGACGGCTCTGAAGGGCGGGGTCTGCTCGAATTCCAGAGGTAGGCCTTTTCCCACCACCTCCAGTACCCACCTGTCCGTGGTAACAGTGGACCAGGCGGAAAGGAAGTGTCTGAGCCGTCCCCCATGGGGAACCAGGGGTGAGGTGACAGGGATGGGGGCGACACCCCTCAGCCCGTCACTGGGCAGGCTTGGAGGAGGACTTGCCGAGAACCTCCTGGGCCTTTACCCTGCTTCCTGTTGGAGGAGCCGGCGGCTGGGTTTGGGATACCAAGGTCGAGCCTGCTGGCCCTGGCGTTGCTGGGCCGGGCGGGCCATGGCGCTGAAGGCGACAAAGGGCTTAGGCTGTGGTTTGCGGCCTTTGTCCTTCTGAGTGGAAGAGACCGAGTCCAAGGTAGCATTGGACTTCTCGATCTCTGCAGGTGACCTTCCACCCCAGGGTCAAGAGGTCAGTCCCCAAAGGAACATCCGCCAACTTGTGCTGGGTATCCAAAGTAAGGTGGATATCCTCAGCCAAACCCGACGACGCATAGCCTACCGCGCCGCCACAGACCTGGCACATGAGTCCTCGATGTCTAACGCAGTCTGGAGCTGCTGTTTAGCCACTGCCCTGCCCTGGTCCCGCACCTGCCTGACGGTAGTCTGCAGATCTGTGGGAAGATGAGGACAACCTCATCCAGGGAACAACAGGGCATGAGAAAAATGTGCCATGAGGCAGCTGAACTGGCCTGACGCAAGGCCGAGAGAGGCAGCATAGACTTTTCGCCGGCATAATCCAATTTCTTGGATTCCTTGTCGGGAGGTTTGTCCATCCTCATGCCCTGGCACGCCGGAAAACGCTGTCGGTAACCAACCCTCGGCCGAGGGGTGTTCAAAAACCGACAGGAACCGTGGGACCGTATACTTCCTGGCCAACCTGGTCGAAGGTGCAGGGCAGGAAGCAGGACGCTGCAAAGTTCCAAGGCCGGACCTACTATGGCTTCGCCACCGAAAGACCTCCGTAGAGAACCCCTCGTCCAGAACTCTCCGTGAGGGATACCTGGCCTGCTTAGGAACGGGTTCGAGCTTCATCCCGGTGGACTCCGAGATGAGTCGAAGCAACCCTAAGAAGGACGAAGGACTATCGTCCATTGACTGTCCTCCCGAGGACTCCAAGTCTATGCGTTTGGAGAAGAGGGAGGAACCATCATCGGACTCAGAAGAGTCCTCAAAGAGCTGCCTCGGCCCTGAGCCACCCTCCACCTGCCGAGGTTTATCGGGAGTGAGGGTGACCGACAGCCTAGAGGGCAAACCCAAAACCGACCGAGAATTTTTGGTCGGAGCCCCAACTAATGGCTGTGGGGCGGAGGTTCCACCAGAATCGGTGGGGCAGCTGGAATTGGCCGAACAACCGGCCTGAGAACAGGCTCCTTGACTACAACGAGGGGTTGTTTCGCTGCTCGGTGACAGCCACTTAATGGCCAGGGAAGGCGACTGGGTCGGCTTATTTCCCGATCCAAAAGGAGCTGTTGCCACATAAGTTTCCTAGTACCTCCGGCGCAACTTGCCGGAAGCCTCCCTAAATCCAAGAAGAGGAAGAGCGCGGCGCCGCTTGCCGCAGTGCCAAGACCGAGACCGCCTATGACGGCGGGATTGGTTGGACCATGAAGGATATCCGAGACCGAGACCGAGTCGACTAGGCCGATGAAGGCGAGGAGAAGTGTCGAAATCGGCACTCCTTGGCTCGGACGATCCACCAAGGCTCGAGCCGGAGGCACAGGCGAGCCGGCCGGATCCTCAACTCCACGGGGAACCGGGGAGAGAGTTCTCAGCTTCTCCAGCCGATCAACCCGTCCAGCGGGTCGAGAAAAATCTCGACCGCGTCGACGGGAGTCTCGGCCAACTGGCCTGACGGGGACACCGTGAAGCCAGTGGCCGGAGCTGAGGGGTCGACCGAAGTCGACTGTCGACAAGGGGAGGGGGATCTTTCCCGCTCCCAAGAGCGTCGATGGAGAGACTTACTTTTGCTCTTTTTGGACCTGGAAGAAGGTCCCGAAGAAGTCGGACCCTCACCTTTGGTCGAGAGGTTCAGACAAACCTCCTTAAAAGAAGCCGAGTAAGAGGCACCGAGAGAGAGCGGGACAAATGCCGCAGCCAAGGTAGAAGCGGCCCGCGCTGCCTCCTCTTTGAGGGCGATCATCTGCTCAAGCTGATCCGCCGAGCCCACCGCCGCGGACACCGCCAATCGGGCCTCTTTAGATTTCACCGGTGGAATTCTTTTCTCGGGGCGCCCCAGTTGTAATCGGGCAGCACGGTCTTCAAGGACGTAGGCCGAAAAGGAAGAGCACAAGTCGCAGGCCTGCGGGTCGCTCAAGGCCCAGGCAGTAGACGCACGTGAGTGCGGATCCGCCCTAGACATCTTTCGGCTCCGCAAAGGGCATCTCCAAACCGGGATTCGATTGTCCATCGCGAGCCATGAGGAGAAGAAGACCAAGTCTTTTGCAAAACTTTCCAATTTGAACTTTTCAAGAATTAGGAACCAGTCTTAAGCGCAACGCGTTAAGGAGGGAACCTGAGCTTCCAAGCGGTAAGGAAGATCTGGCGTCATGGGGCGGAGCCGAGAGTTTTACCACCCGGGTGGGTGGGAGGAGCCAGCTTGAAGACCTTCCGGCAAGATTTAAAGCGGCAAGGAACCTGCCAGTAAGTGTGGATGAACAACATATCCATGTCCCTAGAAATGTATTTTGGGCAGTCAACTCCCACAAACGCTGTTTAAGTTGGAAATACAAGGTGCCATTTGTATGGTCATAAGTATGGGGGTGGAGACTTGGCCACCCTGCAAAGCTGGGCCTGAAATGGCCAAGGTATGACTAACAGAGAAAAAAAAAAAAAAAAAGGAAACAGTAACTTAATCCACACACACACACACACACACACACACACACACACGCACAATACGTGCATTTCAATACTACTTTTCTTTTTTTGCTTTCAAGTTAGCCATTTGTAGGGTGGCCAAGTTGGTTTGGTAACGCCACTCGTACACTCACACACGTTATCTGCCTGCTGGGTTTGTTTACTCAAGTGATCTTTCACCAGTAGCCAATGACCATTAGAGTAACTAATCAGCTGGCAGTGCTTGCCATGCTGTGTTCTGGGTGGTTAACCCTAGACAGCCCACCTGACATACCTCCTTTTCTGTGGGGTTTTGCTTTTACCCATTTTACTGTTCAGTGGACTGAAGCACTGATAGGTTAGGTGATTTTCTCAGGATCAGACAGAAAGTTAGGTCCTGCACACACTATGTACCATATAAAACATTACTGAACAGTGTTTAAGCATGGCTGTCAGAATGTCCAGATTGTGTTCTGACACCGTGCTAGCCCAAGTTTCCAGGCATTATAGGGACACAATCGCAAAGTAGTTACCACAATGCATGCTTGCAAGCAGGTGCAGAGGAGAATTTCAAAAAGAGGGTAAAAGTTATGTTAATTAGCTCACTGTGAGCACTGTAATATAAATAATGTACATTTATGGGACAGTGAAGAGCTGAAATCACCTAGGGAGGTCACAAAAGGGGGGGGAGACAGACACACTCAAAACTCCTCCTAAACCTAGGTCTCCGTCACTGTTGACAAGCCACCCTGCTGACTATATTAGGGGGTAGTTTAAAAAAGACCTCTAGCACTGTGTGCCAATTTTTTTTTTTTTTTTTAACTTTCTCTGCTTCCTCTATCCTCCACTCTGATGTTAGGGGCTGTACCAATGACACCCTACCTTGGGCTTGGATATCGGGCAAGTGGCTGCCAATGCTGGCAGGGGTTGATAGAATATCCGTGGACTGTGCTTTCTCTTCCTAGGGGTTGACTGCCTCACTTCTGCCCCCCCTCCACCCCCAACACTGCGTGATTCTGGGGACTGTACATGAATTCCAGTCCCCAGGTGTCAGTACAATGATAATTGGCTTTCTTCATTTGTTTATGCCCCATGGTCTCTGATCTACCCCCTCAGCCTATGGTCCCCTCAGCCCCACCACCCACCCTTTTTAGGGTCTACTGCTCCACAGGGTCTGCCATAGATTACCCACAAGGGTCATTACATGACGCCCTCCACTCATTATCCCAACAGACATAGTACAGTAGTACAGACCACCTGTATATGGTGGTGTGAAAGCCTCAAGTACTCCACTTGAAGTCACCTCTAGTAAGTGTGTGTGTGTACATATATATATATATATATATATATATATATACTAGAGGTGACTTAGAAAGCTCAGTTCTGCCTCCCTGGCCAGACCCACAGTGACCAGAGTCCATTCCTTTGCCCAGATCACCAGTGAAGGGAATGGTAGTGCTACCTCTGCATTATGGTGCTGGTTTCACTGCACTGGTTTTAACTAAGCCATTTACATTCTCTCAGGTGTCACCTCTTTGTAGACTGAAATGACACCATCATACTTTGCAAATGTGACAAAGTCTGTGGGTTTCGTGTAGACTGTGGAAGCGGAATTTCTGTGCTGTGCATGGTGGTTCATAGCCGAGTCAGGCAACATATAAAAAAAAACACACAAACACGACCCTAACACGATCCTGTCAACCACTCAGGTTCATGAAATGTTTGGGGAAGGAGTAGTGCAGTAGGGATGCCTAATCTTTCTGCAGTTTTCTTATATGTATTCTACAGGTGTAGCCAGACAGTGCTTTTTCACCGACTGGGAATCTGATCATTAGATACTCTACAACTAGTGAGTCTTAGAGTTTGCTATTCACAGTCCCCTACTAAGAAGGGATGAACCCCATCTGGACTAGCAGAGCATTTCAGAACAAGGAGGACAGTGTCTACATTATAACATTAATGCTGTTTGATCCACATAAGGGACTTAGTTGACAATGGTGATCCCCTTTTTTTTATCAGTCTCTTGGCCCCCCATGCCACTGTCTGCTCCTTCCGTCTGGCCATTTCTGCTGGCAGCCTCCCAGCTCTATCTGTCGTTGCTTCCAACATCAAGGCCCATGGAGATCCACACAGCATAGGTCCCAGAAGTACCAGCGGCCGTCATACAGGAGGCCCTGGAGACAGGGTTCTTTTCTCGGTCTTTCCCCATGTTCCCCTAAGCCCTTCCTACCTACCAGACACTGGGCAGTGCCCCGACGGGCCACTCATGCAGCGATGTCCCTGCTAAGGAGGCAAGTCCCTTGGCCCTCCACAGGGGTTACTGCAGCAGTGAAAATGCAGTGCCATCCCTCGCTGGCTGGAAGCTCTGCCGAGAGGCAGCCTTGCCCCAGCTCCTCTTGGCTGCCTAACTAAGCTTCTGAGTTTACGCTTGAATCCAGGATGCTGGCGTGGGAGTGGAGCGTGCTACCTGCTGGGTCATCAGGTGGTCTCCAATGTGGAACCTTTCTAAAGAACTGCATTAAACTGTAGAGTTTTTTTCCTCTCATTAGTCCCAGTTTGGATTCACCTGTCTGTCCCCCCATGCTGGCAATCAGGACTGCTTAACCTGCAGCTGCATCCTTCCTCCAACCAGCAGATCAGGTAAGTAGTTGCTCTCATAGCCGACTCCAGTACCGCTCTGTGATTGGCCGACAGAGGATGCGTGAACGCTACATGGCCCACGCCCTCCCTCTATCCTTGGCAGCACAGCACATCACCTCTGTAAGTTACCTGGCTCCCAGATAAGACTCCAGATGGGATTCTGGAGCTCATGTATGAACACTGTTCTCCCAGAAGGCAGCTTGATGCAGTGCTCCCCCACCACCACCACTGAGCCAGTCTAGAGAAAGAAGCAGTATATGTAGCTGGCCTGGTGGTGCAAGTGGTTGAGGCACTGGATGCCACATCTCGCACTATGTGGGGGACCCAGATTCAGAAGTGGACTCAGGTCGCCGTATGTTGGTCGGGGAGGGAGAGGACTAAGCATCTGGAGGACTCTTCTCTTCTGGGCAGGGAGGGTTTATGTTCCTAGCATTCACCTGAGTGAGGCAGGCTGGGACTGTATGTATTGGGAAGGGGGAAGGGAGTGGCTGCTGCTGACGGTCTACACATGGAAGCCTTCTGGAGATGTCTGGGTGGCAGTGCACACTGCCCTTGAGGGCAGAAAATCCAGAAACATGGCTCCCTGAGCTGCTGCTGACCCAGACTGCCTTGAGCCCTGCACCCAGGCCATGTTGTCCCTGTGCAAAGGTAAGACCTACTGGAAAAGCAAGGGAGCAAGGCTGGGGCTGTCGGGGTCCAGAGTGAGGCTTGGGGCACCCCTAGATAAATAATTGCAAATAAAAAAGGGGGGGGACAGAATTTGTTAGTGGATAGTTTTTAAGTAATAATGCACAGGATTTTCTTCCAAGTGCGCCTTCCAAGATTCAGCCGACAAAGCTCTCAATCCCTACTCATCCTGAGTTATGCATTTCTTGCCAGCTGCGAGGGCCAGAAAGAGAAAACTTGTAGCAATGTTATTCAACTACTTCCAGAAAGCAAGTGCCCTGAGAGTTCGTCTCTTCTCTACAAACAGTTTCAACTGCACAACCATCCAAAGTACTCCAAACCACTAACTCTGTACTCAGGGTCTGGACTGTTTGTGTGTCAGACAGACTATTATAACCAAATCTACATACTGTGTACACAAACAATGGAACCTCTGTATCCACCTTCATGGCAAAGAAAAGTGGTACTCAGCCAAACATGCTAACAGCAGTGCCTGACATGGACTTTTATTTATTTAGTTTGAACAGGTAGACACTGTAGGCTCTGTGGTGCCGAGAGATGGGGGATTGCTCTGGCACGCTGGTGGTCCAGGTTTGCGCCCCACACCTGGGAAGTCAGGAGCAGAGACCGGCAGGGAGGAAGAAAGTGCGTCCTTTGGGCTCTCTGCTTCCTCGGGGAGGGAGCTCACACCACCACTCTGTAGCGGCTCCGGGTGTTGACTTGTGGAAGTGCTGTTTACTGCATGGGTGACCACGCGCCCTCTGTCACCCCTCTCAGGCCGGTCGCACGTGTGAGCCACTGGGGTGGGGGGTGGGTGGGACACAGAACATGGAAAATGCCATTTTGGCATGTTGGATGACGGACTCTCAGCCCCTCCCCACACCTAGACACTTCTCCTCACATCCAATGGTCACGGCCCCCTCTGGATGACGCATGTATGCTCCTCCACTAGGCCGCGGCGTGGCCCCCCCGACAGTGACAAGTGGCAAATGGAGAGGAAAGGAACAGGAGCTCTCAGGTGCATTCTTTGTGACAACAGCCAGGGGAGGCCCCTGGCAGGGACAAGCCGTCCCTTGAGGGCATCTGGAGGTCTGGACTGGATGCGTGACCAAGCAGGGCACTCCAGAAGGGGTGAGTGTGGCGGGAGTAAGAGAAGGCGATGTGGGCACTCGAAGGAGAGGGGTGCTGGGAGGCACGACAGGAGCGGGGGAAAAAAATCCAAAACAGGTAGCCACTTTGACCACCACTTCAAAACCCAACCAGTCAAACAAAAATTCCAAGGCACCAAAATCTACATTTTATTTACTAAAATAATATAATTAAAAAAAAAACAAAACTATGGTAATGCATCTTTTAATGTTGAGGCACAAAACATAATCAGACTACCAATGGGTACTGAGTGGTGGCACAATATGGATGTGTCATTTTGTACAGTAAAGACACATACTGTATATAACGTACTAAACAATGTACACACAGATGCTGTACAATACAGACACCTAAATGCATGCAAGCACACATATACACATTACAGAATAAACAAGCATACCCCACACAATATACAAATTCTAAACCTTTAACCAGATCAGTTCCTACAGTAAGGTCCCGGAGTCAGCATGATCTGTTGTTTAAAAAACAAACAAACAAAAAGGTCTAATAAGCTATTATTGATAAGCCTCCATTATTTCCTCTGCGACTAATTACTCTCAGTAGAGTGTGACACTTAGGTTTTCTATGTTCCTTGCTCTTGGGTCACTAATAGTTCTATGCTCTGAAAATCTACTCCTGAAAGCCCTATCTCTGATATCAGTAATGACATCTAACAACTTTTTTCATGTGATAAATGCATGCTAACAACATAAACTGTAGTGAGAAGGAAATACTGCTCCCTATTGGGAATCGAACCAAGGTGCCCCCCCACCACCACCAGTCTTGGTGCTGTGCCACTGTGCTATCATTCCACATGGTGAGACAGAATGTTTCAAAAGAGACAGATGCATACTATGGAAAAGCACATTCTACATTGTGTGCAGACCCCCCTACACAGCTTCAATGGACTTTAGTAATGAACTCTTGCCAGCTTGAAGTAATGCTTCCCACCAAGTTGCATTCAAACTTAGATGATTTTCGAAGTCTCGGCTGGAACTAATTATGTTGACTGCAACACAGAAGTAATAGTTTAATATTCTGAAAGTCTGCTTTAAACCTAGCTGAAATTCTATCACTGACATCGGCAATGAACAACAATTTCTCTCATTACTACATAAATTGCAGTGATATAGAAAAAAATGCCATATTGGTGATTGAACCCAGACTTGTGCAGGGCTGAAACACTATGCCAAGCCCAAAAAGCCTTATCACTGACATTATCAATGATATCATGTAGCCAAATTACTCAGAATCAATGTAACCTTAAAGGGGAACTGTCAGCAATAAGAGCCTCACACCCAAGTGTGTCTGATTCCAATTTGCACTTTGTGTAAAAAAACAAAACAAAACATGTTTTTTACTTACTTTTTACTGCAGTACAGCAGAACGTATTAGGCTAGTTTTGATGACTTCTAAGATTACATTTCCTGTAACCAGAAATCCCAGAATCCCCTGTAACTGACATCAGAGAAGGACAGCAGAGCTGGGAGATTCAACAGCCCACAGTATACATGTTAAAGATTTTGTAAGCTAAAATCGAATGTTTGCTGGTCCTTCGGGTACTGTTGTGCTCACCAGGCTTAGTACAGTCCTCTGTGACTATATCTAGCCCCAGGAGAACAGCAAACATAAGATTACAGCTTATTAAAAAAACTCACATTCGACATTCACTGTTGGCTATTGAATCTCCCACTGCTGTAGTCCTCCTCTGATGTCAGCTGGAAGGGAGTCTGACATTTCTGGTTACAGGAAATGTTAGTTTACACGTCAATGAAATTAGCCTGATATAATCTACTACACTGCAGTAATCATTAGATATTGGGATCAGCCTCACACTTGGGTATGAGGCTGTTATTACTGACAGTTCTCCTTTAAACTGAACTAAATGCAGAAAAGAAGGCACATGATCACAAGAGGGTGCTTCACAAGCTATGCTTGCTCTGGCACCTAAACAGTAGGGAAATAAAAAGTTGGTGGAGAAAAAATCCCCTGGAGCCTTGGTGAATATGTAGTGTGCCGTTTCTTGGGGTCTGAACAATAAAGTGACGCATTGTTTATATTACTCTAACTTCTGCATCACCTATCCAAGCATTACTGTGTCAATATTTTAGTTTGTCTAACAAGACAGTGCCCAAGTAAGGGTAACGTTAGCGTTGTGTCACATGACCTTTCAAACCAAGTACTAAGGTGTCTTTGAAGGACAGACTGTATTATATATCATAATTTTAAGCTTTTTTTTTTTTTTTTAAATTGTGCTGATTTTTTCACTATTAACCATGACTAGAATTCAAGCTTGCCAAATGGAAATTGTACTGGATGTCTGGTTACCATTTTGATGGCCATGTAGGGTGCTGGCTAAGAGACTACATCCCACAGTACAACTGATGGTTTGTGGTAGGCAAACATGAAAGACACAAAAGTGTTCAGTTCTTTTGCATTTTGGGTCGAAACCCTACCTAAAACATTTCTGGGATTCACCATCACAAATCATGAGGTGAAATACTGTGGCATGGAAGCATGAGAACAAGGGTAATTCCCAGCACTCCTTCCAGCACAGATAACCAAAACTTAGTTTTAACCTGGTTACACTAACCTTTTCAAAGCTTGATTTTAGGGTTGAAGGGGGGACTATATTTACCTCCCCAGGACAAGTCCTGGTAGTGGAGCGGACAGGGGAAATCTGCGGGCAGAGCTTTATGTATGCCTCTCCTGCTGACATTTTCCACTGATTTTTCTCCTAGTTCCCCTTGATGGAGCACACATGTCAGTGTACATGGAAGTGCGTGCATGTTGCAGGGTCCCATAGCATGTTCCATATCTGCCACTCCTAACCCATACTGCCACCATACTTCTACCTGGTGTCAGTCATTCAGCGGGCTGGCAGTCCTCCCTCCCCAGGAAAGGAGAGCAGCCCCTCAGGCACTTGGTTCTCTCCTCCTCCTCCTAGCCGACCTCCGGGGGCTCGTGCTCGTTCCCGAACACAGGTAGCAATCATGAAGCAAGGTGTGGCATCTGGTCCCCTCAACCCTCAGCACCACCAGGCCGCCTATGATGGTTTTAATCTTTATGGTTTTGTGGGTCAGTTCTCCTTTTTTAATTTTTTTACATGAATTAGTGTCAGTTTATATCTCATCATGTGCCCTACACTCCGTTGATGGTTATTTTCTCTCAGTCTCTAGTGATGGTTCTCACAGAAGTAAGCATTGTGAGTTTAAGCACGTTGGTCCTTCTGTTTCGAACATCGGTGGGTATGGCCAGTTCAAAAGGAGTTTTCCTTCTAATTATTTCAAATCTAAGATAAAATTATAAACAAGAAAAAAAAAATCAGGGTTAGAAATGAATGTCATTCCACCCTGATTTGCGTATTAGTTTTCAAGGGGGAATACCGTCTGCATTATGCTGGTATTCAGACTGAAATACCACTCCATGGCTCCACTCTGCAGTTACTGTAAATCTGCAGCACACTTTTTGGGCAGGTAGAATATCAGATCTAGAGGCGCAACACCAAATTTGGGTTTTTGGTAATCTGAGCCTCTCACCAGATTATTTTCTTAACTTCCACCCCTGAAAAGGCAATCTAAAATGCAGTAAAAAGGTAGACGGTCAAATGTTTCATCATAATATGCACTATAGCTTTAAATGCGACTGGGATAAATGCATCATTTTATTTTATAAGATACCTGCTCTTTCATATAAGATTTGTACAAATGCATCCCATCCATTGACTTTGCCTACCCCGAACTTGTAAGCACCTGCACAATGACACTGCTCGCTGATGAATGGATGGATGGGGGTGGGAGGAGTCGCTCATGAAGACAGTGGTCTGAACAACAGATCTGGTGCTACAGGTAGGAAATTAGTCAGGAACAGCACCACATCCAGTATTACTCAGTGCTCCTCATCACAAAGAGCACGTTCCACCACAAACACCTGCACGTTGGGATCACAGTAACAGCTGGTGTCACCTAATGAGGCTGGGAAGGCTGCCACGGCACTGCCTTACTCACCCACCCCAAACCACAGGCACTGGAGAACATGTCAGCTGAGACCAGCAATGTATATCATAACTAACTGCGGACTGTAATATTTTTATAAAAACTCCTCTATGTTTAGCTTTTAAATAAAAGGTTTGGTATTTTCTACAGTATAAAATTTCATAATGATTCGTCTTTAATAGAAAACACCTTTTTAAATTTCACTTGTTTTTAGGTTTAGCACTCCAGTTGTGGAGTACTACTGCATCTATAAAGCCTATATAAAAATTTTTCACCAGGATTTTCTGTCCTCGTGGTGCACTGCACTTGGTACAGTATATCATCATAGTGCCTACCATGATAATGGACTGCGATGTCACAAGCACAAAAACTGAAGGCTCTGAGGGTTGAGGCGCTGGATGCCACCCCTCGTGCCACACTGGTGACCCGGGTTTGGGAATGGACTCAGGTCGCTCAGGGGTTGGCAGGGATGAGGAAGGATCAAGTGTCTGTAGACAGCTCTCCTTCCTCGGGAAGGGGGGACTGTATGGCACGCTGTTTGCCCCACCGCTGGGTGTCAGCACATGTGCGCCTTCAGAATGGGAGGGCCCCATGTCTAGGGCATAGGCTGCCTCCGAGGAGGCGGAGCCCAGCCGCTCTGCCCATTGTACGTTCGTGGGTCTCGTGGAGCAAAAACTGGTGGAAAAAGCAGGAACTGGCAGGCTCCATGACGGCCCGATGTGCCTTTGCACAAGCCGCCTTGATTCTGGATTGTGCTCTGGGGTGGGAGGGGAGTAAGACAGCGCTCCTCTCTCTTGCCCCGCTACGGGGCATAATCCACGGGGGAACTCTAGGATATGGCTGGCGGAGGATGGTTGGGGTTGGAGGACGAGTCCCTCTGAGTGAGGGACGGAGCCACCTGCCAACTCCGCGGAGGCGAGCAAAGTGTAAAAAAAAAAAAAAACTGAAGGAACAGTTGGAGTCAGTCAGATGCTTTTGAAATAGAAGAATGAGTGCCTGTGAATGTAAAATATTAAAAAGCCTGGCATATACAAGGGTGAAGACAAAGGCAGGAAATATCTAAGGTTAAATGCAGTTACTATTAATATAATGATTTTAAACATCTGAATTCAGTAAATACCTGCTCCTTATAGGCTACCACTTTCCCTATGCGCTATATATATATATATATATATATATAATATATACACATATATATATATATGTTTATATACATACTGTTTTTAGTGCAGTTAGATCTGTGTTTTAAATAGTTGCCCAGTTCAGCAGATTGTACATTCCTTAGACCCCATGGAGAGGGCTGCTGGGCACCATTAATATCATTACCATGGCAACACAAAAATAGCATTTGCACTAACCTGGCGCTACCGCCCTACTGCTTTAATGACAGCCTGCTCCTCCAGAGTTAAAACAACAAGAAATCCATAAAAAAAAAAAAAAAAAAACCTTCACAGACAGTTTTATTGCACCAAGCACATAAAGGACTGCTTGTCATGCTGGTGGCATATTCACACCCTAAGCCCATGGTGGCAGAAGCAGAGGCAGGCAGCCTTTGACTGATCATCCTCTCGGACCTTATTCAAAGAGAGCGCGGAAGTTCTCATCCCACTCTCAGATGCCTCCAAGTGCTAGGCTGACAGCGGCACACAGACATGCTTCAGCAACAGGAGGGTGCGGTGATGCGTAGGGGAGCACGCTGATGTCACTCCTCTGTATCACGATGAGGGCTGAACACATGAAATAGGCTGGCCCTTTCATTGGATGACAGCTGCCTCAACCCTACCACATCAATTGGGTAATTACTTGAAATGGGCCATCTCCAAGATGTCGTAGGCTGAGCCTTATCATAAAGCGTGCTTCCCTCCTTCCCCCTGGCCTGCCTTATGTAGGGGAGGAAGGTCCCTTGTTAAGTATAGATCAGAACCAGGAAGAGGTGTTGACTTCTTAGGACCTGCCGGGAGGTTAGCACAAGACATGGTATTTTCCTGTGGGAGATGAGACTGACAGGGCCTGAAGGATCACAGAGTCCCCCTAGACTCCATCCGCTGTAGCTGCTTGTCTATATCCGACCCAACTAGCAGTAATCAACTGATCCTGAACAAAAAGAAGGTCTAGGACCACTGGAAAGTCACAGGCTACAACCAGGCCAGGGAGCAGTACAGAGCAGCACTGACAGACTTCAAGAATAGAATTCAGGAAACCAAAGAGCGTCAGGAAGCCAGGTTAGCAGTAGGGTTTGCGGAGGAGCACCACAGCTTTCTTCCATACAAACATGGAAGGAGGAAGGTGAAAAAGAGGATTGGGCCCCTGAAAATGGGAGAAGAAGCCTGCAAGAGAGTCATGGCTAAATTCTGAGTGAATGCTTTAGTGTTAACCATAGGCCTGCCCCACCCCCGTGGGTGGGGTACTCTTTGGGAGGGTGCACGGTATCTGGGGAGCTATGATGCAGCGAGTGGACATCACGCTTACCCTGGTGGTGGATTACCTGGTGAAATTTAAGCCAGATAAGACCCAAAGACTGTGCTGTTCAATCACCTCTGTACTGTATTACTGGGTTCGTTCACCCACGCTCCGCATTTTAATCACCTCTGTACTGTACTAATGGGTTCGTTTACCATGACTGTGCTGTTTAACTCTGTACTGTACCACAGCATTTGTTTACCCTCACTACCCTGTTTAATCACCTCAGTACTGTACTACAGGGTTCGTTTACCCTAGCTGTATAGTTTAATCACCTCTGTACTGTAATACAGGGCTTGTCTAGCCTCACTGTACTGATTAATCACCTCTGCACTGTACTACAGGGTTCGTGTACCCTCACTGTGCTGTTTAATCCCCTCTGCACTATATTACGGTTTATTTACCCTCACTGTGCTGTTTAATCCCCTCTGCACTGTACTACAGGGTTCATTTACCCTCTCTGTGCTGTTTAATCCCCTCTGCACTGTACTACAGAGTTAATTTACCCTCACTGTGCTGTTTAATCCCCTCTGCACTGTACTACAGGGTTCACTTACCCTCATTGTGCTGTTTAATCACCTCTGCACTGTACTACAGGGTTTACTTACCCTCACTGTGCTGTTTAATCACCTGCACTGTACTGCAGTTTGTTTACCCTCACTGTACTGTTAATCACCTCTGCACTGTACTACAGGGTTCGTTTACCCTCACTGTGCTGTTTACTCACCTCTGCACTGTACTACAGGGTTCATTTACCCTCACTGTGCTGTTTAATCACCTCTGCACTGTACTACAGGGTTCACTTACCCTCACTGTGCTGTTTAATCACCTGCACTGTACTGCAGTTTGTTTACCCTCACTGTACTGTTAATCACCTCTGCACTGTACTACAGGGTCCGTTTACCCTCGCTGTGCTGTTTAATCACCTCTGCACTGTACTACAGGGTTCATTTACCCTCACTGTGCTGTTTAATCACCTCTGCACTGTACTACAGGGTTCACTTACCCTCACTGTGCTGTTTAATCGGCTCTGCACTGTACTGCAGTTTGTTTACCCTCACTGTACTGTAGTTTGTTTACCCTCACTGTGCTGTTTAATCACCTCTGCACTGTACTACAGTTCATTTACCCTTGCTGAACTTTTTATTATGAAATGGGTCTTGAAAATCTACTAACCTGACTGGCTGAGGACCTCTGAACCCCGTGCTGATATCCCAGCACAACATCACAGGAAGAAGTTCCAAGTCCTTTTTAACCCCATTGAGTATCTTGGAAATCACACCCCACTGCCGGCAATAGCTCGCTTGCTCATCCTGGCTTTTGGTTTTTCGGGTGGCCATTACAAACTGCCCCAAATTTAAAAAAAAAATTCTCCATGCCACAGACTGCGACTTTCACAGCACAACTAACCTGCCGTTTTCAAAGATGCAGCTCAGTGGCTCCTCATGCTCCCCCGCCACCAACATTGGGTCCTCACATGCCTCAGCTCCCGCTCAAATGCCAACACTACACACCAATGACCTCTGTTGTAACCACTCAACACAGCTTTTTTTTTTTTTTTTTGAGTACCGGGCAGGCTTCCCTGTGCTCAGCAACAGTTCACTATTCACAAAATGCATCTCGCCATAACTGCCGATGACAACATGCTGAAGCCACCTCTCTGTGAAGCTAATGCTTACATACAGTTGCTTACATGCAGCACTACCACCACCTTGTGGCCAAGTATAAACAGTTACACAAAAAATTGGACTATTTTTCTCTTTCATCATACTTTTTCTTTATTTTATCTATACTATTAAATCAAAGGATTAAAACTGCATTTTTTAAATAGATCTGATCACACATTATTACGACCCATTTCATAATCGTAGTAAGGCACTATAGGGTGTGCACTGTGCTAGGATAACAGCACTTCTCAGGTGGTGGATGCACTCGGCTTTGCCTCGTGCTTCAGCCCACTTGAGGCATGACATTATCAAAGCACAATGCACACCTTGTCATGTCTTATTGCTTAAATCACCTGTGTACTGTACTTCAGGGTTTATTTACCCTCAATTAACTACCAATCAATTGACGTCTATTGCGATTGGTTAGATGTACATAACGGTAGGTCATCATCATTTGAAAACTGGACGCATTCCTAAAATTAGTTTTTGTTTTAAGTTGCCCCCATTAAAGGGACACTGTCAACCTGTTTTTCACCATATTATTTCTAGCTGAAACCCTACATTTTATGATTGCTTACCCTCTCTAAAATTCAGTGATGTTCCTGTTTGTTTTATCTGTCTCCTTGTTTAGTAGAACTGAAATGCATGGCAATGTATATTTATAAACAACCTTGTTTTTGTTTACAATCCTGTTTCTGTACTCACAGCATACTTTCTGAGCATAAGAAACATACCCAAACAGTGCAGTCACTCATAAAGGAGTAGCCTCCTGAGCTCCCACTGCATCATGAGGGGATAGACTCTTTTGTGGGTGTTCCCAAGGCCAGGAAAGATGCATTTGGAGTTGATCAAGGAATGTAAACAAACCTGTTTTGGTGTGATAACACCAATATGTTGGGCAGTCTGTTTTTTACTTTTTTAAAGAAAATAAGAGTCAGACTCAAACTACCAGCTACATTAACAATCTTTACAGAATTTTGGCAAGCATAAAATATGTTTTTTAAACGAGGGATACTTTGAGACCTAAGGGGGTTGGCAGTGTCCCTTTAATGTCTATGCTCTCCATACAATGACATCAAAAAGCATGCCAGAGTAGGGGTGGCTCTCACAATCAGGAAGCGAAAGAGACTGGTGGCTCAGCTTCACCGAGCCAAATTACGATCCCTTCCCATTAAAATCTGGGCAGAAATAAATTTAAAGTCTGGCACCAGTTATGCTGGGGGCAGGTAAGGGTCTTTTCTGTTTCTTTGTTGTGGGCACCAGAAAAGGTGTTCTTTATGTATGTTTGTACCTCTTTAACTTGTCCCTAGTGAACCAACCAACTGCCACAAAATTACTAGGACACAGAGATCATGGCACCAACTCTATATGCCTGCCAAACGTCAAGTACATTGGTTGAACAAGGCAGAATTATTAAGGTGCAACAATGGGAGTTTAACATTAAAGTTCTTACTCAACCCTAATATACAGGCACTACCGTGTCTGCATAACATTTGTTGGCCTTCTATAAGACATCAAACTATCCAGTGAGCAGAAACATTTTGCAAAATACCTGTATGTTCATTTGAAAATAAAACGAAAAGAAAAAAATAAGGGAAACATTACTAGGAACTACTGGTGGTAGCCAGATATTTTAGAATTTCTTGCCAGGAAAGGCACACTGAGCTGAAATTCACTCCAGGTGCATCCTGCGAACACAGGGAGGTTAAGTGACTTGTTCAGGGTACCACAATATACAAGTGGAGGTTGTGGGACACAAACGTTGGTGTGCTTGATGAAGCAAGTATACATTCCCAGCTCTTTGCTCTAACCTCTAGGCTAAACTGCTAGCCCTCTGCTGCTACCCCTGACACCAGAGTTACTCAATGGAGGTAGGCAGATGTGACACGGCATTAATAACTCAAAAAAGAGGACCTGGCAAGGTCGGAAAAATGGTCACAGGACTGGCAATTAAAATTCAATGCCAAAAAATGTAGGGTAATTCATGTAGGTAGAAATAACCCAAAAATGTAATATTGGCTTAACGGTATCAAACTTAATGCCTCAACTGAGGAAAGGGACTTAGGCGTACTAATCTCAGATAACCTCAAGATGTCCAGGCAATGTGAAATGGCATGCAGCATGGCAAGTAAAATGCTGGGGTGCATCAGCAGAAGCTTTGATAGCAGAAATAAGGAAATCATCCTGCCACTGTATAGGTCCTTGGTGAGACCGCACCTAGAGTACGGAGTGCAGTTTTGGAGCCCTCACCTCAAAAAGGATATAAACAGGCTTGAGATGGTACAGAGGAGAGCTACAAAAATGATTTGCGGGATGAACGAGTTGTCATACGATGAGCGTTTAGATAAGCTAAACATTTTCTCCTTGGAAGACAGAAGGAAGAGAGGGGACAAGACAGAGAACTTCAAATATCTAAAGGGAAAAAACAAGGCCCCTTTCACTGAGCTCTTCACCTGGTCTAGTAACACCTGCACGAGAGGGCATGCTTGGAAGCTCAAAGGGGGTAATTTTAAACAAGAGCTAAGAAAAAAACTTCTTTACTGAGCGAGTGATTGAACCATGGAATAGATTACCACCTACAGTGGTTGAAGCAAAAATGGTCACAGCCTTCAAACTAAGTTGAGATAGAGCATACTATCCTGAAAAGCAGCGCAGGACACATAGGGACATATCAGTAGCAACTAGTTAGGTCCTGGTTCCACATAAGGGTTCCAGGATTTTACCATGGGCAGATTAGATGGACCATTGGCCACCTTCCGCCGACAACTTTCTATGTTTCTGTGTAATAAACATGGTCCTTTGGGCTGTTGGCTGAGGGGGAAAGCACATTACAGTGCTGAAGCACTCCATTTCTGGGGATACGTAAGTTATCTCACCATCCAGTGTACACAGTTATACTGTAATGACCTCATGCCTTAGATGGAGTTAACGTCATTATAACATTGTGGAAAAAAGGCTCCTCCCTGCAGCTCAGGCCCTACGACCTCCGGCCGCCGGCACCCGCACCCCCAAACCAGGTCTAGCGCACGGATACTTCATCCCATGCTCACAGGGGTCAGCCACACCCCCGGCAAGGCGCCTCTCATGTCCAGGGGAGCAGGGCACGACCATTAGTCGCCGAGATCGCCCCGCATTTTCCGCTGATTTCTGTACCCGAGGAGCAGGACGTGCAGTGGCGTCGAGCACATCCATGCGGACGCCTGCCGTGCACCCCCAATGCCAGCAGCTGTAGTGCGGCTGGCCTCCGCCGGTCGCTGCTGCAGTGCGGTGCATGCCCTGAGCCCACCCAGAAGGAAGGAGAGCAGTCGTGGGACACTCAATCCTTTCTCTCCCCTGCCAGCCCCTGGCAGCCAGAGTCCGTTCCCGAACCCGGGTCGCCGGCATGGCACGAGGTGTGGCATCCTGCACCTCAACCCTCAGCGCCACCAGGCTGGCTAAAAGAAGAGGCATTTTAACTAACATTTGCAGTAATACTGTATAAACTGACAAACCACAGTCCCCGTCAACTCCAATGTCAGGTGAGAGTAACTGCAAGGAAGCCGGCACAGTGGCATGGAGGGTTCAGGCGCTAGATGCCACACTTGCCACCACATCAGCCATCCGGGGTCAGGACCAAGCCTGGGTCAATGGGGGCTGGTCAGTGGGGGAGGAGGATTAAGTGTCTCAGATGATGCTCTCCTCCTCAGGGGGAAGAGGGTAGTCATGCTGGGGTGCAATACTGCCACCTGGATGACCACAGGTGGCAGTGCACCTGGACAGACCTACTGGGTGGAGGGCGCAGGTGGTGATGCACTCCACACTTGCATGCCAGCTTGCGTACCACCCCGAAGCAGGTGTCTCAGAGGAGAAAAACCGGGAGTGAAAATCCAGGACAAAGCAATGATGTGAGGACCGACCCTTCGTAAGCGCCACACTGGCGACAGGGCCCTCCCTCCACAAACCAGATCCATTCTCCGGTAGGTAAGAAGAAGCCTGCCCTGCCAGGGTGGGGGTGGGGGATATGGGAGAAGAATGGAGGGCGAGCTAGGTCCCTGTGATGCCGGGTGATAGGGCTTAGGGGTCAGGAGTCAGACCAGAATAATATGGCCTGTACCAGAGGAGCAAAGGAACTTCACACAACAAAAACAGAGAGAGGACCTGTGTGTGTAACAGTTGACATAGCCCGCCCGAAACAACAAGAAACTATTCAGTGAATTCACATCTGGACAACAATAATTAGAATCTCACATACTACACATGTGGACCAGCTAACATTTGTCTCAACTTACCAAGTTGCAATAAGGTTTCTGTGCCTTCCATGGTAAAATGGGGCTTTAAAGTACCCCTGTCCCCAATTCTGTAGGCCTACTGAGCCTTTATAAATGGTGTATACAGTATACAGTCAAGACCCACCCACTGACCCAGGCAACTTTTCATATACAGTAACTTAAATATCATTTCTTTATAATAAACATTGTGAGCCATTTTCCCATTCTGATAATGAACTTCAGAACAGCCAAGATGCAACTGTAAACTGAACAACATTCTCCTGCCAGCTGAAGGACACAATTCCCCATTACTGAATTTTCATCCCTTCGACTTGCAGCCAAGCTACTGCCCAGTCAAAGCACTGCCTCCAATTAAACTAAGCTCTCTAAACCAGCACTGTAGTACTGCTCAGATTCATCCCGCCCTCCCCTCAGAAGAACTCCACTGCCTTTCCTAGAGGAACTAAGAGCCCTGAACAGTTTCCAATGCAATTACAGAAATGAGGTCTGGTGCCAGAAATAACACGGCTGAAATGGAAAACATCCCCTCAGCTCACTCACTGGTGCTCACACATACTCACTCCCCCTCAAACACCAGGCAAGCTGTTCTACTACTGCTTGCCAGACACATTATATCGAAATGCACTCTGCCCTGCTACTCTTCATCGACTTAAACAAGCCACATACTGTACTTAAAGAACCTCGTATCACACATTACAGGGACAACTATGAAAAATATAAGAATACGCTATTTCATTTACATTCATATGCCTATCTTTCTCTCCCACATCATTACTTACATAGAAACATAGAATTTGACGGCAGATAAGGACCGCTTGGCCCACCCAGTCTGCCCATTTCCCTACCTACTGGATAAGCTGCAGATCCTAGTTAACCAGCAGCCTACATGAAAACAGAATCTTTGTTGCTTAGTCTTCATCTGGTCTTGGTTGCTGATCGACAAGCAAGGACCATGCAATTCTGCAATTCCACCGCAGGATATTCCGCAGGATTTACCTCATGCCGCACAATAAATTTATTGCTGCAGAATTCATAGTTCTTGGCCAGCCTGGTGGTGCTGAGGGCTGAGGTGCTGGATGCCACGCCGGCGACCTGGGTTCAGGAGCGAACTCGGGCCATTGGGGGTCAGCAGGGCCAGGAAAGGATTGAGTGTCCAGAGGACAGCTCTCCTTTCCTGGGGGTAGATGGCTACACTTGCTGCGCCTGGTGGCTCCTGGTGGTGACTTGGGTAGCGCACCTTTATGCATGCTGTCTGGCTGGGGAGTATAGTGGTGGACGCCTTATGCGAGGTATGGGCCCATCGTGTGCAGGGCGTCACTGCACATCTGCGCTCCAGGGAACACAGCAGTAAAAAACCCTGGTCCCATGGACAGGCGACAGCAGCCTCCAGTACCCACCGCCACACACCCAACGCCAAACTTGTCTTGCCTTGGGTCCGGCATGCTGAGCGGGGATCACTGGATCAAGGTAGGTGGGGGTGTCTGTCCCCGATTTCCTACAAGGGCGAGGATCAGGCTGGTGGTAGAGTGGTTGAGGTGAGTGGGGTCTGCGTGAGAGAGTTCCATGGAGGCAGAGATAAAGAAAGTCTACAAAAAAAAAGAATTCATAGCTCTTGATTTTTCATTCAGATATACAGATTTTCCGTAGTGTCTGGCTTCCATTCCCTCCCCGAAGCTCCTCCTCCATATTCTGCATGTGATATCGATGACATCACAGCATATTTTAGCCAACAGCACGTCAGTAATCTGCCACAGAAGCAATTCATACCACAGGAACGAACATATACTGCCGCTGCAGAAGCCCAGGATCCTTGCCGCAGAAATCAGGATGGAAGTGCCGTGGAGAACTAGGGGTCCTGTGTACAAGTTGCATCATTCTCTACTTGTTGCATCATAATAATTTCTACAACAACCCATTGTGATGTCACAAGTAGGAATTATGATATCACTCATTTATTTAATTTCATTACAATGCGACCTTCACATACCCCTACTAATCGACCAAGGAGAAGCACAGAGATCAACTGTGAAGTCCGCTGCTTGACGGCCCGCCATCCCAGCTGACAGAATGGTGCACCTAAGATGACCTAGATCATTAGAGCAGTGGACTGGGGGAAAATGAGGAATGACAGGAGCACAAATGGAGCCACGCAGAGAGGAGCTGATGGACAGACCGGAGTGATCAACTCAAATGAGCACAATATTTGATTTTATACTCATTACATGGCTGGACTACTTGCTGAATGACATCTGAGTGTCAATTCACTGACTCCATCAGAGATGCTTGGCAGTAGGACACCAAAATGTGTTTATGTACTCCTCAGAATGACAGACATACTGTATCAGCACTAACAATATAGGATGTAGCATAGACATCAGAGAGGCGGACAAAGATCTAACACAGGTCAAAGCAGAGCAACAGGTCAGGAAAAATGGAGGGGCAGGGGTAACAAAAATCCATAGTCAAGAATGTACTAAAGCATGGGCCACAGTGGTCAAAAAGCAAACAAAGTGCTGGGATGCATGTGCAGAGGCACAACAACATGAGTCAGACAAGCGATCTTGCCAGTTTACAAAACCCTGGTGAGACTGCACCTGGAGTACAGCAACTGTTTCTTGGCACCTCATTACAAGAAAGACATGGCTGAACTGGAGGAAATCCAGCAAAGCATAACAACATGTGCAAAACGCATGGACTGGGTGACGTACAAGGACAGGCTGTGGGAACTGGACCGCTTTCCACTCAAGAAAAAGAGTCTGAGAAGGGGCTCCAACAGAGATATGCAAGGGGTCAAATGAGAAGCAGGACTTATTTGAATAAAATTACTAGGAACAGCAGGATGTGAGGGCACCCATTCCAAATCATAGAAACATAGACACATAGAATTTGATGGCAGGTAAGGACCACTTGGCTCACCCAGTCTGACCATTTCCCTACCTACAGGATAAGCTGCAGATCCTAGTTAACCAACAGCCTATTTCTTCCTACTCCCTGCTAGAATTGCCTTATGTCTGTCCCATGCATTCTTGAATTCCCCCACTGTTTTTGACTCTACGACCTCCTCAGGAAGGCTGTTCCATGTATCCACAACCCTCTCTGTGAAGAAATACTTCCTCACATTACCTCTGAGCAGTCCCCCCTCTATCTTCAAATTGTGCCCCCTTGTTTTTGCACATCTCTTTTTCTGAAAGATGCTACCCTCTTGGACTTTGTTGATTCCCTTGAGGTATTTGAAAGTTTCTATCACGTCCCCTCTCCCTCCTTTCCTCGAGGCTATACATCTTTAGTTCCTTTAGTCTTTCTTCATATGTCTTCTGATGCAGACCCTGCATCATTTTGGTTGCCCTCCTCTGGACAGCCTCCACCCTGTCTATGTCTTTGTGGAGATGGGGTCTCCAGAACTGTACACAGTACTCCAGATGTGGTCTTACCAACTGTCTGTACAGAGGGCTAACAACTTCCTGTTTTCTACTGGTGATGCCTCTCCCTATGCATCCCAGTATTCCCCCAGCCCTCCTTACTGCCTTCTCACATTGCTGGCCCACCTTTAGGTTGTCTGATATGACTGCCCCCAGGTCCCTTTCCATTTTTATGTTTGCTTGCACGCATGTGCCAGAAACATAGTGCGACGATTCAAAATGCAGTGCCGTACAGCTGAAAGGGAGAGCACCGCTTGAGTGGGCAGCGCTCCCCTCCCCCACACACCGCAGCACCGCACATTGCGTGCTCATCGCCTACCTCCCATGCCATGCACACATTGTATGGCCGACGGGGGTGCCCAACTCCGTCAGCTCTACTGTTCCCCCACTGCGAGTCTGTATGGGCCACGGGGTGCCCAGTTCCCCATTGGCTCCACTGCCTCCCCTAACAGTTTTTAGCTGCCACGCTGGGATCCTCCCAGCGTGGCATACGTCCCCGTAGTCCAAATAAAAAAAACTTGAAAGAAAAACCTTCCCTCGCTGCTGTCTTCACCCTCTCCTCTCCCATCCACGCCCACCCACTGCACCCTGCCTCCCCACACCCCACCCTCACCCCATACTTACCTCTGGAGCTCGCGCCGACGATCTCGTGGATCAGAACACATCTGCATCCTTCCAAAGCCGACTACAACTGAGGAAATGCTGGTAAATGGAGATGGTCCGTATCGCCTTTAAGGGTGTTTCCTGACGGCCTGATGGCGGTGCTGGACCTATCGAGCTTACCGAGAGATTGCATGGATCCAGGAGAGCTGGTACTTGCCTATAATGAGGCGGTGGCAGGGGCCCTGGATTCCATTGCTCCTGTTCGTGTTCGTCCTCTCACTCTTCGACCCAAGTCTCCTTGGTTTGATGAGACTTTGAGGGAGTTGAGGAGAGTTGGACGAAGGTTGGAGAGGTGCTGGTGGAGGTCGGGTCAGGATTGTGACAGACTTAGTTTGATGGATCACTATGTGATCTATCAATCAGCAATCTCTGTAAGAAGGCAGAATTCCTGTCCAGAGAGATTGCTGCTGCACAGAATAGACCAGCTCAGCTCTTCCGGACTGTGGACAGATTGTGCAATCCAATCTGTCTGCAGCCCAGAAGCGTTTTCTCGAACGGTGTGAGGAGTTTGCTCTATTCTTTTCAGATATGGTTGCCACAATCAGATCGGACATCCATCTAACCCTCTCTAATGGGAGTAGTGATGGTCGGCAGGAGATGTCAGACACCCAGTTTGTGGTCTGACTTGGCCTTCCACAATTGAAGAAATTGTGATGATCATACAATTATTCGTCCGACTCAACTGTAGTTTGGATCCGGGCCCCACATGTCTCTTAGTGGGGTGTGGATAAATCGGCCCCATCCTAGCTGAGATAGTCTGTAGGTCCATGGAGAGGGATTTTCCAAATCCTCTAAAGGAGGCGGTGGTCCAGCCTCCTTAAGAAATCCTCCTTGGACCTGGACTGCCTGGTAACTACAGGCCTTCTCTAACTTACCCTTTGTTGGTAAAGTTATTGAGAAGGTGGTTGCTTTGCAGTTAAATGATCATTTGACCAGCCACAATCTCTAGGATTCTCTCCAGTCCGGATTTAGAAAAAGACATAGTACTGAGACAGTTCTGATTCGGGTGCTAAATGACCTCCTAATAGCGAGAGATCGAAGATCTCGTTCCATTCTGGTCCTTCTTGATCTCTCTGCAGCATTTGATACTGTAGACCATGGTGTGCTATTGGAATGCCTGCGGTCTATCTGTGGACTGTCTGGTACAGTCCTCAGTTAGTTTTTAGTCTTACCTCGAGGTAGGACTCAAAGAGTGGTGTCTGGGATTTTTCCTCAGCATCATTCTCCCTATCCTGTGGGGTACCGCGGGGTTCCATTTTGGCACCTATGTTGTTTGCAGTATATATGCTGCCATTAGGGCGATTATTAGGCGGTATGGTCTGAGTTTTCACTGCTATGCAGATGATACTCAGCTGTACATGTCCTTTGCGCACCGTCAAGATGCTGCCTTTTCGGTCTTTAATAACTGTCTTGCTGAAATCCAGGACTGGATGAATGTGAGTTGGCTGAGGTTGAACCCTGATAAAACTGAGGTGTTGGTTGTGGGCCAGGATCGCCGAGGTGGGTTTTATTGGTTGGATTACCTCGGGTTTATGGCTCGGGGATATCCCGCTAATTACCTCAGACCGAGTGCGGAATCTGGGCATTGTATTTGATGACCGCTTGACATTTAAATCTCAGGTGTCAGCGGTTGTCAAAACCTCTTTTTACCATCTGAGGAACATCGCCCGGGTGAAACACCTGGTTCTCCCTGACGATCTGCCTATTTTGGTCCACGCCTTCATTACCTCCCGCCTTGACTACTGCAACTCGCTCTACCTAGGGCTTCCTGGGATTGAGATTCGCCGCCTGCAGCTAGTGCAGAATGCGGCAGCCAGGCTGTTGATGGGCTCATCTAGGGCCAGTCATATAACGCCTGTGCTCCGTGGTCTGCACTGGTTGCCAGTTTGCTGGCGAATCACTTTCAAGGTCGGTTTGCTGACCTATAAGGCCCTACATGATCAGGGACCAGTTTACCTGAAAGATCTCCTTCATCCCTACTGTCCCTCCCGCTCTCTCCGATCCACTGACGAGGGATTGCTAGAGATTCCCAGGGTTCGTTTAAAAACTTCAGGGGCAAGATCATTTAGTTTTATGGCTCCGACCCTGTGGAATTCTCTACCTCAGGTGCGGGAAAGCCCTACTGTCCATAGTTTTAAAGAATCTTTAAAGACTCACCTCTTTAGTAAAGCATATAATGATTTTTAATATTGTTGTTTATTGTATTTGTAATTGTTTTATCTAGTATTGTACAGGCGCCTTGGTTTTTAGAAAGGCGCCTTAAATAAATAAATAAAGACTGAAGATTGAGATTGGTAAGCTGTATAATGTAATGAATAGGGTTTTTTCAACTTTGCTGCATATCTCAGGCATTTTTTGGCACCACATTTTCAACATGGGGTTTTTGGGACCCTTCCTCATGAATTCTGTCACTGTCATAGCGTTAATCGGGCCCAAAGGGTAATTTCACGGTCACTGCGCGAAATCACCTTTCGGGACTGATTAACGATGAATGATGCCAGTGTTCATGAGGTGGGCTCTCAAAAAGCCTATGTTGAAAATTTGGTGAAAAATTCCTAAAATGATTGTTTTACGAGCTATGTTGCACTGCTCCTTACGACGCTCAGGTTCGCGAATTTTCAATATTTTCACTCTGGATTTTCAACATTGCCATTTGACCACACTTCCTTATGAGCAGTACAGCTGTCATTTTTCACATCTCACCCAAAATGTGTTTCTGCCCATGTAGCACACAATGGCACAATCGGTGTGCGAAATTACTGTTTGGGACACATTAAGAAAATCACAGTGGCACTGTTCATGAGCAGACGTGTTAAAATGGCTATGTTAAAAATTTGGTGAAAAAATTCCCAAAAATGACTGTTTTCTGGCGTTTGTTAAGCTGATCCCTCGTCATACTCATAAGTGCATAAATTTTCAATATTTTCACTCCAGATTTTCAACGTTGCCATTTTATCACACCTCCTTATGAGCAGTACAGCTGTATCATTTTCACATCTACGCCCAAAACATGTTTCGCCATGTAGGCGCACAGTAAGGCGCGGTCGGTGTCTTGAAATCAATGTAGGGGACACATTAAGAAAATCACAGTGATACTGTTCATGAGCAGAGGTCTTAAAATGGCTATTTTGAAAATTTGGTGAAAAATTCCTAAAATGACTGTGTTACGATGAGCATTACGAGTTTCCACGCATCTTTGTAAGTTCATGAATTTGTAATATTTTCAGTCCAGATTTTCACCAGTTGCATTTTTCCACACTTCCTTATGAACAGTACAGCTGTCATTTTTCACAACATGGCCAAAATGTGTTTTTACACTTTCAGCACAGAAATGCGTGGTCGCTGTGGGAAATCATTGTTCGGGACAGATAAAGGAAATCACAGTGACACTGTTCATGACCGGAGGTCCCAGAATGCCTGTGTTGACAATCTGCTGTAAACAATTCCCAAACTAATTACATTACCAGTGCACGTTGCACAGTTTCTACTCACGCTCGTGAACACCATTTTTTTAATATTTTCACTGCAGACTTTCAACATTGCCATTTTTTACACCTCCCATGAACAGTACAGTTGTCATTTTTCACATCCTGTTCAGAATGTGTTTTTGCACCTGTGGTGACAAATGCCGTAGTCGCTGTGCAAAAGCAGCTTTCGTCTAACAAACTGATATTGCCACTGTTCATGAGGTGGGGGTCACAAAAAACCCATGTTAAAAATTTGGAGTGAAAATACCAATGAATGCATGAGGCGTTAGGGTTTCTTACCATAACACCCCACCCTGTAGAGAATGACAGGCATCAGGGGTGTGACTCGGGATTGTCACCTGCAATGTTCATACCATTCCACCCCCACCCACACCCTGCAGCCACTGAGAGGCATCGAGGTGTGCCTTGGACTCTTCGGCCCCAAAGTTCACCCCATTCTCCTATACCGCACCCATCTCACAATATTTCCTGATGGAATGGGGTGCGCAAAAGGGCCAAAGACCCCAAGGCACACCGTGACCCTTGTCGGTGTCTGCACGGTAGGGTGTGGTGAAATGGCATGGCCGTTATGCCTGATGACCCAAAGGCACACCCCAATGCCTGTCACTATCTGCAGGGTGGTGATGGGGTTGGCATCAGTTCAACACTTCACTGCCATTCCTATTATGTAGCTCTGTAACTCCTACACTACCAATGCCAATGCCAGCAAGCAAACATTCAGCATTGACAAATGCTTGTTGTTGTTGTCAGTATCTCACCCCACATTGTGTACTCTTCCCCTGGGTTTTTGTTTCCCAGGTGCATTACTTTGCACTTCTTTGCATTGAATCTAAGCTGCCATACATTTGACCATTCCTCCAACCCTGCCAAGTCCCTTTTCATCCTTTCCACCCCACCCTGTGTATCAACACTGTTGCAGATCTTTGTGTCATCTGCAGAGAGACATACTTTCCCTTCCAGTCCCTCTGCAATGTCACTTATAAAGACATTAAAAAGGACTGACCCCAGTACTGAACCCTGCAGTACTCCACTAGTAACCCTTCTTTCTTCACTGTGGACTCCATTTACTCAAGGGAGCTAGGATTTAGAGGAGCATAAGGAAACATTACCTCACCCACAGGGCGATGAGTAATAATTCCAGGCTCTGATCCTTTTTTTCCCCCCTCCCTAGCTTCATCCTCCGAACTGCTCTCCAGTCATTGTTGCGATGACAACGCAGCCTCCTTGGCCATTCCCTCCACCTTTGTAGCCATTAGAGATCCCTGGAGGAGAAGCTTGGGTATGTTGGTGGTTATCATTCTGACTGCAGCAGTTTCTCCCCTTTCTCCCTTTTGGTCCCTCTTACCAATCTGCCGTTACGCACAAGGCACTGTAGGGCAAACTCGTGTAATGGAGACCCACCCCATGACTGTGGGTTGCAGCAGCAATGGAACACAGAACCAGACCCTCCCCTGCTGAGGCACACTGCTATTGGCATGGTTCCTACCATATGATCTTCCAAGTAGACCACTCCTGAGACTACATAATTTATTTTATGGACACTCACCATCTTATTGTAAATTTTGTGGTGCACAGTCTGTCTTTCGCATTGCATTACTTAACATTTATACAGTCACAGGGTAATGGCTGCCCTATACATAAAGTAAGCAATAATCCATGACAGGGTGTGCGGTTATTGAGGATTAATCAACACCCTGGGTGCACTGTGAGGCATGAGGCCGTAGGCCGAGTGCCCTCACAGCACCTGGGGTGTTGATTATTCCTCAATAACCGCACTCTCTCTCATGGGTTATTGCGCTTATAACATGGGATTATTACAGTGTGAAAAACATAAAGAAAAGTCAGATAAAATGCTGAAAACCTTAGGATTTTATTAAGTATCCTTCCCCAACACAAAATAGTCTTACTGTTTTAAGGCCCATCATATAAACTGCAGAGGGTCTCTGTGTGTGCAGATGACAGGGACACTCTCCAGAGAACAAAACAAGTCACAGGTATGGCCATAACATCACATATCCCGGAGTGCAGTAACGTCACTTGCACAGATTAAGCAGCTGCTAGATTGCTTTTAAAGATTAATGAACAGCAACATGAGCTGAGCATAATACAAGTGTGTGCTCAGTGTTTCAACAAATCTGCTCAGTTACTTTCGCACATTAAGGAATGGCAACATTTGAACGGGAACATTATCTGAGCATAATACAACTGTGTGTGATTCTGTCCCGCGCTCTGCGTCCCTGTGACCCTGCAGCACAGAGTGTCTCTCTCTGTTGAAGGATGGGTGTAATAGGGGTTGCAGTACACTATGGGCTGGATATTCAAACTGCGCCATTCAGAAGCAGAGTCCTTCGCGCTCGCCAAATAGATCTTGGGGGTAGTCCTTGGCGATATTCAACAGGAGTTGCGCTATTGAGCAACTCCTTTGAATATCGCTCCCCAGCCACAGCCACTGTGCATGGCGCAGTGGAACTTGCGCAAGAGCAAGTTGACAGAGTGGAGCAGTCAACTTGCGGTGGCGCAAGTACCAGTGCGCCATTCGCAAATCCACGATATTCAAAAGGTGGCATGCAAATGGGGCTATAATACATGCAAGGCGCAGGGGGGCCATTTGCATGTCATTATAGCCCCATTTGCATGCCATTAGCATGTAGGTGCGCCGATCCCAGAGGACTTGCGCCTGGCCCCCTGCCAGGCAGCAGCCGTCGGGGACAGACGCCACCCTGCAGCCCGATTGCGGCATAGTGTCCCCCACCAGACCGATCAAGGGCATCAATGTGGCCCCCTTCATATTCCCTGGTGGTCAGTGGACGAGAAATGCCCGATCGGCCGGTATCTTTAACCCCCTCCCGTTCATATTCCCTGGTGGTCAGTGGACGAATTGCCCGATCGTGAGGCGGTATGTTTAAAACACCCCCCAGTTCATATTCCCTGGTGGTCCAGTGGACCGAAATGCCCGATTCAGGCGGTATCTTTAAAACACCACCCCACACACATAGCCCTGGTGGCTATTGACCCCCACCCTACCCACCCACGACCCCACCACCCGCTCCCCGGCAGCATCCTACCTGCCTGCCGCCTTCCACCCGCCGACTGACAGCCCTAGGATGGTTGCGCGCCCATGGTGCAGAGCAAGAGCCAATGGGCGTGCAGCCCATACCGTATATGACAGTCCAGTTTTGTGAATGAATGGCGATCCACCCCAAGGCTCCAACGTTTTGTGATGTAGTTATAGGTCTAGCTTGGGGGCGCACTCCATTCACTTGTATGCAGCATCTTTTTCAAATGTCATTTCCCGATTGTAAAAATGGGTTTTGGAACATACTGATACCAGTATTCAACTAACAAGGCTCTTGTTAGTTGAACAACAGCATCAGTAGCTACCAAAATCCGATTAAACAATCAGGAAATTACATTTGAAAAAGATGCTCTGTTCAGGGGCGGAGGAATAGCCGGTGCAGCGGCACACAGGCCCGACACACTTAGGGCCCATTTAAGTTATACACTGATTTTCCATTTTTTGGCAAAGAATCCACATTTTTTATCGTCTTGTCTGTTTGTGACATACAGACTCACACCCCCGACTAAGCTGTCAGCCACAGCCTGTGGCTGCTATGGCCGCCATACTGCAGCTGGCAGCACTGAGCAGAGAGCTGTGGGAGTCGGGATGTGCCGGCGAGTCAGCGATCTGCTGAACTGTCTGACACTGCTGCAGAGATTAGAGCAGCATGCAGCAGGAACCCTCCCTCCCCCGTGTATTGTGTACTTACAACTTACTGGCTGGTGTGGCGGCCGGCGGCGTGGCGTCTTGGTGGGTTGGTGGCGATTGGGCTGCGCTCTCTCATGCTGGACTGATCGTCGAAAGTAGTGGTCGACATTTTGTTGTTGCTTGGGGAGCAGGGCCCCATTGGATTCGTCGCCACATCAGTACACAATTTTTTGTATAGCCGCAGCAGAGTGTTTGTTTAAAATTTTCATTGTTTGTTTTTGTGTTACGAGTTGCGACTGAGGAGTGCGGGCCAGAGACAGGGAAGGAGTGGGTAGGGCGGGCAGCCATGCTGTGGACCGGCAGAGATTCGGACCTGTCTGAAGTCGCAGAGCAGAGGAGGAGCGGAGGCCAGGCACCCACACAACCTCAAGCCCACAAAAGAGATAGGCAGAAGAGTTAAAGGTAGGATGGTAGGTTACCTACCCTGCTTCTTCATATGTGGTGCTTGACTGTTGCAAATGTAAGGGAAGCTGAAGCCATATCAGAGGCAGCCAGCAGGCAGCAGGGCGGCAGTCAGGGCAGTCCCCACTGGGTGGGAGGGAGTCAGGACACAGAGCGGGTATAAGCCACCAAGCCACTATGAGTGGAGCTGCCTAGACAGACCAGGAGGGACAGGGTCGGAGATGTTGAATTGATGGGACTACTGGGCCTCTGGTCAGGCCTAGCCGTAGAGCATAGTCTAGAGATTAGAGACTCTCATAGAGACAAGAGTAATGAGCTGCAAATGGGCTTTGTACATCCATGCAGCAGACCATTTGGATTTGATTCCCACAACCTTTACTTGCATATGCATACTATGTGATTCTGAGCAAGTCACTAACCTCCCCAGTGCTCCCTGAACACACCATTAAAGAATTAACAAAAATGCAGTGAGGAGACGGAACCTGCTGAGGTAGACTGCTCAGTTCTCACTCTCAGGGAGAGGGAGGGAGAGTACAAGAGGAGCCAGGAGGCAGAGAGAAAACCTGCTAGTCTAGAACAGGAGGGGGCAGAGCAAATAAAAAGCTGGGTGTTGAATGCAATCCCAGGAGGAGGAGCAGAATGTTGTTGCATGCTGCTGTAGCTGTTGAAGCAGCATGCAAACAAGAGCAAGGTGGTATCTGGGAAATCGAGGTTTGTGAGCAAGTTCCAGAATGCCACATTGCATCAGATGACAGCCTGTGGATGGGACCAGTTTCATCCGATCCACACAGACCACCACCACCACAGTCTAGCATGGGGTAGGGGAAGGGGAGCAATTGGAGAGGCCATCCTGGGGGCAGTGCCTCATAGACAGAATAAATATTTTAAAAGCAACTCTGAATCTGTATTTTAGTAATGATTTGATTCTTTTGTCAATGTGAATGTCTGTAAATGTGTGAGATCCTCCTTAACCGGTCAGTCAGTACAACAGGACAGGCACCAAAAGTGAAGTTCTGAGGGGCTTGGATATTTGAGGAGGTGGGTGGATGAAGGTGCATAAACAGATACTAAAAAAATGTGGGGGTGACGGGACATTGGGATGGGGCCCAAAATTACAACCTGCACTGGGGCCATCTTCCTCTTCCTCCGCCACTGGCTCTGTTCAAGTGAATGGAGCACGCCCCATGCTAGACCTATAACTACGACAAAAAACATCGGAGCATGGGAGAGGATCGGTGAGTCAGGAAGTAGAGAAAGATTGTGCGGCCAGCTCGCTGGGAGCAAATTACGATCCCTTCCCTTCCTTTTGGGACTGAATTTAAAAAAAGCGCAGATAGTCTGGAGGAGCTCCCTCTGAGCTATGGGAGCCCCCTCTGTAATCTTTTTGCAACTTAAAAAATAATGGGAAAGGTGCTCTTTAATGACTCGGCATACATTTAGCAGCCACAGCCTATGTCTCTTTCCACTGAAGACATAACAGATTAGGTTGCAAAATATTGGAGACGTGTATCTTTTGTTCTAATGGATGTTTTACTGAAAATCTAAAAAAAATGAATTTTTGCAGAGAATTTACCTTTTGGAAAATACCTTTACGTGATGCTGCATTAACCTTTTCTTAGTTTTGCTCCCGTTCCCTTCTGACGGACCGGAAAGGATTAGGGGAACAGAGAACCTCCCCCCGCTGCAGTCAGAATAATGGCCACCAACACTCCCGGGCTCCTAGTCCTTTGATTTCTGGTTTGGGGAGTGGGGAGGATATTTGTGTTGTGGGAGGGAATTTTATTACAATTTTAGGGCTTGTGTTGTTTTAGTTACGTGTCATGCAGTTATAAGTCCCAGTTACTTCTACTCCTCTGAGCAGCTACATCAGCTGTACCCATTTGGAGGGCTCCCGTGTGCTCTGCCCAAGACAGTAATAAACTGCTGTAGGGAGCTGGGGATCTTTCGGTACTGTTTCTCACATAGCACATCCAAGGGTGGATGGAGTGAGCAGGACCAGGAGTGTGGCATCGAGGAGGCACCCCGGGAGGGAAGAGGTCCCTCCTTGCCTGATTCTTACTCCCAAGGCTGCTGAAATTTCTGGCCAACAGGTAAGCTAATGGGCCAGCCAGCTCGTCTGCTCCCTTTAGGACAGTTTTTTGCAACACCAGGACTCTAAGGAATAAAACCGTGGTGATCAAGGTTTTCATCCTGGACTCCTTGGCAGATCTGTTATGTTGGGGGATGACTCTGATCCTGTGCTAGAGGAATCTTTTCCAATGGGTAATTTCATGGTGCATTGCTCTAGGCAGGATTGTAGAGGAAGTGGGTTGGCCATCTGTTTTAGATACACCCTGGGATTGATAGCGTACCTCACAGGAGTGACAAGGTCATTTGAATGTATGGCAGTGAAAGGTGGGCTGGGTACAGGTAGCAAGATTACACTCATACACCGGCCTCCAGGATATGGAAATGAATTACTGCAGGAACTGGATGGCTTTCTGGACAGCCTGCTGGTGGGACTGTGCAAACTTCTTGTGTTGAATGATTTCAGTGCCGGGTCGATGATGAAGCATCTCTTTTTTGGAATGCAGTTCCTCCAGATGATGTCTTCACTGGGCCTCGTACAGGCAGTTGCTACTGGTACTCACTAGCATGGCCATGACTTGGATATGGTTTTCTTATTGGGCCTTGACATGATCTATGTCAAAGTTTATCTGGTTGTTCGTCCAAGTCATTATGCCATGCAGTTCCTTTGCAGGGTCCCCGTTTAATTACCTCTCCATTGGAGATGGTCACTCACCATCCACTTTGAAATTTGGAGTCTCAGAGTCTCCTGGCAGTACTGAACATCTCAGCACTGAGACAGCATGTGCTGGGGGAGCCGAGAGAGCCGTGGAGGGTTATGACCTGGCTCTGCCTTTGACTCCCTGGCACTTCTGTGTGTTTTCCCCTTGGTTCCCCGTGCAGGTCACCATGGTTCAATGATGACCTGAGGAGGTTGAAGATGAAGGGAAGGAGGTTGGAGCATTGTTGGCAGAGGTCTACTTCTGATGAGGATAGACCGGCGCTGAGGGTTCATTTCAGTGAGTATCAGTGGGCAATCACTCTGAAAAAGTCAGTATTCCTGTTACGGGTGATTGCTGTCAGAAAGAACTGACCAGCTCAACTCTTCAACAGTGTGGACAGATTATTAAACCCAATCTTTTTGCAGCCTTGATGAGTTTTTCCACAGAAAAATGTGATGAGTTTAATAGGTTCTTTCTGGATAAGATGTCTTCTATTTGGGCTGGGATATCCTCAAGCGAGCGGCCTATCGGCCGGCATTGTCCATCTGATGGTGGGCAGAGGCACTCCATCTTTGTGGAAGCATCTGAGCAGTACTGGTGAATGACATCTTCCAAGTGGTCTCCAGACTGTGACCTACTTACTGTACATTAGATTCAGGGCCAACCTGGCTTCTTCTTGGGTGCTGGGAGGCCACGATTTTTGTGGACATCATTGGATATTCCCTTAAGGAAGGTTTTTTTTTCCTTCTGCACTGAAGAAGGTGGTGGTAAGGCCTCTTCTCAAAAACCATCACTGGACCACGATGACCTCTCGAACTACAGGCCTGCTTCAAATTTTCCTTTTTTCAGGAAGGTGATCACGAAAGGTGGTCATGGTGCAGTTGGAGAACCACCTGGAGAAATATGACATCTGTGAGACATTCTAGTCTGCTTTCTGGCCACGCCACAGTACTGAGACTACTCTGGTCAAGATCACCATAATCTCCTCCAGGTGAGGAATTGTGGACATCATTCCATCCTTGTTCTGCTTAATCCTTCCTCAGCATTTGACACTGTGGACTATGGGGTGCTGTTGGTTTGATTGAGGCACTATATATGCATTTTCATCCTCAGATCATCTCTAGACCAGATAAAACCCATCCTTGAACCTGCTGATCTGGTGACCCTGGTGCATGTTTGGTTAACCTCATGCATTCCAGTTCACCTTGGGTGTGCGTTAATTTTATAGTAACGCATGCCCTGTTGTATGCTACTGTTTACATATTATCCACAGACAATAATTTATCATTGTTAAAAAAAGAATATCACGGGGCTGGCCTATCGGTACAGCAGTAGAGTTACTACTCGCAATGCTGTGACCTGAGTTTGGGAACAAGCTCGGGTCACTGAGGGCTGGCCAGGGAGGAGGAGAGGACGGAGTGTCCCAAAGGAAGCTTTCCTCCTCAGTGGAGGGACGAAGGGTTCTGTCCTCTGCCGTGATATTGCCAAACTGAGTGACCACAGGTGGTAGTGCGTCTGGAGGATGGAAGAAGAACGGGGGACACTGCTGTCATTGGTGTGCGAGCATGCACACAGCATGTGTGGGCACACCTCGACGTCCATGCATGCGATGTCCCAAGGGGCTGGAAAACAGGAGAAAACACATGGCTCCCATACCTCTGCAATAACAGACCCCGGTAAATCTGGATCCCCGCCTCCCCAGCGTGGCACTGCCTGATGCAACTAGATGTTTGTGAGTACATTCCCCCAACCCAACCCCACCTGAGAATATAACCAAGTCTCCATGGAGGAAGGTGGACGTGGCTGGGAAAAGCAGGGGATCGAGGGGGTGCCTGGAGGTCCTGAGGGGGAAAGAGGGTTGCTGGAGAGACAAGCAAGCATAATTGCTGGAGAGACAAGGGGGCATAAAACAGTAAGTTAAAAAAAGAACAATGTCATGATTAGCATGCAGCATGATATACTGCGACACAGCATGACAAAATGTTCTGACAGTCTCATCTACACTGCTCTAGTATGACCAAGATCTCAGTCTCTAGTGTAACTGTCCATGACTTTGTGTGGGATGTCGAATACACAACACTTTGCTGTCTTTTTCCTCCTCCTCCTCCTCCAGAGGAAGCTCTGCATCTTGTGCAACAGCCCACAGCTCCGTCTCCCGGCTTCTTGTGTGCTTACCATTACACCCTAGTCTGTCTCCAAGGCTTACTCTCCATGGTAGGTTTGTCAGGTCCCTGAGGGGCCTCTCACCCGCCATGCACAGGTTCTTGTTCTCGGGGGTGGGCCTGCAAAGAGTCTGATCTTCATTCGGCCTCTCCAGCATTTTCCTAATTTTCCACCCCTGGATGCCAAACATGCTGAGCACGTAACCATCAGTGTTCTCCATCTCTCTGAGCTGCTCCAGACGCACCACCATCTGGGGTCACCCAAGTGGCAGCACAGTGCCTGTGCTGGAGCCCTCATTTCCTGGAGAACAGCATCCTATGGAATGCTTGTTCCTCCTCCCCACCCGACAGCCCTCCAAAGACCCAGGCTCTGGCCGAACCCGGGTCACCCGCCTTGTGAGCAGTAGCTTTACCACTGCGCCAATGGGCTGAGTAACTTATTACTTTCTGTAGTCCTCTGAAATACAGCACGTAGGAAATGCTTGAATGCAAACAAAAATCTTTCTTTTTCTTGCACTGATGGGCAGCTGCAGTTTGGTAGGGAGTGCATGTATGTGTATGCCAGTGGAGGGTTGGGGTAAGGAAAATGCTCTGTGCCTACTGTATCTGGAAATGGAATTTAATCAATTTGTGGTGACAAAGCCAGCTTCTGGGGGATCATCATTCACAAGTAAGCAGTTCATCAGTCAACATGGAAAAAATAATTAAAGATAATATTTAAAAAAAAAACAAAAAAACCTCAGTCTGCAAATGTGCTGAATTCTTACGTTTTGATAAAAGTCAATTACACAGGAATCAGTAGCAGTTCAGTAACCCACTAATCACCCCGGCAATTGCAGGAAACGATAGCAGTGCTCAATTTGAAGCCTTGGAAACCATTTTAAAAATGTGCTGTTTGACTGACAGCGTGTGGGTTCATTCTACTCTTGCCTTAGATGCACATGCATTCTTTCATGATAAATTACCGCATCATAAGTACAGTACTTTGTCAAAAAAAAAACTATTCCTTATATCTATATTAGTACGTTTGCAAAAATGCTACAGCTATTTGGTAGCAGACACTGTTCTGTGTTCTAATATGATGTACCAACATGGACTGTATGTTTTATTCTTGAACAAACTGATCAGCATTAAAAAAATTAAATAAAAACCTTCAGTCAACACGTAAAGTAGTTAATGCTAGTGCTGTTACGATACTATCCAACAGAATTGCATACAGATTCCACAGATTTTACTGGATATCAGATGGCATCCAATCCCACTGGATTCTATCACCTAGGACCTAATCAGATACCAGCTATGAGCTCAGAGGCAGATATCAAGCCTTAGATATCATTATCCAACCTTGGATCCAAAATCAGAACAGGGTCGGATAGGCTCAAATATCTGGAGCCTCATAAATGGGCTGTCAGATCCTATTAAGATAGTCAAAAACACTACATCAGAATTACCAGTCAAAGCCCAGCAAATTTTAAAACACGGGACTAAAGTTTATCACAGTTTAAACACACACACTTGCACATAATCGTACACACTAGCCTTCCCAGACCAGCCTGCCCACTCATTAAATACTATGTCGCTTGGATTACTCAAGTTTAATAACCAGGTTAGGGACGGGAAAACAAAACCCTCCTTTGAATAAGCAGCTATTTTCTCAGCAGCTTGCAGAATAGGCTTATTAAATTTCTGATTGGCTGAAATGATGGACAACAGCATCACCACGCCAACCCCCAAAAACAAAGACAACTGGCACATGAGCATATATAGCACATCCCGCCCCATAAATACTTTTGCACTTTAATAACGTGCACTATATCGCTTTGGGGAAATCACACTGCAGTTCACGGTGGCTGCAAGTGTTTCACTGCTGTCTTTACTGCTGACCGAAGAAAGCTCATTCTTGTAGGAGATATGCAGGAGTAGAAATGATTTCATCTTATTCACCCACACACGGCTCATTGATGCTTTTCAAGCTACTACGGCAAAACAGCACAGAAAAAAAACATTTTTTCTTCTCATACAGTTTGAAATGCGCATCTGGTCCACAGCATGTAACTCGGAAATGGGGCATACACAGAGTCACCTCTGTGAGATCAGAGGAGACCATGCCCCCTACATCGCCAGACACATACACAAAAAAATAAATCAGAAAGCAAAGTCTTCAGAATGGTAAAGCTGAAAAAATCCTACAGTGCTTATTACTGAAAAGATCTTGAAATAAATCAAGACTAGTACAACTTTGTTTACTTCCAGGCTGTAAGGACTACTGGATGGGCGCAGAGTCAGAGAAAACATCCTTTCTAATGTTTACTCCATATTCATAGACCAAGCCGTCCTCAGTTATTCATTACACACAGTGACCTCACCAGTAGTACGAGCCATGTTCTTCTACATCTTCCACTGCCCACCTGACTTTCTCCTGCACATTCTCCCAGCCCACCAACAGCTCGGCAAAGACATGAAATAATTAGTCACCAGAAACAATATCACATAATACCTCTCTGCCAGCCCCTTTCTTCTAATTATCCTGTCTTCGCTTCATCTGTCTCTGTCTCTCTGTGCTTCGCCTGTGTACCGTTAGAGGTAGGAACCCCAAGACACCAGGGGAATGTGCTGCCAGGCTGTGATAGTAAAAGTTATGTGAGAGCTCCTTATTTGGGCAGTGATGCAAAAGGAAGTTGTTGAGGCAGCGCCACCCACTTTTTTCCATTCACTACACACTGTTTCCTGTTGTCAAGCAGCCGCCTGGTGGCTTTCGACAGACAAGGGAATCCTTCAGCCCTTGGCTCACAATCAAGCATTGCACAATACAACATCAGGGCTTAGACATCCTGAGAGTGAGAGTGTGTGTGTGTGTGTGTGTGTGTGTGTGTCTCTCCTGTTTTCCTTCCAAGATACACTTTGACAGCACAACCAGTTCAAGTTTTAAAAAGGAGGGGGGTTGCACCCTGACAGTTTAACCTCTAGTTTTAGAAAGGGGTGCACACTGGCAGTTTAACCCTCTAGTGGCTTAAGTGAATCAGTTGAGAGATGGACCGAATTAGAACCAGTCATGTAGCAACCAAATGAGTGTAGCCCTTGGATTGTATCACTCAGGCACACATGGTAATGGGCCCAGTCTCTTTTTTGTTTCATAGTTTATTTTGTCAGGTTAGCCTAACTGAGATGCAGTATTTTTGTTTATGGGGGGGGGGGGGCCTCCTTCCACCCAAGTGTGCCGCTGAGTGGACTGAAGCACAGGAAGAGCTTGCTCAGCGTTACATAACGACTCCATGACTGTGGCGGGATTTGAACCTGGAACCTAGAGGTTCACAGCTCGATTCTCTAACCATTACATCACACTGCTTTCCCTGATTCTTATGAGCAAAAATTGATTCAGTCCTAGAACAGTCTAGATTAATTTGTTCAGTTATTGTAAAATTGGCATCATACAGATGGAAGGATGGCAACATGAGTTACATCTTGTTTTCATGGGGGTCTGTTGGTACGGGAGGGTATAAAACGTATTGATACAACAGGTCTGGAGAAAAAAGCCACAAAATAAAATGGTGGACCCACTTTACAAGATGTCATGATTTATTCAATAGGCTTGGGGTTAAATTTGATAAAGGTATCATTACAATCTCACTGGCTACTTTGAAGATAGTAGTGCTGTCTTGCAAGCTGATATGTCACTACAGAATACAAATCAGAGCAGCTTTAACAATGCTGATGACATCACAATAGCTATGTGCAGCACTGACACCAGCAGATGCGAGATGCTTTGAGAGGCACTGTTTCAATTTTGCACATTTTTCCTTTAGAAATATTTTACCATTTCTATCACAAAACCACCTAATTACATGTGCAAATTAAACTGACTTGGAGCAGAGTGAGATGCTTTAAACTGCACAGTTTACATTATGTACATTTTTTTTCCTTTTGTAACTTTTTATCTTTTATATCACAAATCACCTAAACACCAGAGGCCAGATATTGAAAAGTTAGCCAGGGCACTAAGAGGTGTTTGCCACCACTAACTGGGTCTTGCGCCCAATTCGTGGATGGGGTCTATATTCAGACATCCCCACAGCGCAGACAAAACCTGTTAGCGCCCAAGTGCTAACTTACTGCTGCACCCACACAAATGAGCGGGTCCTCCCTTGCATACAGGTGCAGCGGCAAATTCAAAGGTATGCACCAGTGGTAAATGCCACCCAAACAGGCACATGTTACTGTGACTGCAAACCTCGACTTAATGGGGCACAAGGCCCTGGTGGTGGGGCAACGTTACTGTAGCCACCCATCCCCCTCACCCCAGCCCATTGAATCAATAGATGCCCTGATGTCTAGTGGCATCCTCCACCCTCTGACTGCCCATGCCTGTATGAACAGTGATGCCCTGGTCTCCAGTGGTACCCCCACCCTCCAATCACCCATAATACAATATTTATATATCGTCCCTAATGTCTAGTGGCATCCTCCGCACTTCAATTGCCTGTTGCCATAATGTTAGAGATTTCCATGGTATCTAGTGGCACCTCCCTATCGTCTGCTTGCCCGGCACCATAAAATTAATGACTGCTCTGGTGTCTAGCAGAAGCCCCCACCCTCTGAACACCCCCTCCTCATAATGTATATATTGTCCCTGTGTCTAGTGGCACCCCCCCCATCCTCTGAACACCTGCCCCTGTAATTTATATATTGTCTCTGGTGTCAGTGGCATCCTCCCTCCTCAAGCGCCGCTGCCATAATATCAGTAGTGATGTTCCGGTCTGAAGTATGCCCCCTACCCACCAAGCACCTGTTCCTGGTGCCACACTTCTCCGGTAGCTAGCGCTCCCCAGCACTATCACACCTGCCACCCCATACCTATGTAGGCTGGGTGCTGGGGATCCGACATAGCATCCAGCACAGCCCATCTCTCTCAACCTTGGCCAGCTGCCGTATGGAATGACAGGGAGCGCATATACTGTCTACAGTATACTGCAGGCAGTACACACGTTCCGTGTCTGTTTATATGGTGGCCAGCCATGGTGTTGAGAGAAGGGCTGTTTCAATTGCCGTATCAGATCCCCTGCGCGACACCGGTTACCCAGGTATCGGGGGTGGCAGGGTAGTGTGCTCAGTGTGGGCGGGGGAGGGGATCCGCTAGCCACTGGGGAGCAGGATAGCACTGGAATGGGTGCTCGGTGGGTGGGGAGTAGCTCTACACACAAGAAAAATCATTAATATTATGGCGACAGGTAATTGGAGGGTCGGGGGTGCCATTGTACACCAGTGAAAATACTACATGTACCGCCATGGGTGATCGGAGGGTGGGGGGTGCCACTGGACACCAGGGAACACAGTACCATCATGATGATTGAGGGTTGGGGTGCCACAGGACACCAGGAAAAATACTACATGTACCGGCATGGATGATCGAGGCGGGGTGCCACTAGACACCAGGGAAAACACATGTACCATCATGATGATTGAGGGTTGGGGGTGCCACGGGACACCAGGGAAAATACTACATGTACCGCATGGGTGATTGAGGGTGGGGGTGCCACTGGACACCAGGGAAAACACATGTACCATCATGATGACTGGGGTTGGGGGTGCCACGGACACCAGGGAAAATACTACATGTACCGGGCATGGGTGATCGGAGGGCGGGGTGCCACTGGACACCAGGAAAACACATGTGCCATCATGATGATTGAGGTTGGGGGTGCCACAGGACACCAAGGAAGATACTACATGTACCGGCATGGGTGATCAGAGGGTGGGGGTGCGACTGGAAACCAGGAAAACATGAATATTATGGGGACAGCCGATCGGGGTTGGGGGGGAGCTGGTCGCCACCATGCCTGACGTGGCGGCTGGCCACAGGAGGGGTGCAAACCTGCTGCCACTTCCCAAGCAAATGAGCCCATCATGGGCATGCATATGGCCCATTAGCGCCATGCATGCCCAAAGGACTCATCTGTATTTTTTCAGTGAATATCACGCCGTGGGCTCCCAGCTCTATAAGGTCTGAGGGTGCAGTTTCCTGCAGTTTCTCTATGGGCTGCATACAGCCCAGGTCCATGTCGGGGCAGCGCTAATTGCCTTAGTGCAGCATCATCATGGCCCTATATTCAGTTGGATAGCACCAGTGTGCTACCTGACTGAATATAGCAACTTCTGGGTCAGCTGCAAGGGCAAACACGGTGCAAACCTTTGCACTCCGCTTTTGCCCATAATTGAATATCTGGCCCCAGTAGTACAAATCGAATATGACACGGGTGAGGGTGAGATAGCAGAAATACCTCCACTTGCTATACTTGACTTTTTTTGACCTCACACGTGGCTTCGCGAAAATATTTCTACTATCACACTCTCATGCATATCATAGCCCATACATATTGCATTTTGGCATATGTCACAATTAATATCTGGCAAAGTTGGGTACATCACAATGCAATACTGAACCAATCAAGGCAGCTTGCACAGTGCTGATGACATCACAATAGCCAAGCCCAGCACTAAAGTCGGCAGCTGAACTCAAACAGAAACAGTAATATCATCATAGAAACAGATGCTATTAAAAGTTATAACTATTAAAACTATTAAACCAATGTTGTACAAACTAAATACACAATGTTCTGATTTGAAATATGAAGTTTATCATCCCTTGTGAGGGTAGGGGCCTCATGATGTTCACAACTCACCCGTGGCTCTGCCACCTGTGAGTTATGGTCCTGCCCCCGCATACTTGCAGACAAACTGCACATTTTGAGTCAGGCCATTGTGTATCCCTATTTATTGTAGTATACAGTGCAGTAGGACAAACAAGTGCTAGCTCCAAAAGGACAGACAACTGCAGGTTACTAGGAGTTCAAGAACATTCACGACAACAGAAAAGGAAAAGTACTTATTCAGCAGGCAACAACATGCTAGTCATCGTTGCTGAGGGCTTCCCCTTTGTACACACAGGCACCACAGAGAGTTTATAGGAAGAAGGGTGTTAGTATTCCACAGAAATTAGTAATTCCTGATGGAGTAGATAAGGAAGTAAGTTCAGCTGGAAGGGCATATACAGTGCATGGATCTCTGACCTGCTCAAGCTGCAGCCTTTGGTAGTTACAATGTTAGGGCTTTGTTGAAGGGCAATAGGGGTGGTAGGCTATTTCATTCTGCCAGGCTTGAGAAGGATAAGGCCCATCTGCTGAAGTCTTTTTGGAATTTAGGTGCTATTCAACTCGCTGCCTTTGGACAACTGAAGGGTTGCATCAGCATCGCAAACGCGCCGCCCCAACGCATTACACGCAGTAATTTCTGCTGAAGACATTTTTGTATCAAGGATACCAATGGAAGGTTTGGACTTCTAAAAGAGCTACTGAAAGTAATTTAAGATACATCTTTTTTTTTTTTATTCTATTTTCTTCACTGGGGACCCAGGGCATCTATCTCTCTGGGGAACCCACTCGATTACTGCCTCTACTCCCTGCCTGAAACTTTCTTTCCTGATCTCCACCCGGCTCCTCGGCTTTGTCCAGCCCCCCGGATCATCTCCCCCAAGGCAGCCTTTCTGAGATTAGAGGGACTGCCGAGGAGTCCAGAGAGTGAGAGATCCAGGGAGGGAAGTCCAGTGATGGGACGTGGGCAGGTCACTGAAGCCCCCTTCACCTCCACTAGGCCACCAGGGCTTTTTCTTCAAGTTACTCCCTCCGGAGCACAGATGTGCAATGATGGCAGCTCACCTAATGTGCAGCCATATGCCGCCACTCCGCCCTTCGACACTGCGTGAGCCTCACATCCTCAAGGGTCCCGTCCCCTGTCTCCACCAGGCGCCGCCACGGCTTAAGCTTACCTTGGAACCCACCTCTAGGAGGGGAGTGTAGTCCCAGGCACTCAATCCCTTCCTCCCTGTCGACCCCCAACGACCCGAGTCCGTTCCCGAACCCGTGTCACCAGCATGGTGTGAGGTGTGCCATCCAGCGCCTCCACCCTCAGCACCACTGGGCCAGCTATTTAAAGTACATCTTGATACAAGATTATACATTATATAAGGCCCACATTTTGATCTTACAGTGTTCATGTAAACTTACAAAAAACATGATTTGATTTAAGTTGGGTTCATTCAATGAAACTTCCTGCTGGTGCTAAAACATTTTACCGAAGTTATTTCTTTCACATCACAATTTGATTTCACTGTGCTGTATGAAAAGCAACACATTCAAATGAAACAATGGCAGAACAGCTGGTGTTTTAAGCCACACCAACAGGACTAGGCCACAATAAAACTGGGGTAACGTGGTCTTACTTTACAAATCAGTGTAGAAACAGAGAAAGATAACATTTAGAGATGGAATTAAGGGGCTGGCAGATAGGCCAGCGGTAGTGCACCACGCTACTATGAGGGCAATCTAGGTATGCATCGTAGACTTGTGTCGCCGCACTCTGGCGGCCTGGACCACAGTTCTTCTTGTGGCAGTACTCATGATCCCAGGGGGTCAGGGATATGGTTCTGCTACTCTAGAAACCCCTGTGGACGGGCCAAGAGGTGCTTGACTCATCATATGTCAACACCTTGAGTTGCAAGACCCAGGAGACACATGTTCAGGGAGGGGTGAGGGACACACAGCATGCATCATGAGGTAATGAATGGTGGGGAACAACCAGAAAAGAAGAAACTGCATCTCCTGAGATCAGCCAGCACCAACACCATATCTCGTCAAGCCTCACATCCCCACATATTTTCCTTCCTAAGGTACGTGGCCCTGCCATGGGAGGGTAAGCCATGGAATGCCTAGGGATAAGATTGGGTTTGGGGCATAGGCCATGAGTTGGCATTGTGGGACTGGTTGGGGAAAAGAGACAGTTTAGAAAAAAAAAAAAAAAGAGATGGATTTTACCATATTTATTTATTCAGTTTTTGTTGACTAGGAAAGGAGAGCTAACTAATATTGTCCAGGCTCGTCCTTGGGGTGGGGGATACAAATGCAAACCAACTGGAACTGACCTGGATTAAGCTGTTGGTGGTATTTTAGTGAATGGCTTAAGACTAAAATGTCCATCTCGTCAGCTCCCTACTGCAACTGGGCTCTGCTGAAACGGTTGTGACTCTGTTGAACTGACAATCTGATCCCCTCAAATAAAGCTCGGGATTGCTCCTATACCTAAACAGCCCCCTACGCTAGCTGTCATGAGCCTGGCCCTCACACGTGTGTGAACAACAGTCCGAGATGTGTCAGTCTCTTAATGCCAGGTTACAGACCCCAGGGGAGACAGGAATCCTGCACTGAAGGCCAGAGTGCCCAACATCATGGTCCATTTCAGGGCTGTGAAAAAACATGACGCAAAGAGGACTGGTGGTATCAGAAAAACATTCAGTAAAATAAAGACATAAATCTAAGACTAAATAGCATTCTGGGCAGTGAATGTGGCTCTATAACCTTCTTTCTGATAAACTGTTATCCTAAGGACCCTTCCTTTAGAAAGGTATATGCCGAGTTATTACATTTACCATTTTGTCTTGGATTCATTTTTTGAAATGTTTGTTTCCCATCATTTATCTCTGTACCCCCTCCCCCCAAACAGGGACTCCACAGCTGTTGCCTTCACAGCCAATAGCAATAGCTTAATCACAGTTGCTGCATCCAGCTGCTGTCATCATGACGCTTGCTGGGAAGGACAAACTGAGTTTGTGGCCTTGGATTATATCATGATGTCACTGTGTCTGGAAATGGTAGTGAAAGGGAGGACAGAGTGACCTAGAGTCTGCATATTAGATTACGGTGTTATTTGGTTAATTAGGTTATTGTTCCTCCAGCTCCCACTGAGGCAACCTCACAGCTCCAACACCACGTATCTGGAGGTTTAATCGTCCCATGGCCTACCCCCCCCCCCCAACTTGTGTGTACCCAGGCATTACATGGGCTGCTTTTCCCTTCTCTTTGGCATTTGTCTTCCGAGCTCCCCCTCCCACATGGGTCACTTAATGTGATGGAGTTTACAAACCATGTATGCTGCACATGGTGCCAGTCAGCATCCCCCTTCCTGCAGCACCAGGTGCCGGCAACCCTCCCAACCCTGAGGAGGAGGAGGAGAGCATCCCTGTGGGATGTTCATCCCTCCTCCCCCTTCTGACTCTCCAATGCCTTGATCCCAGGATTTGAACCCAGCTCCCCAATATTACAAGTAGCAATGTTGCTGCTGTACAGACAGGCCAGCCTCAAACTAGTTATTTTTATGTTTGCTTGCACGCATATGCAAGAAACATAGTGCCATCATCCGAGTTTTTGTAGGTGTGGCACCCTATCTTCCAATTCAGTCAGTGTGTTTGCAGGCACAGCCATAGTTCACCAATGAATGCTGCAGCTGTCTATGACAGCAGTTGAAAATGCAGTGCTGCACAGTTGAAAGGGAGAGCTCCGCTTCAGTGAGCAGCGATAAGATAGTGTTGATTAGCATATTGCCGGCAATCCTGCTTATATAGGTCTCTGCTTTCTCTTCCTGGAACATAAATTCAGTTTGAAGTGAACTTTTCCTAGGACTATCTTTCCGGAAGGAGGCGACGGGGGTGCCCAATCCCCCATTGGCTCAATTAAATCCCCCCAAAAGAAACAGACTTCCAGTTGCCGCGCTGGGAGCCCACCCCAGCGTGGCACACGTATTTATGGCCGACTGGGGTGCCCAATCCCCCATCGGCTCCACTGCCCCCCCAAAAAAATCTTCCAGCGGCCACGCTGGGAGCCCATCCCAGCGTGGCACAAGTCCCGCGTTGTCCTCCGAAAAAGAAAAACACCTGAAAAGAAAAAAAGTTCCTCATTGATTGTCTTGCCCCCAACCCCGCCCACCCTCTGCACATCCACCTCCCCACACCCCCACCTCACCCCATACTTACCTCCAGAGGCTGGTGAGATGATCTTCGGTGGACCGGGAACACGTCTGTACTCTTCAAAACCGACTGTGAAGTGAAGAAATGCTGGTAAGCTGTATTATGGAATAAATAGGGTTTTTTCAACTTTGATGCATATCTCAGGCATTTTTTGGAATTCTGGCACCAAATTTTCAACATGGGGTTTTTGGGACCCCTCCTCATGAATTCTGGCACCGTCATGGCGTTAATCAGCCCCAAAAGGTGATTCTGCGGTCACTGCGCGGAACCACCTTTTGGGACCGATTTACAAAACGACAGTGTCACAGTTCATGAGGTAGGCCTCAAAACCTATGTTGAAAATTTGTGAAAAATTCTAAATGACTGATTTATTTGGCGTGTGTTGCGCAGTTCCCACGCACGCCATAAGTTCACGAATTTTAATATTTTCACTCCAGATTTTCAACATTGCTATTTTACCACACCTCCTTATGAGCAGTATAGCTGTCATGTTTCACATCTCACCCAAAATGTGTTTCCGCGCATGTAACGCACAATGGCGCAGTCGGTGTATGAAATCAATGTTCAGGACAGATTAAGAAAATCACAGTGACACTGTTCATGAGCAGAGGTCTTAAAATGGCTATCTTCAAAATTTGGTGACAAAAGTCCATAAAATGACTGTTACGAGTAAGCATTGCGCAGTTTCCACGCACCCTCGTAAGTTCGTGAATTTGTAATATTTTCAATCCAGATTTTCACCACTGGCAGTTTTCCACACTTCCTTATGAACAGTACAGCTGTCATTTTTCACACCACGGCGAAGGTGTGTTTTCGCACTTCCAGCACAGAAATGCGTGGCCACTGTGGGAAATCACTGTTCGGGACAGATTAAGAAAATCACAGTGACACTGTTCATGAGCAGAGGGCCCAGAATGCCTGTGTTGACAATCTGCTGTAAAAAATCCCCAAACTAATTACATTACGGGTGTGCGTTGCACAGTTTCTATGCACGCTCATGACTTCACCAGTTTTTTTAATATTTTCACTGCAGATTTTCAACATTGCCATTTTTTACACCTCCCCATGAACAGCACAGCTGTCATTTTTCACATCCTGTTCAAAATGTGTTTTCGCACCTGTGGTGCCAAATGGCGAAGTCACTGTGCAAAAGCAGCTTTAGGCTAATGAACTGATATTGCCACTGTTCATGAGGTGGGGGTCACAAAAAAAAAACATGTTGCAAATTTGGAGTGAAAATACCAACGAACACCTGAGGCGTTAGGGTTTCTGACTGTAATGCCCCACCCTGTACAGAATAACAGGCATCAGGGGTGTGACTTGGGATTGTCACCTGTAATGCTCATACCATTCCACCCCCACACACACCCTGCAGCCAGTGAGAGGCATCGAGGTGTGCCTTGGACTCTTCGGCCCCAAAGTTCACCCCATTCTCCTATACAGCACCCATCTCACCGTATTTCCTGATGGAATGGGGTAAACGTAAAGGGCCAAAGACCCCAAGGCACACCGTGACACTTGTTGGTGTCTGCAGGGTTGGGTGTGGTGAAATGGCGTGGCCGTTATGCCTGACAACCCAAAGGCACACCCTAATACCTGTCAGTCTCTGCAAGGTGGTGGTGGGGTTGGCTTCAGTTCAATACTTCACTGCCATTCCTATTATGCAGCTCTCTAACTCCTACACTACCAATGCCAGCAAGCAAACATTCGGCATTGACAAATGCTTGTTCAATTTGTTTTCATTGAGCTTTTTTTTTTCCTTCTTTCCTTGCCAGTCCAGCCAGTACTCAGACTATATCAGGTGACCTCCCAGAGCAAGATCTGTGACTCCAGTGGGGCCCACGCACTGTGTGACTTAAGAGAGCCTGCAGCAGCCAGCAAGGAGGTTTTCTGCCACTGTGTTTCTGCTCCTTGGTCCCCTGATCTTGGGCACCCCAACCCCAGCCCCTCCACTGGCCTTCTCATGGGCTTACCAGTTACCCAGGAACATACATGGTGGTGGGTGGCCTGCCTTGATGGTTATGCAGTGCATGCAGAGGAGTGCCGGATAGGACTGGGGTATTTCCTCCATTTTTTTTCTCCCAGGGTACCATCGTGCAATGACAGGTAGGCATGCGGGCACTGACACATGTGCTAGCATCTGACAGTAGGTCTTCTCCTTCTGATGTGCTCATGCGTCCTATCACAGAGCCCCCCCCATCCCAAGGAAGGACAGCTGTCCCTGGGACACATGATCCTCCCTCCCACAGCCAGCCCTCGATGGCCCATGCCCATGTCTGAACCCAGCTTGCCGATGTCAGGAGTGGTATCTCTACCACTGTACCATCCAGCTGGCCTCTTCTGAGCTCTTGACCCTCAATCCTCCCCAAGGAAACACACAGATCCATTGCTGGCTTGCAGAAATACCATGTGCCTCAGACAGAGCAGAAAGCTATCTGGCTTACTGTCAGGGGTTGCTTCTGCAGCCAAAGCAACACCAACCCTTACCAGGCTAGAATGTTCTCCACTCAACAAGCACCCTATTAGTCAGTCTCCCGGTCCTCCCCCAAACTGTGGTCTCTGATACAGTGTGTTGGGCCAACACTGGGGGTCCCCAGTTTATTCTGACTTTTAAGACGCTGTTTCACAATGCTCAGTACCCCTGTACAACCTGTTATGAGTAAGGCACACCAGCCAGGGCGTCTAGTTGTGCTGAGCTCAATGGACATGTCTAGGCTATTTTCAGAGGCATTGATGTTGGAGGCTTTGTGAGGCATGAGGTGCAGCTCAGTACATTCAGCCAGAGGACACATCTGTATATCTAGCCCAACAGGGCAAAATGAAATGTGTTATTCTCTAATAAAATATTCATAAAAATATAGAGGATAATATATGGTCCGCTATCCACAACAAGCGTGTGTAGCCATCAAGAGGTTGCCATGGCGATTGCTTTAAACCTCAAGAGCGAAGCTCAAGAGGTTTTGGTCGCTGTGGCAACCTTGAGATCATACATTGTCTTTTATAGTTTATGGTCCGCTATGCACAAGAAAGTACAGTTACGTAAGAACTTACCGTAACAGTAGATCTTCGAGAACAGCTCTTGCAGCAGGTTACACCATTAGGACCGAAGCCGCCAGGCGCCAGGACCCCACGGAAAAATTCTAGCTAGCTAACTACAGCGGGACCGCCCGACGCCGTCCCGCCCGAGGCCAGGCGTGGTACAAAGGGGGCGGTCCCACAGATTCCCAGTTCTCCCGCCAGAGACTTCTTGCCTCAGGCTGACATCAAAATGGAGACCTAGGATTCTCGTCAGAAGACAGAAAGATAACAATTCCTGCTCAGAAAGACTGAGCCATGCTTCCTCCAAGGGGAAGGTGGGCGGTAGGATTGCTGCAAGAGCTGTTCGAAGATCTACTGTTACGGTAAGTTCTACGTAACTGTACTATCTTACCGAGACACAGTTTTGCAGGTTACACCCATTAGACTGATTCCCAAGCAGTAACGCTGTCAGAAAATCCGGGAGGAGGAAATTAAAGGATAAAAACCAGGTCCTGAACCTAGGACAGGAGACCCTGAAGTACAGCCAAACCAAAACCAGCCCTTCGCCGAGAGGCGATGTCCAGGCTATAATGCCTGATAAAGGTATGCACAGAACTCCAAGTGGCTGCAGCGCATATGGCAGAAGTGGAAACATTTTTGAGCGCTGCAAAGGAAGTAGCCACCCCTCTAGTGGAATGACCCCGGACTGTACCCGGGAGGGGCTTTTGTTTGATACCATAACAGTGAGAAATACACTGGACAAGCGAGCGAGAAAGGGACTGTTTGGATACTGATTGGCCCATCATTCTCTCAGAGAAGGAAATGAAAAGCTGCTCAGAACTACGAAGGACTGAGTTCTGTTGAGGTAAAACCTCAGGCTGCGGTGAACATCCAGGGTATGGAGCAGAGCCTCTCTATTAGAGTAGTTCGGAAGTAGACCGGAAGGTCGATATCCTGGTTCAGAGTGAGTGAAGAAACCACCTTAGGCAAGAATTTAGGGTTCGTCCTCAGGGATACTCTGTCCCGTGGAAAACTAAATAAGGCTCTTGCACATGAGAGCGTGAAGTTCAGAAATTCTTCTTGCCGAGGTAACAGCACTAAAAACAACGCTTTCCACGACAGAAAACGAGCTCTCAATCCGCGCAGGTTCAAAGGGGAAGCGTGAGCTGTTCAAGGACAAAAAGCAAATCCCATGGAGGCACAGGGTCTCTAATAGGAGGCCTAGGTGCAACACTCCCCAAGAAATTTCGAGAGGCGCCACCTGAGCCACTGTACGATTTTCCACCGAGGTGGTAGCAAATGGCACAGAGGTGCACTTTAATAGAGGTAGGCTAGACCCGAATGAAAGAGGAGAGCAAATATTCTAATATTACTCCCACAGGACAACCTAAAGGGGAAAGGTCGCGTGCTCGCGACCATACACAAAAATGGCGCCATTTCATGGCGTACGTCGCATGCGTTGCCGGCTTTCTGGCTGCAGAAAGGACTTCTGCAACCTCTTGCGAGACCCCGTGACACAAAATGGCTATGTCTCTAGGAGCCAAGCATGCAGGTTCAAGGAACGTAGGTCCGGGTGGACAAGTGAACCCTTCTCCTGAGACAGTAAGTGGAGCTGAGCGGCAACGGAGCGGGGTTCCAAGATAGTTGAATCAACAAAGGGAACCAAATCTGTCTGGGCCAAATGGGGCCACTAGGATCATTATTGCGGCTCCCTGCGTAGTTTGAGAAGAACTCTGGATCAACGGAAAGGAGGGAAAGCGAGAGGAATCTGTTGGCCCAGGAGAGGGATAACGCGCCTCGCCAGAAAACACCAGGCCCTGGATCTAGCGAGCAAAAATGGGCAGTTTTATGTTGGATGGGAGGCGTAATGTCTAGATCTGGAGTTCCCATCAAGAAACAGATCCTACCTCCTGAAGGAGTTCCTATTCAGGACTCTGGCCTGAGAACGACTCAGGCCGCCTGCAACCGTGTTGTCCACTCCGGGAACGTGCACAGTGATCAGATTCGCGCCGTGTCTGATTACCCAATCCCACACTCTCATGACCTCCCTGCAAAGGGGGTAAGAGTGTGCGCCTCCTTGTTTGTTGAGGTAATACATCACCGCCGTGTTGTCTGTCTGAAGTCGAAGAGTACACGGTGAGATAACTGACTGAAAGGCCTGCAGGGCATAGAGGACCGCTCTCATTTCCAGCACGTTGATGTGAAGGTGAGCTTCCATCTGGGTCCACGTACCCTGGGACTTCACCCCGTCCAGGTGTGCCCCCCACCCAAGACCGGAAGCGCCTGTGGTGAGGGTGACCCGACGGCGCAATGAACGGGACGCCTGATGAGAGCGACCCTGGGGTTAGCCACCACTGCCAGTCTTGAATCACTGAATTGGTGAGTCTGACCGGATGCTGCAAGTGGTCTTGCCTTTGGTCCCATTGCACTTTGAGCATCCACTGAGAAATGCGATGTGGAGTCTTGCGAAAGGGACAGTAGGAATGGCCGCAGCCATGTGTCCGAGCAAGCAAAGGACCGACCTGGCAGGTACAACTTGCTTAGTGATAGGTCCCTTTATGAGGGATCTGATGCGCCCGCCTGTCGGCCGGAAGAAAGGCTCTTCCTCAACAGTGTCCAGAACTGCTCCTATGAACTGGCAGTTTCTGCGACGGTACCAGGAGAGACTTCGTAATTTATGAGGATGCCCAGGATCGAACAGATCCTGGGTGCTCTTGATTGCAAGAAGCAACGCCTCTCTGGAGGCGGCCATGAGAAGCCAGTCGTCCAGGTACGGGAACACGTAGTGGCCCTGTCTCCTCAGAGACGCTGCCACGACTGCCATGCACTTGGTAAAGACCCTCGGTGCGGAAGACAGTCCGAAAGGAAGGGCTCGGAACTGAAGGTGGTGGTCGAGAAACTCGAAGCGCAGGAACCTCCAGTGCGCCTGAGCCATAGGGATGTGCAGGTAGGCATCCTGCATGTCTAGGGACGCTAAAAAGGCGTCCTGTTTGAGCATGGGGATAAGACCTGGAAGGGTCACCATGCGAATCTCTTGTAAGTGACCGGACACATTGAGGTCGCTGAGGTCCAAGATTGGACGGAGGTCCCTGTTTTCTTGGGAACCAGGAAGAAGTGAATAGTATCCTAGTCCTCTGGGACGACTTATCACTCCTTCGTAGTAGCGCCAGTACTTTTGCCAGATCAAGGCTTTGTGCTGACCCTGATACCGGGAGAGCAAAGGAGGCCTCGAGGGTGGCTTTCCTGCGAATTCTATAAAGTGGCCTAGACTGACCAACTGAAGAACCCACCTGTCGGTGGTAATGGCCTGCCATCCCGGCAGGAAGTTCGCAATGCGACCCCCGACTATAAACTCCCGTTGATCCTGAGGGGCGGGGGCCGGAAAGGAGTCAGGCTGTGGCAGCAGATGGACCCGCTGGCTGGGCCTGCCTAGGAGAACGCTGGCCTCGGCTGGCGGGGTATTTGCCCTGGGCTCTACGAAAACCAGAGCCCTCTGAGGTGCAGCGGAGTGGGTCTGTTGCCCTAGGCGTCTCACAAGACGAAACGGCTTTGGTTCCTCGAAGGAACCAAGCTTAGTCGGTATATGGCCTGAACTGACCTTACCGCTTTTCCCGCCTCTTTGGAGTTTGGTAAGGATCTTTTCTGTAGGATTACCAAACAATACTTTCCCTCAAAAGGTGTCCAAGATGTTCTTTTGACATCCGGGTAAAACCGGAGACGCCACGAACCAAGAGTGTCTCCGGAGGCAAACGCCAGAAGCTGCTGCTCGGGCAAGGAGTCCGCTGGAGTCATACGCGGCTTTAGCACTTGGGTCCCCACGCCTGAACCTCAGACGGAGGAGCTGAAGCATCTCCTCCTTCTGCTCACCTTCGGGCATCTTTTCAGCCGCTTCCAGACCCTGTTCCACAAAGCGCTCTGGAACTGAACCATGTGGGTTAAATAGTTCAGGATCTGATGGCGAGGTAGCGGAAGCATACGTGGCGCCTACCCAACGCGCTCCAGTTGTTTGGACTCTGGGTCCGTGGCAGGGTGCTCAAATGTTGTGGCCTCTGTGACCGGGTCATGTGAGGCTGTGATGACCAGAGAATCGCCTGAGGATGCTGCGCCAAGTACTGGTCGCCCTAGGAGCCTTGTACAGGCGATCAGCTTTCTTCGGTCTCGCCGGAGCGAGTGTGACGCCCACGCAGCCTTGGTGACGCCCACGAAAGTGTCAACCAAGGTGGTACCACCACAGGCTTGGGGTCCTTGTCAAGATATTTGGCGAGTCGCACTCTTCGGGTCTAAGTTTCAGCATCCCATCCCATGTTCTCTTGTATATGTCTCATAATATCAAGGAACGAGGGATCATCCGAGGAGATCTAGGCATCTCACGTGGTCCGGAGAAGGGATGGAGAGTGGAGATGGGGATCTAGAGGTGGAGTAGTCCGATCCCGTGTCCTCCGTTGAAGGCGAACGTCGGCGTCTCCTGGATCTCTTGGGGCTGGGTGATCCAGAAGAGGATTTCGACGGAGGTCTCCGTTTATCAGGTCTCCCCCTGGGAGGGGTTCTAGGCTCCCGGGGAGGAGGAACACGGCCTGCCGACCCCGATGGCGAGGGGGGGGCAGGAACCGGAGTAGGAGGAGGAGGAGGAGTAGGAGGAGGAGGGGGAACCATGTCTTTTAATGGTATCCCACCAGTAGGTGAACAGATCTTTCACCCACTCAGAGAGAGGCCCGGACGACGGCCCGGTGCCGGTGGCGATCGCCGGGTCCCGGCGGCCGGCTCCACAGGGGCTCTGGTAATGGCGAGGGATCCCTGGGAGTACCTACGAACCGGGTCGCCTGCCTGGTCCTCGGGCTGCTCTAGGTCCTCCTCCGATAGAGGCTCCTGACCGATGTCGGTCGGAGGCAACAGGGCCTTCTTCTTTCAGGAGGGGCGGGCGCCGTCCCCTACCGCCGCCGCTGGATGTAATGGCCGGCGTTTCGTCGGGCCGATGGTGTGCTCCAGGGAAGAAGGGCGCACGCTGACGGCCGTCGAGCCGGCGCCTGGGCTACAGGCCTTTTAAAGGCGTGAGCTCCAACGTCGCGTGGAGGCACCGACGAAGACCTGACGCCGGGTACCGAGGAGCGGAACCCGACTGCGGTGGTGATGGTGTCGCTCTCGGACTTCGCCAAGGCCCCTGAAGGAGGAAGGCCTGGCGGATTTCTCCTGAGATGAAGGTTTCTGATTGCAGCCGGGAGATTTCAACCGGAGCTACGGACTCAACCCCTAGAAGGGGACCTGAAGGCCTTCTCCTTCTCTTCTCCGCTGCGTTTGTGGACCCTGGAGCTTTCCCTTGAGGACATGGTCTTCAGTTGTTCCTCCAGAAGAAACGCCTGCAAAGCCCTCTGACGCCGGATCCGGTACGGCTATTGAACCCTTGGCAAGAAGGACAGGCCCGGTATCGTGGTCTGGGCCTAGGCACCGGACGAGGCCGTGGGGGTCCTGAACGGATCTGCTTTCCACAAGCTACTTCAAGGATGGCCCAAGTTGAGATGACATCAAGATCTTGCTTGAAGAGGATTCTGAAGATTTTTGAAAATTTTATCGAAAAAAGAACTATTCACGCGTCGCGCGCTAGACTGGTAACCGAAGGGGTCAGGTAGCTAAGTCGATGGCGGGAAAAGAACTGGGGAATCTGGCGGGACCGCCCCCTTTTGTACCACGCCTGACATCGGAGGCGGACCGACGCTGGGCGGTCCCCGCTGCAGTTGAAGAAGAATTTTTCCAGGTCCTGGCGCCTGGCTAAGCCGCGTCCTAATGGTGTAACCTGCTGCAAGAGCTGTGTCTCGAAGTAAGATCAAATGAGTCTGTGTGCCTTAAAATATCACTCACTTTTCCAGCGCCACTCTCTTTCAGGGTCAGCTCTCACCACCGTGGCCGTTTCAAGAAGAGCGGAGGTTCGAGTAACACGCATACGCGAAGATGTTCCAAGTTGTGCTGCAGTAGCTATATATCTAGTGCAGAACGACAAGAATAATGACGCAGCTACTGCAACACAACAACGTTGTTCTAGGTATGGATTTCTACCTAGAACGTTCTACCATACACTATAAAAAAATGTATATTTAATGAAAAATCCACCACGAGATCTGAGGAGTCAGGTTGTACGGTGATAAATGGACATTCACGTTACAGCCAATCAGGTCATTAGGATTTTGTCAACTATTTTGTAAACAAACATAGTGACAACACAAGAAGATGACCGAACAGTGAAGAAAGGGATGGCCCAGTAATACAGTAACAGCGTACTGTACTGTCCTTTTAAAGCTCTGGCTTGTGTTTGAGCCTTTGGAATCCACACTGAGGTCAGTTGGGAGCCAAATGCATCGTGGGGGTAAGGTGCTTAGAGGGGGTGGGTAGGGTGGGGTGGGGGAGGGCATGGAATTCTTCCCACCAAGAAGTAGCACAGGAGTCGGCCGGTGAAGGCAGTCACTCAGCATCCCGTCCATAGTGAGGGTAAAGCCAAGGCAGCTGTGATAGTTGGGGTCATGGGCAGGGAAAACAAAGGGGGGGGGATACAGAGAAAAAAATAAAACTCTAACAAATGTACTGCATAACAATACCAAATCCAGTTAAGACCTACTGCGCATAACAAGGGCAAAATTATTCTCCAAAACTCTGCTTTGCCAGTTACAGTTTCAGTTTTTTGAAAAGTTACAGAGGATGCCAAACTAACTTTGGCTGGCAATGTTCAACTTTATAAAATGGGTAGGGAATACACTGCATCCTGATTGGCTAAAACGTGTTTAGAACCATTGGATTGGGACAGCGCAACCAATAGGTATGAACCCATTATGGCAATGATGACGCAGTACCTTCATGGAATCGTTGTGCACTACTTACAATTCTAAACTAAAAACAGCCACCAGTTTTGTTTTTAACACTACTCATACGCCACAAAAATTAAACACTCCCAGCAGTACTTCCACAAGTACATGTCTTTTTACCCTTTATTTCGGTATTTTCCTCTTTTCAGCTACCCGAAACAAACATTGCTCCTGACCATCTTCTGGTTCAGTAACATGCTCACCCGAGCCGCGTGAGAACACCAATATTTTCTTCAGTCTGGCTGCTGTAGATGGAAGCATGCAGCTGGCACAGCATCACGTGAACTCTGCCGACAGTAACCCTTGCTTCAACTGCTGACACTCACTCCCAAATCTCACTACTTCACACCCTCGCAACTAGCTCACTATCAAACAATGAACCAGTAATACACCAGGATAAAATACCAAGGAGGTGAGAAAGTCATATCGCAGATGACTGAGGAACCACTGAATCACAGAACACTGATACTGCAGCTTCCCACAGTAGCATGCAACAGTGGAGGCACTAGTTTACATTTACTCTAGCCACAGTTTCATGTTTTTGCAATTGTTGTAAACTTAATTAATTTTTCAATATTTTATTAACTCAGTTACCCACTCTCTACGAACAATAAGACCCTCCAGGATGTTGCTTGAGGTGTCACTGCTGCACTTCCAGGGGCTGAAGCCACTTGGTCCCTTACTATACCCCTAGGGATACAGTTATGACACCACAACCAACACCTTGTTGTGTCAAACTGCTTACTTATCAGTGGTAAATGCAAATACCCAGGCCATGGAAGGGAGGCCCTATGAGGAGAGGCTGGAAGAGCTGGGGCTGTTCTCGCTGGAGGAGAGGAGAGATAGGGAGATATGATAGGGGTCTTCAAATATGTAAAAGGAATATACAGGGGTGGAGCCAAAGAGACGCTTAGACTAAAGAAGGGGGGAGACAACCACAGGCATGAATGGAAGCTAGAGGGGGAAATTACAGGGGGAATGCAGGAGACATTACTTCACTGAGAGGGTGATGGAGCCATGGAATGCACTACCTGGATGTCTGGTGGAGGAGGGCACAATAGAGCATTTCAAGAAGGGGTGGGACAGGTACAGGGGAAAACTGAAGCTGAAGATGACCCTCTCTGGGGCTAGGAGGGGTGGAAAAGCGAGCACCCACTAGGAGGCTGACTACTGAGCAGACTCGACAGACCATCAGGCCTATTCTTCTGGCATTTACTATGTTATATTTTCTTTTTCTTTTTTATTTTATTAAATATACTCTATTGAGATTTTTAAAAAGTAAGGAAAGGTCAATAACAAGGTAGAAAAAAATGTTAAAATATGGCAAAATATAAACAAGTAAACGAACAAACAAACAGCATATGATAAGAACTAAACACAAACCATGTTCCAACAGGGAAGAAAACAGAAAGAAACAGAAAAAAAACAGAAAACCCTAAATTGGAAGAGTACAGTTACGTAGGAACTTACTGTAACAGTAGATCTTCGAGAGGGGTTCCTTCAGTATGTCATCACATATAGGACTGGCACCACCTGGCATTGGGCCGCACGGCAGATTTTTCTAGCAATACCTGATGGGGACCGCATTGACTCAACGCCATTCGACTTGACGCCAGCGTGATCAGTACAGTGCTGTCCCCACCGCCGCCTCCAGCCTCCCGCCGGCCAGGAAGAGGCCTGACAGTAGCAGCGAACAGGATTTGGAGTCCCTGTAAAACATAAAATGAGGGGGAAGGAGGGAGAGAAAAATATGACCTACTGCAGCAACCTCTCTCGAAGATCCACTGTTATGGTAAGTTCCTACGTAACTGTACTATCTTACTTCGAGAGGGTTCCTTCAGTAGGTCATCACATGTAGGACAGAGTCCCAAGCAGTCCCTCCAAGGAGAGACCGAGAGAAACTAGGGAGGGGGAAAAAACTAACTCCAACAGAAAAAACTGAAGTCCAGAAAGGACACAGTCTAGGACAGAAGGCTCTGCAGGATGGCTAGGCCAAAGCCAGCCCTCCGCCTAGAAGCAATGTCCAGACTGTAGTGTTTGGTAAAGGTGTGGACAGAACTCCAAGTAGCGGCAGCACAAATGTCAGCTACGGAAATGTTCCGAAGGAAGACCGTGGAGGCAGCCATGCCCCTAGTAGAATGACCTCTGACAGTACCTGGCAGAGGTTTATCGTACGTCTGGTAACAGTATCGAATGCAGTTGCCTAACCATTTGGAAAGGCCCTGCTTAGAAACCGGTTTGCCCTTTGATCTTGGGGCAAAGGAGACAAAGAACTGGTCACAAGAGCGAAATTCTTTGGTCCGATGGATGTAGTACCGTAGAATCCGATGGACATCCATCCTATTGAGTGCCTCACCTCTGTTAGAGGGGGATGGATAATACACCGGAAGCTCTACTAACTGATTCAGCGTGGCTTCTGACACCACCTTGGGAAGGAACCTCGGATGAGTTCTGAGGACCACTCAGTCCCTACAGATAATCAAGTATGGCTCCTTGCAGACTAGAGCGTGAAGCTCCGAAATCCTTCGAGCTGACGTGATAGCCACAAGAAAAAGCGCCTTCCAAGAAAAGAACCACAAATCACAGCTCAAAGCGGGCTCGAAAGGGGGAAGGGTGAGCTTTTCCAGTACAAAGTTCAAGTCCCAAGGTGGGGTTGGGCTGTGGATGGGGGGTTTCAGATGGAGAATCCCTTTCAGAAAGGTTTTTGAGACTTCCAGCTGAGCCACGGGTTTACCATCCACTAGCTCATGGCACGCTGAGATAGCTGAGGTATGAACCTTTAAGGAAGAGTAGGACAGACCGGAGTCTGACAAGTGAAGAAGGTATTCCATGACTTGCGGGGCCAAGCAAGAGAAGGGGTTCCAGCCCTTAGCAGTCGCCCAAATGGAAAACCGCTTCCACTTCATGGCGTAAGTGCAATGGGTAGATGGTTTCCTAGCCTTGATGAGGACTTGGGCCACCCTAGAGGAAACCCCAAAGCGGGATATCGCTGAGTCTGCAGGAGCCAGGCATGAAGATGCAGTGTCCTGAGCCCTGGGTATACCAGTCGACCTTGATCCTGGGTCAGGAGGTCGTGAGACATTGGAAGTGGAACTGGTGGTTCCCGGGAAAGCTGCTGTAGCAATGGGAACCAAATCTGTCTCTGCCAGAAAGAAGCGATGAGGATCATCTTTGCCCTCTCCGCTTGGAGTTTGAGGAGAACCCTCTGCAGAATGGGAAACAGAGGGAAAGCGTACAAGAATTTCCCTGTCCAAGATAGAGACAACGCGTCGCTCCAAAAAGCACCTGGCTCTGGAACGAGTGAGCAAAACTTGGGAAGTTTTGCGTTGTATTGGGAGGCAAAGAGGTCGATTTCTGGACGCCCCCAATTTTGGAAGATGGACTCAGTCACTTCCTGATTCAGTTCCCACTCGTGAGCTAGAGTCCAAGACCTGCGGAGACTATCCGCCAGGACGTTTAGAACGCCTGGAACGTGCACGGCCACTAGGACCAAATGGTGCTGGACTGCACAGTTCCACACCGCGTTGTCTCCCTGTAAAAGGGGTACGACCGGGTTCCTCCTTGTTTGTTGATATAGAAAATTACCGACATATTGTCCGTTTGGATTAGCAGTGATCCCTTTGGAAGTAGGGTCTGAAAGGTCTGTAACAAATACAAAACCTCCCTCAACTCCAGAACACTGATGTGGAGGGAAGTCTCCAAGCTGGACCATAGTCCCTGTGCTTGGTGATCCCCAAGATGAGCTCCCCACCCCATATTTGAGGCATCCATGGTGAGGATGGCTACTGGTGCAGAGTTCCGAAAGGGAAGCCCCAGAGAAAGACTGTGAGAATCTTTCCACCATTGTAAGTCTTTCTGAACTGCTGAGAAGACAAGGACCGGATGGTCCAGGTCGTCCAGAAGCTGATCCCACTGCACCCGCAAGGACCACTGAGTAATCCTCATGTGGAGCCTTGCAAGGGGAACGGTAGTTATGGAGGCCGCCATCAGGCCCAGAAGGCGAAGGACTTCCCGGGCAGAGATGGTCCTGAGAGAAGCCACTTTGGAGGCCTGACAAACAAGGATCTCCATTCTGTCTGGAGGAAGGAAGGCTCTGCACTGGACCGTATACAGGACTGCCCCAATAAACTGAAGTCTCTGTGCAGGGATAAGGGATGACTTGGAAACATTGACCGTGATCCCTAGTCTGCTGAAAAGGTCCAGGATCCAGCAAGGAATCCCTGGACGGGGCTGAAATCAGCCAGTAGTCCAGGTAAGGGAAGACCGCAATGCCCCTGTGGCATAGGAATGCCACGACCACCGCCAGGCATTTGGTAAAAACCCGTGGTGCCGAAGACAGGCCAAAGGGGAGCACCCGGAACTGAAAGTATTTCCCCTTGGAAATGAAAACGCAGGAATCAGCGGTGGCTGGGGAAAATAGGAATGTACAGGTAAGCATCCTGCATATCCAGGGTACAGAGCCAGTGGTTCTCCATGAGGAGAGGGATAAAGCTCTGGAGCGTCAGCATTCAAAATTTTTTGTACTCGACAAACCAATTTAGCTGACTTAGATCGAGTATGGGTCTGAAGTCCCCAGACTTTTCTGGAACCAAGAAAAAATTGGAACAAAATCCCTTTCCCCTTTGCCCGAAGGAAAGGTGCTTGATTGCTTCTTTAAGCAAGAGCGAATTTACCTCCTTGCGAATGAGGATGGCCTGGTCACGAGAATAAGAGGACTTTGAGGGTCAAGTTTCTGGAGGATGCTCCAGAAACTCCATGGTATGTCCGACGGACACTAGTTGCAGGATCCATTCATTGGAGGTGATTGCCGACCACCCTGCGCTGCGGGCGGGTGAACCTCCTCTCACCTGCCCCCGTCAGAAGACTGAGGAGGTGTGGGGCCGGGAGTCAGGAAGTGGTGGGATGTTCAGGGGAGGGCCTCCTGAACGCCTCTGATTTTGGAGGCAGGAGGGGTGGCTGTACCCGTGGCCTTTCGCTTCCCTTGGCAGCGTGCCTGAGCGTTCTTTCTCTGCCTCCAGGTCCTTTTCTGAAAGGACTGCTGTTGCTACTGTTGTTGAGAGCCCAATCAGTACATAGACCTGACAGACCTAAGTGCAACTCCCTTGTCCTGTAGGTCTGTGATAATATCCTTGGTGTCCCCACCAAAAAGGACCAAGCCCCTGAAGGGGGCGTCCTGAATCACCAACTGGACCTCATTGGTGAGGCCAGAAAGGCGAAGCCAGGAATGCCGTCTGAGGGCAACGGCAGTTGCCAAGGTACAGGCCACTGAGTCGACAGAGTCGTAAGTGGTGCATAAAGCGTACCTACAAGAAACTTTGGAGAGACAGAGATCCTAGGCAAGGTCCTTCTTTAAAGGCAAGGAATCCATGGACTGGACTCTCTCTTCCAGCCTGGCCAGGGTTGCTTTCTGATGGGACACCATGTGGGCCACATAACTGAAGGACCGGAGGGCGCACACGGCCGAGGAATATATCTTTTTCCCGAACTGGTCCATCTGCCTCGACTCTTTGTCCGGAGGAGTAGTGCTCACTTGCTTGGTCGTTGAACAGTGGTCATGAGCCGCCGAGATGACCACAGAGTCAGCCTTGGGATGGGCCTTTAAGAAAGGAGCATCTTTCAGCGCCCAGTAGATCCTGTCCGCCCGCTTGGGGACAGCCGGGATGGAATGAGGCATCTGCCAGATGGTAGTGGTGAGGTCTTGATGGGGGGCCATCCAAGGAGGAATGGGGATGGGAGACAGAGACTCTAAGTCTAGGTGTTCCGCAAGCCTCTGTCTCATGGGGTCCTGTTCCTCTGACTCCCAATGGAAATAGTCTTTCATGACCCTCAAGAGGTTGGAGAAGGCAGGGTCTTCTGGTGGAGACTTTGGCGAGACCTTGCCCCTCATGTCCTCAAGGTCCTCCGGGACCTCCTCAGAGGAATCTTCCCTCCCCTCTGAACTGTCATCATCATCATCGTCCACCTCCTCGAAAGGACTGCATCTAGTATCCGGAAGGGAAACGTCCTGTCGAGTCTTCCCCGAGATGTGGACAGTGGCTATGGACGAACTGCTTGGGGAAGGGGACCTAAGAGACTGTGGTTGTGGGAGCCTAGTCTCCAGGTCCGAGACCAACTCTGACCGAGCCCCCTGCCACCAAGACTGTATTAAGGTCTTGAAATCCGGGGTAAGCAGAGGAGGAGGGAGGAAGGTGGAGGGGGTAGATGCTGAGGGGGGGGAGGAACAACCGATGGTGGATAGTAGCCCTGGAATCCCGTATAATGGGCATAGGGATTAAATCCAGGGTAGAACTGTCCCAGGTGACTCCAGTCCGGAGTGGGACCCCCCCGGGTAGAGGTCCCCAGGACACCCCAACGGGTAATGTGGGACAGTTCCGGGTCGGGTATAAATCCCCGTCGTCAGATCAGGCATCGGGGGAACCTACGTCGGACCCGCCATCATATATATAGGTTGAGAGTCCAGTGTCCGGACAGCCCATGTCAGGGCGACCGACGTCGGAACCAGTACCACCCGATCTGGTGCCAGAAGGGATCCGCGTCGGAGGGCCGGGTCGGACCAGACGGTGCCGGGCGCCAGGGCCGATCCAGGGCCAAAGGCAGGCCGATCAGCCGGTCCCGCTGCGGACTGTTGTCGGAATAACCGGTGTCGAGGAGGCGCTGAAGCCTGCCAGAAGGTGGAGGAGGGGCCTCCACAGTCAGGCCTGTAGGCAGAGGAGGATCCTCCTTCTCCTTGACCCCAGAAGGGGAATGCGGAGCCGGGACATCGACAGGGTCGATGGGCTCTCCGTTGCCATCGCCGGACGTACCCGATGGTGAATTGGAGGGCACGGCGAAGGAGGAGGAGGAGGGAGAGGGTCTTGTTCCCTCTGGTCCTGCCGGACATCGGGTGAGGCGCCGTGAGGCCCCGACGAGGGAACCGAGCACTTGCGGTCATCAGGGATGGCCAACTTAGCGGGCCGGGTTGGGCGGTCAGGGGAGAAGCCCTCGGCCGACTTATCAACCGGAGCTGGGCGACTGCCCCAGCCGTAGGAGCCGACTTACCTGCAGCCGCGTGGTCCCCGGAGGAGCCGGGAGCCGACTTAACGACTGGGGTGGCACGGTCGTCAGAGAAGCCGATGGCCGACTCATACGCTGAAGTTTTGTCTGACTTACCATCCAGTTTTCTGGGCGGCAGCTGGGCCTTGCTCATCGAGGGCCTGGCGTCATCTGCGGAGACAGCCCGCTCCCTAGACTTCTCCTTGTGCTTTTTTGAGGGAGAAGATTTTTCAGAGGAATCCCGGAGATGATCCATGTTTTTCTCTAAGGAAGCCAAGCGGGCTTTTAGTAAGTGGGCCTCCAAAGCCTGCTGCCTCCTCTTTTTCGTGGCCTGGTTAAAGGATTGACAATCAGGGCAGGAGGAGACGGGATGGTCCGGGCCTAGACAGAGAACGCACTGGGAATGACCGTCTTTGTGCGGGATCTGCGTAACACAGGACGAGCACTTCTTCTTGGGCAAAGACATAAGGAAGAACATGAATCTGAGGAAAAAATAGCAGCGAGGCATAAACCGACGTGATGAACTTTCACGACGATTGCTAACTGGAAGTCTGCAGTGCGACTGACACCAGGCGACAGCGGGAAAGAACTGGAGGGTGGGTGTGGGGACCGCACACTATATACAGTCACGTGACATCGGGTGGGCAGTCCCCCATCAGGTATTGCTAGAAAAGTCTGCCGTGCGACCCGATGCCAGTCCAATATGTGATGACCTACTAAAGGAACCCTCTCGAAGTAAGATCATAAAATCCCGCCACCCCACCAGGCCTATTTTGCAAAGGTTTTGATGCAGGACTTGTGGCCGTTGTTCTGCTGCAGCTGTGTCCCTGCAAATACACCAAAATTTTGCTAGGCTATTTTCAATTATTCTGACACATTTGCAATGCTTTCTTCACTTTCCAACACAAAAATCACACATGCGTTCTAATTCTGATACAAGTGTCATTTTGATGCGCATCTCGTGGCAGGTGCGACAAGAAGTTAGAGCACATTCTCTGTGGTCTACCAGTTTTGTCACAAGTACCACAGATGTGGCAGAATCAATCTGCAACTGGCTGTCAAGCCAACCCCCCAATCTCCAATAGATTTTGAAAAGACAATCGAACATGCAAAAATTCTTAACCTGCAAGGAAAATTGAATTCAAAAATGTTTGCACGCAACTGCTGCAATTTAAACTTCACTTGAGAAGCAGTAGGAAAAGTGGGTGATGTGTTTTGCATGTAATTTTACATGAAGCAAATGTACAACCACTTTTGGGTGAAATCAGATGTGCAGCAAGCGTCTTCCATATATAAACAATTCTGTGTAGCAGACAATGTGCATTTTTTGCTACACTATACCAAGAAAAAATTTTCCATGCTAGGAGACCACTGCTCTGCCTAGTGGTGGTGCTGGGGGGGAAGGCACTTATTTCTTTGCAATTTGTGTGTCCTGGGGCTTGGGTTACAAGAACACGCGTTTACTGACAGAGGAATGCTGGCCAGGACTTGTGGGGAAATCCCCTACTTTTATGAAAAGTGTTCCGGAATCTTTGAAGAAAGGGTCCCAAGTGCAAATCTCCTTACTGTGCTGTAAACATAAGCCTATGGTTTGCACAATCGCAAACACGAGTGCTTTACACATAAACTAATTTTCTATCAAAGGCACTCTAAAGTACCTAAACTACTAGTATATAAGCCCACTATTCTGGTGGCGTGTTTACAAGCTGCAATGCATCGACAGCCAATAGAGAACTGGAAGGATGATGCATGTCCCTGTCTCCCTATATGTTGTACAGGGAGAAAGTGAAACAGCTCCGTTTCACCAAATTACCATTTGTTGTGCTTTTCATCAAGAACGATTACTGCTCAGAAAAAACAGCTCAATTTGACTTTCTCACTATACAATACACAGGTAGTGGGGACACTGCTGTGCCATCAGTCCACTATTGGTGGAAAATGCATCGTGGGATGCAAAAACAAGCCACCAGAATAAGTAGTGGTGGCTTGTCTAAGAGCTGCAAGGCATTTTTCTTTCTTTATGTTATTTTCTAAATAAACACACTTATGCACTTGACCTGTTCAGAGACTGAGGTGCTGGCACTGCTACGTGAAGGAGACTGGTATCAGGTTCCCCCCTTAACCACAAAGAAGATGAGGGGACATCAGCACCAGTCCCACACCAAACAGAGCCAGTGGCCTCGAGTCACAGTGGCAAGAACCAGATCCAGGTAAAGGAAACTCTTGCACTCAAGACACCTTAGTCAGGGAAACAAAGTGCAGGCTAAAAGTAGTACAAGTTTTATTATGTTAAAAAGTGGTAACAAAGGACTAGCTGTAAGACATTCGAATGCCCCAGCCCTTCAGCCAAACAAACCGACCTTCGTCAGGGGGCGTCCAAGGAATCCACTGCCGTGTGAAAGTGTGGCAGGGACCGTCACTTTTTATGACTAGAGGAGGACTGCCTATACTCCTGGGCATGGGACTGTCTAGAACAGAGACAACAGACATATATGGTGGTCCGAAACAAGACTAGCTGCCAAAGTAACTGGTCTTTCAGGAACCCTACCTGAAAAAATGGTCGTCGAATGAGCTAGGGCCGAGAGACTTCTAGAACTGCAATAAAATCTGTGATGATGCCAAGAACAGCTAAATAAATAATGTTCTCGGGGGGCGCTAGGGAGCAGCTTACTGGCAAGACGTATTGCTTTTCAGCTCTGCAGATTTTCCTGCTTAAACTACCAAAAATCATAATTTCAAGCAAGAATTCTAATATAACTCAGTTACCACTGTGTAGCTAAGATTGTTCTGCGTCGATAGCCACCTCAAGCTAACATGGGCGCAATCAGAAAACAACTACTAGCAATGCTAAAAGTACCGAGGTGAACTCTGACCAGGCCACGTCCTCAACTGGAAATACTACAGGACCGGACCCTCCATGGAAGGCCTTGCAAGCCTTTGTGCAGGCTATAGATCTGAGAGTTAAATCGATCCTGCAGTGCTTTGTGGAACAAGATGCAAAGCTGGTAGTAGCATCGCAAACTGCAGATATAGCAGAAAAGTCCACAAACCAAGCGTTGGCAGCTACAGCAAAAATTGTACAGGAAAATACCCAATTGAGATATCACCTCGAGGCATTGGAGAATGCAAGTCGGGCTTCTCACGTTAAAATTATAGGGCTCCCAGAGGGGAGTGAAGACACGGATTTACTGGTGTTCCTGCAGTCTTGGTTACCTGATGCCTTAAATCTGCCCAAAGAACCCATCAGAGACCAGCTGTTGAAAGTCATCCGAATAACCCCTAGAGTAGCACAGCCGCTTGGTGAAGCCCCTAGAGTGGTGCTCCTTGTTACGACTAGTGCCAGCGTTCGCGACCACACCTTGCAAGCGGCCTGGGCTGCTGATATACTTTAGTTTAATGAGGCCATGATACATTTATTTCCAGACTGATCCTTCGCTACGAGGACCAGGCGCAAGAAATTTGACGCTGTTTGTGCTCGCCTTTGAAGTCTGGGAGTGAGCCACTCGTTACAGATGCCGGCACGTTTAAGAATCCATTATGGAGGGCACACATACCTATACAGTGACCCCATGGAGGGAGGCAAGAAGGCCAAAGCTATTGCTCGAGATTTCAACTCATCCGATGCACAGCCTGGTTCTGAGTCTGGATCTGAAGATGAGCCAGAAACCTGAAATACTAGGGCCTACTCTCGGGAGAGACACTTCAGTACTTTTGTTATTCTAATGTTCCTCTGACTCTCATGATGTTACCAGGGCTTATTTTTCAAAATAAGAATAAGATGTTATAGGTTATTCTTGCTTAGCTATTCTGGGTGTTTATCTGCATACTATTTAGCAGTGCTACACATGTGAGGAGTACATTTTCTCTACAGGATCTGGGGTCATATCAGCACTGGATGTTGAGTAACGAACATTTGCAAGAACTATATAATGGACTGGTTCCCCAAAAGTCTTAGCAGGCTGTAGCCTTTCTGGACTATAATTTAGATTTTACCCTTTTATGGTTCCCCCCGCATCCTTACATCTGTCTGTGTAGACTACCCATTCTATATACACTGGATCTATCAGTTTGAAAACTAATGTGATCTCTTACAGCTCTGTAAACTGTAAAGTCGTTGCTTTATTATAAATGCAATAAATATTAAGTTCAAAAAAATAATGTTCTCAGTCCTGATTAAAAAAAAAAAAAAAACATACTGTAAAAATAAACATGAACTGAAAACTAAGAGCCATGTGCAAGCAAAACCTGGAATTCTGCTGGTCCTTGACTGGCATACTCATGATGGCAGGAAAAAAGTAACTGAGATGGTGTGGGCCTGCACCTCTGTTAATGTCATCGAGCTGGACGATGACAGTCTCACACAAAACACAGCCAACATCATCAAAGTCAAGTGGCACAAACGAGACTGGGATCTGTGTCCTCGCAGTGTTTCTTGTGCGAGGATGAGGTCGATGTCAGGAAGGCCAAGTGAAAAAAGTAATTTGTTCAAAGTGGATACTTTGTTCAATTTCCTGCGCCGCTTTATTCCTCCCTCCTCTTACCAGACCCTCCACTGCACTCTATACTATCGTTTTAGGTGGTCTGCTCTCAGCTGTAGCTGCTCGCAGTGTCACTTGGCCTTTATGGTATAAATGCTGGCTCAGCAACTAGCTACCTAATAAACCTGCTTACCTCTGCTCCAAATTCCAGGCACAATCTTCGTTCCCTCCCTGGTTCACAGGTTCCTTACTCCCAGGTGCAAACTAAAGTCTGCTCAATTGACTTTTCCATTACAGACTACCCCATCTTTGGGAGCAACCTAGCCCTGGGTGGAAGCTAGCTTACCTATCAAGGTTTCCACTGTTAAACAATCCCTTAGTGATATGTTTGTATCACGCTGTGACTGCACCTGATATCGTACATGTGTTTTTCCTCGTACGCTTTGTATATTCTGTTTACTTTGCACCCCACTGTGGCTTTGGACCTATTACTGTACATACTGCAAAACTATTAAAGTGTATGGTTAGGGCTTGTTGTGCACGGAATTCAAGCAGCTCAAAACCCTTGCGCACGTTTTAAAAACCTTAGCGTGCATGTTCTATCACTAACTGCAGCTGCAATTCCCTTGTGCGGACTCCCGCTACCTGGTTTCACTTCTCTGCTCACTGTACCTCAGCATTCGATGCTTGTTTTTAAAAAAAAAAAAAGATGTCAGCTTTTTTTTTTTGAACAATACACTATAACAAATCAAATATGGGTGCCCATACAAAACTCGCCTCGTGTTTCTATCTCAGAGTTGAGTTCACAGAATCACAGAAGTTTGTCAGTATAAAAGGACCCCACTGGCCCATCTAGGCTGCCCTTGTTCCTGCCCCATAGGTAGCCCTGACGCTCCCCTCCTCCCTCCCTGTAGATTCCCGACTCCTTTTTCCCCATCAGGGTATCTATCCCTCCCCTTCCCTTCCCTTGTTTAAACCCATGTAGTTATCCCATGCACTCTTGAATCCCCCCACTGTTGATGCTTCAACCACCATCTCCGGTAGCCCATTCCAGGGGCTCACCACTCTCTCAGTGAAGTAGTGCCCTCTCATTACCTGTGAATTGACCATCCACCAGTTTCAAGCTGTGTCACCTAGTTCTTCAACTGTTTTTCATCTTGAATATACTCCCTTCCCTTGTTTAATTCCTGTCAGGTATTTAAAAGGTTCAATCATATCCCTTCTCTCTCCTGGTTTCCAGTGGATATAGTTCAAGTTCCTCCATCTTCTCCTCATATGTCCTCTGATGCAGGACTCTCTCCACCCTATTAATATACCCCTGTAGGCGAGGTCTCCAGAAACTCTTGAGCTTTGATCTTGAGGTCCATACACTGGTGTCTCAAACCTTCGATGGAAACGCAGGCTTGTTGTGTATGGGTGCCCATACATTATTCCTTATATTGTGTATATTCTATAAGTTTGTAATGCTAATATTTTATTGTATAAATTTCTGCACTGCTTCTTTGCTCCAGCCATGTATTCTCAAATCCTCCCATCCCAGGTCACATCTCTAAATGAGATTCTTGCTGTATCTCTACATGCTTATCTGGTGAAACATTTCAATAATAATAAAAAAATATTATATTATATATATATATATATATATATATATATATATACTGGGGTGCAATCGCACTCCTATATTTAGGGTTATGAAGGCACTTCTATGTTAAACTCAAAATTTTGCACGTTACTAACTTTGGACCTGTTCACCGGATCTGCATGAAATTTGGGTATGCGCAGCGGGGCATGGTAGATCTCTTGATCTACCAAATTTTGTTTTGGTTGGATTTATGGTTTTTGCGCACCAAATGCTAAAAATTCACTTTTCGCCAGTTTTGTGAGCAGTTTTACGGATTTTGTTTGTGGCACTGCGCAGCCGTTGTGTGGTGTGCCGCTCTGCAGCTTGGCATGTTGAAAGAGCTTGGGTCGAGGAACATGCCACTTTTTGTTTGGTGAAAAAATATTAATCTATTCAAAAGTTATTAAAGTTTTAAGTTCCCATTATAAGTCTATGGGAAAATTTATATGGTTATTTTATGAAAAGAAGAATGGGGTTTTGGCCATCTAGTCCCTCCTCACGATCAAAGAATTTATAGGCTCACAATCAAAGAATCTTTGATCGCGAGGAATTCTTTGAGCGTGATGGCCGCCATCTTGTTTTAATTTTGTAGTCGGAAAAAAACAAATATCTCAACTCGGGTGACTTCTGAAGTAAAACTATGATGGGTTTTGCTCAGGGGTCTTCCCTCTATCGAGCTATGCCTGTGGATTCTTCGAATTCTGTGTTTCTTCTAATTCTGTCAAAAAAGTGTTTCAAAGTTTTAAATTCTTTGATCGCAGCTCGCTAACGGTATTTGATCATGAGCCTGCAAATTCTTTGATCGCGAGATTCTTTGACCGCGATCTTTAATCGCGAAGGCGTGACTAGATGGCGAGATTAAAAAATCAAATATCTTAGCCCTGGGGTGACTTACGAAGTCATACTAGGATGGGTTTTGCTCAGGGGGCTTTGTTCTATCGAGTCATGCCTGTGGTTTCATATATTTCTCTGGAAAAACTGAGTGTTAACATTTTTTAATTCTTTGATCGTGAGCCTGCAAATTCTTTGGTCGCGAACCTGCAAAATTCTTTGATCGTGAGATTCTTTGATCGTGATCTTTGTTCGCGAGGGAGGGACTAGATGGTCATATCTAGAGGGACCAGATAGCCCAATTTTCAGAACTTTTAAAATTAAATATCTCGGAAACAGTTTGGTCTTTTAACATGACATTTGGTGGGTATTGAGGGGATGTCCTGTAGATGTGAATTATGGTGTTTAGGTGTCAGAAAAAACATTTGTTGCGGAGATATTGCGTGGCGCAGTTTACGTTTTGCAGAGAGCGATTTGCATTGTGGTACTTGCATGAAATTTATAGGGTAGCTAGCGTTACTGCCATGGACGTGCTTTTCAGTGGTTAGGTGTGTAAAATGTAAACAGGTACGGAATTATGCCACTCTGACAAATGAAAATCTCAAACTTTAAAATGAAATATCTCGTAAACGGTCGGTCTTTGTTACTTGAAATTTGGAGGGTGTTGTGGGGATGTTCAGTAGATGTGAATTATGGTGTTTAGGTGTTGGAAAATTAATTTGCTGCAGAGATATTGTGTGATGCACTTTACATTTTGCGTATAGCATTTTGCATTGTAGTAGTGACTTGACATTAATAGGGTAGCTAGCCTTACTGCCACGGAAGTAATTTTCAGTGGTTAGGTGTCTGACATGTAAACAGGTGCGGAATTATGCCACTGTGATTAATAAAACTTTATTTTGTTTCAAGCTGGTGGGAGCATGGGGCCCCCACCAATATGCGCTCGCACCAACAGATATGATATTCAGTACTTGTACTGTTATGTTCTGCAGAAATTTGCGAGTTGGTGGCCCCTGCGCTCCCACCAACTTGCACAAGTTTCTACCTTTCTATGCTTTCTCAAAAAGTAAGGAAATTATATGCAAAAAACTGCATTAATGCATCATTTAGGGTTTAAACACAAAAAGTCAGGAAATGAGACCTTTAGGGTTGCGCCCCCCCCCCCGTGTATCCCCAATCCTCCCGAGACTTACAGACGGTGTGACAGAGGGTGTGTCATTGGGGTTATGAGGCCTAAATGTCACCCCATTCTTCTCTACTGTGACATGTGAATATGATTACACATGGAGCATAGGTTAGAAGGGTCTTCTTCTGGATAATATTGTAACCAGCGGAAGAACCAGGAACAATCAATAGAAAGGTAGTAGAGGTAGAAATTGGGTAACTGAGCCAGCCCGGTGGCGTAGAGGGTTGAGGCATGGGCGCCTTACCTGGACCCACACCGGCGACCCGGGAACGGATTCGGGACGCTGGGGGCTGGCAGAGGCGGGAGAAGACTGAGCGTCCGTAGGGACTGCTCTTCTCTCCCAGGGGTGGGTTAGGGAGTTGTCGGTCAGCAGTGGCCTCTGGTGGAGAACCGGAGCACTGCACGACGGCAAAGGAGGGACGTACACAGAAAACATGAAAATGCTCCACGTCACGCCGGATGACGGCTGCCTGGCTCTCAGAGCACGTCAATGCCTCCGAAGCCTTCCGACTCAGCAGCACCTCCCCGGGCCAAGATGTTGTGCTGGTCTGCGGCCCCTTGGCTGGTGCTTTCCCCTTGGAGAAGGGGTACCCATCTGGCAAAAGGGTTACGCTGAGTTACCCGGGGGGATGGCTGTCATTTGAGAGTGGAGGCTCTGGGGACAGGACAGGTCAGTAGAAGCATTGGCTCACCTGAAGGAGAGGCTGGCATGGATGCAAGCTGGGGAGAAAAGAAATAACACACACACACAAAAAAAAAAAGAAATTGGGTAAATGAAGACCTCTGTGATCTTTCCAACACACCAATTTAAAGAGAGCCCTTCAGAGAGTTTTACCTTGCCATAAGAAAGAGGAAATGATCCGGTCTAACTGCAGGAACCAGGATTTCGGTGAGACATGATTAAACACATAGAGTGGGTAAAGAAGGCAGGGGAGAACATTCATTTGTACAATACTAATGCAGCCCAAAGGGTGAAAGAGGCAAAAGAGCCCAACACTGTAGGTCCATGCGAATGGCGTTAACCACGGCTTCAAGACTGTATTGTTTCCATTTAGAAGGAGTAGTACTAATGTATATTCCCAAGCATTTTAATTTATCACGAACCCAGACCAGCCCTGGCTGTTCCACTTCTGACCTCAGGGTAACGCCATTGAGCAGCATCACCTCTGTCTTAGCCACATTCAACTTATAATTTGAGAAGGTGCCAAACTCTGAGATACTGTAATGTCCAAAGTGGCAGGTAAAGGCAGGGGAGGTAAGGTGCAGAAGGATATCGTCTGCGTAGACCGACAGCTTGTATTGAAGGTGCCCCACAGAAATACCCTTTACCAAAGGAGAAATCTTGATCTTCGTGAGCAACAGTTCAAGCAAGAAATTAAACAGAAAAGGCGAGAGTGGACAGCCCTGCCTGGTGCCTTGATACAAGTTAAAGGGGGCAGACAGTACCCGATTACAGAAAATAGGGGCTGAAGGATGGGAATACAATACCTGGACCCAGTGAACAAACGTAAGTGGTATATGAAATTTAGGTAGCAAATGAAACAGGTAGTCCCATGAAACCCTGTCAAAGGATTTTTCTTTGTCTAGGGAGACCAGCAGCAATGAAACACAGGAATCCCCAGACGCAGAAAATAAGGTGAGAAAGGGTGCAAAAGTGGTCCGCCGATAACCGGCTCACCACGAAACCAACCTGTTCTAGATTGATACGCGACTGCTGGACCAGGGTCAACCTGCCAGCCAACACTTTCACAAGAATCTTTAAATCAACGTTAATGAGAGAAATGGGTCTGTAATTGGAAACCAGCAGAGGGCCTCTGCTAGGTTTTGGTAACACCACAATGGTGGCCTCAGTAAGACACAAATCTGAGAGACCCTCTTGAAAGATGTAGTTAAAGGTATCCAGTAAAACAGGAGCCAGATGATGTTTGAATATTTTATAAAAATCTGCTGTGTATTCATCTAGGCCTGGGGCTTTATCTGGAGAAAGGGAGTCAATGGCGGCCAGAATTTCTGAGACTGTCAGGGGAGCTTGCAGAATGTCCGCTTGGGAAGGAGCCAGATGAGGAAGGTCAATATCTTGTAAAAATGCATCCAGGTGAGCGATATTAAAAGGGTAAGAAGACGGATGGAACAAGGCCATATTCAGGGCTCCAGATAAGGGGAGTACCAATCTGTTTTACTCATCTCATTTTAGGAAATACTCTTCACAAAATTTTTTAATGAGTACCAGTACGCAAGCAACATTTGTAAATACCTCACACTCCAAAAAACAGTACTTCATAACATAACTGGTAATTCAAAAGGAGCAGCTTTTTCCCCAGATTTACAGCACTTGTATGCATCTTAGTTTCATTTTACTCACTATATTTTAAAACTAATGAGTAAATTACTCCTATCTGCCAACATTATCTGAAGCATTGTTGGCACCTGATTAATTCTTATCTAGAAAAAAACTACAATGTTTTTAAAAATGTACTCCTTGTCACAAACCCACTCAGCAGGTCAGCCCTCTACTCCCAAAGTGCCAACCTCCGAGTGCAGTCTTGTGAACAGTTTAACAGAACACGGTAACCCTCTTGTCTGTTTTGTGAGTTTGGATCAACCTTTGGTCTCAAGTCTTGGAGGGATTCAAACTGTGAACCTCTTGCTAGCGTACCTAATGCACAGGCTCAGATATTTCTGCCTTCGGGGCGTCAGATATCTTTGCCTATGGGCACCTAACCAGGTGTACAGAGATGAACCCTTAAAAACTTTAATAAAGACCTCAGATTTAAAATGCTTCTCTTTCCAGTTTGGTATCACCATGCAAGCTTATGTCTAGTGTCAACTATAACCATATATACTTTTCTTGCAAATGAAAGAAATCAAAGACAGACCAAGTATGCTCTAAAAAGAGTTTTACTTAAATAGATAAAAATATGTAAAATACAAAATACAGAACTATTATATCACAAAACATACAAATCTTTTAAAAGAACAATATTTTAAACAGTGCAATTCCTACTTTATTTTTTAATTTTTTTTTATTTATTAGAAAAGTCACATTTACAACCTTTGTGTTATGGACTCATTTACAAAGGCACCTCGACGCGGGGTGGGGTAGACAGAGTTACATAGTGAGGTTACAACAGTGAGAACAGTACAGGTGCAGAACATTAAACATAGAGTACACATAGGTTACATAATGATGTTACTTATAAAAGGTTAGAGACAAGTACAAGGGTTACATTGAGGTACAGCCCTGGACATACCTAGATAATACCTGGAGAGGGTGGAGGTAGGGATGGGAGTGGGGTGGGAGGAGGGGAGAGGATAGGCTGTCCGGAGGACATTGTCAAGTCAGGAGGCCTGACAGGAGGATCCCACAGTGGGATTAATTAGGTGCCTCTACAGCAACAAGCGTCAAAGAGATGGTTCCGAAGGGTGATTCTGAAGGGACCAATTTTGATATTTATTTTATTTACAGTATTTAGATTTGTCTCTCTTTCTAAATACCTGTTTAAAGTGCTAATGGATGTTTCTTTGTCAGAGTCTAGATAAAAGTGTCTGAAGGAAAACAGAATTAATGTTTAAAGGCTGGTTTTCCCCACCTATTTTGCATGAGGTCACCTAGCTCCTCCTCATCAGAATATATAAAAATATATATATCTATATAAAAAACAGGATGTCTTCTTCAAGTATTAAATTATGCAATCCTCAGCATGACTCATGTCCTTCAAATGACATTTCTTTGATCTTAATCAGGATCCTCTCTCACACAGACATCAGAGGAACATTTATAACTGCACCAGTTTGCTAAACCTGGTTTCCCCCTCTAACGTCATAAACTTTTTTATGATTTCCCTCTTAACAACTACAACTTATAATTAACGTAGAAAAGTTTGTAATTAGCTTCTGGCCTGCCATGTAAATTCCGGTATCTAAAACCTGTGTGTGTGTGTGTGTGATTTTACATGCTGTTTCAGTATTTTCTCACTGCTTTCATCTTTCAGCTGAAACCTGGGGTTCGCCCAAGAGCACCAGATTTCTCAGCATCTCTCATGACAGACAGTCCATAACCCATTTTGATATTACAAAAATGATACTACAGCACTCAGAACTTGCTGTCCACGCTACTCCTCACTCTGTTCTGTCCAGACATTTATACACATCTGAATTTGGTTTTACTCACCTTGCTTCAAAATGAGGAGAACTGTACTCATCCCAAAAAATGTTATCTGGAGGCCTGCATATAATAATCTCGAAAAAGGTCTACAATATTCTGAGGAGATGTGAGAAGATGACCAGAATCATTCCGAAGGGAGGAAACAATTTTATTGGCTACCTGAGTTCAAAGACGTAGAGCCAGCAGTTTCCCGACCTTCTCCCCCTGGTCGAAGTGTCGCACGTTAGAGCACAGAATCATGTGCTCACGCCTTTTCCTCCAACAAGGTGTGGTATTTAGAGTGGACAATCTCCAGTTGTTCCCACTCAAGACTGAGGAGAGGATGAGGATAGCTGTCTTTCCATTATCCGAAACTGGTACAGGAGGGAGGATAATGCACTCGAGGAAACCCGTTTTTGAGTAGTGGCTAGATGAATAAATTCTCCACAAAGGGAACATTTAAATGCCCCCACAGAAAGTCCAACTTGGGGTAAGAGGAAGAGTTAATCTCTAGGAAAGTGGTAATAAAACTCTGGAGATACTGGATCAGAGACTCTGAGGTAAGCAGCTGACTGATAAGACGCCAGACTTTATCCCGGATCAGGGAAGGGGACAGACATAAATGGAGTAAAGTAGGGTGGTGATCGGAGATAACTTTGGCCAAATAATGACAAGACGACTACTCCCGCTAGTTGTTCCATCTGCAAAAGGAAGTAATCATGCCAGGAGAATGTATTGTGAGGAAGCATATGGAATGAATACTCTAGCAGATCTGGATTCAACACCCAACATGGATCAACAAGACCCAGTGTGTTCATAAGGGCCCGAAGTGCCATCTGCCCTGGTGACAACATTAAACTACACTGGCCCAACCTATCCAGGTTGTTGTCATACACCGCCCCCTTCCCCCAGACCTACTGCTAAACCTCCAAAAGGGAGAGTGAAATTGGGTAACCCTGACAACAGTAACATCTTGCAATAATACAAACAAAATAAAGCAAGCAGCAGGCTCAAAGTCCTGTGGGAACTGTATCCTCTTCTGGGAGGAGGTACACTATGCTGAAACATGGGTGGGAAAAATCAGTCACTGTAGTTTGTGGACCCTGAGCATAATGTCCTCCAGTAATCAACAGCCCATAATGAGTCCATAATCAAGGCTGAATCAACTAAAGTCCGACCACTGCAGCATCCCAAAAGAAAGGCATGTACCACAGAGACACAGGAAAAGTCTCACGAGCCCCTCAGTGATCCTCAAACAAATATGGAAGCAAGTTCTTTAGCTCAGTAGTGGCAGCTTCAGGAGACTGAAAAGATCTCCAGGTGTCTCGAACCAGTACTTGTAACCTCACTGGGTAGAGCATTTTGAAACAAAGCCCTGCAGCAATTTTCTTAGTAACTAAGCCATGATAAGCCACCCTCTTCTGCTGTACAGAGATCAGTAAATCCTTGGCCACGCAAATCTTTGCACCTTCCCATGTAATCTTCTGTGCTTCCCATACCTTAGATAAGAGGTGCTGCTTATTCAAAAAGTTCAGCATTTTGAACAGGAAGGGTATTGGAAAAGATCCAGTTGGCGGCATAGCCCTCAATGATCTATGGGTGCACTCCACCACATAGGAAGGTCCATGAGGCGAGGGCCCAGCTAAGCGAGTACAGAGCTTCTGTGCAATTAGAATAGGGTCAGAGCCTTCAGCACGCTCTGGAAGCCCCAGTACCACAATGTTGTTATGGTGGCTCCAACCCTCTAAATCTTCAAGTTTGTTCTCCATTTTATTGATCCTCTGCTTAAGGGCTGACATGTCCGAAGCCTCCTTGTCCTTCCAGCACTCAAGAGGGAGGAGCTGTGCCTCTGTGTCCCCAACTCTCCGGCCCAGGTCACTAAGGTCCCCTCAGAGAGATTTCAACTTGTCAGTGATCTCCTTCAGGGTGACTTTAAAAGAGCCCATCTCTTGGAGGAATCAAAAGAGCCCATCTCTTGGAGGAATCTCTCCTCCAACAGCGGTCCAGGCCCCGATGTTGCGATGGAGTTGTGCACAGAACCAGTTTGGTGGGCCTCGGCTTTCTTTGTTGACTTGTCCAACGTTGTCAGTGGTGTGTGCCACGGGATAGCCATCCGCATTTCAGTTTCGGTCATTTTGTACAAATTGGGTATCATTTGAATCAGAAGAAGCTCCACAGTTAAAGAAGGCAGCAGCTGTTCTGAGAAAATCCCATAGGAACAGGTAATACAGTATAATGAAATTGCTAGAAGGGAGCGGGAGATAGCCAGGGAAGCTGCCACTAGGCTCAGAGCATTACGTGACTTGTAACCACCAGAGCTCAAGTGAAGCAGGGATATTTACCATCTGTGTTCCCATTTGATGATGATGATGTTTTTGAGGATCCTGGCAAGGACCATAAAACTAAGGCGGAGAAGAGGAAACTAAAGAAGGACTGGATTGATACTCATGCTGGTGTACAGCCAGACTTGGGACACACTTTTAAATGTGATATGCAGCACGAACAAAAAGCAGACCTTTCACTTAACCCTTTTTTTCACAGGTGGGGAAGGGAGTGGAAAAGGTGACCCTCAGTTTGTTGTAAAACAGAGAATACTGTATAGAGAATGCACTAACCCCAGAACTGGAGAGGTAGTAGACCAACTAATGGTTCCCAAACAATTCCACTCCCAAATCATGTATCTGGCACATGACATCCCTCTAGCAGGCCATGCAGGCAGAGACAGTACCCTAAACAGGATATTACTCAGGTTTTATTGGCCCTCTATCTATGAAAACATAGCTGAGCACTGTAAAGCATGTGCTGAGTGTCAGAAAGTAGTTCAGGCAGGAAAAAGGGATAGAGTACCACTATAACCTATCCCCATTGTGACTAACCCCTTTGACAGGATAGCCATGGGTACAGTGGGCCCCAAGGGTAACAAATTTTAGTGGCTATATGTGATTATGCTACCCGCTACCTAGAAGCTATCCCCATGAGAGCTATCACTACCCCAAGGATAGCAGAGGAGCTAGCAAAGGTATGTAGCCACATGGGAATCCCCCAGGAAATACTTACTGGTCAGGGGAGTAAGTTTAATGCACACCTGCTACAAGAATTGTACCATCTGCTGGGCGTGGTAGCAGTGTGTACTTCCCCATACCACCCACAGATTGATGGCCTCATAGAGAGGTTTAATCAGACATTAAAGAGGATGTAAAAAGAAGAGGGTTGAGATTGGGATAGGTACCTCCCCTATTTACTACAGAGAAATCCCTCAAGCATCTACCGGTTTCCCTCCTTTCTCATTATTGTATGGGAGGAAACCGAAGGGGCCACTGGATGTGGTTAAAGAACACTGGGGAGAATGGAAGGATGTGGGACATCTTAATGTCGTAGAGTACATGACTCAGTTACACAGACACCTGGTGAGATGTATCAACTTGGCACACCAGAGCTTAGAACGGAAGCAAGAATTGCAGAAAGAAAGATACAACCAGGGTTTGGAGACTAAAACATTTCAGTCTGGGGCAAAGTGTTGCTACTATTCATGAAATGGCAGGTCATCTTCACCATTTTGAGCCAAACAGGAGCAGTGAATTATGAGTGTAGTATGCCAGGAAAGAGACCCTCCCTGAAAATCTGTCATGTAAACCTCCTTAGGAAATGGCATGAGAAGCCTAATTCCTCCCTTTATATCCATCCTGAAGTAAGAGAGTCAGAGCTGGAGGTTGGCTGTAAAAGGCTAGAGCAGTCAGGACAGTTGGGGGAGAGCCAGATAAACCCTGTATTGGAGCCTCAGCAACAGAAAGATTTGCAGGCGGTATTACAAGAATTTGAGCCCATATTCATAAACATTCTGGGGAAGGCCAAAGGAATTGTGCACACCATAACTGCCACGCAAGACAAGCCCATACACCAAAAACCCTACAGACTGCCCATGAAGGTGAGGGATAAGGAGATTCAGGAAGTCAAAAAAATGGAGCAGTTAGGCATAATTCTGCCCTCAAGGAGCGCATGGTCTTCACCCATGATCATAGTGGACAAGAAAGAGGGTGGGATATGTCTATGCCTAGATTTTAGCAAGCTTAACAACGCTTCACTATTCGATGGCTATCCAATGACCTGAACAGATGACATCATTGACAGGCTAGGCAATGCACAGTATATATATCCACCCTTGACCTTACTAAGGGATATTGACAAATCCTCTTGTCACCTGATTCACAAGATAAAACCGTATTTAGCACCCCAATCAGTTTATACCAGTTTGTCACAATGCCATTCGGACTACATAGGGCCCCAGCCACTTTTCAGCATTTCATGAACCACATACTAAGCCCACACACTGAGTACTGTGAGACATATTTGGATGATGTGGTCATATTCAGCTCTGACTGGGAATCCCATGTTAAGACACTTGTCCCAAGTACTGCAAGCAATAAAGAAGGCAGGCGTGACCATTAACTCTGCTAAGTGTGCCCTAGCAAAGACCAAGACAAGCTACCTAGGGTTCACTTTAGGAAATGGACAAGTGAAGCCCGAGGCAGAGAAGGTGACAACAGTAGCGAACAGTCCCATACCAACCACAAAAAAGCATGAACGATCTTTTCTAGGCCTGGCCGGTTATTACAGGAGATTTGTTCCAAATTTCTCAGCCATTGCCAGTCCTTTGACTGATCTCTATAAAAATAAGTGCACGAACAAGGTTCAGTGGACACCTATTTGTGATGAGGCTTTTAGGAACATCAAGCCATTCTATGTACAGCTCCTGTATTGAAAAGCCCGGACTTCAACCAAATGTTTGAGGTACAAACCGATGTATCAGAGAATGGTATTGGGTCAATTTTATCTCATAAAATAGATGGGGAAGAACATACGATCATGTATATCAGCAGGAAGCTTCATGAGAGGGAGAGGAGATATGCTACCATAGAGAAAGAATGCTTAGCTCTGAAGTGGGCTACTGAGTCTCTGAAATATTACTTGTGGGGGTCCAAATTTAAGGTTGGAACTAATCATAACCCCTTTTGCTGATTGCACTAAATGAGAGAAACAAATCCCTGTATAATGCGGTGATACTTAGCTCTTCAAGCCCCATCGATTACTGTGTCCCACAGGGCAGGGACAAAACATGTAAATGCTGATTTCATGTCTAGATATGGTGCAGGAATTGATGTCAATGAAATATGGTGGACTTTCCCTAAAAGGAGATAGTGCAGGGAAAGTACCATTAGTCTCTGCTGAGAAACGTGTTAATGTCTCAGGGCAAAGAATGATGATATCCACTATGTTTATGATGGAATATTTATCGTTAATAGGGACCCTGAGACGGAGCTTCTGAAGATGGATGGGTGGAAGCTTCATGCCTTCCTGGGACAGGAAGGTGGTAAGCAGTCTAAATGACTGCTTCCCTCTTAAGGTGGGGGATACGTGACAGGGAGATCCTTCCACTCTTGGGGACAGACCTTTTCTTAAATCTGTTGCAACAGTTCTTCTATTTCTTAGCCTAATCTATTCGGTACAATTTCTAGTCCATGAGGTTGGCCACCTATGAGCACCCCTCCCCTTTCTCGACGATGCTATAGTGTCCTTTTTAATTTTCCTTTTCCCTCGTAGGTCCTCATACAGGAAGGTTACTGTGGTGACCGAGCTGATGTAAAACAACAGGTTGTGTTCCTTACTGCTGGATTTAGTATGCAATAGCATTATGTCACAAAATACCGTGATGTATATGCCTTATGTGTATGGAACCTGTAAATGTTGAAGATACCACGGCACTAGGATTTTATTTTTGTAAAGGTTAAAAGTTACTTAGGTGGCTGTATTATAGAATTAAGTTACTGAGGTAGAGATATCAGAAAAACCCTACTGTGTTAAAATGCATGTACATTTATATATTTATTTAGTTTTTGATAACTGGGTAAGTGCACTAGACACAAAAGTGACTATTTTCTGGCATGACCCGGGAGGTTACAACATAGCAAGGAAACAGTTCCAAGACAATACAATACAATGTAAGAATACAACATACAGGGATACAGTAGAAATGGATAAACAATTTAACAACTGAGGTAACAGGAACAAACATTTAGATATTATACTTACAGACTGTTTGAAAGGCCCTTTGGCTCCATGCATTCCTGCTTTAAGCTGAACAAGCCTAAAATTTCATGGTGATTTGCATATACTGTACATCCCATGACGCTTTGTATTATGGGGTTATGTGTGATGATGTTTCTCTTTGAAACTTGGTTTTGTTGCTAAAGCCCTTTGGAGTAACCCTTGCTTCAGTGCTTCTGCACAGAGGTTCTTTGTCTTTAGTCTGTTTTTGGGTTTTTCTGTTTTTGAGCTGCCCATCACCCAAACACACAAGACCAATATAGGGAATGAAATAATTTTCACTAAAGAGATAGATCAGTGGGTTAGTAGGTGCTGACCAAGTGCAGAGGAAGGACACGCATTGTCTGTTGCTGCAAAATGATGTACTGAAGAAGGGATATGCCACTGCTTAAGGTTACCCAGTGTTTTAAATAAACATCACACAGAAACTGTGTGTTGACCCTGAAGTTCTGTGTCTGGTCCATCTGTTATCCTACAATCCATTCACACTGGGTACACGAGGTAGGATAATTTATTTATTTAAGAGTTTTACCAGGAAGGCATACTGAGCAGTGTACCGTTCGATTCCAGCTGCATCCTTGGGGGAGGGGGGAAAGGATATATATACAGCATCAATACACAAGGTTTATAAACTACTTATACAGCATCACACACAAGGATTATAAAGTTCAATATACAATATATGTAACTTAATTGCAGATAAAAGCAGTGGGTACACAGAGTATAGCAGATATGGGAAGAGCAGGGAGAAGTAACTAACATGTCCAGTGGAACTACAATCCAGCTATGCAAATAAAGTGAATATATAAAACACATGAAGGTCTCATACCAAGAGCACTAGACGAACACATATGGAATTAGGAATGAACTTCAGGCCAGTTTACTCCAGGAACTAGACTGAGGGCCTAGGTCTTCGCTCATAAAGATGTGCCATAGTGCGGTAGAAATTAAGGGTTAAGATGGCTATGCTGACAATTTGGTCACTGCTGTCCTGTAAATTTAAGCGCAGGGCCCAGAGGGCCCTGTGCTTCCCCAGCTGCATACATATATGCATCTATGAGGGATGGGAGTCTTGCACTCCCACAGTAAAATAAGGATACGATTATACTATCTCAAAAAGTAAGGAAATAAGTTGCAAAAAACTTTGTTAATATCCAGATAGGGTCAAAGCAATAAAAGTTGGGAAATGAGGTGTTAGGGTTTCCGTAACACCCCACCCTCCCAAACCAGACAGGTGAGTAGGTGTGGAGTGTGCCTTGAGCTTCCCAAGCCTAACGCTCACCCCATTCTCATAAAGTCTACATATCTGACCTTATTTACAGATGGAATGGAGTGAGCGTTAGGCTTGAGAAGCCCAAGGCACACCCCACACCTGCTCTACTGCCTGGTTTGGGAGGGTGGGGTGTTAGGGAAACCCTAACGTCTCATTTCCCAACTTTTGTTGCTTTGACCCTAACTGGGGCATTGACAAAGTTTTTTACAACATATATATATATATATATGGAATACAAGATGGGCTGCAGTGGAATAACACATTTATCTCCACTAGTGAGTGGTAAGATCCATAAATCCCGAGTGATGAAGCCACAAGTTAGTTAAGGTCTTGCCACTTATGTGTGGGGATGAATGTGTTATTCCATTGCAACCCATTATGTATATGATATATACCACACTATTTATAATATTTTTACTGGTGTTTTACCTTGTTTTAGCTTAACCTGCCTTTCTTTGCATTGTAAACTCTCTATCTGGCCCACTGTTCTCTGTGTCCTATTTCCAGATTCTAAGTGGAAAGAACATGTTCTAAGTTAAATAAATTGTGTTCTAAGTGAAATAAATGGTGTTCTAAATGAAAAAAAATATTTATCCAAAAATAACATGTTTTATTTACCCAATTTATTCACTGGTGTGGGGTGTGTGTGTGTATATATATCTAGATGACAAAAACTGTTTAATGCATCAGTTAGGGTTAAAGCAACAAAAGTCGGGAAATGAGATGTTAGGGTTGAGCACCTAACCCCCCCACACCCCTCCTCCACAGACTGACAGACGCCGGGGTGTGCCATGGGGTCATGTGGCCCAACTCTCACGTCATTCCATGTGTAAGCAGGTTGCATGCTACAGTAAAGGAGAATGGAGTGAGAATTAGGCCGGACGACCCCATGGCACACCCCGGCATCTGTCAGTCTGTGGAGGAGGGTGCAGGGGAGTTAGGTGCTCAACCCTAACGTCTCATTTCCTGACTTTTGTCACTTTAACCCTAACTGATGCATTATACAAAGTTTTTTGCCATAAATTTCCTTACTTTTTGAAAAAGTGTAATGTAAGTAATAAAAACATGTAATGGTGGGAGTGCTGGGCCTTCGGACGGCGCTCCTGAAATTACCAATACTGCATAACAGTGTAATATAACTAGTTAAAAACATGCAGTGGTAGGAGCGCGGGGCCTGATGTTGCCCATTACTGCATAACAATATACATCTGGCATAGCTATACAGCATCCCTATGCAGCAACGAACCCTTGGTACACAAATGTAACAATATCTCATGAACCATGCAACCTACAAAAAAAATTCCACTGCAGGCTTACTGTACAGTTTAAAATCTTGTTCGAACAGCATAGATCACTTAAAGGTTATCTAAGCCGCCAGTATTGAAAAGTCTGTATCTCGCTTCGTTTTCAAGATAACAGCGCTGAAAGTCATGACAGAGACTGCAATGTAATCCTATGGGAAAAACGTCAACATCATCATTGAATATCTCTGCAGCCATTTCATTCCCTAACACCTAAATAGCATAATTCACATCTATAGGAAATCCCCTCAACACCCTGCAAATTTCAAGTAAAAAGACCAAACCATTATTGAGATATGCAATTCTAAAGTTTTTACACCATGAGATGGCAAATTTTTTTGTCCGCGAGAAATTCTTCAGCCAAGAGTGGACATCTGGTTGTCCCTAGGGTCATCTGGTCTTCCCCATGGACATATGGTCGTGAAAATCTAGCTATCTGGTCGTCCCCTGGCGGAGGAAGCTCACGGCCAAAAACCATCTCACAGGCGAAGATTTTGTGGGCTTGCAGTGGTAAAATGTTAGCGAGTCACGAACGAAGAATTAAAAATTTTAAAACTCTATTTCTTGACAAAACCAAAACAAACCAAAGGCATGGCTCAATAGAGGGCCCCCCCCCCACGAGCAAAACCCATGCCTCATTTACCAATGGAGAAAACTACAATACTTTTTCAGTCAGAAAACTAAAAACAAGATGGTGGGTCTCGTGGCTGAAAAATTTCTCGCTGCAGAAGATTTTCTGCCGTGAGCATATAAAATCTTCAGCCATGAGGGGACAAACAGATAGCCCTGAGCCCATTCTTCTTTTGCAAAATATACATATAAATTTATTTGTAAACTGAGCATGCTCAGAACTCAACAATTAAAAATTAAATAACTTTAGAACGGATTACTATTTTTTCACCAAACCAACTCTGGATTGTTCTTTGATCGAACCTCTTTTTATGTTCCAAGTTTCAGACCAAAGACTACATGGTGTCCACGCAGCACCACAGGCAAAAAACACGTCAAAAGTGAAGAAAAGTGCATTTTTTGGCGCTTTGCTGTGCAAAAAACATACGTCCAACCGGAATGCAACTTGGTAAATCAAGAGATCTACCATACCAGACTGTGTATTCCAAATTTCGTGCAAATCCGTTGAATGGTTGCGAAATTACTAACTGTACAGAAAGTATTTATATAGATTTTCTAGAGGTGCTGTGTTTGTTAAACACAGTGAGGCAAGATCTATGCATTTTCACAAAGATTTAGCACTTTTATGAGCAAAACGCTAATCAATTTCTAGAGTTAAATAAAACCCTGCTACTCAACCCTAACTACAGGGGCGCGACCGTGCCCCTAAAATCTCTTGGGATAAATATGTATTTTCACTTAGAACACCATTTATTTCAGTTAGAACTCAATTTATTTAACTTAGGACATGTTATTTCCATTCAGAATCTAGAAATAGAAAACAGAACAGTGGGCCAGATAGAGAACTTGCAATGGAAAGAAAGACAGTTGTTAGCTAAAACAAGGTAAAACACCAGTAAAAATATAACAAATTATGTGGTATATATCACATACATAATGGGGTGCAGAAGAATAACACATTTATCTCTACACGCAAGTGGTAAGATCTGTAAAACTAACTTGTGGACTTGCCACTCTTGAGTTATGGGTCTTACCACTCACTAGTGGAGATAAATGTGTTATTCCACTGCAACCCATTATGTATTCCATATATACATATATCTACACACCCACACACAGACACACATTATAGGGGTGCAGTCGTACTCCTATAGTTAGGATTCAGTCTTCACGTCTATGTTAAACGCAAAGTTTTGCACTTTAATAACTTTGCAACCATTCAAGTGAGTCACATGAAATTGTGCATGCCCCAGCAGGGATCAAAGATCCTTTGAAGTGGCAAGTTTCTTTCAGGTCAGATATGTGGGTGCAGAGATATGGAGTGTCAAAAAATGTGACAATTACCATTTTGGTAAATATCTTTGTCACTCCATTACGCAAAACCAGCATGTGATTTTGGTCTGAAATTTTTACGGGAGAAAGATCTTGGGTCACAGATGTGCCTTTTGAAGATTTGGTGAAAAAATATTAATACATTCCAACGTTATTAAATTTAAAAATTTCCCATTATTTCCAATGGGAGCAGTTAGATGTCCCACTCGAAAAAGGATCCTTTGTCACAAATGTGTAATCCTTTTTCACAAACAGGTGATCCTGTGTCACAAAAGGAATATCTTTTTTCATGTGACCGCCATTTTGTTTGACAGTTAGTGAGGGGAACAAAATCAAACAACTCAAAAAAAAGATGTCTTTAGTACAAACCCACAAATGTAGCTTGCTTTTCTGGATCCCTCAACTGGATTCTGCACTTATCTGATGTGGAAATGATCTTGAATTTTTTTTTTAAACATTATAAATCTTTTTTCGCGACTCGTGATACAAAAAAAGATTCTTTTTCATATTACGAGTCACGAAAAAGATCATTTTTTTGTGATGGAAAATTGTTTCCCTGGTATCTAGTGGCACCCCTCACCCTCCAATTGCAATTTCTGTAGTTTCCATGGTGTCTAATGGCACCACCAACCCTCCGATCGCTGGCCCCATTGTTTTCCGTGTGTAATGGCAGCCATCCAGCCATAGATAGCCATTTCCGTAGTTTCCCTGGTGTCTGGTGGTACCCCTCTCCCTTAAGATCGCCATCCCCAATTTTCCCTGGTGTCTAGTGGCACCCCCTACCTTCCAGTTGATGGCTCCATAGTTTTCCGTGTGTAGTGGCAGCCCCCACTCTCAGATAGCTGTTGCCATAGTTTTCCTGGTGTCTAGTCACACCACCTACCCTCATATCGATGTCCCCATTTTTTTCCCTAGTGTCTAGTGCCCCCCCCCAACACTCTCCGATCACCGTTAACCTGAAATACAGGAAACTGTCCATAGATTTTTGTTGTTGTTGTTACATGTGAAAAAAAGGAAACTGTCCCTCGACAATCTGACTCCCACCATCCCCACCTCCCACTCAGCACCCACCACCCACATCCCTCACACCCCCTCACTTACCTGAGCAGGTGCCACTCTGAAGATCCACTCTCCGATCAAAGACGCATCTTGTTGCTGGAACTGGTGACTGCAATATGAAAAACTAAGATAAATATGGTTCAATGTACTTAAACTGGGTTTTCAACTTTGATGCATAACTTGGCCATGTTTGCATATTTTGACACCAAATTTTCAACATGACCTTTTGGGGACACCACCTCGTGGGCAATGTCACTGGTGTTTTGCAAATATGTCACAAAAGGTGATTTCACGGTCACTTGGTACAATCACCTTTTGGACAGGATTTGAACATTTTCAATGCATTTTTTCATGAGGTGGGATTTGTAAGAATGTTATGTTGAAAATCTGGGGTCAAAATATGTAAAAATGGCAAAGTTACGTGCATGCAGTTAAATTTAACTATGTTTGCTCATACCTTCTGTAACTTTAAATATTTTCACCCCAAATTTTCAATATAGATATTTTTTACATCACCTCATGAGTGTGACAACTGTCATTTTCAAATGCTAGCCAAAATGTGTTTTCTCACCTTTGGCATGGAATGACGTTGTGGTGGTACGGAATCATGTTTTGGCAGAGATTTGAAAAGTCAACCCAGCATTCAGGAAGTAGGGTAACAACAAGGCTATGCTGACAATCTGGTTGCTGTTTTGGATTAAATACTTCCACAACAAAAAAGTCTGTTTTTGAGTGTGAATAGGAAGGATAGGAATATAAAAAGCAGTTGCTCAATATATCTAAACGTGTGCAACAAAGGAGGTAAGGGAAATAAAGACAATGTTTTGCACTGATAGAGGAGGGAGAGGGGAGACTTGGGGAGTGTTTGGCATCCTGCATCTGGAAGGGTGGGGGGTTGCTGGTGGGCAATGACAGCAATGGGTAGGGTGGTAGGCTGCAACAACTACGTGCACCAATCTTTCTAAAATTGCCTGGAGTGTGGGAGGATGTTTGGTGTGCAACCACATAGAAAAACTTAGAAAGGAGATTGAGGTCTGCAGGAGGAACTAAGACAGGCAAGGCAGATTGGGGGTGGGTTTAGCCCAATACTGGAGGGAGGAAGAAGGGGAGATGAGAGAGGGCGATTTAAGCCAACAGTGGTGAGGAGAGGGGCAGAAGAAAGGAAGCAGAGACAAAGGGGCTCAGGCCAGGAAGAACAAGTGCCGGGGAAACCAGGTCAGGAGACAAAAGACAAATGGAAGGAGGAGATAGGGACTTGTGAGAGGAGGCGAAGAAGTGGCAAAAAACATGGACTGGAAAGGAGAGAACAGGTTACTATGAAGAGAGAGAGAGGGAGCGGGCATTTGTGAAGGGTCTTCAGAAAATAGTTGTGCACTGCTAGAGAGGAAGAAGGTGGAGGAGGGAAATGATGAAATTAGAGGGTAATTGATAAATGCCTGGACCAGACTGGAGGCGGGGAAGTTCTGTGGAGAATTGCAACAGGGGTAAAGGGAAATAATGTGCAGGAGGAAGAAGGAACTGGAAATGAGAGAGGAGATGAATGGATGCAAGCAGGGAGTAAGGGGTGGAATCTTAGTGCTGGGTGACTCAATACTAAGAGGAGTTAGGTGGGGTAGCAAGAGGGAGAGCATAGTCGCATTTGGGTGGAGGCCATGCCAGGAATGACAGCAGAAAGGGTGGGACAGTCTGTTCTGAAATATGCTAGAAGGGTAGGGACAAGCCTCATTTAATTATACATCTTGGGACAAACGACCTGGCTGACAAGACAGTAGATACAGTCAGAGGAGGTTTGAGGAACTAGCACAATTATGTGAGGGGCAGAAAGATCAGTAACTTTTCAGAGATACTTACCGTGCAGAGGCAAGCACAACAAGAAAGCTGAGAATAGGGAATTTAATGGATGGCTAAGAACCTGGTGTTGTGCTAAAGGGTATGGGCTGTTGGGGGGTGGGGAGGGACCTGGGAGAACAGCAGTCTCTATGCCAAGGACAGACTACACTTGAGTGAGGAGGGAAAGAATGTGTTGAAACAGAGGATGGAGGGTACACAGAGGAAGTTGGGAATTTAAACTAAGAGTTGGGGTGGCAGTTGGGGTGAGATATGCAGAGACCACAGGTTGGGAAGCGATATGAGCTTACCCCCATAACAGTGACAAAGGACAAATGGCAAGTACAGTTGGTGATGCTAGGAAAGGAGGGCAGGATGGGAGGGGGAAGGGTGGAAGGTGGTTACCTTAATGCTAGGAGCCTTGGAAGGAAAACTGCAGAGTTACAGGTTCTCATGGCAGAGGAGAGGTGGACATTGAAGCCATCACGGAAACATGGGCCACCCAATACAATGACTGGGACCTGTCTGTACCAGGGTACAGGTTATTTCGTAGGGACAGGGTGATTGGGAAAGGTGGGGGGGGGTGGCATTATATGTGAAGGAAGGACTGAAGTGTGTAAGTGAGGAAGGGGAGGAGGGTAGTACGGAGTCACTTTAAATTCAAATCCAGGATTCCAAGAATAGGATTCTTAGAATGGGGGTAGTGTACAGGCCACCATCTCAGACGGAGGAGTTAGACAGGGAACTAGCGGGACAGATCAGGAGGACCTCCGAGAAGGGTAGTGTGGTGATTGTGGGGGACTTCAACATGTTTGGAGTGGACTGGAGCACCCCAACAACCAGGAACAGAAGGGAGCAGGTACTGCTGGATGCCTTCCAGGACAGCTTCCTGTTGCAAATGGTCAGTGAACCAACCAGGTTAGGAAATACCCTTGACCTTGTGCTGGCAAATGGGGACTTTGTGAGAGAACTTACAGCGGAGGAACCGCTGTCAGGGAGTGACCACCGCTCAGTATGGCTCACATTGGATATGGGCAAGGAAGGAGTGGAATCTGGCACAATAGTGCTGGACTTCAGGAGGGCCGACTTTGGGAGGATGGGGGAAGTGGTAAAAGGGTACCTGGCCAGAATTCAATCTAGTATGGACACTAACCAGAGGTGGGAGCTCATAAAGCTGGGGATAGTGGAGGCAACCAAAACCTGCTGCAAAGCCCAGAGCAAGAAGGCTAGGGTTAAGAAACTGATCTGACTGAGCAAGGAGGTCATGGAAAAGGTAAGGAAGAAAAGAGCTGCCTTTAGGAAGTACAAGAAAACAGGGAGGGGGAGGACAGGGAGGAGTACTTGACAGATTCGAAGGAGGTGACAAGGGCAGTAAGGGGAGCCAAAGCACCACGAACTCAGGCTGGCACAAGGCATTAAGAAGGGGAGAAGGACTTCTTTAAGTACATCAGGGAGAAAAGGAGCTGTAAGGACCACATAGTAAGGATTAGGAAGGAGGGGTTGGGTGGAAGCAGGGTGCGATAGTCGGAAGCACTAAATGAGTACTTCTGCTCAGTATTTACTAAAGAGAAGAGGGGTGACACCTAAGGTGGGAGAAATGGCAGAAGCAGGGGGGTGGTGACAGATGGGGAAATCATGGAGAGCAGAGTTCGAGAGGGTTTGAAGGCACTGAGGGTGGACAAGGTGCCAGGCCTAGATGGCATCCACCCCCAGGGTACTGAAGGAGCTGGCAGAGGTCCCTGCAGGACCTTTGGCAGACCTATTTAATGCCTCACTCATATCTGGGTATGTACCCCAGGACTGAGGATGGTCATGTGGTGCCCCTCCACAAGAGTGGCCCCAAGGATGAACTGGGAAACTACAGACCAGTGAGCCTCACATCCATCGTGGGTAAGCTAATGGAGACTATCCTGAAGGAGGCTGGTGGCCCTCCTAGAGGCCAAGGACTACAGGACAGCAGACAGCATGGCTTCATATGGCAGATCCTGCCAAACCAACCTGGTCGAGTTCTATGACTGGGTAACTAGGCAACTGGACAGGGGCCATGCAGTGGATGTCCTGTATCTGGACTTCAGTAAGGCATTCGACTCAGTGCCACATGGAAGGCTGGAAAGGAAGTTAGTAGGCACAGGGGCGGGTGCAAAGCTGGTGAGATGGGTAGGAAACTGGCTGCAGGGAAGGCAACAGAGGGTGGTGGTGGGTGGGGAGCTCTCATACCCAGGGGCAGTGACGAGCGGTGTTCCACAGGGCTCAGTGTTGGGACCAGTGTTGTTTGGGATATTCATTGCAGACATATCATGGGACATCAAGAGCAAGATCAGTCTGTTTGCTGATGATACCAAGGTAGGCGCGGTGATGGATGACCTAGGGGGATGGCAGGGGTTGTAGGATGATCTGGCAAAGCTTGAAACCTGGTCAGACACCTGGCAACTGGGCTTTAATGCCAAAAAGTGCAAGGTGCTGCATTTTGGGATGAAGAACCCAAGGAGGAGTTACCAGCTAGGGGGAGTGCAGCTAGCCCAGACAGAGGTAAGAGAAGGATCTGGGTGTGCTCATTACAGGGTCAATGAACAACTCGGCACAATGTAGGAAGGCAGCTGCAAAGGCCAACAAAATGCTGGGTTATATTGCAAGGGGTATATCCTCGAGGAGGGAAGAGGTGATTCTGCCACTGTATAGGTCATTAGACCACACCTGGAGTACTGCGTGCAGTACTGGTGTCCGTGTCTGAAGAGGGACATTAAGTTACTGGAAGGGGTGCAGCACAGAGCGACAAAGATGATCAAGGGGCTGGGGGACTTATCATACGAGAGGAGGTTGAAGGAGTTGAACATGTACTCACTGGAGGAGAGGAGAGACAGGGGTGACATGATTGAAACCTTTAAATACATGAAAGCGATAAACAAGATAGGTACAGAGGGGCTGTTCAAAGTAAGGAAGGGGAGGGCCACCAGGGGTCATGATATGAGACTGGAGCGAGGAAGGTTCAGGAGGGAGATGAGGAGACACTTTTTTACAGAGAGGGTGGTGGCTGGGTGGAATGCGTTACCCGCCGAAGTGGTATGCAGTAGAACAGTGGACTGCTTCAAACGAGGATGGGACAGGACAAGGAGGAGGGTTAATGAAGGGGAAGGGTGGAAGGGAGGGGCAGCTGCAGAATAAGGGGTGCTAGCTGCACATTCGAGCAGACTTGATAGACCTCTAGGCCTTTATCTGCTGGCAAATTTCGTATGTTCGTAACAACATACTTGTATGCATCTAAGGAGGGATTGGAGTGCAGGACCCAGAGAGCTCTGCACTCCCACAGCCAAATGAGGATACAGTTATACTGTCTCAAAAAGTAAGAAATTCTTTGCAAAAAACTCTGTTAATGCATCAGTCAGGATAAAAGCGACAAAAGTAGGGAAATGTAGCCTTAGGGTTTCCAACCCTAACACCCACCCCCATCCTACAGGCAGCAACAGGTGTGGGGTGTGCCTTGGGGCTGTCAACCCTAATGTTCACCCCATTCTCATATAATGTATCTATCTCAGTTAAGTTACACATGGAATGGGGTGAGCATTAGGGCTGACAACCCCAAGGCAAAGTTCATGCCTGTTGCTGCCTGCAGGATGGGGGTGGGGTGTTAGGGTTGGAAACCCTAACATCACATTTTCCTGCTTTTGTCTCTTTAACCCTAACTGACACATTAATGAAGGTTTTTTTGCAAAGTATAGATGTATATGAACAGGTTATTCACCTGTAACAGTAGTTCTAGGAGTGGTATATGTTGTTCATCCACACCCTTTAGCATGTCCCTTTCTCCTTTAAGATCAGCTGGAAGCCTTCAAGCTAGCTCCTCCCACCCACCTGGGTGGTATATACCTCAGCTCCGCACCATGACGCCAGATCTTAGCCTGCAGCAAGCCAGGTTGTGTGCGTCCACAGCCGGGGAGGTCGGGTGGGTCCGTGTGGATGAACAATATATACCACTCCAAGAACTACTGTTACAGGTGAGTAACCTGTTCTTCTAGGATCGTGGATATGTTGTTCATCCTCACACTTTGGCAGACTCCTAGCAGTTCTCTGGGAGGAGGGAGGCAAGGCGCAAACCCCCTACTTAGGGAACAGAGAATGGAGAACTGAGGTCCCAAAACCAGCATCCCGGTGAGACTCAAGGTCGATGTGGTAGTGGGTAGTGAAGGTGTTTGCTGACTTCCAGGTAGCAGCCCGACAGATTTCCTGGATAGGGATGTCCTTGGAAGCAGCCACCGATGCAGCAGTACAGCAGGTAGAATGAGCTCTTATCTCTCTGGGAGGCTCCTTGCCCGCCAACTCATAGCACAGACCTATGCATGATGTAATCCATCTTGCTATGGTCCGTTTGGCTGCAGGTCTGCCAGAAGCAGCTTCAGTATAGGTGACAAACAGCTGGCGAACCTCTCTCCGAATTTCCGCCGTCCTCTCCTTATAATAGGAGAGAGAGCATGTCTCAGGTCCAAGGTATGGAGCCTGTACTCAGCCTCCGAAGTGTAATTAGGATGGTATACTGGCAGAGACAACACCTGGTCAAGGTTTAAACTCTGACACCACCTTCGGAAGGAATTTCGGGTGGGGGTGCAGGACAACTTTGTCCCTGTGGAAGACCAGATAAGGGGAATCCACCGAAAGTGCCTGGCGCTCCCCTGTCCTTCTGGCAGGCGTGATAGCCACCAGGAAGGCCGTCTTCCACAAGTGTGACAGCTCACACTGGCGCATGGGTTCTAATGGCTTGCCCATGAGCTTTGCCAAAACCAGCAGTAGATCCCACGGAGCTGGAGGTTCACGCACTGGAGGGGATATGTGTTCCAGGCCTTTGAAAAAAGCACCCGACCACTGTCTCCTGTGCCAATGTCGACTGACTGGCCCGTGCCAAGTAAGCAGAAATGACTGCCAGGTGCACCCTAAGGGTCGATGACTGTAGACCCCCTTTGGAGAGAGATCAAAGGTAGTCGACAATGTTAGCCACAGAACAGGATAAGGGGTCCAGACCCTTACCCTGACACCAAATGGAAAACCTTTTCCATTTGAAGGCATAACATTTCCTGGTCGATTCCTTTCGAGATTCCTCCACCACGGTGTAGACATTTTCGGAAAGACCCAAAGCCTGGAACTGTAGCCACTTGGTACCATGCTGTGAGGTGCAGGGATTGAAGGTCTGGATGGAAGACCTTCCCCTGGTTCAGAGAAATCAAGTCCGGGCATGTACAAAGCTGCTCCAGGGGCCTGCAGCTGAGGTGATCTGGATACCAGAACTGGCGCGGCCAATCTGGGGCTACCAGAATCACTTTCGTCTTGTCTCTCCTCACCTTGACTAACACCTTGTGGATCAAGGAAAATGGAGGGAAGGTGCAGAGGAGGCCTGGGGTCCACGGCTTCAAGAAAGCATCCCCCTGCAGTGAACCCTGCTGAGGGGGGTGGGCATGTTACAGCCTCAACTTGGTGTTTTCCCTGGAGGCAAACAGGTCCACCATCAGTTTTCCCCATCGGAAGAACAGGCTGAAAGCTACCTCTGGATGGAGAGACCACTCGTGGGATGTCTGGCCTATACAGCTGAGGGCATCCGCCAGCTGGTTCAAGACTCCTGCCACATGGATGGCTAGGAGATCCGCCTCCAAATGGCTTACGAGGGTCCAGATGAAAGGGGAGTGCGTGCTGCCCTGTTTGTTGAGGTAGTACATGGTCGTGGTATTGTCCATCTGGACTTGACCCCAGAGCTGAGGAGCGAAAGCTGACAGTTCCAGTCTGACTGCTCTGAGCTCCAACAGGTTGATGTGGCATTGGGACTCCTCGGGGTTCCAGAACCCGTGGGCCCTGTTGTCCGCCATGTGGGCTCCCCAGCCTATGAGAGAGGCATCGGTCGTAAGGATGATTGTCGGCTTGGGGCGAACAAATGGGATCCTTTCCTACAACCGGTGTGGGGCGGTCCACCATTGGAGAGTGTCCCACATCTTCTGGGTTACAGTGATCAGCTGGTCGAAATGACCATGGCACTGAGTCCACTGGGTGGCCAGCTCCCATTGGAGGAGGCGCATGTGCTCCCAGGCCCAACAGACCACTGAGGTGCATGCCGCCATTTAGCCCAGAAGGTGCAGAAAGTCCCGGGTAGGGCGCAAGTGCCCAACCAGAAATGATTGGGCAAAGGAGGAAAGAACCTCTGCCCTGTCCGCCGGAAGCCGAGCTCTGGCTTGACAAGAATCGAGCTCTGCCCCAATCAAGCCCGTCACCTGAGAAGGCATGAGTTCCAACTTAGCCTCGTTGATAAGGAGGCCGAGTTGGGAGCAGGTTTGGAGGGCTAGATCCCTGGACCTCTCCACCTCCTGTCGGGTGGAACCTGCTAGGAGCCAATCGTCGAGGTTGGGGTAAATTCTGACCTCCCGACACCGGAAATCAGCCGCCACCACTGCAATGTATTTGGTGAAGGCCCGTGGGGCCAATGACAGGCCAAATGGCATGGCTCGGAACTCGTACAGGGTCCCTTTCGACCCTGAAGCGGAGGAACTGCTGATGGGATGGATGGACTGGGATGTGAAAGAACGCGTCCTGCAGATCCAGTGAACAGAACCACATGTTTCGCTCCAAGGATGGTATGATTTGAGACAGAGTAACCATTCTAAAGGTGCATGACCTGAGAAATTGATTCAGGTCATGGAGATCTAGAATGGGTGCCAGCCCCCTGTCACCTTGGGCACCAGGAAGTACCTGGAGACAAAGCCAGGGTCTGCTGGAGGATCCATCACTGGAGTTACTACCTCCTTGAGGAGGAGCTGAGCAATGTTGTCTCAAAGAGCCAACTTAGTACAGATGGATACTCTTCCCTCCCGAGGGGCGCGGGCTCAGCTGGGAGGGTACTGCTCGTATTCCAGAGGCAGTCCTTGACCGATCACTTTGAGAACCCACCTGTCCGTGGTAACAGCGGACCAGGCGGAAAGGAAGTGACTGAGCCGGCCCCCCAAGGGAGGACCCAGAGCGGCATGACAGAGATGGGGGTGGCAGCCCCCATCCTGTCACTGAGCAGGCTTAGAGGAGGAGTAGACTCCAGGACCTGAGACTCTGCCCCCTCTGCGGGCCTTTTGGGGTCCAGGCTTGGGCAAAGGGCACCAAGCTTGAGCCTGCTGCTGATGCTGCTGAACTCCTTGGTAGGAGGACTGCTGGGCCACAGGGGAAGAGTACTGAAAAGGCTTCTTCTTTTTCTTCTGCTGGTTTTTGCCTAAAGAACTCCGGGCAGAAGTGGCATCCAAGATGGCACTGGACTGTTCAATGCGCTGAAGATGACCAGCCACTCCTGGGACAAACAAGTCCATCCCGAGGAAAAGCACATCAGCTAACTAATGCTGAGTATATGCTGGGAAGGACGATAACCTCAGCCAAGCCCTGCGGCGAGAGGCCACTGTGGCTGCCATCGAGCGGGCACAAGAATCCCCAATGTCCAGGGCCGTCTGGAGCTGCTGTTTGGCAACAGCACAGCCCTAGTCCCGGATTTGCTTAACCGTGGTTTGCATGTCCGCTGGGAGATGTGAGAGGACTTCATCTAAATGACCCAAGAAGGGCATGAGAGAAGCGTGCCATGATAACGGCTGAACTGGCCTGATGAAGGCCCAAGGAGTAAGCCGCACAGACTTTCCACGCCGAATGGTCCAAGAGTTTGGACTCTTTATCTGGGGGATGGTCAGTGTCAGCAGAACTGCCAGTATGCCTGAACACAGAGGTGGCCACCAGGATCTTGGCCGAAGGGTGCTCAGTGAACCCCGCAAGGGACCCCATGGGAACTGCATACTTGCGGGCAGACGGTGCTGGACATGAGGCAGGGCGCGGCCACAGTTTGAGTGCCGGGCCAACAGTGGCCTCAGCAACAGGAAAGACCTCCGTCGGAGTGTTCCCTCTCTTCAGGATGTCCGTGAGCGGGTACTCCGCCTTTTTCTGGATGGGCTCCAAGGGCATCCCTGTTGAATCAGAGATGAGACAGAGGATCCCCTGTAAGGAGGAAGGGCCTTCCTCCAACCCTGTGCCAACAGACGACTCATCATCCCCTGGATGTGAGTGGAGTCCAGTGACGTCCAAGTACGATGAGTCGGGATACAGCAGTTTGCTGCTCAAGTCACCCTCGACTCATTGAGGACAGTCCGGGGTGACCGACAGATGTCGGGGAAGCCCGGTATCTGGTTGGTCCTCTTTGGAAGGAGCCCCTCCCACAGGCTGCTTAGGCGGCGGCTCCACCACTATCGGTGGGGAGACCAGCAAAGGCCAAACTGGAAGACAGGCTGGCGCCACGGGTAGGGGAAGCAAGGGCTTTGGTTCCGAGGGGGTCGGCTTTGGCCTAGGAGGCAAAAGCCAAGTAATGGCCGGGGTAGGTGGCAGAGCCGGCTTCTGCCCAGTCAAAATCAGCTGTTGCCACATGAGGTCCTCGTAGCGCCGGAGTTTCCGTCGGAGCCTCTCCTCATCCTCTTCTTGGAGTGCTTATGGCTCTTCCTTGGCCTTTTGGCCGAGGGGGTTCTGGACCTCAACCGAGATCGGGCGGGCAACTCGGTCACACCGGAGGGATCGGTGAAACCCGGGGTCCAGAACCGGGACCTCGATAGGGACACCAGCTGGCTGGGTCTCCTCATTGGGGAACACCAGGACCAGAGTCCTTTCCAAGGAGTTGTGGGCCACAGCCGGCGACAGAGGCTCGATCGGGTCGAGAATGATCTCGACTTCATCGGCCCACTTCCTCGGTTGTCTGCCCAGATGCAAGGTCCGTGAAGCCTGCGGCCGAGGAAGCGATCTCGACTGAGGTCAAGACTGTATGCTCCTGAGACCTTTCTCAGTCCCAAGAGTGCCTTCGTCGAAACAAAGACAGGCCAGATTCCTTTTTCTTTCTTCCGAGAGCAGGAGGAGTGCAAGCCCGCAGGCACCTCACCCCAGGTGGGGAGAGAGACTGGCACAACTCCTTAAAAGAACCTGTGAAGGTGGAACCCAGGTTAAGAGGAATGAAGAAGCTTCAATTAGCCGAAGCGCTGGCGGCTTCTTCTTCGAACGCCTTCATGCGTTCCAGCTGCTCGGCGGAGCCCGCGGCCATGGAAACCGCCCACCTAGCCTCCTTAGCCTTCACCGGAGGGTTCATTTTCTTCGGTGTCCCCAACTTCAAGTGCGCCAAGCGATCTTCCAGGATGTTGGGGTGGAAGGCAAGGCAAAAGCTGCAAGACGAGGTGTCATGGTTGACACCTAGGCAGTAGACACACACATGAGATGGGGATCAGTGCGCTACATCTTCTGGCCTCAAGAACACTGGTGAAATCCCAGAGAAGATTTCTCTTCCATAATCGAAGACGCAAAAGCGCGATCACTAACTCGAACGAGTTTTAGTTTCGGTAAAACCGAGGGTTTGAAAGCCAGTGACTATGGAATGCGTGAGCACGAGGGAGGCAACCTGTATCTTCCAGCAGAAAAGAAGATCTGGCGTCTTGGGGTGGAGCCGAGGTATATACCACCCGGGTGGGTGGGAGGAGCTAGCTTGAAGACTTCTGACTGATCTTAAAGGGGAACGGGACATGCCAAAGTGAGGATGAACAACATATCCATGATCCTAGAAATAAATTTTATATATATATATATATACACACACACACACACACACACCCCTTACAAATGTTGAACATTTTAATGAAAAATTACTAAGTGCAATGAATTCCACAGCATTACATATATTTTGCAGCACAGTGCGACTTCTGCAGAAAATTCAGAAGCTGTGGGATTGCAGAACTGGGCTTGGCTGAGAGTTTTGTCCTTCAGCTAAAATGTTAAAGTGAAAATGACTCAAAACTTCCTCATTATCACTACCACTAATCTTCTAAGCAGGTTTCTGAGTTCCCCTTCCCTTTTCCCTGGAAAGCCTCGGTATGTTGAGTAACAGGCCGCATGCAACACTGACCTGCTGACCCTTGCACTTCTGTTTTCCCACTAAGCCACCCCAGCCAGAACCAGCTTAAGACTTTTCATTGATAAACATCAGCAATTAGCATGCAAGGATGCTTCTCCGATACAACTTCCCTTTACTGGATGGGAAAATACAAGATATCTCACAAAGATCAGTTTCCTTTTTCATTGGTTCAATTTTAATACAGAGTGCTGTAAAATGACTTTCTAGAGGCTACACAGAATAAAAAAAATAAAAAAAAAAAACACCATGATGATTTTTCAGCTAAAGAAGGGGCATGTGCAAGCTTGAAAGCTTTTTGTACTGAAAAGTATGTGTTAGCCTAATAAAAGATATCAAATAACCTACTTTGTTTATCAAGATGAATGGGAGACCCCAATTGACTAGGTCACTCCTGGAGTGCCTAAAACTTGAATAAGAAAACGCTACACTATACTTAATGTACAACAAAATTTGGGACCTGCTGGAAAAGGCATTGGGTGAATCTTAGTTTCCAGTTTTCTGATCCCTCCTCCAGGGAGCAACAGGTTCAACCATCACAGTGTGTGTGTGTGTGTGGGGGATGGGGAGAAGGGTGTGCATCTGATCTCTATGATTTAATCCTTTTGGGGGCTCAATGGTTGTTTTCCAACTGCACTGGGTTTAACCGTGACTGTACTCTTTTTTCCACGAGATACCTGTACTTGTATATGGACACTCAGATAAAATGTTTTCTGTCCATTTTCCTCTCACACCAATGCTCTTGGAACATATCCATGTACACGGATATTGCTAATGCATGTACAGCTTTGCCCTTGTACTGCCACCAGAGCCTTTTGCTGACAATAAAGATATTTTATTACAAAAAAACAAAAAGGGAAGTAGAGAGACATGTTCTTGGTAATGCTTTCAGTTCCAGTAAGTTATAAGTAATTAAACAGCTGCTGACACTGCTGGAAAAACTTCAGAAAATGTAATATTTCGACACAAATTAGCTTGTATTTCACCAATCTTCTATAGCATTCCCCTCCCAAATTATTTTACTACTAAGGGAATTTGCATGGAAATTATCCCTCAAGGTTCACCTGCACATACAGGGGATTCCTGACTTGAAGTTATAATCTTCTGTTGTGGTTTTATGGTCAATTGCCATGGTAATAACTGTGCTGTCATAAGCAGAGTATTATGACATCAGGTTGGGATTCAGTAGTAGCCGATAAACTTGCAAAGAACTAAGATCATGTTGTCGTGGACATGACCTCAATAATAAATAATGGGGAGGAGAAATACAAAATTAATGGGAAATATATGCTGAACGGAGTCCAAATATTATGCTTTTCAAAGTTCATCTTGAGGTATCAGTTGCTCTTTAAAAACATTCTATCTTGTGCGGTCATTTTGGGTTGGGTTACGCAATGGATGGTTTTGACTCCATATGGCACTACCGGTAAGAATGGGTTAAATGTTAACAGAAAAACAGAAGTTCTTAGCAGATAAGGACTTCTTGGCCCACCTAGTCTGCCCTAGTTTTCCCTGCCTACTGTGCCACTGCCGACCCTACTCGATCCATGGTCATCTCCTTCCCTTGCCTTACTACCTAGGTCCCCTTGTATCTGTCCCATGCATGCTTGAATCCCATCACTGTTTTGGGCACCCACCAACTCCGCTGGAAGGCTGTTCCATGCGTCCACAGCCCTCTCTCTGAAGAAGCATTTCCTGAAAGTTATTCTGAGCCTCCCCCAAATTCACAGTGTGACCCTTTGTCCTAGAGCTTCTTTTCTATTGAAAATGCTACCTTCCTGTACCTTATTAATACCTGTAAGGTATCTGAATGTTTCTATCATATCCCCCCTTTTCCTCCTCTCCTCCAGGGAGTACATATTCAGTTCCTGGAGTCCTTCCTCGAAGGGCTTTTGATGCAGGCCCTGCATCATTTTGGTAGCCCTCTTTTGTAGCGCCTCCACCATATCGATGTCCTTCTGGAGGTGGGGCATCCAGAACTGGACACTGTACTTGAGGTGGGGTTGTGCCAGTGATTTGTACAGGGGTACTACCATTTCCTTCCTCCTACTGGTAATACCTCTCCTATGCACCCAAGCATCCTGCTAGTCTTCCCCAACGTCTTATCACACTGCTTGGCTACCTTCAGGTGATCAGAAATGATTACCCCCAGGTCCCTTTCCTGTTTAGTGGTTGCCAGTAATTCCCCTCCCAATTGGTATGTAGCCCACATGTTTCTAGCCCCAAGTGCATAATTTTTCAATTTTTTGCACTGAAACCTAGCTGCAAAACCCTTACCCATTCTTCCAACTTTTTCAGATCATCTCTCATCCCCCCTTGCATCCACTCTGTTGCAGATTCTTGTGTCATCCATGAACAGGCATACTCTCCCTTCTAGCCCTTCTGCAATGTTGCTAATAAAGACACTAAAGAGGACCAGGCCTAGCACTGAGCCCTGTGGTACCCCCTGCTGGTCACTTTGCCTTCTCCAGAGTGGACACCACTTACCACCAGCCTCTGACTCCTGTAGCTTAACCAACTTCTTACCCAGTTTATAGCTTTTTGACCCACTCTCAGACAGGCCAGCTTTGTTCACCAGTCTTCTGTGGAACGGTGTCGAAGGCCTTACTGAAATCCAGGTGGGCCACATCTACCACTCCTCCCTGATCCACTACCCTGGTCACCCAGTTGAAGAACTTGACCAGGTTTGTCTGGCAAGACCTCCCCCCTGCTAAAACATGTTGCCTTGGCTCCTGTAATTTACTTGTTACAAGGTATTTCACTATCCTTTCCTTCAGTAGTGCTTCCATTACTTTGCCCACTACCGAAGTCAGCTGACAGGTTTGTAATATCCTGCCTCCTCCGTTCCCACTTTTGTTAAGTGGGACCACATCTGCCCTTCTCTGTCCCTCAGAATATCCCGTTTCTAATGATAAGTTGAACAGAGTTGTCAGAGGTGCAGCCAGCACCTCTTTGAGCTCCCTCAGTATCCCTGGGTGCACCCCATCAGGTTCCACTGCCTTGTCCACTTTTAATTGTGCTAATACCTTAAGGATCTTCTCCTCTGTCCATCTCCCCACCATGTATGCCCTTGTCCCTTATCTTTGTCCCGTCACCTACCCCTTCTTCTGTAAATACTAAACGAATGTATTTGTTCAATATGACTGCCTTCTTTTGGTCCACCTCCTTGCAAACTCCTTCTTCTCCTTTTATCCTAACTACTCCCCCTTTGGTCTTCCTAATCTTGCTTATATAAACAAGCAAGCTAGGTAGTTAATAAATGAGTTACTAGCTTTGCTTTGAAACATCATGGTTAACATACTGTAAGAGAGGAGGTAGCTGGTGTGTAACTACTACATTTGCTAATGTTTAACTCCTAAGTCACTGGAATCTAAAACAGAAATCTGCCTCCACATCTAGTTGGTTCACGTCAGCAAACCTTAACACAGGTTTACACACGGTGCTAGAGTCACAGAAGGGTTACGGGCCTCCTATGTGCGCTTTTTTACTTCAAAATTTTGTGGGTACATCCATTTCCACCTTCATTTGGGTGACGCTGATTTTACAAGTTGCAAAACAGTCCACTTGTGATCCTATATGGTAAACCTGTTCAATCAACTGCTGATAGCTTCAGTTCATTATAAAGGGAGCACTGTTTATTACTGGTCATTACCAAGGCCTATGGAATCTTGCAATCCCGCAGCTGCAGAACTTTATACAGAACTCTCACCATGCCTCAGAATATAGTGCTTTATAACATGAGGAAATATGGAGCAGATACTTGATTGGTCCAGTCCTGGCACCTGATCATGCATTAATGCATGATATACTCACAGTTGATGTGAGCAGGTGGCAGGCAAAATTAGTGAGCTGTGCTGGGTCTGTTTTGTGCTCCAAGGGAACGATCGTAAAGATAGCCATGTTTTTTCTAGTGTTAGCGAGTGGTCCGGTAAATCATAGCAAACCGAGCGGCAAGCAAGGAAAAACTGAAAAGTCCACTTTGTGTCCACTACCAAACTGCTAAGCACCAGCACAAGAGTGAGCGACACAGAGTATGTAGCTACCATGGCCACTTTCCCAGATGTCACCCCGTCTTCTCCTGTGTCTGGTGAAATGGCCCCCCTACCCATGCTCACCATCTGCAGCGATCCCAGTGTCTCTCACTTTGTGCTCCGTATCTCCGATACTGCTTGCCTGACTAGCTCCACGCTTTTCAGCCACATTGTGTGTGGCAGTTGCAGTGTGTCCAACACACAGCAGCAACAGAGAATGAGAGAGAGATACAATCAGCTGCCAAAGACACAGGAGAGAGAGAACCCCTTATGATTTTTCCCTTCCAGTTTGTGTTTAAATTTCTCAAGTTGCGAGAGCAGCGAGAGGCTGCATGTAGTGTGTGACCAAGGTACACAGAATCGGAGTAGCTCAGTGAGGAGACCAGGATAGGCAGACAGCAAGAACACAGTTGAGTGGAACAGAGTGACAGCTGCCGACTCTCTGAGGTACTTTGGGAGATACCTGCAATCAGAGGGCGCGACGGAGCTGTAGCCAGGACGGAAGAGAGAGCGACACAGTGACCCAGTGTGTAATTAAAGGTTCCTACACTGTCCTGTGTGCGTGCCTCAGAGATAGAGCAGTCGGGAGCAGTGCGGTTTGGTAGCAGTTTGTGGGGGGGGACACACAGAGTGTCGCTGACTCCAGAGAGACAGACACGCAGAGTGTGTAAATCAAGAGAGAGAGGCAGAGATAGACACAGAGACAGTGTTTAATTCACTCAGTAATTGCTGCAATTTCCTCGGTGTCTGTGTGTTTCTCCGTCTCTGTCTCTCTACATCGTAATCACTGTGCATGTTTAAAAATCTTTGCGGTAGTGAAAATGGACTATCTGTGTTGAGAGAGAGAAAAATGTCGGGAGAGTTAAACAGTGCAAAAGACACTCGGCATATGACTGTGCCACACTGCTTTGTTTGTATGTTTCACATTCCATTCTCCTGATTGTTTTACAGCACTGACAGCATCACAGACGTTCTGCTGGCGGCAGAACACATAATAAAGTTCCACTGTTTTAATGCAAAAATCATACATTCCCTGTGTTTTGTGACACTATTTAGTCACCCCATGTTATAAGCGCAATAACCCACTCCAGAGTGTGCAGGAATTGGGGATTAATCAACACCCCAGGTGCTGTGAGGGCACTCAGGCTGCGCCCTCATGCCTCACAATGCACCAGGGGTGTTGATTAATCCCCAATATCTGCACATCCTGTCATGAGTTATTGCTTACATAGAATTCAGTACTCTTTGTGGTTTTTCATTAAAATCACACTGTTTCCACACTGCCTGGCTCCCTTTCTCTTCTTGTTTATTCTGAAGCCCCTAATCTATGTTCAGCATGTAATGTCACTGATGACACCACATCATATTTCAGCCAACAGCAGGACTACATTCTGCCTGAGAAGCAAACAATTTATACCACCAGAATGAGCAAATGCCACTGCAAAATCCTAGGAGCCCTGCTACAAAAATCAGGACTGAAGGGCCACGGAGAACTAAGGGCCCTAGTCAACAATGACAGCTTCAGTCTGCTGTCGGGACTGTGGTTTAGTTATTTATTATTACTGACAGTTTCAGTCTGGAACAGGCATTGTGGTTGACCTATTAATCATTACCAATAGCTTCAGTCTAGAACAGGGATTGCGGTTAATTATTACTGGTAGCTTCATTCTGGTACAGGGATGGCAGTTTAGTTATTGATCATTACCGATCGCTTCAGTCCGGTACAGGGATTGCCATGTAGTTATTGATCATTATCAATAACTTCAGTCTGGTACATGGATTGTAGTTTAGTTACTTTTCATTATCACTAACTTCAGTCTGGCATAGGGATTGTGATTTTGTTACTTAAGCAATAAGGCACGACAGGGTGTGTGTTATTGTGTAATAACGTCACTCCTGGGGTGGGTCGAAGGACGAGGCGAAGCCGAGTGCTTCCGCCACCCCAGGAGTGACGTCATTACACAATAACATGCACCCTGGAGTGCCTTATTGCTATTATACAATGGCTTGTTGTGAAAAAATAAAAAATAGTTTTAAGAAGTGTGTTTTTATTACATTTCTATTGTTTTTTTTCCCTGTGGAAGGCATATATGGTGAAACAAGGAAAAGTAGTCCCCACTAGGTGGTGCTGGTGCTGCATGCTCCCCTTCCCCTGTATGTTCCTCGTAGGTGCTGAGCGTTTATTTTGGTATAGGTGTCTCTGTCACCTCCCCCATACTCACACAATTATTGTGGCCATATAGTTTAGTTTTGCTGCTTTCAATGACAGTTCTGTTAGCGAGCAAAGAAGGGTGCGAGCGCTGAGGCAGTCACGAACAGTGAACGGCATTTTGAAAGTAAAGCCGTGTCACCGCTCGTACCGGTCATCTCTTTCATTTAGAAGCAGCAGTTGTTTGTTTCTTCTTCTGGTTCTCCTGGTACTACTGGTATGTAGTGGGAGAAGATCCGTGACAGTTCCGATAGCGAGGGAAGAAGGGAGCGCGTGCTGAGACAGTCACTGAACAGTGAACGGCATTTTGAAAGTAAAGCTGTGTCACCGCTCGTAGCGGTCATCTCTTTCATTTAGAAGCAGCAGTTGTTTGCTTGTCCTTCTGGTTTTCCCGGTACTACTGGCATGTACTGGGAAAAGAAAAAAATACAAAAATAAGCTTGATATGCGGGCATGTGAAGCCGTGTCGTCGCCAGGGTAGTGCAGCAGGGAGGGGTATCTTTAACTGTGCTGCGGTCATATTTGTGTCTGCCCTAGATACAGTGATGTTATTGTCTAATATCATCACTGTCTCTACGGGTCAGTAGCCAATCAGAATGATAGGATTTTTCTTGCCATTGTATAATGTTCATTATTGATGGTTTCAGTCTGGTACAGGGGTTGTGGTATAGTCATTGATCATTACCAATAACTTCAGTCTAGTGCAGGGACTGTGGTTTAGTTACTTTTTTATCACCGATAGCTTCAGTCTGGTACAGGGATTGCGTGTAGTTATTGATCATTACCGATAACTTCAGTCTGGTACACGGATTGCAGTTTAGTTACTGATCACTACCGATAACTTCAGTCTGGTACATGGATTGCGTGTAATTATTGATCATTACCGATAACTTCAGTCTGGTACATGGATTGCGAGTAATTATTGATCATTACCGATAACTTCAGTCTGGTACACAGATTGCAGTTTAGTTATTGATCATTACCGATAACTTCAGTCTGGTACATGGATTGCGTGTAGTTATTGATCATTACCGATAACTTCAGTCTGGTACACGGATTGCAGTTTAGTTATTGATCATTATCGATAACTTCAGTCTGGTACATGGATTGTGTGTAGTTATTGATCATTAATGATAACTTCAGTCTGGTACGTGGATTGCAGTTTAGTTATTGATCATTACTGATAACTTTAGTCTGGTACATGGATTGCAATTTAGTTACTGATCATTATCGATGACTTCAGTCTGGTACATGGATTGCATGTAGTTATTGATCATTACCGATAACTTCAGTCTGGTACATGGATTGCATGTAGTTATTGATCATTACCGATAACTTCAGTCTGGTACATGGATTGCAGTTTAGTTATTGATCATTACTGATAGCTTCAGTCTGGTACATGAATTGCGTGTAGTTATTGATCATTACAGATAACTTTAGTCTGGTACATGGATTGCAGTTTAGTTATTGACCATTACCGATAACTTCAGTCTGGTACATGGATTGCGTGAAGTCATTGATCATTACCGATAACTTCAGTGTGGTACATGGATTGCATGTAGTTATTAATCATTGCCGATAATTTCAGTCTGGTACATGGACTGCATGTAGTTATTGATCATTACCAATAACTTCAGTCTGGTACATGGATTGCAGTTTAGTTATTGATCATTATTGATAGCTTCAGTCTGGTACATGGATTGCGGTTTAGTTACTGATCATTACCGATAACTTCAGTCTGGTACATGGATTGCGTGCAGTTATTGATCATTACCGATAACTTCAGTCTGGTACATGGATTGCAGTTTAGTTATTGATCGTTACCGATAACTTCAGTCTGGTACATGGATTGCAGTTTAGTTATTGATCATTACCGATAGCATCAGTCTGGTACATGGATTGCAGTTTAGTTATTGATCACTACCGATAGCTTCAGTCTGGTACAGGGACTGGGTGTAGTTATTGATCCTTACCGATAACTTCAGTCTGGTACATGGATTGCAGTTTAGTTATTGATCATTACCGATAGCTTCAGTCTGGTACAGGGACTGCGTGTAGTTATTAATCATTACCGATAGCTTCAGTCTGGTACATGGATTGCAGTTTAGTTATTGATCATTACCGATAGCTTCAATCTGATACAGAGACTGCGTGTAGTTATTGATCATTACCGATTGCTTCAGTCTGGTACATGGATTGCAGTTTAGTTACCGTTCATTATCACAGACTTCATTGGCATAGGGATTGCAGTTTAGTTACTGTTCACTATCAATAGCTTCAGTCTGGTACATGGATTGCAGTTTAATTACTGTTTACTATGACCAGCTTCAGTTTGGTACAGGGATTGTGGTTTTGTTACTGTTCATTATCGATAGCTTCAGTTTGGTACAAGGATTGCAGTTTAGTTACTGATCATAACCAATAGTTTCAGTCTGGTACAGGGATTGCGGTTTAGTTATTGATCATTACCAATAGCTTCAGTCTGGTACACGGATTGCAGTTTAGTTACCGATCATTGCCAATAGCTTCAGTCTGGTACAGGGATTGCGTGTAGTTATTGGTCATTACCAATGGCTTCAGTCTGGTACATGAATTGGAATTTAGTTATTGATCATTACTGCTAGCTTCAGTCTGGTAGAGGAATTGGAATTTAGTTATTGATCATTACTGCTAGCTTCAGTCTGGTAGAGGGATTGGAGTTTAGTTATTGATCACTACTGCTAGCTTCAGTCTGGTATAGGAACTGTGGTTCAGTTATTAATTATTACCAGTAGCTTCAGTTTAGTAAAGGGATTTTGGTTTAGTTCTTGATCATTACCGACAGCTTCAGTCTAGAACTGGGATTATGTATTACCAGAAGAGGAGTTACATTAATGCACAGCTTAAAAAGCAGGAATTTAACACCCAGACATGGGAAGACCCAACTCCGTACATTTAAATATGGAGATCCCCACAGGGTGAGCAGGCCATCTCAAAAATATACAGATTTCTGACCCATTTACTTGCCCATCATGCTGAACCAGTGAAAGTAAGCTGGGAAAAGGAACTCAATATAGTAATAAATATGAGAGACTGGGCAAGGGTTTGGTTGGGAGTATGGTCCACTTCCTCCTCTCCAACTTGGAGAGAATTTATATGGTGAGTTTGAATTAGATTCTTCCTAGTACCTATGGTTGTGGCCCATAGAACCCCAGAAGCCCCATCCAGTTGCTGGAGAGGATGTGGGGATCAGCTAGCTACACATAGTCATATCTTTTACCAATGTCCTAAATTACATAATTTTTGGTCCTCTCTCTCCCGTCATATCACATGCCTGCTGGACATCAAGAGCCCATTAACAGGTGCAAACTGTAGCCTGGGTATACCCCCCCCCCCCGAGAGGAATAAGGGGAAAGGACACATTGTACCTATGGTCCATTTTGCTATGCGCTGCCTATAAAGTAATTAATAAGCGATGGCTCCAGCCTGACCCTCCAGTACTAGCAGACTGGAAAACATTACTTTTAAATATCCAACATAGTGAGCAGCTATTTTTCTCCCTGCATAACAGAAGGGAAGTGTTTATCTCCCTATGGAACAGATGGGAACTGTACCTAAATCAGATTTAACACCTAAGAGATGGAGAGACTCCTTGCAGTGCTATTCAAATAACTAGAGCTTTAACACCATTGGTGGAGGGCTTTTTGGCTCCCATACAAGACCATGAACATAACGCCCTTTCGCCCTAGGAAGGGCTAGGCAATTTTAATCACAGCAACCTGTTCACCCTACCTTTGATGTCCATGAAATAGATAAAAATCAATGAGACAATATGCCCATGTTCTTAATTACGATGAGTTATTTAAGCAATAATGCACGACAGGGTGTGTGTTGTGCTGGGATAACATCACGCCTTGCGTGGTTGGGCGCCGAGTGCGTCCAACAGCAAGGCATGACGTTATCCCAGCACAACACACACCCTGGAGTGCAGTATTGCTATTATGCAATGGCTCCAGTGTACAAAAGTAGGGGTGCAGGTTTTATCTTTTAAGTTTTTTATGTTTTATTTGAAGAAAATGCCATGTAACCTTCCACCCAAAAAGTAGTCCACGAGATCTGTGCATTTTCAGATGGAATTTTTTTTACTTTGAACAAGTAGTCGTCCCCCCCCAGTGATTTTTTTCCATCAGGATTCCCATCAGAACTGTGAACCCTCTGCAGCTTTGAGCAGTCTTTTTTTTTTTTTTGGTACTACAGCTGTAGGGTATGCTGGCAAGTTGAAGCGTTTACATCGGAGAGTGTAGCAGCAGATCGTAAAATCTGCAGACTGGTAAGTACCAGTTCTCCGTTTTTGAAAACAAGATGCACTGAACTGTGAAAGATTTTTCTCACAAAAGCAAAATGTTACTGTGGACAATCTTGTTTGAAACAGCCACGGAGTACAGGAGCTGAAATGTGAAGCTGCTGGGCATGACAGTGTTTTGTGCTATTTGAAAAAAATCACGCGACGTTTACTATGCTGTCAGCCACGCGCTGTAACAGACAGCTTCTGTTTTGTGGCTAGAGGGTGGAAAAAAAGGATACAAAAGAATTTTGTATTGTGGGAGACTGGGAGTTTCTTTGTGATTGGGCTCACTAAAGCAGTAGTGAAATCAAATTCTCACGGCTCCTTTTTCCCTCGTGCACCGCGCGACCGGCGGTTATGGTCATCTCGGTTCACTGAAACTGCTTGGTTTACGGGAAAAACAGCTGCCGTGAAAGAATTCCAGGCTTTTTTTCTGTGCTGCTAACTCTTCATTTAATAATCCCTTTATCAGTAACTTTGGTATTAATGGGATAAGAAAAGAGGACTGCCATTAAGACAAGAGGTAATCAAATTGTAGCGGGTGGTGAGGAGGGTCACAGACGTGAGTCCTGTGGAGTGATTTAAGTTAAGTGTACATGCAGTCGTCTGTGTGCTGGGACTAGACCCGTGATGTTGTACTGGGATAACATCACGGGTCCAGTCCCAGACTGACCAATCAGAGGTCAGCATTCTTTCTTGCCATTGCATAATGCAATATAACATTTCTGCACTTGCTAAATATTAATTGCCCAAAGCTGCATTTTTTTTTTGTTTATTCATTGTTTTTAAATCACATGGGTTAGGTTTCAACCCTCATACTGTAACTGAAACCTTTATTCTTTGTATTAGCCTTTGAACTTTGTACCTGTGCAATGTATATGTACTATGTTACACAGAATGTACAATCTTGAAAATAAAATAAGGATATAAAAAAAAAAGAACTGGGATTATGGTTGTGTTATTTATCACTACCAGTAACTTCAGTCTGGAACAGGGATTGCAGCTGAGTTATCTATTATTATTGGCAGGTTCAGTCTGGTACAGGAACTGCTGCTGAGTTATCTATTATTACTGGTACGTAGAGTCTGGTACATGGATTGCAGTTTAGTTATTGATCATTACTGATAGCTTCAGTCTGGCAAAGGGATTTGGCTTTAGTTACTGATCATTACCGACAGCTTCAGTCTTTACAGGGACTGCAATCTAGTTATTGATCATTACTGATAGCTGTAGTCTGGTATTGGGACTGCAGTTTAGATACTGATCATTACCAATAGCTTTAATCTGGTGTAGAGACTGCCATTTAGTTATTGATCATTACAGATAGCTTCAGTTTAGTACAGGGATTTTGGTTTACTGTGGTTTAGTTACTGTTCATTACTCGTAGCTTCAATTTGGCACAGGGATTGTGGTTTAATTATTGATCATTACAGAAAGCATTCGTCTGGTACTGGGGTTGCAGTTTATTTAATGATCATTACCAACAGTTTCAGTTTGGTGAAGGGACCGTGTTTCAGTTTTTGATCATTACCGATAGTTTTAGCCTAATACAGGGATTAGGGTTTAGTTGCTGATCATTACCGACAGCTTCAGCCTGATACAAATGTAACCCCTAGGTGGCGCTATCCCAAGGGCTACTACCCGTGCCTGCTTGGCTAGTAGCAGGTTAAGGGGCCTAAGTCCTGAAACGGGTGCCTCCACCCAGAGGTCAGGGTAGGCAGTGGTCAAGCTAACCTGGGCACAGCCCTCCGGGACACTGTAACCCCCCCCTTTCCCCTCTAGTGGCCTGAACACTGTACAATAATCACTTTCACAATACCCCTGGTACACCACACAAGTACCCACACTGTTTTCACTTACCAACAGGGCTGGTTCCTCTGGCTCAACCCTGGGGACCCCCTGTAAAACAAGGTTATGCACAGCAAATAGTAACAGTACAGTACTTTGAGCACAAACTGGAACCACAGTCAGATTACATGCAGAAAAAATTAGATCTGATTTATTCAGCGGACTTGAACAAGGGAGGGGCAAAATCAGGTTAGTTATCTTAAAGGTTATATCAATCAAGCAGTTATGCATGCACTTTGAGTCGCCCACACAGTCACACCTCTGGGTACCCAGGTGGAGAAGAGATGGGCTAGCCAGGACTGATGCCCGGGGTTGGCTGGCGTCGCAGCTGGTTAGGGCCCTGTGATGGAAAACACAACACGCACAGTATACAATATTTGTAATCCGGAGCCAGAGGGCTCAGTTCGTAAAGGAAACGAAACAACAAGACAATCAGATGACACACTCAGATTAAGCTGTTGTTGCAGGGAGCTACCCTGGTATTTATTCACGATCCCCAAGACCGGACACAGGCTGGATGAAAATCGAGACTGCAGGTGGTTGATCTGGAATGCCAGGAGAAGCAGGGCCCACACAAGTCGCAGAAGCTTCATTCCCGTTCAAGCGTGGAGCAGGGGGCTGATCCCCAGGCAGGTCTCTTGTCGATGGCTTCTCTGCGCAGTGGGTAGTCTGGCTGGGCCAGTCTGGCAAGGCCCAGACCGCATGGAGACAAATTCGGATGCAGTCCATTTTGGGCTGGAATCAGCTTCCAGCAAGCAGAACACAGTTCACACAGTGAGGGACTAACTCACAACCTACTAGCAGCTCATAGCACATTTACATGTACGGGAATTCTACTGTACCAGGCAAAGCGCTCCCTGGTCACAATCGCAAAGTCTCTGCACACACCGGGAGTTTAGGGGTAGCTGGAACTCCTGACAGGCCAATCGCATTCAGCAAAAATCTTCGGTCTTCCCCAGGCTGAGCCTGTCTCACTTCAGTAGCTTACTTTAGTCACACAAACTTGGAGTTAGTCCAAAATAATTCTCTTCTCTCCCTCTCAGGAGCAACAGACAGACATGCGGGCCAAAAACTCAGCCTTTTCACAATTCTCCCATGCGAATCCACTCAGGACTGCTGCTCAGAATCACTTCAGCTCCTTGCTCTTCAGTTTCCAGCTTAGATCTAACTGAAAACTGCCAGCAGCCCGGGACTTCCCCAAGATCCAAAAGGTTTGGTTGGCTGATTTGGCTGTCAGTCAAGGCAAGAGCTCCCCCTTCAGTTACAAAAAAGGTGCAAAAAGTTCAAAACTACAATTCCTACAGATTTTGACTTCAGACAGCTCCTGTAGTCCGGCTACATTTTAGGACCCACCAGTACTGTTTAGTCCAATTTGCAGTCCAGGACCAAGATAGTAGAGACAAACAAAACACTCCTTGCTACAAAGAAAGCAGATTAGACAAACTACACTATCATTATCACTCTAAATGATTTTCAGCAAATAGTTACATCTTTCAACAGAGCTCCCTCTCAGATTAAAAGAGCTGCAATCAGGCAGCTCTTAAAGAGACAGTACACAGAGGCTATACAGGCTCTGGTAATCACATTTAAACTGCTAAAACACAGGACACCAGCCTGGCAGTGAGCATTTAGGCAAGTTCAAGGAAGACTTTTTGGGAACCCCCATTTGTGTGTGTGTGGGGGGGGGTTACACAAGGATTGCGGTTTAGTTTCTGATCGTTACCAACAGCTTCAGTCTGGTATGGAGAATGGGGTTCAGCTATTGATCATTACCAGTAGTTTCAGTCTGGTACAATAACAGCACTTTAGTTATTGATCATTACCGATAGTTTCAGTCGATACAAGGACTACGGTTTAGTTACTGATCATTACCAATAGCTTCAGTCTGTTATGGAGAATAAGGTTCAGTTACTGATCATTACCAGTAGTTTCAGTCTGGTACACAGATTGTGGTTCAGTTATTAATTATTACTGATAGCTTCAGTTTAGTAAAGGGATTTTGTTTTAGTTGTTTATCATTACCGATAGCTTTAGTCTAGAACTGGAATTATGGTTGCGTTATTTATCATTACCAGTAGCTTCAGTCTGGAACAGGCATTGCTGTTGAGACATTTAGTATTACTGGTAGCTTCAATCTGGTACAGGGATTGTGGTTTAGGTATTAATCATTACTGATAGCTTCAGTCTGGTAAACGGATTGGGGTTTTGTATTGACCATTACCGATAGTTTTAGTCTTGCACAGGGATTGCGATCTAGTTAATGATCATTACCAACAGCTTCAGTCTGACTACTGATCATGACCTACAAGCTTCAGTCTGGTAGAGGGACTGCCGTTTGGTTACTCATTACTGATAGCTTCAGTCTGGTTACCAATAGCTTCAGTCTGGTAAAGGGATTGCAGTTTAGTTATAGATAATACCGATAGCTTCAGTTTAGTACAGGGATTGCGATTTAGTTACTGATCCTTACTGATAGCTTCAGTCTGGTAAAGGAATTATTTATTTATTAATTTAAAAGTTTTACCAGGAAGGCATGCTGAGCAGACTACCGCTCGATTCCAGATGCGTCCTGGGGGGTGTAGGGGATGGGAGGATACATACAAAATTCAAAGTACAGACATTTCCAAAATAAATACAGAAAAGTTAACTATTATTATGGTCCAATTATAGATAATACTGATAGCTTCAGTTTAGTACAGGGATTGCGGTTTAGCTACTGATCATTATCGATAGCTTCAGTCTGGTAAAGGGATTATGGTCCAATTATAGATAATACCGATAGCTTCAGTTTAGTACAGGGATGGCGGTTCAGTTACTGATCATTATGGGTAGCCTGCATCTGGTACAATGATTGCAGCTTAGTTATTGATTATTACCAATAGCTTCAGTCTGGTACGGGGATTGGGGTTTAGTTTTTGACCATTGCCAATGGCTTCGGTCTAGCACAAGGACTGCCGTTTAGTTATCATCACTGACAGATAGCTTCTGTTTAGTACAGGACTGCGGTTTCACTGTTAGTCAATAATGATAAGCTTCAGTCTGGTTAGTAGTAGGGTTTAGTTACTGATAATCATAACAGAGGCAGCTTCTAATTACCTGGGAACTCATTTGAAATGGGAGGTTCTTCTATGAGTTTGACATCCCAGCACTGCATTACACTTCAATGAAATCTATGATAACCTACTCTAATTTCAATTTATATGATCAAGTTTGGGTCTCCTTGTTAGCCCAGCGTAGTTAGCATGTCACCCTTCCACGCAGGCAACTCGGATTTGGAAGTATGCACAGGAAGCCTTTGAACAAGCACCAAGGTTAGAGAGTGCTACTGGTAGCATTGCTCATCTGACCAGGAACGGCTTGATGCTGTGTCCAAGGTGGCAGCACCCCCTGCGAGGGGCAAAGAAGTATGTCTTTTCCACAGGGTAGCTGCAATCTGCAACACTGGCACTATACAATGCAACCAAGTGGTGGGAAGCCATGGGAGAGAAAAACCCCACAGTGCTGTCTATATTTTTTATTTTATTTATTTGTTAACCAGGCAAGTACTCTGAACCACAAGCCCATCCTCAGGAGTGACCCGGAGCCACCTGCAGAATGCTGATGGTCAACAGCACTCTTAGACACCATGCAGCGGTGAACCTATTGGGGTGGCTGTTGTCAGGGTTGGGAGGTTGCAAAGGAGAAACCTGAGGACTAGGAGCAACTCGAGGACCCAGAGCAACCTGAGGGCCAGAAAGGGCCTTGGCTCATATGTTTACCCTGTTAACAAAATAAATAAATAAAAAACAAGGACTGGGAGCAACCTGAGAACCAGGAAGGCATCAATGAAGTACAAAACGCAGGATTAAAAAAAATGGTCATGGGGCAGTCCGATGGCCTACTGGAAGCGATGTACACTTCTCTGCTGGCAACCCAGGTTTGGGAGTGGTCTTGGAGAGCAGACATCTGGCGGCCAGGGTGGGGGGCTGCTGCCAACAGTGTCCTGCTGGCTCGGGTTGGGAACAGCAGGTGCCCAGGAACACAGTAGCTCCTTGCTGGGGCCAGGCAGCCTACTCCCATGCAAGGGGTACTGCATACTGTACATCCAGTGTTCCCTGTGTTGTCTGAAGCCATAACTGGCTGGTCTATATCACAGGGTGGAGAGAGGCACAGTAACAATGGGAGAAAATGAAGGAAAAACCCAGGACAGCAGCACGAAGGCCGACCTCCTGTAGACCTTGCAGCGCTAACAAGGCACCTGTCTCACAGACCACAGCCTCAAACTATTGAGGAAGTTGCACTCCCTGGGAGATGGAGACAGGGGGCAAACCATGGTGGAGCAAGGAGGCACGGGTAAGTACCTGGAGAAGGTGGGTGATGAAGCTGAGGGGACAGACTGGAGAAGGGGGGCTGCCTAATGCAGACAGATCAACAAAGGGTTGCCAAAAAAAAAAAAAAGCCATGGATAGACATTTGATTTAGTCTGGGTGATCATTATGCAAGGTTCACCTGCAGACTGAGATCCAGAGAGAAATAAATAGAACACCTACAGAAAAATTCAGTCTGCCAAAATGACAGATAATCTCACATACCTTTATTTCATCTTTAAATGTGCAGGAGCAAGACCACAGTGTGGTTGCAGTAATACATGTAAGCAGTAGTACACATGCTTACATACTGGGAACCATCACGATGCCAAATGACTCAACATGCAAATAAGCCTAATATTTTACCCTGCCAACTGCAGAGCTTCATCAGAGGTACCCCTAAACAAGTGTTAAACTACAACTATTATGAGTCCTGCTGCAACAGTATGGCTCTAATTTACACACATAGGAGACCACACAAAACCCAGCTTTGGTGGTGTGGGGAGGGAACATACTGTGACTGCCGATGCTCCTGGCTGCTCTGTAAGTCTGAGTCCATGTGCGCTGGAACCCCTAGCCCCAGGTTGGCAAAAACCAATACAGAGGCAATGTCAGAGGGCAGTTCTTCACGGAGAGGGTGGCAGAGGCCTGGAACAGACTGCCGGAGGAGGTGGTAGGATCCAAAATGGTGGAGGGATTCAAGAGAGCTTGGGACAGACACATGGGATTGGGAGGAGGGGTGAAAATCCACAGACAGTATAATGGGATAGGGGGGCAGGGGAGGATGTAAAGGGCAGACAAGATGGGCAGGCATGGCCCTTTTCTGCCGTCAAATATCTGTGTAATCTTTGCAATCAAACCAGTCCCATAACGACAGGGGGATCCAAGTAGTTGAAGACGTTCATGGATCTCTTTCACATTTCAATAGCATTTTGCTGCATTTTCAATGCAGTTTGAAGCACAGACAGTATTAAAGATCATCAGAGTTTAAAACTGCATTCATACGACCTTCAGTTAATTGTGTGCCTACACCCATAAGTTTTAATGGACGAGGGCATGAGAGGAACTGAATATCATGGGGTTAAAGATCAGCAGTCAGCTTTCTTTGGAACAAATTGCTTTTACTTTAGATTAATTTTGAAAATTCTTTCTAACTTTCCAAATCGTGTCAAACACAAGAGTGAAATGCACTGGATAAAAAGGGGAAACACCAAATGCACTGAAGAAAATACAGTAAAATTGCCAAAAGACACTGTCAAGGTTCAACTCTCAACTTTGACTAACAGATTCGGGAAGGTAGAGCCAAGGTACTCAAGCTTCAGAGGAAGGCGACATCGAACGACCAATGAAGCAGTGGCATCTACAGTAATATGTGGCACCACTGTCAAACATACATTACCCTACATGTGCCTGATCATCAATGTCTGTCCTAGCGAAGCCGTATCAGACTGCTTTGCATAAGAATTTGCATACCATGATCCCTTGCACTGGGACTGAGGCTTTAGAGTATGTGTGTGGTTTTCTGAGGTCCACAAAAACTATATATACACATACAGTGAAATGTGATCAAAAGTGAAAGGGGTCTAATCACACAAAAAAAGAAAAATCCTCCCCTCTCACTGCACTGCTGCTGTTACTAGAGGACTAAAGCTGAAGCACATGTTATGGAGATTGCCTCTGAACTCTAAAGTACTGCTCAGTTCCTGTATCTTAGATAGCACATGACCACAGTTATGTGTCTAGCTATTGCAAAATCAGCCTGACGTAACAGCTGCCACCATGGTAATGGGCTGTCCTGGCTTGTCTCGCACTTGCCTACAACCACTTTAAAGAACCCCCCCCAATTACTGGATCCACATCTCAACTATGCTGTAAACCACTGCACGAGTCAATAGGGCCCTTGGTGGTGGTGGTGGGGGCACTGGAGTATAGAGGGCTTGGGAGGACCTGGACTGGTTCCCAAAGATGGAGAAGTGTCAGAGCAGCTGACATCCACAGTAACACAGTCATTTAAGGTCAGAAGGGACTTCAGTTCCATCAAGTCCACCCTCCCCTCTTCATAAGCTGGACCAACTGGTATGCTGTGCATACATGTACTAATTTATAGGGATTTGCCACTGCCACATACCCTACAACCCAGCATACCATGTGATTGTCTTGGTAAGCAAGAAAGGTTAAATAAACAGGAGTAGTTGTGGGTTGGAGACAACTATTGTGGTGCCAAGCAATGGGTAATCACTCTGGCACATTGGCAACCAGCACTCGCACTCAGAGCCTGGGACGTCAGGAGCAGAGTCCGACAGGGAGGGTTCAGAGGGACCTCGCGGTCGCTCTCCTTCTGGGGGAGAGGCTTTCACAACACTGCTCTGTAGCAGCTCATGATGCTGGTGGGTGGAGGTGCCTTTGACAGTGTAGGTGACCACGTGTCATTAGGCACCCCCCTCCCCTGGCATGCTGCAGTGGCCCGAGAATGTGGGTGGATGGGAGAAAAGGCAATGGGGGATCGTTCTGGCATGCTGGCCACTGGGGTTGGGACATCTGGAGCAGAGTCCAACAGGGAGGGTTCAGAGGGTCCCTTTGGTCACTCTCCTCCTGGGGGAAGGGATTTTCAATGTACTGCTCAGTAGCAACTCGTGGTGGTGTATGGAGGTACCTTTGATAACGTGGGTGGTATGTAAGCAATAATACCTGACAGGGTGGATGCTATTGTGCTATACAGGACCACCCAAGGGTGTAATGAAGCCTGACACCACAGGCGGAGGGACTTACAGCCCCTGGATGGTCCGGTATAGCACAATACCGCCCACCCTGGACAGTATTATTGCACTTAGAAAATGGGCACTGTATCATATATGATTTAAAAAAAAATAATTTTTATGTTTAACTGTTAAACGTCTTTGATATTTGATTAATTTTGTAATAAAATAGTTCCTCCACCTGCACTGGAGTGCTGTGTTGTCATGGTTAACCACACACAAGCGCGGACACACACACACATATGACTTACATTGGTAAAATACTTTTTTTTTTTTTTTTAACGTTTTGTTTAACTGCAGTGTGCTTCATCCAGCGGCAGTCCCTTCAACAGTATAGTAGGAACTCGGGTCAGTTGCTGAATCAACAGACAGCAATCTCCTTTTTTTTTTTTTATTTTAAGTATTTCATTTTTCAAAAGAAGAAAAAATAATTGAGATTGTTCATCGCCCCCCCATTTAACAGCACTGGCCCATCTGAAATTGGACTCGACAACAAAGTGCACCACAATCACCAAGTGTCTGCGGACCCCAATAATGTTAGATAGGGAGACACCTGTTTCAGAGCAGAAGTGAGGTACTTTGGTGTTCACCTTTTATATTTATTTTCTTGTTTGTCAGATAAAGATCAGCCTGAGAAGGAGACGCTATTTTGGCACAAAACATCTTCTCGATTGCAAAATCCCACACTGGGTTGAGAGAGAGGGAGACTGCTACATTCGGTACTGTGACTGTGTCTGATGAGAGAATCGGCAGTTTCTTCCTTTTCCATACTACAGATGGACATCCATCAGTGGCACGGGAAACTAAGAAAGCATCGCTGCTCTTGTACACAGTGCAGCTATCAGAGCTTCAGTAGCCAACTGACAAGTCTCTCTCTCTCTTGCTCAAATCAGTTTGTAGTTTAGCAGTCGATTGGACTGACTGTTTTCTTTTTGCTTTTATCGGTCTTTTTACTTTTGCGCAATAAGAGAGAGTCGTGAGAGGTAGTGTTTGGTAGGCCGTCAACTCGCTCAGTAAGAGAGGAACATTTTTTTCTAACAATAAAAAAAAAACAGTGGATGCTTTCGGTGAGATGCAGTAGAGCTGGAGCATGTCGGGGGAAACGGGTTAAAGTAGTCAGCTGGGTCCAGGTTTAATGATCAGCTCCTTGTTTTTAAACTTCATTTTTGTGTTTTTTTTTTTTAATGTATAAAAGGAAGGTAAGCGTGAGTTGTGAGGTAGGGGGCAGGGTCTTGGCCAGCTGACAACTGCCCCCCTGGGAAACCGATCGGACTGACTGCTTCTTTGTTATTTCCTTCCTTCTTTTTTGATTTGTGCCAGCTGTTTATTTTATTGTTTAGGCACATTTCAGAGGGAGTGGAATGTTTGGCCAGCTGCCAAGTCGCCTGCTAGGCGAGCGGGAAAAAATGGCACAGACAGATGGGGAGGGGGCTGTGGACAAGTATAATGGGTGGTTTACTGCTGCTTTTAAATGAAGAACTGTACATTTTTTTGTGTTTTTTTTTGTTTCTAGGGGAAACTAGTTGCAATGCTTGTGCCATGAGTCTGTGGCAAGGGCTGACTCGCTATGGGTAGTATCTGTCGTTAAGCCACACATAAAATGGCAGTGATTTGAAATTAAAATTAGGTGGCTTCAGCCAATTAGGAAACAGGGTGGGCACTAGGATCCTGGTGATGGGGCAGGCTAGGCTGGTACTTTTAATACCAGGGCTCTGTTGTCTGATTGATGCCCGCCTTGGCAGGGGTATCAGCCAGTCAGAGCCCAGAGATTTTTTAGCCCATTTTTTAAATGCCATTTGCCCCCCCCTTCCCAGGTCAGCCACAGCGTGTGCAAGAATGTGGGTGGATGGGAGAAAAGGCAGAAATGCCACACTGGTATGCTGGATGATGGCACTGCAATCCCCCCCACTGCCAATGGACCCTCCCCCCAGCTAAGGAGCCCCTCAGCCTCCAACCAATGTGTGTTTGTTCTTCCTCTAGGTCACAGGGAGACCTATAGCAGGGACAAGCCAGCAAAAATGGGATGGTAGGAAAGGATCACGGCTATGCTCCTCCGTGATGACTGGAGGTGGCCCCCTAGCAGGCCAAGCTGGCCCCAGGATAAGAGAAACTGCAGCTCTGGGAGAGGACTCCAAAGATGGAGTGCGGGAATGAGTCTGGCAGGTAGAAGGGGTGGTGTTCTGAGGCCTGAAAGAGTGAGGTGCCTGTGGGCACAAGGAGGAGAATAAAAACATCAGACAAAAAGAAACAATTATTGAAACGCACTAATAATCCTTGAAAGGAAGAAGTAGTGGGGGGTAGGGGATAACGACATGTAGCAACAGGAATATCTCAATTATACTGTCAACCCAAATTAGCCACAAATCTGTAGCAGAGCTCTGTTAATGGAGACTGATAGGCATGTAAGGTGATTTTGCCATGACTTATTTTAAATACCACAGGATTTGCTTTCACAGACGCAGAGGATAGGAGAGGTAATCTAGTGTCATTCTGAACAGAATGTCACTGTATTCACAGTTTCATGGTATACTGCAGTACAGGAAGTCAAGGAGCATTCATGTCTACGTTTTTCTGCTATACACGCCACCTTAACTGTGTTTCCAAACCTTCTGCCCTTGATGTCCCTCAATACCCTGCCCCTCCACCCCCATAACTTGGAGAGGAAAGTCCAACCCTAACAAATACTGCTTTCACAGTCACACTGTGAAAGGTGGACTGGCCCACAGGAACTGCGGCAGTGGTAGGAATAACCTGCCACAAAAAAGAAAACCGTAGGCTCATTAATTATATCATCCCAGTTAGTAATCTAAACAAAGCAAAAAAAAAAAGATCTCGCCACTTTTGCCCCACAAAACCATCCTCTGGTGGAGCTGCTAAAGAATACAGATGAAAAATTAATATTCTATTATACAGTAGGTTTGTTTTGTCCATAAACACTCTGCTAAAGCGTTAAGCATTTCACCATAGTTTGCAACAAGACTTTTCCACCTGGCTATGTTGTCCAGTAACGTCACTAACGCATGCCAGTTGAAGGCACCCTCAATCTGCGCAGCTGCTGGGGCCTCATTCCCACCTACAGCAGGCCCTGGCCAGAGCCAGTGAAAGTTTTGTTTTGGAAGGAACAGTTTTGGGAGGGGAAGGGCTAAACACGGTCTTCCAACAAACATTCTCAATATATTTCCTATGCAGTTTGCAAGTGCAGTAAGAAACAGCACCCCAAAAAGGCAGTACAAACTAAGAAATGCTAACAGGATATAAGCAAGTCCCATCCCTGCCATGCAAACAAACAGCTAGCAAAAATACCTTTCCTAGGATAGCTCCATGCTCATTTTAGGATTTTGTTTTCTGGCAGATCGGAGCAGGAAATGGGACAGTGGTTACACTTTTGTGGAGAGTACAGCATATTAAGTCTTTTCATGGTACGTAATTATTTGGAAATTATACATCTCAAACAGGATATATTGAACCAGGAGTTTGAATAAACACGGCTGATTGAACTGGGAGTTGTACTGCTCCGTATCCCAGCAGGGTATACTCATATTAAAAACAAAAAAAAAAGGAAAAAAAAATGTGTTAAATAACACCGTAGCAACACAGAGCATGCATTCACAGTCCTTGGTGTACAGTACTAAACATCCTAACAGGCAAACAGTGCTAGCACTAGGGGAATATTACTAATGTTTAGAATTCAGTATTTGTACAGTAAAAAAACATTATATGAATCAAGCTACTTCCAACCTATATACTATTTTCTAGGTTTCTGTATCTACTGCTGTGTGTCTCTTTCTTAATTCAATTGTGTCTCTTTCTTAATTCAATTTTTTCAATTTTATTGATTCAGAAGATACCTTTGAGCCCAAGCTCTTTTACAAAGGTTCCACGCCAGTGACAAGACATGAACAAACAACATGTGAAAGCATAGTAGAAACAACACTCTGCTAGCATATGTACAAAGAACACTGTGGAATACAAGCTGGAGCAGAGGGAAACAAAAGCACAGTAGTAGAGGCAGAAAATGGTGCAGCCCCTTGGGGCCTTGTCATCAGGTGTGGGGGAAGGGGAATGGACAGGGAGGTTGTGAAACAAGGTGGGTGTTGCAGTTAGGCAGGAGGGGCCTTGTCTTAACAAAGTGCAGCCAGGGGGCATGAGACTAGTGAGGGATAATAGCTGCTACACTCATAAATTCGGCAGAGGATTCAGATACAAGGGTTAGTTGCAGGAACATTTAGAGATCGTACTTAGATGTTGTTTGAGGTTAGTTTTGAAATTTGCTAGACAGGTGGTGGCAAGGAGGTACTCGGGTAATTCATTCAGCCACAGTGGGGCACGGTAGGGAAAAGTCCATTGCCCAAGCGAGGTGCGGCGGAAGGGGATGGACAGCGCCCCTCTTGTCCTCCCCCTAGTGGCCTGTGGTGTGTTTGCAGCCACTAACAGATTGCCAACACATGGTGGTGTATTCCCCATAAGTCCTTTTTTTCCCTAGGGTGCACATCTGATGAATGACCCTGTTTTTTAGGGGTAGCCAATTTGTGAGTTCATACAGAGTACAGGTGTGTGCATCATTTCTGAATAAGAACTTTTTCCTGAGCTGTTTGGGCAAGAGGACCGTGAAGTTGAGCGGTTCCGTCAGCCCCAAACAGCATGCAGTAACACTCTTAGTAAGAGAGACAAAAGAAGACATATAAATCACAACAACATTTGACAACACAAAAACAGAGTAGACAAGTTTTAAGGCAATGAAACCAACAGCATTTGTTTATCTTACGATTTGATCACCTACATTAAAATGCATAGATGGTACACGTCCAACAGAGTCATAATGCAGACTGATGGTGCACTTGTGTTAGGGTATGCAGTCGGAAGTGCAATACTTGAGAGGTTGAAGACAGTTAAAACATTTCTTAAAAACCCGAATTTGCAATAATTTAATATTAAAGTTAATTAGAGACATTTTGACAGTCTCACAAAAAAGGAAAAGCCTGAGCCACAGTGCAGTACTTACACGCCAAATAAAGCTCGGCTTGCATCTGGTAATGTACCACACCACATGTAGAAAGCTGCTAACACACCATACCAGGCATAGTGTGTTACCAGCTGTGGAATTGAGCTTCATTTGCAGAGGATGTCAGAGCTGTAGTGAGTTTGGACATGAAATGTGACACAGCGGAAGACAGAATATTCTCCACAGCTTTTTACTGTACACAAGAAAGCATCTGTACATTGGATCAGAGATACTGTAAGCTCATTCTGACATCTGATTGGCTGAAACTTTTCTATTGATTTACCATTTCTATTATTATTTTATGATTTTATTATATATATAGTTATGTATAACTGGAGGATAGGAGAAGCTGGGTTGGAGGAAGTGGGGGACTAGGTACATGTATGGGAAGCAGGAGAGTGGTAAACTGCAATAGCTGTGGGGCAGCAGTCTTTCTGGTGGTGACGTGGAGTAAAGAGGGATGTCCTGTGTGTAAGAGCCTGGAGCTGCTAAGGGCTGAAATAAGGCTGCTCAGATGGGAGCTGGGGAGGATGGTATGGGAAGTCAGCGGAGCAGAGCAGAGCAGTGGAGGGAAAGGCAGGGGGTGATGCCCAGGGGAGTGACGGCATCAGGCAGGGGATGGGAGTGGGGAGGAGCACCCAGTATACAGCAGTATCTCTTCCTCAGAGGAATAAGGAGCCCAGGGTGGAGGAATGGCAAGTGGTGCGGGGAAGGGGTGGGAATGTGAGAGTAGCATCAGGGGTGTGAAATTCTAAAGGGGTACCTTTATTGAATAGATTTGCACCACTGTCTGGAAGGAGGGAGGGGGCAGCAGGTGGTGAGGTAGGAGGTCAGGTTGAGCCAGGGTTCAGAGTAGGAGTACAGGGGAAGGAAGAGGGAACTAATCAAGGTGAGCAGGGAAGAGGAGGTAGGCAAAATGGAGTGGGGGAGGGAGGAGGGAGAAAAGGAAAGGAAGAGGGGAAGGAAAACTGAAAGCAGATACAGATAGTCAAAAGGGGAGGGGCAGATTGGGAGATGGAGAACAGTTAACGGAATAAATTGTGGACGTGGAAGTAAGTTTACCAGGGTGCAGAGGGAGCAGTTAGGTGGAGAAGAAGCTAGTACCGAAGGTAAGAAAGGAAGGATGGGGAGCACGGGTGCAGGGGATGGAAGGGTGGCAATCATAGGGGACTCCATAATTAGGGGTATTCACTGGAGAAGGAAAGGGGAACCAAATGAAAGCAGGAGGGTGGTTTGTATGCCGGGGAAGGTGGGCCCAAGAATAAGGGAAATAGTAAGGGAGGTTGGAGGAAAATCTAATTTAGTTATACATTTGGGAACCAACAACCTAGCTGGGGAGGAGGTAGAGGTAGTGCAAAGTAGGTTCAGGGAGTTAGGGAGGAAGGAAGTTCACTGGCCTTTTCAGAGGCGATACCAGTACCAAGGACCAGCACAGCCAGGAAAAGAAGAATAGAGGATTTCAATGGCTGGCTGAGGAAATGGTGCAGGGAGGAGATGTTCATAACTGAGGTGTTGGTCGTGGATCCAAGTCGCCGGAGGCGGGTTTGTTGGCAGGATCTCCTTCAGGTCTGTGGCTTGGGGGTGTTCAGCTAACTACCTCAGACTGAGTGCGGAACCTGGGCGTTACGTTTGATGACTGTTTGACACTAAAATGTCAGGTGTCGGCAGCTGTCGAAACCTCTTTTTACCATTTGAGGAATATCACCCGGGTGAAGCACCTGGTTCCTTCTGACGATCTTCCAACTTTGGTCCGCACCTTCATTGCCTCCCGCCTTGACTACTGCAACTCCCTTTACCTTGGGCTATCTGGGGTTGGTATCCGCCACCTGCAGCTTGTGCAAAATGTGGCAGCCAGGCTATTAACTGGTTCATCTAGGACCAGTCATATAACACCTGTGCTTTGCGGACTGCACTGGCTGCAAGTATGGTGGTGGATCACCTTCACTCGGTTTGCTGACCTATAAGGCCCTACATGACCAGGGACCTGGTTACCTGCAAGATCTCCTTCATCCCCATTGTCCTTCCCGCTCTGTCCGATTCACTGACAAAGGATTGCTAGAGATTCCCAGGGTTTCTCTAAAGACATCTGGGCCAGGCCTTTCAGTTTTATGGCCCCAACCCTGTGGAATTCTCTACATCGTCAGGTGCGAGATTGCCCGACTGTCCAAAGTTTTAAAGTAGCACTGAAGACATTTCTTTTTAGTCAGGCATATACTGAATTTTAATGCTGCAGCTATGAGTTTTAATCTGTTTATTTATGGTTTTAATTATTTGTTCCTGATTTATTTTAATGACTTATGTATAAGCATCTTGGTTTTGGAAAGGCGCTTTTTATAAATAAAGTTTTTGTTCTATTCTATTCTTCTCTGTATTTAGGAATGGAAAGAGACCTGGTCAAACAAAGCACTTTTTTCACCAAACAGGCTACACCTCAGTAGGGAGGGTTTGAGGGTACTTGGGGACAAACTGGGGGAATACATAACCACTACATTTAATTTAAACTACTGAAGGGGGGGCAGTGGGCGTGCAGGCCCACAGACTCCGAGAGAAGGAGGACAGTGAGCCTCCCCCCACAGTAGTAGAAGAGGTCTGGAAGGAGGAGGCAGAAGGGGCAAGAACACAGTTAGCAATCGGTGGAGGGGGTGAGGAACACATAACAAGGGTACATGGAGGGGTGCACATAGAGGGGATAAATGTAAACAGAAGAACAGAGGGAAGAGAAGGAAGGTCAGATTCTAGGTGGAGGTTGGTGTATCTGAATGCACGGAGTCTTAGAAACAAGATGGAAGACCTGCAGGCACTATTAGCGGACAGGAGGGTGGACACAGCTGCAGTAAGCAAGACTTGGACAACATCACACCATGACTGGGACCTTGCGATCCCTGGATATAAACTATACAGGAGAGACAGGGTAGTCGGGAAGGGGGAAAGGGGTGTCAGTTTATATCAGTGAAGGAATAACTTGCACCAGGGAGGAGTTGGAGGAAAGGGAGGTGGCGGCATTATGGGTTCAGTTAAGGTCCAACTGAGGGAGAAAGGTGAGGCTGGGGGTGGTTTATAGACCACCCAGTCAGGATGAGGAGAGGGACAGGGAACTGAGCTCACAAATATTGGAAGCTGTGGGAAAAGAAGAGGTGGTAACTATGGGGGACTTCAACCTGCCCAAGGTGGACTGGAGCATACCATCCACGACGTGCAAGGAGTTAGGTCATCCTGGAAGGACTGCAGAGTGGGTTCCTGACTCAGGGCGTCACTGAACCAATAAGGGCTAAGGCAGTTCTTGATTTGGTGCTCACAAATGGGGAGCATGTACAGGAAATAATGGTCAGGGAGCCACTGGGAGGAAATGACCATTGCACAGTGTGGTTCCAGTTGGATACGGGCAAGGAAAGCATCCCGACTAAGACCAAAATCTTGGATTTCAGGAGGGCGGACTTCAGGAAAATGGGCAAAGTGCTAAGGAGCCATCTGGTGAGCATCAGAGCAGATATGGGGGTGGACCAAAGGTGGTCCATCATTAAGGAAGGAATACTGGTTGCCACAGAAGAGTGCGTTAGGCTCAGGTGGAAGAACACAAGGGCCAAAGCGCCCAGCTGGTTCAGTTCTGGGGTTGCTCACGCAGTAAGGGAAAAGAGGTTGACCTATAGAAAATTCAGGAAGACCAAGAGAGAGGTGGATAGGGAAAATTACCTAAGGTTGGCTAGTGAGGCAAGTAAAAAAGTCAGGCGAGCAAAGGCACAGAAGAAGCTGCAGATAGCTGAAGGAATTAAGAGGGGGGAGAAGGCTTTCTTTCGCTATATAAGTGAGAAGAGAGATAAGAAGGAAGGGATTGTTAGGCTTAAGAAAGGGGTGGAGTGGGTGGAGGATAATGGGGGAAAAGCAGACATATTAAATGAATACTTCTGTTCTGTCTTCACCAGGGAGAAGGAGGGACCAGTGCCTTCAGGAGGAAAAACAGGAGTGGGGGGAAGGGGGACAAGATGTAGTGACAGAAGAGAATACAGTGAGGGAGGGGCTGCTGGCATTGAAGGTGGACAAATCCAAGAGTACTAAAAGAACTGGCTGAGGAGCTGGCAGGGCCACTGGCAGACCTATTTAATAGTTCACTAGAGACAGGCGTAGTACCGCAGGACTGGAGAACAGCACATATAGTGCCGATCCACAAAAGTGATCCCAAGGATGACCCAGGGAATTACAGACCAGTCAGTCTGACCTCCACTGTGGGTAAGCTCATGGAGACCATGCTAAAGGAAAGGTTGGTGGAATAGCTAGAGGACCATGGTCTCCAGGATGCGAGGCAGCATGGGTTCATGGGGGGTGGGGGGATCGTGTCAAACAAACCTGATTGACTTCTTTGACTGTGTCACTAAGACAGTAGACGGGGGCCAAGTGGTAGACATCCTCTATCTTGATTTCAGCAAGGCCTTTGACTCTGTGCCCCACAAAAGACTGATCAGGAAGGTGGTGGATCTTGGGGTTGGGGAAAAGATGGCCAGATGGGTGGAAAACTGGCTGAAGGACAGAACCCAGAGGGTGGTTGTGGAGGGAGAGTTATCTGGCACAAGACAGGTAACCAGTGGGGTCCCACAGGGCTCGGTGCTGGGGCCGGTGTTGCCCAATGTCTTCATCAATGACACTGGAGATGGCATTAAAGGCAAAATGTGCCTATTCATACACTAAGCTCTGTGGGAGAGTGGACACAGCTGAAGGGATACAGGACCTACAGGAAGATCTGAAAAAGCTAGAGAGGTGGTCCAGGATCTGGCAGCTTGACTTTAATGCCAAGAAATGCAAAGTTATGCATATTGGAGCCAAGAATCCTAGGACAGAGTACTACTTGGGTGGAGTCCGAGTATGTGCATCAGAGGAGGAGAAGGACCTGGGAATGATGATCACTAGTGACCTGAAGCACTCCAAGCAGTGCAAGAAAGCAGCAGCAAAGGCAAACAAGATGCTGGGATGCATATCTAGGGGGATCAGTAGTAGGAGAGAAGAGGTTATACTGCCCTTGTACAGGCCACTAGTAAGGCCACATCTAGAGTATGGAGTTGAGTACTGGTGCCCACACCTCAAAAAGGACATTAACCTGCTGGAAAAGGGCCAGAGGAGGGCTACAAAGATGACAGCTGGTCAGCAGGGTAAGGCATATAAGGAGAGGTTGAAGGCACTGAACATGTACTCCCTGGAAAACAGGAGGGAGAGAGAGAGGGGACATGATTGGGACCTTCAAGTACAATACTTGAAAGGGATAAATAAGGTTAATAAGGACAGTCTCTTTAAGCTGAGTGGCAACCATAACACAAGGGGGCACAGTCTTAAGCAGGAGGGTGGGAGGTCTAGGAGGGAGGTCAGGAAGTACTTCTTCACAGGGAGGGTGGTGGACACTTGGAATGCGCTGCCAGAAGAGGTAATCTTGTTGAAGACAGTAGGCAGCTTTAAGAGGTGCTGGGACAGGTATAGGGGGAGGTTAAGGGTCATGGGTAGGGAGGATAGGAGGAGGGGGGAGAGGGGGCAGGTACAGTAGCTCAAGCTGTGGACTCAGTAATATGAGCAGACATGATAGATCAAATGGCCTGCTGGCTTCTTCGAATGTTCGTATTTCTGAATGACCTCAGGATTGGAGCCAAAATCCTGCATGAATAAGCTATTTTGAAGAGCAGTACACCTCTGAAAATGCTACTCGTTTTTAAAGGAGGCAGCTGTTACTTTTTCTGTCAGAAGCACTTTTGCCAGTTAAAAGATTTTCTGCTAGAGATTAAAGTGTGTGATGTGTGGAACAGTGCTCTGCCTGGGGACGGACATATCGAGCTCTGATACTCTTCATACCCTCATCAGTACTGTGACCTCAGTGATTGAGAGTCATACCTGATCAAGGAAGCTGGCTCTTCTCCTGCTAGCTGCGTCACCAGTGATGTCACAATGAATGAGGTGAGAGTACTAAGGAGGTACAAAAACTAATGTAGGAACACTCCCTAAAGCTTACAGGTGGTAAATTCAGTGGTACCATTAGGAGGCATTTCTTCTCTGTGAGGGTGGTGAACCTATGGAACAGCCTACCAGCGGAGACATTGGACATGAATACAGTATAGGCCTTTAAGAAATAGCTGCATACCAAGGGTACAGATTCATCCCTTCTTATATATACATAATGAATAAGCCAGCAGAAAATGGCCAAGCGGTCTATCAAGTCTGCTCAAGTGTGCAGATCCCTTAGCATCTGCTGAGCCATTTGCCCCCCTACCCCACCACCACCAATGCTATGAATGTGTAGGGGTTGGAGTGGGAGACATGACTGACGTAGTGACCATTACAACCTTAAATTACCATGTTACTATGTATATAACATAAGAACTGTCATCTTCTCTACATCACACTTTATGCTATACGTTTATATGTACAGTTACTGCCTCTCTTATGGTTATGGGAGTACCTGGAATGTTTAGAAATAAACAACCCCAACTGGCTACGAATGATGTCATGATTTATAATGGCAGGTGGAAAACTTTCAAATGAGCTAAAAGAAGAAAGCTATGGAAATTAAAAGTAAGACATCATGCTGCTCAGTGGCCCAGCAACCCGGGTCTGGAAGCAGACTCGAGCAGTTGGGGGCAGTGCTGCAGAGTGCAATACGGGCCAGCCAGGCAGAAGGGAGAAGAGACATCCAGGTCTTCTGGCACGGCAACTCCCACGTGAGGAGGATGCACAACTGCTAGGTGCCGCTGCATCATGCGCCGTAAACCAAGGCATAGTTAGCATCTAGGGGAGGCAGGAGGGCCTAAAGAAAAAGAAATGGAGACAATATTCACCCCTCCCCATATGAACTGTGGTCCACAACATAACCAGGCACCACACCATGTAGCCTGCCATCTAACATCAGGTCCTGTATTGGTTGGGGGGGGGGATAGCCCACTGTGGGTGCTGTAGCTGTGGGCAGAGCAGTGGTGGATTGAGCTGAGCGATTGCTGGAGGACCTGAGGGTGGCTGATGTTGGGGCAGATCAGATATAAAAAGCAATATGGAAAACGAAACACTAACACAAAAAAAAAAAAGAAAAAAGGACAATAAACAACTACCCTGTAAAAATACATTTTTCTCTCAGAAAATTGGTTCATAACAAATTAATATTTTTCCCCTCATGAAATTGGTTCATAGCTCGGGGCTGATGTTGTATGGTCAATTCTGTTCCAACTCCCACTGTAGAAGATGCTACAAGAGCGGTCAATCCTGCCCTGGGAGCACGATGTGTCTGCATCGCCGCCTGGGTTTCCCACATATTAATGTGATGCTATACCAGTCAGAGCCCCTCTTTTGTAACACAGGAACTGCTTCTATAATTATACAGAGTTTCACACAGCTGCCACACTGTTCTTTCCCTTAGGCCTCTGCAGGAAAGCAAGATCTCTGCCTGACACACTCGGCTGTCGTGGAAATAATTACTATGTCACAATGCAAGCAAAAGATTATGACAGCCGCTGTAGCATAAGCAGAAGGAATGAACAAACTGCAGGAAGAAAAGATTCTGTTTTCATACAAATGTCCCCTTCACATAAGAAAAAAGGAGGCAGAAAAAATACTATTTTTTTTTTTTTTTAATACTTCCTTCCCCCACTCAGGCCCCTTCATACCAGCCTCCCCAGCACCGTCACCTAGCTTCTCCCGGACATACCCCAACTCCGGTCTTCCAGACCCGTGACCCACCATGGAACAGGATCCAGTTGGAGTCTGGGCCTGGGTGACCAGTGCAGGGAGACTGTGCCTGGGTCACTGGTACAGACAGTCTGTGCCTGTGTCACCGGCGCAAGGAGTCTGGGTCACTGGTGCAGGGGATCTGGACCTGGGTCACCACTGGGCCTGGGTCACCGGTGCAGGGAATCTGAGCCTGGGTCACCGGTGCAGGGAGTCTGGGCCTGGGTCACCGGTGCAGGGAGTCTGGGCATGGGTCACCAGTGCAGGGAGTCTGGGCCTGGGTCACCGGTGGGCTTGGGTCACCGGTACAGGGAGTCTGGGCCTGGGTCACCGGTGCAGGGAGTCTGGGCCTGGGTCACCGGTGCAGGGAGTTTGGGCCATGGTCTCTGCTGCAGGGGCCTGCAGCAGGCTGGAGGTCATCCTACCTGATTGGGTTTTCCTTGTTCAGTACCAGTCCTAAGGACACCAGCAGTTGATGGTGCGCATGCCCAAAGCAGCCAGCAGAGGTTTTACCCTTTTTGATGTCTCACACCACCTCCCAGATTGTTGCATCACATGCTCATACCAGCCTGGGGGGAGAAGGGGTGCCAGACACTGCGTGGTCACACACAGCATAAATAACGCACCAGAGAACTTCCTTTCTATGGGCCTGGGTCACCATGTCAGCATGGCTCAGTTGGCAGCACATCTTCCTCTGGACCAGAGGGTCGTAGGTTCTCATCACGCACCGGGATTGGACCTGTACCTAAAACGTTCACATCCGAGTGCAGTATTAGGAGGGTGGTGTACTGTTGGGTGTGCCGTTAAACCGAGGTCCCCTCTACCCATCCTGGTGTTGTCCTGGTGGGTGTCCAGGTGGAAGTAAAAGAACCCAGGGCACTCTTTGCAAAGAGTAGGGGACATTCCTGGTGTCCTGGCCAACATTCCTCTTCCCATAAACTGGTTCATGCAATTGTCCAGGCTGTGTGTGGGTGTTGATGTGCGACATGGCTGCCACTACACATTCAGTCACTTCACTACCAGTCTAGCATTGCTTGTAAAGTGCTTTGGGATACACTGTGTATGAAAAGCGCTATATAAATGCTGATTCTTCTTCTCTTCTATGTTACTAAAAGAGCGGCAGCTGAGAACCAACCCATGCTAGGAGGAGAGTGTCCACATGGATGTTCTCTGCCCATGCTACTGGCCTCCAATCCTAATGTCCCCAGCCTGGCACGTGCACCTGGGTAATCAGCATGCCAGAGCTGTCCATCACACTCCATGCCAGTTAACAGTCTCTTCTTCAGTTGTGATCGGGGGTTGGGGAGGAGGACATGCAGGACCAGTAATACTGTATGTAGTACAACAGGGCATACATAATTAGTGTACAAATAAATCAACTCCAATAAGTCAGTGCACAGAATCAATAATAAGTGAACATGCGTAGAGCGTGGAACAGGATGTAACCACATGTGTACATGAGGTACTTGTTTAACTCGCAATTAGTATGGCAGTGATGCCAGCAGATACATGTCTGAGAAAAGTTAGTGCTGAAGGAGGTTCTGAGGGTGATGTCTACAGGGAGGTTCTTCTAGAGGAAAGGAAGCACTGCAAAAAGAAGAAGGCAACTTGTTCTAGCACACTGAGAGTCAGAGAGTACAAAGGCAGATCAGAGTAAAATTAGAGAGAGGATAAGCACATGGGGCTCGATTCTCAAAGGTGGGCAAAAGCTGCGCCAATGGCAGCTTGTGCCGACTGCTGGTGTGCAAGGGACCCTGTGCCCGATTCTCTGTCGGGTAGGGTCCCAGCGGCAAGGTCCAGAAGCTTGCGGCAAAGGTGGCCCTGCACTTGAGAGGTTTGCCGCAAGCTGTTGCGTGGTTGGGCAGCACCTAGACTGGTGTAGTATACGCAGTCCCCGGTGGTCTAGCTGCTCCCCTCAGCCCCTTTTAATATAAGTAACCCCATCCCTGTTGGCTAGTGGTCCCCCCCATCCCCAATCCCCATTTAATGCTCATTTTATTTATTCGTGTAATGCTCACTTTTAATTTTCTTGTTGTCATCCTTGGGATAAGTAAATTTCCATCCCTAGTGGCTAGCAGTACCCCCATTCCAGATCCCCATTTAATGCTCATTTTATTTGTTTGTTTAATGCTCATTTTTAATTTTATTATTGTCCTCCTCGAGGTAAGTTAAGCCCCATCCTTGGTGGCTAGCGGGGCTCCCCCTTCACGTGGTGGTGTGAGGAGGACTGTGCCGGTCACCGGCTTCAGTTCAGGATGGGGGGGAAGTGGGGTTGTGGGCACTACCAGCAGGGGTGAGGGGTGGAGTCCACTAAATCACCAGGGAAATATATCTATCTTTTATATGGGCACACTGGCGATAGGGAGGGGGTCTGCTAGACCACCAGGGTAATATATCAGTTTACCTTATTATTACGGGCAGCTCAGGGCTGGGGGCAGTCCGCAAGACCATCAGGGACTGATTCATTTATTAAAAAGGGGATCAGGGCTGGGGGTACTGCTAGCCCCTAAGGATGGGAATTAAGTTATTTCGAGGACGACAACAATAAAATCAAAAACAAGCAAGAAAGAAAAAAATAAAATGAGCATTAAACAGGGATCGGGGCTGGGGGGACCGCAAGCCACCAGGGATGGGAATTAACTTATCCCGAGGACAACAATAAAATTAAAAACGAGCATTACACGAATAAAATGAGCATTAAATGGGTATCGGGAATGGGGAGGCCACTAGCCACCAGGGATGAAAACTGACTTATCCCGAGGATGACAACAATAAAATTAAAAATCAGCATTGCAAAAATAAATAAAACAAGCATTAAACGGAGGTGGCACACTGGCGCACTAAACCCTCTCAGAGGACACACATCTAAGTACCCGTAGACTAGTCCTGACTGGTCTAATGGTACTTGGAAATTTGGCCTCTGGGAGGGTTTAGAGGATCCCGATTTTGGGGATACGGTAGCTTGTGGCTGCCACTAGCCCCCTAGCGCCATGTCGCAGCCCATTTCATGCCACAAGGATGGCACAAGCCCCTTTGGTGCATGCAGCCTGCGGTTGAGGCAGACTGCATTTGAAAATCGTTCCTGGCGCATCTTTTGGTGAAAGGGCACTTTGTGCCATTCCTTGTGGCGCAAGCCCCTTGCGCCATTCTGGGAGCTTTGAGAATCAGGCCCATGGGCTTTACGTGACCCGCTCAAAGTCATATAGTAAGTAAGTGGCAATTCTGGGATTCAAACTTGGGCCTCCAGTTCACAGCACTTGCTCTAACAGCTAGGTTAAACTGCTTATCAAACAGCATTTATGCTGAGGCCACTGTCTTACTGCCTGACAAAAGGTACTACATTGACAACTGTATGGCTCAGGATGCAAAGCAAAACACGTTCCTCAAAGCGTGTGATGGACTTATTAGTGTGACCTGCTACAGCCCAACTTCAAAGCTGGGTCCCCCCCAGCTCTGAAAGCATCAGAGGACCTTGCAGACATGAAGGGATAAGAGAGTCATTTTTCTTTTAGATCCCCAGCATTCCATTTCAACGGGTGTTGTCAACATCACCACCTAAGAGACCTGAAACACCACATCAGTGCCACTTCGCTTCTGATGACATCAGGGACTCAAATGCTCAAAGGAAGACCGTTCTGAAACAGTCTATTGATGAAGGAAGCATAAAAACATCTGGGATTTAATTTTCAAAATCGCAGCTTTCAGACTGCTTTGGCTCAAAGGGTGGGCCACTGCAGAACAGCACAAACTGTCCATTCCTCCTACCACTATTAAATTTTTCTCTGTACAAAAGAGAGCCTTGTCAGGTTATGACACAGATTATGTTACGAAGCACACTCTTGTACTAAATGTATTATCAGCCCTGCTTGTCAAAGGCTAAGAAGATGTATTGTGATTGCAAAGGACTGCCTTCTCTGTCTGCTCCATCAGTCAGGGGTACCAGGCAGATAGTGGACATCCCTTCACTCCCTGAGATGATTGGCTCTAGCCAGTAACCATGGGCAATCCAGGTAGGGGGACAGGTAAGATCAATAAAAGTGGACAGGTTTGTACCTCTCTGTTTACTGGAAAAAAAAAAAAAAGATGCCTCTGTAGGACGTGTTGGGGGGATAAGTCCCTGTCCTCACTGTGAGATCCTTCATGTCATTGCTGTGTGTATATATATTGTTACATTCGTTTAAAAGACAGGCTGCCTCATGTCAAAAACAGGGCCCATTGTAAACTGACCGATACCAGCTTCACTGGGCTACCCTGTAATGAAGATAAAGAACTTTAAGCAATAATGACTGAACAGGCTGTCATTTCACGGACATTAACAACTGGCTGGGTGAAAAGGTGGCCCCAGAAGCAGTTCTTCTGGCCTGGTCCAAAAGTGCTTTTTTATGTTAATAAAATTTTCAGATGCACATGCTGCTCTGAGCTGCACCAGCATTTCTAATGATTAACGGCTGGTACAGCAGCCAATCAGAGCGAGTGCTTGCCTCATGAATAATTTATTAGACATAACAGACAATGCTGACGAGGGCTGTGAATGTGCGAGGGGGAAGCCACTGCGTGCGTGTGCGTGTGCATGTGTGTGTGAAAGAATCTGTATTTAAAATAGGCCAACAGAACAACAGTGCTCAGAGTCACCATGCAATGCAAACTCAACTCCCCACCCTAAGCTGTGGGAGCACAGCACCGCCTTCATTCAGCAGCAGACGAGCACCACCATGCCCAAGTTCTCCCCACAAAGGCATGGCAGTGGTGTAGGTGGCTGTTCATTTGGTCATGCTTAAATCACAGGATGGACAAATGTCTGCCTACCATGGGAATCACAGGGTACCCTGGGTTGTAGAGGGGGTGGGGGAACCCCCACAAATCTGTACATGTCTGCACAGCATGCCTATTAATTCATGCTTACGAAAAGGAGGAGACTGAATGGTCCTTGCTGATCTTAAATTAGTATGTCACTATGTTACTACAATATGTGAGTTTTATGTACTGGTTCTGGATGTAGCCAAGCCTCCTGTACTACCCTAAAAGTGTGCCACATCCTTTGTCTCACTGCTGCTCCAGAGTTGGATTTCATCTCCCGCCTGGTCTGTTGGGTTCACTAGGTACACCCACTGTGGGGGCGAGCTGCAGGGACACTGACACAGGATTAACTGAACAGAGATCCCGGGGATACAAACATATGAAGGAAGCCAGCAGATACAGGCCATGAAGGTCCATCTCGTCTGCTCGATTGTGCAGCTAGTGGCTTACACCACAGCTGCCCCTTCCCTTCCCCCCACCTCCTTTCCTCTCTAAGATGAGATTCCCCCTTGGGTTGAGTCTCATCTCGTAATTATTCTGCCCTTGACTCTATCCCATCCCCTCTTAAAGCCGTCCACAGTCTTCTGTGAGACCAGCTCCTCTGGGAGTTAATTCCACTCCTGCAGAACCCTCTCTGTGAAGTAGTTTCTCAACTCCCTCTTGAACCTCCCCCCTCCGGCTTCATGCTGTGTTCCCTAGTGACCCCCTCTCTTTTCAGCCTGCACATGTTGTCTGTATCTCCCTTATTTATGCCCTTTAAATATTTAAAGGTCTCTATCATATACCCCCTGCCCCTTCTGCCCTTCAGGTAGTACATGTTGAGCTCCCCCAACCTTTCCTCATAGGGCTTCCCTCCCATCCCCCTTATCATTTTGGTCACCCTTCTCTGGACCCTCTACAGGAGTCTGATGTCCCTCTTTAAGTAGGAGTGTCAGAACTGCATGCAGTACTCCAAGTGCGGCCTCACCAGCGATCTGTACAATGGTAGGATAACTTTCTCGCTTCTGGAGGTGATCCCTCTGGCAATGCACCCTAACATCTTGTTGGCCTTGACTGCCGCCCTCCCACATTGCTCTGAGTGGTTCGACCTTCCTGTTACTATCACACCCAGATCCTTTTCTTCTTCAGAGACCTTTAACCTTTCCCCACCCAAATGGTAGCTATACCTAGGGTTCTTGGACCCAAAGTGCATGACTTTGCACTTCTTGTCATTGAATCCCAGTTGCCAAGTTCCTGACCATTTCTCTAGTGTATCCAAGTCTCTTTGGAGAACCCTCCCCTCCTCCCCACCATCCACTACTGCACCAATTTTGGTGTCAACTGCAAATAGGCTCATTTTGCCCTCAACCCCATCTTCTATAGCAGCAATGAAGATGTTGAAGAGCGCAAGCCCCAGGACAGAGCCCTGTAGACCCCACTGATAACTGCTTGGGGCTTTGAGAGCTCCCCCTACCACCACCCTCTACTGCCTATCACTCAGCCAGTTTCCTGTCCACTGAACCAATTTTTCACCTGCTCCCAGGGTCCTCAGTTTACCCACTAGCCCTCCATGTGGCACCGAATCGAAGGCTTTGCTGAAGTCCAAATACAGGACATCAACTGCCTGCCCCTCATTCAATGCCCTAGTCACCCAGCCGAAGAAGTCGACTAGGTTTGTCTAACAGGACCTCCCTTGTACGAACCTGTGCTGATGTTCATCCTGAAGTCCATTCTCCTGCATGAATGCCACCAGCCTTTCGTTCATAATGGTCTCCATTAGCTTAGACACCATGGACATGAGGCTGACCGGTCTATAGTTCCTTGGATCATCCCTAGTGCCACTCTTATGGATGGGCACCACATGTGCTGATCTCCAGTCCAATGGCACACACCCTGATTGCAAGGAAGAAAAAATTACTCACCATAGTACTGCTGTTTCTTCTAATGGAGCCTTGCTGTATTCTGACTATGTGCAGTTAGCCCCAGCACTTGAACTGCTCCGGAAAGGAAAGGGTTAACTCTATGCCAGGGCATAGAACGTTGAGCTTGAGCTCGGTTTTCAAACCTCTGTCCCAGGTACTCCTCAGTGTAACTGTCAGATTCTTACGGGCACTATGCTAACTAACTCTCAAATAGAAATTGTTTAGAAATTTGTGCCAAAAGGCAGTAAACAAGTTATTAGGGTCCAGAAGACACAAGTCGAGAACTCCAAAAAGAATCCAAGCAGATAATAAACTTAACAATATATAGTTATATTGAACAACAACAAAAAAAAAACATTCTAAAGACGAGGCGACCCAGGTACACCCCTGGGGTGCAGCACTGCACCTGCCAACCCACATCCCAAAACAACTAGGTTCTAGAAGGAGAGGCAGGGAGGGAGGTCAGAATACAGCAAGACTCCATTAGAAGAAACAACATTACTATGATGAGCAATTTTTTCTTCAAACAACATGAAGTCTTGCTGTATTCTGACTATATGCAGACTACCAAGCAGTACCCCCTTGGAGGAGGGAGTTACAGAACCTATTTTGGGAACAGGCTCTGCTGCACTGCTGTGCCAAACCTAGCATCACTTCTTGACTGAATGTCAAGAGAATAATGCTTGGTAAATGTATGAACAGGTTTCCAGGTGGCTGCTTTACAGATTTCCACTAAGGGTATGTCTCTAGCTGCTGTGACTGAAGCAGCTGTACCTCTGGTGGAGTGGGCCCTCAGGCCTGAGGGTGGCTCTTTCCCCAATTTTGAGTAGCAGAACTGGATACAGGAGACAATCCACCTGGCAACAGTTCTCTTAGTGGCAGGTTTACCTTTTCCCATTTCCCTATAAGTGAGGAGTAGCTGTGAACAGTCATTTCTAAGAGCCTTGGTGTGTTCTATGTAATAACTAAGGGCCCTTTTAACATCAAGACTGTGCAGTCTTCTCTCCCCAGATGAAGAATGGTCAGTGAAGAATACAGGCAATGACACAGATTGGTTCAAATGAAAGTTTGATACCACCTTGGGCAGGAACTTTCTGTTTGTTCAAAGGACCACCTTATCCCTGTGAAATGAAATGAAATCAGGTTCCACTGATAAGGCCTGTAATTCACTGATTCTCCTAGCTGAGGTAATGGCTACCAGGAACACAGTCTTCCAAGTCAAGTATTTCAGCTCAGCTGAAGTTAATAGTTCAAAGGGGGTCTGCATAAGCTGTGCAATACAGATCTTCAGATCCCAAACAGGAGTAGCGTCCCTAAAGGGGGAGGGGGATTGATAGGAACCAGACCTTTGAAAAATGTCTTGAAAACCGTATGGGAGGCTAGGGAATATCCCTTCCCAGCTGAAAGGAAGGCAGCGATAGCTGCCAAATGCACTTTGAGAGTGGTGGGGCTTGAGGCCAAAACTGTTAAGATGCACCAAATTGTCCAAAGCAGTGGCAATGTCAGCTGAATCAGGCTGAATATGCCTCTGAGAACACCAGAAACCAAATCTCTTCCATTTGGAATGGTAAGTTTTCCTAGTAGAAGGCTTCCTACTAACCTTAAGAATGTCCAAGACAGACTGGGAAAGATGCAGGCTTGCTTATTCTAGCTCCTCAAGAGTCAAGCTTTGAGTCTGACAGTTGGGATACAGTATCCTCCCATGCGAGGACGTGAGAAGACAGAACTGTCTGGGAAAACAAAGTGAAATTGTCACTGACGCTGACAATAGTAGGGGGTACCAAGGTTGCCTGGCCCAGTCTGGAGCCACTAGAATCACAGTGCAAGGCTGAGATCTGATCTTGACCAGAACTCTGAATATCAGAGGAAAAGCATACATAAACCTGCTTGTCCAGTCCAACAGGACAGCATCTTAAGGAACAGACCCCAAAAGAGAGGGTCTGCAGCAGAACAGGGGAAGCAGATGTTTGTCCAAGGCTGCAAAGAGATCTATCTCTGGAGTGCCCCACCTTCTGAAAATGATCTGAAGAATTAGAGGATTTAGGGCACATTCATAGTGACCTTGAGAAATCCTGCTGACAGCATCTGCCAGTACATTGTCCTTCCGTGGGAGATTCACAGCTATCAGGGGAAACCTGCAGGGAATAAGCTAGTGACCATATTTTCATGGCTTTGGTGCACAAGGCCGAGGACCAAGTGCCCCTGCTTTTTGATGTACCACATGGTTGTGGTGTTGTCTGTCCTGATCTGCACCACTTTCCCCTGAATTGTGTTCAAGAATGTCTGAAGTGCTAGAAAGACAGTCCTGAGTTCGAGAAGATTTATGTGCAGGACAGACTCCTGATGAGACCATGTTCCCTGAGCAGTAAGCTGATCCAGATGGGCTCCCCATCCCAGTAGGGAAGCATCTGTGGTGAGAATCACTGTTGGGGCCTGACTGAGGAAGGGGACACCTTGCCTCAGATTGTCCTCCTCCTGCCACCACTGGAGAGCCTGAACCAGAGTTTGAGACACTGGAACTAACTTGGAGAGGGGGTCTTTTTTCCGAGACCAAAAGGAAACTGATTATCTCTCATTTGAAACCTTGCCCCTTGCACTACTGCAGTGCAAGCTGCCATGTGACCTAGCAACTGTAAGTAAGTGTCTGCCTGGCCAAGACACTAGTGGACGAAAGGAGGAAGCCAGGGTGATGAGGGACTGAACCCTTGAAAGAGGAAGAAAGGCCTTGGCCTGGACAGTATCCAGTTCCATCCATATAGATGTGAGAAGCTGGGCTGGTTCCAGAAAGTACAGTTACATAAGAACTTACCGTAACAGAAGATCTTCAAGAGAGGCTCTTGCAGTAGGTATTCATAGATAGGACTAAGCCACCAGGTGTCAGGACCCCACGTAAAACTTCTAGCTAGCAGTCTCTGGCAGGGGACCACCCCCACGTCAGGTGACCGGCGTCAGACGACGTCGGTATAAAAGGGTGGTCTCCCATGCCCGCCTTCCAGTTCTTTCCTGCCAAAGGCAAAAAGAGGCAAGACGAGAGAGAAGAGGATGTGCCCCCATGGAAAGGAAGAAAAGAAAAAATTACTCACCTTAGTAATGTTGTTTCTTCTAATGGAGTCTTGCTATATTATGACTATTGCAGTTTGCCCCAGCCTTAGAACTGCTCCGGAGGTGAAAGAGTAAACTTCCATGAAGAGCATGGAGCTTAGAGCGCGAGCTCGGTTCAGAAACTCTGTTTGGCTGGTTTCAAACTGAAACCGTCAGATCTTCTGAGCAACAACTCACTAAGGTTCTGTGTGGAAGCTGTAACCTACACTAGCCAACTGGCTACTAATATATTAACACATTTTCACTGGTCCCAACACAAAGACTCAAGTCAGTGGACCAGAAAATTAAGATAAAATAACTAAATAAACACAACACCCAAACATGAAAGAGGGCATCAATAAATGCCAACAGAGGACTACCACCCATACCCCAAAGTAGGAGTTCTGAGAGGGCAGGCTGGGGAGGTCATAATATAGCAAGACTCCATTAGAAGAAACAACATTACTAAGGTGAGTAATTTTCTCTTCAGACAACATGAAGTCTTGCTATATTATGACTATTGCAGACTACACAGCAGTACCTCCATTGAGGAGGGACAGAACCTACTTAGGGAATAGGCTGTGCCAAACCGAGCATCCCTCCTGGCCTGAATATCCAGGGAGTAATGCTTGGTGAAAGTGTGTACTGTCTTCCAAGTAGCTGCCTGACATATCTCCAAGATAGGGATATCTCTAGCAGCAGCTAGAGATGCAGCTGTACCTCTGGTAGAGTGAGCCCTCAGGCCTGAGGGGGGAACCTTACCCAGCTTTTGACAGCAAAATTGAATACAAGAAACGATCCACCTGGCAATGGATCTTTTAGTGGCAGGTCTCCTTTCCCAACCTCACCATAAGTGAGAAACAGTTGGAGGAGTCAAACCTGTGACCCTCGGTGCAGCTCTATGTAGTAACCAAGAGCCTCTTAACATCTAAGCTGTGCAGCCTCCTCTCACCAGAGGAGGAATGGTCAGTGAAGAACACTGGGAGTGAAATAGATTGGTTAAGGTGGAAATCTGAAACCATCTTAGGCAAAAATTTCCTGTTAGTCCTGAGGACCACTTTATCCCTGTGAAAGGAAATAAAGTCAGTTTCTACTGATAAAGCCTGTAACTCACTTATACGCCTGGCAGAAGTGAAGGCTACCAGAAATACAGTTTTCCAAGTCAAATACTTGAGCTCTGCCGAAGACAGAGGCTCAAAGGGGGGTTGCATTAGCTGAGCAATGCATACATTAAGATCCCAAGCCGGGCAGGGTCCCTGAATGGAGGATTGGTGTGAAGCAATCCTTTAAAAACTTAGAAAATACAGGATGAGCAGAGAGAGAGAGGGCTTCCTGCTGAAATGAAGGCAGAGACAGCAGCCAAGTGCACTTTCAGGGTGGCTGGTCTCAGTCCCAAAGAATTAAGATGGACCATGTAGTCCAATACAGTAGGTAGATCAGCAGATTCTGGGGAAACATGCTTCCCAGAACACCATATGGAAAACCTTTTCCACTTGGAGTTATAGGTAGCCCTGGTGGAAGGCTTCCTAGCAGCCTTCAGGATTTCGAGAACACTTTGAGAAAGTTGCAAATCGGCAAACTCTAACTGCTCAAGAGCCAAGCCTTGAGGTTGAGGGATTTGAGATTCGGATACCAAACTCTCCCCTGAGCACAGGTTAACAGATTGTGGTTCCTGGGGAGACACAGGGGAAGATGGACTGCTAAGGACAGAAGGAGTGGGTACCAGGGCTGCCTGGCCCAACCTGGAGCAATCAGGATCATTTTGCAGGGCTGAGACCTGACTTTGACTAGTACTTTGAACAGGAGAGGAAGGGAGAAAGGCATAAAAAACTTCCCTTCCCAATCGAGGAGAAAGGCATCCAGGGAACTGAGCCCAACACTGGGGCCTGCAACAAAACAGTGGAAGTTGATAATTGTCTGGGCTGCGAAAAGATCTATCTGAGGAGTGCCCCATCTGGCAAACACTATCCCAGTACTAGGGGATCCAGTGACCATTCGTGATGGCCCTGGGAAATCCCACTGAGGGCATCTGCCAGGACATTGTCCTTGCCTGGGAGGTGAACTGCTATGAGGGAAGTGTTCAGGGAGTAAGCCAGAGACCACAACTTCATTGCCTCGGTGCACAAGGCCGAAGACCGAGTGCCCCCTTGTTTGTTGATGTACCACATTGTAGTGGTGTTGTCTGTTCTGACTTGTACTACCTTGTTCTGAACAGATGCAGAGAAAACCTGAAGTGCTAGAAAAACAGCTCTGAGTTCCAACAGATTGATGTGGAGCAGAGATTCCTGAGGGGACCATAATCCCTGGGTGGAGAGGTCGCCCATGTGAGCTCCCATCCCAAAAAGGATGCATCTGTAGTAAGGGTCAAGGAATGGGACAGAGGGATGAAAGGCACCCCTGTCTCAGATTGCTCTGATCCTGCCACCACTGAAGGGCCTGGATCAGGGTTGAGTCACTGGGATTAACTTGGATAGAGGATCTCTTCTTTGAGACAGAAAGCTCTCAAATGGAACTGAATGTCCCTCATCTGAAATCTGGCTCCTTGCACCACAGCTGTGGAGGCAGCCATGTGCCCTAGGAGCTGCAGGAAATGCCTTGCTGGTCGAGAAACCTGCAGAGTGAAGGAGGCGGCCAGGGCCACTAAGTCCTTACCCTTTCCAAGGAAGGAAGGCTCTGGCCTGCTTTGTATCCAGTTCTGCGCCTATAAAGGTGAGTACCTGGACAGGTTCCAAAACTGACTTTGGAAGATTGAGAGAAATCCCAGAGAGGTAAGCAGCTGCTGGGTAACTAGCAGGTGTGATTTGACCTGGTCTGGAGACTGACCCACAATGAGCCAGTCATCCAGGTAGGGAAAATGGCAATCTTTTGCCTTCTTAGGTGGCGACTGCTACTGCCAGACACTTTGTGAACACCCTTGGGGCAGAAGTGAGGCGAAGGGCATTGCTCTGAACTGATAATGGCCTGAGGGCAGTTCGAATCTGAGGTACTTTCGATGGAGCTTCTGATAAGAACATGAAAGTAGGCATCTTTGAGGTCCAGGGAGGCTAGCCAGTCCCCTGGCCTTAGGGAGGGTAAAATCATTCCCAGTGTCACCATTTTGAACTTTGGCTTTAAAAGGTGCTTGTTTAGATATCTTAGATCCAGGATAGGCCGCCACTCTCCTGTCTTTTTTGGGGTAAGGAAGTACCTGAGTACAGACCCTTGCCCTGGTGAAGGGAGAAACCTTTTCTACAGCTCTGAGAGCCAGGAGGGTTGAGACTTCTGTTTCCAAAGCAAGAGTCTCTAAAGGGTTTGTAGGTGGAAAAGATCTGGCTCTCATCTTTGGAAATTTCTTGAAGCTGGAGAACAGACTCTGGCTCACTACTTCCAGGACCCACCTGTCTGAAGTTAAAGACTGCCAGTCCTGGACGAAGTGAGCCAACCTGCCCCCTACAGGTAGTGGAGAGCCGATCCTGGGCATCCCATCAGGGTGCCTGTTTGGCAGGGGCTTTAGGCTGAGGGGTGGGAGCAGGTCTGCTCGAACCCCGTCTGCCTCTCCCTCTGCCTCTCCCTTCTGTACATAGGCTGAAGAGGAGGAGGCCTGAGTCTGGTAAAAAGGCCTGTGAAAAGGCCTACCCCTACCCCTGGGGGGCTGCCTCTGAGGAGTGGCTTGCCGTTCCTTGGCTTGTGCACTCCTGTAAGTGGTTCTATATTCATCCATTTTCTTCATATAATTCTCTGTCTGCTCCCCAAACAGAGGATTTCCCACCACAGGAAAATCCATAGCCTTAGACTGGGTATCCTGTGACAAAGAAGTACACCTGAGCCAGGCCAATCTGTGAAAAGCCACAGATGTAGCCATGACTCTAGAGGATACATCATTAGAATCCACTGCAGCACGGAATTGCACCTTAGATGCCTCAATACCATCAAGGGCCACCTGCTCCAACTCCTTTGTGAGCTGGCCAGGGACCTGTTTGGCTAAGGCCATGACAGTATCCCATCTAGATTTCTGGTATCTTGCAACATAAGCCATATAGTTAGCTTGTCTGAGTCCCAAGGATGCTGCCATGTATTGTTTTTTGGCCATGGCATCAATCTTCCTGGAATCCTTGTCAGGAGGATGTGAACCCAGTGGAATATTAGCTTTATCACAGGCTGCAGCCTGAACTACTAACATGACTGCATTGCTGTGAAAGAAAATCTGTATCAGGACCTGACAAAGTGTACCTCCTGTCCATCTTTTATCCACAGGAGGCACAGAATTAGGAGCTTTAAAATTTTTATTGTTTGTTTTCTAAAGGATTTATGTAAAGGGATGGACAACCTCCTGGACTCTGGGATATCCATCATCTCCACATAGTCAGGCTCCTCTTGCTCATCCAAAGCCTCCTCTAAGGGAAGCTGAGGGTCTCAGCAACTTTTAATAAAACAAAAAATGAGAAGGGACTCAGAAAGCCTAGGGGAGACTCACCTGAAGGTCTGTCTGGGGAGATGTCCGTTCAATGGGCACATCCAGACTTTCAAAGTCACATTCACACTGATCATAATCCTCATCCCCTCCTCTGGTTCATAGAACTCTTCTATATCATAATCCTGAACCACTGGAACCGACCGAACCGACCTTTTGCTAGGACAGTGGCAGTTCGAGGGAACCGGGACAGGGACTGTACAATCTGTATTGCCTGGCTATCTCAGCAGCAGTTGGAGAAGGAATTTTGGACTCCAAACCTGCTGATTTTTAGATTTCTTTGCTGGAACTGGCTCCTCAGAGCCAGCTTTCGTTGCCGAGAAGTCTCGCCTGGTCAGAGGCACTCCCTCCGTTCGGTTGGCACCAAACGGGCTGGCCATCCGGTCAGCGGACTTTTTGGCCTCTCGTTCTCTGAGCCTGCCTCTCTCTTGTCCAGAGTGGCTGCAGGAAATTTTACAAATCTGGCAGTCTGAATTGAGTGGTCAAACCCCAGACAATAAACACATGTAGTGTGTGGGTCAGCTTGGCAAAGGCTTCCCCACAGACACTACAGTGTTAAACCCAGTGGGCCGGTTTTTCTTTTGGGTTTCTCAGACATGATGCCAGCCTAACCAACCAACTTGCCTTTTGATGGCAGTGCCAGGCAAGACACCCTCATCGGTTCCAAACCATGTCACGGTCGGAAAAACTGTAATGAAACCGTTTTTAGAACCGATAAGAACCGGGAACCACACTCTAAAAAGCCTTAAAAGGCTTTAAACTTATATTCAAATACAACTCGATCGGTTCAACCGAACCGATAATACTTTTACAAGTTCCACACAGAAAAAACCCTATCTATTACTTACGATTACCATAGACAGAGCCTGAACCGATTGGTTTTGCGGTTAAAATAATGAAATCGCAGTTTAATTCAACCGAGAAATAGCACTTTAAACTGAAGAAATGAACCAAGCAACAGGAGGAGTCTCCGGAGCGACTGTTCAGTGAGGCGGAGTAAAGAATCTGACGGTTTCGGTTTGAAACCAGCCAAACAGAGCTTCTGAACCGAGCTCGCGCTCTAAGCTCCATGCTCTGCATGGAAGTTAACTCTTTCACCTCCGGAGCAGTTCTAAGGCTGGGGCAAACTGCAATAGTCATAATATAGCAAGACATCATGTTGTCTGAAGAGACTAGGGGGACGGAGGGCAGGAAGGTAATACCTACTGCAAAAGCCTCTCTCGAAGATCTAATGTTACGGTAAGTTCTTGCGTAACTGTACTATCTTACTTCAAGAGGGCTCTTGCAGTAGGTATTCACGGATAGGACTGAATCCCAAGCAGTCTGGAACAAGAAAAAACCAGGAGCAGGATTGTCATCCACAATATAACTTCAGGACTGAGCAGGTCTCAAGAAAGGAGGCCCTGCAGAACAGCCAACCCGAAGCCTGCTCTACGGCGAGAGGCAATGTGTAAACTGTAGTGTTTCGTGAAGGTATGGACCAAAGACCAGGTTGTGGCTGCGCAGATGTCTGTTGCGGACACATTCCTGAAACAAGCAGAGGCAGTTACCTCCCTGGTAGAGTGACCTCTGGCCTGACCCAGAAGGGTCTTGTTGTACTTGTCATAACAGAAAGTGATACAATTGGCCAACCATTTGGAAAGGCATTGCTTGGAAACAGCATTGCCTTCCATTTTGTGAGCGAAAGACACAAAAAGCTGATCAGTTTTCCTGAGATCCTTAGTCCAATTGGGGTAGTATCTCAGGCTCCTGTGAACATCTAGCGTATGTAAGAGGTATTCCCCTTGATTGGAGTGTTGCGTAAAGAAAGCCGGTAACTCAATGGATTGATTCAGTGTAGATTCAGCTACCACCTTAGGGAGAAACTTCAGGTCGGTGCACAAGACCACCCGTTCCTTGTGGAAAATCAAATACAGGATTTTACACATCAAGGCTTGGAGCTTGGAAATACACCAAGCAGAGGTGATGGCCACTAGAAAGAGTGTCTTCCATGAAAGGAACTTTAAATCTGCTTCCGCTGCAGGTTCGAAGGGAGGCAGTGTAAGCTTCTCCAGGATAAAATTCAAGTCCCATGGAGGGGCAGGATTGCGGATGGGGTGTCTCAGGTGGAGAACCCCTTTGAGAAAAGTCTTAGAGACTTCCTACTGAGCAAAGGTCCTGTCTCCAAAGGGAATGTGGTAGGCCGAAATAGCTGCCATATGGACTTTTAAAGAGGAATGGCTGAGGCCCAGGTCGAAGAGGTGATGCATGTAATCTAGCACTTTGGTGACCGGGCACGAAAAAGGCTCTAAGTCTTTAGAGTATGCCCAGATGGAAAACCTTTTCCACTTCATAGCATAGGTGGACATGGTGGAAGGCTTCCTCGTCTCCACCAAAATGTCCGCTACTAAAGGAGAGACTCCGAAACGGGCTTTAGCTACATGTGCAGGAGCCATGCATGAAGATGAAGGGATGTTAGGCTTGGGTGAACCAGGGTCCCCCAATCCTGGGTCAGCAAGTGCTGCGACAGAGGAAGAGGAGGTTCCTCAGAAAACTGTTGCAGAAGAGAGAACCAAAATTGCCTGGGCCAGAAGGGGGCGATGAGACTCATCCAAGCCCCTTCTGATCTGAGTTTGTTCAGGACCCTTGGAATCAAATGAATGGGAGGGAAAGCATAAACTAATCCATCCCTCCAACAGAGAGACAGAGTGTCCTGCCAGAAAACATCTCACCCTGGAGTGAGCAAAAGGCAGGAAGTTTTTGCATTTTGGGAGGAGGTGAAGAGGTCTACCCCTGAGGTGTCCCCCACTGCTGAAAAATGTTGTTTACTACCTGTTGGTCTAGCTCCCATTCGTTGAGTCCTGGCTAAGGATCGACCGAGTTCATCTGCCAGGGTGTTTTCCACTCCCAGAACGTGAACCGCAGTCAGGTGACGGTTGTGCTGAGCTGCACAATACCAGACTCTCATCACTTCCCGGCACAGGGGATAGAAGCATGTTCCTCCCTTTTTGTTGAGGTACTAGACTACACTCATGTTGTCTGATTGACATGAGAAGATGACCGGGAAGAAGAGCCTGTAGGGCATATAAGACTGCTCTCAATTTCAGCATGTTTATGTGCAGTTTCTCAAAAGGGGACCAGTTGCCCTGAGTCCTGTGAGACCCTAGATGGGCACCCCAGCCCTCCCCTGATGCAACTGTTGTCAACATCTGGGAGGGAGGAGGAATGCAGAATGAAACTCCCAGACACAGATTCTCCTGAACCATCCACCGGTGCAAGTCCCTGCTCATGGGGTCGGACACTAGCACCTCTTGGTCTAGATCGTCCAGAGTTTGGTCCCATTGCAACCAAAGTGTCCACTGAGAGATCCTCATATGGAGCCGAGCGAACGGAACTGTCGGAATGGCAGCCGCCATAAGCCCGAGGAGGCGGACGACTGACCTGGAGCTGACCCGTCTGCGACCAGACAGTAGATGAGCCTGAATCTGAAGGGTCTCAACCCTGTCCGGAAGCAAAAAGGCTTTGCCTAAGGTTGTGTCAAGAATCGCCCCTATAAACTGAAGGTGTTGGCAAGGAACCAAGTGGGACTTGGCCTGGTTGATGGTTATACCCAGGTTGGAAAAGACCTGCAGGGTGAGGGAAAGGGAATGCAGAAGATCCTCCCTGGAAGGGGCTGCCAGGAGCCAATCGTCCAGGTACGGGAAGACCTGCACCCCCTGGGTACACAGGTGGGTCGCTACCAACGGACAAGCATTTGGTAAATACTCAGGGAACTGAGGAAAGACCAAATGGGAGGGCCCTGAACTGGTAGTGGTCCCCCTGAAAACAAAAATGGAGGTATCTGCGGTGGGACGGGCATTTGGGGATATGCAGGTAAGCGTCCTGCATATCCAGAGCACATAGCCACTGACCCGGCCGAAGTAAGGTAGAAGGCTCTGCAGAGAGAGCATTCTTGAAGCATTTGTACTCCACGAACACGTTCAGGGAGCTGAGGTCTAGGATAGGCCTCAAGTCTCCCATTTTCTTTAGAACTAGAAAGAAATGAGAATAGTAACCCGTCCCCAAAAGATAGGTGAGGACTGGTTCTATCACACCCTTCGACAGAAGAGACAGGATTTCTTCTAGGACCAGAGCAAGACGTTGCGGGGAGTAAGACGACTGAGGGGGTGGTTTTCAAGGGGGCTTCTGAAGAAACTCTATTGAGTGTCTGGCCGATATCAGCTGGAGGTCTCAAGCGTCCGATGTTATCCCCTCCCAACCTGGTAGATGGCAGGAGAATCTCCCTCCACCGGTTCCTATGGAATGGCCAGAGGCAGAGGGAGAGGTTAGGAATTGGGAGGTGTGGCACAGCACAGCAGCCCAGGCTCCCGCAGATTTTTTGCTGGGGAGAGTCTTGGCTGCTGGAGGGGCCCCGACGTTTGTTGGCACGCTTGCCTTGGTTAGGTTTTTGTCTTTGTCGGGACTGCCGACAAAAAGGAGGTCGCTGCCCCTGAGGGGGCCTGTACAAAGTCTGGACCGACTTAAGTGCAGTGTCCTTCTCCTGCAGTTCGGTGATGATGCCCTTGTCATCACCCCCGAACAGCACCGAACCCGTGAAGGGAGCATCCTGAATAGTGGATTGAACTTCAGGGACCAATCCTGACACATGGAGCCGGGCATGACGCCGTAAGCCTACGGTGAAAGCTGAGCTCCTGCCAGCAGTGTACACCGCATTGTAAGTGGCATGGAGCATGTGCCTACAGGTGGAACAGACCAGGTCTCCCAGTTCCTGCTTAGTCTGTGAATCAGAAAGGGAGTCCAGCTTGGATTCCACCTGGCTAAGAATGGATTTCTGAAAATCCCCCATGTGGCCAACGTAATTGAGGGCCCTGATGCCTAGGGTCAAAGAAGCATACATCTTCTTCCCGCACTGATCCAGAAGTCGGGATTCTTTGTCAGGTGGAGACGAGCTCAGGTGTTTGGGGTTGGCAGAGCAGCTGTGGGCAGCACTGATCATGACCAAATCTGCCTTGGGGTGAAGACTGAGAAAGTCTTTACTCTCAAGAGCCTCGTAAAGCCTATCCGCCATCCTCGGAAGGGGGGCCAACACGGATGGTTGTTTCCAAATAGTGGAAACAAGATCGACATGAGGCTCAATCCAGTGTGGAATCAGTGTAGGAGCGGTCTCAGGCAGATCCAAGTGAGCAGCGAGCTTTTTGCGCTGTGGGTCTGGCTCCACTGATTGCCACAGAAAAGTCTCCTGGATCTTCTTCAAGAGCTCCAGAAAGGAGGGGTCCTCCAGAGGGGACTTTGAATGGTCCCTCAGCTTTGGACGTTCTGGAGTGTGAGGCTCATCTCCATAATTAGAGTAATCTGACTCGGATTCTGAGTTGGAAGGCCCTGAGGGACAGGAAGAAGAGGACTCCTCCATGGGAGGGGGAGGAATGACCCCTCTGGGGAGCCCCTTGGGGTGCATGTCCTCCCCACCCTTGGAGCCAGAAGGTTCTGCTCTGGCATCGGGTAAGGGGGATGGAGTCTCCCATCTCCGACATAGCGGGTCCAGTATGGGAACCAGTGTCAGGAGACGACTCTTGACCTCCTTGGTGAGCTGAGCCTTGGCCTCAGCCCACCAGGAGGCCAAGGTTTCCTTCAGTTCCGCTGGTGGTTGCGGAGTGGGTGGCGGAGGGGGGCTCGGATACGGGTAGTGCAGGTACCTGTAATAAGAGTATCCGTAGCCCGATGGCTGGAAGCCCAGTGCCAGGTAATGCGGCGTTGGATACTATGGAGCCAGGTACTGTGGAACCGGGTAATGCACTGTTGGCTACCCTGGCACCAGGTGCTCTGATGGAGCACAGGGTCCTGGCAAAGGCCCTGCTGGCGGACCAGACAGAGGAAGCATCAGTCCTGTGGGCATCGGGCCCAGCGTAGGGAGACTGCCGGATGGGTCCGACGGTCCTGATGGAGGAACAGGTCTTGCATCGGGCAAAGGAATGCTGGAGGGCGGCATCGGGTCCGGCGTTAGAGGGTCCGGCTTAGGAGGGTGACCCATGATGGCAGTGTCCCTAGGTCATCAGTCTCCACCAGGGAAGGAGGGTTGCAATATCCGGTTGTGAACTGAGGGGACGCGGGGACCTCAGTGGGTATGGGGTTATCCATTGCGGAGAGCCTGGTACGTCAGGCGTGATGATAGGGTCTGATGCAGGCAGGTTGACAGGGTGGTCATCGGAAAAGCTGGCAGCCGTCTTGTCAGCAGTGTCCAGGCGGGCGTCAGAGGAGCCGGTGGCCGACTTATCGGACTCCCTGTCCGAGGAAATCAATGTAGGAGGGGCAGCCTTGTCGGAAGGGGGGGTGGACTGGGCGATCACCCGAGGAGGTGAGCGGCTTAGCAGCCCTGTCCGGGCGGGCGTCGGTAGGACCAATGTCCGACTTACCGTACCCGCTCGGACCGGAAGGCCGCGATGAAGGAGCAGTCTTAATGGGAGCGGAGGCCTCCTTTACCCCGCAGGTTTGCGAAGGGCCCAAGTGTGAGCTGACAGGAGGGGTGACGCCTTCTTGGTAGCCACCAAGACGGCTGTTGAGTAGCGTTCCCCCAGAGGGGATGATCCCTGTAAGGCCGCGACTCCAGCAGAAGTCGCGGCTGCTGTGGATGACCAGTCCTGCTCCTGATGCTTCTCCTTCTCATGCTTCTTTTTGTGGCCTTCGGGGGTGGTTGACGCCTGTCTAAGCTTCTTCAACTCCTCCATGGATGCCATTTTCTTTTTGAGTAGATGGACTTCCAGGGACTGCTGCCTTCACTTGCGGGTAGCCGAGCTGAATTTCTGGCAGTGCTGGCACTCCTCCATACAAGTTGTACTTGTTTTTATGCGATTCAGAGGGCGTCGGGGACAACATACACAGCAGATGGTATGAAGGAAAAAGGAAGAAATTCAAGAAAAAGGTCTAAAAAGTCGAAACTTTTTAACCGACGAAGGTACTAACGAGCGCTGTTCTACTGCAAGGAACTTTCACAAGCCGACGGTGGGAAAGAACTGGAAGGCGGGCATAGGGGACCGCCCCTTTATACCGACGTCGTCTGATGCCAGTCACCTAACGTGGGGGCGGTTCCCCGCCAGAAACTGCTAGCTAGAAGTTTTCCATTGGGTCCTGATGCCTGGCGGCTTAGTCCTATCTGTGAATATCTACTGCAAGAGCCCTCTCGAAGTAAGATCAGATTTTTCTAGATTTAGGATGAATCCTAAGGAGTCCAGAAGCTTTTGAGTAACCTCTAGAACTAACTTGACTTGGTCTGAGGACTGACCCATAATGAGCCAGTCGTCCAGGTAAGAGAACAGTAAGATGCTTTGCCTCCTGAGAAAGGCCACCACTTCTGCCAGACACTTGGTGAACACCCTTGGAGCAGATGTTAAGTCGAAAGGCATTGCTCTGAACTGGTAGTGGCCTAAGGGCAACTCGAACCTGAGGTACTTTCTGTGAGAATGTCTGACAGGTATGTCAAAATAGGCATCCTTGAGATCCAGGGAGGCTAGCCAGTCTCCTGGTCTCAGAGAGGGGAGAATTATTCCCAGAGTCACCATTCTGAACTTTGGATTTAGTATATGTTTGTTTAGACATCGTAGCTCTAGGATGGGTCGCCACTCCCCTGTCTTTTTTGGGGTAAGGAAGTATCTGGAATACCGTCCCTTACCCCTGTGATAGAGAGCTACTTTCTCTAGTGCTTGCAGGAGTAACAGAGAGAAGACTTCTGCCTCTAAGACCTTTGTCTCCAAGGGAGAGGGAGGCCTGAAAGACTTTAATCTCATTTTTGGGAATCTTTTGAAGCTGGGAGCAAGTCCCTGGCTCACCACTTCCAGGACCCATTTGTCTGAGGTAACAGACTTCCGGGCCTGGAAATAGTGAGCCAGCCTGACCCCTACTGGAACTGGAGAGGCGACGCTGACCGACACATCAGGGTGTCTGTTTGGCAGGGGGCTTAGACTGAGTGGAGGATGGAGTCCTAGTCATCCCCCTTCTGCCTCTTCCCCTAAACAACCCCCTCTGCTGGAAAGAAAAGGAGGCCTGGGCTTGGTAAAAAGGCCTGTGAAAAGGCCTGCCCCTGCCAGCCCTAGATTGCTGCCTCTGAGGGGTGACCTGCTTTTCCTTGGCTGCAGCACTCCTGTAGGTGGCCCTGTATTCATCCATCTTTTTCATGTAAGCCTCTGTTTGCTCTCCACACAGAGAGTTACGCATGACAGAAAAATCCATGGCCGTGGTCTGGGTATCCTGTGATAAACTGGTATACCTGAGCCAAGCAAATCTCCTCATGCAGACATATGTAGCCATAACCCTAGAATGTACATCATTCGAGTCAACAGCAGCGTGAAACTGGACCTTTGATGCCTCAATACCATCCACAGCCACCTGCTCCAGCTCCTTGGCCAGCTGGGGAGGGGCATTTTTAGCCAGCTCCAGAAGCATAACCCACATAGATTTCCGGTATCTTGGCTGTATATGCCATGTAATTATATTGCCTGAGCCCAAAAGAGGATGCCAGGTACAGTTTCTTTCCCATGGCATCCACTTTCCTGGAATCCTTATCTGGGGGGTGAGAGATGCCAGGGGGATGTTAGCCTTGTCATAGGCTGCAGCTTGCACTACCCCAACATGGCTGCAATGTGTTGTATGGAATTCCGTCCCAGGACCTGACATGGTATACCTCCTGTCCATCTTTTTATCCACAGGGGGTATGGATGTTGGAAACTGAAGAATTTTTTGTGTCTGTTTCCCCAGGGATTTATGCAGAGGGATAGACACCCTTTTGGACTCTGGGACATCCATCATCTCAACATAGTCAGGTTCCTCCTGATCCTGTTAAGCCTCTTCCACAGGAAGCTGGAGGGTATCAGCCACTTTCTTGTAAAACAAGAAAACGGAGGGAGACTCAGAAAGTCTGGGAGGAGATACATGAGCAGGCCTGTCTGGGGAGATGTCAGGCTCTACTGGCTCATCTAGGCCTTTATAATCTTCTTCTTCATAATCTTTTTCTCCTTCCCAATCACCCTCATAAAATGCTTCAGGATCATATTCAGAAGCAGAAACTTACGACCGAACCGATTGTTTTTGGGTCGGTGTCAGTTCGGTCAGAACTGGGCAAAGTGATTGTACAATAGCAATCGCTTTAGCTATTTCATCAGCGGTCAGAACATGGGAACCGGGATCCGAACCGGCTGACTTGCGCATTCTCTTAAACGGAACCGATTCCACAGAATCAGCTCTCTTTTTGCTCGAGGAGGTATCGCCCAGGTCAGTGGGCACCCCCTCAGGTTCAATTGAAACCGAACTGGGCTGGCCATCCGGGTCAGCAGATTTCTCAGCCTCCCTTTCCTTCAGCCTACTTAAACGTTTATCTAAAGAGGCTTTGGGAAATTTTTTGCAAATTCTGCAGTCTTCTTTGAGGTGGTCAAACCCCAGACAGCAAACACAGATGAGGTGGGGATCAGCATTAGCAAAGGCCTCCCCACACTCGGTGCAGTGCTGAAACCCAATGGGACCGGTTTTCTTTTTGGGTTTCTCAAACATGCCTAAAAAGATAAGTTACCCTTACCAGCGTTTAAGCCAGGCAACTACAAACCTATTGGTTCCAACCATGTCACGGGTCGGTTAAAAAAAAAGAAGAAAATATTGTTTTTTTCAGGATCTGATAGGTACCGGGAACCACAACACAAAAAACAGAAAATTTTACCAGAAAGACGAAACAGAATTGCTTCGGTTCCCAACCGGACCGACTGGAAAGAAACCAAACAAAAAACAATTTCTACTGACAAAAACACTAAACTGCCTACTAAGTACACTTACTGTACCATGGACAGAGACCAGAATACCGAAAAAATAAGTAAACAGTTGATAAACCGACCAATTTTTACTTTAACCGAACTGAAGTGAAGGAGAGGATCTCCAGAGCAACTTCTCAGTTAGGCGGAGTAAAGAATCTGACAGTTACACTGAGGAGCACCTGGGACAGAGGTTTGAAAACCGAGCTCGAGCTCAACGTTCTATGCCCTGGCACAGAGTTAACTCCTTCCTCTCTGGAGCAGTTCAAGTGCTGGGGCTAACTACATATAGTCAGAATACAGCAAGACTTCACGTTGTTTGAAGTACTGAACACATCCGTGAAGGGTGCCGCCAGCACTTCTGCCTCCTCCCTCAGAACATGAAGATGTATCCCATCCAGCCTGGGTGACTTGTCTGTCCGTATAGAGTTAAGGCCAGCCAGCACCTTATCCACCGGGATTACGCAGTCTGTTATCCCTTCCCCCCTCCCCCATCCTTTCCCTAATGGGATGGATCCACTCCTTCTCTCATAAAGACTCAGCAGAAGTACTTATTAAGCACCTCTGCTTGTTCTTCCCCCTTTTCGGCCCACCCATCGTCCTTTTTAATTCTGGCTATCTGTTCCCTGTTTTTTCTTTTTCCCTGACATATCTAAAGAAGTCTTTCTCACCTTTCTTAATTCCCCTGTGCTAGTTTCCTTTCTTTTGAGACCTTGGCTCCCCTCACAACCTTGGTCACCTCCCTGGATCTCATTATGTGTTCCTCCCTATCCTCCTCCTTGTCGGTTCTCTTAAACTTCCTGAAGGGTGCTCTTTTCTCCCTCACACTCTCTTGAACCTCCCTTGTCCACCAACTAGGCTTCCTGGTCCTTGTATTATTTCTAGCACTCCTTGTGCACAAGTGTGTTGCCTCAATCAGTCCCAACTTCACAATGACCTACTTTTGATTGGTATCCATGTTGGGGTTTATGGTTGCTACATGCTCCCTCACTATGGTGGCCATCTTGCCAAAGTCAGGCCTCCTGAAGTCTGCCACTCTGGTTTTACTACGATTACATACCTTACCCATGTCCAGGGAGAACCATCCTGTGTTGTGGTCACTCTCTACCAAGGGGTCCTCAACCCTAACATCTTGCACCTGATCCCCCTCTGTTAATACCCAGTCAAGGATGTTCCCCTCCCTGGTTGGTTCCTGTACGCTCTGTGGGAGGAATACATCCTGGAACCCATTCAGAATGATCTGCTCCTAGAGTTAGTGGAGGTCACTGTGCCCCAATCTACCCCTGGTATGCTGAAGTCTCCCTCACCACCATATTTCCCCTTAGGCAGTGCTCAGTGACGTTTGTCACCAATTCCCTGTCTACTTCTTCCGCCTGAGATGGAGGTCGGTACGCCACTCCACAATCTCATCTTCCTCCCCTTCCCACTCTGTACGCTGACCCATAAGATTTCTGCTCTTCCTTCCCCATCTTCTTCCCTATTACACACTATTTCTTCCTTACTGTAGAATGCCACCACCACCCCCTCCCTTCCACCCTATCTCTTCTATACAATTTGTACCCCAGAACTGTGAGAGCCCAGTCCTGGTACTGGTTAGCCCATGCTTCTGTAATGGCAGCAATGTCTATGGATAGGACACCTCCTCTGCTGCAGGAGTCCATGGCGTAAAGTAAAAAGACCATAAAAAAGAAAACACCTCACACAGCAGGGCTTCATTGCTGAATATGAAAAAAACCTAGGAAAAGTATCGTTATCTAGACATAGAAACTCAAATAACAGAGAGACCTATGGTGGCGGTTATATCAAAGTCAAAGGTACACTTAACTCTCCCGACAAGAGAGGACCAATAGAATGCTGATAGCACATCACCTCAGGTTTTATTACAGTGCAACTTCTATTATCCAGACGTTTTGGGAGACATCAGATTTGGTCGGATAATCGAGAGTTTGGATAAATCGGGGATCCACTGCATTACGCAAACCAGAATCTGGGGACAATGTCAAGACTTTGGATAATCAGAAGATATGGATAATTGGGGTTTGGATAATCAAGGTTTTACTTTATCCTGTTATGCAATGTGCTGGTATGTTTTGATCTATACATAATACACAAGTGTCTCAGCTGGCTGTCCAGGTGGGCAGAAGAACCTTTATTCAACAAGGAGGTATACTGTGGAGTTGTTCATGTAGAGTTCTTTTTTGGTTTTGGTTCATCTCTTTATACTCCCCATCACTGACCATGCCCCCATTGTGCTGGGCTTCCCAACTCCATCATCCAACTTCTCCCCACCCGCCTATGTCCCCTCCCACATAGCTGCTCTCGACTGTACTGCTGACTGTGGTAACCTAGGCAGCAGCATAGCCAGCTGCCCTCCATCCCTGGAGGAGGAAAGCGTCCTACAGGGCACTCAAACCTCCTCTCCCCTCCCCCACTGGCCCCACCATGACCCAAGCTCATTCTCGAATTCGGGTCACTGACACTGCGAGTGGCAGCCATATCCCTTCAAGGGCAGGCTGGTCTTCCCATGTACAGTTCTTCTTAAAGGGACACTGACACTGTCAGCTTTTTTTTTATGATTTCTAGTGTATCCACAGTGTAGGGAAGCTGTGATTTCTAGTGCATCCACAGTGTAGGAAAGCTGTGCTCTTGTTGAAACTACTCTGCTCACAAAATGTATTTATGGCAAAAATATATTTGTGTTGGTGCATCCTGAATGACTACTGGCAATGCTCCCATGAGTCCACAAGGCGATATGGTGCCGGAGCTCCAGGGTATGCTCGTTCATGAAAGAGCTTGGATTTTTGTGAGGCACATGAGTAGAACTCAAACTGAGGCTGAAACCATTGATGCTACTGCGCATGCCCGGAGTCCTGGCTTGCATTTTCAAGCGTTGACTGATAATGGTTAGAGTGCTCATTTTGAAATGAGTATAACTTTCCTGAGCCCAGTCAGGCACTTTGAAGTAGATGGCGTGTTTTACTCATAGGCCTCACAAAAATCCAGACTCACTGATGAATGAGCATACTCCACGGCTCCAGCGCCATGTCACCTCCTGGATGTGCGGAAGCATCGGTGATAGTCATTCATGGCGGACCAATACAAATGTATTTTTTGCCATAAATAAAGTGTACTTGTTACTTTTAAGATCTATTGGCATTATTAAATTTTGTGAGCAGAGTGGTTTCAACAACAGCACAGATTCCCTGTACTGTGCATACACTTTAAATCCACCATGTGTTTATCTAGATCTTGCTTTCAATCCCAAACTGTTCAGAATGGTGAGATTAAAAAAAAAAAAAGATCCTTTAGAAAAGCTGCAAGGATTTAATTTTTATAGCCATTATACCTGGGAGGACAACGTGGTGCAGTGGTCACAGCACAGGCCCATAAACCAGGAGATCCAGGTTCAGATCCTACCAGAGAGGCCTAGGGTTAATGGAGATCCGACGGGATGCCGAGGTAGCATTCTCTCACTGGGGAGGGGCGCGCAGAGAGTTGCCCCATCCCCTACTAAAACAATGCCTCCCTTGAGCCACAGATTCAGCAGCCCAACATCCTGGCCCCCCAACAATGCTGACCCACCTCCCACAAGGACAGAGTGCCGGAGACGGTACAAAGACAGAATAAATGCCGGCTGTAGGATGACAGTGGTGATTTCTCTTGGTCCCTGCACTTCACAGGCTGTGCTATGATCATGACTGCCAAGTACTGGGAGGTTGCTGGACAAATAGACACATGGGGCAGATAGTGAGGAGTATGAAAACTGACTCACTGTTTGACCTTGAGCAACCCACTTGACCTCCTGGTGCTATGGCACCCCCAGCAGTATCATCTGGGTAGAAACAGTGAATGATAAGTCCACTGGGTCAATGATTAACCAAACCTGTACAGGAAGGCAAAGGATTTGGCTTAGATAAGCAAAGCAGTTCACACCCCCCATGGCACAAAATTATGCGTCTCGCATGTAACCATGTTGAGAAATTCAACTTATACTGGCATCTGGATGGAAACTACTAAATGTGGAAAACTTCGCCATTACTGGAAACATCATAAACGCAGTATGCACAAAGCTATTTCTGAGAGAAGCTGCTTCGCCTTTAATTCATACATCTTTCAGCCCCACTTTGCCAAGCAGTCTTCCTCAACACTAGGAACAGCTGGAGGAGCAAAAATAAAGGCCAACAAAATACAGAAGGGTAGAATCGACAACACTGATCCAGGAAAATTGTTTACTGAAGATAAAAGGGTTACAAAATGGAGAACATAGTAATCTAAAAATCCAGAAACGTCTGGGAAAAAGGATAAATGAGAAAGAGCATTTTCACCAAAAGGGTTAATAATGACATGGAATCAGCTTGAAGAGGCAGTCATTGATACAAACCACATCAGGTTTGTGGGGAGTCTATTTCAGGAGAAAGCGGGGAGGTGCTCACAATTCAGAGGTTCCTTTTTTGTGTTTTTTTTTTTTTACCTGCATTCCAAGAGACAGTTGTCCCACATTTGAGTGACAGGTTGGGATTACTTTATCAAAACAGATTTTGGAAATGTGTTGGGCTGCTCCCCTGAAGCCGTGCTGCTGTGAGAACTACATTCCTGACACAGTGCCAGTAAAACCTGGGGGAAGGGTGTGCACGGTGAATTTCAATCCAAGCTTCCCATGAGCTGTGAGGACTTTCATTTATTGTCACGTCACTGTATGCATTATGCCTTCTACTATGCATAATAAACACAGGTGTCTGGGCATCTTCATCACAAAGAACTTTCAATAAAGTTTTTTTTTTTTCTTGAGGTTTGCCAGGACAGTCCGTAAGTCAAAGTTTCAGGAGGAGGCAAAGTATGTAGTAGCTTTTTTTTTTTAAAGAGACAAATCATTTTCTTACAGTATGTAGTGCAGCTGTCTTTGGTAACAGGAGGTAGAATAGCTTAGCTCCAAAGTCCCAGGGACACCAGGGAAATTGTTTTTAACATATCCCCCCCCCCCCCCAAAACTGGGCTCGAAGTGGCTGGACTGCACACTTTCTTTGGTCTTGAGCATGGATTATTGGCTACTTTAACAGCAGACATTGCTGCCACCGCTTGTTCAGCTGGCAAGGGGGTCATCGAAAATATATGTTTGTCACAGAAAAGTACAGTTACGTAAGAACTTACCGTAACAGTAGATCTTCGAGAACTGCTCTTGCAGCAGGTTACACCATTAGGACTGAAGCCGGCAGGCGCCAGGACCCCACGGAAATTTTCTAGCTAGCAGTATTCAGCGGGGACTGCCTCTGACATCGGTCCTGCCCCTGACGTCAGGTGTAGTACATGAGAAGGCAGCCCCCAGAATCCCCAGTTCTCCCGTCGGAGACTCCCAGCCGCTGGATGACATCAGAAGAGGAGAGTGAGGATCCGCCATCAAATGGCAATCAAAGAGGCTGTAAACGCCTTATCCTAGGAGAAGGATGTTGTGACTAGAATCTACCTCCAGCGGGGATGGTGGAAGGAAAAGTACCTGCTGCGAGAGCTGTCCTCGAAGATCTACTGTTACGGTAAGTTCTTACGTAACTACTATCTTACTTCGAGAAACAGCTCTTGCAGCAGGTTACACCATTAGGACTGATTCCCAAGCAATCCTGGAAATCACACACCATCGGGAGGAGGAAAGGTAGAAAACATCGAATTACATCGAGCCTAGGACAGAAGTCCTTGAAGGACTGCTAGACCAACACCTGCTCTTCGCCTCAATGCGATATCCAGGCTGTAATGCCTGATGAAAGTGTGAACGGAGCTCCAGGTAGCTGCAGCACAAATACCTGAGGTGGATACGTTCTTTAAAGTTACAAAAGAGGTAGCTACCCCTCTGGTGGAATGACCCTTCACCAAGCCCGGTAGTGGTTTGTTGCGCATCTGGTAACAGAACGTAATATACTGAATGAGCCACCTAGGCAGCAACTGTTTTGAAACAGGAGCTCCCATCATCCTGTGGGCAAAGGAGACAAAAAGCTGGTCTGATTTTTGGTGATGTTTGGTTCTGGTCAGGTGGTATCTGAGACACCTGTGCACATCTAAAGTGTGCAGAAGGGCTTCTCCTCGATTAGAGTACTTAGGGAAATACACTGGTAAATCGATATCCTGATTAAGGGTGAGTGCTGAAACCACCTTAGGCAGAAATTTAGGATTAGTCTTTAGGAATACCCTGTCTTGGTGGAAAACCAAATAAGGTTCTTTGCATATAAGTGCATGTAGTTCAGAAATTCTTCTGGCCGAGGTAACAGCAACTAAAAACAACGTCTTCCTAGAGAAAAGACGTAGCTCGCAATCCGCGGCTGGTTCAAAAGGTGGCAGCGTGAGCTGCTCCAGGACAAAGGGTATATCCCATCTAGGAACTGGATCCTTAATCGGAGGCCTAAGGTGGAGGACACCCCTCAAGAAGGCACGTGTCGTGTCCAATTGAGCTATAGTGTGTTGGCCTATAGGGACATGATAGGCTGAAATGGCACAGAGATGTACCTTAATCGAGGAGTAAGCCAAACCTGATTGGAAAAGGGACAGCATGTAGTCCAATACCAACTTCTCTGGACAGTCCAAAGGCGATAAGTCACGCGCTTGAACCCATAAGCAAAACCTGTGCCATTTCATGGCGTAGGTCGCGTGGATAGCCGGTTTCTTGGTGGCAGTGAGAATGTCTGCCACCTCTTGCGAGACCCCGTGTCGCATCATGGCTATGTCTCTAGGAACCAAGCATGTAGGTTCAGGGAACGTAGGTCTGGATGGACCAAAGAACCCGCCTCCTGAGACAGCAAATGGGAGCTGATTGGCAACGGCACTGGAGGTTCCCGGGATAGCTGATGCAAGAGAGGGAACCAGATCTGTCTGGGCCAAAAAGGCGTGATCAGTACAAGCGTTGCTTGCTCCCTGCGAAGAAGAACCCTCTGGATCAACGGGAAAGGGGGAAGGCATAGAGGAATCTGCCCGCCCAGGAGAGGGACAACGCGTCTCGCCAGAAAACACCAGGCCCTGGATCTAGCAAGCAAAAATTGGGCAGTTTTGCATTGGATGGGGACAAGAAAAGATCTAGTTCTGGAGTACCCCATCTGCGAAACAGATCCTCTGCTACCTCCTGAAGTAGTTCCCATTCGTGGACTCTGGCCTGAGAGCAGCTTAGGCTGTCTGCGATGATGTTGTCCACTCCCGGAACATGAACGGCAATGAGGTTTGCGCCATGTTGCAAGACCCAATCCCACACTCTCATGGCCTCCCTGCAAAGTGGGTAGGAATGGGTGCCTCCTTGTTTGTTGAGGTAATACATCACCGCGGAATTGTCTGTTTGTAACAGAAGTGTGCCCGGTGGAATCTCCAACTGGAAGGCCTGCAGGGCGTAAAGAACTGCCCTCATCTCCACAATATTTATGTGGAGATGAGACTCTTGGTCTATCCACAGGCCCTGAGACCGGACACTGTCAAGGTGTGCTCCCCAACTGAGCCCTGAGGCATCTGTGGAGAGTGTCACAGTCAGGGACGGCACTATGAAGAGGACTCCCACGGAGAGATTCCTTGAATCTAGCCACCATTGCCAATCTCGGATTACGGCCTTCGTGATCCGGATTGGATGCTGCAGATGGTCTTGCCTTTGGTCCCATTGGACCCTTAACATCCACTGGGTTACCCGCGTGTGGAGACGGGCTAGCGGGACTATTGCAATGGCCGCAGCCATGTGTCCGAGCAGGCAAAGGACCAGCCTGGCAGGAACGGTCTTCTTTACCAAAATGTCCCTGATGAGAGATCTAATGTGTTCCGCTCTGTCCAGGGGGAAGAAAGCTTTCCCTTGGACAGTGTCCAGGACTGCGCCTATGAATCGCAGAGTCTGGGATGGAACTAGGCATGACTTCTCGTAATTGATGATAATGCCCAGCATCTCGAACAGAGACTGAGTGCAGTGAATGGCAGACATCAGGGCCTCCTGGGAGGGCGCCATGAGAAGCCAATCATCCAGGTAGGGGAACGCGTAGTGGCCTTGTCTCCTCAGAGATGCGGCTACGACTGACATGCACTTTGTGAACACTCGAGGTGCGGATGACAGCCCGAAAGGGAGAGCTCGGAACTGATAGTGGCGACGCTGAAACTCAAAGCGCAGAAGCTTCCTGTGCGCCTGAGCAATAGGAATATGAAGGTAGGCATCCTGCATGTCTAGGAACGCTAGAAAAGCACCCTGCTTTAGCATGGGAATCAGACCTGGGAAGGTCACCATGCGGAAGCATTTGTACAGGACCGAGTCGTTGAGGTCGCTGAGGTCCTGTATTGGACGGAGGTTCCCTGTCTTCTTTGGAACCAGAAAGGAGTGGGAATAATATCCTAGTCCCCTCTGGTTCCTTGGTATGTGCTCTATGGCTTCTTTTCCCAGAAGCGCGAGCCCCTCCTGTTGTATGAGCAGGGCATGCTGACCCGAGTAACGGGAGAGCAGGGGAGGTCCTGTAGGTGGGTGGTCTAGAAATTCTATGAAATGGCCTTTCTTGACCAACTGGAGAACCCACCTGTCGGTGGTGATCGACTGCCACCCTAAAAAGTGGGGAGCGATGCGACCCCGACCTTTCTTGCCCGTTGATCCAAAGGAAGGGTGGGGGACGGGAAGGAGTCATGCTGTGGCAGCACTGGTCCCTGCAGGCTGGGCCGTTTTTGTGTAACGTTGGCCTCTGCCTGGGGACAACTTGGCCTGGGCTTTACGTTGAAAAGCGCCCCTTTGCTGCTGACCGGAACGTGGCTGCTGACTTTGCTGCTGGCTGCGAAAACAGCTCTGGTTCCTATGAAAGGAACTAGGCCTGGATCTGTACATGGCCTGTACAGATAGGACTGCCTTCCCTGCATCCTGGAGTTTGATGATGACCTTCTCCGAGAATTCACCAAAGAGTACCTCGCCATTGTATGGGACGTCTAGAATATTCTTCTGTATGTCCAGTGTAAAGCCAGAGACATGGAGCCAAGTGTGTCGCCGGAGACAAACGCCTGAAGCTGCAGCTCTGGCCAAAGAGTCCGCAGAATCGTATGCGGCTCTGAGGAGTAGGTTAAGGAGCTCTGCTTTCTGGTCGCCATCAGGAAGCTTGTCGACCAGGTCTTGGCCCTGTTCCCACAAGGCGTTCTGAAACTGTACCATGTGGGTAAGGTAGTTCAGAGACCTGATAGCGCATGTAGCAGCCGTGTACTTGCACCTCCCCAGGTCATCCAGTTGCTTGGATTCCTGGTCTGGTGGCTGAGTGCTCATATGTTGGGGTCTTTGAGACTGATCATGAGAGGCCGCGATGACCAGGGAGTCTGCCAGAGGTTGCTTTGCCAAGTACTGGTTCTCTCTCAGAGCCTTGTACAGGCGGTCGGCCTTCTTTGGCACTGCAGGAGTGGAGTGCGGGCCCTTCCACGCAGCCTTGGTGACATCCACAAAGGTATCCACCAAGGGTGGGACTACCACAGGATTTGGGTCTTTCTGCCGAAGATAGCGGGCAAGGCGTTGTTGTTCAGGGTCAAGGTCTTCAGCATCCCACCCCATGTTGTCCTGGATGTGCCTCATGATCTCAGTGAAAGAGGGATCATCCGGTGGAGACCTGTGGAGGTCATGTGGGTCAGGAGAGGAGATGCTGAGCGGAGACGGAGATCTGGAGTAGTCCGAGGTGTCCGATCTGGAATCCTCCCTCGACGGAGTATACTGGCGCCGTCTGGGTCGCTTAGGGCTGGGAGACCCTGATGGAGATCTGGAGGGAAGCCTTCTCCTGTCTTTAGATCTGCCCCTAGGAGGTGGAGTCTGTTCCTTGGGGGTTGGTGGTCATCCTGCTGGCCCCTTAGGTGGAGGAGGGGGCGTAGGAGGTGAAAGGGTAGGAGGAGGAGGCATAACGGGGACCACATCCTTTTGGATGGTGTCCCACCAAAAAGTAAAGGGTTCCTTTACTTCTTCGATATTCATACCCGACGATGGGCCTGGCACCGGTGGTCTGTCGCCAGGCGTCAGGTCCTCGGGTGTCTCCCGGTCCGGGGAGGGTTCCCGTGGGAGCCTGGCATCCTCAGTGTCACCTGACTGGTCTTCGGCAGTGTGTGTCCTCCGCCGATTCCCTGTGACCGCGTCACCAGCGACGGGGGGGGGGGGTGGTCTTCCGTTCCGGAGATGCTGACGTCAGTCTCCTGGCCGACGCCTGAGGATCCGGCGAACATCCGGCTGGCGACTGGTGTCTGGCTGGTGTTGCTGGGTCCTGTGAGCACCTGGATGGTTTCATATGTTTGGCCGACGTTGGGTCCGACACCCTTTTCAAGGACGTTAGGTCCTTAGTTTTTCTGGGTGCTGGATCAGAACCTCTGGGCGGTTGGGAGGCCGACCTGGAGTTGGTGTCCCGATGTTGGGAGGAAGAAGAGGACTTATGGCACTCAGAAGACTTTTGAAGAGGCCTTGGAAGGGGTGGAGGAAGCCGAGGGCCTCAATGTCTTGATCAGCTGGAGCGAGGAAGAGCCTCCTGAAGTCCGGACCTTAACCGGGGGGGGGGGATGTGACCGAGCCCTCGAGGGACAGCGGTCCAAACTGGAGCCTGAGCTGCGGGAGCACAAGGCCCGTGTAGGGGACCAGGACCTCACCTTCTCCCGGTGCTTGTCCCGGTGTTTATGGGCCTTCGTAGAAGATTCTCCCCTGGAGGAAGGTTCTTTATCCATCCTTTTTAATCTCTCTTCCAGGAGATATGCCTGTAGTGCCTTCTGATGGCAGATCCTGGTGCGGCAAAAGGTGCAGGCCTTGATATCGTGGTCTGGGCCTAGGCAACGCACGCGGGAAGAGTGAGGATCCTTGAAAGGGATCTGTTTTCCGCAGGCACACTTTGAACGGTGACCCTCAAGCAATGGAGTTGGAGAGGACATCAGTTGTGCGAAAAAATCACAGAAAAGTTCTGTAGTCATCATACGCTAGATAGAGACTGAGAGGCCGATGCTGGCGAGTCGACGGCGGGAAAAGAACTTAAGATTCTGGGTGACCACCTCCTTATGTACTACGCCTGACGTCCGGAGTGGGACTGGCCGAGGGCGGTCCCATGCAACTGCTAGCAGTAGAAAATTTCTGTGGGGTCCTGGCACCTGCCGGCTTCAGTCCTAATGGTGTAACCTGCTGCAAGAGCAGTTTCTCGAAGTAAGATCCAAGAGTTTAACCTCTGCAATGCACTCAGCTCCACCCAGCCAGACTAAGGACGTGATTCTGAGACTCACATGGGAACCACAGTGTCCACAGTGGCAGTGCCATGCCCTGTTGTCATGTCACTACGTCAACTCTTAACTGATGAGGCAGGTGGAGGGGGTGACACAGCATTGGATCCACCCCCCCAAAAAATGATAAAAACACCCCTTTGGGGCTTAAAGCAACAGTAGCTGGACCAATCCAGTAGCACGGTGGCACATAACACTGGGATTTGTCTGCTATCCCAGGAATTCCATACGGGAGCATTCGCGCACCCTCTTACGATCTAACAAAGGCAAGGAACTGGTATCTGCCAAGAAGGCAGCTGCTTGTCCAACCCACCATAGGAAGGGCGCAACTCTGGCAACTAGAGATGGTCAGCTGTCTCAAAATCCGATCTGTTTTTCATTTTTTGGATTATCCTAATTTGAATCTTAATCCAATTCAATGCCCATAGACCATCAGATTCGGATTTCAGAATCCAAACCCGAAAATCCTAAATCCTAAGATAAACGTCCCATCAATAATATCACAATTTCAATTTTCATCACCTAAATCTGGAAAACCTAAATCCTAACTTTAGGATCAGAATCCAAGGTAACAAATCTGAAAACGGACCTCCAATCACTCCCTAACAGCAACCCCATCCAAGGGGTGCAAACAGGAGGAAAAATGAATAAAATTAAATTGCCGTTTCATTGCTGCTTGCTACACCAGTAACACTGGTTTGGGAATCAGAGTGGGATGTTGGGAGGGTTAACAGAATAACGAAGAATCAAGTATCTTAGAGGGTGCTCCCCTTCTCTACGCACTGCCAATGCCAGTCTCCAGTGCAGCACTGTCACCTGGGTAACCATAGGTTGAAATGCAGGCACGAGTAGCTAGAGAGGAGGGTGTCCACTGGCTCCGACTGTTGTCACGTAGGTGCATGCAAGTACCCACACTGGAACAGTCATCGCAGATGTACTTGGGTGGCCTGAAACAGTGAACAAACCACCCTGCTCTGCAAGAATGATGCACGGTACCCATGGGTGCAACACAGTTTCTTGCAACCCTCAACCCATAGGTGTTCAGGGATAAGGAGACCTGTTCCCCTTTCGCCCCACCTCAGAGAGTAAGAAGTGCACACACTGAAAATTAGTGTATGAGAAAAGTACAGTTACGTAAGAACTTACCGTAATAGTAGATCTTCGAAAGAAGCTCTTGCAGCAGGTAATACCATTAAGATTGAAGCCGTCAGGCATCAGGACCCCACGGAAAACTTGTAGCTAGCAGTCTGAGGCAGGGGACCGCCCCCGACGTCGGCTCCGCCCGACGTCAGACGTGGTATAAAGGGAGCGGTCCCCTGGCGCCATCTCAGTTCTCCTGCCGGAGACCAGGGTAGAAAACAAAACTGAAGAACCAAGCAGGGAGTCCCCACCATGATCTGGTGATCTAAAAACCAAAATACTATCATGGGGGATGGAGGGTGGGAAAGCCACCTGCTGCAAGAACTCCTCTCGAAGATCTACTGTTATGGTAAGTTTTAACATAACTGTACTATTTGTCTTCGAGGGTGGCACTCTTGCAGTAGGTAATACCATTAGGACTGAATCCCAAGCAGTACCCTAGGATAGGCCCAGGTCTGAGAGGGTGAGGAAAAGGCCACTGCTCTGGTAGAGTGGCCCCTAATTGCACCCAGAAGTGGTTTGTTATGATGCTGACAGCAGAATGAAATACATTGCACCAGCCAACGGGCTAGTGACGGTTTGGAAACAACAGCTCCCAACATTCGCTTAGCGAATGAGACGTACAACTGGTCCGACTGTCTGGAGCAGCGAGTCCTGTGGAGGCAATACCTCAAAATGTGGTGAACATCCAAGGTGTGCAACAGTGCTTCGCCTTGGTTAGCAAACTCTGGATTATAAACCAGAAGGTTGATGTCCTGGTTAAGAGTCAGCACGGACACCACCTTCGCCCATGAATTTAGGGTTCGTGCACAGGTTCACCCTGTCCCTGTGGAAAACTATGTACGGTTCCTTACACATCAGGGCCTGGAGCTCGGAAACCCTTCGAGCGGAGGTAATGGCTACCAAAAGGAGGGTCTTCCATGAGAGGAAGCGTAGCTCGCAAGAGGCTGCTGGCTCGAAGGGAGGAAGGGTGAGTTTCTCCAGGACGAAAAGTAGGTCCCAAGGAGGAACGAGGTCCTTCTTGGGAGGTCTGATATGTAAGATCCCTCGAAGAAATGTCTTACAGGCATTGAGCTGTGCCAGTGATTTATCTCTGATAGGATCATGATATGCGGAAACCACACACATGTGCACCTTAATGGATGAACAGATCAGTCCTAAGTCCAGAAGGTGACGGAGATATTCTAGCACATGCCTAGCCAGACAACCCAGGGGATTTAGAGCACGGGCTGTAGCCCACAGACAGAAGCGTTTCCATTTCAGAGCGTAAGTGGCCCTGGTGGAAGGCTTCCTCGCTGCAACCAGTATTTCAGCCACCCTGCTTGACACTCCTAGTCTCTCTTCTGCTAGGACTGCAGGAGCCACGCGTGCAGGTGAAGAGATTGAAGAGCAGGGTGGACGAGAGTCCCCTGCTCTTGTGAGAGCAAGTGGGTGGAGAGTGGCAACTAAACTGGAGACTCCAGAGACAGTTGCTGGAGCAGTGGATACCAGATCTGACGAGGCCATAGAGGAGCCACCAGAATCATTCTGGCTCCCTCTGACTGCAATTTGAGCAGTACTCTCTGAATGAGGGGAAAGGGAGTGAAGGCATACAGGAACTTCCCTGTCCAAGAGAGGGACAATGCATCTCAGCAGAAGACACCAGGCCCTGGAATGAGCAAGCAAAAATTTTGCAGTTTGGCGTTGCACAGGGACACAAAGAGGTCCAACTCTGGACGGCCCCAGTGACCGAACAGGTCATCTGCGACATCTTGGAGCAGTTCCCACACGTGGTTCAGACAGGAAGAGTGGCTGAGATTGTCAGCGAGAATGTTTTGAACCCCGGGCAGATGAACTGCAATGAGATCAAGTCGGTGTTCTACTGCCCAGTCCCACACTCTCATGGCCTCCCTGTAAAGGGGGTACAAAAGAGTTCCCCCTTGTTTGTTGATGTAGAAGACCACTGGTGTGTTGTCTGTCTGCACCAGGAGAGGACCCAGTGAGAGTTGGTCTCTGAATGCAGTTAGTGCATTCAACACTGCTCTCATTTCCAGAACACTGATATGGAGAGAGCTCTCTGTGGCAGACGAAGACCCCCGGTCCTGTGATCCCCTAAATGAGCCCCCCAACCGGACAGAGATGCATCCGTGGTTAACGTTTGGAGAGGAGTAAGTCTCCAGAAAGGAACTCCTCCCACTAGGCTGTCGTGATGGAGCAACCATTCGAGCGAAGAATGTACTGCCTGAGAGATCCAGATTCGGAGATCCAGATCGTCTACTGATTGGTCCCACTGGACCTTGAGGTGCCATTGTAGAGTCCTCATTTGGAGTCAGGCTAAGGGTACTGTGGCTATGGCTGCCATCACATGGCCTAGAAGCTGTAGAACCACCCGGGCAGGGGAAGAGGAGGAGGCCTTTTGGAGCCCACTGACCAAAAACCAAAGGCGGTCTGCCCTGTCTAGAGGCAGAAAAGCTCTTTCCTGTCCGGTGTCCAGAATAGCCCCTAAGAACTGCAACCCTTGTGTTGGCCAGGGGTGTGACTTCAGCCAATTTACTGCAATCCCCAGGGAAGAAAATAGAGCCTGTGTTTCTCGCAAGGGCGATTAGTAGCTCCTCTTCCGACAAAGCGGAGAGGAGCCAATCATCCAGGTAAGGGTAGACAAAGAGGACTCTCCTGTGGAGGGATGCTGCTATCACTGCCAGGCACTTGGTGAAGACCCTGGGGGCTGAGGAAAGGCCAAAAGGAAGTACCCAGAATTGGTAGTGTTCGTCTCTGAAGCTGAATTGCAGAAACTTTCTGTGAGACTTCAGGACCTTGATATGCATGTAGGCATCCTACATATCAAGGGTGCACCACCAGTCCCCTTGCTGGAGCATGGGAAAGAGACCTGCAAGAGTGACCATCCAAAACCTCTGGTATTTTACTGAGAGGTTGAGCTGGCTCAGGCCCAGAATTGGACGAAGGTCTCCCGCTTTCTTCGGGACCCGGAAGAAACGGGAATAATAACCTTTCCCCTTCTGGGCCTGTGGAACCTTTTGGATGATTTTTTTCTCTAGGAGCTGATGAATTTCCGCTTCTAGAAGAAGACTGTGTTCCGGTGGACAACAGGCTGGGGGCGGGGGTTGTCCGGCAGGATAGAGATGAACTCTATTATATACCCTTTCCGAATGGTATCCAGAACCCATTGGTCTGCAGTGATACTGGACCATTCAAGTGGGTAAAGCACAAACCGCCATCCTACCTTCTCGCTCTGCCTGTCCACAAGGGGAGGAGGAGGGCTGCGGAGGGTGTCAGGCTGAGGGGGTGGAGGGGAGCCTGGGCCCTAGGAGTTTTGGGCTGCCTGGGGCCCTGGGAACCTTGAAGGGCAGGGTGACCCCATCTCTTGAATCCCTTATCATGGGACTGTTTACTCCCCTGTCCCTGCCCTTGTCCTCTATGAAAAAGGTGCCGGCGGTGCTCCTGAGGCTGGGATTTGTACATGCAGTGCACATCAGCCACCGCTTTCTCTGATTCCTGAAGCCGTTTTGCCATTTGTTTGACTTCTGGACCAAACAAAACAGGACCCTGAAAAGGGGAATCCAGGATGGACTTTTGCAGGTCCGGCAGGAAGCCCGTGAGCCGGAGCCAAGACTGCCGTCTCATGCAGACTCCTGAGGCGTCTGCTCTGGAGGCCATATCTATGGCATCGTACGAACACTGGAGAAAGTGTTTGTCCACATCCAAACCCGACTGGGCACACGCTAGAATTTGCTGTCTGGAGTCAGAGTCAGGCATAGCTTCCACGAGGTCCATCATCTTTCTCCACAGTGACTGATGATAGGTAATCATGTGGGCCATAAAGTTCAAAGACCTGATGGCCCCAGTGGCTGAGGAGAAGACTTTACGGCCCCAACCGTCAAATTTTTTGGAGATGGGATCTGGAGGTTGGGAACTCAAGTGCTTTCGCTGAGACCCCCTGCCATGGGCAGCCGTGGGGACCAACAAATTGGCCTTTGGTTGCTCGGCCAGGAAAGGTTCGGACTTTGGAGGCTTATACAGTCTGTCCACCTTCCTAGGGACTGCCGGTATGGAGGACGGTGTACACCAGGTAAGGCGTGTTACATCCTGAAATGGTTCCACAAATGGTGGAATCACCAAAGGTTTGGGTTTCTTCTCTCCGAGGAACTTGGCTAGGCATTTACGCTCTGGATCCCGATCCTCTGTATCCCACTCATATATGGCCTGGATGTGCCTCATAATGTCCAAAAATGAGGGGTCATCCGGAGGGGACCAAGGGGAATCTTTAGGTTCTGGAGAGGGAGGGCAGAATTCCCCATCTGAAAAATCTGAATCCACGCTACCCTCATCCGAGGAGGACGTAACAGGAGGGGATGAAGGAGATGGAGATGAAGGCCGGTTCCTTCTCTTTCTCTTAGGATGTGGACTCGGATGCTCACCCTGGTTCCCCTGAGGCTCTGGAGTGGGTGGGGACCCATGGGTGGTGGCGGAGGAGGGACTGTGTCCGGGGGTCTGTACAGAAGGTCCCCTTTCATGGTATTCCACCAAGTAGTGAACAGACTCCCAAGGTCTGCTACTGGGACGACCGCAGGGGACGGCGCTGGGTCTTAGGGGCCGGACGTTAGGTCTTTAGGAGCGGGTGTCTGGGTCTCTGGCTCAGCGGCCTTGGGTCAGGGACCCCGGCATTAGTAGGCAGACGACTGGTATTGCCTTTGTCTGGAGGTCTGGTGTCTGGTGTAGCCTCATCAGGCATCTGGTCCCTTGAAGGAGGGGTGGACGGCTGGTCCTTATCCAGCGACCGCCCTGTGTCTGGCACTGGGGAGCGGGTCAACAGGGTAGGCGGCTGGCTAGGCTGACGCTGGTCTAGAGGAGGGCACACCTTAGCCTGAGGGGGAGGCGTCTGAGCCCAGGTGGCCTCCTGCCTACCGGAGGGTTCTTCTGCTCGTCTGCATTTCTCAGAAGAACTGGGCCTGTCCTGAGCCCTTGACAGGCTTTCCTGGGTCGACCCTGAGGGTTTTAGAGGTTGAAGAGCCAGGGAAGAGTGATGGTGTCCCAATGAGGCCGACTCCCGATGTTTTCCCTGGGAAGGGGCAGGAGTGGACTTAGACGTGCGGGAAGGTTCAGGCGGCTGAGCCGGAACTGAACCGGACCTCTTACCAGAAGACGATGAAGATGAGGCCTGCTTGGCTGGTGACCTGGGGCGGGATTCAGACCTGGCCCGATCCTTATCCTTGTAGTGATGCTTCCCCCACAGATGACTTGTCTTTGGGTGGTGAATCCCTGGCGGGACAGGATGAGCTGGCTCCTGATCCTTGCTGCATGGCCGCAAGCTTCTTCTCTAAAAGGAAGGTCTTGAGTGCATGGACCCTCCTGGCACACGTCTTCTGGTTGAATTTTTGACACTGTGTGCAGGCGTTCTGGGTCTAGGCAGAGGAGGCAGGCCGCGTGGCCGTCTTTGGCTGGGATCTGCTTCCCGAATGCACACTTTGACTTTTGCCATGGTGGAGAGGACGATGACATAAATGAGGTGATGAAAAAAAGTATTTGGAAGAATTAGAAACTAATCTAACGTTCGATGGCTGTTGACTGCTGAGAGAGGCGTCTGAGGAGCCGAACTACGTGGGTCGACAGCGGGAAAAGAACTGAGATGGCGCCAGACTGCTAGCTACAAGTTTTCTATGGGGTCCTGACGTATGATATTCAACATCTTCATCAGTGACATGGCGCAGGACCTAGAAGGCAGAATTTCACTGTTCGCTGATGACACAAAGCTCTGTAACAGAGTAGACACACCAGAGGGTGTAGACAGAATGAGAAGGGACCTGCAGAAACTTGAAGAATGGTCAGGGGTTTGGCAGTTGAAATTCAATGCAAAGAAGTGCAAGATAATGCATATGGGGCACAAAACCCTGGCACAATATATCAGTTGGGGGGTGAGGATATAGCATGCACCAAGCAGGAAAGGGATCTTGGGGTTATCATCTCAGATGACCTCAAGGTAGGGAAACAGTGTGACAAGGCAGCAGGTAAAGCAAATAGGATGCTGGGATGTATAGGCAGGGGCATCACCAGCAGGAAAGGGAGGTCATAATTCCGCTATACAAGACACTAGTGAGGCCCCACCTGGAGTACAGTGTACGGTTCTGGAGACCATACCTACGTAAGGACATAGACAGGGTAGAGAAGGTTCAGAGGAGGGCAACAAAGATGGTGCATGGATTGCATCACAAGTCCTATGAAGACAGGTTGAAGGAACTGAACATGTACTCTCTGGAGAGAGAGAAGGGAGAGGGGATATGATAGAGACATACAAGTATCTTACAGGGAGGAACAGGGTGCAGGAAAACACTATTTTTAAGCGAAAAAGATGTTCCAGGACTAGAGGGCATGGGATGAAGTTGGAGGGAGGACGATTCAGAGGAAACATAAGAAAGAATTTCTTCACAGAACGGGTGGTGGACAACTGGAACACCCTGCCAGAGGAAGTGGTGGGGGCTGTAACAATCACGGGATTTAAGAATGCATGGGATAGACATAAAGGAATTGTGGAGGTCAGGGGTAAGGGGCAACAGACTTCTAGGAAAACAAACTGAACTTACAAGCTCAAATGGGCAGACTGGGTGGGCCATAGGCCCTTATCTGCCGACACTGTCTATGTATCTATGTATGTATCTATGATGGCTTCAGTCCTAATGGTATTACCTGCTGCAAGAGCTCCACTCTCAAAGACAGATCACTGAATTATATTTTTATAATCTTCTTCAATCAAACAAAGCACTATTTGCATGGAACTTTTCGGGGTGTCCTGGCATTTTACAGAGTGATGCCTCTGCCCATCATATCCAACACTGGGACTCTCTTACCTAGTCCTGGATCCTCTGCTGGACTTCACATGCACTGCGGGTCAACTGGATTATGTGGGGAGTCGCTAAGGAGCAGAAGGCAACACTACCTAAGGGGAAGGGGGGTCATGCCAGAGTGGGGGAGAATCTCCTTGTGGTTTGTTGGGGGTGGTTAAGGAGCTCCAGGATGAGAGGTAGGGGGGCCTTGGTAAGACTGGAGGTGGCACTGACAAAAGGCAATAGAGGTCCAGTTTGGTAGAGGAAGGTAGAAAAACAGAGTGAGAAAACAAGAAAGTCACTTAACCTCTCGGTACTCCAATCCACCCAGCTGTGGAAATCCTCAAAGGGGCCTCCACCTGCCCATGTGGAAACGTGTAGTTGTCATCCCTGACTGCCTGACCTCTCTTCCACCTCGTTGGGCTCGGCCCCAAACTCTTTACTCCCTGTACCTACTTGCCCCTTGCCTCTTCCAGATCCCTGCACCACCGCTCTCCCCCGGTGCACCTCTCTCCCCCAACCATGCTGTCTCGGATCCCCACACTCATGGCTCCCAAGAGGTCCCTCGCCATCTCAGACCGCCCACTGGGGCCGGTCCCTGGACTGGTCAGTCCCTCCCCTGCTGCAGTGCTCGCCTCTGCCTAGTGGTTCCCCTGGCTCCAGCCCTATATTGCCACTGCTAATTCCTGCTTCCACCCCTTCCCACTACTGCTTCAATTTGCACTTCGCTTTTAAGCCTGTAGTCGCTCTCTAGTTTGTTGATTCTGTACATGTATTATTGTCCTTATGCTGTTCCCACCTGTGTGTGGGTGAGATTGTTCCCTTGTCTATACAATGTGCTGTTCACTGTACTCCATCCTGGCCCACTTGTAGTTGCGGGCCTGTATGTCACCCTGCAAATGTACTATTGTTCTTTGTACTGTAACCTCCCGGGTCGCTCCTGAAAATAGGCACTTGTTGTCTAGTGGGCTTACCTGGTTAACAAAAACAAATAAATAAATAAAGAAATACACAGAAGTAAACTCCACTGAATACAAGATGTTTCAAATAGGTGTAAGCACAGCTGAGGGCCAGATGGTCGGGGGGGTTCTAGTCCCATATCGGGGCTTGGTCTCATACTATAAACACTGGCGCCTGAGTGTAGCACCAGGCGGATGCTGTACTGTACTGTGTGCCATCCTTTGGATGAGACACTAAACTGAGGCCCCTTCTGACCATCTCTAGGGGTGTCCAGGTGGAAGTGAAAGAACCCAATGTACTTTTCACAAGAGCAGTATTGTCCTGGCCAACATTTCCCTTTCCATAAACTTGGTTCAGGTGCTTCTCCATGCCAGTTTGTGGGTGTTGATGTGTGACATCTCAGACTCTACATGTCTACAGTCATTCCAGTAGAAGTCTCTCATTGCTTGTAAAGCGCTCCGGGATACAGTGCTTGTGAAGAGCACTATATAAATGTAACATTTGTTTCTTGCGAGCTGGTCTATACTAGGTAAACTGTAAAATAAAAATATACATGAAAGCAAGTGGGGTGCAGTGCCCAATTAAGTTCTGTAACCACACAGAAGAAAAACTTATAATATCCTTCATAAAGTCTGCCTTTTATGTCCTTGAGCAAAGCGTCCGAAAAGTTGGACCATCAAACCAAAACATGCCAGTTGTACATGTGTAAAAATATTTAAAAAATAAATTGTGAATGACTGCCTGCTCCACAATCTCTAGTAAAGAAGCAGCTAGTAAAAGGGGGTACGGAGAAACATTTGAAGCCAAGCCCAACAGGAAATCAGTGATACCTTTGAATGTTCCACTTGCACACACTGCTGAAGTCTGTGCCCCAAATGTAAACATTCGGTCCTTTCCTGGACTCCATAAGGAACACAACCCCCAGCTTGTTCTCTGAGCGAGGCAAAATTACAGATGGCTGCAGGTCTAGGGGTATTTCTGGAGGGAGTGACTGCATTTTTTTTTAAATGATTACTCTTATGAATGGGGGAGTTCATGGTTCTGTTGCTAAAACTAAATTTAAAATTCGTAAGCCTGTACAGAAATAGAGACAACAAACCCAAACGTTTAAATGCTAAATTACTTTTGCATATAAAGTTATTCTTATATTGGGGTAGATGCCAGTTGTAGTATAAGCAATATTTTAAGTATTTCATGCCATTTTCTTAACTATTAGATTCAGGAAACACTGAAGGACTGTAAACTCCAAACAATTTAATAATTTGTACCTGGTCGTAAAACTGAGCCACACATAGTACTGATGTCCGGCGAAGCATTTCTACTCATTTAATTCCATTCTACTAATATTAAAGAGGGGAAATAAAGCCTGGCTCAATTAATGTACTGGGGCCAGAAGGTCCCAATTAACATAAATCTCCCACAAAGCTAATTTGTATGGTACATACTTGATGCCTGATCCAGTGTCCTGAAGCAGGATGCAAGGACACACACTTCGGGGTTTTAAATTCAGGGTAAAGTTATGAGGCAGTGTTCCTCCCAGAAAACAGTGAACTTATAGAACAGCCTACCAGTTGAGACAGTGGACATGAAGACAGTACAAGCCTTCAAGGTAAGCCTGGACAAATTTCTACGCATCAAGGAAATTACCAGGTAGCCAAGGTGGTAAAGTGGGTGAGGAATCTCTGAACTGGTATGTGTTTGTGTAGCACATATACTGTATTTCATTACTGCTAATGGGGGGGATAGATATTAACAGACCTAGAGCCCCTTCTGATCTCAAATTACTATGATACTTTTCAAGAATTAAAAGTTCATCTGGTTGATCCTGCGACCCCACCCACCATCTTGATGAATGCATAGTCCCAGATGCCTAAAGCTTCAAACTGTGAGTAATCAGCTGTAGCCTGGGACAAGGGATACTACAGAGTTTAACGCTGATGTCAGTGCCTGTACTTCTCTCCGCTCCCCTCCTGGAACCTAGGACTGTGTGTAATCAGCTGCGGCATAGGATGGGGGAATATTACAATGTTTATCACCTCAGTCAGAGCGCTACCAGTTCCCCCTGCTGGAACCAAGAACTGTGTGTAATGGATGACTTTCAGTGATATTATCCTTAATTTGGCAGCTTGAGAACTCAGGCTGCAGCAACACTCCTGCTTAAATCCCTCAAGAAGACAATATAACAAACAAATACTTGAACAGAACATCACAGGGCCAACGGCAGATGGGATGGAGAAGGTCAGCCCTGGCAAAACCAGATCGGAGGAAGAGGATGGCGAGAGATTTGGAATGGGTAGTTCTGACAGCGAGTACTACCAGGCCTCAATAGCCTCCCCATGGTCAGTCCGCCGCTGCACCACAATCAGACAGAAAGGGAACCTACTCCCTGGCCAATCCCGAGACCTTAATACTGCCAGCCCCGAGACCTCCATACCAGAGGTCTGGCCGGTTCTTGAAACCTTTGGACAACATGCAGGAAATTTATTCCCTTAACAAAACAAAAACAGATGTGCTCAAATTCCACTACAAGCCCTCAGTGTATATAATCCAGCTGCTACCCCTAAACTGGAAAGCAATGCAAATTGAGTATCTGGGAATTCAAATTCTTAAAAACGTAACCAAACTATCTGAGGTGAACTCTGACCATCTTACTAAGAAGGTGCAGGCTAACCTAAATAGATGGATTCTCCTTAACTTTCCGATGTATTCCAGGATTCACTCGATCATTATGAACATTGTCCCTTGGTACCTGTATCTGTTTTAATGCATTCCAATTGTAACCCTGAAAACTCAATTCCAGAAATGGCAAAAAATCCTAAGTATATATGGAATGTAAAATGCCCAAGACTCAAATATAACCTTCTACAGGTCACCAAAACATCTGGGGGTAGAGTATTACCAAAGCTAGAAGACTATTATCTCTTGGCACATCTCAAAACAATACTCCAGTGGACCATCCCTGACTACACAGCCAACTGGAAGTTAGCTGATCAAGCAGAGAGAGGAGGGGGTCCCACCTTTGGGTGCAAGAGCCATGGACCTGTACTTTAAAAAGAAAAACTGGGACCTGACCCTACTCGATATACGCAACACCTTGAGTGGTGTTTACAGAATGTGGGAAAAATTTAATTCAGGGCACCTCGTTTGGCCCTTTAAATGGTTCACGTGGAATGACTCCTTCCAACCACCCCAAGCAGATTTAACTTTTAAGCGATGGGCCCACTTAGGGCTCTGCTCTCCACTTCAATTTATTGGGGAGGCGGGGGAGAGGATTCTAGGATTTTCAAACAGTAAAACAACCATTCCACTCTTCTAATTCTAATCATTTTAGGTACCTTCAACTACGAGCATGCATAATAGACCAAAGCACCCTAGTGCCAGATAATGCATTAGCTACGCTCCTGTTCAATGTTGGAGAAGCAATTCTAAAACAAGAAACTACAAAGGGGGAGTGTGGTTAACAGCCAAGCTTGTAGCAGCTTTTGGACAGAGCTCTGCTAAAGCAACCCAATTTTGCAATTTTATTCGGAAAAAACACTGGAAGTGTATAAAGAAACTAAGAATTTTTTTTTTTTTTTATCACGACTTTTTTTGCGCCTTTTTGCCACCGGCCCCCATCCGATCGACTCCCCCAGCCCCATCTCCCGGAATCACCGGGGCTTGCCTTACGTCCGGTCCAGGAGTCACGCCTGCGGGGAGTCAATCTTCATCCTGCTGCTGCTGTGTTTTACCCTCCATTTTCTCCCAGGGGTCCCAAGAGAAGGTGCACATGCGCGTGGAGGCGTGTATGCACCTTACAGCCCCCATAACGACCTCTATCCCCCACCCCATTGGCCTAATGCCTGGCACCCTGTAGGCCTGAGCTGCCCCTGGCCTCCACCAGGAGGTGGCCATTAGCCGAGGGTAGCCACCCCACCACCCCAGAGAGAAGAGCTATCTGCCGGCAGCTCCATCCAGCTCCGCCCTCCCCCCCACTGCCGATCTCTGACGGCCTGGGCTCATTCCTGAACCCAGGTCGCCAGTGTGCCGTGAGGTAAGGCATCCAGCACCTCAGCCCTCGGTGCCACCGGGCCGGTTAAGAAACTAAGAATTTGATAAAAGACGGTCTCCTGATCAACACGATACCTTTTTGGCACTGCATCATAATTGTAACCTGGAGTGATGGGCAGAACTAATCGAACGGCTGCAGGCGGTGAAGGAGCCCAACAAAAAGACCCAAAGCCGTCCACCAGCACGGACTTGAGACCCGGGGCCGGAGATGATGTCTCACCTCAACCCTCTAACGCTGCTCTATTGAAAGCGACCCAAAGGTTGGATCAAAAATTAGAAGATTTCACCTCGCAATTTAAAGTTTTGAACACCAAGGTGGGCATGTTAGAGGAAGCCACTAAATCGGCCTCCACAGCAGCGGTTTCAGCGATGATGGTTTCCTACAGGTCTGACCTAAGAAAATGTGCTGCTAAGATGGTGGCTTGAGAATCTGGAGAATGCCGCTCGAGCTATTCATGTTCAGATTTTAGGAATACCGGAGGAAGCTGAAGGAGAGGATCCCTTACCTTTTTTGCTTAACTTCTTTGGAGATATATTACAGCTTCAGGACAAGGTTACAATTCTAAAGGCCTACAGAATCAGCTCACGTGGCAGGTGCACCCATGCAGCAACAAACCAGCCTCTACCTCGGACTATTCTTGTGGTGCTAGGGACGGTGAAGGACAGGGATTGAATTATCAGTTTGGCCAAACAACGAGCCTCACTGGACAGGGAAGGCACATCTGTCCACATTTTTCCTGACCTGAGTTTTGCCACCAGGCAGCGTCAAAAGAGCTTCGATGGTATTAGAGCTCGCCTGCACCAGCTAGGAGTCCACCATGTTCTTCTGATGCTGCCTAGTCTAAGGATTACCTACAGGGAGAAGTCATATCAATTTGCTGAACCAGAAGTGGCATCTAAACTATTGGATCAAACAGAAAAGGAATTTCAAGCAAAAGGAGAAACTTTGGAAAATGATTCTGGGGACTGTGAGTAGCAACTGTAGGGGCTTAACTGCCGTTGCACTGTTTAACAGCCATGGAAAGTCCTGATTTGTTTCACTGTTCTACTCAGCCCTAAGATATATTTTGGGTTACTATTGATGTTATTCTCATTCAAAGGTTGAAATTAAGGCACAGTGGACCGATTTATATGACTTTCTCCCAGAGCACTTTTCGTTATGTTAGATGGGTGCTTATGGATTTACTGATTTGCTGGTCTGTACAGAGCACAGCTTAATAATTTGGGTTGCAAACATGTTATTGGGAATCTGCGCATACTGTTTACTGATTGACAGCGGTTTTACAAATTTACTGGTAAGTTTAACTCTAATATAGAGTTGTTCTTAAGGGTGGCTGGAGGGGCTATTGCTTGGCGGGGACTCTATTTAACAATAGAATTGTTTATCGATACTGGATAAGGGATATTTTACCCACACACAGGGTATTCGCTAATTTTAAACACGATGTGATGGTTTTTCTCTGCTCATGGCAGTACTGGCCTGTGTACATTTATTATTGGTAAATATTATTATATGGGTTAACCCCCTCATGCTGTAACATCATTTAGGGGCCTAATATTTTTACTGTAAAAATGTTGACATGCATTACTTATAATGTAAATCCTATTTCTGAAGCCTGCCTAAGAGGGCAGTGTACTGTGTATCACATGCAGCTAAACTAATAAAAATAAAGTAAAAAAAGAAACTATAAAGGGGCACATTTCTGCCCTTTACAAGGTCCGTGGGCCTTTACACAGTGACTACACCTCCTCAATAAAACAAAAATGGACATAAGAAAATAACTTAGACCTTTCAGACAAGGATTGGGCTGCAGTCTTTAAAACAGGTATGAAGACCACCAGCTCCCCTTTATGGCAAGAGTTTGCCTATAAGATGAGAACCTGCTTTTTTCTACACGCCAGTTCTCCAAGGAAAATGGAATGCACACTCCTCCTAAGCTTGCTGGAGAAAATGCACGGAGAAACAGGAACATCACTCCCATATCTTCTGGTCGTGTCCTTCCCTGACAAACTTTTGGCAAGAGATCATTACCACGCTACAAAAACTATTTTCTATTAACACTATCCTTAATATTTCACATACAGTCCTAGGCCTCCCACCAGCTGAAGTCGAAGGCCCTGCTAAGACATACCTCTGGAACATCTCAGTGACTTCTGCATATAAGGCCATAACTCGCAAATGGCTACAAGAGGAGCCACCAACTTACCAGCAATGGGCTAGATAGAATACAATAAATATAAACTATGGAAGAATTAACTTACAAAATAAACCTTAGAACCCCCAGTTTTGTGAGCAGATGGGTGCATTAGACGTTATATAATGACCCCCTATGGGAATCCCAGACCCAACCCCAAGAAGAGGAGGGTAGACAAAGAAATCTCACCCTCTTCTGCTCGGAAGAGTGGCTTCTGCATCACACCTCACCAACACACTTCGAGAAACCCACCGTTGGCATTTACTGGGTTGTTGTGCCAGGCCTAACTTCTCTGCAATCTGCAAATTAATTATAGATATTAGAGAAATGACAGCTGCTGACTTTAAAAATAGTTATTCTTCTATAAGTTATGAGCTATGTACCCTAATTGTTCAATAAAGATAAATTAAAAAAAAAAGCGAAACCACTCCCAATAGAGGACGTCAATTGCAAACTGGACATCTCAACAGTCAAACTAAAAGACTTTAGGAAAGAGGTTTGTAATACCACTACAGCACTCCACAAAGATTTCACAAAATTAGAAAAATGCAGTGCTGGCCTTGTGGCCCAACTTTAACCGTGCAGCCGCTCCTCCAACTCCACACAGCCATTTAGCAAACTGAGGAGAAGCTGGCGGACCTGGAAAGCTGCAACAGGTGGAACAATCTTTGCCTGTATGGCATTCCGGAGGGTAAGAAGGGAACAGACATCAACCTTTTCATCCAGTAATTTCTCTGGATTTCCCTGGACCTCCCACCAGACCGGACACTTAAAACAAGAGTAGACAAATAGGACCCTCGGCCCAAAACCAGTAGCTTTGGATGCTTGTCCCAGGTCAATTACAGCCTGGTTTCTAAGGTACAACGATAAGCAAGAAGTGCTTACCAGGGCCTGTAGAAATCGGACTGTCCTGTCTAAGAATCAGCACCTATACTTTCTCAATGAATATCCATCATGTCTCCAGGTGAAGTGCCGGTCCTATATCCCCCTGATGAAAGTACTGAGAGCTCAGGGACTGAAATTCTATGCACTCTACTCTGCCAAAATGTTAATGCACTTCGTAGATTATTTATTTATTGAATTTTGTTGAGCCGGTAGGCTCACTGGGATTAAAAGTCCCTTTTTCAGGGGTGACCGGGGGGGGATACAGATGGTAATTAACTGAAACTGAGCCAGATTAAGCTGTTGTGGCCAGAAAACCTTCATCATGATGGGTCAGGCAAAGGAGGAACTTCACTCTAGGGGAACCCCTTTTTCATCAGCACCAGAAAAACCATCCCAACCAACCATTGCTACCAAGCTAGTCCACAAGGCCTGGCAGACAGCAGAGGCAAAGAAAAAGCAATCAGCAGCCACCATGCAATAAAGTGTTCAAAACCTCAGAGCTAGCCAGATGCCTGCACAGAGACCCACAGAGTCGTCATGAACCATTCACCAAGTCTCCTCACTGACTGTGCAGTGACTGCCTTCTGAGCCCAGACCCCCAGTGAACCAAATTATTGTAGCTGGCACCTCTCTTTCTCCTCCAGCCCCAATACAGCCACTAGTTCAACTGAGCTCCTGGTCCACCCCTGTTGTGTTGGTGTGGCATGTTCTTTGCATCCTCTACCTGCTCCCCATGCCAGCTAAATCAATATAAGTGCCACTCTATAGTGGAGGGGTGCACAAAACTTGTTGATGCTTGAGCCTGGACAGTAAGCTGGAAGGCATTTGACGTGGATGTCCCACAGCAGGTTCTGGAATCTTGGTGCCTGTCTGCTTGAGTGGCGTGCTGGTGGTTAACTTAGCCATGGAGCTACAGCACTGCTGTCAGCCTGGGCAGCGAAGAGGCCCTACCCATCCTTCAACCCCCCTTCTGCCTTTTCTACTAGGCAAGGCGACTGGCACTGGCTCGCCACTACAGTAGTAGCACTACCGCTCGCGACACCAGTGACCCAGGTTTGGGAATGAGTCCAAGATGCAGGAGGGCTGGCCAAGAGAGGATGGTTGAGTATCCCATGGATGTTCACCTCCTCAGGAGGAAGGACGACTCTGGTCTCCGCTGTTCTACTGCCACCTGGGTGACCACAGGTGGCAGGACAGCTGGAATCAGTATCAGGGAGGGGAGTGTAGTCACTCTGACGTGTCAAGTCACACTATTCCATCACTACTTGAGGGTGGGGGGCAGGGGCAGAGAAAGCTGAAAATCCCGTGCCCACGCAGGATGCCATCTGCCACCCTGCTACAGGTCCCACACCACCAACCAAGGCTCTTGCTCTCCACAGAATCTCAACTCTGTCTGGGGGTTGAGAAGTGGTGGTGGTGGTGCGTGCTAGGATTCCTGGTCACCTTCACTGCCCTTCTACAGAGGGTATACAAGAGCCCTCAGGCATTCATGAAGGTTAATGGCCACATCTCTCTGTCCTTTCCCCTACGCAGAGGCACAAGACAGGGCCGCTCCATCCCCCTTCCCACTGCTATTCGCAGTTCATATGGAACCCCTTGCACAAGCCATCTGAGAGAGCAACAAGCTCCAGGGCATTACACTTAATGGGAAAAAGCACTGTATAGTCCTATACCCAGACGATGTGCTTCTCTATTGCAACCCAAGTCCTGCCTACATGGGACATTTGAGTTCTTGACCCAATTTGCTAAAAACAGCAGCCTTTAAGCTTAATACCACCAAAATGGACGCCTTATCCCTGCACTATGTACCATCTCCTACTCTCAGAGGCCAAACCCCATGCTGGTGGGATCACCAGGAAATAAAAACCCCAGTATTAAACTCCCAGTTACCCTGGATAGGTTATATGAGGTCAAGTATGGCCCCTAGGTTATACGAGGTGAAGTATGGCCCCTTGACAGCCCAACTTGCCAACGACCTCCGGCACTGGCCCACCCTCCCACTGAGCCTCATCTGCAGAATTGACTCGGTGAGGACAGTAGTGCCACCTCACTTTTTGTACGTATTCCACAATGTCTCTCTACCCATCCCAGAGGCAGACTGGAGGAAGTGGCAAATAGCCCTATCTAGATATGTATGGTCTGGCAAACACCAGGGATCAAACTCAGAACCCACATGCTCCCACAAGCGAAAAGGAGATTTAGCATTGTCAGAGCTTACAGAGTGATACACTGCTGCCCAATTTCAGATCCTCTTTTACTGGCACCTGGCGGACAATGGATCAAAATGGCTAGAACTGGAGAGAGATTTGCTCCCACTTAATGACATGGTCAGTTATCTGTTCGGAACCCACACTAGGGACTGGGCTACAGTAAACCAAAATCCCTGGGTGCATTGTATTTTCAAGGTAAGGAAGGACACACACATCCGCCTGGGACCGTCTCCTTACCTGATCCTGGTCTGTCCACTGGCCCAACATGATTTGTTTGTCCTGGCCAGATGTGACCATGTGTACAGGGATTGGAGTAGGAGAAGCCCCCTCTACTTAACCCTATTTTACACAGGGGATACTATTAAATCCTTTTGAGTTCATGCAGCACCAATATGGCCTGGAAAGAAAATACTTTTATTGATACCTCCAGGTCTGCCACTTTCTCGCAGCCCAGACTCAAGAAATAACAGACCGCACCAAGACACCTCCATTAATCACCTCTTTAATCACACACATTAAAACTCAGAACACAAGGTATCATATCTCAATCATACATAAAGATACACAAGAGGCACAACAGAGTGATACCCTTTATATTGCCAAAAAATGTGGAAAGAAATTAAACCAGTTAGGCAGAGCCGTAACCAGGTATTTAGGGTGCACAATGACAATTACTAAAGCACTTTAGAGAATAGTCATGGCACATCTAACACACAAATACTGTAAGTCAGTCAAACACACTATGGCAAATTTCAAAAGTTTATTTCTCACCACAGAGTGTGTAGTCTCTTCAGGCTAGGACACAGAAATCCACAGTACAGGAGCTGTACTGTGGATTTCTGTGTCCTAGCCTGAACAGGCTACACTCTCTGTGGTGAGAAATAAACTTTTGAAATTTGCCATAGTGTGTCTGCCCGACTTATTTGTGTGTTAGGTGTGCCATGATTATTCTCTAAAGAAATTAAACCAGGTACTTAAGCAGACAGACTGGGAAGCAAGCAGAGTGTCATCCTCACACGTCTGGCGAGACTACTTTTGGAAACATATTACCTGCTTTTTTTAGGACTCCAGTAATTACATCCAGATTTGGCACGGCTGGGATGCTGCCTGTTGGCGACAGTGTGGGGAAGGCCGAGCGCACACACACATATTATGGACTTGTCTGGCGATCTCCATATTTATATCTGTTCTGGAAGGAGCCGTTTCAGAAGTTCTGCATTCCCCAGTGCAACTTACCCTGGGGACATATCTCCTGTACCAATACCCTAAGAGCTACAAAAATAAGTGCACTACTTTGTGACTTGACACTCCAAGTTGCGTAGTAATGGAAATGAGGGAGATGGGAGACCGGCCCTGCTCCCCCTGTACCCTTGCCAACCTCAGGATCTACCCATACCCTCTGGACAAAATCCAATACAGAAGTTATGTAAGCATAACATCTATCAACGTTCCCACCATTGTACAGGGAACAGACAGTATTCAGAAATGTATGTAAGCACTGTTCTATTTTCTGTGGTTGCTGTATAGCAAAACTCCAATATGCAATGTATCTTATGCTGCGCAAACTTCAATAAAAACATTAAAAACAAAAAAAAAAGAACTGTGTATAACCAGCTGTGGCTTGGGATGAGGGATATTACAGAATTTACCACTGTTGTCAGTACTGTTTTCACTCTCCCTTTCTGGAACCTGGAACTGCGTGTAATCAGCTGCAACCTGGGACAGGGGAATTTACAGAGTTTAATGCTGATGTCAGTACCGGTATCACTCTCCCTTGCTGTAACCCTGAACTGCATATAATCAGCAGCAGCCTGGAAGGCGGGATATATTACAGAGTTTAATGCTGCTGTGCGTACCATCACACTCCCTTGCTGGAACCTAGAACTGCAGGTAATCAGCTGCTACCTGGGACACATTACAGACTTTAACACTGCTGTCAGGGGACTTCCGGTGATGTCATGCTCAAGATGGTGCTATGAATCTTTGGCAGCGGTGGTCGACAAGTACAAGGGGGCACAATTTGAAGATAGAAGGGGGGGCGGCTCAGAGGTAATTTAAGGAAGTATTTTTTCACAGAGAGGGTTGTGGATGCATGGAACAGCCTTCCAGACGAGGTTGTGGAGTCAAAAACAGTGGTGGAATTCAAGCATGCATGGGACAGTCATAAGGCAATTCTAGGGGGTTGGGGTAGGAAGAAGTAGGCTGCTGGTTAACTAGGATCTGCAGCTTATCCATCAGGTAGGGAAATGGGCAGACTGGGTGGGCCAAGCAGTCCTTATCTGCCGTCAAATTCTATGTTTCTTTGTTTAAACCAATTCAGTCCGACCAATATCGCATTAATGGCGCAGGGACTACTTGCTGTAATGCAGGAGGGACGGAAGGGAAAGGTGGTGGCAGGTGGGACTGGGAAACAGCCTGGACTGAAACATGAGATGGGGGGGAAGGTCAAACCATAACAGGGTAGAATGCATGCCAGAGATGATGGCTGAGAGAGTGGGACCTCTAGCACTGCAGTATGTGAGACAGGGAGGAAGGAAACCTCACATTATAGTGCACCTGAGTTCAAATGACCATGCAGGGTTTGAGGTGGGGGTAATGCAAGACAGATTCAGGGAGGTGGGCAAAATCTGCAGGGTAGAAGAGAAGGCAGTAGCTTTCTTGGAGGTGCTTCTGGTCCTGAGAGCTAGTACAGCAAGGAGGTTAAGGATTACCGAATTTAACAAATGGCTTAGAGTGTTGTGAGAGGCAGAAGGCCAGAACAACTTCGCTCGCCACCCACACTCCTCGACAGATGCCACCCCTCCTCCTCCTTTCTGTTTCAGGGCCACTGGTCAGAGGGTCACCATTAAACTCCTGAGACACTACCATCCAGAGGAAGCCCTGTCAGTGACAAGCTCTACCCTTACTTCTTGAAGCTCATCTCCACAGCCATTGTCAATACACTAACTTATATTTTAAATCTTGTTCTATCTTCATCCACAGTGCCAGATTCCTGGAAGCATGCACGTGTGGCCCCTATTTTTAAAGCTGGCGACCCCCTCACCCCTGAGAACTACAGACCCATCTCCATCCTCCTACATCTAAGTAAACTACTCGAAAAAATAGTACATCACCAGCTATCAGAACACCTTGAGAAGTACGGCCTCCTGTGTCCGTTCCAGCATGACTTCTGCACACAACATAGTACCTCCTCAGCCTTGTCCCTCTTCTCCAGCCATGTCTTTAGAAACATGGACAAGGACAAGGCCACAGGAGTGGTTTTTGTGGATTTATCTAACCCCTTTACTCCTAGTAGACCACCACCTTCTACACTCCACCTTGCTGAACTTCGACTGCACCCCAAAAACCGCTGCTTGGTTCTGCAGTTATCTAATAGGTCTCAGGTGGTGCTAATGAGTAAAGTTTCTCTGTTACCCTGCCCATTCACACCAGAGTTCTCCAGGGCTCTATTCTTGGCCCCCCTACTCTTTTCAATGTTCATCAATGCACTCCCTGCTGATAGCCTTAGCTGCAATGCTCTCCTCTATGCGGACGACCTCGTAATTTATCATAGTGATAAATCCCTGGATTCCACCTCTTCCACCCTCACACTAAACTATGGTGCCACATAAAACTGGTTCCTCTCCAACAAACTCATCGTAAATGAAAAAAAGACCAAAGCCATGCTCTTTGGCTTTAAGCCTTTCCTTGCCAAGGTCACCAAACTGAACTCCGCCCTCGTGGTAATTACACCAGCAGGCCCTCCCCTTGAAACTGTTCCCTACTTTAAATACCTAAGTGTGACAATTGATCCCTCCCTTACTTTCAATGAACACATCAATATCACCATAAAGAGAATTCACCAAACGCTTGGTGCTGCCTACCAGCACAAGCAGCTTCTGTCCCCTGAGGCACGACTAGCTGTTGTGCAAGGCAACCTTCTGCCCCTACTCGACCACTGCTCCCCTGTCTACTCCTTTGTGTCCTCTTCACTACGCTCTTGTCTAAACACAACCTATAATTCCATTTGTCACTTTGTTCTTCAAGCTCCCTACTCAACCCATCACTGCACGCTCTATCAATCCCTAGGGTGGCTCCCACTTGAGGGTCGTTTCAATGTCTGGCAGACAGCTCTCTTAGGAACTACCAGCTGTCCCCCTATGCCGGACTACTTACTGGCTGGGTAGCTACCAGGAGTCTTAGAATCTCCTCCGTCTCCCCCCAGAAGTCCCTCATACCTCAATGGCCATGGGCTGCGAAGCTTTCTCGGTCACTGCTCCCTCTCTTTGGAACAGTCTCCCATCGACCATCCCCTTCACACCTGACTTTCAAATCCAACCTAAAAACATGGCTCCTGAGGGAGTCTACCTGTAACTGTCTCCTAGACAACACTAGGGTTACAAAACCACCCTAGTCTCTCTGTCTTTGACTAGATATCCTGTATACTGCAACGTCTGTGACCGATTTACCCTAAATCTTGTGTTCTTACATGATGTTGCTGTTATACTGTTGCCTGAACCCATTTGTTGTATTCATTGTATTTATTGTATTGTATTTCTGTTGTTGCCTGTTGCCTGAACCCATTTGTTGTATTCACTGTATTTATTGTATTGTATTTCTGTTGTTGCCTGTTGCCTGCCACTATGTGGCCCGGGTCGTGACTGAAAACTGTCCTCTGGATCAGCTCACTTACTCACTTAACAAAGACTAAACTAAAAAATAAAAATAAAAAAAGAAGGGTATGGGTGCATTGATGTTCAGAAGGGGAGGAGAGATCCCAAGGACCTGTATGTACTGGACAGGTTACGCTTAAGTAGAAAGGGAACCAGGGTCCTGAAGGGAAGCTGGAGGACTTTATGATTAAAATTTACATAGACTGACTGGGGTGGAAACAGCAGGGTGCATAGTACCCTTAGACACCTGGTGGGGGAGGCCGATGGCCTACCCCCAAGCAGGGCAGCAGGAGGAGGGAAGGGATGGGATAGGTGGGGAAGATGGGGACCAGATAAGACAGGTCAGTATAAGGGGGGTCCAGAGTCACAGTGGAGGGTGGTGTGTCTAAACGCCAGAAGTCTGGGGAACAAAATAGCAGAATTGTACTCACTGTTGGCTGAGGGAGAGGTGCACATAGAGGCCATTACAAAGATGTGGGCTACACAAAACCATGACTGGGATCTAGCAGCTTCCAGGTATAAAATGTACAGAAAGGATAAGAGGACAGAAAAGAGGGGTAGCGTTGTACGTGAAGGAGGGGATAAGCTGCACCAAAGAGGAAGATATGGAGGGCAAACCTAAAACCTTGTGGGCACAGATCCAATCCATGAATGGGAGAAAACTAAAGATGGGGGTGAGCTACAGGCCACCTTCCCAGGATGAGCAACTAAATAGGGTATTGGGGTCCCAGATCATGACATGTCCAGCAGGGGGGGAGTAGTAATAATGGGAGACTTCAATCTACCTGGGGTGGGCTGGAAAATCTCTGCTACCTCCTGCACTAGGGAACAGGTACTGATGGATGCTTTCCAGAGTGTCTTCTTGACACAAGGTGTCAAGGAGTCCACTAGGGAGAGAGCTGCCTTTGGTTCTGCTCCTGTTCAATTGTGCACATGTTCAGGATGTGAAGGTGGATGTGCCACTAACAGGAAGTGATCACCACATGGTGTGATTTCACCTGGACATGGGCAGAGGAATAGTATGGACCAAAACAAAGGTCTTGCACTTTCAGAAGGCTGACGTTGGAAAGATGGGAGAAGCTCTGCAAGGACACCTTGTTGAGATCAGACTGGGGATGGAACAGAAATAGGCCATAATAAAGAAGGGCTTAATGGAGGCACTAGTGAGTGTGCCAAAATCAACAGTAAGAAAGCTAAGGCCATAAAACCCAGCTGGTTAGGCTGGCCCCTCGGCACAGTAGTAGCGCTACATCTCGCAATACCGGCGCAAGTTCGGGAAAGAGCTTGTGTCGTTGGGGGCTGGCCAGGGGAGAAGGAGTAGAACCAAGTGTCCCAGGGGGCACTCTCCTCCTCCAGGGAGGGAGGAAAGCCAGCTCCAATGCAATACTGGCATCTGGGTGACCCCAGGTGGCAGTGCAGTCGGAAGTGGCTTGTGGGTGGGAAAACAGTGGCTGGTGCATGCAGCACATGTTTGTGTACCCTTGCCAATGTCCTGGGGACAGAAGAACAGGCAAAAAACACCCTGGCTGGCAGGAATGATGCCAGCCACCTGCAGGCCCTACATCTGGCTACCCTGGCATCGCCTCCACATACCAGATCCATTATTCGGTGGAGCTTGGGTGTTCCTCCACCGCCCCTGCCAGAGGGGGTTAAGCTCTGGGGGAACTTAGGAGGTAAGGGATAAATCCTGGGGTACACCAGGGTGCAGCGGCTGACGCAGTTGAGCAGAAGGGACTATCCCCAGATGCACAGGCAAAAACAGCAGTTGCTAACGAAAAAAAAAAAAACAGCTGGCTCGACAAGGAGGTGGCAAAAGCAGTGGAGGAAGAGAGGGCTGCCTTTAGGAAGTACAAGCATACTCAGAAGGAGGAGGATAGGGTGGACTATGCCACCAAGTCAAGAGAGGCAAGCAGGGTGGTAAGGAAGGCAAAGGCTAAGAGAGAGGTACAGTTAGCCCAGGGGGTAAAAGTGGGTGAGAAGGCCTTTTTCCAGTGTATTAGGGAGAAAAGAAACATAAAGAATGAAACTGTAAGGCTAAAAATGAGGGAGGTTGGGCAGAGGGGAGTGAAGAAAAGGTAGAGGTACTGAACAGGTACTTCTGTTCAGTCTTCACTCGGGAGAAGGACAGGCCAGTACCACAAGGGAATAGTGGGGGTCTCCTACAGCACACAGGGTACTCAAGGTCCTAAAGGTGGACAAATCACCAGGGCCACATGGAATGCATCTGAGGGTCCTTAGAGAACTGGCGGAGGTTCTGGCTGGTCCCCTGGCAGACCTATTTAACACCTCTCTGTAATCCAGAAATGTGCCGCAAGACTGGAGAACAGCACATGTGGTGCTTCTCTATAACAGTAGGCTGAGGGATGAACCAGGGAACTACAGACCAGTTGACCTGACCTCAATAGTGGGTAAGCTGACGGAGACCATCCTGAAAGACAGACAGATTGGTTTTCTGGAAGAATATGGGCTCCAGGACGAGAGGTATCATGGGTCTATGTCAGGCAAGTCATGCCAAACTAACCTGATTGACTTCATCTACTGGGTCACTAGATCAGTGAACAGTGGCCAAGCAGTTTATGCCCTATATCTGGACTTCAGCAAGGTCCATGACTCGGTGCCCCATAAGAGATTGGCCAGAAAACTAGACGACCTGAGGGTGGGGGCCAAGCTTGCGGGATGGGTCAGAAGCTGGCTGCATGACGGAAGCCAAAGGGTGGTAGTTGGGCGAGAATTCTCTGAAGTGAGACCTGTGACCAGCAGGGTCTCACAGGGCTTGGTACTCAGCCCAGCGATACAATTAAGATTTTCATAAGTGAAATCATGGATGGGATCAAGGGTAAAATCTGCCTGTTCGTGGATGACACCTAGCTCTGTGAGAGAGTAAACATGGAAGAGAGAAGACAGGAACTCGGGGAGGACCCCGTTGGGCTAGAAAAGTGGTCTGGCATTTGCCAGACCACTGCTTAGCTAGGGTTTAATGCTAAAAATTGCAAAGCTATGAACTAGGGGGTGAAGAATCCAGGGACCAAATACTGGTTGGGCGGACTGCAGGTAACCAAATCAGAAGAAGAAAAGGACCTGGGAGTAGTAATCACAAGTGACCTGAAACACTGTGCACACCGTGAAAGAGCAGCAGTCAAAGCAGATCAGATGCTGGGCAGCATAGCCAGGGGAATTACCACCAGGAAGGTGGAGGCCATCCTGTTTCTGTACAGGTCACTGGTAAGACCATACCTGGAGAACAGTGTGCAGTTTTGGTGCCCATATATTAAGAAGAATGTTATCTTGCTGGAGATGGTTCAGAGAAGGGCAACCAAGATGATCCAGAGTCAAGACATAGTAGTCTCACTGGTGCTTGAGACAGCTGATCTCAAGACTGAGCCGGTTGTGTGGTCAGATCATTGCACAGTACAGTTCTTGTTTGGGCCTCTCCACCCCGTATCCCTCCCCTGCAGAGTTGGTTCACTACCACCCTTTAAGGGGATTGTCATCAGAGGAACTGATGGCAGTAATGGACCTCTCAGGAGTGCTGCCTGTGCTGTGCAACTGGCTCAAGTGAGGCAGTGACGGCCTGTAATAGGACTGTTGCCTCGGCACTTGATTCTGTCATGCTGGTCCCTATACGACCCGGGTCTTCTTGCTTGAGATCCCCTTGTTTTGATGAAGAGCTTAAGAAGATGAAGACAAGAGGCTGGAGGATCACTGGCGTAGACCATGGTCCAAGGAGGACAGGCTGGCTCCGAGAACTCACTATGGTGAGTATCAAAGAGCAATCTTTCTAAGAAGGCAGTTTTTCTGTCCAAGGAGATTGCTGCAGGGAGGAACAGACCGGCTCAACTCTTCTGGACTGTAGACAGGCTACTGCACCCAGCCAGCCTGCACCAGGAAGGGTAGTTTTAACTGCTAAGTGCAAAGAGTTTGCTCTGTTCTTCTCTGACAGCGTGTCCTCCATCAGGTCCAGAATCTCTCTAACAGGGCAGTTTCAGTTCTGCAGTAGCGAGCTGGCTGTCTCTGAGAGCACTCCCCTTGCCTGGAGCAAATTCAGACCAGTGGGGGTGGAAGAGGTCTGTGCAATGATTTTGAAGCTTCAGGCCACATATTGTGAGCTGGACCCAGGTCCAACTTGTCTCCTGGTGGGACGCGTCCAGTCCGTAGGTCCAGTGCTTGCTTTCAGATGGGCTGTTCCCTAGTGCCTTGAAAGATACGCTGGTGAAGACCCTCTTTAAGAAACCATCCCTCAACCCTGGCATCCTGGTGAATTATACACCAGTCCCTAACCTTCCCTTTTTAGGTAAGGTTATTGAGCAAATAGTGGCCCAGCAGCTTGAGGCACACCTCATGGCATTTGGCATCTATGAGCCCCTCGAGTCGGTATTTAAGTCTGGGAATAGTGCCAAAACTGCACTGGTCAAGGTGTATAATGATCTTCCTAAGGCTAGAGATGGAGAAATACAGGTTACTCACCTGTAACAGGAGTTCTAGGAATGATATATGTTGTTCATCCACACTGTCTGGCAGGTATCCTTGCCGCTTTAAATCTTGCCGGAAGGTCTTCAAGCTGGCTCCTCCCACCCACCCGGGTGGTAAAACTCTCGGCTCCGCCCCATGACGCCAGATCTGGCCCGCTGGAAGCTCAGGTTTTGCGTCGAAGCCGGGGAGGTCGGGTGGGTCGTGTGGATGAACAACATATACCATTCCTAGAACTCCTGTTACAGGTGAGTAACCTGTATTTCTAGGGACATGGATATGTTGTTCATCCACACTGTCTGGCAGACTCCTAGCAGTTCTCCGGGAGGAGGGAGGCAAGGCGCACACCCCCTACTTAGGGAATAGAGACTGGAGAACCGAGGCCCCAAAACCAGCATCCCGGCGTGACTCAAGGTCGATGTGGTAATGGGTGATGAAGGTGTGCGCCGACTTCCAGGTAGCAGCACTGCAGATTTCCTGGATAGGGACGTCCCTGGAAGCAGCCACCGATGCAGCAGTATGGTGGGTAGAATGAGCTCTTATCCCTCTTGGAGGCTCCATGCCCGCCAACTTATAGCAGAGATCTATGCAGGAGGTGACCCACCTGCCTATCGTCCGCTTGGCTGCAGGTCTGCCAGGTGCAGCTTCAGTGTAGGTGACAAACAGCTGGCCGAACCTCTCCCAATTTCAGCCGCTGCGCTCCTTATAATAGCGGCGCCCTTCTAGGGTCAGAGTATGGAGCCTATATTAACCTCAAGGTGTGATTGGGGTAGAACACCAGCAGAGTCAACACCTGATTAAGGTGAAACTCCGACACCACCTTCAGAAGGAATTTGGTGGGCGCGGGACAACCTTGTCCCTGTGGAAGACCAGGTAAGGAGACTCGATGCAGAGCCTGGAGCTCTCCCATCCTTCTGGCTGCGTAATAGCCACCAAGAAGGTGGTCTTCCGACAGGTGAGAGAGTTCACACTGTGCATTGGTTCGAATGAATTGCCCATCGAGCTTTGCCAGTACCAGCAGCAGATCCCATGGAGGTGGAGGTTCTCGACTGAGGAAATGTGATCAAGGCCTTTGAAAAGCGCCAGACCACCTTCTCCTGCGCCATCGACTGCTTCCGGCCCGCGCCTGTAAGCAGAGATGGCTGCCAGGTGCACCTCATGGTCGTCCGACCTAAGCCCTTGCTGAGAAAGGGACCAAAGGTAGTCCAATATGCTCAGCAAGGAACAGGAGGAAGGGTCAGACCTTGTCCTGACACCAAATGGAAAATCTTTCCATTTGAAGGTGTAGCACTTTCTGGTCGACTCTCCGGGACGCCTCAACTACGTTGAGGACCTCGTCAGAAAGACCCAAGGCCTGGAACTCTAGCCGCTCAGGAACCAGGCCGTCAGGTGCAGGGATTGAAGGTCCAGATGGAATACCTTCCCCTGATTGACTGAGAGCAGGTCCAGGCGAGCTGGAAGCTGCCTCGGGAGCCTGGAGCTGAGGCTGAGGAGATCTGGGTACCAGTACTGGCGGGGCCAGTCTGGAGCTGTCAGAATCACCTACGCCTTGTCCCTCCTTGCTTTGAGCAGCACCTTGTGCATCAAGGGGAATGGGGGAAAGGCGTAGAAGAGGCCTGGGGTCCATGGCCTCGAGAAGGCATCCCCCTGCAGCGATCCCTGCTGAGGGGGGGTGGGCATGGAACAGCCTCAGCTCGCATTCTCCCTGAAGGCAAACAGGTCCACCTGAGGTGTGCCCCAATGGGAGAATAGATCTTGTACTACCTTGACAGGAGAGACCACTCGTGGGACGCAGCCCCTATCCAGCTAGGGCATCGGCCAGGGGTGTTGGAGGCTCCTGCCATCAACTGGGAGATCCGCCTCCAGGCTGCGCATGAGTGACCAGATGCGGAGAGCTTCCTTGCATAGAAGCATGGAGCGCGTCCCACCCTGGCGGTTTAGACAGTACATGGTCGTGGTGTTGTCCGTCTGGACCCGGACCACTTGACCCCGAAGAAACGTAGCAAAGGCGGTGAGAACTAGGCAGACCGCTCGGAGCTCCAGCAGGTTAATGTGGCATCGGGACTCCCGCAGGGACCAGAGGCCGTGCGCTCGGTGTTCCCCCAGATGGGCACCCCAACCCATCAGAGAGGCATCGGTCAATAGAGAGACCGTCGGCTCGGGGCGGACAAACGGGATGCCCTCCTGCAGATGAACTGGAACGGTCCACCACTGGAGAGCGTTCCACATCCCCTGGGTCACCGTCACTAGCTGGTCCAATGGATCGCAGCATTGGGACCACTGGCTGGCCAGCCCCCACTGGAACGGGCACATGTTCCAGTGGGCCCAATGGACCACGCTGGTACAGGCCGCCATGAGACCCAGGAGGCGCAGGAAGTCCCGGGCAGGGCGCAATTGCCCAACCAGAAATGACTGGGCAAAGGAGGAAAGAACCTCGACCCTGTCCGCCGGGAGCCGTGACCTGGCTCGAAGAGAGTTGAGCTCTGCCACGATGAAAAGAATCACCTGCTTCGGCATGAGTTCCAACTTGGCCTCGTTGATGAGGAGGCCGACCTGAGAGCAAACCTGGAGGGCCAGATCTCTGGACCGCTCCACCTCCTGTCTGAAGGGGGCTGCAATCAGCCAATCATCCAGGTAAGGGTAGACCCGGACCCCTCGGTGCCGCAGGAATGCTGTCACCACTGCCATGCATTTGGTGAAGACCCTGGGAGCTGGAGATAAGCCGAAGGGCATGGCTTGGAACTCGAAAAGGGATCCCTCTGCTCGAAAGCGAAGGAACCTTTGATGGGACGGATGGATAGGGACGTGAAAGAACATGTCCTGTAGGTCCAGAGAGCAGAACCACACGCCGTGTTCCAAGGATTGTATTATCTGAGCCAAAGTGACCATCCTGAAGGTTCGAGACCTTAGGAACTTGTTTAGGTCGTGTAGGTCGAGAATGGGGCAACAGCCCCCCGTCCGTTTCGGAACCAGGAAGCACCTGGACACGAATCCCGGGTTTGAGGGAGGGTCCGCCACCTCTCTTATCACCTCCTTCTCGAGGAGGAGAGCGATGTCGGCTTGGCGAGCTGACAGCGAGGCTTCGAACCCAGGCCCCGGTGCGGCGGCTCTGAAAGGTGGGGCCTGCTCGAACTCCAGAGGCAGGCCCTTTCCTACCACTTCCAACACCCACTGGTCTGTGGTAATAGCAGACCAGGCGGAAAGGAAGAACCGGGCCGTCCCCGCAGAGATCCTGGGGTGAGGTGATGAGGTTGGGCGACACCTCAACCCGTCACTGTGCGAGCTTGGAGGGACCGGCCGAGGGACCACCTGGCCTTTACCTCCCTGCTTCCTGGAGGAGGAAGCCAGGATTGGGTTTGGGACGCTAAAGCGAGCCTGCTGGCCCTGGTGTTGCTGGGCCGGACGTGCGGGGCGCAGGACGGATGAAAGGGCTTGGGTTGCGGTCTGCAGCCCTTGTCCCTCTGGCGGATGAGACTGAGTCAAGGTGGCATTGGACTTCTCGATCCTCTGGAGGTGGCCTTCCACTCCAGGGCCGAAGAGGTCAGTCTCCAGGAAGGGGACATCCGCCAATTTGTGCTGAGTATCCGCCGTGAAGGTGGATATACTCAGCCATGCCCGATGGCACATAGCCACTGCGGCCGCGACTGACCTGGCGCATGAGTCTCCAATGTCCAGAGCAGTCTGAAGTTGCTGCTTGGCCACTGCCCTGGTCCCGCACCTGCCTAACCGTGGTCTGCAGATCAGCCGGGAGATGAGGGACTACTTCGTCCAGGGAGCCCAACAGGGTATGGGAGAAATGTGCCATAAGCACGGCCGAGCTTGCCTGACGAAGGCCAAGGGAGGACGCAGCGTAGACTTTTCGCCCGGCATAGTCCAATTTCTTGGACTCCTTATCGGGAGGTTTGTCCACGTCCCTAGCATTTCCGGCACGCCGGAAAACGCTGTCGGTAACTAACCCCTCGGCTGAGGGATGTTCAAAACCGGACAGGAACTGGTAGGGACCGCATACTTCCTGGCCATCCTGGCGAGGCGCAAGGCAGGAAGCAGGCGCTGCCAGAGCTCAAGGCAGCCCACAATGGCCTCAGCCACAGGAAAGGCCTCCTTAGGGGAATCCCCTCGGTCCAATATCTCCGTGAGGGGATACTTGGCCCGCTTGGATACGGGCTCGAGCTGCATCCCGGTGGACTCTGAGATGCGCCTGCGTAAACTCAAGAAGGACGAAGGGCTGTCGTCCAGCAACTGACCTCCAGAGGACTCCAAGTCCACTCGCTTGGAGAAAAGGGAGGAATCGTCGTCGGACTTGGAAGAGTCCGCAAAGAGATGCCTCGGGCCTGAGCCACCCTCCACCTCCCAAGGGCAATCAGGAGTGAGGGTGACCGACAGCCTATGGGGCAGACCCTGAGCCGACCGAGAGTTCTTGGTCGGAGCCCAAAACAGCGGCTGTAGAGGCGGAGGTTCCACCGGAATCGGTGGGGCAGCTGGTTTGGCGAACAACCAGCCTGGGAACAGGCTCCTTGGGTAAAACGAGGGGTTGTTTTGGGCGCTCGGTGACAGCCATAATGGCGGGGGCGGCGGCATCGGCATTCCCGGTCAGAAGGCTGTTGCCACATGAGGTCTCGTATCAGTCGGCGTAACTTATGTCGAAGCCTCCCTCATCTGAGGAGGAGGACGGCGGCGGCGCCGCTACCAGCGGTGCGAGACAGGAGACCGCCTATGGCGGGCGGGATCGGCTGGACCGGAAGAAGTCCGAGACCGGACCGAGAACCTCGGCCTTCCGGGGACGGTGCGGGAGGGGGACGGGTGGAACCGCTCCTCCCTCGGGCTGGGAGGGTTCGCCGAGGGCTCCGAACCGGAGGCACTGGCAAGCCCGCTGATCCTCAACTCCCACTGGGGAACCGGAGGGGATTTTCGGCTTCCCCGGTCGACAACCCGTCCAACGGGTCGAGAAATATCTCGACTGCATCAACGGGAGTCTCGGTCAACTGACCTGACGGGGACACTGTGAGACCAGTGGCTGAAGCTGAACGATCGACTGAAGTCGATGGCCGACAACTCGGGGAGAGGGACCTTTCCCGCTTCCAAGAGCGTTGACGGAGGGACTTACCCTTGTCTTTCTTCTTGGACCGAGAAGAAGGTCCAGCAGACGTTGGTCCCTCTCCTCTAGTGGAGAGGGACAGACAAAGCTCCTTAAAGGAACCTGTGTAAGTGGAACCCAGGGAGAGCGGGATAAATGCCGCAGTCGAGGAAGATGCGGCCCGCGCCGCCTCCTCTTCGAGGGCGATCATCTGCTCTAGCTGATCCGCCGAGCCCGCCGCTGTGGAAACCGCTGACCAGGCCTCTTTTGTCTTTACTGGAGGAAAACGTTCTCTCGCCCCCAGTTGCAAACGGGTAGCACGGCCTCGAGGACGATATTGAGAAGGAAGAGGCAGGTCGCAAGCCCGCGGTCGGCTCAAGGCCTAAAACAGTAGACACACGGAGTGCGGATCCGTCCGGACATCTTCGCCCGCAAGGGCACCACGAAAAAACCGAGTCGATTTGTCCACCGTAGCCATGAGGGAAAGGAAGATCAAGTCTATAATGCAAAAAACTTTTAAATTCGGAAAACCGAAGAATTAGGAACCAGTCTTATATGCAGAGCGTTAAGGAGGGAACCTGAGCTTCCAAGCGGTAAGGAAGATCTGGCGTCATGGGGCGGAGCCGAGAGTTTTACCACCCGAGTGGGTGGGAGGAGCCAGCTTGAAGACCTTCCGGCAAGATTTAAAGCGGCAAGGATAACTGCCAGACAGTGTGGATGAACAACATATCCATGTCCCTAGAACGGTCAGTTCTTATTCCCCTCAATCTCTCCTCAGTGTTTGACACTGTGGACCATGTGGTACCGTTGGACTGCCTAAAGGTGCTCTGAAGACTCACTGGCACTGTCATCAGCTGGTTCGAGTCTTTTCTCACAGGAAGGATGCAGAGGGTGGTGATGGGGAGCTTTTCCTACCCCCCAAACCCCTGCTCTGTGGAGTTTCCCAAAGTTTAATCCTCTCGCCCATGCTATTCGCCGTGTACATGCTGCCCCTGGGTAAGATCATTAGACATTATACTGTGGAGTTTCACTGTTATGCAGATGACACCCAACTGCACATGTCATTCTCACCAGGGATATGTGACGTAGTGGTGGTGCTAAATAAATGTTTGGCCAAGATCCAGAGCTGGATGTCCTCTGACTGGCTGAGACTCAGTCCAGACAAGACAGAGGTATTGGTGATTAAGCCTGGTCACCTGCAGGATGCGGCTGCTGTGGAAGTGGGAACAGGCTTGATGCTTGGTTTGGAGCCCCTTACAGCATCCGCGAAGGTGAAGAATCTGGACATGATCCTGGATGATGGACTGGCATTTGAGGCTCAGGTGTCGTCAGTCATTCAGTGTGGTTTTTACCATGTTAGGAACACCGGCCAGATTAAAGTCTTAATCCCCCAGATGATCTGCCCTCACTAGTGCACGCTTTTTTGATGTTCAGATTAGACTATTGCAATGCTTTCTACCTTGGGGTCAGCAGAGGGGTCCTTCGTCACCTGCAGCTGGTGCAGAACGCACTGGGGCTAGGTTGCTGACAGGCCTTCCAAGGTCCTGTCATGTGACCCTGGTTCTGCATGATCTGCACCATCTGCCGTTGAGGTAGAGGATCACCTTCATTGTGGGTCTACTTACCTACAAGGCCCTATACAGACTAGGCCCTGAGTAACCTCCTGACTCCTACCCATTCCTTACACTCTCTCCACTCCTCTGAGGGCCTCCTAGTAGTTCCCAGGGTATGGCTTAAAACCTCGGGAGACTGCTCTATCAAGGTGATGGCACCAGTCCTGAGGAACTTGCTCCCAAGATCCTTGAGGGAGGCCCCCTTGGTGGAAGCTTTCAAAGGGGGGTCTGAAGGCATGTCTATTTACAGAAGCATTTGGGATTTCGTGACTTTCTTCCTTTTACCAGTCTAGCTGCTGTGATTATTTTATGTTAGTTTTATATGTCTTTTAATTCATTAATTATAACTCTATTTTAATTCTTGCCTGTGTCCTGTACAGCACCCTGAGCCTCAAGGAAAGGGTGCTTAAGAAATAAAACCGTACTTACTTACGAGAGAGCAACATCGATGACGAGAGGCTCAGAGAGCTCAACAGGTACTCTCTCAAGGAAAGAAGGGAGAGGGGAGACGTGACTGAGACCTTCAAGCATCTTAAGGTATTAACAGGGTACCTGGCCCAGTGGTGAGGAGGGCTGAGGCAGTGTAAGCACCTTACCTACTGCCACGCCAATGACCCATGTTTGATTACGAGCATGGGTTGCTGGGGATCAGCCAGGGAGGAAAAGGACTGAGCGATGATGGAGTTAGGAGCCCAAAATTCTAACTCGGAGTGTACAGATCGCAGCGGATTGTGAGCGGGCGGTTTGGACAGTGAGGCCTCACTAGTTTTGGTGGTGTCATCCCATGCCAGCTGGCGAAAAACAGCATCTGAGATCTGAGAATAAAAATACTCCCATCCCCCTGACTGAGCAGCTCAACAGGAAAAATGGACCTCCTCATTGCTGAGTTTCAAGACTTTTGCAGAAATGTACTGAGTACTACCACAGCCCTCTGCACATACATGATGACGTTAGAGAAAAGGGCAGAGGAGCAAGAAACACAGCTCACTCGCACATACCAAAGTGTGGATACCATGAAATTTGCCATTATACAGCTATCTGCTGCAGTTCAACATACAGAAGAGTAACTAGAGGACTCTGGGAGCTGCAATTGAAGGAGCAATCTGTGACTTCACAGAATGCGGAAGGGGGTGGAGGGACAGAAAATGGCCACCTTTTTGCAGACCTTCCTTCAAACTGCCATGGGCTGTCCACAGGATCGGTCACTAATAACAGAATGGGTTCACTGGGCACTAAACCCACTGGGGCCCAGACACCATGCCCCGCTCTGTAGTTGTAAAATTTCACCAGTTCACAAACAGGACATTTTACATAAGGCATGGCGGTCCAAGAAGTCCACTACCAAGATATCCATATCTATTTTGATAAGGACTATTCTATGTCACTGCAGGCCAAATGGAGAGCTTATGCTTCTTTAATAAAAGTTCTGTGATCCAGGGACCTTACCATTTTCACCCCCCCTAACCTGCCAAACTAGTCATCCACTCACTTACACATCTGCAGAATAGGCCAGTGAGGACTTTAGAGCCAGGAAACTGCCAGTGGACCCAGTGGGAGTAAAACCACCACAGCAAACCACTGCCTCAGAGATAGCACAGCAGGCCTGGAAGATGGATGCAAGGCATAAACAATCAGCGGAAACCATGCAGCAAATTCTGCAGCACCTGCAGGCGGATCGTGATACGCCTTCGGGCTCCTTGTCACAGACCTGAATGGGGGTTGTTGTTGCCACTATTTTCTAGCTCACGGACCTGGGGAGGCACTTCAGCAGTGCAGCCAAGCTACAGTAGTAGCCACAGACATTGCCAGCTACTCCCAGATATTTCGCAACATTTCTAAAGAGTTTCTCTCTGCTGCCCCTACTGTGGAAATGCAGAAAGCAGGAGATTTCTACAGAAATATCTCAGAAATTTCGGGAAATAGCTGGCAATGTCTGTGACTACTACTGTACTCTTCCCCTCTTCAATGGTTATCCCTCCTCTACTTTTTGCTGTGCCCTCCTGTTTTTTCTCATTCTGGGCGTGCCCTCTTGCCTTCTGGGCCGTGTGGTTCCCCCTCGGCAGTCTGATATCTTACCAAAGCAAAAGAAAAGCAGCTATTAAGACAATGCTTGTTTGCCTCCCCTGTACATGCTAACTGAAGACATATATGTTTATCCTTAGTATCCTGTTCGCCTCATTGTGTATGGAGGCACCCACCGCCTGGGGCTGCCTCTCAGGGACCAGGGCTAGGCCTGGTGGTCTGGAAATCGCCAGGTGGGGGATATCCCACCTGGATAGGATTTTTTTTTGTTTTATGCACTTTATGCTTCTCATTGCCCCTAGCTGCCCCCTTCAGACGGACCCCTCCAGCTCAGTCACCCCAGTATCACCAGGACTTACCTTTGCAGCAGCCCGGTCGCCAGGTGCGGAGCCTGCGGAGGGTCGGTCATCACCTGCAGCTTGTTTTTTTTCTGTCATTTTCTCTCCTGATTCCCATCCTCGTTGCTGGGGCACACACACCAGACGTGCATACGTGGAGGTGCGCGTACGTCTGCGGAGTCCCGCAGCACCCTCCCTTCCCTGGTGCCCATCAGACCCGCACTACCATCGGGCCTCCACCTATGGGCAGTCGTTTGGTGGGAGCGCCATTCCTCCCTCCTCAGGAGAGGAGAGCAGTCCTTCAGATTCTCAATCCTCTCCCTCCCCAGCCTACCCCCGGTGACCTGCTCATACCGTGAACACGGGTCACCATCGTGGCAGGAGGTAAGACACGGATGCCTCAGCCCTCCACGTCACTGGGCCGGCTACCTTGATGGGATTTAAGGACTATATTTCAATCTCTTTGAAACAGCGCTGCTTTCCCTACCCGGCTTGGACTGGGAGGAGGAAAGGGAAGCCGCTCACTTGGCAGTCTCAGTCCTTAAGTAGATGGGTACATTTCATTTGCTCAGATGGGAGTCAGGACTTTGCCAAGGAGGGAGGCATTGAGCCTTTTCTCGGATGGGTGTTCTGGTGGGTTGATGTACTGAGGGGGCTTGGCTGGGGTGACTGGACTGAAGGGGGCCTGCTTGGGGGTGCAGGCTGCTGGGGACTTCATGTGTTTCATTTGAGGCCAGAGTATCTTTGCCTTAGCTATACTGGAGGCTCCAGATATGGGGACTAGGACCTGAACTTTCAATATTCTCTTTACATGGGCCGCTTATTGTTGGCACTGTTTTCTCATTTGACTTTATGTCCTGGATTGCTCCCTTATGCATATGGTGTCGTATGACTGTGGGAGTTGGTCCCTGCTAAACATGGGGATTCTCCCCAGACAGTTTGACTTATTGTTCTCTATTGTTATTAACTTTGAGACAGACTTATTATTTCATCAGTTATTGATTGTTAAGCCTCAATTTTTACTGTTTGTAGTTTCCAGTTTAAACAGACTTTTGCCTTAAGGCTGCCTTTGGGACCGGTTTCTCTGCCCAGGGATTTTTGGACTCCGTTTGAACTTTGACTTTGCTCCTTTAGATCTGCATCAGTAGTTTAATGTGGTTTTGCACCCTTTTTCCTGGTTCCAGTCTCCTGTGCCCCATTAACTTGGGTTCTTCAGCTCCTGCGGCTTTTGAGCACTATCAGGATGTGTATTTGAAGGTCCATGGAGCTCTCAAGTTGAAGGGTCTCCCTTTAACTCCATCCCCCTGCTGTGCAAGGTTTAGTTGAACCAGAAGGGTGCTGTTGGCTGGCAGCCATGTGACATCCACACTCCCGAACTCCTGATCCTAGGATAGCATTCTGCTATCGTGGGCCCCTCTCATCTGGGAGGCTTATCCACTAGCCGCAGATACTCCGCTGGCATAGGGTTCCCACTGGAGCCCCTACCTTGGAAGCCTAGTTCACCGTTTGTTGGATTAGACTGCCTGTTGGGACTCCTTTCAGTTACTTCCCCATTACTCATGCCCTGATGCATACGTCCTGGGTGCCCAGATGGCACAGTTTATAAATTCCTACTTCAGTCCTGGTTTATAGATAGTATATTCATTAATGGAACTTATACCTTTGTATTTCATATTGTACGCTTTCCTGATGTGGCTTGGGGGGGGGCTAATAACCTCACCACTCTTTTGTCATGGGAAGTGATGTGCAATGATAGTCTTTGTCAACAGGTTCCACAATCCTTCCACAATCCCATAAAGGGTGAAGGTAGGTAAGCAGCCGGCCCGGTGGCACTGAGGGTTGAGGCGCTGAATGCCACACCTTGAGCCACGCCAGTGACCCATGTTCGGAAACGAGCGTGAGCCACCAGGGGTCGGCAGGGGAGGAGAGAAGAAGGATCAAGCACCCCAGGGACTGCTCTCTTTCTCTGAGGGGGGGCACCAGTAGTCGGTGAACACCTGGCCCCTAGCGGAGGCTGGGAGGGGGCAGCAGAACGCCGACGCTGACAAGGTGGGCCGGGATGGAGCAGATACCTGGAGAAGTGCGTAAGGGAGCATGCGTGTTGCCGCCGCCGGTGTCATTATATGCCCCATCCTCAAGGGGAAAAGAACAGGTGAAAATGCGGTCGCACAGTTTGATGGCCGTCCCGGGACACGCTTGGCTCCGAGGGTGTCGCCCCCAGAGAAGACTGGATCCAGACATGGCGGTGGGTACGCGAGCTTGCAGCCACCCTGCCATGGGGGGCAAGCCGTGGGGGTATGACTGGGGGTGAGGGCCTTCATGGGAGCTGAGTGTGCGCCAGGACGGATGGAAGACATCTTCCCACTGGATCATGCCCCACTCCTGACATATCTCCACTTAGAGAAGGAACATCCCAACACTCACTAGCATTTAAATGAACTCTGTCTCTGTTCAGAGGAATTTTGGACCTTTTTGGCCAAACAAATACCAGAGACTCTAAAGCTCAATTGCCAGGGTGGGGGTGGCACACCCGGAGGCCGTTCTCTAGGCTACCCTGAAAATGTTCATTAGGGGATCTATAATCAGTTATACTGCAAGAAAACACAAGGAATGGCAGGGATATATGGAGGAGTTACAAGATAACCTCCATTTCTTGCAGCAGGCCCATATATAGGGCCAAACCTCTGTAAAATCTCAGATCGGAAAAATTAAAAGCGAGTTAGATGCTGTTATCCAGCATAAGACAGAGGTGGACTTGACTTACCTGCATCACAAGTACTGTGAGGCGGAACCTGGGGTGACTCATCTCCTGGCCCATCAGGTCCAGTGGCAAAAAACACAGAGCAACTGTGGCTAGGATAAGACACCCCTGTACCTGCCAGAAACTCCTAAAAATGGCTGATACAGCTGAAGCCTTCCATACTTTTTATACCTATCTCTATTCCCTGGATGTTTCCTCATAGACCAGAGCAGATGGAGGTGTTCCTGGCACCTCTTCTGTTGCCACTGCTCACACCTGAACAATCTGACAACCTTACCCACCCTGTGACCAATGAGGAATTGCTCCTTGCCCTCTGAAGAACTGACACCCTGAAGGCCCCTGGCCCTGATGGTTATATTACTGAATTTCACCAAACTCAGAAGGACCTTCTGCTTCCCCATCTGAGACAAGTGTGTAACAAAGTCTTGGCAGGTGAAGAGATTTTCGGCTGGTGACACTCTGTTGCCCAAATTGATACCCCTGAATCAGATGGGATTCGTTCGCGCCTGGCAGATGAGCAACACCATCCGTCGCACACCCCTCATTTTACATCAGGTTCACTTGACAGTCACCCCCTTCCTTCTTGTGAGTTTAGACACCAAAAAGGCCTTCGATAGAGTCTCTTGGCCCTATCTCTTTGCAACTTTACAGAAGATGGCCTTCTCGGTGGACTTCACTACCTTGCTGTAGAGGATTTATTCCACTCCCCAGGCTTTTATTGAAATGAATGGACATGTCTTGCAGAGTTTCCCCTTGGGTTGGGGCACCTGGCAAGGTTGTCCCTTGTTCCTCCTTCTTTTTGTCTTATATATTGAGCTCTTACCCAGACCATCAGGGAAAGCCCCACGATACAGGGATTTATTATTTATTTAGTTTTTGTTTACCGGGTAGGGTGCACTAGCCATGGCAGTGACTATTTTCAGGCACAACCCTGGAGATTACAGACCAGTGAAGACAAATACAGAGCATCAGTAATAACATAACTATACACCAAGACATTACATTAAAATGAGCAATTTTACATGGATAAGAATACATGACAGGCAGGAGTTGAAGTAACAAGCATGCAAAATAAAGTTTAGAGTAAAATGCATCATCTAAGAGGGACAAAATGATACATTTGCAAATGTCATATAATCAGGATATGTCAAATGAAGTTAGGATAATGCAGGGAGAAACTGAGCTTAAACACAAAGTGGACATACAGCCAACAGGAGGGCTGTAGGCAAAGTACCCTTTTCAGTGGGGTCTGCAGGAGATTAAATATCTGGGTATTAAAATCCCACTCAAATTAAGTAGACTTTATGAAAATCATGTCAACCCTCTGGCTTCGCAATTAATAGCTGACATGAAGCACTGGGACACCCTACCTCATGGCCTAATCCGCAGAGTTGACATGATCTGTACGGTAACTCCTGCACTGCCTTTATATATTTTAGAATGTCCCTGTCCCCATCCTTACACGTACCTGGCAGCAATGGCAAAGCCAGATCTTTGAGCTTATTTTCAAACCACCCAGCTGAGACAAGTGACACTCTGGCACTACACTAGGGAAGGCCCACAGTAGTTGCAAATGGAGTGCACTTTATTACCCTTCTGGGATGTGACACTGGGTCTGTTTGGCTCCAGAGACCTGATTTGCACTGAGCATCAACAGAAGCTCTGGACTGCACTGACTCAGTCTACCTGATGTGCACTGACTGAGGAGCTGCACTTGACCCCTCAATCTGGCTTTGTCCTATAGTCCAACTCCCTGATTTTCAACCAGTGAGAACTGATCCCTCATTCTGCCGCTGAAGCCACCAGGGATTAGTTTATCTATTGGAGCTTTGTGCAGGTCCCACAACTGTGTTTTCTACGACCTTCAAGCGCAAAGCTGGGTTTGATCATACAGACTTTTTAGAGATCTCCAGGTGAGACATTATCTGGAATCTCAACCTGCAAAGATTAGAGACTGGGAGATGGCCCCCATCCTGATCAAGGCTATTATCTTCCATGCCCAATCCCAAACTTCCAGGCGTTTGATCTCCTTTTTATATCAGGCTATACAGGGAACTCAACCAAAGAGTACATTGTATATAGCAGATAAACAGGCAGCAGAAATTGAGTAAGAATAGCAGCAGATAAAATGGGAACTAGGATGTTCTGAAGTGGGCCGTGTTGCTTCATCCTGCATCTGGTGTGAATACACTTGGAAGCATATAATCCGCTATTTCCGAACACCAGTTCTCACAGCCAAATACGGTCAGGGACAAACGACAGCATGTGGCGAAATTGTGGGGAAGGAAGGGCTACACGTCTGCATATAATAATGTGGGCTTGCCTGAAAATATCGGACTATCTTAGAACCTTGGAGCAGGAATTTGGGAGACATTTTTCCTCTGGCTTTTCCCTGACCCAGAGATACATTTGCTCCATCAACAGTCCCAGACCCCGAGGGGTAGATATGCAAAATATCTCCTGGGTGTCCTCTTAGCAGTAGCTAAGAAATGCATCACCAGAAGCTGTTTAACAGATCGGGTTCCAGGAATGACCCGGTGGTGGGAGACCATTAATCACCTCTGCAAAATGGAGTGAATTACTTTTAGTTTGAAAGATAAACTTGAGACCTTTACAAACTGTTGGAATACTTGGGTATTAAATGTTATGCGACATGATCCTACTTTTGTCCTTTAGGGCGTCACTGGTGAGGGAGGGTGGGTCCTGTATGGACTGAGGAAAGGGGGGGGGTACAGAGTTGGGAGTCTGAGACAGATGTCTGAAGGTCTCTCCCTTGCTCCCTGCAACTTAGAGATATCACACATCCCAGGGAATTCAGCTTGTCCCTGGAACCCATATGGACTAGGTGGGTCAGGAGGCCCTTATCTGCCGACATCTTCTATGCCAACAGCTTCTATGTTTCTATATGGGACTCACTGCTGTGTCAAACCCCAGCGGGCCTAAGACATATTGTATTGAAACATCAACAAATGCCCTTGAGATTTACTATTATGATGGACAGATGTACTGTATTTGCCAGCAGACTAGGTTTGTTGGCAAAGACACCTAGCTTCACCGGAGCTCTTTTCTTCTATGTTTGCTTGAAAGGACAGAGCGAGGAACAATATTATCAGAGCAAGGAGAAAAATTAAGGCTTCTTTTGGCTAGGCAGATTTACTGTGTGTTACTATTTTCTTTTGTGCTTACAGGTTTTGTTACTGTTTTTTGCTTACATATTACTGATTTATTCTCTGATTCAAATTGTTTTTGCAGGATTTACTTTCTGTTACTTTGTTACAGAGTATGCATACAGGTTTGCTACTGTTTTCTGCTTACAGATTACTGCTTTATTTTCTCTGATTCAAACTGTTTCTTTGCAGGGTATATTTTCTGTGGAATTGTTCAAGGTTGTGCCTACAGTTTTTTTTTACTGTGTTGTGCCTACAGGTGTTACAGTTTACTGCTTTATTTTTTGTCAGATTTAAATTGTTTTTTGCAGGGTATATTTTCTGCTAAATTGTTACAGGGTGTGCTTGCAGGTTGTTACTGTGTTGTGCTTACAGATTACTGCTTTATTTTTCTCCATTTCAAGTTTTTTTGTAAGGTATGTTTTCTCTTAAATTGTTGTGCAGGTTGTTACTATTTGTGCTTACAGATTACTGCTTTATTTTTCTGAAGCAAAGTGTTTTTTTGCAGGGTATATCTTCTGTTAAACTGTTACAGGTTGTGTTTACAGGTTGTATTACTTTTTGTGCTTACAGGTTTCACAGTTTTATCTATCATTAGGCTAACCTTTCAGGGCTAATTGCAGGGGCACATATGATATACAGACTGAGGGACAGCATCTGCATTTATTGTTGGTTGGTTGTTCCTGCTCTTTACCTCCTTGTTTCTTTCATCCGTGGTTCTTCTTTTTTGACAGCGGAGGGGCCCAGCCACCAATCCCCATACCTAACCACCCCACGCTACACTCCTTTTATAGAGTAGCACAGTAGTGACATTTCCTGTAGCAAAGCAGGAAGGGGAGGATTGGAGGCATATCCACACAGTGACTTCACTTAAAGGGGCTGCGCCGTATATGCTAAAGAGGTCCTACAGGGACAGCTACTTCCCACCCTCCAGCTACATCCTGGCCCACAGGCCCTCACTATAAAAATCACACTGGTAACCTCTAAATCCTCCCCCCCATCACTACGGTCTACATTCTCCCCAGGGATCAGAAGGCGGCCTTCCACTCTGTTCTGTTCTACCTGACCACTCTTCTGCCACAAGCCGAGGAAAATCATACTAGAGACTTTAATATTAACTGGCTTGACAAATCTGCCGCACCATTCTGAGCCTGACTACTGCCCAAAGATCTTCACATAGATGAGTCTCATCCCCACAGACTGAATCAGCACACTGGGTCCTCCTCCCTGCTGGACTTGGTATTCACCAACCGCCCCATTAAAATCGCTAGTACTACTGTTCTCACAAATGTCCTTAGCGACCACTCCCCTGTACTCTGCTACTGGACGTGCAAATCACCCAAATCTCTCCCAGAATAATCTATTGGCGCAAACTTGGCCCAGGCAAACTTGAGCATCTCAAAATATATCTCAGGACAATGGACTGGTCCTTCGTCATGAAGGCCCCAGACCCTGACCGAGCTCTTGACCTCTTCATCCTCGCCTTTAACACCATTTGTGATAAATCTGCCCCATCACCAAAAGGGTGGCCAAAGGTAATCCGTTGCCGTGGATCACTGAATATCACCTGGACCTCATGCAGACCAGAGACCCTATGGCACCTCTTTAACGAGACTGGCCTGCCAGCTGACAGACAGACAGAGCTATAGAGAGGCTCAGAACAAATGTACTTGGTCCCTGCGCAAAGCTAAAGCAGAGTATTACAAGACCTCCCTAACCAACTCCTGGGGCTCAGGACGAAAGTTCTGGGACAATATTAAGGACCTCTGTGGAAATGCTCCCAACACCACCCCTAGTCAGATTAGGGTTGATGGGTGCCTTACCTCTGATCCAGCCCGAATAGCCGATGCCTTCAATGACGCCTTCTCTAACCTCAGCATGGTTCTCCCCCCAAACTTCTTTGACCCACCCACAGACCCCCACAACAACCCCTCCCTTTCGACTATGCAGCACTGCACCTAAGGGCACCGAGCCTTATCTCAGAAGGGCACTAAGTCACTCCCGGTTTAGCAGTGACACCTTAGACCTGAAACTCCTTCGATTCTCTCTCTCTCTGAGGTGCTCGACCCCCTCACCCATATATTAAACCACTCCTTATGCCTAGGGAAATTCCCCTCCCACTGGAAATCTGCCCATATCATGCCGATACTTAAAAATGGGGACCGTGTCCTCACTAACAACTACCGACCTATCTCCCTTCCCTATCCAAGGCCCTTGAGAGGATAGTCTCAGATCAGCTAACGGACCACCTCAACAAATACAACCTGCTTAGTATGCAGCAACACGGCTTCCGGAAGGGACATAGTACCACCACTGCCCTCCTGGAACTCACCACTCACATTCACTCCACTTTAGACAGAGGTCAAATCACAGGGGCTGTCTTCATTGATCTCACTAAGGCGTTCGACACCGTTAACCACCCGCTCCTGCTATCCGCACTGACTAACACTGGATTCTCTCAGGATGCCCTTGGCTGGTTCTCTGACTACCTGTCTAACCGTTCCCAGCAGGTCAAAATTGGGGACACCCTACCTAGTAGGCTACCTGTCCTCTCGGGTGTCCCGCAAGGGTCCATCCTCGGACCATTACTGTTCAGCCTCTTTCTTAACTCCCTTCCCAGTACCTGCTCCGGGAACCTACTCCTCTATGTGGACAATGCCGTCCTCTATTCCTCCAACTCTGACCCTTTGCAACTCTACCTCTCCCTTCAATCCTCCTTTAGTTCCGCTGAAAAATGGTTCGCCTCTCAACGTCTTATCCTGAACTATAACAAGAATAAGGTTATGTACTTTTCCCACCCACTCAATGCTAGAAAGGAACTTTGCCCTCAAATATGAACTGCCAACCTGACCCCACTGGAACAAGTGGACTCCTTCAGATACCTAGGCTTAACCCTTGACCCCGCACTCACTTTCCACCAACATATCCACCTCCTATCTGCTGCCCACAATGTGCGGCTCGGGCTCCTGTATCGCCTCAAACACTGCTTTACCCCAAATGCATTGAGGCTTGCTGTCTCCTCCTCAGTCCTCTCCCTGCTAGACTATGGCCTAGTCATCTATGGGGCGGCGAACTCATCGGCCCTCCTTAAGCTCCGTGTTTCCCTAAATAAAGTCTGTCACCTCACCCTGGACTGTGACTGTCTAACTCGCGCATGCTCTCTATACAACGATACCAACTGGCTGAACCTTGACAACAGGATTAGGTTCCACACCTGCCTCATGGCAAAAAAAATTTCCCTAAGCCTCTGCCCCATAGGACTCACACCACCAATAAGACTGGCCCTGACACTCAAACATACTCGTAGCTCTGGAAAGCAACTCCTCTCTGTCCCCCACTGCCGTACCACCCAATTCCAAAGGTCCTTCAGCTACAGAGCCCCTTCCTGGAAGAACAGTCTGCCCACCCCACTTGCAAAAGAGAACAGACTTGGACCGTACAAAACCGCTCTTAGAGACCTCCTACAGTCCTCGAACCACTGTGATTGCCACTGAAATACCTTACACTATTCTGGCCGGCATAGGCTGTGGCCGGATTCCCCTACACTCCCTGCCACAACCCGTGTCCCCCTAGCCTAGCTCTGCACATGTGTGTGTAACCCCTAGATGGCGCTGTCCCAGGGGCTACTACCCCTGCCTGATTTGCCACTAACAGGTTGAGGGGCCTGGATCCAATGGCGGGTGCCTCCACCCAGAGGTCAGGGTTTGCAATAGTTAAACTAACTTGGTCACAGCCTCTGGGACACTGCAACCCCTTTCTTCCCACTAGTGGCCCACACAATATATCAGAATTACCTTCACAGTATACACTTACCCCAGGTCTGGTTCCGGCACTGGGACCTCCTGTGAAATGAGATACAGTGCAACAATCACAGTACAGTACTTTAACATAGACAAATACCTCAGGCAGTATAACTTTGCTGAAACAAGCAGCTCTGATTTATTTAGGGGGATATAACAAGGACAGGGGGAAATCAGGTTAATTAGCCCATCACTCCAATAATCTACCTATGGCTCTGTGCACAGGCCTATCCCTATCAGTTACTGTCCCTGGGTACCCAAGCCCTAGTGGCTAGTCCAAACCGTGGCAGCTGGTAGGGGCCCTTTCACACAGAGAAAAGGAGAATTAAACAGTCAGCAGTACAGTAATTCCATTTGGATTTAATGTGGCAATTCAACAGGGAGCAACCCTGAATTAGTACTCACGACCTCCAAATAAGATAGGGTCCTTCAATGTCAGCAGGGCTCACTTGAGGTACACAAACCTCTTCACACATCCATATAAAAAAGCACTATACCAGGCAGGCTGCATCTGTATCCCGATCGAATTACTGCACAATACCCGAGAGACACACAGCAGATTCAGTTCCTGACAGACAGAGTGCAATTTCTCAGCAATTCCTCCAGTCTTCTACAGGGTGAGCCTGGTTTCTACTCTTCAGAGATCCTTTGATTCTTTTCACAGGGCGGATTCAGTCCTAACAAGCTGTTACACAAGCTGCAGACCGGAACTCTGGGCCTACACACGTTTTGACTAAAACTGCACACTGAAAAGCACAGGGCTCCTTCCTTCTTCACTGCCAAAGCTCAACTGAAACTCCAACCGACAAAAACCGGCACTTCCTTTGAGTTCCTCCCAGTTTTTGACTGGATTGGCTGTCATCACAATAGACTGCTGCTGTTGGTCCAAAAAGGCACTGAAGTCTAAACTACATCTCCCAGAGTCACTGCTCATACAATCCTCTTGTGGCTGGCTCAGATTATGAGTCCAAGTTCTGATTCGTCCAAGGCACCATTTTAGAGCTAGCTTACCCCACACTGATTGGTCCAGTTCAGCAGTTCAAACTAGAATGGGAACTAGCAGACACAGTTCTGACTGCAAAGAAAGCAGGTTAGACAAACTGTAATTTCATTATTACTCTAAATAATTTCTGGCAAACAGTTACATCTTTCAGATAGGTTCCTTTGCACTCCTAGTGACTGCAAAATGAAGTGAATTGGCAGCAGCTCGAGTGGTACTCAATCAAAGAAACACACAGTCCCCCATACAAACTAATTATGTCTGCAAGCAGACAGCTCTTAAAGAGACAGTACCAGAGGTTCTAAAAACACTCACTGATAAATGGCTTAAATGCCAAACACCATTCAGGCTTGGAGCATTCAAGCAAGCTCCTGGAAGTCTTTTGGGAACCCCCATTTGCAGGGGGGTTACATGTGCAATTTGTATTGTGTGTTTGCACTAACTTTTCCCTAGTTTTTTCACTGTTAGCCTCACAATTGCTCCTGTAACTACCTGACTATGTAGTGATGTACTGCTATGTAAACTGTCTTTTTCTGTATGTAAAATCTGTGACGTGGAACCTTTGTAAAGGAGTCTCTGATTCAAAGGTATTTCTGAATCTCCAATAAACAAAAACAAAAACAAAACAAAAGGCGACAATTAATTATACAAAAACAAACACACACACAAAAAAAAAAAATACAATTAAACTTTTGCTTTCATTTTCCTTCTAATTACATGGACCAGGTTATAAACTCAGCAACTCAACTGGGCTGGGTATTATTAACTGCAGGTACTGTGGGACACTTTTCAAAAGGGCAGTTATACAGGATTTAGGACACTGTCCTACATGCTGGACCATCGGAGATCTAAGGGCTCAGCTCCGGGCAGCAAGGGTAGAGATTGTGCACCTCAAATCACATATTCAGGAGGAAACGGATTACAAGAATCACCCACCATTTCCCCAACATCCAACTGAAGCACATCGACTGCAGAGGGTAGTTGGTCCAGGAGGTTGGCAGATGGTTAGGAGGGGCAAAACGGGTGCCCAATCATTCAATGCTCACCAGCGTATCACCTCCACAAACCATGTAAAAACTACAAACAGGTACCTGCCTCTGTCTCCAAAATCAAACAAAGGGCAGAGGACACTGCAGAACAAGAGCTAGTGCTACAAAACTCACCCATAATAGGGACCAAAACAAAAAAGGCAAAAAGGAAATCCAAAACACTTTCAATCACAGGAGTTTCCATGATTCGGGGAGTTGATACCTACCTCCAGCCAGGGATAATGGTCAGATGTCTCCCAGGTACATCAGCATGGAGAGACACTGACCGCATTACTAAAATCGTGCAGGAAGCAGGAGAAAACACCAACATCCTGATACACACAGGGACTAACAATCTCGCCAGCCGGTCAGTTGTGGAGACCAAGGAACAACTGACCAGGCTGGGAGACAAACTGTCATCCATTTCATCTGGCATCTCCTTCTCTGAGGTCCTGCTGGTCTGGGAGAGGGGGGGCAGATCGGCAGAAGGTCAGAGAAGGGGAGACAGGGGAGCTAAATATGTGGCTTAAGGGCTGGTGCCAGGAAAAAGGACACACATTTGTAGGTAACTGGCAACAATTTTGGAGCGAAAGCTCTGACTGAGGAGGGAGTCAGTGTACTGGGGTAGAAGTCTGATGTCTTTGCAGAATATTTAGACTAGCAAATGGGGGAGAGGGGTGCAGCATCCGATACATCGAATGGGAAGAGCACCTTTTCCCCGTCAGCTAGAGATCAAACAGGAGTTCAGCATGTTTGTAGTTGAGTTGCATCACTAGGTGAGGAAAAAAGTCCAGCTCCCTATAGGACTGGACCTCGCCCCACGACTAACGCACCGAAATCTGGCAAATGGAAAATCATGTACACAAATGCCCGCAGTCTGGGAAACAAGATCTCAGACCTGCAGGCAACAATGATAGAGGCTAAACTGGACATAGAAGACATTAGTGATATATGGTTCACCAGTAACCACACTTGGGAGACTACAGTACCCAGCTAAGTATTGCTCAGGTGAGAACGAGCTGAAAAAAAACCAGGGGCGGTGGCCCTTTATGTCAATGAAAATATCAAAGCTACAGAAATTCAGAATACACATAAGGAGCCATAAGAACTGTGGGTCACCCTGGAAACAGGAAATGGGACAGCTATACAAACTGGGGTGGTCTACAGGCCTCTAGACCAGGGAGAGGACAGAGACACACTACTGTTAGAAAATATATAAAACATGACAGCTAAAGGGGAGGTTCTGCTAATGGGAGACTTCAACAAGCCAGATCCAGATTGGTCAATACCAGCCAGAGCATCCGCCAGAACTAAGCACATAGTGAATTTCCTGCAGGGGGAGGGCCTCAAACAATTGGTACAACAACCCACAAGAGACATGGCTATCCTGGATCTAGTACTGACTAACGGAGAAAGAATCACAGATCTCCAGCTAGAAGGTCACCTGGGGTCCAGTGACCATCACATGGTATGGTTCAATTTGGCCACTAGAACTAAATCATCCCATTCCAAGGCAAAAATATGGGATGTCAGAGCAGCTGATTTTGATAAGATTGCCAACAGAGTTAAGCTAGCCCTGGCAAGAAGAAATACAGGTGAGGGGGTACAGGCAAAGCGGGCAAGCATTACGGATGCAATACTTGAAGCAACATCCCACTGTGTTAGGGAGAAAAGCAAGGGCAAAAGAAGGAGAAAGTCACTTTGGTTGTCAAACACAGTAGCACAAAAGGTCAGAGCCAAAAGGTTGGCCTTCAGGAAACATAAGGGAACGCAGTGGGACGAAGATAGGGAGACATACCAAACTTCCCTAAGGGAAACAGGGAAGGCACTAAGGCAGGCAAAGGCCCAGACCAAGGAAACACTAGCATGAACAGTAACAGAAGGGGACAAGACTTTCTATAGATACACTAGTGAAAGGAGAAAGCCCAGAGGGAGTATTGCTAAGATCAAAGGGGATAAGGGGGAGTGTGTGGAGGAGGACCAAGGAAAAGCATTTATTCTAAATAGATATTTCTGCTCAGTATTTACTAAGGAGAAGGTAGGGCAGGGCCCACAGCTCAGCACCATGGACATAGGGGGAGGGAGGTGTGCACAAGTCGCTTTACAAAAGAAAAGGTCCTACAAGAGCTCGCTAAGCTCAAAGTGGACAAGGAAATGGGACCTGATAGCATAAATGCCAGGGTACTAAAGTTAGTGAGTCTCTGAGCACAGGAGAGGTCCCAGAAGACTAGAGAAGGGCTCATGTGATCCCGCTCCAGGGTTTTAAATAACTGATTAGCAGTTTTTTTTCTTGGGACAATGCTAACTGTACAGAATGTATTTATATAGGTTTTCCAGAAGTGTTATGTTTGTTTAACACATTGAGGCAAGAGCTATGCATTTTTCACAATGTTTTAACACTTTTATGAGCAAAACGCTAATCAATTTTTAGAGTTAAATAAAACCCTGCACTCCACAAAAGTGGTAGCAGGGAGGAGGCAGGGAACTACAGACTAGTCAGTCTTACCTCAGCAGTGGGCAAGATTATTGAGGCACTCCTTAAGGAAAGGATAGTGCAACACCTGGAATCCATAGGAGCACAGGATCCAAGACAGCATGGGTTTACAACAGGAAGGTCTTGTCAAACTAATCTCATAGATTTCTTTGACTGGGTAACCAGAGTGGTGGACGAAGAGGGTGCACTTGATATCGCCTACCTTGACTTCAGCAAAGTTTTCGATACTGTTCCACACAGAAGATTGATTAATAAGCTGGGTAGGCTGGGGGTTGGTCAGAAGTTGGTCAACTGGGTGGCAAACTGGTTGGCGGGCAGAAAACAGAGAGTGGTGGTAAACAGTATACAGTCAGAAAAGATGTGGGGTACCTCAGGGGCCAATCCTCATCAATATCTTTATCAGTGACATTGCAGGTGAACTGGAGGATAAGGTTTGCCAGTTTGCAGATGACGCCAAGATCTGCAACAGAGTAAATGATCCAGATGGGTTGGGCAGATTGAGAAAAGAGCTGGATAAACTGGCAAAATGGTCGGAAGAGTGGCAACTGGGGTTTAACGCAAAGAAGTGCAAGGTCATACACATAGGGAAGAGAAACCCTGAAGCTACCTACAGGTTGAGAGGGGAGTTGCTAGCAATCACAAGGGAAGAAAGAGACTTGGGCATCATCATCACAGATGACCTGAAATCATACAAGCAGACCACTAAGGCACTAGGCAAGGCTAGAGAAATGTTGTAGTGTATTACTAGGGTATCACAAGTCATAAGAGGTGTGACAGGGAGCTCCTCCCTCTCTTGGGGACTGACCTTTTCTTAAATCTGTTGCAACAGTTCTTCTATTTCTTAGCCTAGTTTATCCTTTACAATTTCTAGTCCATTAGGTTGGCCACCTATGGGCACCCCATCCCCTTTCTTGACTATGCTATAGTGTCCTTTTTAAATTTTCCTTTTCCCTGTCAGGCCCTCGTACAGAGGAGGTTATTGTTGTGACCTCTGAGCTGATGTAAAACAACAGGCTATGTTCCTCGTTGTTGGATTTAGTATGCAATGGCACTATGTCACAAAATACATTGATGTATATACTTTATGTGTATAAAACCTGTAAATGTTGAAAATGCCATGGCACTAGGTGTTTTTCATGAAGGTAAAAAATTACTAGTGGACTGTATGATAAAAATTAAGTTAGTTGTGCTATTTAAAATGTATGTAAATTGCTGTAATCTGAACAAGTCTGAAATTTCATGATGATTTGCATTATGGAAGTATGTGCGATGTTGTGTTTCTTTGAAACTTGGCTTTATTGCCAATGCCTTTTGGGGTAACCCTTGCTTCAGTGCTTCTGCACAGAGGTTCTTTGTCTTTAGCTTGTTTTTTTTTTGTTTTATTTGAGCCCCCGCCAACCAAGCAAACAAGGCCTGCATAGGGGAGACTGAATCTCAACTGATAAATTAGATCAAAGATCAGTGAGTCAGTAGATGCTGGATAAGTGTAGTGGAAAGACTTGCATAGTCTGTTGCTACAAACTGATATACTGAAGCAGGGATATGCCATTGCTGAAGGTTATCTACTGCATTTTGAGTAAACATCACACAGAGGTTGTGTGTTGAATTTGAAGTTCGGTGTCTGGTCCATCCGTTATCCCACAACCCCTCCACAGACTTGGTGTGAGAAGTGGGACAACTCGCTGGAAGCATCTGGACTGGTTAAAGAGGGACATTCTCTGGTGGATATCATCCAGATATCCCAGGTGGACCGATGCACCAGGAGTTGTCAGAGGAGAACCCGGAGAAGAAACTCTGTGGAGTTCTGACCAGAACCATGGGTGACAGACGGAGAGAAGTTACTGCCTGGACTGGACCAGGGAGCTCAGAGGAAGGCCAAGCCTGAAGACGATGAAAAGATGCAAAGGGATGAGGAACTAATGTGGGGTCGAGGCAGACCAGAGATATGAAGACAACACCCAGGAAGTGGAAACCATGAGAGGATGATCCACTGGATGAGGGGGGCAATGGCTGGAGGCAGAACGACTATGCAGAGAGGCAGAACACCAGTGCCAGGTGCTTTAGAGGTTCTTGTCGGAGAGTTTGGATAAAGAATCACAGGAGGATTTTTCGTGGGCTAAGTTTCAGGAGGACCCCGACTAAGCAGGATATTCCTTTGTTGCCTTTGATCCTAGGATGTTACCTGTTGAAGGTTGGAGATGCAAGTATGGAACTTGAATGTGAGACCCCAGGTAAGACTGTACCTAGTGATATTATGCTGGGGTTGAAGACTCCAAGCAGGCAAGAAGAAGCCTATGAGGCTGAAGGGACTTTTTCTTGTATTGATGTAGATAAATCTATTAACAATACTGACTGGGATATACTGCAAGCTAAAGATGCTAATGTTGACAGAATGTTATAATATGATGTCAAGAGTCTAAGGTGGTAATGTGTGTTTCATTCTTTTCTGAGGGAAAAACTACCAAGGAGGAGGTGGGTGGAAAATGGATAGGAACCTGTGTTGGGGTAACACCAAAAGAGTGTCTACCCTCAGGTGTCTGTATCAGTAGCAAGTGAAATGATTGCATCAAGAGACATAGTGGGTTTATATAGAGGAGTTGAACCTAGGACTGGGCCCCTGCTTAAAACCAATATGTTTGGTGGGGTTGAAGCAGGTAATTACTCACCCCAGAGAAAGTCTTTCTATGGCACTGGACTTTACAACCATCCAGATTTTCAGTCAATAAAATATGACGGAGTTTCCCTAAAATGAGATGGGAAGGTAGTGTTAGTCTCTGTTGAGAAATGTGTTAATGCCTCAGGGTAAAGAATGATGATATTCACTATGTTTATAATAGAATATTTATCGTTAATAGGGACCCTGAGACAGAGCTTCTGAAGATAGACGGGTGAAAGCTCCATCCCTTCTTGGGACAGGAAGGTGGTAAGCAGTCTGCAATAACTGCTTCCCTCTTAAAGCAGGGATATATGACAGGGAGCTCCTACCACTCTTGAGGACCGACCTTTTCTTAATTCTGTTGCAACAGTTCTTCTATTTCTTAGCCTAACTTATCCTTTACAATTTCTAGTCCATAAGGTTAGCCACCTGTTGGCACCTCCCTTCCCTTTCTTGACTATGCTATAGTGTGCTCTTTAAATTTTCCTTTTCCCTCTCAGGTCCTTGTACAGGGAGGTTATTGTTGTGACCTCTGAGCTGATGTACAACGGCAGGCTGTATTCCTCGTTGTTGCATTTAGTATGCAATGGCACTATGTCATAAAATACATTGATGTATATACCTTATGTGTATAAAATCTGTAAATGTTGAAAATACCATGGCACTAGGTGTTTTTGATGAAGGTAAAATGTTACTAGGGGACTGTATGTTAAAAATCAAGTTAGTTGTGCTATGTAAAATGTATGTAAATTGCTGTAAACTGAACAGGTCTAAAATTTCATGGTGATCTGCATATATCCCATGATGCTTTGCATTATGGAAGCATGAGTGATGTGTTTCTTTGAAACTTGGTTTTACCACCAATGCCTTTTGGGGTAACCCTTGCTTCAGTGCTTCTGCACTGGGGTTCTTTGTCTTTAACTTTTTTTTTTTTTTAATTATTTGAGCCCCCACCACCCAAGCAAACAAGGCCCACATAGGGGAGGCTGAATCTCAACTGATAAGTTAGATCAGAGATCAGTGAGTCAGTAGGTGCTGACTAAATATAGAGGAAAGACTTGCATAGTCTGTTGCTATAAACTGATGTACTGAAAAAAGGATATGCTATTGCTGAAGGTTATCTGCTGCATTTTGAATAAACATCACACAGAGATAGTGTGTTGAACTTGAAGTTCCATGCCTGGGCCATCTGTTATCCCACAACCCCTCCACAAGAGGGAGGTAATAATCCCTCTTTACAAGACACTGGTTAGGCCCCATCTGGAATACTGTGTGCAGTACTGGAGGCATCACCTGCACAGGGACATTAACAAAATGGAGGTAGTCCAGAGAAGGTGCAGGATCTGCATCAGAAAACATATGAGGATAGATTAACAGAGCTCAATATGTACTGTATATCCTAGAGCAAGAGGAGAGAGGTGATATGATAAAAGCATTCAAATATATTAAGGGCATTAACAAGGTGAATGAGTCTAACATGTTTCAATATAAGAAAAATAGCAGGACAAGAGGACACTGCATGAGATTAGAGGGAGGCCGATTAAGAGGTAATGTGAGGAAGTTCTTTTTCACAGAAAGCGTGGTGGATGCATGGAATGGCCTTCCTCAGGAAGTGATGGATATGAATACACTGCAGGGCTTCAAACAGGCTTGGGATAGGCATAAGGAAGCAATACAGATGAGTATGAATAAATAGGCCATTGACAGAATAAAGACCTATGGCACATTCATATGGTAGAAAAAAATGGGCAGGCCGGATGGTCCTGTGGTCCTTATCTGCCATCAACTTCCATGTTTCAGTTGTACACATTGCAGCTTTGTTGTTGTTAAAATTAATAAATACGTATTTATAAAAAACACTGCTGTCAGTACTTGCAACAGTCTCCCTTACTGTAACCTGCTGGAACCTAGAACTGTGTGTAATTCACTGCAGATATTACAGAGTTTAACAGAATATCAAAGCTTAGAATGTGTGCAATCAGCTAAGGCCTAGAGTGAGGGATATTACAGAGTTTGGCACTTCTGTCTGTGCCGATACCACTCTTCCTTACTGGAAACTCCCAGTCCCAGAAATACAGGTTACTCACCTGTAACAGGAGTTCTAGGAATGGTATATGTTGTTCATCCACACTCATTGGCAGTATCCTTGCCGCTTTAAATCTTGCCGGAAGGTCTTCAAGCTTGCTCCTCCCACCCACCCGGGTGGTATAACTCTCGGCTCCGCCCCATGACGCCAGATCTGCCCGCTGGAAGCTCAGGTTAATGCGCCGAAGCCGGGAGGTCGGGTGGGTCGGTGGATGAACAACATATACCATTCCTAGAACTCCTGTTACAGGTGAGTAACCTGTATTTCTAGGACATGGATATGTTGTTCATCCACACTCATTGGCAGACTCCAGCAGTTCTCCGGGAGGAGGGAGGCAAGACGACAACTCTACATACTTACTTGGGAAAGAGAGACTGGAGAACCGAGGCCCCAAAACCAGCATCCCGCGTGACTCAAGGTCGATGTGGTAGTGGGTAATGAAGGTGTTTTGCTGACTTCCAGGTAGCAGCCCTGCAGATTTCTGGATAGGGACGCCCTGGAAGCAGCCACGCTGCAGCAGTATGGCGGGTAGAATGAGCTCTTATCCTCTGGGAGGCTCCATGCCCGCCAACTTAGCAGAGATCTATGCAGGAGGTTACCCACCTGCTTATCGTCCGTTGGCTGCAGGTCTGCCAGATGCGGCTTCAGCGTAGGTGACAAACAGCTGGCGAACCTCTCCCAATTTCAGCCGTGCGCTCCCTTATAATAAGCGAGCGCCTTCTAGGGTCCAGAGTATGGAGCCTATATTCGCCTCCGAGGTGTGATTGGGGTAGAACACCGCAGAGTCAACACCTGGTTAAGGTGAAACTCCACACCACCTTCGGAAGGAATTTCTGGTGGGGCGAGGACAACCTTGTCCCTGTGGAAGACCAGGTAAGGAGACTCGATGGAAAGCGCCTGGAGCTCTCCCATCCTTCTGGCTGACGGATAGCCACCAAGAAGGCGGTCTTCCACGACAGGTGAGAGAAAGCACACCTGTGCATAGGTTCAATGGCTTGCCCATGAGCTTTGCCAGTACCAGCAGTAGATCCCACGGAGGTGGGGGTTCCCGTGACTGGAGGGGAATGTGATCAAGGCCTTTGAAAAAGCGCCAGACCACCTTCTCCTGCGCCATCGACTGCTTCCCGCCCGCGCCTGCAAGCAGAGATGGCTGCCAGGTGCACCCTTAGGGTCGCCGACCTAAGCTCCTTGACTAGAAAGGGACCATAAATAGTCCAAGATGCTTGCCAAGGAACAGGAGGAAGGGTCCAAGCTCCTTGTTTCCTGACACCAAATGGAAAACCTTTTCATTTGAAGGCATAGCATTTTCTGGTCGACTCTACGGGACGCCTCAACTACATTGAGGACCTCGTCGGAAAGACCCAAGGCCTGGAACTCTAGCGCCAGGAACCAGGCCGTCCAGGTGCAGGGATTGAAGGTCCGATGGAAACACCTTCCCCTGATTGACTGAGAGCAGGTCCGGGCGAGCTGGAAGCTGCCTGAGTCCTGGAGCTGAGACTGAGGAGATCTGGGTACCAGAACTGGCGAGGCCAGTCTGGGGCTATCAGAATCACCTGCGCCTTGTCCCTCCTCGCCTTGAGAAGCACCTTGTGGATCAAGGGAAATGGGGGAAAGGCATAAAAGAGGCCCGGGGTCCACTGCCTCGAGAAGGCATCCCCCTGCAGCGAGCCCTGCTGAGGGGGGCGGGCATGGAACAGACTCAGCCGCGCTCTCCATGGAGGCAAACAGGTCCACCTGAGGTGCCCCAAAGGGAGAACAGATGCTGTACTACCTCGGCAGGAGAGACCACTGTGGGATGCAGCCCCTATCCGGCTCAGGGCATCGGCCAGGGTGTTGGGCTCCTGCCACGTGAATGGCTAGAGGATCCGCCTCCAGGCTGCGACGAGTGACCAAATGCGGAGAGCTTCCTTGCATAGAAGCATGGAGCGCGTCCCGCCCTGGCGGTTTAGATAGTACATGGTCGTGGTATTGTCCGTCTGGACTCGGACCACTTGACCCCGGAGGAACGGAGCAAAGGCGGTGAGAGCTAGGCGGACGCCGGAGCTCCAGCAGGTTGATGTGGCATCGGACTCCCTGGGACCAGAGGCCATGAGCCCGTGTTCCCCAGATGGGCACCCCAACCCATCAGAGAGGCATCGGTCGACAGAGACCGCTCGTCAAGGACGAACGGGATGCCCTCCTGCAAATGATCTGGAACGGTCCACCACTGGAGAGCTGCCCACATCCCTGTGTCACCGACACAAGCTGGTCCAAGGGATCGCAGCTGCCAGGACCACTGGCTGGCCAGTCCCCACTGAAGGGGACGTGATATCCCCGCGGGCCCAACGGACCACGCTGGTGCAGGCCGCCATGAGACCCAGGAGGCGCAGGAAGTCCCGGCAGGGCGCAATGCTCAACCAGAAATGATCGGGCAAAGGAGGAAAGAACCCCGGCCCTGTCCGCCGAGCCGCCTGGCTCAAGAGGTCGAGCTGCCCGATGAATAGAATCACCTGCCTGCTCGAGTTCGACTTGGCCTCGTTGATAAGGAGGCCCAGTTGAGAGCAGACCTGGAGGGCCAGATCTCTGGACCACTCCGCCTCCTTCCTGGAGGGAGCTGCTATCAGCCAGTCGTCCAGGTAGTGGTACACCCGGACCCTGGCGCCGCAGGGAATGCTGTCACCACTGCCATGCATTTGGTGAAGACCCTGGGAGCTGGAGACAAGCGAAGGGCATGGCTTGAACTCGAAGAGAGATCCTTCCGCGGAAGCGAAGGAATCTCTGGTGAGACGGACGGATAGGGACGGAAAGCGCCCCTGCAAGTCCAGAGAGCAGAACCACACCTGCTCCAAGGATGGTATTATCTGAGCCAGAGTGACCATCCTGAAGGTTCGAGACCTTAGGAACTTGTTTAGGTCGTAGGTCGAGAATGGGCGCCAGCCCCCGTCTGCTTCGAACCAGGAAGTACCTGGACACAAACCCTGGGTCTGAAGGAGGGTCCACCACCTCTTACCACCTCCTTCTGGAGGAGGAGAGCATGTCGGCTCTACAGCCGCCAGTGAGGCTAGGATCTCCCGAGGGGCGACGGCTCCTGAAGGGTGGTGCCTGCTCGAATTCCAGAGGCAGGCCTCTTCCCACCACCTTCAAGACCCACCTGTCCGTGGTAACAGCGACCAGGTGGAACGGAAGTGCCGAGCCGCCTCTCCACGGGGACCCCAGGGTAAGGGGTGGACGGGGATGGGGCGACACCCCTCAGCCCGCTCACTGGCAGGCTTGGAGGAGGAGGGACTGCCGAGGGACCTCCTGGGCCCTTTCCTCCCTGCCTCCTGTTAGAGGAAGCCGGCGGCTTGGGTTTGGGATGCCAAGGCCGAGCCTGCTGGCCCTGACGTTGCTGGGTCGAGGCGGCGGGGCACAGAAGGACGAAGGGCTTAGGGCTGTGGTTTGCGGCCTTTGTCCTCTGAGCGGAAGAGACCGAGTCCAAGGTGGCATTGGACTTCTCGATCCTCTGCAGGTGACCTTCCACCCCAGGGTCAAGAGGTCAGTCCCCAAAAGGGAACATCCGCCAACTTGTGCTGGGTATCCAAGTAAAGGTGGATATCCTCAGCCAAGCCCGCCGACGCATAGCCACCGCGGCCCACCGATCTGGCACATGATCCCTATATCCAAAGCAGTCTGGAGCTGCTGTTTGGCCACTGCTCCTGCCCTGGTCCCGCACTGCTTAACCGTAGTCTGCAGATCGGGCGGGAAGATGAGGGATGACCTCATCCAGGGAGCCCAACAGGGCATGAAAAAATGTGCCATGAGGACGGCCGAACTGGCCTGACGAAGGCCGAGAGAGGACGAGCGAGACTTTTTCGCCCGGGACGAGTCCAATTTCTGGACTCCTTGTCAGGAGGTTTGTCCACATCCCTGGCGCAGCCGGCGCCGGAAAACGCTGTCGGTAACCAACCCCTCAGCAGAGGGTGTTCAAAACCGACAAGGAACCGGACCGGATACTTCCTGGCCATCCTGGCCGGCGCAGGGAGGAAGCAGGGCGCTGCCAAAGTTCCAGTGCCGACTCCACTATGGCCTCGCCACCGGAAAGGCCTCTCGCCGGAGAATCCCTCGGTCCAGAATCTCCGTGAGGGGATACCTGGCCCGCTTGAAACGGGTTCGAGCTCCATCCCGGTAGATCCGGAGATGAGCCAAGAAGTCCTAGGAAGGACGACGGGCTATCGCCCATTGACTGACTCTGAAGACTCCAAGTCCAGTCGCTTGGAGAAGAAGGAGGAATCATCTTCGACCGGAAGAGTCCTCGAAGAGCTGCCTCTGGCCTGAGCCACCCTTCACCTGCCGAGGTCGGTCGGAGTGAGGGTAACTGACAGCCGATGGGGTAAACCCTTAGCCGACCGAGAATCCTTGGTCGGAGCCCCAATTGGTGGCTGTGGAGGCGGAGGTTCCACCGGAATCGGTGGAGCAGTTGGTTTTGGCCAACAACCGCCTGGTATAGTCCTCGACAAGTCGAGGGGTTGTGTCCGGCCGCCCGTGACAGTTACTTAATGGCCGGGAAGGCGCCGAGTCGGCTTATTCCCGGCCAGGAGGAGCTGTTGCAACATAAGGTCCTCATACCGTCGACGTAATTTACGCCGAAGCCTCCCCTCATCCGAGGAGGAGGACGAGGACGAGCGGCGACGCCGCTTACCGCGGTGCCGAGACCGAGACCGCCTATGACGGTGGGAACGGCTGGACCGCGAAGAGGTCCGAGACCGAGACCGAGAGTCCCGGAATTTCCGGGGTCGGTGCGGGGAGGTGTCGGCCGGAACCGGCACTCCCTTAGGCTCGGAAGGTCCATCCGAGGGCTCCGGAACCGGAGGCACAGACGAGCCCACGGGATCCACAACTCCTCCCGGGGGAACCGGGGAGAGGGGAATCTCGGCTGCTAAAGGCGACAGCCCGTCCAATGGGTCGAGAAAAATCTCGACTTCATCAGTGGGAGTCTCGGTCAACTGACCTGACGGGGACAACGTGAGGCCAGTGGCCGAAGCCGAGTGGTCGACCGCAGGCAGGACGACGGCCCGGGAGAGGGACCTTCCCGCCTCCCAAGAGCGCCGACGAGGGACTTACCCTTGTCCTCTTTTGGACCGAGAATAAGGTCCAGCAGACGAGGCCCTTCTCCTTTAGTGGAGAGGGACAGACAAAGCTCCTTAAAGAAGCCGTGGAAGAACCCAGAGAGAGCGGGATAAATGCCGCGGCCGAGGAAGATACTGCCTGCGCCGCCTCTCTTCGAGGGCGACCATCCGCCGAGCTGATCCGCCGAGCCCGGCCGCGGACACCGCCAACCGGGCCTCCTTGGACTTCACCGAGGGAACGCTTCGGGACGGCCCAGTTGCAATCGGGCAGCACGGCCTTCGAGGACGAGGGCCGAGAAAGATGAGCACAGGTCGCAAGCCCGCGGGTCGTGCTCAAGGCCTAAGCAGTAGACACACGGGAGTGTGGATCCGTCTGAGACATCTTCCCCGCATGGGCATCTCCAAATCCGAGTCGACGGTCCATCGTAGCCGCGAGGGATAGAAGACTTTTGCAAAATTTTTATTTTAACCGCAAACGGAGAAATAGGAACTAGCGCGAAACGCAGAGCGTTAAGGAGGGAACCTGAGCTTCCAAGCGGTAAGGAAGATCTGGCGTCATGGGGCGGAGCCGAGAGTTATACCACCCGGGTGGGTGGGAGGAGCAAGCTTGAAGACCTTCCGGCAAGATTTAAAGCGGCAAGGATACTGCCAATGAGTGTGGATGAACAACATATCCATGTCCCTAGAACATTAATTAAGCCAATGTTTCTTTCCCCTCAAAGCGTTCTGGCTTGTCAGGTAAAAATCGTTGTTGTATATTTTACTTTTTTTTATATTTTGCTGCATGGAGATCTGATCCAAACTAGGGCTGTAATATACTTTTCTGCATTTCCGAATTGATTTTTGTTTTTTAATCTGTAATTCTTTCCCTTGAATTGACCTGGCCCCATTATGTTTTGGGTGACCACCCAGCCCCATTGCCACAGCCTGCGGCCCCAATTTCAATTCTGCAGGTAGCACAGGACCCCTATGGAGCATGGGTGAGTTGAGGTGATGCAAGTGGCTGTCTGGGGCGTGAGTGTACCCATTCTTCATCCCGCTGAATCAGTGGATTCACTGCCTCCGGTTTTTCTCCTTCCTGGGACACTGGCAGTGAAGGCTCCAGTGCGCATGCATGTGTAGTTGTGTGCCATTGTATGCTGAACCAGCCAGAGTCCATCCATCCCAGTCCTGCTAGCCTGCTCTGCTACCAATAGTCACTGAGGGGGCAGTGTTGTAGTGGAGAGTGGCATTGGCCCACTCCAGTGACCTCGCCGATATTCCAACAACCGAGAGCTACAATGGAGATTGGCATTGGCCCACTCCAGTGACCCCGCTGACACTCCAACAACTAAGTACTACAGTGGCGACTGGCATCAGCCCACTCCAGCGACCCCACCGACACTCCAACAACTGAGATCTACAGTGGGATTGGCACTGGCCCACTCCAGCGATCCCACCGACACTCCAACAAGTGAGACCTGTTCCAGAGCACAGGTCACTGGAGTAGCAACTGCCTGTGCTGCCGCACTGTGGATGGGATAGCCCAACATTGTATTTTTTAAAGGGGGCTGGATATACTCCTGGAGGAGGAAGGAATAAAAAGCTATAACTGCTGAGTGAAAGGAAGGGCAGCAATAATATCTGTTAAAACAAACTTAACTAAAGTTCAGGGAGGCCTGCAACTAAGCCTGCTCCTTAACGGCACAGCTGGCATATCAGATAGATTACTTGGTTCAGACAGCTTGTTCCCTTGTTCACTTCTTACGGAGAGATTTTTCGTTTTTTGTACAGTGCCTTTCCCTACTACCAGTTCTTGATGCTAACGATGAAGCTTAAGAAGCCGGCCTGTCAGCCCAGCAGTATGTCTACCACTGGCAACACTGGCAGTATAGGTTAGAGGAACGAGGTGTGAACGAGTTTGATACATCCAGCAGACCAGACCTGAGTTTGATTCTCACAACCTCCACTTGCATACTGTGCGACTCTGAGCAAGTCACTTAACCACCCAGTGTTCCTAGGCCGCCCCTGAAAACCGGCACTTGTGCCTAGTGGGCCTTATCTGGTTACCAAAGACTAAAAAAAACAAAACAAAACAAAAAAAAAACACCAGCAACCTGCCAGAGGTCGAGGATAAGCATCTCAGAACACGCGTTCCTCCTCTTGCGCTGCCTTTGCTACAGTGCTGCCACCTGGGTGACCGCAGTTTTAGGCAGAGCGGAGGAAGGACACCAGCTGGGTGCATGGTGTCGTTTGCACCTAGCATACCGATGTCCTAGAGGGCTGGGAGAAACCTAGAAAATGGACCCAGCACTTGCCACAATACACCACAGTATATCCAGGCCCGCACCATCATCGCCGGCACATCCTGACGAGACAAGAGGCTTGAAAATAAATTCCCCTACCCATCCCCATGTGGGGGTGAGCCATGGCACTGTGGAGGATAGCAACTGCAGGTAAGAGTACATGGGATCGGGTGTGCCTTGGGAGCTCCTGAGGGAAGCAGGTACTAAATACATCAAAGGGGAAAAAAGAAAGAGTTAAAAAAATAAACAAATATGCTGCATTAAGGAGCTGTTAGCCAATTACAAAGTGATTTGACTGTCCTGCACAGCTTCTGTGCCAGGCTCCAAGACAACCTTCTTCTTTGCCAGATTCTGAAGAACAAGTATCTACAGGTGAGATGACTGGAGCAGAGATAAACTGGTGTTGGCCCAAGCATCTGATGTGAAGGATGAGGATACTGAAGCATTCAGCATACTGAAAACAGTTGCATTTGCCACAAAACCCTCCCTGTGAGCAACTGTCAGAAACACAGTCGTCTCCCTGCAGGCCCAAGTAGGAGCTCAAGTCTGAGACTTGAACCTAGGTTCCCTGTACAAAGAACAAGCACATTGAGTGGAGGGTGGGGAGGAGCTAGAACCCTGGAAGAATGGTAGGCCCTAGGGCTGAACAGGGGACTCAGGCAGACTGAATGGAACTATGTCCCTTTTCTGCTGTCATTGTCTATTACTGCTAGGCTGCCCAGCTGCCCCTGAATTTTACCCATTTCTAGTTCGAGCCCTAAAAATTTCTAAAAGGCTCTTATTTGCAGATAGCTTTTTAACCCTAATAATTTGCGTCTATCTGCATATTGACTATATGCTAATTAAAAATGCAAGTAGCCCAGTTCCACTTCAAGACACTACCACGATTTGGGAGGGGGCTTGGTGGATTTTTATGAGTGGCCATGACCATCCTTGTGTGCAACACAGTATAGCCAAATCACTCAGTGGCCCTCTTCCCCCAACTTTGTTTATTTCTCCATTTTAAGCAGTGTGACTCACAGTGTAAACAGGATCAATCAATCAACCTTTATTTCTACAGCACAATTCTCTGTGTGAATCAAAGCACTTCACATAAAATACAAAAACATTTAAATATAATAAAACATATTAAAAAACATCATTACATCTTACTTACTAATGACTACATTAAACTGATTCAAAGAAGGCTTGTCTGAATAAATATGTTTTCAGCTCATGCTTGAACTGATCTATGGTCTAGCATTCTCTAATCTGGCGAGGTAGAGAGTTCCACAGGTTCAGAGCTGCAGATGCAAATGTGTGAGCACCTGATGATTTTAATTGGACCATGGGAACCTCCAGCAATCCCTCGTCAGAGGAGCGAAGTAGGCAGTTGGGGGGGAGGGGTAGCAGCACAGGAGGTCTTGCAGGTAGCCAGGCCCCTGCCAATGTAGGGCTTTATAGGTCAGCAATAGTGATACGGATTTAGTTTTTTGAAACTGGGCCAAGCCACCACCATTTCACATGTTATTGATACAAAAATACAAAAAACTAAATCATGGCATTTCATGCAGCGTGAGAACTGCAGGATGGTGTTGATTTTTACAGTGATAAATTATCAAAGCAACACTATCGCAATATATTTCCATACTGAATTATTGTAACATTCCCTAGTTGTATCTGCTTCAAAATATTTGTTTTGCATGACTCACCTGCACCGGTGCAGTTCTCTCTTCATCCCCGATCACTCAGCTTTAGCACTGTTTAGCCCTTAAGTAGTGCAATCCTATAGAATCTGTGAATTGAAAGAAGAGAGAGACTCAGCTTCAAGCTATCTTTCTTCTGAGAAGGAATATGGTGCATTGTTCTTCAGAACTACAGAGTAACACACACTTTAAACAGCCCTGCACTTCAGTATCTATTTTCATAAACAAAAGGTTCTGGCAATTACAATTTACTAGACCATAACATTTATTTATATTTCAATTTTATTTTCCAGAGTTTATTACACATCTTAGTTGTCTCCAGTAAGGCTATATAAAAAGCGTTTGACTGACCCCCAACCGAGCTCAGTGCCTATTACGACATCACAGTGCTTACCAGTTACCATGACAACAGACTATGATGTCACAGATGCAGTAACTGTGAGGTCAGTTGGGGACAGAGATACTTTTTGAAAGACACAGAGAAAGAAGTACTACATCATCTAAAATAAGGTGGAACGATCAAAAACACGTTTGTGAGCTAACACGTTAAACTAAGTGTGAAGAAGCAAAACAAGGAACACTCTTCCACATGCTGGCAGCTGAGAATGAAATGGTATTTCAGTCTCACTTCTTAGCATGGGGAATAATCTTCCTAATTCTATAAATTTTGCTTCTTCACACTTACAGATTAAAACATTACCTCGCAGACACTATTCAGATTGTTCCATCTGTAAATGGTAACGGTGTGTGCTAATTTGCAGCTGCTTAATACCTGATTTCAGAAATGATATTCAAATCCCCAAATGATCCATACTAAACTGTATCTGAATAAAGGTTGATGTGGATAACTGTGGAACCAGGAATATAGAGTTTTCCCGATGGCACAAGTTGTGTACGGAACTCTGAGTATGAGCAGTTGACCTATCAGAATAATGCGCAGTGTGAGATCTAGTAGCCATGACGTAATGCAAAATCCAAATTGCTGGTTCCATTAATAGAACTGCACAGGCTATTTCCCACAAAAGAAAACAATTCAAAATGTATAGAATAGTAAATGGGGAAACACGCACAGCAGTACTGCGATTCCATCAAGGGATGACAATGACTTTACAAACCACAAGCGCATGATCAGAACCCATTGATAAAATCACATACAGCATAATGTATGGGCAATCATACATAACAAGGCTGCATTTTCATCGAGGGGTGAGATGACATTAAGACCTGAAAAGTGAAGGTCAAGAGGTGGGATATCATCTCAACCCAAGATTAACTGACCCTCCCAGTGCCCCAGTCCACCCAGCTGCAGAAATGGGATGAAGCCAGACCCCCACTGGAAATGAGATGTTGCATCACAGCTGGGCTGCCCTGGGTAAATAAAGTGTAAAACCCAATACACACAAAAAAAAGGCATCATATTTACAAGAGGGTTCCCATATCGGTAAACGAGCAAAGACTACGCCAACTGGTCTGGATAGGCCAGAAAAGATGACACAACTGTGCGCACTGTTTGCTTTTCATCATTCAGTCACTCAGCTGTCCTCTTTCTCCCTTCACACTATACTTGAACATCTCACTGGGTTGCTCTTTTTCAACTGCCTGTTGGTCTTCTTTTCCAAGAAGGCAGACACATGTGCCCAGTCATCTACAAAGCCATTTTAGGAAATGTACTGACATATAACAGTATCAGAATTTTTAACTCCCGTTTCCCAATACTAAAATCTAAGACACATTTATGGTTCCTAACTAAAGTCTGCACTACTTTTAGGAATGGCTGATTTTGGTTATGCAGCTTCCAGATGCTGGAAGTACTCTGCAAAAGGAGATTAAATTGCATTCCTCTCGTAACCTTTAAGGAATTAAAAAAATAATGTGGATAAAAGATGTAAAATGTTCTTGTTGCAATTCACATAACTGTAAAAACATTATGTCTTGCTGTGGGTTGTCATACTGCACACTGTTTATGTCTTTATAATGTATGGTGAGCCCTTATTACCGCTAAAAAGCGGCAAGATTATTTCCTTGTAATCCCATCACATCACTATGACGTCAGGGGTTGTTAACCCCTCTTGAGCATGTCATATCGATGGGATCATCACCCGAGCTGATCTGCGCATGCGTGCATTTAAGTAGCGGCTCAGAACGAATGGCCACGGCAGTGAGAGCTGGCCCATACAGAGAGTGGCAGCATCGGAGAAACTGCAAACTAAGGGTTCTTTTCAGTCAAAGAAGTGCTTATTCGATTTTTTTTCCCCCCATACACTATAAAACATTATGTATGAGGATTCATCGAAGTTTTGTTGAACGCTTCTCAAGGTTACCATGACTATCAAAACCTCTCCAAGCTTCGCTCTCGCAGGTTTACAAAGTTGTCAGGGTAACCTCTGCTGATTACAGCGCAGTTACCAAGAATCTCATACATTATCCTCTATGTATGCTGAATGAGGAATGGCAGACTAATCTGTATTTGGCACCGCTGCAACCCTTACCCTCAGCCATCTTGGTAGGGACATCCTAGTAAAAGACATTGCTTATCAGTGGGTTTTGTCTGGTAAAAATATATATATATATTATGGTAGAGGAGCCATTTCTATGTTAAACCCCAAAACTTTGCACCTTAATAACTTTGCAACCGTTTCATGGATTTGCCTGAAATTTGGAATTTATGATCAGGAACCATAGGCCTCGGATCTGCCAAGTTTCGCATCGTTGATATAATGGCCGCGGAGTTATTATGACCTGTGTGCTACGCTTTTTCTGAAATTTATGGTCGCGTTTCTACAGGTCGTACGGTTTGTGCGACCGGCCCGAAATCTTCAGGGAACGTGTGGCCGGGGTCCCCGATCTGCCTTTTGAAGATTTGGTGAAAAAAAATTAAACGGTTCAAAAGTTATTCAAAAAACAGTTTCCCATTATAAGTCAATGGGAAAAGTTAACAGAAAGTTCAACACTTTCGCAAATGCATTTTTACTTTAGCAAATGGGCCTGTTACTTTCGCAAATCGGCCATTTTGTTTTCAGTTGGTGATCAGAAAAATGGTTGGCATTTAAATTTGAGACCCTCTAGCAACCTAATTCTTTTTGTATTCACCTAGTCGGCCCTGAGGATGCTTGCCATGTCTTTATTTTGTGGTAAAACACCCCAGAAATATGTTTTCAAATTTCTGGAAAAATATTGCAAATTACTTTCGTGCTTACGAAAGTGTTGAATTTTTGTGAAAGCTTTCGCAAATTGCGACAGTAGTTTTCCATCTGTGGGACAGTGACAGCGATTCTTTGGCACTGCGCTGCAAAAGAACCGTTGGGAGTTTTGGGCTGAAATTTGGAAGGAACGGAGCCGACATCTCACAGATGTGCTATTCAGTGTTGTATTAAAAAAATATTACATGGCGGCAAAGTTACAGCACTCCAAAGTTGACGTTTTTTCCCATAGGATAACATTACGGCGCCCGATGCATTACAGAAATCCTTTGGCACCCTGCTGCAAAATAACGGTTTGGTCTTTTTTCCTGAAATTTGGAGGGAAGACAGCCAACATCCCACAGATGTGCCTTTCAGCAGTTTGGTGAAAAAATATCACACGGCGGCAAAGTTACGGCACTCCAAAGTTGACGGTTTTTCCCATAGAATAACATTACGGCGCCCAATGCATAACAGAAATCCTTTGGATCCCTGCTGCAAAATAACGGTTTGGTCTTTTTTCCTGAAATTTGGAAGGAAGACAGCCAACAGCCCACAGATGTGCCTTTCAGTGGTTTGGTGAAAAAACATTACAGGGAAGCAAAGTTATGGTGCTCCGAACTTTTCCTTTTTTCCCATAGGATAACATTATGGCGTTCGCCGCGCCTTTCAGGGCCCGTATCTCGGAAACGGTGCGAGATACAGACTTTTCGTCGGAAAATTTCTTTCAAATTAGCCAGGACAGTTGTAAATAATATGACTTTTAAATTTTTTTTCTACGTCGTACGGTTCCTGAGATATAATGTATTTAGTATTCCAAGATCTCATTTTCTGCGCCGATACTCATTATTTTGCATACATTATTTGTACTCACTGTCTTTCTCAATGCAGGTTTTGGGGAAAACCAGTCTGTGCGCTACATTACTGTTACTGTTGCCCTTTCCGCTTATGGTTCCAGACCCTTTCACTTACCGCTGACGCTCTGCGTCACCATGTGCTTATCCTTTATGCTTATCTATGCTATGCTTCTGTTATTTTTGCCATTTCTGTCTATAGTACTGTTTATCTTCTGTTTCACTTTACATCACCATGCCCATTGACATTTCTGTTTGCAGGCACCATGTTACTATGTGACAAGACATCACGTGGCAGACCATTCCCGCCTCACGCCACCATGTGCGTACCCTTTCTGTTCTCATTCGCTGCTTGTGTTACCATGTGCCACTGTTAGCATTTCGTTTGCGTTGTTGTCCTGTTAGTATGCCACAAGATCATGTGGCGGGAGCGCTGGGCCCTTCCGCTATCAAGATATGGGTGGGAGCGCTGGGCCCAGAGGGCACCAAGCTCCCGCCGCTGCATTACATTCACTATTTCTTGTTATCATTCTCAAAAAGAAGGGAAATTAGAGGCAAAAAACTCAGTTTAATGCATTAGTTAGGGTTGTTCCACAGCGACAAAAGTGAGGAAATTCGCTGTTAGGGTTAAAAACCCCCCTTGCACCCCACCCCACCCCCAACCGGCATTGGGGTGTGCATTGGGATCATGGGTCCTAACTCTCACCCCATTCTCCTATACTTCTGCTGCTTTACACATGTCATGGGGTGAGAGTTGGGCTGATGATCCAATGCACACTAATGCAACCCATCATCGTCATCCTTGCGTTTTCATTTGGCTTGCGTTTCTGTTACTTTTTTGCCATTTGTGTGTACTGTACTGTTTCTCTTTCTGTTTCACTTTGCGTCACCATGCCCGTCTACGCCACCGTGTGCGTTACCCTTTCTGTTCTCATTCGCGCTTGTGTTACCATGTGTGCCACTGTTAGCATTTCTGTTTGCATTGCTGCTCCTGTTACTATGCCACAAGACATCATGTGGCGGGAGCGCGGGGCCCAATCCCGCCACCGCATTACATTCACTATTTCTCAATATCATTCTCAAAAAGAAGGGAAATTAGAGGCAAAAAACTCCATTTAATGCATTAGTTAGGGTTGTTCCACAGCGACAAAAGTGAGGAAATTTGCTGTTAGGGTTGAAAACCCTAACTCCGAAATCACCCCCCAGCACCACACACACACACATTCAAGTATGGGGGAGGACCAAGTCAACACAACCAATGACAGACATCCAGCAGCAGGTGACAGAAATAACAAACAATTGTCTAAATGTACTACGAGACATCCCCACCCACCTGACCAGGTACTGCATGCTCAGTGGAGATCAACAGCAAAACTGAGGCCATGTACACCAAACGTACACATCCCTGATTGCAGCTGCACACAATGTACCACACTTAGTAGTTGCATGGCCTTACCTACCGATGCCCCACACCACACCACAACTGGTACTGTGTCGTTATTCAATATAAATGCTGAAGGTGCATGATGACAGTTGTAGAAAGGTTTTAACACTACTGAGTATACATTAATTAAGAGAAGCACATAAATTAACTACAAGACACTAGCATGCTCAAGATAAAAGTAGTGATACATTTAGTAGGTGATTTACATAGTAGTACATTTACTGCAATGGTTTACTCAACATAGAGAGGTTGATGTAAACGTGTGGAAAAGCATTGCCTGTTCAACACTGTGAAATTGGTACTGCCAGTATCACATGCATTCTTACTGATGAAGGTGTACTGCTGATGTAAATACATAGACCTTCAGTGTGTTTCAATACTAAAGATGCAGTAAGTATTCTTTGTAAGAAACATTGTAATTGCATGGATCAGGCCAAGCAACTTCTAAATATCATAGCACTACTGAGCCAACAATGATGTACCTGTATCGGACATGTATATAGGATAGATTTTCCTGTAGGCACTTACTGAGTATGTTGTACCTGATAAAGACAATCTCATTGCATCTGTGATGACTAACTTATTCAAATAGAAATACATTTGCTATTGTTGCAATGAGCGATCTATGCCACTTATGGACACAGTGTGATTTTTTTAACAGTTGTTTCATACTCAGGCTGTATGCCTACTGTTTGGGTTTGCCACACTTCTGTCACTGATGCTATCAAAGTGATAACTATGTTAATTCTGCTACAACAGGAATCAAGTAGGTATGGTGTAGATATAAACAGAATGTCTTTTAGTATTGATTTAACTCATAATGGGGTAAGTGTACTAGGACAGCAGGGGTTATCCTCTATCACTGAGTCTGTCAGTTATAATCACACTAGGGTTTCGATGACTGTAATGATCAAGCTACACTGTTCATCTTCATGAGTTCATATTCACAGCCATTCTCCAGTAACCAGACAGTGTATGGTGTAACTGGGTGGGACACTGTGTTGCAAAGCTGCTGCAGTGCCTAGCAGAGGGAGAGTATCTACTCATAAAGACAATTAAGCAATAAGGCATGACCAACAGTTATGTTAAATGGTCTGTTAATCACCCTGTAGGGGTTTAATGTTGAATGAGGCACAGCCGAGCGACACATGTCGCTAGACAGTGATAAACTGACCATTAACATAATACCTGGGAGTGGCTTATTGCTATCATAATAAAACTGTTTTTTAAACAACATTAAACCATGTTCATCATATGGTTAGGCTTTACATGTATGTTAATAAAAACTAAACATAAGGCTGTTACAATGTTTACAGTCAATTAGAAAGCTGCATTTCTCAAACCCTTGTTATAATCAGAAATATTATACCTGTATAACTCCTTGGTTTTACTGAACTCTATTGCTCAAGTGGCCTACCACATGTGGCGTGGTCTGGTGTGGGGCATCGGTAGGTAAGGCCATGCAACTACTAAGTGTGGTACGTTGTGTGCAGCTGCAATCAGGGATGTGTACGTTTGGTGTACATGGCCTCAGTTTTGCTGTTGATCTCCACTGAGCATGCAGTACCTGGTCAGGTGGGTGGGGATGTCTCGTAGTACATTTAGACTACTGTTTGTTATTTCTGTCACCTGCTGCTGGATGTCTGTCATTGGTTGTGTTGACTTGGTCCTCCCCCATACTTGAATGTGTGTGTGTGTGTGTCTGTGTGTGTGTGTGGTGCTGGGGGGGGTGAATTCAACTTTTCAGCCCAAAACTCCCAACGGTTATTTTGCAGTGCAGTGCCAAAGAATTGCTGTCATTTTCCACAGACTAGAAAATTACTGTCGCACTTACAAAGCTTGTGGCTCTATACACTTCGTGAGCATGTTAAGTAATTTGCGAGTACTTTTTCCAGAAATTTGAAAACATATTTCTGGGGTGTTTTACACAAATAAAGACATGGCAAGCATCCTCAGGGCCCGACTAGGTGAATACAAAAAAAATTAGGTTGCTAGAGGGTCCCAAATTTAAATGCCAACCATTTTTCTGATCACCAACTGAAAACAAAATGGCCGATTTGCGAAAGTAACAGGCCCATTTGCGAAAGTAAAAATGCATTTGCTAAAGTGTTGAACTTTTTGTTAACTTTTCCCATTGACTTATAATGGGAAACTGTTTTTTGAATAACTTTTGAACCGTTTAATATTTTTTCACGAAATCTTCGAAAGGCACATCGGGGACCCTGGCTGCACGTTCCCTGAAGATTTCGGGCCGGTCACACAAACCGTACGACCTGTAGGTGCGACCACAGAATTCCAGAAAAGCGTAAACACGCGCACAGATCACACTTAATAACTCCGCAGCCGTATATCCGACCAGTGCGAAACTTGGCAGATCCCAAGGCCTATCGTTCTTGACCATAAATTCCAAATTTCAGGCAAATCCATCAAACGGTTGCAAAGTTATTAAGGTGCAAAGTTTTGGGGTTTAACATAGAAATGGCTCCTCAACCCTAACTATGGTAGCACTACCGTGCTACCATAATATATATTAGAGGCAAAAAACTCCGTTTAATGCATTAGTTAGGGTTGTTCCACAGCGACAAAAGTGAGGAAATTCGCTATTAGGGTTGAAAACCCTAACTCCGAATTCCCCCCCCCCAGCACCAGACACACACACACACACATTCAAGTATGGGGGAGGACCAAGTCAACACAACCAATGACAGACATCCAGCAGCAGGTGACAGAAATAACAAACAGTAGTCTAAATGTACTACGAGACATCCCCACCCACCTGACCAGGTACTGCATGCTCAGTGGAGATCAACAGCAAAACTGAGGCCATGTACACCAAACGTACACATCCCTGATTGCAGCTGCACACAACGTACCACACTTAGTAGTTGCATGGCCTTACCTACCGATGCCCCACACCAGACCACGCCACATGTGGTAGGCCACTTGAGCAATAGAGTTCAGTAAAACCAAGGAGTTAGGGCTGACAACCCCAATGCACACCCCAATGCCGGTTGGGGGGGTGGGCAGGGGTCCAAGGGGGGTTCTCAACCCCTAACGAATTTCCTCACTTTTGTCGCTGTGGAACAACCCTAACTAATGCATTAAATGGAGTTTTTGCCTCTAATATATATGTGTGTGTGTGCGGTTGCACCCCATAGTTAGGGTTCAACCTCCACTTCTATGTTAAACCTGACATTTCACACTTTAATAACTTCACAACTGTTCAAGCGATTTGCATGACATTTTGCATGCGCTATCAGGGACCAAAGATCTCTTGATGGGGCAAGTTTTGTTCCAGTCATATGTGTGGGTACGGAGACACGGAGTGTCAAAAACATTTTTTTTGTGAAATTCTCTGTCACGCCGCTGCAAAAAAAAAAAATACATGGTAAGAAATTTTAGCCTGAAAATTTTAGGGTAGAAAGGTCTTGGGTCACAGATGTTCCTTTTGAAGATTTGGTGAAAAAATATTAATCTGTTCCAAAGTTATTAAATTTCGAAGTTTCCCATTATTTCCTAAGGGACCAGTTAGATGTCCCACTCGCAAAAGGATTCTTTATCGCAAATGCGGGATCCTTTGCCACAAATGTGGCATCTTTTTCTGTGCTGCTCCCATCTTGTTTTCAGTTAGCAGTGACAACAAAATTAAATAATTAAAAAAATACACGGTTTCAGTAGACACCAACAACTGCCTTCCTAATCGGGACCTGTAGAATCCAAATCTGGGGTTTGTTTTTTGATAACTTAGAAATGTGTTTTTTTTTTTTTAACATGCCGAAATCCTTTCTCGTGAATTGCGAAAAAGGAATCATGAAACAGGATCCTTTTTCATAATTTGCGACAAAAGGATTTTCTTCTTTCTGCAAATTGCAAAAAAGGAACCGTGGAAAAGGATTCTTTTTCATAATTTGCAAAAAAGGAATTTTAAGAGAGATGTTTCTTTGTCACTCCACAGTTAAATGGTTTGTGATTTTGGTCTAAAAGTTTCAGGGTACAAAGGGCTTTCCCCACAGATGTGCCTTTTGCTGGTTTGGTAAAAAGATATTACTTTGCTCTAGAGTTCTGCGGGTTTAAATTTTGCTTAATTTCCCATAGGATAACATTGTAATGTGAGGTGTTCATAGTCGTTTTTGTCACTATGCTGTGAAGAAATGGTTTGCAATTTTGCTCTGAAATTTTCAGGGTACAAAGGGCTTGCCCCACCAATAAGCCTTTTGCTGGTTTCATGAAAACATATTAATTTGGTGTCCAGTTACACAGCTTTCAAATTCTGCTGTGTTTTCTATAGGATAACATTGCAATGTGAGGTGTTTCTTTGGCGCTGCATGAACCCTCAATACATTTATAGTCTGATTATATCTGTTACTGGAGAAAATCTTCTCCAAGGGCACTGCACTCCCACAGCCTAATGAGGATATGATATTATTATCTCAAAAAGTAATGGAGTACAGTATATGAGAATGGGATGAGCGTTAGGGGGTGAGAACACCAAGGCACACCACACCCCTGTTGCTGCCTGCAGGGTGGGGCTGGGGTGTTAGGGTTCCAAACCCTAATGCCACATTTCCCTACTTTTGTCGCTATAACTAACCCTTACTAGTACATTAACAACGTTTTTTTGCAAAGAATATATACATATATACAGAAAGTGATTTGCATATGCAGCCCATGATGCTTTGCATTGTGGGGGCATGTGTGATTTTGCATTTCTTTGAAACTTGGCTTCCCGGCCAAATGCCCTTTGGGGTAACCATTGCCTCAGTGTTTGTGCACAGAGGTTCTTTGTCTTTTAAATTGTTTTTTGTTTTATTTGGGTTCACCACAACCAGATAGACCATCTTAGGGTAGCTGGTTCATTCCACTGGGGTGTCAAACAGACGAAGCATACTGATGAGTCCTGGTTGGACAAAATACGTATCTGTGTCTTCTGTTGGCACCCTTTGCAAACTGTGTGAGAGGCCTTTCGGCACCATGCATTTCTGCTTAAAGTTGAACCAGCATACTTTTTGTGGTGATCTGCATACAGTATGTATCCCATCATGCTTTGCATTGTGGGGGCATGTGTGATTTTGTATTTCTTTGAAACTTGGCTTCCTGGCCAAATGCCCTTTGGGGTAACCATTGCCTCAGTGTTTGCGCACAGAGGTTCTTTGTCTTTTAAATTATTTTTTGTTTTAATTGAGTTCACCACAGCATAACCCAGATAGACCATCTTAGGGTAGCTGGTTCATTCCACTGGGGTGTCAAACAAATGAGGCACACTGATGAGTCCTGGTAGGATGAAACACGTGTCTATGTCTTCAGTTGGCACCCTTAGCAAACTGTGTGAGAGGCCTTTCGGCACCATGCATTTCTGCTTAAAGTTGAACCAGCACAGTATTTTGTGGTGATTTGCATATGCAGCCCATGATGCTTTGCATTGTGGAGGCATGTGTGATTTTGTATTTCTTTTAAACTTGGCTTCCTGGCCAAATGCCCTTTGGGGTAACCATTGCCTCAGTGTTTGTGCACAGAGGTACTTTGTCTTATATATATATATATATATATATATATATATATATATCTCTATACAGTGCTCCCTCATTATTCGCCCACTTTGGTGCAAGAAACAACTGGTGTATAATCAAGGTCTAGCAAAAAACAAAACACTGGTCATTTTTGTTAAAATGTTTGCCGTTCTTAATTTGCACTGCATGCACAGTATGTATGTTGTTTTTAAAATCACATATTAAAAGGTGACATCTTGGGCTGGTCCCTCGATGCAGCAGTAGAGCTATGCCTCGCAACATCAGCAAACAGGGTTCATGAGTAAACCCTGTTTTTTGGGGACCGACCAGGGGAAGGAGGACTGCATGTCCCAGAGGATGTACATCTCCTGGGAATTCAGCAGTACTCCACAGAACTACCAACCACCTAGAAGGGTGACCACAATGCAGATTGAGGGACCTCAAGTTCGAAAGGGAAAGGCTGGTGCTTACCATTGTAGTGCATACTCATGCTCTGGTGTTTTGCTGCATGGATGACTGCAACTGAGCCAGTCTTGGGGTTGAGAACAACACAAGGGGATAAATACCCCCCCTCCCACAGAGGAGCAGCAGCATGATGACCCCAGGTACCCACGTGCCCTGCACCCATTGATTCAGGGCTGGCCTCTATAACTGCATCTCACTCTCAGGATACTGAATCCTGGTTTTGTGTATGTGTGTGTGTGGGGGGGGGAGAGAAGGGCATGCAGGGGAACAAGCCCTGGAGTTCTTGGAGTGGTAGACAAGTCCCTAGGAACGACAGGGTCAGGGGTCTGTGCTGCCTCCATTAGGGTCTGATAAGGTATATCCCCTAGCCAACTTAGGAGCAGAAAGACAGTAGAAATAAAAATGTGAAATCTCACCAATATCATTTAGGTCATACACTATAGTTTGAGATGCATATTAGTTTTTATGTTGCTGCAGACATTTTGTCTATATTAATATAAATGTTCAGATATACTGATATAAAGGCCCATTTTTCAGGAACTACTCCAGCCCACAAGGCCAAAGAAGAGAACATCAAAAAATTTAAAAATGCAAAATAATACAAACAGTTTACATGCAGATTTCACACAGTACATAAAGATATAAAATACAGAAACACAGATAGATTGGCAGAAAAAGACCAATAGTCCATTGAGTCCACTCGTAACATCCTATCATACCCGAGAACTTTTATCAACACCGGGTTTTCGTCCACACTATCCACCCACTGCTCCCTGTCTTACTATTACCCTCCTGAGTAAATACTAAGTCCTTAAATCTGTCCCAACCGTGCTTGAAGCCATTACTGGTTCTGGCATCCACTAAGTCCGCTTGCAGACTCTTCCATGGCTCAATCACTCTCTCCGTGAAATAAATCTTTCTCGTGTCCCTCCTGAACCCCCCCCACCACCACCTTCCACTCATGTCTTCGTGTTCCAGATTCACTACTCCTATTGAATAGTACCTCACAGCTCACCTTGTTTATTCCTTTCAGGAACTTGAAAGTCTCTTATCATAGCACCCCTCACTTGGCTAGCCTCGTGCCGAGTACGTGTTCAGTGCCCAAAGCCAATCCTTGTAGGATCTGTCCTGCTGGCCCTAAATCATTTTGGTTACCCTATGCTGCAGTGTCTACAGATGGTCCTTGTCTTTCCTTAGGAGAGGACTCCGGAACTAGGTACAATACTTCAGGTGTGGCCTTACCAGTGATCTGTAAAGAGACAGTAATACTTCTATCTTACTTCAAGATAGAGTTCTTGCAGCAGGTAATAACCAATAGGATTATGCTGTCAGGCACTAGGACCCCACGAAAAACTTCTAGCTAGCAGTCCAAGGCAGGGGATCCCCCTCGACATCTGCTCCGCCCACGTCAGCCACTGTATAAAGGGAGTGGTCCCCCAGCACCACCTCAGTTCTTTTCCTGCTGTCGACTCAGCATCTCGGCTCCACGGACTCCTCCTGCTTCCCATCAAACACCATTTTTCAGACACTCCGTGCAGTTAATTTCTCTCAAATATTTCGATCGCCTCCTTATGTCTGCCGAAACTACCACTACTACACCATGGCATAAAGTGAAGTGTGCATGCAGCAAACAAATCCTGCCAAAAGACAGCCATTTGACCTGCCTCTTGTGCCTGGGATCAGAGCACAAACTGGACAATTGCCCGCACTGCCAAAGCTTCAACAAGCATACCCGCATCCGCCGCTAGAAGACTATGAAAGCTTTTCTACTGGAACAGCAAGTGGCCACGATGAAGAAGTCACACTCTGGGCACAGCTCCTCCTCCTCCTCATCTGCTCATGACACCTCCCCTAAGGAGAAGAAGCACTCAGGGAAGCATCACAGAAAGGACAAGGATAGGTCCAGGGCAGACTAGCAGTCCCGTTCCCTGCACAAGGCGTCAACCTCTGGCTGGAAGTCGGACTCTGCCCCACCAAGATCACTAGCCCTCCCGGGGGCTTCGATCACAAGGTCTCCCACCTCTTCTCAGATGTCGAGTGAGAGTTCGGGGCATGGGCCTTCTCAGGCCCCATCTGCAATTTCTTTGGCCATTAGACCCCACAAACAGATGCAAGGGTCTAGGGCTAAGGAATTGGCCTCTTCTTCTTTTTCTTCAACGTCGACAAGGGTCTGTTTGGGCACTGCCATCACTGAGGCCTCGTCCTGAGGTGCGTCAACCAAGACTGACGACTGCGACAGGTGCCAGGGTGCCGACCATTTCAAGAAAAGACCCACGGTGCCTGACCTGTTGTCCATGACACCCATGGACTGACGACAGTCTGTCACTACTTCTGTCTCCTCCACAGTGGTATCAGACAAGACGTCTACCTCTCAGCCATCAGTGCCCCAAGGGCTGACACCAGAGGATTTGATGACACCTGACCTGATGTCTGGCCCCCAGGAAGAGAATCAGATGTCAGTTGACCAGACCGACAATGGCCTGTTGCCGGGGCTCCCGCAAACGCCAGGCCTGCCGCTGGTCCCTTCGGGCCCAGTCGACAAGACGCCAGATCATCCATCTCGTTCGATGGTCCCCCTTGGCCGAGGTAGGTGCACTCTTTACAAGCTGGTGGAAAACCATTAAGGGTGACCTCCTTCACAAACAGGAACCTACGGGAGCACCAATGGCTGTCCCTCAACCGCAGCCAATGCCTCCGTTGTCTCCCCTGACGCCTGCCCGCCCGACTCCAGGTGGCTCGGATCATGGCTCAGACAGACGTTGGGGCCACGGACGCCATACTGCCTCACGACCTTCCTCATGCAGGGGAAGTAGGTCCAGGGACCATCGCCCCTGCGGATGGAGTAGATCAAGGGGATGCCACTCCCGGCATCACAGTAGGTCCACTGATTACCGCACTGAATTTTCAGGGGACTACAGCGATTCCTCCTCTTCCTATGACTCCTCCGAGGATGACCTACCCCTGCCATCAACAGATCCCAGGAAGGACTCACCGAGGTCTCCTCCTGATGATCCCAACTTCTTGGAGGTGATGAGGCACATACAATTCTTCAACCAGTGAGAAACTGAGAACTTGGACCCAGAGAGGGGACGCCTAGCAACATTTTGGGGGGCCACTGACCCCAAACTGCTGGTCATCCCTCCTCTGGTAGAACCCTTTCAGGATGTAACTAAACTGGCTTGGAAACATCCAGCCACTACTTCGGCGGTACCCCAAAAGGCCAACCGCCTGTACAGACCCCCAGGAATGAGCCACACCTAGGCAAGCAGCCAAAGGCAGACTCCATGGTTCTAACAGCGGCCCATGGACAATCGCAGCAGCCCAGGCATACCAGTTCCCAACCACCAGACAAGGAGTCTAAGAAGACAGATCAGCTGGGGTGGAAAGTGTATGCATCTTCCACCTGCACCATCAGGTCTTTAAACTTCTTGGCACACATGGTCATGTATCAGAAGTGTTTGTGGCAAAAGGCTATGAACCTAGCCAAAAAACAGCCAGATTCACAAAACAAGTCAGAGTTCATGGCAGTCCTGCAATCTGGTTCAGATGTAGGCAAGCTTGTCCTCCAAAGTTCACATGATGCAGCGGATACTGCAGCTCGAGCTGCTGCCTTAGGTGTATGCCTCAGAAGGCACTCATGGCTACGAGTGTCTGGGTTTAGGCAGGACCTCCAGGACACTATCCTTGATTTGCCTTTCCAAAGCCCAGTACTTTTCGGCCCAGAGGCCAAAAAGATCATTTCAAGCCTGCAAGATTTGGTAAAGGCTGTCTCTGATGTACATAAAATGTACAAATCAGAGCCCTATCCTCCTAGGCAACGGCCCTTTCAGAGGCCTCAGGGTCAACAGTCAAAGAAACAGCCCCAATGAGGAGAGTTCAAAAGGAAGGCACCCACTCAGACAGCAGGCTCTCAGTGATGATGCACGGTGAAGCAACCCAGATCTCCTCTCCCCACCCCCTCCGCCTCTGCATGACTCCTTGCCCGCCCCCCACCTTCCAGCAGAGTTGTTAGGGGGAGGCAGTAGAAAGACGGTTCTCCCTTTACCCTGCAGGTTGGTCGAACAGCACCACAGATCAATGGGTGCTACAGCTCATAGAAAGGGGCTACACCCTGGACTTCTCTCAGCTACCGCCGGATCATCCACTAGTCCACACGACCTGCTCCCCATCCCACGCAGATCTCATTCAGGTGGAAATACAGGCCTTCCTGTCCACGCGAGCAATTCAACCAGTGCCAGAGCCACAGAGGGGCACAAGTTACTACTCTCACTTCTTCCTGGTTCCGAAGAAGACAAGGGACCTTCGACCCATTCTGGACCTCAGTCAACGGAACCTCTTTATGAAGTACAAAAGGTTTAGGATGGTGACACTCCAGGGATTACGTCCCTTGCTATGCTACAGAGACTGTCTCTGCTCCCTGGGCATGCGGGATGCATACATGCACATAAAGATCCTGCTGCCCCACAAGAAGTATCATTGGTTCACGTTTGAAAGTCAGCACTACCAGTTCTGGTCCCTTCCTTTCGGCCTGTTCTCTACACTGAGGACATTCACCAAGTGCCTGGCAATAGTAGCAGCCGCTCTCAGGCGGCAGGGGCATTCCATCTACCTCTACCTAGACGACTGGCTGCTGTCGGCCTCCACCAGATAACTCTGCCAAACCCTGGAGTGCACCTTCAGCATGTTCCGGGACCTTGGGATAACTCTGAATCTCCCAATGTCCGGCCCATGGCTGTCTCAGAGGCTCCAATTTATAGGAGCCATCTTGGACATGGTTCACAGGAGAGCCTTTCTTCTAGAGAACAGGGCAGATCGTCTCCAAGCGCTGGCTTGGAGATTAGCCTCCATACGCCAGACTCCAGCCAGAGCAGTCCTACGGCTCCTGGGGAATATGGCCGCTGCCATAGTGACCATGCCTTTTGCCAGGCTACACATGAGGACTCTTCAATGGAACCTCAGAGTGCAGTGGGTTAAGAGAAGTGACGATCTCGACTAGAAAGTCAGGATCTCGAAGGTGGTGCATCAGACCTTGTCATGGTGGCTGATCCCCACCAAGTTATTGTTAGGGGTGCTATTCAGGAACTCTTCTCCTCAACAAGTGGTCATCACAGATGCTTCTAGCATGGGATGGGGTGCCCACTTCAACAGCCAACAGATCCAGGGGTCCTGGACTCAGACAGAACACTCTACACATCAATGTTCTGGAGATGAGAGTTGTCTTTTATGCCTTACAGGAACATGCCAGTGGTGTTCTATATCAACAAGCAGGGAAGAACACATTCTTACCCCTTTGCAGGGAAGCCATGAGAGTCTGGTACTGGGTAATAGATCACAACCTGGAACTATTCGCAGTACACGTCCCAGGTCTTCGGAACACACTGGCAGACAGTCTCAGTCACTAGCAATCCCAAGATCATGACTGGGAGCTACTGCAAGACACAGCAGACTATCTATTCGCCAGATGGGGGACTCCAGAGTTGGACCTTTTTCCGTCCCCATTCAACGCCGAACTGCCAAGTTTTTGCTCGCTAGAGCCAGGGCCTGGTGTTTTTTGGCAAGATACGTTGTCCCTCTCTTGGACTGGGAGATTTCTCTATGCCTTACTGCCCTTCCCCCTTCTGCAGCGGGTTCTGCTCAAACTGCAGTTGGAACCAGCAACCTTGATACTGGTAGCACCGTTCTGGCCCAGACAGATTTGGTTCCCGCTTCTGCGGCAGAACCTCCAATCCACATCCTCTATCCTCTCGCTTGCTTTCCCAAGCGCAGGGCTCTCTAGTTCACCCCAACTTCAAGTCTCTGCATCTCCACGCATGGCTCCTACGGACCTAGTCAGGAGCTGGTTAGGGGTATCTGAGGGGGTAGCAGAAGTGTCGGTGGCCACTAGAAAACCATCTACTAGGGCCATGTATGCCATGAAGTGGAAATGATTCTGCCTCTGGGCTACTGCCCGTGACTTGGACCCGTTCTTGTGTGAGGCAAAATGGGTCTTGGGAGCATCTGTTATCCCTGTCTGACTCAGGTCTCAGCTATTCCTCCATAAAGATACCCTATCACTAACTGGTGGATGGCAGGACCTTGGCACAGCTTAATCTGTCACGTACCTTCCTGCGATGTATTCTGTATATTAAACCTCCCATTAGAGACCCTGTCCCTCCATGGGATTTGCTCACGTTATAAAAGTTAACTTTACCCCACCTTTGAACCAGCCGCGAGTTGCGAGCTCTGCTTTCTCTCTTGGAAAGTGTTATTTTTAGCTGCTGTCACTTTAGCACGGAGGATTTCCAAGCTCCAGGCTCTGATGTGTAAGGCGTCATATTTGGTTTTTCACAGGGTCAGGGTGTCCCTTCGCACGAACCCTAGGTTTCTTCCAAAGGTGGTGTCTGAGTTTACCCTCAACCAAGACATCAACCTATCAGTTTATTATCCGGAATACTCCAACAAAGGGGAGGCCTTGTTGCATACCTCAGATGTACACAGAATTCTTAGGCATTATATCGACCATACTTGGGTCATTAGGAATTCGGACCAGTTGTCCATTTCTTTTGCCCAACAGATGTTGGGAGCACCAGTCACCAAACAGACCATGTCACAGTGGCTGGTTAACTGCATCATTTTTTGCCATGTGACATATGGTAAATCCCTGCTCGGTACAGTGAGAGGCCATTCGACCAGAGGGATCTCGACATACTTCACTTCACTCAAGAATGTGTCAGCAGCAGATCTGTGTGCTGCAGCAACCTGGAGTTCAGTGCACACCTTTGTCCGGCACTACAGTTTAGACATTGCTTCCAGAAGGAGGGCATGTTTCGGCATGGCAGTTCTCCAAGCCCAGGGGTATTACTGTTTCCACCACCCTTCAGATCTGGTTACATTCCAGTACTGCTTGGGATTCAGCCCTACTGGTTATTACCTGCTGCAAGAGCTCTATCTCGAAGTAAGATAGTACACTTACATAAGAACTTACCATAACAGTAGATCTTCGAGAAGAGCTCTTGCAGCAGGTATGTTTTCCCCTCCCTCCTTCCCCAAGTGCTTCTCTCCGGTTGTCCTTTTTGGGATGACAAAGCCTCCTAGGTTTGTCCTGTCCTTTATGCTAGCCCGGTCTCCGGGCAGGCAAACTGAAGTGGCACCGGGGGACCACCCCCTATATACAGTGGCTGACGTCGTGGGCGGAGCTGACGTCGGGGGCGGTCCCCCGTCTTGGACTGCTTTGCCGGACAGCATAGTCCTATTGGTTATTACCTGTTGCAAGAACTCTTCTCAAAGATCTATTGTTATGGTAAGTTCTTACGTAACTGTACTTTCCTCCTGCTGTCAAAACCTTCCCTATGTATCCCAGCATCCTGTTTGCCTTATTGTAGGCCTTGCTACACTGGCTAGATTATTTAAAGGTGACAGGAAACAGTTTTTACACTTCTAGATGTCCTCCTGTTTTCCTTTACGTGTCTATCTAATATTCTGATATGTTCTGACTTTGTTTGTGACATTATTTTTTGCCTTTCTAATTACTCTGAATCCCACTGTTCTCGACAGTTGTTCTCTCTTTTCCAAACAGCCTAAATATTTCCCCATCAGTAACACCATTTCAGGCCATTCGGCTAAACAGCATGGAACGGTGTAAGTGATGTCATGGAATGTCTTAAAAATTTGAAAAGAAAACACAATAGTTTCTGAGAAAAGCGAGTGGAAATCTGTGTAGATCTAAGGGCACTCCAAAACTGGATTTTTTTTTTAGCAACATTGGTTCAAAGCATATCAGAATACATAACTGGAAAGGAAAATGCGAGGGAGATTAACGAAGTAAAAAATTATTTCCTATCACCTTTAAGGAAGTCACTTAAGATGACTCCTAGGTCCCTTTCCTCAGAGGTGGTGCCTATTTTAACCCCTCCCATCCAATACTCCATTCTGGGATTCTTGTTCCCTATGTGCACTGTCTTGCACTTTCTGGCATTGAATTTCAGCTGCCAACCCTTGGACCACCTCCAACCTTTGCAGGTCCCAATGCGTCCCCGCCCCCCCCACAACCCCCATACCTTGCTGTCTACCCTACCACAGAGCTTGGTGTCATCTGCGAAGAGACATGTCTTTCCATGAATTCCTTCTCCTATTTCGCTGGTGATTATATAGTTTAACTACACAAATACTGTTTAAATTCATATTTAAAGTATAGATACAGGAACTTGAAACATGTTGCAAGTGATTTGGAAGATAATTCCAGAAAACTGGGGCAAAGAAATAAAAAGCTCTTTTACCCCTGACAGAGGTTACTGCTGGAATTCTGAGTAAATTGGAAGTGGAGGATCTCAGATTCCTAGCATAAGATTTTAGATCCAAATGGCTGGCTTGTGGGTGACTAATCTATATTCCCTTGTATCTTATCTAACAAATATCCCTACTGAAAAGATCACCTCAGATTAAGGGGAGCCAATTTTAAATCCTTATCCTTAAATCCTTTAAGACATGATTTCTTGGTCGCTGTAATAAGTGTCAAAGAAAGTATGAGCCAGGCTGGGTAAGCCAGGACAAGCTCTGACCCACATGCAGTTAGTTCAACTGCATGGTTTTTAAGGGAAGCTATTCTGGGATGCATGTGGGTTTAAGGGGAAGGGCACAGCCAATCATAGCTTCCTTTATAAATAAAGTCACAGGTTTGTGCAAAAATAAATGCATTTATTCCACTTATGCGGCCAAGTAAACAGTGGGATTCAGTTCTGATATTTCCATACAGAAATTGGTAAACTGAATGAACATTAAAAATCAAGAGTACCACTCTCTGTAATAAAGAACTCAAAATCAAGTTAATAAAAACAGGGGGGAAAAAAAAAAGATGATCCAGCAGTTTTCTTTTATCACATCAAATTCTCAAAAATGTCCTGACTCGTATCTTGATCTGGCAATTTCCAGCAATGTAATGGGAAAACCCATGGCTAAGACACAGAACCCATATGGGGGTCTTGTGTGGTGCAATCACTTGTGTTTTAAAATACAGTTTATTTTATGCTCAAGACTGCTCAACTGTGATGCAACTTTTCTTTTTCTGTGCATTTGTATTTATTTATTTTACCAGGAAAAGGGTCCGCTGAGCAAGCTCATTTACAAGGAGGTCCTGAGTAGGACAACATACAAGATCAGTTCAAAAGGCAAAAAATATACAAAAGGGTAATACAGAATACAAGATCATGCAATAAACACAATGGCATTAGAATACAGTAATACAACATGAAATAATATACAACATTAGACAGCAGATTTACAAAAGTATGAGGAAGCTAAATGTGTACAAAGAGAGTGAAAATGACTATGTGGAGTACTCACTGCGTGCAGTGCCATGCACACATGCAGTCTGAGAGAGAGAGAGAGAGAGTGTGTGTGTGTGGTGCGTGTGTGTCGGGGGGGTCCTGCTTTCACTCAATTTTGCTGCAACAAATACTGATGTACAGAGGTCAGATAACTTGCTCAAGGTCACCCAGGGTCAGTGGCTCTAATGTGTTTGAACCTGTAATATCCAGTGGCACACTACTGCACCACCCACCAAACCATGCCATTTCCCAACAATGGTCCACTCATTACGGAAGGCCTGTATAAACTCACTTTGAGGTTTTAAGACTCATGAGCTCTCGTCTATCATTCCCAGAAAGGATCCTACTGTACATATTTTCAAGCTATGACACCATATTGAACCAAACAAAAATTTGCACACAATATTTACAGGAGAATTTTAAAAAATAATCTTTTTTTCTGCTGGGCAGAGGGATGGGGGAAGACTGCTAGCATGCTATGCCTATTCATTTCTACATTGGCAGAATCAGCAGCTATGGGGAGTAATTTTACCTTGAAATACTGTAAGCAAACTGTCCACCTCTCAAGTGGATATCCTGGTGGGGGGCGGTGGTGGTTGGACCGATGGTGGTAAAAATCAGTGTTCGATTTTAAAGCTATTCTATTGACCCAGGGCAAAGTGCAGATTGTCTCGGGCCAGTGTCCCCTCCCCTCACTTTCCCGATGTGGCTAGGGCCAGCATCAGTGGTATGGCCCTTTAGGGGTTTCATGCTGAAAAGCCTTTTTAAAGTGTTTTTTTTTTATTTTTTTTTATTCTGCTTACATTCTGCCCAGGGCCTTGTTGGTCCAGCAATTTTCATCACACCAGCAGTGAGCACAGACGCACGTTTTCCATAGCTGGATCCACGCGAGACTGGATGTTTGAGTGGCAAAGGAGGTGAAGGAACTCTGAGCCCAGCACGCTCAACAAAAACCTGGTGACAGACTATTCTACGGACACAGATAAGGTGAAGTCTGAATGATTTTCCAGGAAGTGGAGGTCAGCAGATTGAGTGTGCCCCAGAAAGTGTGTCCCATCAGCTCACCTGTCTGGTCACAAAAGTCCACATTTGTTTTCATTTGACTGGGTAGTTTTTAATGAGGTGATCTGTGTCTGTGTGGCTGATATTGGTAGGACGCTGCAGCCAGCTGTCTTGGACCACGAGAGGCTGTGTGCAGAGTTGTGTGGATGTCGACCGCGTGGCACTGATTTATCCAGATGTAGTAAGTATGCACCATGGTGAAAGACTCTGCACTAAGACTCACAGATCCGAACTGGAGATTTTTTTTCCCCCTCAGCCTCCTCAGCCAAACAGCCAGGCAAGCAAGCATGCTGTCCTACTAGTGTGAAACTTAACTGGAGCCTAATTGTTGCAGAATACTGCTCTCAGACTCACAGCCTTATCTACTGCAGATAACATGAGGGATGGCGGCTGTATACTACTGATGGGTTATAGGGATGGGGGTGCAGGAACAACTGAGGGCTGCCAACATTTAACAGATATACCGTATTTAGCCATGCATGCTGAAAGTACATTTACCCAAGAAATTACCGTAACAGTAGATCTTCAAGAGGAGCTCTTGCAGTAGGCAATCACTGGTAGGACTAAGCCGCCAGGTGCAAGGACCACATGGAAACCTTTCTAGCTAGCAGTGTTCCTCAGGGGACCGCCCACCACCAACGTCACTCCGCTGGCATCGGCCTATCCTATAAAGGCAGGTGGTTCCCCACCCCCTCCTCAGTTCTCCCGCCGGAGACCAGGAATGGGGAATGGAAGAAGAAACCAAGGAGGTTTCCTGAGAGCTAAAGCAAAGAAGAAAGAGCAGAAGACTCACTCGCATGAAAGAGGAGAAAGGCAGACAGAGAACAGGGGGAAGGATTAAGGGAAAATTAGAGCCTGCTGCAAGAGCTCCTCTCGAAGATCTACTGTTACGGTAAGTTCTTATGTAACTGTACTATCTTACTTCGAGGGAGGCTCTTGCAGCAGGCAATCACTGGTAGGACCGAGTCCCAAGCAGTTTCAATAACCAAATGAAACATCATCAGGAAGAGGAAACACAGCAGCCAAAGGCTCAAGAAAGAAGGCCTTGGAGAACAGCTAGGCTGAAGTTAGCCTGAAGCCTAGAGGCAACATTCAGGCTGTTGTGTTTGGTGGAGGTAGGGACAGAGTCCCAAGTGGCGGCTACACAGATGTCTGCAGCAGACACATTCCTAAAACAAGCTGTGGAAGCTGCCATACCCCTGGTAGAATAGCCCTTAACAACTCCCGGAAGTTCCTTATTGTACTTTCGGCAACAGTAAACAATGCAAATTGACAACTTCTTAGACAAACACTGTTTGGACACTGGAGCGCCCTCTCTCTTCGGGGCGAATGAAACAAACTGATAAGACTTCCTCAAAGTCTTAGTCCAGTGTGTACAATAACGCAAGATTCGATGCGCATCTGAAGTATGGAGCAAAGTCTCCCCCTGATTGGAATACTCTGGAAAATAAATAGGAAGGTGGATGGATTGAATCAAAGTAAACTCCGACACCACCTTAGGAAGAAACTTAGGACTGGTATGCAAAGACACCCTGTCTTTGTGAAAAACCAAAAAAGGCTCCTTAACACATGAGAGCCTGAAACTCAGAAATCCTTTGAGTAGAAATAATGGCAACTAAAAAAAGCACTTTCCACGACAGATAGTGCAGCTCGAGGCCTGCTCAAAGGGAAGCAACTTGAATTTTTCCAACACAAAATTGAGGTCCCAAGGAGCGACCAGGTCCCAAATGGGAGGTCTGAGATGCAGAATGCCTCGCAGAAAAGTGTGAGCCACATCGAGCTGGGCCACAGCCCTGCCCTCGACAGGTACATGGTATGCAGATATGGCAGAAAGATGTACCTTGACAGAGGAGTACCTCGATCTGGAATTGCAGAGGGAGAGAAGATACTCCAATACCTGATCCATTGGGCAGGTGAAAGGATCCAGCTGGTGGGAAGCGGCCCAAAGGGGAAAACATTTCCACTTCACAGCATAGGTCACCTTGGTGGAGTGCTTACAGGCAGCCACAAGTACATCAGTGATCCTAGGGGAGACTCCAAATGGGACGATGGCTACGTCCTATAGAGCCATGCATGGAGATGCAGAGATACGAGGTCTGGATGGGCCTGGGTCTCCTGCTCCTGGGACAGCAAGCCAGTGCACAGGGACAATGGCACCAGAGGTTCCACTGCCAACTGTGCAGCAAGGGGAACTAGATCTGATGAGGACAGAAGGGAGCTATGAGAGTCAATCTGGCCCCCTCCATCTGAAGCTTCAGCAGCACCGGCTGAAGGAGTAGGAAGGGAGAGAAAGCATAAAGAAACCTCCCCTTCCAGGAGAGGGTCAACACGTCTTGCCAGAAAACTCCAGGCCTGGGACTGAGCAAGTGAAAAAGTGTCAGTTTTGCATTGAGTGGGGACAGGTCAAGCTCTGGATGCCCCCACCTGTTGAAGAGGTCTTAGACTACTGGGGTCAGAAGTTCCCACTCGGAGGTCCTGGACCGAGAGAGGCTTAGACTGTCCACCAGGACATTTTGGACGCCTGGAACAAGGACAGCAGAGAGCTCCAGACCGTGCTCGATGGCCCAGTGCCAAACCCTCATCACCCCCTGCTTGTTTATGTAATAAACCACACACGTCTGTCTGAACTAAAAGTGGACCTGCGAGGAGATGAGTCTGGAAGGCCTGACGAAAGTACAGGACAGCCTGCAGCTCCAGAACATTGAAGTGGAGATCTTGTTCCATGTCTGTCCAAATGTCCAGAGTCCGGTGAGCTCCTAGGTGGGCTCCCTATCCGAGACCAGAGGCATCTGACGTCAGAATCTGGCAAGGGGTTGGGACAGCAAAGGGAACCCCCCCCCCCAAAACAGGTTGGCTGGCTCTAGTCACCAGGACAGAACTTGTTGGATGGGGTCAGAGACCATGACCAGTTGGTCAATGTCATCTGTGCACTGGCCCCTTTAGACCTGCAATGTCCACTGAGGAATCCTCATCATATGCAGTCAAGCTAGAGGCACAGCGGCAATGACCACTGCCATGCGACCCAGAAGACGCAGGAATACCCTGGCTAGAACCTGATGGCTGGAGGAGACCAGACAGGCCTGGTCCATCAGACGCTCTGCCCTGTCCTTGGGCAAGAAGGCCATGCCCTGGGATGCATCCAGAATGGTCAATATGTATTGGAGCCATTGGCAGGGTATCAGACAGGACTTTGGCACAGTGACAGTGATACCCAGGGCCTGGAAGAGACTGAAGGTATGCTCCAGGGTCTGAAGAAGGTGTTCCTGGGACAGGTCCACCAGGACCCAATCATCCAGGTAGGGGAAGACATAAAAGCCCTGCCTCCTGAGGGCAGCTGCCATCACTGCCAAGCACTTGGTAAAAACCCTGGGGTCTGAGGACAGGCCAAAGGGGTAGGCCCGGAACTGAAAATGGACACCCTGAAATGGAAGCAGAGGAAGAGTCTGTGGAAAAGAAGAATGTTGCTATGCAGGTAGGCATCCTACATGTCCAGAGAACATAGCCAGTCCCCCTGGTGCAGAAGCCCTTGAACGGTGACCATCCGAAAGCATCTGTACTCTATGAACAAATTCAGATTGCTCAGGTCTAGAATGGGCCTGAAGTCCCCAGATTTTTGGGGACCAGGAAGAAGTGGGTGTAGTACCCCCTGCCCAATGTGCTCAATGGCTCTTTTCTGTAGCAGAGCTTGAATTTATTCCCAAATAAGAGGCAGATGATCGGGGTGGGGTGGTGGGGGTAGAAGGAGTTGCCCAGAGGATTGTCAGGAGGCCACTCTAGGAGTTCTAGAGTGTGACCATGTTCTATGAGCTGTAGAACCTAACTGTCTGAGGTGATCTCCTACCACCCACTGAGGTGGAGGGAGAAGTGACCCCCACTGCCTCCCCGAGGTGTTCACTGGAAGGGGGGAGAGGTCTGGCAAGGAGTCAGGAAGTAGGAACGCAGGCTGGGAGGGCCAGGGCGACTGCCCGGGGATCCCCTGTTTGCGCTTAACCTGGCCCTTGGCACTGGCAGGAGGGCGGGACCATCAGTGAGAATAGCGGCGGAAAGGTGGTTGCTGGCTAGACTTAGGCTGAGTATCATACAAGGAATGGATGGATTGGAGGGCTCAGCCTGATTCCTGGAGGGAGGAGATCAAGCCCTGCACGTTACCTCCGAAGAGGACAGAACCCCAAAAGGGGGCATCCAAAATGCTACACTGCACATCCGAGGCAAACCTGGACACCTGGAGCCAAGAGTGGCGCTGGAGACAAATGCCCAGGGCTGCCCCTCTGCCCAAGGCATCAATGGCACCATAAGCAGCCCGCAGGATGCGATTGTTGATGTCCAAGCCCGTCTTGAGAGTCTGGGCTAGCTGCTTCTTAGTGGTATCACCGTGCAGGGTCTGAACCAACTCTCTGGCCTGGTCCAACAAAACATTCTGGTACTGGTCCATATGGGATAAATAGTTATTGGCCCTAATGGCCAAAGTAGCCAAGGAGTAGACCCTCTTCCCTAGGTGATCCAACTGTCTGGACTCCTCTTTTTTATTTTTTTAAAATTTATTACTCGGATGCACACCTTTGAGCAAAATGCTCATTTACAAAGGTTCCTCGTCAGAAACAACAGATGGTTTAGAACTTGTCTTCAGAGTTCACAGAATCAACAAGATAGCATAAGCAGTAACAACAGAAACTTGGTAATACAGCATCAGAGTACACAAATCAAAGGTTCACTTCATGGGGCCCAGTAATTCACAGTAATAATAGTGCTGAACATAAGTAGCAGCCCTGTAAGGCATTGTCTGGGGACAGATTTGTGCACATTATGGCACAGGGATCAATAGAGCAGTATACTTCTTGTCCAGAGGGAGATCGTTGAGGTGCTTGGGTTTCTTGGTGTGGTCATGGGCCGCATTGATAATCACTGAGTCAGCCTTTTGCTGACCCCCAAAGAAGGGTATACCGGTGGAGGCATGGTAAAGGCGGTCCACCTTCTTGGGCATCGCTGGGGTAGTAGAGGGGTGATTCCAGGCCGCCCTTGTAACATCATCATAAGAGTCGATCAAGGGAGGGACCACCAAAGGGAGAGTATCAGGCTGGCATAGGTAAATGACCAGCTGGCGACACTCTGGGTCCTGCTCCTCAGTCTCCTAGCCCATGGTAGACTGAATATGCCTAATGATGTCTAGGAAAGATGGGTCATCAGGAGGAAATTTGGGGACTCCTCTTCCCCAGATGAGTCCATTGCCAGAGAGGAAGAGTCCAAATAATGAGGATCCTCTTCGTCATCATCATCTGGCTCACTTTCAGGGGACTGGCATCGATCCAGGCATCCGCCCAAACTGGCGTTGAACCTGGTGCCCGACATCTGATTGTCACTGGGACCCGGTTTAACAGGATCCAGATGATGCTGAGACCTGGGAGGGTGGCAGGCCCACTGGTGCAGGGTTCTGCTTCTGCACCAGAGCCCACCAAGAACTGAACAGGGCATTAACATCCACCGGTGGAGGGTAACTGTAAACCGGAGGATAAGAGTAGGCCCATGCCAGGTAAGGGTAATCCGCATCAGGCCAGCTGGAGTCAATGATCGGGTACCCTGGCATAGGTCCCGTGGACACTGAAGGAGGGGCTGGCGCTAAGGTAGGCTGACGCAGCACTGGTGGCCCGCAGGAGCCTGGGAGGGGTGTTCACAGGCGCCGGGGGAGGAGAGACCGGCGCTGGGGGGACAGAAACCTCCCAGGAGAGTGTCGAGGCGAGACCAGTAGCCTGCAGTGGGTGCTGCCTTAAACGTCTGGTGCTGGCCCCCATAGAGGGGACCAGTGCCGGCAGCACCTTGGCTGGGGGGGGCATTGGCTGAGGGAACAGCACCCAAAGAATCTCACCACCAAGCCACCTGGCTGAGAGTCCGCAGAGGATAGGGGCCTGAGTGTCAGCTGGGGGGCAGAACACTAAGTCCCCTGCCTCAAGGAACCATCTCCCACCACTGAGATAAGAGAAAGTAGCCAGGCCACCAGTAGCCCAGAGGGATTAAGGGCCGATGGGGCCAAAGAGGCCGACCTCCAATGGGAGGAAGACCCAGACGCGGTCAAAGACTTATGAGGAGAACGCGAGCGGGAAGCTGACTGGGCCCGGTCTCAGTCTTTATCTTGGTGTTTATGCTTCCTGTTAGATATTTTACTGGGAATAGAAGAAGAGGAAGCCCCAGAGGACTGAGGTGAAGTCAAAGAGCTCCTGATCTGCAGCTTCTGTTCCATCGTGACGAGGTTCTGCTTAAGGAGATGGCTCTCCAGAATTTTCAGGCAACGTCTCTGTGTGGCCTGGTTAAATTTCTGACAAAACTGGCAGGCTTCAGTGTCGTGACTGGGGCCTAGGCACAGGATGCAAGCAGAATGTCAGTCTTTTTCTGGAATCTGTTTGCCGCAGGCACACTTTGTGGAGTGGTCGGAAGATGAGGCAGGTTGAGAAGACAAACCTGAATCTGGTAACACCAGAAAATCAATGTTAATACTAAAAGAAAAGGAATATAGAAAAAGGTGCAAAGCACGGGAAATGGCAGTAGACTGTAGCTGCGGCGGTGTCAGTAGTCCAATGTGCGTGAGTCGACAGCGGGAAAGAACTGAGGAGCGTGTGGGGGACTACCTGCCTTTATAGGATGGGCCAACATCAGCCGAGTTATGTTGGTTGTGGGCAGTCCCCTGAGGTACACTGCTAGCTTGAAAGGTTTCCGTGTGGCCCTGGCAGCTTAGTCCTACCAGTGACTGCCTGCTGCAAGAGCCTCACTCAAAGTAATTAATTTCTTTATCTATCTGTCTATCTATCTATCTATCTCAAAGTAATTTCTTTCTTTGTCTATCTATCTTACGTGGCCCGGGTCGTGCCTGAAAACGGTCCGTGGGATCAGTGCACCTACTCAGTTAACAAAGTCTTAAATAAATAAATAAAATAAATAAAAAATATCTATCCATAACATACTTTACCAGGTAAACAGGGTCCAAAAATGGGCTCATTTCTAGTTGTGACCAGGGGGTTGGGAGACAGGAAAAAATCAGGAATACAATACCTGTCTTTTGCGCCCGACCAGGTGTGTGCCCTCTCAGTACTCAACAGCTGCCTCATTGAAATCCAAGACTGGATGAGTTCCAGTGGGTTAAAGTTGAACGCGGGGAAGACTGAGGTTTTGGTGGTAGACCCTGGTTGCAAGATAGAGGGGTTAGGGACTGATTTGCCTCTGGTTTATTTCTGAGGGGCGAGCAGATCCTTACCTCTGAATGGGTGCGTGACCTGGGAGTGATACTTGACGATGGTCTGACCCTCCGTCATCAGGTGTCTGCAGTAGTCAAGCTAGCCTTTTACCATCTTAGGAACATTGCCAGGATCAAGCACCTTGTTCCGTCCAGTGACTTGCCAATTCTGGTCCACGCCTTTGTGACCTCGCGCCTTGACTACTGTAGCTCCCTGCACCTAGGGCTTCCTGGGGTTGATATCTACCGTTTGCAGCTAGTGCAGAACGCGGCGGCATGTTTATTGACTGGGGCATCAAGAAGATCTCAGATAACCCCAGTGCTGCATGATCTGCACTGGCTGCCAGTTCAGTGGCGGATCACCTTTAAGGTAGGTTTGTTAACCTACAAGGCCCTACACGGACTGGGTCCTGATTACTTGAAAGAACTTCTGATTTCTTACGCCCCTGTGCGAGAACTCCGCTCGGCTGATGAGGGGTTGCTGGAGATTCCGAGGGTTAGACTGAAGTCATCTGGGGCTCGGGCTTTTATGTTCGCTGCTCCATCCCTCTGGAACTCTCTACCTCGTCAGCTACGGGAGTGCAGGACTGTGGGGAGTTTTAAGCAGGCACTGAAGACCATTCTTTGGGTTAAAGCATTTCCTGATTTTCAATTATTTGATTCTTATTTATTGTTCAATTGTGTGTGTTTGTATTTGTGAAGCGCCTTGATGATTCAAAAGGCGCTATACTAAATAAAATCATTATTATTATTATTACAACCGATCCAATATATACAAAGATAGCACAGGAACAATACATACAAAGTCACCAATTTACATGGTGCCTACATAAAGCTGAAATCTCATTCACGTGCAACAGGTACAAAGTGAATGCAATCCATAACAAATGGTGAAATTAACTAACTGTTGTGCAGAGTAACTATGAGGAAGTCTCAGTTTAGACATAGAGCAGGAGTAAGCTAACCATGACCAGGCCCCCATTAAAGAGCACCTTTCAAGCTGAATTGCAATATGCCCCCCAACATAGCCCAAAAGGAAGCTTCTGCCTTCTGAGTTCGTTGTTTAAAAATATTTTTATGGTGCCATTTTTGAGTGAAGGATCGTATTTTTGGCTCGGAGAGCCGCCGCCGATCCCATCCACTTCCTGTTTGTAAGCTACGCCCATGTTGTTCCCTATTCTGACATCACAATGTGCCAGTGCGGGGTATGCCACAGTCAGAATAGGAACAGCATGGGCGTACTTACAACTGGAAGTGGATGGATCGGCGGCTCAGCTCCTCTGAGCCAAAAATACGATCCCTCCATTCCTGAAAATGGCATCATAAGAAAATGTTTTCTTTAAAGCGGTGAACTCAGAGGCAAGTAAGCTTCCTTTGGGGCTGTGAGCACCAGAGCCACGAAAGGTGCTCTTTAAAGTTCAGGGCAGTCTGGGCAGGACAAAGATGCTGTGTAGTGTTCCTTAAGTTTAGCCTTCGCAAGCAGGAAATTGGTTATGGAGCTGGCCCAGTGCTGTAAAGGACTGAGTCGCCGTCTGTGTTATACATTTTCCATGCCGGTGACCCGAGTTTGGGAACGAGCTTGGGTTGCTGGGGGTTGGCCGGTGATCGAGCATCTGATGGACTGCTTTCCTCTCCCAGAGACGAGAGGAATGTCAGCCCGGCCTATGACTGCCACCAGGTGGTGGCTTCATGGTAGTGCCATGTAGGTGGCACGAAGACAGGGAGCCAAGGAACATTGTGTGTGAGTGCCTCCATGCACACACTTGACGTCCTATAGCAGGAGTGGGAAGAAAAACTGAAAAAGAAGCTGGGGGCTTCATGAAGCCTTGGTCGATCTGCCTGGGTCCACACTGTCACCTGGGACCAAGACTCGGTCCACTATGGATATGTTCATTGGGGGTGGAGAGAGAGAGACAGCCCTTCTTGCTCTGGCCCTGCCACGAGGGGACATTTGTGGGAGACCTTCCGATTGAGGTAGTTCCCAGGGGAGACAGTGGCTGGCTCAATGGAACAGAGACAAGGCTGTTCAGCAGCCCCTGGACTAGCAGGATAAAGAGCCATTATGGGGGACTGGTTACGGAGGTGAGGATGAAAGAAGATTATTCCGTATGGGTCAAGTCTATAACTGATGGAGGCTTGTCCCGCAGAAAGACTACACTTAGGAATTTGTAGTTTTCCATTCTCCAACTTTAAGGAGCATGGGGACTTGGAGGAAGGGGTGAATATGTCATGGAGATCGCCGGAAGTTTCCCAGGACCAGTACTTGGCATCAAGCAGAGCAATATGGAGGGCCTGCTCATACAGAGGGAGGCCCAGTCAAGGTCCTTATACACTGAAATTAAATAAAAGCTGGCAATATGGTGTGCTGATCTGAATCGGAGATTTGCTTTTCCCCTCCACAGTTTGATCAGCCATGCAGCAAACAGTGTGCCCTACTGTGTAAAACTTAATTGAGGCCTTGTTACAGATAATACTGCTGCCACCCAGAGACTGCCTTAGTTACTACAAATGGGGAGTGAGGGAAAGAGGCTTGGGGCTAGTGCAGTCACTGGGGGATCAATGCAGCTGGGCACCCCTTTCCCAGGTGGACCAGTGCAAAACAAAAGTTAAGCGTGATACCTGAACGATCCTCAGCCCTGAGGATGCAATCAGCCACAATTCTGGAAATACTGCTGGCGTGTCTGAGAAGTAGGGACAGGCAGGGACAACTAAATCCCTTCTTCAAATAGCTTTGATTCACTGTTCTGGCTCTAGAAACAGACTTGGGAGCAAAAGAGGACATGATTTTGTTTCATGTAGCATCGTTCATACGCCATGTACATCAGCGTGCTTTCCAAAGCACAGAGTTAGATACTAGTAGTCTGGGGACTGGAAGCATCAGTTTGCAGACATGAAGTATACTTTGACACATAGGCATGGATGACTGAATTAAACAGGAACACAGGACATGCTAGATAAGGACCAAAAAACAAAGCTCCATTTCCCGACTGCCGTCCAAGCAGTCGCTGCAGTATCTATACAGTAGCTGTATCAGAAGCTGCCATTCACAGGCTGCTCAGACAAACAGCTCTAGAACAATTAATGACAAGAGACAGCTGAGGGCTAAATGGTAACAAGGACAAGTGAACTGGGTGCACGTGGGGAATGTGGCAACTCAGGACAACAAACACAGCTGAGACTCCCATGCAGTGCAGTCCTAGGAAAGGGGGTAGCAGAAACCAGGACCCACAATTATTGAATAACAAAGTCTCTTACAACAACATAGTTATCTTTGCAGGTAAAACCTGCAAAAGCAAGGATGACTTGGGCTTACTAAACATGAAATGAAGATTTTGTGATTTTCATGATATCATGCAGTACTTTTGTAAAATGGTTAGTAGTGGTGGTTAAAGTGGAAATATTTAGGTAGGGGAACTCTCACGTCCAGATGGTGGACCAGTCATTTCTAGAAGGTGGAACTCTCCTGTAGTAAACAATAGTGAAAGATGATTGAAGCGGTGGAACTGTCAGTTTTTTAAGAGGTGGTGGAACTGAGTTCCTGTGAGCTCCTGTTTAATTTAATCCCTGGTTAGGAGTATAAAACTGGCTAAACATAATTTATTTGGGCCCCAGTATTCAAATAGTTAGTGCAGCACTAACGGGGTTAGCGCTGCACTAATCCTCAACACCACTGCTTGAAGGGGTGGGGACCATACTCAAAAGGCCCTCAGTGCACCCTGCAAACCCGTCAGCATGACCGCACACAATATACTGCTGTGCCCATACAAATGAGGGATCCGCCATAAGTACGAGACGCAGCGGTATATTAATTGGTTTTGCAGGGTTAAACAGCCTCAGTTGCCACACTGTTTAATGTTGACGAAACCTTGCCCTTATCCCCACGCAATAGTGTGCCTCCCCAAACTGCCCATCCTGTCCGCGGTAGGTATATCCTTCTGACTTTGTTACATACATGTCTCAGGCTGGTGGTCTAGCAGTACCCCCACCCACCCAATCACCCATTCTGGCCACGCAAAGGTCAAATGGCCCTTACCTGATCAGGACCCACCTTTCCATTCACGGATGCCATTCTACTACATCAAAGACAGCAGCCGGCACAGCCCTCTGCTCACCACTTCAGTCAGCAGTCATCTGACAGAAATTCACGATAACTATACATACTATAGAATCAGCTGATATTTTAGCTTACACAATCGTGAATGCCTGTCAGACAGCAGCCAACCAAGGTGGTGAGCAGAGGGCTGTGCCAGTCGCCATCTCGGATGCCACATAACGGCATCGGTAACAGGGGGTGGGGGAGGGGGGTCCTGAACCAGCGGATCAGGTGGGGAGATGGTAACCTTTGGGGGCAGGGAGTCAACAGACCTCCAAACTAATACATATATATACATACATACACACACACACACACACACACACACACACACTTTGCAGAAACTTTGTTAATGCACTAGTTAGGGTTCAAGTTAATGTTATATAAGTAGGGAAATATTGAGTTAGGTTTTCCAACATTAACTCCCCAACCACACATCCCCCACCCTCCCAAACAGCAAAAGTTAAAAACATTAGGGGATTGGGTCACCTGAGTCATGGCAAATCAGTGGTGGGGTCTTCCTTAGGGTTGTCAACCCTAATGCTTATCCCTTCCCCCCAGCCCATAATGTGTGCAGGATGGGAGTCAGATCGATTTTCTTTGCTACAGGTTAAAAAAAAAAATCAACAAGGGACTAATTTTTTATTGCAGGGACATTCACATTCCAACACTGGGGATTAGGCACCCCAGTGTCGGGACACTGTTCAAGGAACGGTGCCAGGTGACCAGGGGGCAAGAGAAGCAGTACCAACAGTGGGCACCCCTGGTCCACTTGTACTGAATATAAAACTAAATAAACATTGAGAAGGGCAGGCACCTGGAGGGGAAGGGGGAGAAAGAAGTGGTACTGGTGGTGGGCACCCTGGTCCACTTAAATATTTTAATGAGACAGACAAGCAGATAGGTAGGGACTGATTGATAGAACAGAAGATCGCTGGCTCACTGCAGTACAACTCCAGCCGTGGCTTTAGAATTCAAGAAAGTCCTGCTGTTGTTATACAGAGAACACAGGTAAGTGGCTCCTCTCACTAAACTGCTTAGGTGAGTAAGAATGTGGATGTGAGTGGGGTCCTGAGTAGGAGGTCGGGTGGGGTGGGAATGGGATCAGACTGGTGAGGGACAATTTTCTTTGTTACAGGTTAAAAAAAAATCTAAGATGGGCAGTTTTCTTTATCATAGGGACATTTACATTTCAACACAGGGGATTAGGCACCCAACTGTCAGGCTAATATTAGGGAAACAGTGGAGGGGGCTGTTTAGGTGAGGGAGGGTATGTGTGGTGTGGTGGTGGGTGCTGAGTGGTAGGTTGGAGTAGGGGGTCAGACTGGCGAGGGACCGTTTTGTTACACGTTAAAAAAAAATCAGCAAGGGATGGTTTTCTTTACTGTAAGGACATTCACATTTTGGTATGGGACATTAGGCACCCCAGTGCTGGGCAACTGTTAGGGGAATGGGGGAGGGCAATCTGCAGTGGAGGAGTGGCAAGAGAAGTAGTGCCAGGAATGGATACCACTTATACTGAATATAAAAATAAAACATTGAGAAGGGCGGAAAAGGGTACCGAGTAGGAAATTCACTTGACAAATATAATAGATAGATACATACATACATACATACATACATGGATGGATGGATAGAAAAGGGAAAGGGACTGCTGGCTCACTGCTCCAACTTAAGCCAGCAGCACTACCCCAGCTGCAGCTTTAGAATTCAAGAAAGTCCCGCTGTTCTCATCCAGAGAACACAGGTAAATGGCTCCCCTCACTAAGTTGAACATCCTGGATTTTGGGGAGCCCAGAAAAGGTATTTTTGGCCAGTTTTCCTTTTTAAAAAAAGCACCAGAATCTAGCTAAACAGGTTCCGTTTAGCTAGGCTCAGTGGTTTGTTTTTAAAAATGTTTACGTTTTTATGTATTTTGCATGTTTTTTCATTCAAGGGGAAAAAAACAAGATGGTGGCTGTCATGGCATGAAAATATTTGTTCATGTTCTGAGAAGCAAGTGGTGGGAAAATAAAAACGGCCCTGTGACACAGAATTTTTTAGGTTGTATCAGACTGTTATCCCAAAACCGCTACTGAGCATGCTCTGAACAGGGGAAAAAACCTTTAAAATCCTTATAACTCTAGAACAGTTTAATATTTTTTTCACAAAACTTTTCAAAGGCATTCATTTGGCACAGCGCGTTTCTAGTTTCAGAACATTTCCATTCCACGTAGGCTGTACGTGACAGCAAAACCAAAAACCCACGTTACGTGTGGGGAAAAAAAATTAGACGTTTACAGGAAAATGACATACAGTAAGTGGATCTCAGAAACCGCATGAGCTGCTGTCATGAAACTTTCTATATATTTAGACCTTGCCGCTACACAATGCATGCAACATTTAAGCATATTTCAGTCAAATGCTGCCAAAGCTATTAAGGTATCAAGTTAGGGTTAACATAGAACTTTGCTCAACCCTAACTGTACTGGCGCCACCGCACCACTATAATAGATATATATAATGAGGTCAGGAAGATATATCTAATATGACCAGGATGGATGATGGGGTCAGGAACCATTAGACCACCATACCAAGACATATCTATAACGATGCCAGAAAGCTACCTCTAACGTGGACAGGACAGAAGCTCCAGGGCCACGCGTGAATGCTGATGAAGCCATAATGGCAAGCTAACAGCTCTTAGTGCGTTGCATGCCCAATGGGTTCATTAGCATGCTAGCACTGACTATGGCTCACAGGAGCCATGGTGCTATGCCATTTGGAATATGCTCTGCTATCTCCACTAGGCTTCCCTGTGGGATATATTCAGTCATGGGCTGTCTCATTAGTGCATAGCCACCATGCACTGTGCTGGCATGGCCCTATAGTTAGACTGTTAGCACGCTCCTGTCATAACATGCTAATTGTCTGAATATTACCCTGCGCTAGACATGCTCTAAATTTTGTGCAGTGCTCCTTTCTGTAAGGCACACTGGGACAGCTCTGAATATGGGGCTCTTGGTCTTTATTTGAACCAAAACTATGAAACAGTTGTAAAAGAGGGTTTTAATTTTTAAAAAGCAAAAAACCTCTGTTATTGATAAAGTTTCATAAGCGTCTATCAATATGAAAGTGAAATAGACATAGACAGAATGGAAGCAGTCCAGAGAAGAGCAACAAAAATGATATATGGACTGCACCACAAGTCTTCTGAGGAAATACTCAAAGAGCCAAACATCTAGTCACTGGAAGAGAGAAGTGAAAGAGGGGATATGATAGAGACATTGGATACAGGAAATTGTGTCGATGTTATCTTTTTAGATTTCTCGGAAGCATTTGATAAGCTTCCACATCTGGAACTGGTAAATACTTTAAAACAAAATGCATTTAATAATAGCATAATAAATTGGATAGAGGCCTGGTTGAGAGAGAGAAGGCAGAGAGTGATGATCTAAGGTGAAAAATCAGAATGGGCAGTGGTGACTAGTGGGATGCCTCAGGGGTCAGTTCTTGGACCATGTCTATTTAATATTTATGTAACCTCTTTAAAAATATCAAATAGGGATATTTGGGTAACAAAATTTGCAGATGACTGCAGAATTGAGCTATAGCAAATAACACAAAAACAAAAATGATATACAGGAAGTATTAAATAAGGTATATAACTGGACAAAAAAGTAAGCTGGAACTAAATAAAATAAATGTATAACCATGCATCTGGGTAAAACAAAAATAAAATAAACTATTCCTATAAATTGGATAATACAGTACTCAACAATACAAACGAAGAAAGAGATTTGGGATAATAATTAGTTCAGACTTAAAATTCAGTTCCCAGTGTAATAAAGTAATAAAAAAAGGGTAACCAGATATTAAACTGTATTTTGAGACATATATCAAGTAAGGATAGGAAGGTGCTGATGCCCCTTTATGGTGCACTGGTGAGACCAAACCTGGATTATTGCGCACAGGTTTGGGCCCCGTATAAAAAAACAGATATAAACAATATAGAAAGAATTCAGAGACGAGCAACAAAGTCAATTGAAAGATTAGAAAAAAAGACTTACCCAGCGAGACTGAGGGAATTGGATTTATATACCTTGGAGTATAGGAGAATTAGGGGCGATTGTTTACTTTTTAGAACTATTAAAGATGATTTATTATTATCAGAATTAGGGCTTGCTTGGAGAAAATCCAGATATGAACCTTTCAGTTTCAGTTTGAAGTTAAAAAATGGCAAACTCTACAACGCAAACATTGGTTTAGCAATAGAATTGTGTCTGGATGGAACTCACTGCCAATAGATGTAGTATCAAGCACAAACATGGACTCTTTTAAGGTTAAATTGGATCATTTCCTTTTGAAGATATAAATAACATTTTTGGCAAGCATCATGGACGAAAGTCTAAATAGCTTGAAATTACCTATGAACCTATGTTCAAATACCTTAGAGGAATAAACAGGGTACAGCAGGGGAGCATATTTTAGAGAAGAAAATGCACAAAGGGGACATAACATGAAGCTGGAGGGAGGGAGGGAAGCTTGGGGAATGCTAGGAAGCATTTTTTCACAGAGAGGGTGGTGGATCTATGGAACATCCTACCAGCAGAGGTGTGGCAGCAAAAACAATACAGGGATTCAGAAGTGCATGGGATAAGCATAAAGGCACCCTGCTGTACAGCAGAGCGAGGGAAAGGCAGTCCAGATAAGAGTAGGGATTGCCAAAACCAAGTAGGGAAATGGACAGACTAGGTGGACTGTATGGTCCTTATCTGCCAGCAGATTCTATGTTTCTATGTAAATGAAATTATATCGATATGCAGAAACTGTGATACAAAAACTATAGCAACATAAAAATCATTATATGTTTTATATACGCATTATGGGCTGGTTCCGTGCCTATCAGACTGGTCAGACTCAGTCCGTTCATACTGCTGACTTCCTGACCCCCCCAAGCAAGACAGGTGTCCCCAGGGATCTGTACTTGGTCCCTTCTCTTCTCTATTTTCCTAATCAATCGTCCTGCCGCTTGCTCCCCACCAGTATCCACATGTATGCACACGATACAGTCTTGTATATCTCTGGCACCCCTCCTCTGATGAGGCTACCAGACTTCAGCTTGACTTTGATAATGTTCAGCTGATTGCTGCTCACGCCAACATTTTCTGAACACCAAGATCATTGTCTCCATGACCTTGCAAAAGGCAGAGACTTTACGGCACCTTTCTCCCCACTTTCCACACCCTTGATGAGACAAAACAGGAGGATACCCTCCTTTAGGTATCTTGGTGTTTGGCTAGACTGGCACCTTGACTTTTCTGGGGTATCCAGTGATGACAGCGGCTCTAAATGTGTGACTATCAAAAGAGTGACTCATTTACAGTGTTACCCTGTTGGGCTATCCTGTAAGGGTAGTGAGGGAATGCAAAAGCAAGAGTAGGGATGAGTGCGGGAGGGTGACCAGAAGGGGAGCGATAGGGAAGAGACAGGGAGGGATAAGAAAGAAGGTTTGTGTGGGGTAGTATGCCGTGACACCACTGAGCTAGCCGCGTAGTGTGGTGGTGAGGGTGGCTAGCTTCGGTGCAGCAGGTACTGGATTTGGGGCTGTGGACTGGGGAATATTTTACTGCTGCCGTAATTTTTTTTTTTTTTTTTCAGACGGTCTCCCCCTCCCCGACATGCACCCCCTGGAGTTGGATATATTTAATCAGGAGGTTGCAGGGGCACAGCCCCCCCCCCCCACATCAATACTATTCTAACTTGCCGGATGTGTTGTTGCCAACAGTTGTACATTGCCATTGTGCTTTTCGGTGATGTACACTCGCTCTAATGGCGATTGCTCTTTTGCGATCGCCATTATGACACGGAACCCTTTTCTGGACATATGGATGCTACCATCAAAAAACTGCACCCCAAGTCAGGTGCATTATATAAAACTGTGATTGTATCCCACTGACTGCCCGCCAGCCTCTAGTCCAGAAAATGATCCTCCCCGTTTTTAACCAAGGAGATGTAGTCTACAGTGCTGCCCTCAAAACTTCCCTTGCCAGACTGGACACCCTCTATCATTCCTTCTGCCACTTTGCCCTCAACTTTCCTCCTCGTACTCACCACTACAATCTCTACCAGTCTCTCTCCTTCCTCTTCCCTTGATGACAGGTGTCGCTCACACTGTATCTCCTTTCTTTCTAAATTCTGGTTTGGCTCTCTCCCTTCCTATCTTTCCTCCTCCTTATCACCCCAATACCCCCACCCCCACCCTAGAGCTATGACTCTCGCACCATGTCAGTCCTTCCCAGGTCCTCCACCGCTGGCTAGTCTGTGTTTTCCCACCATTTCCCTAAACTGTGGAACTCCATTCCACTGGTAATCCACCTTGCCAGCCCCTCTCCTATGCGACTTTCTGTCCTCCACCTGTAACTGCCTCTAAGCTTCCTCCCCCTCTCACTATTTTGGCAGCTCTACATGGTGCACTTTCAGTTGAATTTTTGCCTGCTATGTGCTCAATTTTTGTATATATTGTTTATTTCTTTCATTGTATATATTGTAATTTTTTTTTTTGTTCATACAGCGGTTGCTCTGTTCTAGTTCCTCACCACCTCTTTCTACTCAAAGCAAATGTGATTCTTCTGTTCTTTGCTTTCCTGTACTTTAATTCTCTGTATTATTTTCCTGTTCCAGTGTATTTTGTATTATATTTATTGCTGTAATGTTGTTGTAACTCCATTCCCCCTCCCCCCAGGACGCACCTGGAAAAACAGGTTACTCACCTGTTACAGTAGTTCTAAGAGTGGTATATGTTGTTCATCCACACTGTTTGGCATATCCCTTTTCTCTTTAAATCTTGCCGGATGGTCTAAAAGCTGGCTCCTCCCACCCACCCGGGTGGTATACCCCTCGGCTCCACCCCTGATACCAGATCTTGCCCGCTGGGAGCAGAGGGTTGTGCATCGGAGTCGGAGGTTATGGGTCCGTGGATGAACAACAAATACCACCCTAGAACTGCTGTTACAGGTGAGTAACCTGTTTTCTAGGAATGAGGATATGTTGTTCTATCCACACTGTTTAGCAGACCCCTAGCAGTTCTCCGGGAAGAGGGAGGCAAGGCACATACCAACTACTTAAGGAACAGAGATTGGAGAACTGAGGCCCCAAAACCAGAATCCAGGCATGACTCTAGGTCGATGTGGTAATGAGAAATTAAGGTGTTTGATGACTTCCAGGTAGCATCCCTGCAGATATTCTGGATAGAGACATCCCTAGAAGCAGCCAACGACGCAGCGGTATGGCAAGTGGAATGAGCCCTTAGCCCTACGGGAGGCTCCCTACCCGCCAACCTATAGCAGAAATCAATGCAAGATGTAATCCATCTCCCAATAGTCTGCTTAGTTGCAGGTCTGTCAGGTGCGGCTTCAGTGTAGGTGACAAACAGCTGGTAAACCTCTCTTGGAAATTCTCCCGTACACTCCTTGTAATAAGACAGCGCTCATCTCAGGTCCAAAGTATAGAGCCTGTACTCAGCCTCTGAGGTGTAACTGGGGTAGTACACTGGCAAAGTCATCACCTGGTTCAGGTGAAACTCCGACACAATCTTCGGAAGGAACTTCGGATTGGGGAATAGGACAACCTTGTCCCTGTGGAAGACCATATAAGGAGACTCCACAGAAAGCACCTGGAGCTCCCCAATCCTTCTGGCTGACATGATAGCCACCAGGAAGGCGGTCTTCCATGACAGGTGTGGCATCTCACTCCTGTGCATCAGTTCGAATGGGTTGCCCATGAACTTTGCCAGTACCAGCAATAGATCCCATGGTGGTGGCGGTGGTGGTTCACGCACAGGAGGGGAAATATGGTTGAGGCCTTTAAAGAAACGCCAGACCAACTTCTCCTGTGCCACTGTCTGCTGACCGGCCTGCTCCCAGTAAGCAGAGATGGCTGCCAGGTGCAACTTAAGGGTCGTAGACTGAAGAACCCCTTTCGAGAGAGACCAAAAGTAGTTGATAATGCTAGACAGTGGACAGGACAAAGGGTTCAGGCCCTTGCCCTGACACTAAATGGAGAATCTCTTCCATTTGAGGGCATAGCATTTCTTGGTCATTTCCTTCCTGGATGCCTCCACTACAGTGAGGACATCTTCGGAAAGTCCCAAAGCCTGGTACTCTAGCTGCTCAGGAACCAGGCTGTCAGGTGCAGGGATTGAAGGTCCGGGGGTAAGACCTTCCCCTGATTGACTGAGAGCAGGTCCAGGCATGCTGGAAGATGCCTTGGGAGCCTGTTGCTGAGGCGCCTGGAAGAGGCCTTGAAAGCCTGTTGCTGAGGCTGACGAGATTGGGGTACCAAATTGGCGGGCCAGTCTAGTGCCACCAGGATCACCTCGTGCCTTGTCGCCTCCTGACCTTGAGGAGCACTTTGTGGATCAAGGGAAGTGGAGGGAAGCACAGAAGAGGCCTGGGGTCCATGGCCTCAGAAGACATCCCCTGCAGCGAGCCCTGCTGAGGGGAGCAAGCATGGAACAGCCCTAGCTGTGTGTTCTCCCTGGAGGCAAACAGGTCCACCTAAGGGGTGCCCCACTGGGAGAACATACTGTGTACTACCTCTGGATGGAGAGACCACTCGTGGGATGCCTCACCCACATGGCTGAGGGCATCTGCCAGTTGATTTGAGCCTCCTGCTACATGGATGGCTAGGAGATCTGTTTCCAGTCAGCTCACGAGGGTCCAGATACAAAGCACTTCCCTGCACAGAGGCTGGGAGTGCATGTCGCCCTGCTTGCTGACATAGTACATGGTCGTGGTATTGTCCTTCTGGACCTGAACCACTTGACCCTGAAGGAACAGAGTGAATGCAGTCAGCACCAGCCGAACTGCTCAGAGGTCCAGCAGGTTGATGGGTCCAGAGACTATGGACTCTGTGATTCCCCATGTGGGCACCCTAGCCCATGACAGAAGCATCGGTCATTAGGATGACTGTCCGGGTGGACAAATGGGATCCCCTCCTGCAGATGTTCTAGGACGGTCCACCATTGGAGAGCATCCATTATCTTCTGGGTCACAGTGACCAGCTGGTTGAAATGACCATGTCACTGAATCCACTAGCTGGTCAGCTCCTACTGAATGAGCGCATATGCCACCGGGCCCATTGGACTATAGAGGTGCAGGCCACCATGTAGCCCAGAAGTCGCAGGAAGTCCCAGGCAGGGCGCAAGTGCCTAACCAGAAACTATCTGGCAAAGGAGGAGAGAACCTCCACCCTGTCTGCTCGGAGCCTGGCTCTGGCCTCGCAAGAGTTGAGCTCTGCCCCAATGAAGCAGATCACCTGCGCTGGCACGAGTTCTGACTTGGCCTCGTTGTTCAGGAGATCAAGCTGGATGCAGGTCTGAAGGGCCAGATCCCTGGACCTATCCACCTCAGATCTGGAGAGACCCGCTATGTGCTAATCGTCCAGATAGGGGTACACTCTGACCCCTCGACACTGAAGATGGGCCGCCACCACTGCAATACATTTGGTAAAGACCCTGGGGGCCGATGACAGGCCAAACGGCATGGCTTAGAACTCGTAGAGTGCTCCCTCTGCTCAGAAGCAGAGGAACATTTGGTGTGACGGACAGATCCAGATGTGGAAGAACATGTACTGCAGATCCAGGGAGCAAAACCACATGTTCTCCTCAAGAGATGGTATGATCTGAGACAGAGTTACCATCCTAAAGATGCAAGACCTGAGAAACTGGTTCAGGTCGTGCAGATCTAGAATGGTGCACCAGCCCCTCATCCGTTTCGGGACCAGGAAGTACCTGGAAATGAACCCTGGGTCGACAGGGGGATCCGCAACTCTGATCACTACCTCCTTGCGGAGGAACTGGGTAATGTCTCAGTGAGCTGACTGACTGTGCATAGATACCATCTCCTCCCGTGGGGTGTGGGCTCGGCTCGGTGGGTACTGCTCGAATCCCAGAGGCAGCCCCTGGCTGACCATTTCCAAGACCCACCTGTCCATTGTGACAGTGGACCAGGTGGAAAGGATGTGGTAGAGCCATCCCCCCATGGGAGGACCCAGAGTGGGTGTGACGGGTATGGGTTGGCAACCCCCACCCTGTTACTGCACAGACTTGGAGGAGGGTCTGGCCGAGGGACTGCCGGACCTTTCCTCTGGGCTTATGGGTCGCTGAAGCCCCTGACTTAGGCCAAGGGTGCCAAGATTGAGATGTTGCTGTTGCTGCCCCAATTGAAACTGGGGCTGCTTGGGCAATAGGGGTAGCAAGCTGAAAGGACTTTCTTTCTGCTTTTGGAACCCTGAGGTTCCTTCTGGGCAGAAATAATGGAGTCCAAGGTGGCACTAGACTTCCTGATGCACTGGAGGTGATCATCAACTCCTGGACCAAATAAGTCAGTATCCAGGATGGGAATGTCCGTCAATTTGTGCTGAGTGTCTACTGTGCAGGTCGAGACCCTCAGTCAGGCCCTGCGGTGTATGGTGACTGCGGCCGCCACCGAGTGAGCACAAGAATCCCTGATGTCCAGAGCAGTCTGGAGTAGCTGTTTGGCAACAGCCCGACCCTGGTTGTGGACCTGTTTGACTGTGGTCTGGAGGTCCAAGGGGAGATGAGGGAGGAACTCATCTAGACAGCCCAAGAGGGCATAAGAAAAATGCGCCATGATGATGGCTGAGCTCGCTTGACGAAGGCCAAGCAAAGAGGCAGCATAGACTTTCCTGGCAGAATGGTCCAGTTTCCTGGACTCGTTGTTAAGGGGGGTCTATCAGTGTCTCCCGAATTACCTGAGCGCCAAAAAACAGATTCAGTCACCAACCCCTCAGCCGAGGGGTGCTCTGTGAATCCTGAAAGGGAGCTGATGGGAACTGCATACTTGTGGGCCATCCAGGCTGAGTGCATCCACAGCTCCAAGGCCAGGCCAACAATGGCTTCGGCCACAAGAAAGGCCTCTGTCAGGGAATCCCCTCTCTTCAGGATATCTGTTAGGGGATATTCGGCCCATTTTTGAATGGGCTCCAAGTGCATCCCCGTACATTCAGAGATGAGACAGAGGATGTCCATGAAGGACGTGAGACTTTTGCCCGTCGGACTCTTAATTGATTCATTGTCGACGGGCATAAATGCAAGTCGGAGTCCTCTGACTCCGGGTAGATCAGCCAAACACCATGCCACCTTCGACCCACCGGGGGCGGTCAGGAGTGACAGTGACAGACAGCATCTGTGGAAGGCCCTTAGCGGGCAGAGACTCCTTGGCCTGGAGCCCTGGAGAGAGGCTGCTTAGGTGGCGGTTCCGTCGGAATTGGTGGAGAGGCCGGTTTTGGCCGAGCTGGGAGGGTCTTTGCCGGCTCTGCGGGTGGAGGGATGGTGTCGACTGGCTCCGGAGGAGTCGGCGTCTGCCTGGAGGGCAACAGCCAAGTGATGGCTGACATGGAAGCCAGAGTCGACTTCAAACCTGCCAACATCAACTGTTGCCACATTAGGTCCTCGCAATGCCGACGCATTTGCATCGAAGCCTCTCCTCTTCAGAGGAAGATGAGGATGAATGGTGGCGGTGCCGCTTTTCAGAATGCCCTGAATGGCATTTGTGAGATTCGGCCTGTCGGTCAAAGGTGTCCAAGACCTCTGGGGAGAACTGCGACTCATCCAGGTCAGGGACAGGGACCATGAAGAGGTTCCCAGCAGGCTGGGTCTCCTCCTCAGTAGGTCCGGTCAGGACCGGAGTCCTGAACAAGGAGTTGTCGGCCTCATCAAGTAACAATGGGTCGATGGGGTCGATAATAATTTCGACCAGGTCGTCATCCTTTGTCTTAGCCAGCTGGCCTGATGGCAGTACCGTGAAGCCAGCAGCCGAGGCTGCAATTTTGACTCAAGTCAAAACAGCAGATTCCTGGGACCAAGACCTCTCTTGATCCCAAGAACGTAGTCGATAGGACGATTCCTCTCTTGACTCCTTATCCCTTTTACAGGAGCGGGAGAGGTGCGCGCCCGACGGGCCCTCCCCCTTGGTCGTGAGAGACTGGCACTACTCCTTGAAGGAGCCTGAAAAGGTAGAGCCCAATTTGAGCGGGACAAAGACCAAAACAGAAGAGGACAGATCAGCGGCCCGAGCTGCCTCCTCCACAAAAGCCTTCACCTGCTCTAGTTGTTCAGCAGACCCTGCAGCCGCGAAGACCGCCTAATGGGCCTCTTTAGATTTGACTGGCGGGTTCTGTTTCTCCGGTCGACCGAGCTGTACCCGTGCAAGACAATCGTCCAGCACATCAGGCTGAAACACGAGACAGAAGTTGCAAGCCTGGGTGTCATGAGCATGGCCCAGGCAGTAGACATATGAGGCGTGTGGGTCGGTACGAAACATTTTCTGCCCGCAAGGGCACCGGCGAAACCCAGGCGAGGACTTGTCCTCCATTGCGTTCACGATCACAAAACGATGCGGAGAAACTCAAACAAGTTTAAGTTTAGGTAAGTAATCTGATGATTTGTTCGCCAGTGCCTTCTCAATGTGGGAGTGGTAAAGAGGGAACCTGAATCTTCCAGCGGAAAGGAAGATCTGATGTCAAGGGATGGAGCCGAGGGATATACCACCTGGGTGAGTGGGAGAAGCCAGCTTTCAGACCATCCGGCAAGATTTAAAGGAGAAGCGGACGTGCCAAACAGTGTGGATAGAACAACATATCCTGTTCCTAGAAACAAGCAATTCTCTGCTCAGTGTGCCTTTCCTGGTGAAACTTTTAAATAAATAAATAAAAATACTGATACAGTACAATGATAAAGAAAACGATGTGTGTCATTAGAATGATCAACACGCATCAACTAATGGAAACTACATCGCAAGGGTATGTCTGCTGAACCACCAATGTTACTTCCATAAAAACTGACCCATCTCTAGTGTTAGAGATTCAACATTCCACAGTGCCACCACTGCTTCCTGTGAGAGCTTGTTTTAGAGGTTTATTACTGTGAGTGATAAATAACATGTTTCCTCATGTTGTCTGTACTTCTCCCCCCAAAGTATGGAGTATGTTCTCTATTTTGACTGTTCTGAATAAACTCAACAAGTTTACAACAATCCACTTTGTTCATCCCTTTTGAATGTTTTTCTTCTTATAGCTGTTTGGTCCCCATCACCTTCCCCCCATAAAGTAGCAACAGAAACACATAGGTATTTTGTACAGTTTTCTCCCCTGACCCCACCCAGAGGCCCGGGCACGGTGTGCTAGCGTGTGGAGGCACCTGCTCACCCCATGGTGCCAGCTCAGCCCTTCCACCTCCAGTAACTGTTTGCCGCCCCCTCTGCCCACGCTACCCACTGGACCGCCACCCGTGGGAGGGAACTGTGAGGGGCGCCAACCCACCCACACCACCCTCGGGAGAGGAGAACTTCCCATCAGCATGCTCAATCCTGTTCCCCCACCCCAAGCTGGCACCCTGACAACCTGAGGTCATAAAACATAGACGTTGATGGCAGATAAGGATCGCAAGGTCCATTTCTTTTTCTATCTTATGAATGTGCCATCGCGCATTTGCTCTGTCAATGGCCTATCAAGTCATACTTATCTGTCTGCTCCTTATGCCTATCCCATGCCTGTTTGAAGCCCTGCACTGTATTCATAGCCACCACTTCCTGAGGTAGGCCATTCTATGCATCCACCACCCTTTCTGTGAAAAATAACTTCCTCACATTACCCCTTAATCGGCCTTCCTCTAATCTCATGCTGAGTCCTCTTGTCCTGCTATTTTTCTTATATTGAAACATGTTAGACTATTTCACCTTGTTAATGCTCTTAAGGTGTTTGAATGTTTTCATCATATCACTTCTCTCCCTCCTTTGCTTTAGGGTATACATATTGAGTTCCATTAATCTGTCCTCATATGTCTTCTGATGCAGTCCCTGCACCATTTTGGTTGCCCTTCTCTAGACTGCCTCAGTTTTGTTAATGTTCTTGTGAAGGTGTGGCCTCCAGTACTGCATGCAGTACTCCAGATGGGGCCTAACCAGTGTCTTGTAAAGACGGATTATCACCTCCCTCTTATGACTTGTGATACCCCTACTAATACACCCCAACATCCCCCTAGCCTTACCTACTGCTTTAGTGGTTTGCTTGGATGATTTCAGGTCATCTGTGATGATGATGCCCAAGTCTCTCTCTTCCCTTGTGACTGCCAGCAACTCCCCTCCCAACCTATAGGTGGCTTCAGGGTTTCTCTTCCCTGTGTGCATGACCTTGCACTTCTTTGCATTAAACCCCAGTTGCCACTCTTCCGACCATTTTGCCAGTTTATCCAGATCTCTTCTCATTCTGCCCACACCATCTGGATCATCTACTCTGTTGCAGATCTTGGTGTCATCTGCAAACAGACAAACCTTACCCTCCAGTCCACCTGCAATGTCACTAATGAAGATATTGAAGAGGACTGGCCCCAGGACTGATCTCTGAGGTACCCCACTTGTGACTTGCATCTCTTCTGACTGTATACCGTTCACCACCACACTCTATTTTTTGCCTGTCAACCAGTTTGCCACCCAGTTGACCAACTTCTGACCCACTCCGAGCCTACCCAGGTTATTAATCAATCTTTTATGTGGAACAGTATTGAAAGCTTTGCTGAAGTCAAGGTAGGCGACATCAACTCCCCCCCCACCTTGGTGCACCACTCTGGTCACCCAGTCAAAGAAATCTATGAGACTAGTGTGACAGGACCTTCCTGTTGTAAACCCATGCTGTCTTAGATCCTGTGCTCCTACTGATTCCAGGTGTTGCACTATCCTTTCCTTAAGGCGTACCTCCATAATCTTGCCCACTACTGAGGTAAGACTGATTGGTCTGTAGATCCCTGCCTCCTCCCTGCTACCATTCTTGTGGAGCAGGATCACATGAGCCCTTTCCAGTCTTCTGGGACCTCCTGTGCTCAGAGACTTACTAAACAGTTCTGATAATGGCTCTGCTAGTTCCACCCTTAGCTCCTTTGGTACCCTGGGATATATGCCATCAGGTCCCATTTAAAAGACAAAGAACCTCTGTGCGCAAGCACTGAGGCAATGATTACCCCAAAGGGCATTTGGCAAGGAAGCCAAGTTTCAAAGAAGTACAAAATCAAACATACTCCCACAATGCAAAGCATCGTGGGCTGCATATGCAAATCACCACGGAATATTATGCTGGTTCAACTTTAAGCAGAAATGCATGGTGCCGAAAGGCCTCTCACATAGTTTGCAAAGGGTGCCAACAGAAGACATAGACATTGCCTTGTCCACCCTGAGTTTATTGAGCTCTTGTAGGACCCTTTCTTTTGTGAAGGGACTAGTGCACACCTCCCTCCCTCCCCCCGTGTCCATGGTGCTGAGCTGTGGGCCCTGCCTTACCTTCTCTTCAGTAAATACTGAGCAGAAGTATCTAGTTAGGATAGATGATTTCACATGGTCCTCCTCCTCACACAACCCCTTATCCCCTTTGATCTTAGCAATACCCCCTCTGGACTGTCTCCTTTCACTAATGTATCTACAGAAAGTCTTGTCACCTTCTTTTCCTGTTCATGCTAGTGTTTCCTCGGTTTGGGCCTTTGCCTGCCTTACTGCCTTCCCTGCTTCCCTTAGGGAAGTTTGGTATGACTCCCTATATTCATCCCACTGCGTTCCCTCATATTTCCTGAAGGCCAACCTTTTGGCTCTGACCTTTTCTGCTACTGTTTTTGAGAATCAAAGTGGTCTCCTTCTTTTTTTGCACTTCCTTTTCTCTCTAACACAACGGGATGTTGCTTCAAGTATTGCATCCTTAATGCTTGCCCACTTTCCCTTTACCCCCTCACCTGTATTTCTTCTTGCCAGGGCTAGCTTAACTCTGTTGGTCATCTTATCAAAGTCAGCTCCTCTGAAGTCCTATATCCCAAACCCAGGTCGCCAGAGTAGCGCGAGGTGTGGCGTCCAGTGCCTCAACCTTCAGCGCCACCGGCCGGCTTATCGCTTTTGGAATTTTAAATACTGAAATCATATTCTCCATGGGCCTTCTTTTTCCTAAAGAAAATAGCCTAAGAAGAAGAAGAACTAGCATTTACTGTCTATGGCGCTTTCATACACATTGTATCCCAAAGCATTTTACAAGTGATAAGAATCTGGTAGTGAAGTGACTAAATGGGTAGTGGCAGCCATTTCATACATTAGCGCTACATGCACAGCGATCACACACACACAGCCTTGAACAACTGCGTGAACCGGTTTATGTGAAGGGGAATGCTGGCCAGGACACCAGGAGAAATTCTTACTCTTGCAAAAGTGTTTTTTTTTGCTTTGTTTTACTTCCACCTGGAAATCCTACTAAGAATGGGCATAAAGGACCTCAGTTTGACGTCCTCATCCAAAGGATGGAACAACATATGGTATAGCATCCCCTAGCCAGTGTTTATAGTACGAGTACAATCCCAGTGTAGGACAAGAACCCATATCTCCGGACACTTAAACACCTCATGCACAGTTTAACCCCTCTGTAACCTTTATTATTTTAGTTGCTCTCTCTGTACCTTTTTAATTGACACACTATCCTTACAGCTTGTTTCATGGATAGAGTTCATGCTAGCCAAGACACTGGTGTGATTCCCTACTGCTACAAAAAGTGACATAGGATCTTTAACATCCAGCTGGACAGCCACCTGAGTAGGGCAGAAGGGTCTTCAGTTTAATTCTCATGTGACGAACAGCACGACACAACTCCAATAGTGCAGCATGTCCCTTGGTACTGTGTTGCATTATCAGCACCGGACAGAAGCGCAAGCCCTTGGTGTGATGCATGAGCCCATGACCTTAACACAGTAATTTAAGGTCTGCACCCCCCCCCCCAACACACACACTTCATCAGCAGGAACTAACAAGAATGCTGTGCAACATGCTAACAGTCTAATTTCTAAGGATTCTCTGCCCACCCTACTACCCCCATTGCCCTACAATTCTCTTTACAAGCAGAAATTTGCCCAGGCTTACCTTGAAAGCTGGTACTGTTTTCATGCCCATGGTCTCCACTGGTAGGCTGATGCACAGGTTCACAGCCTTCTGGGAGAAGAAATTCCTCCTAACGCTGCCTCATTATTTACCACCTTCGAGCATTAGGGCATAACACTGTATTCTGCTGGAGTGCACCCGATCAAACATCTCCATCTGTTTGACCTTTCTGATGCCCCTTAGAATGCAGAAGACTGAGATCATGTCCCATATCATGACCATGATATGAGACTGTGACATTAATATGATATGAGATCATGGTTATTTATTTTGTGTTTACCGGGTAGGGTGCACTAGGTTAGTAAATGACTATTTACAGGTACGACCTGGGAGACTGTAGAGGTAAGGAACAACAGGCGTCAGCGGACCTGGCATGCAGTGCAACATAAAAATTTGAGACACAGGGTATCACAGTTTTATGTAACAGAAGGATAAGGCTCAGTGAGCACAACACAGATAACACACCCAAACAAACAACCAGGAAGGGAGAGTTTGACTGAACGCAAATCCCAGGTTGAGAGTATGTCTGGCTGAACACAGAAGTGAGCTGAATAAAGAATTCAAGGTAACATCCACTCCATGAGGCAAATTATAGACACTTCCTAGTACACAGTGCATGAGGGATGTCTGGATACTGACATGAACAGAAACAAGTGAACGATCCTTTAAGTGTTTCTAGAGTATGAGATCATACTGTAAGAGATCATGACCTTGATATGAGTGACCTTGTCACACTGAAGCCAGAATCATATTTATTATTTAGCCAGGATAGCCCACATGATACATAAACATCTAATTTTCAGTAAGGTCCTGTTCTAGCCTTTTTTTACAACTGGTAGGGCCTGAAGCACATGGCAGTCAAGTGACTTGCTCATGGTCACAGAGCGAGGTTGTGGTTGGGATTTAACTAGAGGTCTTCTGGTTCCCAAGCCTGACCACATTGCCTGAATGATATCTACCAAATCAGACTGGCACATAAGACTTGACTAAAATCAGGGGTGGATGAAATTATTTGGAATCACAGTAATACACCCCTTCCCCCAAGGAAGGATGTCTCCAATCGGCTTGCATCATTCATACAAAATTCTTGGAGATCTGAGCCACTATGGATCTGAAACAGAATTGAAGCATGGGGCTCGGATTCAGACACAGGGTGGAGGGTGGGTCTGAGACTCTCTGACTTGGATAACCCAGATCTTTCAGGTCAAACTCCTGGAGATCTAGAGTGGTATCTGAACCTGGTCACAACTTCCTTGCCCATCCCTAACTAAAACCCACAATCGACAAAGTCATGTTCCTCAAGCTGTAGCTTATAGTGTAGCTCAATGACTAGAGAAGGAAAGTGGTCTTACTGAAGACAGTGGGCAGCTTTAAGAGGGGCTGATAGGAATAAGGGAAACTATGGAACTGACCAGGGGAGCAGGGTTAGTGGCATATGTTAGGACCCTGCAAAATGAGCAGACTCACTAGACCAAATGGCCTTCTTCTGCTGGCTCTTAATCATATGTTCGTATGTAAAATGCACTCAAACTAAAAACAGTTTTGATTTACAAACTGAAAGACTAATCCACTAAAGCAGTTCCTCTTTGGCCTAGTGGTTAGAATGCAGATCTGTGAAACTGGACTTGTGAAAATTCAGGGTTTGAACTCCACAACTGCTAACTACTATATGCCTCTCCATAATCACTCCCTAGTTCTGTGCTTTGATCCTCCCCAGAGTGCAGAATAATGTCAGCAACATTCTCTCCCTCTCCTGGATTGCAAAACACTTTGGGATACAATTCTTATGAAAGGTGCCAAATATAACTAAATTCTATTCCTGAAGCAACGAGGATACTGCGTCTTTAAGAAAGAGCTACTGCGCTATCCAGCAGTACAGGGAGTCATTAAAATTTACAAGAGTAATCCAAACTCCTAAACACAGTTCTTGGCTGCAGTGTCAGCAACATCATGCCAATAGCATCTTAAGCTAATGACCGACAGAAAACCAACTCCTGGAAGTCATAGAGAGTCAGACTTCTGCATAACTGGATGAGGATAAGACACAAAGAAAGAAAGGAAAAAGAGAAATAACAGAGGACAAAAAGGAAAAAGAAAAGAAAGAAAAGATTAAAAAAAAAATGAATAAAAAAATAAACAGAGGCACTGCAGAAAAGAGAGAGTTCTTGGGCAATAAACCACAATGGCCAAGACACACAGATATAAAACTGGAGGACTGTCTGTTTTTGAACACATTTAGAAACTGCAGAGCATTTTAATGTGTGGTCTGAAACCACATTCTTGTTTAAGAATCAGCAGGTTCGCATGGATTACAAATTTAAGATTTTGGGGACAACGACACAACACAATGATTTTGCAGAATTTAGGAAAACAAGCCATTAGGTGAGCTGTGGTTTTGTAAGTGAAAGGATCAAATTTCTCACTTTGTCTGGTACACATCCTCTGTCTGAACCCTCTTGCTTTTTATATAATCAGAGGAAAGGGACAGTTAATTAGGAACATGGTTGGTACAGTAGGTATATTTAGCTTTGTACTGCAGAGTAGTATGGAGCCTACAGATCACGGAGTTCAGTAACAGGTTTCCCAGAGGGCTCCTGAAAGCCTGACAAACTGAAGCAGGTCGGGATCCAGTGCATAAAGTGTACAGAAAAAACGTCAGGGTCTCTAAGGGTCATAATTGTAAAAGATGCATGGATTGCTACTGTGAAGTTCATTTTCCTTCATATTGTGGAATTTGCCTTTTCAGTACTAATCGGATTTTCAATAAAAGAAGTCAGGCAGGCATAAAACATGTAGATATTGTAGAAAACTGAGGGGCAAAGGAATGAAGGGGTCATATTGCCCTCTTGAAGTCATGGTAAGGCAAAACAAAGAGTAAGGACCCTGCTTTAAGACTGTAAGACGCCCCCTCAAATCCCTCAACAATTTTTTGCTGGGTCTCAGACCTTGAGAGATATGGTCCACTTTAAGCCCTGTCTGGGTCCACTGAGGGATACTGATGGACTGGTGCTTGGTACTTACTTATGAAAGATCACCTTCAATGTGTTGATATCCCAATGTATAAAGCTCCTAATGGACTGGGCTTTGCTTTTCAGACTTTTCTCCCCTTATGCCCCATCCTGCCTCTTTGCTGATGGAGGGCTTCAAGCAACTCCAGGCACCAGGTTTAATTCTGGTAGAGACGCTGGCCCAAGAACACAGCAGCAGGAGTTCCGCCTGTCATGCTGGCGACCAGTGGTTTGAGTCATGTCATCAGTGCAGGACAGCAGGAGGTAGATATGCATTCCACAGGACATTTTCCATCTCCAAGATGAGGAATATGCCTGTTCCCGCTGCACACCTGTCCTTTGATAACCCTAGGAGGCTGGAGATGACGAGATAGTGAAGCACAGGCACCCGGTGGCAGAAGTGACATGCAGGTTCATCTTCTAAGAGTCAGTAGGGAGGGAATTAGGTGAAAAGGATCCCTGGTGGCAGATGAAGCCCCATTCGACATCCAAATTGTGTTAACCGTGACTTCATATCGTGGGGTTACAACAGCTGGATTTCACCTCTGCCACATATGAGGAAGAAAATCAGTTACTCACTGTAACAGAAGACCTCTGAGAGAATATCCTCCACTGGGCCACACCTTTAGAGCGGTAAGCCACTGGCAGCAGGACCACTCAACCTTTGCTTGCTAGGACCACCCAAGATGACTTGCAACACTGGCACCTACAGTATATAACTGGGGTGGCCTCTATTGCTCCCTCAGTGCCCTTACGGAGATATGCTCAGATGGCCTCTTACTGAGGAACCAAGAAGTTTTTCAACTTGCATTTGAAAATTGCAAGAGTGAGAATCATGACACTGTGAGGAGAGATCCACAGGCAGGGGCAGCCACTGTGGGGGCTTAGGAAAAGACAGAAAATTGGTGAGATAATCTAGGACAAGGCCATTAGGGATCTTATAAGCTAGGAGGCCAATTTTTAAAGGAGAACTACTGGCAATTCTGAAGCCCCGACTGATGCACAGGTCAGGGCTTCACTCTTCCAATTCCACCTGCATTTACCATAAAAAAGGCAGCATTTAATTACCTTACTGCTCGTATAATTCAGTTAAGCCCCCGGTGCAGCCAGCATATTTAATAATGGCACTCTGCACTGGTCCGATCTCATGCCTATTAACGTAAGATGACGAGCCACCTCCCCTGCCATACTGGTGCCCCCATGTACGGAAAGAACCCAATGTCTGTATCTCGGGTGCCCATCTGTATTTTTACACGCTTTGCCTAAATGCTATGTGTATATCTGCATACATCTGTTCATAAAAAGAGAAGTTGCAAGTGCAGTGAAAAAATAGCCTGCAGTGCTTTCTCCAAGTGTTGTTGAAAAGGGTGGAGCACCAGGCATGCCCATACTATATGGTGATGTGTTGCTCTGGGTTCCGCACATGCTTGCCAGCAAGTCAGAGGGGGAGCGGTACCTCGGTGAACCTGCTGTAGAGGTGTCAGGAAGCATCTGATAAGGCATTTGCAGTTACATTCCCTCCAAGCAAATGAGCCAGTAGCTTTATGCGTGGAGAGGTATATCTCTCACCACTGCCCCAGAAAGACAGGGTTCGATAGCTCTTTGTTCCCTTTTTCTAGGGCTTGGGGCCGAACCTGGGGGTCCTCAGTTTGGAGGTACGAATGTAATTTTGAGACAAGATGAAATCCCAGTGTACCTCTTGTAGCCTCAGAGAGGAGTGATAGAAGGAGAGAGGGTTGGGGGGGTACTGTTACAGTCTCAGGAGGTAGGCTCATTTGCAGGTATCTGAATAAATCAGATTATGTGAGTCCAAGCAAGTCCTCGCATGGTCTGGAAATGGTCAACTGCCAGACTTTGTAGGAGGAGAAGAAGGTGTCGTAACTCAAGCTGGTGGCACCGTCTATAGCCAGTGTCCTGTCTAGCCAGAGCAAAGTCCAGATGGAGGTGCAATGCTAAGAACCAAATAAATTTTCACTCCAATTCATGCTGGTGGAGGATACTGTGATATAACTGACAGGACTATGTGAACATACGGCGAGCTTATTCCAGTACGTAAAGGAAGTGTCCCTGGTAGGAACAAAGCCTCCTCTGGAGAGAAAGAGGGAAAGGCAGACCTTTCAAGATGGACCCATTGCTGGGTGGGGGAGTTCTGTAACCAGCAGAGTATAACCTGGAGCTGAGCCACCTCAGGTGTGGGAGACCTAGGCCTCCCTGCTGTTTTTATTTGATTTATTTTATATCTAGGATTACAAATACCTTTGAGCAATGCACTCTTTTACAAAGGTTCCACGTCAAACTTGTGCAACATCAATTAATACATCAAAATACAGCAGAAACGGGTTACAGTGCAAATAGCAGGGAGCATGTCAAAAAAGGGGTGTAGTACAGTTAAACCAAGGGAACAGTACAAACACATATAAGCTAGGTGTCACAGGAAAAAAAACAGGAGTAGCTAAGATGGGTTACAATTGTGTGCAAAAAAGGATACCACATAATAAAAAGAAGGAGGCAGGTAGGCCTTGTCAATCATGGAAGAAAGAGTAGTTATCAGCGGGGAATAGGAACAGAAAAGAGGGGGAGAGGAATATGAGAATAGAGGGCGAGGGAGGGGGAAGAGTAGGTGGTGGTTGAGAGTGACAAGTAAGTGCTGGACAAAACTAGAGGAGCAAGCTTGCGAGTGTCAAGGATAAGGCTGCAAAGGAGAGGGGCGCATGTTAGAGGAAGCAGTCACAGCTGTTTTCAGCTGAAAGGTGCCACCGTAGCTTGCTACCAAAAGGTCCAAGAGTGGTAGCAGAAGTGATGTCGTCATGTAGAGCGCTGATCCAAACAGGTGCTCTGTATGCAAATGATCTTTGCCCCTGTTGAGGTAAGCAAAGACAGAACATTTTATTCTCAGCAGTTTACCATTCCACGTGTACCTGGATATCATGTGTTTCCACTGAGCCCAGGTGTATTTGATGACGAATAAGGAAAGGAACTGAAAAAGGTAAAGATATTTCAGAAGAGTCATCATTTTGAGAGGTGTTACCTGCCTTTCAAGCAAGAGGGGTAGAACATTCCACTTGTGCAAGTCTTGCTGGACTTGGTTCTGTAAGGGGTGGACATAAGCCATATACAGATACATAGCTGATCAGGTAAGCATTAATCCATGACAAAGGAGGGCTCTACTAGGGAATTAATGCCTGTTTTTTTTTTGGGGGGGGCACAAGGTCGCAGGCCGAGTGCCTCCAACCACTAACCAGGCATTAATTCCTAGTAGAGCCACTCAATCGAGTGGATTAATGTGCTTGTACATGGCAAGCACGAGGTAACTACTGTTACAAGTGAATTAAGGGTGGGAAACAAATGAAGAGCAACTGACGATATTGCTTAATACAATATTTTATGCTCTTCAAGTCTGCACTTTTGACTGACTACATAGGCAATGTAAACGTTCGACTGTGCGCGTGCACATTGAATACTGTATATATACAAACATTGTGAGTGCAGTTTTAATAAACCTTGCAGCATTATGTTTTCTATAATAGGAGGAACAAAGATAACATTTAGCTCTGTTTATAAATACAGTGTTCTGGTCACTCGTTTTGTTCATTTTTATTTAACATTAAGTAGTGCATTATGGGTAAAATACGAATATCTGTGTAACCCCTAGATGGCGCTATCCCAGGGGCTACTACCCCTGCCTGATTTGCCACTAACAGGTTGAGGGGCCTGGATCCAATGGCGGGTGCCTCCACCCAGAGGTCAGGGTTTGCAATAGTTAAACTAACTTGGTCACAGCCCTCTGGGACACTGCAACCCCCTTCTTCCCACTAGTGGCCCACACAATATATCAGAATTACCTTCACAGTATACACTTACCCCCAGGTCTGGTTCCGCACTGGGACCTCCTGTGAAATGAGATACAGTGCAACAATCACAGTACAGTACTTTAACATAGACAAATACCTCAGGCAGTATAACTTTGCTGAAAACAAGCAGCTCTGATTTATTTAGGGGATATAACAAGGACAGGGGAAATCAGGTTAATTAGCTTATCACTCTAATAATTCTATTTATGGCTCTGTGCACAGGCTATCCCTTATCAGTTACTGTCCCTGGGCACCAAGCCCAGTGGCTAGTCCAAACCGTGGCAGCTGGTAGGGCCCTTTCACACAGAGAAAAGGAGAATTAAACAGTCAGCAGTACAGTAATTCCATTTGGATTTAATGTGGCAATTCAACAGGAGGCGACCCTGAATTAGTACTCACGACCTCCAAATAAGATAGGGTCCTTCAATGTCAGCAGGCTCACTTGAGGTACAAACCTCTTCACACATTTATATAAAAGAAAGCACTATACCAGGCAGGCTGCATCTGTATCCCGATCGCAATTACTGCACAATACCCGGAGAACACACAGCAGATTCAGTTCCTGACAGACAGAGTGCAATTTTAGCAATTCCTCCAGTCTTCTACAGGGTGAGCCTGGTTTCTACTCTTCAGAGATCCTTTGATTCTTTTCACAGGACGGATTCAGTCCTAACAAGCTGTTACACAAGCTGCAGACCGAACTCTGGGCCTTACACATTTTTGACTAAAACTGCACACTGAAAAAGCACAGGGCTCCTTCCTTCTTCACTGCCAAAGCTCAACTGAAACTCCAACCCGACAAAACCGGCACTTCCTTTGAGTTCCTCCCAGTTCTTGACTGGATTGGCTGTCACTCCCAATAGACTGCTGCTGTTGGTCCAAAAGGTGCTGAAGTCTAAACTACATCTCCCAGAGTCACTGCTCATACAATCTCTTGTGGCTGGCTCAGATTATGAGTCCAAGTTCTGATTCTGCCAAGGCACCATTTTAGAGCTAGCTTACCCCACACTGATTGGTCCAGTTCAGCAGTTCAAAACTAGAATGGGGAACTAGCAGACACAGTTCTGACTGCAAAGAAAGCAGGTTAGACAAACTGTAATTTCATTATTACTCTAAATAATTTCTGGCAAACAGTTACATCTTTCAGATAGGTTCCTTTGCACTCCTAGTGACTGCAAAATGAAGTGAATTACAGCAGCTCGAGTGGTACTCAGAGAAGCACACAGTCCCCCATACAAACTAATTATGTCTGCAAGCAGACAGCTCTTAAAGAGACAGTACCAGAGGTTCTAAAAACACTCACTGATAAATGGCTTAAATGCCAAACACCATTCAGGCTTGGAGCATTCAAGCAAGCTCCTGGAAGTCTTTTGGGAACCCCCATTTGCAGGGGGGTTACACCCTTCCTGGCCTGGGAAAGCTTGACGTCCGCGTCAAGCAAGTACCCCCATAAGTTTCAACTGCAACCATATACATTTGCATTAGGCTCGCACATGTAATCATCAGTCAATATATCATTTTACCAAGAACACATTTCTGAAACATTGCAGTACGTCCACTTTACACAGCATTACACACATTGTACCATAACTCAAGTTATTACCTCTTGTACATGAAACCTGAAGAGGGGGCCCTTCCTATCAGTTACCTTGGGGCTGGACGGGGCAAGGGCACCATACTTAGAGGGCAACACAAGTAACTTGAGTTAGCACTGACGCTCAGTTTGGGCAATGAGCCTGGGACACATACACTCTTTATGGACAACATTGAGAGGCAAATCCACAGGCCTCCCAAGGGAATCATAACTGAGGTGCACCACAGGCTTTACAGCTCGACCAGTCTTTCTAGGGGGAACTGTTATAGTCTCTGCACTCTGAGCCTCATTTTCAGCATTGTCCTCACTTGTCAGGGAGTCTCCATGGGGTAGAGAGGCTAGAACTTGGGGCACTTTCAGCTCCAGGAGTTACAGTTTCTGAGTCCACAACATTTGGCCTGCAGGGAGAGCTTGACACTGGCAGTGGACTGTCAGGGCACTCAAAATACTCTTCTTGTTCTGTGTATCACCAGTCTGACCTAATCCATCATTTTCCTCCCTGAAAGCTCAAACAGTTCAACCATGCACAATGATTCCATTTCATCTGATCTGATGCTTTGCACTTCACTTTCTGGAGCATTGGCTCCAGGGATGAAGCTGGGGGCTTAGACAGTCCAGAAGGCCCAGCTTCATCTCCAGTATTGACTAGGGATTGCCCCAAACAATTGACTCAGTTCGTAAGAAGGATAGTATTCAAAGTCACTCTCACTTTCTTCCGATATGGACTGACAGTCATGCTCAACTGGGACTTGTGGAGGGAACACTTAACTTTGCTTCTGTAGGTGCAGACTTTCTTGATCTTTTCTTAGCAGCAGCTCTAGTCACTGGTCCAGAGGGGCATCTTCTAGGGCTCAGACTCAATTAAGATTTGTCCAATGGGCAGTAAATGATTTCTATGCATTGTTTTACATCTTTGAATTATTCTCAGGCCTTACTTTGTACACTGGCAGATCATCTAGTTTGCCCACTACAATGTGAGGAGATGGTGCCATCTGTCAGCAATCTTGTGCTTGCCATGCAGTCCCAGATTTCTTAACAATACCCGATCTCCTCCTGGAGTTCCTGTGCTTTCACCTTTTATCATACCTTTCTTTGTTGGCCAGATTTCTTTTGGCAGCCATGGTTTGAGCCAGTTGGTACGCATGAGTTAGCTGGGCCTTTAACTTTGCACATACTGTAAATAGTTGTCAGCTTGAACCCCATCAGGAGAGACCCCAAAACACACATCTACTGGTAGTCGAGCTTCTCTTCCAAACATCAGGCGGTAGGGGAGAACCAGTGGCATCACTTTTGGTGCAGTTATAAGCATGTACCAGGGTGCTAATTTGTTGGCTCCATCTAGGCTTGTCCTTTGGGTGCAGGGTGCCTAGCATATCTAGCAAAGTGCGGTTGAAACGTTCAGGCTGTGGGTCCCCTGGGGGTGGTAAGGAGTGGTTCTGGACTTTCGCATCCCCACAGAGAAAGCATCTCTTTGATCAGACGACTCTCAAAGTCTCTCCCTGATCAGAATGGATTCTTTGGAGCCCTATAGTGAACAAAAAGTTTTCTACAAGTACTTTGGCCACAGTGGATGCTTTCTGGTCTTTGGTGGGGAAAGCTTGGGCATATCTCGTGAAATGGTCAGTGACCACCAGCACATTACTGATATTTCTTTGATCTGACTCAAACTCAGAAAATCAATACAGACCAGCTCCATGGGTGCACTGGTGGTGATGTTAACAAGGGGGCAGCCTCTGGGGCAAAGCTTTCTCTGTAAGACTACAAGCTCGAATGTGTTGCTCCACATCAGCCCCCATCTTAGGCCAATAGAATCTGGATCTCACCAAGTCAAGTGTTCTGTCTATACCAAGGTGCCCCATGTGGTTGTGCAAGGACCTCAGTACTGAGTCTCAAAGGCAGTGGGCAGCACTAGTTGTTGTTTGTCTACTTGTCCCCTCTGTCTACTGTTTCTCTGTATAACAGTTTATTGACAGTTTCAACTTAGGACCTTCTTTGTATAACAGTGCAGTTCTCAAATCAGTGGGCGTAATTTGGACACATCTTTTCCTGCATAGAGGGCTTCTAAAGCTGCTTTGATCATGGGATCGCGGATTGAGCCGCTATACTGTCATTGTCCAGCTGAGGCAGTGCACCAATGTCTATTTCAGAAAAGTGGCAATAGCAGCAGGTATGCAATTCTCAGAGGGTCCCAAGCAATCCACCATGCAGTCCATGCGTCGTGGGACATTTGTTCCTCCTGTCAAACTTCCGGCAGAGTGCCCGAATGTCAGGTTCTGCCAATCGGACCCAATCATTCTGGGAACAGGCCTCTGGGAGAGAGCATCAGCATCTATGTGGTTCAGACCTGCCGGTATTCGAGCATAGTCATATGTAGATAATGCAGAAAGCCACCTATGGCCAGTGGCATCCAACTTAGCTGAGGTCTGCACATAGGTCAAAGGATTATTGTCAGTTTTACTAGTATTTTAGCCCATACAAGTACTCATGGAATTGGTCAACAATAGCCCACTTCAAAGCTAGAACTCTAACTTATGTACAGGATAGTTCTTTTCGGATGGGTCAGGCTTCTACTGGCAAAGGCCACTGGTCTCAGGCCATTCTCGTGCTTTGGTACAACACAGCCCCAACCCTTGCAAGCTAGCATCAGTGTGCAGGACGAAGGTTTTCTTGGATCGCATAGGCCAGCACTGGAGCATGGGTAAGTTGAGATATGATCTCATGAAAAGCAGTCTCACAATCAGGAGTCCAGCGGGCCCCAAATACTTCACTTGGATGAAAATACACTCTTTCAGTCTTGAGGGACGCTGACTTTTGGTATCTTTTGTGGGTTGGGGGATACCCTTGAGTAAGGATAAGTAAAGGGTGGATCACTCTTGAATAGTCCTTGATGAAGCGCCGATAATAACCACAGAATCCCAGGAATCTTTGCAGTTCTTTTAGATTTTTGGGCTGTGGCCAGGTGGTCAAGACCTCAACTTTACTTGGGTCGGTCTCTATTCCTCGTGGATACTATGTGTCCACATACTTTACTGATGTTTGAAAGAATTGACACTTATCAATGGACAGTTTACACAAAGTCCTCCAGTTGGTCCAATACCTTAAATAATCTGCTCTCATGTTCCTCCAGTGAGCTGCCAAACACAATAACATCATCTAGGTATACCAGGCACTCTAGTAAGTTCATGTCCCCCACTGCACGCTCCATCAATCGTTGAAAAGTGGCTGGGGCACCTCGAAATCCCTTGAGGCATCTCATGAATTCATAGGCCAAGCGGACAGATAAAGGCCGTCTTCTCACGGTCCTCTGGGGCCATCGGGATCTGGTAGTACCACTCGCGGAGATCCAGCACAGAGAACCACTTGCTCCCGTTAGGCAGTCCAAAGCATCCTGAATGCGGGCATTGTGTACTGATCAGGGATAGTCCGCCGGTTTAAGGTGCGATAATCCACACACATCCTTACTGTTCCATTCTTTTTCCTCACTACCACAATGGGGGAAGCATAAGGGCTTCTGGATTCTTGTATTACACCAGCAGCTAACATCTCTTGCAGATGCCGTCTCACATCATCTATGTCAGCAGGTGCCAGGCGTCGAGACCTCTCACGAAATGGTCTTTCATCATGCAGCCGGATATTGTGCTCAGCTCCTTGCACGCATCCTACATCCCATTCCTTTAAAGAAACACCTGGTCTCTGGGCAAGCTTCTCACTGATCCTCACTTTCCATTCAGCTGGCAGCGGGAGTCGCCAAATCAAACAAGTCAGGCGTTACTCTGTCATTCTTCCTGAACTCTTGCTGCTGGGTAGCACTGCAGTGTCTGCACAATGCACATTAGCCAGCATGCAACCTCTGTTTACTCGAATGTCTCTTTCAGACACATTATGAACTTGGACCATTACCCTTCTGGCATAAGCATGGGCTCTAGCGGGCAAAATACTAGGCTTGACCAGCAGTCCCTCTGGCAATTTTCCATCGCCTGGTGCATCAACATTAATATTTTATTCTTAACATCCTTTCTGATACGGACCTCTCCCTGTAAGGTACACTGGGCATTTGGCGCCAGGATCAGAGACTCAGGATCCTTCTTCCATACAATTCCGACCGTCCTCTGGTTCTGTTTTTCAGCATCTCTGTGCCTCATAGGCCTTCTTAATTAAAGCCGAACTCTTAAAGCTCTACTAGTCTTTGACCCTGTTTTCATAACACAACTGTGCCAGCCTTCCGAACATATGAGCATTTGTTCCAATCAACAAAGGGACACCATCATACAGTCCAGTGGGAGGACACACTAAGGCTAGGGTCTCTACTTGTTCGCCACTCCAGCCATGGAGGTGGGAAAGACAGCCAAATCGGATATACCCGAATAGGGTAGGCCTTCTCACTTAACCCCCATACATGCAGTCCTTCTAATGGTTGTAAGGGTACGCTCTGACAAATGCTTCTGATACCAATCCTGGAACATAATTGTCACTTGGGAGCCACTGTCTAATACAGCTCTTGTAGACACTCCATTCACCTTTACAGTGGTCTCCATGGAGGGACCCACTATTCTGGACCAGTCTGGAGAGGGCGGTGGGGGCCTGGGCAACTGACCTTGCCACAAAAGGACGTGAATTAGCATTTTGGTGCCCTCACTGGGATCATGTCAGGCACCTCTTAACCACTGATTTCTTCTCCAAGCTCTCCTTGTAGCCTATATGCAACTTTGTCAGTGTCTTTGGGGACTGGCATTCCTTTTCATGTGCCCATCTTTCCCACAATTATAGCAAAACATACTTTCTGGAGTTTGAGCTGGCCGAGGCGCCACACTGGGAGCCAGGGCGGGTATTACTAACTGGAAACCTGGGTGCCATCTCTGTCTGCGGCGTGATAAGCATTTGGAGACATCTCGTCAGTTCTCCACTTCCATGGTCAAGGAATTGAGTTTGGAGCTGTTATCAACAGGAGATACATGGTGGGTATCCCCACCCCATAGCAGATGCAGTCGGATATAGTCAGGCCCGTACTTGCAGGCGTGGCCTTCATAAAGGGACTGTTTTGAATTCCGGATCTCTCAACAGTTCGCCCATTGTGGCATATCTTTCCTTGTCAGAGCACTCATTGACTGTCAACCTCTGCCCCTGAACTTCACTTGATGGGTCACCTCAGTCACTGGTCGTAGCCACAGCTGTTGGTGCAGGTATCTCCCGAGGTCGCTTTTTCTCAACTCCTCGAATTCTCTCATTAACTCATCATAGGAGGTGGGGATTCCAGTCGATTGCCAGGCGTAACTGGAGCAACAGCAGTTCTGAGAAGGGCAGACTTAAGGATTCTGTCCAGTCTGGTTCGTCCAGTTCAATCGCTGGCAAACTACCCTTTCTGAGGCATTCTTGCAACAATTTTTCCAGCCGAGACATACACAGACAACAACTCCCTTGGTACTGTTGTGCATTTCTTACCTCCACCATAGGTCCTCATCAGAATCTGGGCTCCCATACACATTCTCCAAGGCCTCAAGATAGGCCTGTGCAGTCGCTTCAGGGTTACTGGCCCGTTTAGCACGGATGGTAGCCAGGGCAGGACCTCGGAGGCTCTCACTAACCCTCTTTCGCTTTTCACCTTCCGAGCATTGCCATTCTAGCACTTGGGGGGCAACATAGTCTATCCAGGTCTCCCAGTCATCCTCCCTTGGGGGTGGGGAGGGTGCCAGAGAAGATCCTCAACCTTCGGTAAGAGTCGTGACTAATGGCAGGTGCAGAAATAGGAGTCTGCATTGGTTCAGCCACCATACGGGCACTGGAGCAGGAGAGGTGTTGGGGAGGAACACCCCAGGTGGCAAGAATAGTTTCTTCAAGTCCTCCACAGTTTTCCTCTCCCAGCAACCTGTCAGCAAATTTCTCCTCAAAGTTTCAGATAGTGGTGGGGCTGATTCCCCGGTCTTTACTGTCCTTAGTTATCACTCTCCAAGCAGTGAGGACTCCCTCTGGGGTAATGGTCTGTGGCACTTTGGAGCTATCTATAGGATCCTTAAACTCTACTAGGCCAGGAAAGTGTGGTGAGCAGATTAGCATGCCGACCCACCACCACAGGGTTTTGTAAACCTTCCACCTTGGAAAGTACTCCTGCACAGTGTCCGTATTGATACCCAGGGGATGTCCAGGATAAGCATAGCATTTTGGGGTCGATCTCCTCCCAGTACACCACTCCACCAGCCGGTGCACAGCCACTTCTGTCGGGGTACCCATTTTTTCTTAACAGTGGTTCGTAAATATGGCCACTAGAGGACACACAATCCCAGCGGTGAGCCTCCAAGATGTAACCCTAGATGGCGCTATCCCAGGGCTACTACCCCGCCTGATTTGCCACTAACAGGTTGAGGGGCCTGGATCCAATGGTGGGTGCCTCCACCCAGAGGTCAGGGTTTGCAATAGTTAAACTAACTTGGTCACAGCCCTCTGGGACACTGCAACCTTTCTTCCCACTAGTGACCCACACAATATATCAGAATTACCTTCACAGTATACACTTACCCCAGGTCTGGTTCCGCACTGGGACCTCCTGTGAAATGAGATACAGTGCAACAATCACAGTACAGTACTTTAACATAGACAAATACCTAGGCAGTATAACTTTGCTGAAACAAGCAGCTCTGATTTATTTAGGGGATATAACAAGGACAGGGAAATCAGGTTAATTAGCTTATCACTCTAATAATCTTCATGGCTCTGTGCACAGGCCTATCCCTATCAGTTACTGTCCCTGGGTACCCAAGCCCTAGTGGCTAGTCCAAACCGTGCAGCTGGTAGGGGCCCTCACACAGAGAAAGGAGAATTAAACAGTCAGCAGTACAGTAATTCCATTTGGATTTAATGTGGCAATTCAACAGGAGCAACCCTGAATTAGTACTCACGACCTCCAAATAAGATAGGGTCCTTCAATGTCAGTAGGGCTCACTTGAGGTACACAAACCTCTTCACATTTATATAAAAAGCACTATACCAGGCAGGCTGCATCTGTATCCCGATCGCAATTACTGCACAATACCCGGAGAACACACAGCAGATTCAGTTCTGACAGACAGAGTGCAATTTTCAGCAATTCCTCCAGTCTTCTACAGGTGAGCCTGGTTTCTACTCTTCAGAGATCCTTTGATTCTTTTCACAGGACTGATTCAGTCCTAACAAGCTGTTACACAAGCTGCAGACCGAACTCTGGGCTTACACACATTTTTGACTAAAACTGCACACTGAAAAAGCACAGGGCTCCTTCCTTCTTCACTGCCAAAGCTCAACTGAAACTCCAACCGACAAAACCGGGCACTTCCTTTGAGTTCCTCCCAGTTCTTGACTGGATTGGCTGTCACTCCCAATAGACTGCTGCTGTTGGTCCAAAAAGGTGCTGAAGTCTAAACTACATCTCCCAGAGTCACTGCTCATACAATCCTCTTGTGGCTGGCTCAGATTAGGAGTCCAAGTTCTGATTCGTCCAAGGCACCATTTTAGAGCTAGCTTACCCCACACTGATTGGTCCAGTTCAGCAGTTCAAAACTAGAATGGGAACTAGCAGACACAGTTCTGACTGCAAAGAAAGCAGGTTAGACAAACTGTAATTTCATTATTACTCTAAATAATTTCTGGCAAACAGTTACATCTTTCAGATAGGTTCCTTGCACTCCTAGTGACTGCAAAAATGAAGTGAATTGGCAGCAGCTCGAGTGGTACCTCAGAGAAGCACACAGTCCCCCATACAACTAATTATGTCTGCAAGCAGACAGCTCTTAAAGAGACAGTACCAGAGGTTCTAAAAACACTCACTGATAAATGGCTTAAATGCCAAACACCATTCAGGCTTGGAGCATTCAAGCAAGCTCCTGGAAGTCTTTTGGGAACCCCCATTTGCAGGGGGGTTACATCTGCATATCTGGCATCTCACTTGTACATGTAAATGTTTTCCAATTTAGACAGATATGGAAATATTTGTACTGTGCTCAGAATGCATTATTGAATGGAGACAACTAACAAAGCTGACGATTTCAGAGAACACTTGGTTTATGCAGGTACTTCTTTTTGGGGTGTTTTACTGCACAAATGCAGAGTGACAGTGAGAAAGAGATAGAGAGACTGATCACTGCTGATTTTTCTGTCTCTGTCTCTTAATCTGGATGGCCACGGTGATCGCTCCAGTGCCACAGTTCTGCGGGGCGGGTGCCTGGGAAGGGACAAACATTACAGGCACAATACAGCCAGCTGGATAGCAAAATATGCAGTCTATCTAACTGCTCCAGTTCCGGAGCAGGCCAGGTGGGTGGGAAGGAACTTAGTGCATACCACAAAATAAACTAAAACAAACATCACTCAACTTTGTGTCTTCCGAGGGGCAGGTGGCTGGGAATGGACACTAAGGAGCTTTTTGTGCATCTCTTGGAGGCGCCACCTACAGGGAGCAACCGAGAAATGAGGAGGTTTTCATCTGTCTCTCAGTACTGCCACCTATAGGGATTAACCGACACAAACGAAACATGGCACAAAGAGATGTGGCAGAGTCACTGATTCAGTAAGCACGATCCTAATGACAAGCGGCAATTACTAGGGAATTAATGCCCGCTTGTTATCAGGTAACGTGTTGTGTTTCTACCAATCTGAATAGTTCATTAGAGCTGAACATTATTGCCATGTTACAAATGAGGTTTACCCCTAAGTATCTCATGGTCTGGAGATCCTAGCAGAAGGGGAACCTGTCTTTCAGCGCGGGGGAAGGGCGAAATTTACTGTAATGACCTCTGTTCTATTTTCATTCAATTTATAACCAGAAATCTGACCGTATCTTATGAAGGGAGACCAAATTACAGGTAACCTCTTGGTGAAAATGGTATCTTGGCAAGTAGTAAATCATCGGCATACAGCGTGGTGTGGTGTTCATTGCCATCGTCTGCCCTGTACCCAGAGGTGTCTGCATCTATCCTTATGGCCTGCACCAAAGATTCTATATAGACTGCAAACAGCAATGTGAAGAGAAGGCAGCCCTGTCGGGTGCCTCTCTCCAAGGGGAAGAAAGGAGACAAATGTCCGTTGGCTCTGATCTGGGCTAATGGCCTATTGTATATTGAGAAGATAAGGTCCACAAAAGTTGAAGGTCTCTGTCATATTTGCTCACACTGCTCAAAGAAGGACAGGTAAGGCAAGGGGTGGAAGGGGGTAGTAAAAGAGAGTTCAATAGGAATTGCAGCTATTATGAAATTTTTGGGGATATGTACTGTCTATTACACTCGTGTACATGTATTTATTTGAAACTTTTTTAAACAGGTGCACCTTGAGAAAAGGGCACATATAGCCCTAATGGTGGTATCACGGTATAAATAAATGCTGTCTACTATCTACTACTACATTACCTATCTGGGATCTGTCTCCAGCCGAGTCACTGGTCGGGGATGCAGCTAGTTCCTCTCCAGGGTACATACCTCTCAACCTTACTTCACCGAAATGCGTGACAAGATGTGTGACAAATGACCAAAATGTGCGACATATCATCAAACATGGCACTGCAAGCTCAGAACACTATGGCTATCAGTGCACTAATGTTCTTAATGTTTGCTGATAATGGAACATAATACAGCATTATGAATTTCTGCTTTAAAGTCTCACCTTCCCCATGCGGGACAAAGAATTTCTGTGGGGAAAATGAGTGACGTACCTCATAATGTGTGACAGTTATGCCAGGGTAGACCTACAAATAAGGTCTAACAGGAGGAAAATTCTGTGGGAGGACAGTCACCTCTCAGCAAGGAGTGGATGCCAGTACTGCTAGTGGATCATCGATACTCCGCATCTAAGGTCGGCCTACAGTGGAGTCAGCAGACAAGTAATTCAATCTGGGAAGTATACAGTTCATATCAAGGTTAGTAGAGGGTCTCAGTTACTCCCTATCGGGGGTCAGCCCACAGGGGAGTTAGCAGGCAGGAAACTCAGTAGGAAGGCGGACAGTGCACACTTACAGCAGGCTAGCAGCTAGGCAGCAAAGCTATATATGATGTAGTCAACTGGAAGGAAAGAGGGAGCAGCTCTTCAATCTCCCCATCCAGTTCTATTTGATTTAAGTGGAAGGAAGGGATTGCTACTTTTAAACCACCCTTATCAATGTCCAGGGTAAAAGCTTCATAAGGGCAAAGTGAATAGCTAAGTCAGTTGTTAATGAGGCCTAGAACGTAACATGTGGACGAGGGAATGCAGTGGGGGAAGACTGTAGGTTTGTAGGGTGCATGGGGTGTGGGGCAGTGATGTTTCTGGGAGACAGGGGATGCCTGAGTTGCAGACATATTGGACAGCTGAGAGCAAAGGTGTGCCAGATGAGGCAGGAGACAGGTGCACGTGTGTGTGTGGGGGGGGAGGGGCTTCTAAGGGTAATGAGGAGGGGCAACAGGGCCCGGAAGCAAAGAAGGGAGAAAGAACAGGAGGGAGCCAAGGTGGGAGGGGGTGAGAGAGAAGAAAGGGAGTATACAGGTCCCCAGGATCCATCTCCCCTAGTGGCAAAGAAGAGCCAGGGTTGGGGGTGGATAACAGTAAAGGGAATGAGCAAGACAGGGTGGGGAAGGTGTCCAGTGGGAACTCCACCAGAGGTGCCAGTGCAGAAGAGGTTCCTCCCACTGGACAGAGGGGAAGAGGGGGAACTTGGAGGGATGGGTAAGGAAAGTGAGATGGGATGGAAGGAGGTAGTAAGAAGAAGGACTTCAGGGATGGTAAGGAGAGGGGCAAGAGAGAACGAGTGCAGGTATGAGGGAGCGAGCAGGTGAAGCAGGGACAGGGTGGGAGGTGAGTAGAAGGGAAAGGTAGGGGGAATGCCAGAGGGAATGCAGGGTCAGAAGGAGGGGACAGGGACTGGGGTAGCTGGTGTGAGGGGACAAGGGGGAGTACAGGATGGGCAAGAGGGGAAGGAGCATAGGTGCCAGGTTTGTAAAGTTTTTGGTGGGGCCCAGGAGGCAAAGCCCCCAGCAGGGGTCTAGGGGGAGCAGAGTCCTATATATTCATATATCCCACTCTCATGCCATCACCAGTTAACAGCCGTCAATGAAGCAGTCACATCCCCCCAACACACACACAAAACTCCGCTAGAGCATGGACTGAAAATATGTGTGTTTCCAGATGAAACCTAGTCACATGGTGTACTGATGTGCCCTGCAGGTACTGGCTGAATGCTTCAAGGGACAGCACTGGACTGTAAACCTATAGCCTTCCAGCTCAAACCAAAAGCTATAATGCACGAAGATATCATAAAATACAGTACACTGCATAGGCTTCATGACCAGTTAGACATATTTGTTCATATACTGGCCGCAAAACAGTAGTGCCCGGCTGCCGGTGATGCCCTCCAACTACAACCCACGATGCCTCCAGGCTCTGTTTTGACATCAACTGCAAGTTTAAAAAATCCACACTAACAAGCTTATAAACATAAATAAGTCTTTACACAGAACAATAATTCCTATTATATGTCCCCACGGAAGGGTAGAGAATTTACAGCCATCTTGAAATAAAAATGCCCATGCTGTTACTTTTTTTGTGGGACTAAATTTATGGCACTGAACGTTTGTGGTGTTGTAACATCTTTGTGTAATATGGGACAATAAAAGGTATCAAACTATTCAGCTATATTTTCTTGGGCTTCATTTTATGTATTTATTTAAGTCTTTGTTTACCGGGTAAGTGCACTGATCCAAGGACCGTTTTCAGGCATGACCCTGGCCACAAACAATGGCACGGAACAAACAATTTGAGATATTATACAAGCCAAATAATAGTAGCAGGTTACAGGCAATACAGACAAATCACAGGGAAACAGTGCATGACAGAGTAAGCAGTGGTACAGAGAGATAATGCATGATGTACAGTTATAAGTTTCAAAACAGAGTAGCCAAAAAATGTGGTACCAGCAGCAAATACTAAACTGAGACATGGCAAACAAAACCTAGACGGGTAAACAGTTCACAAGCAGAACAATACCCAGGTGGAGGTGAAACAAGGAGAAGCAGGGGAGATGAGTGCAGGTAGGGAACAATGGAGCCAGTTCAGAGTCATCCAACGAGTGCGCTAGGTTCTGAGGCAAGTGACAGGGTGAGATTCCTAGGAGGGGTCTATAGTAGGGGAGGGAGGGAAAGTACTGAAATTAAGTACCAGTGGAGTCATAGGCGCACACCAGGTTGCTAAGTAATTAGGTAATAGGGAGAGGGGGAGGGAAAGAGAGTAGGAAGACAAGGCAGGACATCTACGGAAAAGAGCTAGGGGGAGGCAAAGGGGACAAAGTAGCAGGGGTAGGCATGGAAGGGTGACAGAGCAAGAACGTAGGGGGAAGGAAAGACAAACGGACCAAAAAAAAGGGTGGGGCTGGAGTGAGGGAGGGGTAGAGGTAACTGCACCCCAGAGTGGGAAGGTCATCCTAGGGAGCATGTATGATTATGAACGGGCTGCCAAAAATGGAGGAAGCTGATTGGCTGAGAGATCTTTGAAGTCATGATGATATCCGACTACATACTCACAGCTTCAAAAAACCTCCAGCCTCCTCACAGGCAACAAATTCCTCTGAGCGCAACGTTGCCCAGGTCTCGTGGTCCAGAGCAAATCACACCTGCAGACAGCCGCTGTTAAAAATAATTTAAAAAAAAACACACACACAGAGAAAATCCTCGGTGAGAACTACAGTATGACAGATTACATGAATGACACTGCCCCTGACTGACTGTAAACAAAAGCACCCATTATCCACACAGCAGTGGACAACACCACCACATCAAGCAAAAGCCAGCAACTGCTGCTCACCATCCATCGCGTGGGATGGCGCGGTCGTGGTTCTTCAAAACAAATATAAGGAAACTACCCCAAAACTGGCCACACTATGTGTTGTTTTTTTTTTCTCCACACACTTGTTATCAGTCACCCAGCGGCTTCACCTTTTAACCACCAATTCGGGTGACTACATTTGGGAGACAGACATTGTTCCTATTCACATCGCTAAGCCAGCTTGCCACTGATAAAGTTCTGAGACAAAATAAAAAACTACACACATCTTCACCCAGGCAGCGGGCAGGGCCAAGGGCAAGAAGAACCACAGCTCACTTCCTGAAGTGGTGCTGCAAGACAGACACGCAGTGCGCCTCCTCCATGAACTCAACTTACAATAGTGCCTGTCCAGAGCCCTCTAGGAACTATTTCATTAAAAGGTACTCTGCTAACAACCCCCAAAAAAGGCATTTTCAAAAGGATTTAAAAGTTTGTTCTTTTACAATTTTTACTGATAAAACTTTTGTTCCAGTTAATAATAGCAATAATGCACTCCAGGGTGTGGTATATCATGGGATAGCGTCACTTCTTGGGTGTTGGACCTGTGGCCTCGTGCCCCCCCCTCCACTGCTGAGGCGTGTCGCGATCCCACACCCTGTCATGCATTATTGCTTAATTACAGTCACAAGACTTTAATTACCAGACAGGAGTGTTTGTTACAGACACAACCATGCCAATTTTTTAATGCCAAGATTAAACATACAAACTTTTTAGCAGCTTCTCAACTGTTTAAGTTCATTTCACCAGGAAGACTCCATTGAGCAAGCTCATTTACAAGGAGGTGCTGTAAGGACAATATAATATAACAAGACACAAGGCAATATATACAGAAAATTAGTTATGTTGCCGTATTGGTCCTTGTCACAAAAGATCCAGAAAAAAAGAAATCATTTGATACCTTTTTTTATTTTAGTCTTTGGTAACCGGGTAAGGCCCACTAGGCACAAGTGCCTGTTTTTCAGGGGCGACCTGGGAGCACTGGGCGCTTAAGTGACTTGCTCAGAGTCACACAGTATACAAGTGGAGGTTGAGAGAATCAAACCAAGATCTGGTCTGCAGGATGTACAAAACTCGTTCACAGCTTGTTACGCTAACTTACAGGCTTGGCCCAACATAGATGTTACAAAAGAAAATAGGTGCTTGAGCTTTCGGATTACATAGAATCCTTCACTAAAAAAATAACAGTTGGTTTGGAAGAATACACTTTCTTGAAGTCCAGATCATACATAAAAAAAAACAAAAAATAGAAGAAAGTGTTAAAAATACCACTGGCTTAAACTGTTTTTTTTTTTTTAAAAAAAACAGCAGGGATTCATATAAAGAACAGAGTTCCATCACAAGTAAGGTATGTCAAGGCCAAATGTCACAGAATAGATGGGCTTCTTCCATGAGAAGAGCCATACAACATACAGATGAAAAAAGCTGAAGAAATACACAGTATATAATGTTAAAAGTCTTATAAATAAGAAAATATCTTTGTCTTACGCAAAAACGTGGGTTTAAAGACAACCTGCCCTAGTGTAAATTAAGCATTAACCAGCTGTTCCTCCACATTTATACAGTGTAAGTACTATTCAGATACAGTATGCATGTCTTAAAACCAATGTACAAGTCAATATTATTCATGAATATTCAAACTTATACTGTTTAAATATGATCTGTCTGCAACTCTGTAACAAGTGACTAGTGTTTCTGCACATTCAACCCCCAAACCGAATACAGACTCTCTTGTATTTGAGATGCTGTTATCCCTCAGACAATCTGAAAGTCCAGAGTCAATGCGACAGAGTAGCAGGAAAGGCACTAAGGATGCAGGCATGCATAGGGAGGGGTTTCACAAGCAGGAGGAGGAGGGAGGTGATCCTGCCGCTATACAAAACCATGGTCAGACCACACATGGAATATGGGGTCTAGTTCTGGAGGCCATACCTGCAAGGGAACAAGGACAGGATGGAAAGGGTCCAGAAAAGAGCAACCAAGATGGTGTGGGGGATGCAGGGGAGGTCATATAAGGAAAGACTGAAGGAGTTGGGCCTGTACTCGCTGGAAGAGAGGAGGGAGAGGGGCTATATGGTGGAGACATTCAAGTACTTGAAGGGCATAAACAGGGTGAGAGTTGACAGCATATTAAAATTGAGTAAGAACAATTCCACTAGGGGACATACCCTCAAACTAGAGGGGGGCAGATTTAGAGGGGACATCAAGGGGATGTTCTTTACTGAGAGGGTGGTACAGCCATGAAACAGGCTGGGTGAATGGGTGGCGGTGGTGGATATAGTGAGGAGTTTTAAGAGGGCCTGGGACATGCTTATGGGACTGGCGGGCAGAAGGTAGGCTGGAAAGGGATGGAGGGGATCTTCCTAGGGAAGGGGGGGTTACAGGCAAACTGGATGGGCTAAGGGGTCCTTTTCTGCTGACTGAGTTCTACGATTCTATGTGTCTGTATATACCTAATATTCTGTACTATTAAATAATAGTTCTATCAATCCAAATCAAAAACTGAGGGAATCAACACTCTGCCACCACGCCCAACCCCCCGCCAAGTATTAATGTATCATTATAAATCAAACTTAACAAGGACCCCTTAGTAACTGAGATCCTATATCCTAACATGTTCATTGTTTTATAATGTGTCAGTCTATAATCAATCTGCTGTATACACAGCAACAATCCAAGCAATCTGAAACAAAACCTAAGGAATCAACCCACCCAGGAACATATAGAGGATTGTGTATGGTCGCTCATACACAACGAGCCTGTGTATGACTCGAGAGGTTGACATTACAACCAGAGACCTCAAGAGCACAGCTTGAGAGGTCTACTGGTTGCCAGTGCCACAGCAACCTCGAGAGTCATACACAGGCTTGTCTGAGTACAGTGACTAGACACAATCTTTTATAGTGTAAGATCACCGTAAAAAAAAACCTGTGAATAAAGAATGTCACCCGCTCACCCCACCCACCCTCACTAAGCTCCCACTCTTACTTTTTCGATTATTTCTTGAAACTCAGTTCAAGGTACCACTTTCTTTTATCACTGCAGCTGCTCTTCATCAAACTTTCTGTTCTCACCGCCGGAGCCCAACTGTTCATCACACCAAGATCACCGTTACTGAAAATTAAAAAAAAAAAGAAAGAAAGAAAAAACACCCTCAAATAATCTCCAACGCCTTTCAGGTTGTCACAGTTGGCAATCAGCGCCACAGGGTGAGAGAGACATGCACACGGCGGTGTTCCATCTTGTTGTACTGCAGTAGTGACATAGCTAGTGCAGTCCAACATCCTGACATCACTACTGCAGCACAACAAGGTTATTCCACTAACTTGAATTGCACACACAATAATGTTCTAGTATACACTATCAATGTATTGATAACCTGTCCAATCATATATCCATTTTGTACATGAACAAATACTCATCGCACAACTTAACCCCACTGTGTCATGTATTAGATGTGCCAAGAGTTTGTGTACATAAAAGAAACTGGCACAAGCATAGACAACTTAGTAAACGAGATACTGTACCTCAAAAGTCCATGTATGAACATGTATCTGTTTATAAGCTTTACCCATACCACTAACCCACCCCACACCCTAATTTTTTTGGGGTGAAACCAACATAATGATAATCAATTAAAGGGATTCTATATCCATTCAGTATTTAAACATAACAAAAACACAATGTACTGCTATTATACATCCATTCATTGTTCCTGAAGTAGGTGAAAGTTTAAGTAATGTGACACAAAACCTAAATCAATGTTCATACTATCTCCCACCATATCGAAAAGTAAAATAAACTTGACCTCAAAAGCCTGTCTCTGTTGTGTATTTTTGAAACGTCCTTTCAAAACTGGGTCCAACATATCTGAGATGGAGTGATCAAACTGAGAGAAGTGTTGTCCCACTGGTTTGTCAGTCATCTTCATTTTAATAGTATGTCTGTGTGGAGGTCATTTTGGTGCAGAGAGGTTGTCCTGTCTCTCCCACATACCGTTTGTGGACATCTCTTGCACTGAATGAAATAAACAATATTTCGAGGTGCACATGTGTAATTCCTCTGTATCTTGAATTGTCTGTTTTGTGGAGTATTGATGCAACTGGAAGTAGAAATGTGCTCCCAAGTCTTACATCTGGTGAGACCACAGGGTCTTGTACCATTTTGTGCTGTGTTGTTTTGTTCTGGTTCAAGTTTACTCCTAACAATCAGGTTGGCTAAATTAGGTGGTTGCTTATAAGACAACAGTGGTAGTTTCTTAAAAATGCATTTTAGGGTCCCTTCCTCACTGAATATCGATTGGAGGTCCTTAATAATTTTATGTAGAGGCTCAAGGTCAGGATGATATGTGACTGCTAGGGGTATTCTGTTGGTAGTAGTCCTTTCTTTATACTTCAGTACTTGCTTGCTGCACATATTATCACTCTGTCAAATTCTCTAGAAGAGTGCCCCTGCCCAACTGTGCATCTCTGTCCTCCTCACTTGAACAGATATGGTGATAGTGAAGCGCCTGACTACACTACAGATTTTTTTGTGTGGCTCGGGTGATTACTATTTCTATGCAACTCTCTTTGTCTGACTGTGGGTTTCCTGTAAATGCACGTCTGCAATATACAGGTGGACAGGCTAACATGAATCAAATTTATTTAGACTATGCCACCAGGAAAATTACAAAAGTATGAGTCTAAACAAGACTACAGGAGACTTCGGATCAGTTACACTACCTTAAAATGAATGTTTTACAGTGGTCTTCAGCATGGTTATGTATTATTTCCTGATTATTGCTGGTTAGGGTCAACTATCACCCAAACCATTATCTATAATTCTCCGTTACACACACTCCCTTATACATAAGTGTGCATAATGATGAACTGCCTCGCTCTCAGAGGCAACAGCAGGTGCTTTGACATCCAGGGTGAGATAATAGTGCTTCTGTGTTTGACCCGTTCTGCTAGAGCTGGCTGACCACAAAACTACCAACTGTGAGCCAATAATTTTATAAAATAATAATAATAAAACTATCAACAGTACCAAATCATTATTTATTTATTTATTTATTTATTTTCAGACATTTACTTTTCACCTCCTCGGCTTGGGGAGGGGGGTGGTCCTACAGTTCCCCATTTTTTCAGGTGACCTTCATCAGCTGCTGCCCCGGACCCAGTCAGAGCTCAGACCCCCTTCTCACCCTGCCATCCCAGGTCGCTTCAGAGTGGGGATTTATCTCACACACTGCAGAGACTTGGAGGCCAGGGGCTGAAGGGGAGCTATCTCAAGTGGGTCCACCACGGCGCCGATGGAGTCTGCAGTCATTCACGCTGGAGGATTATTTTTTGTCCCTTAGTTCCCCCCATGGCATGAGTGTGCAGTGGCATCAAGGACGTTCCTGCGCACGCACCCACCCACAGTATGCCCGATACCTGCCCGCGCCAGCCCACACACTGATCCCTGAGCCTGCACTAGCCCCCCACCACCACCACCACGAGCCAGTGGCTCAGCGATCCTCCCCACCCTCCCTCTCTGAAGGAGGAGAGCAGTCCGTAGGACGCTCGATCTTCCTTCCCCCAGCCAACTCCCGACAATCCGACTCCCAAATCCGTTCTCGAGCCCGGGATGCGGTGTGGTGTCCAGCGCCTCAACTCTCCAGCGCCACCGGGCCGACACCAAAACATTATTTAATATTTTTACACACCCTTGGCGTGGGATATCAATATAAACCACTCAGGCTTTGTTGTTCTTGTTTATGTTGTTTCACACTCCTGGGGAGCGTGAAACAAAATGTGTTACATGCTGCTGTCCATATATTATCCTCTATATCTTAGAATAGGGATACCATTTGTAAAACGCAATTTGTTTTTGAACATAATTCCTTTCGCCCCCCCCCCCCCATGACTGAATGAACTCATTAGAACATCAGTTTTCCTGAACGATTTAAAGCAGTCTATTAGTCCTCATCCAATGTAAACACACTTTTTGGCTAGGCTACCCTAAATGGTTGTCCTCATCCCTTTGCCATGGCTGAGTGCACATACAGAGCCAGGGGCATCTCAACTATTTTTCACCTCAAAAAGTGCACGAAACTAAAACTGGCCCTACCCCAAAAAGCTGTAGTTCATTCACACACTAAAGAAACTGAACAGTACTCAAACATTCTCTGTCACTGTGTGCATGACTGCATGTCAGCTCATAACAGCCTTGCTCCACATGTGCAATAACACCACCAAAACAACCAAAGAAAAGGCAAATAACAACTGTTACTCAGCTTGGCCTTAAACTGCAAATACTGCAACATGAAACTGAAAAACGTACTATTTTACTAGACCCATTAACATTACATTTCCTGAATGTTTCAAATCCTCAGATCATAATTAACAGTCTGTCCCAAGACTGGAGAGAAGTTCATGACGGGGTCCACAAGAAACAGAAATTACCTCCTCCACCGTTATCCAAGAGGCATTTCCCTCTGGTATGAAGTCTTTTTCTCTCCCCACAGTATCCTCTCCAGTCATCTTTAGTTCTCGGAGTCATCCCAGTGAAACAGAAGAGCCAGGAATAGATTGTGGGGTGTCTGCACACACTCAAAACAGTCTTTGTTCCTCTTCCTCTGCTGCATCTGAGGAGCAGGGGGCTCTCAGAAACTCCCGGATCTAGCATTGCCATGGTAACTGTAAACAAAGGGTAGTCCGAAGGGGCGTGTCCAGGGCGGAAATGAGGGAAGCGGGCTTCTGACTGCTGCAGGTTTGGAGAGCTTCCTATCTGAGGTGGAAAAAAAGACAGTGGGAAAATGTCTGGGGAAAAACATATGGGACAAACAGCGAGTTGTTTAAAGTAGGATGGATGGGCTGAAGTTCGAGGATAGGTGGAGAACGTCATGGGTAGGGTACTGCTCTTGGTACAAATTTCTATGGAAAGGCTGAACATTTCGTCTTATCCTAGTGTCACTGAAATGCATAACACCGTACACCGGCACCTGTATCCAGTAGTGATGGTGGTGAGCCGTGGAACTCAGTTCCAGGACTAAAAGTCTGACTCAGTTGCAGGCATAAAATGGGAGAGAAAGCCTACTCCTATGTAAAATGCACCCCCTAGTAGTCATGTAACTGACCATATAAGCAAGTACAAAGGATTAGTAAGTTAAGTATGCTGCAGTGTAAATAACTGAAGCGCTAAGGAATAGCTGCGGACTCCGGCTGCTTTGGGCACTTACCAATGCAAAAGCGTGTGCCACGGCCTGCCAAAACTTGCTGCGTTTTTCTCCGTCTTCCTCAACAGATGTACACTAGTGCCCAATCGATCTTCTTGTGGGAGGGTGAGATTCCGAGTCAGTTCAGACCCCAGTTCTCTCTCATATTTCACAACCCTGCCCCTGCTGTTTGACACCAAACAAGAGAAGCCCAACGTGCAATATCCTGGCCTGTGCTCTGGAGCCCATCCCATGGCGCTGTTGCTGCTGCTACTACAGGACTGGCACTGCTTCACCCTCTGCTGCAGCGTTTGCACTCTGCAGGTCCTGTTGCTTGGTGGTTACACCCCGGCCCACACTTCTTTACAATAATTTGTACACAACCCTGCTTCCTGGTTAAAAAGATTGGTCCTTCCAAAACACCCATAGGCACTCTGGCATTTCGGTTTTCTCACACGTAATAAACATGCCCTTGTGACGATTTGCTGCCTGACTAACCGGTGATCACTCGCTCTGCTGTGTTGCCATTTGCCTCGTCGCCTGCCCGCCTTGAGTTCTCTTCTTGTTGCCTCGTCGCCTGCCCGCCTTGAGTTCTCTCCTCGCTGCCTGCCACCCAATCACATTCCCCGTTCTGCTCTCTGTGCGCATGCACATTAAATTGGCTGGCTGCAAAACTAAAAGGTGCCAATTTAAAAAAACATCACCAATTAGGTGCAAGGGGTAATCGCGAATCACTCCCTTCACAGCGCCAGCAAGGGGTGTGTGTCACAGAGGGCACGCACACAGCAGCTTGAGGAAACACTGATTACAAGATTATTGGTGGGACTGAGCCCGCTTCACAGATTATTGCTGGAGCGCATGCCCCACAGGCCTATACAATCCGGCACCTATGGGAAAGAGGGGGCAGGCAGAAGTAGGCAGTAGCTAGGCCAGGTAGTTGAAGGGCGGTGATCTTGGGGAATTTAATAGTAAAGGGGGTGAGGTGGGGGAGAAGGGATCCAGAGCAAACCATAGGAGGGTAGAATGTATGCCAGGGATGATGGTGGGGAGAGTGGGATTTCTGATACCTATGCACATGAGACGGGGGAGGGGGTAGGAAACCTCACATAATAGTGCATTTGGGTACGAACGACCTTGTAGGATGTGAGGTGGGGGTAATGAAAGTGAGGTTCAGAGACATAGGGTGAATCCACAGCAAGGTAGGGAACTCGCTAGCTTCTTCAGAAGTGCTACTAGTCCCAAGGGTTAGCACTGCAAAGAAAGTTAGAATTGAGGAAATGTATGGCTCAGTGGGTGGTGTAAGGCAGAGAGGTATGGGATGGTTGGTGTATGGGAAGGGACCTGGGCGAACAAGACCTGTATGCACTGGACAGGTTAAATCTAAGTAAAAAGGGCAGAAAGGCAAGCTGGAGAATTCATGGGGGGACTAATTTAAACTGACCGGGGGCAGTCACCTGGTGGAAGAGGCAATAGGACTCCTCCCCAAACAGGTCAGAACAGTGAGGAACTAGTGGAGAGGGAAGGAGGACTTGGGGCAGTGGTGGGGGGAAGGGGCAGGACAGGAGTAAAGGGAGTTCAAGTCACAGTGGAGGATAGTGTCTCTGAATGCCAGAAGCCTGGGAAACAAAACTGCTGAGTTGCAGGCGCTAATGGCCAATGGAGGGGTGGACACAGCAGTCATCACAGAGACATGGGATCATGCCAAACCATGACTGGCACCTCATACTCTCCGGGTATAAAATGGGAAGGATAGGAAGACTGAAAGAAGGGGATGGAGTGTCTCTGTATGTGAGGGAGGCAATAACCTGTACTAGATAGGAAGGGGGGATGGAAAGACAGAAGCATTATGGGTGCATGTACAATCTACTAAGGTGTGGAAAATAAGCATGGTGGTTGTCTACAGACCACCTTCACAGGATAAGGAGCTTGACAAAGTACTGGGGTCCCACATCATAGACATGGCAGGAAAGGGGGAGGCAGCAATAATGGGAGACTTCAGTCTGCCTGGGGTGGACTGGAAAATGCCAGCTACCTCCAGCACCAGGGAGCAAATTCTGCTGGACACATTCCAGAGTGGTCTCCTGACACATGATGCAATGAAACCCACTGGAAGAGTATCGTACTGGACCTCATCCTGTCCAACTGTATGTTCAGGATTTAAGGGTGGAAGTGTCACTTGCAGGAAGCGACCACCACACGGTGTGGTTTCACCTGTATATGGACAGAGGGATGGTCGGGACCAGGACGAGGGTTTTGGACTTCAAGAAGGCTGACTTTAGTAAGATGGGAGAAATTCAGATATGACACCTTGCTAGAATCAGAAAGGAGATGGAGGTGGAACAGAAACAGGCCATAAGAAAAGAGGTACTGATGCAGGCCACTAGTGAGTATGCCAAAATCAAAAGCAAGAAATCTAAGGCTAAAACGCCTAGCTGGTCTGGTAAGGAAGTAGCAAATACAATAATTGAAAAGAAGGCAGGGTTCCAGAAGTACAAACGTACTGAATTGGAGCAAGATAGGGAATTGTATTGTGCTAAATCTAGGGTGGCGAGTAGAGTGGTTAGAGAGGTAAAGGCTACAAGGAAGTACAACTGGCCCAGGGAGCAAAATCGGGGGAGAAGACCTTCAACTATATAAGGGAGAAGAGTATAACATTAAAAACGAGATTGTCAGATTAAAAAAGGAGGGGAGTTAGGCAGAAAGAAGTGAAGAGACGGTGGAGGTGCTTGACAAGCACTTCTGCACTGTCTTCACTAGATAGGATGAACCAGTGCCACAAGGAAGCAGAGGGGTGGGGACAGGGAAGGGGGAGTCACGGACGGCATAATAGAGGTAGATAGGATGAATAAGATCCTAAAGGCCCTGAAGGTGGCCAAATCCCCAGGGCCAGATGGCGTGCAGCCAAGGTTCCTGAGGGAACTGGCGGAGGTGCTGGCGGCCCCTGGCAGACCTGTTTAACACTTCTCTGAAATCCAGGAGTGTGCCCTGAGACTGGAGAATTGCACATATGGTGCCTCTCCAAACAACTGATCTAATGGACAATCCAGGAAATTGCAGGCTGGTCAGTCTGGCCTCAACAGTGGGGAAAGTGATGCAGGCTACCCCGAAGGAAAGAGTGGTGAGCTTTCTTGAGGAAAAGGGGCTACTAGACAAGAGGCAACATGGGTTTGTGTCAGAGAGCTCCTGCCAGACTAATCTGATTTACTTTTTCGACTAGGTAACCAGGACAATGGACAGGGATCAAGTGGTGGACGTCCTGTATCTGCACGTCAGCAAGGCCTTTGACTCTGTGCCTCAGAGAAGAGTGTGCCTCACAGAAGAGTGGTCAGGAAGCTGAAGACCTGGGGGTGGGGCCAAGCTTGCTAGATCGGCCAAAAATTGGTTGCAGGGCTCAGTGCTTGGTCCAGTGTTGTTTAACATCTTCACCAGTGACACAACAGGTGGGATCAAATGTAAAATCTGCCTATTCGCGGATGACACAAAGCTCTGTGAAAGTGGAAAAGGAGGATGGGAGACAGGAGCTTAGAGAAGACCTGGCTAGGTTAGAGAAGTGATCTGGCATTTGGCAACTAGGGTTCAATGCTAAAAATTGCAAAGTTATGCACCTGTGGGCAAAAAACCCAGAGACCAAATACTGGTTGGGTGGTGTGTAAAAAGTAACCAAGTTAGAAGAAGAAAAAGATGGGGTAATCATCATGAGTGACCGGAACCACTCGGCACCCTGCAGGAAAGCAGCAGCAAAAGCAAACAGAATGCTGGACCGTACAGTCAGGGGGATTACCAGCAGGAAGGCGTAGGTCATACTACTGCTGTACAGATCACTGGTAAGACCGCACATAGATTACAGTGTGCAGTATTGGTACCCTTATCTTAACAAGCATTTGTCAATGCCGAATGTTCGCTTGCAGGTATTTGCAGTGGTATTTGGCACTTGGACATGGCTTAAAAAAATCAGTGACAAAGAAGTACAAGCATTTGTCAATGCCAAATGTTGCTTGCTTCTATGTGCTGTTTAGGTATCTGGAAGTCACTGGAGTGCAAATATTGAAAATTGAAACTTACAGTGCGTGGGAACTGTGCACATAGCAGCTTGTAAAACAGTCATTTTAGAATTTTTAACCAAATTTTCAACATAGCCATTTTAAGACCTCTGCTCATGAATAGTGTCACTGTGATTTTCTTAAGGTGTCCCATACATTGATTTTACTTTACCGAACTTCGCCATTGTGCTACATGAGGCGGAAACACGTTTTTAGGCAGGATGTGAAAAATGACAGCTGTACTGCTCATAAGGAGGTGTGGTAAAATGGCAATGTTGAAAATCTGGAGTGAAAATATTGAAAATTGCGGAAACTTACGAAGGCAGAGGAACCGCGAACACACGCCAGAAACAGTCATTTTAGGAATTTTTCACCAAATTTTCAACATAGCCATTTTAAGACCTCTGCTAATGAAAAGTGTCACTGTGATTTTCTTAATGTGTCCCATACATTGATTTACGCTTTTACGACTGTCATTATGCTTCATAAGCGGAAGTACGTTTTGGGCAGGATGTGAAAATGACAGCTGTACTGCTCATAAGGTGTGGTAAAATGGCAATGTTGAAAATCTGTAGTGAAAATATTGAAAATTCGCAAACTTACGAGCGCGTGTAGGAACTGCGCAACGCACACTCGTAAAACAGTCATTTTTAGGAATTTTTTCACCAAATTTTCAACATAGCCATTTTAAGACCTCTGCTAATGAACAGTGTCACTGTGATTTTCTTAATGTGTCCCATACATTGATTTCACACACCGACTGCGCCATTGTGCGCTACATGGGAGGAAACACATTTTGGGTAGGATGTGAAAAATGACAGCTGTACTGCTCATAAGGAGGTGTGGTAAAATGGCAATGTTGAAAATCTGGAGTGAAAATATTGAAAATTTATGAACTTACGAGCGTGCATAGGAACTGCGCAATGCACACTCGTAAAACAGTCATTTTTAGGAATTTTTTCACCAAATTTTCAACACAGCCATTTTAAGACCTCTGCTCATGAACAGTGTCACTGTGATTTTCTTAATGTGTCCCATACATTGATTTTGCACACAGACTGCGCCATTGTGCGCTACATGGGCGGAAACACGTTTTGGGTGAGATGTGAAAAATGACAGCTGTACTACTCATAAGAAGTGTGGTAAAATGCCAATGTTGAAAATCTGGAGTGGAAATATTGAAAATTAAGAACCCACGAGCGCATGAGGAACTGCGCAACGCACGTCGAAACAGTCATTTTAGGAATCATTCACTAATTTTCAACATAGCCATTTTAAGACCTCTGCTCATGAACAGTGTCACTGTGATTTTCTTAATGTGTCCCATACATTGATTTAGACAACCGACTGCGCCATTGTGCGCTACATGGGCGGAAACATGTTTTGGGTGAGAGATGTGAAAATGACAGCTGTACTACCATAAGAAGGTGGGTAAAATGGCAATGTTGAAAATCTGGAGTGAAATATTGAAAATTCAAACCCACGAGTGCAGTGAGGAACCGCGCAAGTCACATCAGAAACAGTCATTTTTAGAAGTTCCATCATTTACATGAGTTTGGGACCCTTCAGAGTGATGTCCATGTTGGCGATATATTGGCCTGATGGTGATTTCGCAGTGACTGTGCAGTGATCTGCAAATCACCCTTCGCCCAAATAACGCCATGACAGTGACATCATTCATAAGAAGGGGTCCCAAAACCCCATGTTGAAAATTTGCTACAAAATTCCAAAAATGCCTGAGACATGCAATAAAGTTGAAAACCCTATCTAGCCCATTATACAGCTTACCGGCATTTCCTCAGTTCTGCGTCGGCTTTGAAGAGTGCAGACGTGTTCCCGTCCACCAAGATTGCCACCGGTCGGGAGGTAAGTATGGGGTGAGGAGGTGTGGGGAGGCAGGGTGCGCAGTGGGTGGGTGCGGGTTGTGGAGGGGGCCTGGGAGAACGCCGTGGGACCCGTTTTCAATTTACAGGTTTAAAAAAAAAAACTGACGTGGATGTTTGCCACGCTGGGGTGGGCTCCAGCGTGGCAGAAAGATAACTGGGGGCCGTGGAGCCGACAGGGATTAGGCACCCCGGCCGGCAAACGGCTTGTGAGACGGGGCGTTGCCACGCTGGAGTGGGCTCCAGCATGCGCAGCAGATTTGGAAGGCGGGACGCTGTGGTTGTGTGACAGCTGTGGTTTTCTTGAAGAGAAGACCACCGCTGTCATACACAGCACCGCGTCCGATTGGTGCAGGATTGCCACGCCTGCTCAATGGAGCAGGGGATTGCAGAGGAGGGGCACACCTCCAAAGTGTCCCATTCTCCCAAGACGTCCCTTGCGCATGCACGCAAGCGAACGTAAAAAGGATGTTAACTTGCTGGAGACAGTCCAGAGGAGGGACCAGATGATGGTAACTTGCTGGAGACGGTCCAGAGGAGGGACCAGATGATGTTAACTTGCTGGAGACAGTCCAGAGGAGGGTGACCAAGATGGTACAGGGCCAGCACAGCAACACCTATGAAGAGAGGCTCAAGGGTCTCAACATTTACTCCCTTGAGGATAGAAGAGCAAGAGGGGATATGATCAAGACCTTCAAATACCATAAAGGTAATAACATGGTGTAAGCCAGCCCAGTGGTGGGGATGGCTAAGGCGCTGAGTGCCTTACCTCCTGCCATACCAAAGATCCATGTTCGGAAACGAGCACAGGTTGCTGGAGGGGTCAGCTGAGGGGGTCAGAGGGCTGAAAGAGGATGGAGCAGGTGCATGACAGCTCTCCTCTCCCAGATCGGGGTGGTTGGCCATGTTGGCTCCTGGCTGCCACCAGGTGGAAGCCCATTGGTAGCACACTGGAAGCCAAGCAACAGACAAAAAGTCATGGGGGGTGGGGCATGGTCTCGGGATGCATGTGCATCTTCACGTGCATGTGCTTGCCCATGTATGCTGGGGCTGAGACAGGAGAAAATGGAGTAAAATGGAAGGTACAGCAGTTGACGCCCGTCCACCATGCCCCCCACCTGCCATATCATCAGGGTACCAGGTCCGCAGCAAATGAGTTAGGAATTGGGGGAAGGGGGCCTGCCACAGGGGGAAATCCATGGGGGTACTAGCTACCCAAAGTAAGCCTACGGAGATGATGGGCAGTGGAGTAGGAGCCGAGGGGAGCCAAGCCTGTCATGACCAGGAACAAAAAAATAAAAAGGGTATTAACAGGGAAAATACAGAGGGCTTCTTCAGTCTTAATGGGAACAAGTCCACTAGGGAACATAGCCTAAAGCTGGTAGGGGGAAGATGCAAGAGAGATGAGTAGGCACTTTTTCACTGAGAGAGTGGCGGCCAAGTGGAGTGAGTTGCCAGAAGAGGGGTCTCCCTGAAAACAGTGGATAGCTTCAAGAGAGGATGTGACAGAATGAAGGGCAAAGTTTCTGGTGGAGAAGGGGGAGGGACTTGAGGGGGTCAGGGAGAATTAGGGGAGGGGACAGGTCCCTCTGTAGAATCAGGAGTCCTGCACACTAGAGCAGATAAGACGGACTGTAAAGCCTTTATCTGCTGACAAATTTGTATGTTTGTATCTCCCCTCTCCTTTCTGGTCTCCAACGAGTACATGTTCAGTGCCTTGAGGTGCTCATTAAAGGACCTGCGCTGCTGGCCCTGTATAATTTTGTTACTCTGCACTGCACTGCTTCCAGCCTGTCCCTATCATTCCTGAGGTGAGGACTCCAGAACTGGATGCAGTACTCCAAGTGTGGCCTCACTAAGGATCTATATAGGGGATGTGTTACCTCTACCAATTTGCTATCAATACCCCTCCCCATACATCCCAGCATCCTACTTGCTTTGCTACAGTATATGCCTTGTTACACTGATGCGACTGTTTGAGGAAGTCACTGATGATAACTCCAAAGTCCTATTCCTCAGTCATAGTGCTAAGTCTCACCCCACTCATCCAGTACTCTGGTTCTAGGGTTCTTGTTCCCTAAGTGCACTACTTTGCACTTTCTGGTACTGAATTTCAACTGCTAAACCTAACACTTAACTCTAGTTTTGTAAGTCACTCTGAATTTCCCTGATTCCCTTGTCACTATCCACCTACCCACAGAGTTTAGTGTAATCTGCAAAGAGATACAACCTGCCCTAGATTCCCTCACCAATGTTGCTAATAAACATATTGAAGAGGACCAGACCCAGCACACATCCCTGTGGTATCCAGCTACTGAACTCCCTCTCTTCTGATCTGACACTGCTGACCACAACCCTCTGCTGCCTCCCCTTTAGCTGGTTACCCATCTAGTGTACTATGACTTTAGCCACATCCAGATCCTCCATCTTCTTCAGCAAGCGTCTGTGAGGCACTGAATTGAAAGCATTGCTGAAGTCTAAGTAGAGCAAATCCACAGCATGGTTCCTATCCAATTCCATTGTCACCCAGTCAAAGAAAACTATCAGGTTTGTCTGATAAGACTTCCCTCCACAGATCTGTGCTGTTTACTATCCTGGAGACCACTGCTGTACTCCAGGTAGTCCACGAGGTCCTCTTTAAGCAGTGACTCCATCAGCTTCCCTACAATAGAGGTAAGAGGGACAGGTCTGCAGTTCTCTGCTTGTTCCTTGCCCCCCCCCCCAATGAAGCAGAACTACAGTATGTCTGCCACCCTCCAATCTTTCGTAACTACCCCCATCCTTAGGGAGCCATTGAACAGCCCTACCAAGGGTTCAGCCAGTCCAACTGCCAGTTCCCCGAATAACCTCGGATGCAACTCATCTGGTCCCAGTGCCTTATCTATCTCTAGGGCTGCCAGACCCTTAGTGACCCTTTCGCTTGTAAATGCTGGCTGCCTCATCTCCCAGACCCCCCTTTGTGGCTGCTTTGATGCCACTCTCTGGCAAGAGCCCACCTTCCTCCCTAGTGAAAACTGAGGAAAAATAATCCTTAAAAATGGTGGCCTTTTGCCTGTCCTCCATCGCCCTACCTGGCCTCTGCTAGCTTTATGATTTTCACTCCTTCCTTCCTCTTTTCCCTAATACAGCAGAAGAACTGTCTTTCTCCACTCTTGACCCGTCTCCACAATACACAGCTATAGCTGCCTTAGCCTCCCTAACCGCCCCCTTTTGCCTCCCTTTTTTTCCAGTAAATATTCTCTCCATATTTCCTCCACCTGCTTTTCTTTATACTTGTAGAAGGCCTTTTTCATGGCCTAACCGCTTCCCTGACTCCTGCCAAAACCATAACAGTCTCTTGAACTGTTCTTTTTGGTTACCATTCTCATAACTTAGATGCCTCGAGAATGTCCTTCTTAACTGCTCTCCCTTCCCATCTCTCTCTTCCACTCCACCTACGCTGTCCACACAGACTAACTTTTCCCTGGCCAGCTCCCATTGCCTGTTCTACAATCAAGGACTTCAGTTCTGGATGGGGGTTTTCCAAATCCAAGGGCCAGTTCAAATCAAATGGAGTTATGGTCTCCTTTTCCAGTGGCTCCCTATTCTCACAGCTCCTACCACCTCTGAGTTGGTAAGCACCACATCAAGAAATGCAGTCTGCCTGGCAGGTTCCTTAACTAGCTGTGCCAGCAAACAGTCCTGAAGGGTGTCCTGCAAGGTCAGACTTCTGATGCTCGTGGTCACTGGAACATCCCAATCAATGGCTGGAAGGTTCAAATCACCCACCACTACTACTTCCCCCTCTGCCACCTTCTTTCAAGTTCTTCCCTGAGCTCTCTGTCCCTCTCTTCCCCTTGCCCCGAAGGTTTGTAGATCACTCAAGTGCAGCTTCTTGCCTCAGGTTGCCATGAGTTGCACCCGCAGCCACTCTGTCTCCCCGTTACTAGCCATGATACACCCATCTTCCACCATCCTTGACAAAAAGGGCTCCTCCTCCCCCTCTACCTGGGAGACCTAAGTGTGTAACAACAGTGGAGACAGATGGGCAGGGTCAGAGTTGGGCGGAGATAGAAGTGCTGGACAGGGTATACTGGCATGAATTCTTGAAGTTAAGGGCATTTACATGTGTCGAGGGAGGTGAGGTAACTGAAAAGGGCTTTCTTGAATGCAGGGTAGGATTTGGAGGATCTGAGGTTGAGAGGTAGGGAGTTCCAGAATTTAGGGCAAAGGAGAAGACAAGTTCACCCATTTAGTAGAGCAATTAGGGACAGAGAGCAGGGCAGAAGCCATGGACTGAAGGGGCCTAGGACAGGCAACAGGGGAGAACATAGCTGCTAGGGAAGGGGGAGCAGAAGAGCAAATTATATTGTCCGTCAAGCAGCCCAAGGAATAAAGTTGCCGGGAGGAAGGGGATAACCAGCGGAGGTCAGAGTAAAGTGTACAGTGGTTTGTAAGACGAGGGGCAGATAAAGCAAACCAAAAGACATTATTGTAGATGATGTCCCACAGTTGTAATATGTTAATCTGAGCCTGGGCAAAGACTGGCAAGGCACAGCAAAGACTAGGGAGCAGAAGTCCTTGTGTGACAGAGATCCTGGCAGCGAAATTAGGGCATGTTGGACTTGGTAAGCCAGACCGATTTTGGCATTGACGGACTTGCAAGCCGCATAGACATGAATGGAGAAATTAAGAGATGGATCAAGGGTGACCCCTAGGTATTTGAAAGATTGGGTAGCATAGACAGGGGAGCCATCAAGGTAAGAAACCTGAAGCGAGGGGGTCATGGCGCTGGATTTCCTACAGGACCCATAGAGCACTTCCTGGATCTTAGCAACATTTAGTATTAGGTGGTGGGACGTGAGCCAAGTTTGGATTTGGTACACATCCAAGGAGAGGTGAGAGTTAATCTCATTGACTGAGCTGGAGGAGACATAGAGAACCAAGTCACTGGCATACAGCAAAGTGTGACAGTGGGCAGGAACAGCAGGTAGGTGATTTACAAATATTAAAAAGAGCAGGTCCCAAGTGCAGACCCCTGTGGGACTCCATGGTGGAGCGGGGCTGGGGTGGAAAAGACCTTCTTAAAGGAGACAGATTGGGAGTGGTTCTGTAGATAGCTGAAGAACCAGGCAATGGTGGATCGGGAGGTGCCCAGGGAGCCTAGCTGATGCAAGAGCAGGAGTGGTTGACCGAGTTGAATGCCTTCGACAAGTCAATAAAGACGGCGCCTGTAAGTTGTCCTCTATCCATGTTGGATTTGATGTTACTAGTGAATTGTGCTAGGGCTGTTGTGGTGCTGTGACCTGGTCAAAAGCCGTGCTGGGTGGGGGACAGCAGGTTAAAGCTGGCTACATAGTCGGACACCTGGTGATGAATGAGCTTCTACAGAAGTTTACTGAGGGCCGGCAGGAGTGCTATCGGGTGGTAGTTAATGAGGCTTTTGGCGTCACCCTTTTTGAAGACAGGGATAACCCTTGCAGCTTTCCAGGAAAGGAGCACCGTTCCCGAGCTAGTGGAGAGGTTGAACAGGTGCGTGATGGGGGTAGCAAGAAGGAAAGCACCTAGCTTGAGAATTCTGGGTTCCAAACCCATTAGGCCTGTACTGCCATGAGGGGACATGGTGCGGAGGACACGTAGGATGTCAGACCTGGAGACGGGCTGAGAACCAGGGGTGGAAGGGATGGGGTGCAGAGGGGTTTTGGGGAGCAGCTGGATTGGCACAGTGGGGGCAGAGCTAGGAGGGCAGTAAAGAGTGAGTTGAATGCATTAGCAATGGTATTAGGGTTGTTACAGGAGACAATATCAATTAGCATGTCTCTGGGGGTTTGGGAAATGTTGCGACCCATAATGTGGTTGATATGAGTCCAATACCTTTTGGGTTATGACAGGAGGCCTTTATAATAGTTGCTTTTAGCAGCACAAATCTTTCTCTTACGTGAGTTCTGTGGGGTGACAACAAAGTCAGAATGAAGGGAGTATGCTTTCCATCTGGCTCAAAGCTTGTCTCATGATTTGAGCAAATGTAGAAGGAGGCTAGTTAACCATTTAGTGGGCAAACCACGAACCCTGTGCCTCATAGAAGGAATGTGCTTCGACTGCAGGAGCACAGGAGTTAGTGAAGTGCTCCACGCCAGGTCAATGTTGTCAGTGGTGAACAGGGAGACCAGTCAACCTGATGGAGATCAGTTAAACGCTGTGAGGTTAAAGGCAGAGAAGTAGAACACAATGATAATTTTGGGCAGGCATGAGGGGGCTGGCGTCTCAGAGACAGGTTACAGGGAATAGTCACTAATGGAGTCTGGCAACAGTGACTGAGGAGATTCTGTCTGGTCTGTTTGTGAGGATCCAGTCGAGGAGGTTTGGCTAGATTCACTGCTAGAATGCCTCGTAGGTACTGTGACAAACTGAGTTAGGATGGCTTTGCTAATGTTAGAGTTGAGGAGAGGGGAGCTCGGACCAAGCCAATCCTGGTTGAAATCCCCTATGCAGATCACCTCATTGCTTTTGGTGGCCCGGGGCAGAAATTCCAGGAATTCATCAAGCCCTTGCTCGCAGGATGCAGGAGGTACAGTATGTAAGCACATACAATGTGCAGCTTTTTAGCGTCGCCCAGCAGAAGCAGTGCATGATGCACCTTGCAGGATGCCAGTGAGGGGCAAGTTTGTAAGCTTAGGTTTAGGTGAAGCTTAGAGAAGAGGACCAGGTCACCACCTCGTTTTGATGAGGACTGGTCAACATGTAACATATTATAGCCAGGGAGGGCACACAGAGAATCTGGGTGGGAAGGTCCTAGCCAGGATTCCGTGATTCCTAGAAGGTCAGACTCGTGCTCTGCAGCTCGTGCGCTGCAGCCCATGCCACCAGCTCAGCATGATTAGCCACAAGGCTTCTTATGTTTAGGTGCCCAATCTTTAGGCCTCTAGGTAGGGGTCCCACCAAAGAACCAACCTGACAGTGTGGGAGCCCAGATGCCACGGGGCCTGGATTGAGCTCCACATCACCTGACAAGGATAGAGAGATGGCACTAATCCAGGTTGCAGCAATCAGGAAGGCGAAGGAGGTCCTAGCACAGCAGGGGTGCTCTGACCTGAAAAGGGACCTAGTGAGCAGGAAAACCAGTTTTGGGCTAAGATGCACAACCGGCCCAGTGGGATGCCAAGGAAGAGGCAGCAAATTGAAGAATGTAAAGTCAATCAAGTTGGCATCAGTACTGGGAAGGTAGCTAGGAACGAAGCAAAGGAGTCTAGTACAATAATGCAGCAGATAGGAGACAGGAGGAAAAGAAGATAGAAGGAGAGTTGCATGGTGATGTAGGGTATGAGTGTAAACTGAAAGGGACAGCGTCAGGATGAAGGGGCAGGGCTGTCATGAAATTGACAGCAAGAGATCAAGTAACGTAACAATGTTTCCCACCCCTTTAGCCCTAGAGGCCGGTATGGGAGGTCTGTGGGCAGAGCGATCATGTATTTAACAAGAACGGGTGGGAGAGGGTGGGTGGAAGAAAATTTAAAAGCAGGAGAAGGAGCCCAGTTTTTAGTACTGCTCACTAAATAAGTTAGGAGCACAAATCAGCTACTGCGCCATAAAAAGGCACCAAAATTAAACCAGAGAAGATCCCAGGGCAGAGTGGGTTCACCCACAGCTTGTAGTACAGCAGGGCTTTTCCAGGTCCCGTACCTGAGATGGCAAGTTTAGCGGCGACTTGTATTAGGAGGGGCTGGGGAGGGCTCCTGATTCCAAGCCCTCAGACGCTGAAAGGAAAAAGAGAGAAAAAAGGGTTAGCTGGCAGGTAAAAAGGAAGAAACTACAGGGGTTGGATGGAAGGGGAGGAGTTCCAGTACCAAGCTAAAGGATAGGGAGGAGGGTGAGATTCGGGCAAGGGGCAGTCAGAACTTCATCAGACTGGACAGAAACCACAGAAAAAAGCTCTGAATACTAAACAAAAGATGAGGCAGCAATGAATGAATTAATTTCAACAGAATGGAGCTAAAAAAGTTGTGGTAGGGAGCAGGAGGACAGGGAGGAGGGTAGGGATTCAGGCAGGGCCACTCTGGACCTCAGCAAACTCCTAAAAAGCACTGAAAAAGGCTCCAAATAATGCAGGCAGCAATTAATTCAATTTAAGCAGAAATAGCAAAATTTAAAAGCAAGAGAAGTAGCCCAGTTTTTAGTACTACTCACTAAATAAGTTAGGAGAACAAATCAGCTATTACGCCACAAAAGGCACCAAAATTAAATCAGAGGTGGTCCCTGGGCAAAGCGGGTTCATCCACAACTTGTAGTGATGCAGGGTTTTCCATGTCCTGTACCTGAGATGGCGAGTTTGGTGGCGACTTGTATGAGGAGGGGCTGGGAAGGGCTCCGGATTCCAAGCCCTCAGACCCTGAGATGGTGAGTTCGGCTGCAAGACCACAAACAATTACAAATTTCAACAACAGCGGTAACTGAAAACACGGACAAGATGGCGGACCTGCTGCTGCACCTCTAGCACCACATGGTGCAGCTTGATAAACTGCAGGACTTGAAAGGGCACCCCCATCGTTAATGTCTGAGAATCTAGGGGGTGCCTGAGGGGGAAGAAGTTACACAGATTACCAGTTTCATGGAAAAATTACTTTGAGACTCTCTTCAGCTCCACCCATGACTTAGCAATGGACCTTGAGAGGATACACCAGGCCCTTGGACCCAAACCAGGCCCCAGAAAGCTTCCCTGACCTATTATAATGAAATGTCTGCATTTTCAAGTAAAGTAACAGGTGTTACTTATGGCTTGGTACCAGAAGGTCATAAAATATGAAGATAACCAGACATATCTGGATCATGATTATGCACCAGAAGTCCAGCAACAGAGGCGTGCCTATACCCTCCCCCTTTTTCGTGTCGTCCGCCAAGCTGGGATTCACTTTCACACCCCAATCCCAGTCAAGCTATGGCGAGATTCTATATCACATGCCTGAAGAGGCAAAATAGGACCTTGCTGGTAGGGGCACTGCCATTCCGGCCCCCCCACCACCAGCACGGAATAATGAATCAAGTCTGCCCTCGCCACTGGCGTCTGCCTGAAACTCCTCAACTGCTGAAAGAAGGGGATCTTTCTAATACAGCCCAGGTATCCTGGGCTCTGCACCATATTAAAGAATTGTTTAAACAGTTTGAAAGACCTTGCCATAAGTGCAGCTGCAGCTTCAACTACCACTTTACAGAACAGCCCTCAATGGTTCAGACTTTGGCTAGATCATGCACTGAGTGCTGTGTAACCTCATGAACTGGCTGACTTCTATGACTCTTCCTGTATGCAGACATCTTCATCCTGCTCAAGTATGCTGTGGGGGGGTTGGTTGATGGGAGGGAGGACATGGGATCTCCTTTTGCTCGCCCAGGGCCATCATGACCTCATCACAGGTAGGGAGGCAGTATAGCGCAGTGGTTTAAGGCTCTGAGCTGCAAATCTGGAGACCTGGGTTTGAATCCCACAGCCCCCACTTGCATACTGTGTTACCCTGGGCAAGTCACTTAACTTCACTGTGCTCCCAGGTTGCACCTGTAAACAAGTTTTCAGCTTAGTGTGTCTCACCTGGTTAAACAACTGGAAAAAAGAAAAAAAAAGATCATTGCTACAAAGATCCAAGTGATTTATAGGCCCTCAGGATTCTCTACACTGTAAAACGGCATTTTAAAGCACTCTATAGGGGTCCACTACCATGGTGGGGCAGAAGACCAGAATGGCCAGTTGGCCCCAGTGCAGAAGGCCCTGAAACTTAGCCACTCCCCGAATGAGATATACAGTCAGACCTGCTACTATGCAGCATTGCACTGATTTGGAAAGGGAGAGGGACCGCACTCCTGGACCTTCACACTGAAGGAAGTGGGTGTTGCCACTCCTGCCCATTTAATTTTAAAGCAAGCCTGCATAGCTGAGTAATCTCACCACCACTGAACTACTCCTTGGTATCCATCCAGCTTCTTGTAAGTTGGGGTGGAGGCGACCTTCGGGGGATGAGGGGAGGAACCCTACTGTTTTTTATCTGCCCCCTCCTGCTTGGCCTCTGCTCTCTTCCTTTGCCCTACCCATGGCACCATTTTGGACTGACTTCTCCAGATGGCCAGGGATCTAGCCATATCAAAGCTGTTCATGGTGCTCCTGCTTTGGTGATTTACTGTCCTGGGCCACAAGATTTACAACCTCACTTTAGGGCAGTCAGCCGGTCATGGAAAGACATACTTGATAGCCACACTGGTGGTTGGACTCAAGTGGCATTTTTCCTTTATGATCTTTTTTATTATCAAAAGACTGCCCTTCACGGGACTTAATATGGTGAGAACAATATGTTCAGGACCAACTCGCTACCCATTTTCAACTCAGGCTTGACTGGTTCTCACATTAATGTTCCCCCCACAGCTCACAACGGTGTGCCCATAACACATCCACTGAGAAGGGGGGGCATCAGTGAGATTCCCAGACCAACCCTTCTCACTAGCACACAATACAAACATGCCAGCTTCTTTCACCCAGTTGGCAACCTCCTTCCTTTTGTGCCAGTTGGTATGTTTTTTGCAAGTTAGGAATCTATTTCGGTGGTTAATGTGGAAGCAGTTTATTTGTACCATGTCTTTGATCTGAGTAAGATGGCAGAATACAAGGGTACTGCTCCTACCAGACATAAAGCTATAATGGATGTTTCAACAAAAATATTACTTTCGAATGTAAATAGTTTAAGTAGCCCAGGTAAGTGCAGTAGGGTATTCCGGTTGTTAAACAAAGAAAGGCCAGATATTCTTTATTTACAGGAAACACGTCTGACAGCAGAACACGGCAAGCTTGCTGGGGGGACAGTATGAGATGTACACTTCCTCATATAAGAATGGGAAACGGTGAGGGGTTGCACTTTAATCCCTGCAGCTACCGCTTTCCCTTGTGCTACTAACTATATAGACCCTCTAGGCCACAACATTATTCTTATATGGCACCTTTTCACTTCAGAAGTGACCCTTGCCAATGTTTATTTTCTACCTAATACTGAAAAGGTTTATTTCAAACTTCTGTTAAAAAACTGATGGGGATGCTCACAGGAGAATTAATTTTAGGAGGAGATTTAACTCCCACCCTCTCTCCAGAATTAGGTACCTCATGGCCTGGAACCCACCGCCTTACTCCAACTCAGAAATTCTTATCTCAGTCACCGCAGCACCTAGGATTTAGTGATGTATGGCATAAGTTAGTGCCCTCTGACAAGACATACACTCATTATTCGGCAAGTCATAACACCTCTGACAGACTGGATTATTTATACTGTCCTGTGAGCATTTCCACACAGTGCAGGATATGTCTTATAGCCCCAGGATACCATCAGATCACACCTGGATACTTCTCAAGGTAAATTTTGGCCAAACATCATAAAGAACTTTCTGGTGTCTTAATACCACGTTGTTGCAGGATGAAGGGTTTAGGACTACACTTAAGGAGCATTTAGAACAGATGACAGGGGATAAAGATATTGGAGACATGAGTAATCCTATTTTATGAGACATGCTAAAGGCCGTGCTCCTGGGTAAAACAGTCAAATCGCTAAGAAAAAGAGAGATAAGGAATGCAAAATTAGAGGCTTGTACAGACAAACTCTGCTCCCTACAACGCCTTAACAACCAGAATGAACCTCACCTCAAAGCCCTAACTAGCCAAAACTCAGGATGAGATCCAGCAGATACTATGGGAAAAGTTGGAGTTTTTGCTTCTTTATATAAGACAATCATACAACGAAGGTGGGGCTAAAGGCACTCGGCCTCTAGTCCTGAGGTTATGGGCCCAAAAGGAAAAAGCACGTATCATCCTGCACCTCTGGTGCCCATATTCCAGTAAACTGGATCACAGCACTAGCAAGATTATGCAAATTATGATGGATTACTACTGTGACTTAACCAGTGAGGACACAGTTGGCTCCTGAAATGGCCCATGGGCACCTGAGTAACAGACACCTCCCCACTCTATCTAAGGCACAGTGTCAGTGGCTTTTAAGGCCAATCTCAGGGGAAGAAATTCAAGTGGTGCTCAGCTCAACTAAAAGCTTGAAATCCCCAGGACTGGATGGATACCTGGTGGAATTCTTTAAAATATTTCAGGCAGAGTTACTCCCCTTGTTCTTGCAAGCCTTCAGAGCTATATAAGATGTCAAAGAGCCCCCTTCCAATTGAAATAATGCTACCTTCTCGGCAAGGACCCCAGCAATCCCACCTCCCGTCGGCCTACATCCATATTAAACACGGATTTACAAGCTATACATGGACATCTAGGCCCACATACTGGATACCCTGCTGCCCTCACTGATTCACCCAGACCGGTCTGAGTTCATTCGCAGGCACAAAACCATGGAGAATATCCGTAGAATGTTCCTTCTTCTATATTATACACAAAGACGCTCAGTTCCCTTAGCCCTTCTCAGCCTAGATGATGAGAAGGCATTTTATAGGGTCTCACTGACATTTTCATGGGAGACCCTGCGTGCTGTCGGATTTCCTCCCACGCCTCATCAATTGGCTCCGTCAAATACATGTTATACCACAAACATATATTAAAGTAAATGGCTCTTGCAGTACACCTATAAGGCTTAGCAAGGGAACGCGACAAGGCTGCATCTCTTCCCCCTGCTTTTTGCACTTTATACAAAACCCTTAGCGGCAGCAATTCAACAGAAGGCAGTGACACAGGGAGTTCCTATTGATGGAAAAACTTTTAAAACAAACTTATATGCCAATGACATTTTCCTGACTGCACTCTCTCCGGATACCTCCATAGCAGGGACATGGAAGGAGTTACACTCCTTGGGACGGTCTCAGGGTTTAAACTTGATTTTCAAAAAACTGAGCCACTCCTTTTTCACCATTCGCCCCGAACAGGAACTTAAACAACAGTTCTCATTTTGATGGACTCTAACCATAATAAAATATGTTGGTATTTGCATTTTGAAAGAACTAACCACCCTGGAATTACTCAATTACAAGCCTCTAACCCAACAATTCAATTCGGACCTAACTAAATGGGCTGTACTCCCCTTAAACATAGAACATAGAAACATAGAATTTGACGGCAGATAAGGACCGCTTGGTCCACCCAGTCTGCCCATTTCTCTACCTAATGGATAAGCTGCAGATCCTAGTTAACCAGCAGCCTACTTCTTTCTACCCCCACCCCCTAGAATTGCCTTATGGCTGTCCTTGGGCTTTGGGCTAATTTTTTACGGAACGGGTAGCACCCTAGAATCCACTTTTCTACCTTACAGCTGCCCAGGGACAAAGGCAGGGTTAATTTATCCCACTTTTGTATGTACTCTACGGTGGCTCACTTGAAAATAATCTGTTCATGGCTAAGTCCCTATTGCGCTACATTACGGAAACACACAGAATTCCACCTGAACGACCTCTATGAGACACCTAAATTGCTATCTTCAACTCCCCTCATCCTCGGGAGCTTTCACCTCTGTGACTTTGTCACATTCTCAGCTGCTATCTTAACATAATGGTTTCATTTTAAAAAAACACCCTCATGCAGCCAGCACTTATGGTACTGTAAGCTACCTGCTGCAGACAGGGACTTTCTCCCACATACAGACTGACCAGACATTTGGGAAGTGGCGGAATCTGGGACTTCATTATCTATCTCAATTCATGAATGAGCAGGGGTTGCTTTCTTTTCAACAGCTTCAGGATACTTATGTATAATGGGCAGGGAGCATTTTAGATATTTACAGATTAGGACCTAATCTATTACATCTCATAGAGGTGCACTGTGCCTGCCTGACCCACTCTCACCCTCACTTACTGTCTTTTTTTTTTTTTATACTTGCCTGGCTTCAGAGGGAGCCTCATACCCCCTCCTACTACAATCGCCAGGTCCTGCCACCAGGAAACCCCTGGTTTCATATTGTTTATTCAGCCAGGGGTGTATTAATTTTTCCCCATTTTCTCTCTATCCCCTGAGGACATTCGTCCAGATGAACAACGTGCTGTTGCATGCCATTATCAAGCGCCCACAGTGTACTCCCTCCCACCCGACTCCGGAAAGCCATGTGCCCCTGCAGCCCATGCTTCCACTGGCAGAGGAGCTACGGGTGCTCAAAGAAACCCGGTAACCCACCCCTGGTGGAGAAGAGCATCCATTGGGATGCTCAGTCCTCCTCTCCCCATCCAAACCCCGCCCGGTCACCAGCGTACCGCGAAGTGTGGCATCCAGTGCCTCAACCCTCAGCACCACTGGGCTGGGCCACTTACTATCTTTAATGACACCTTACAAGGTTCACCCTGGCAACACTTAATAGGGCATTTATATAGAGGGCTTCAAGCAAGCTGAGTACATACCACGGAGTACATCTTAACTAGATGGAATGAGGAGCTGACTACATGCACTTGTGAAATTTGGTCTAGATATTCCCTTCCAGCTCTTAAGGTCACAGTTTTTAAACAGTGACAAGAGTTTGCCTGGAAGTGTAGAATTTGTTTCTTTCGCACTCCTAAAATTCAGGTGAAGTACATGGGAGAGAAATATAGTTTCTGCTGGCAAAAGTGCGGGACAGTTCACGCTGACCAGTCCCGTATTTTCTGGTCCCACCCTCATTAAAGACATTTTGGGAAGCTCTCAGCCATCAGTTTTCCTTGCTCTCCTTCACCTGGTTGACCCACCTAAGCACAGTCCTACTTTCCATTCCTCCTCCAGCTGTCAGGTTGAGAGCTTGCTCCTGGCACCAATACTGCTCTTGGTGTCAAAAAGCTACAACAAGTTATGGCTTCAAAGATATGGCCTTACTGTAAGTCACTGGCAGCAGATGCCGACGGATATATATATATATATATATATATATACCTATGAGAAACCAACATTACAACAGTGGGGAAGGCTTTCTCAGTTTCAGGATAAGTGGCAACCCTGGGTTATCTATTACATGGCTCAGAATCCTTCATTCGTGCCACAATACTTGCAATACATGGACTGGAAGTCTCATGATTTTTGCTTTCAACTGTATGCTAAAATGTTATATGCCTTTTCTCTATTTTTGCCTTGCAACTGGACTTCTCCCTGCACTTTGACTACATCCACTCTAAACTTCGGCCCAAACTGGGAGCCTTGCACCACATCAAGGACAGTCTTCTCCCTCCCGATCCACAAAGAGCTAATCTCAAAAACTAATCTTTCCCGTGTTTGACTACACTGATGTATACAGCTCAGCCCCCCAATCGTCCCTAGCTAAATTAGATCCCCTGTTCAATGCTGTCTGTCGGTTTGCATCAAACCTCCCATACCGAACCCATCACTATTCCTTATACTTAGCCCATGCCCTCCCTAGCAAACTGTAACCTCGCTCACTGTGCCACCCTTCTTTGGCAAATACTGGTTCTCTGCACTCCCCCCTTCTCTCTTCTCTGCTTGGCCCCTCAGCTTCAGGTGCCTATTCCCTCAGAACTCGTGATACCCATACCCTCAGTCTCCCATCTCCTCACTCGCAAGAAGGCAAGGCCGCCTTCTCCTTTAGACTCCCTGATCTCTGGAATAGTCTCACCCTGTCTATCTGCCTTGCTCCCACTCTGTCCATGCTAAAGCAACAACTTAAGCTTCTCCCCCCTGCCCCATGCAACTGCTCCCAAACTGACCCCTCTTGAACCCCTCCTCCTGACACCTTCCTCCCTACTTAATATTTTTCTCTTAGTCAGTTCTGTAATATGTTTCTACGCACAATAACAACTCTGTTGTAAATGTTATCATGCAATAAGCAATTCTGAAAATGCTGCCTTGCCAACGTACTTATTTGTATATTCTGCCAACTTTAGTATAGTTCCACTGTAACCAGAAGCTGTCTCAATGTTATTCAACTCTGACCATTGTTTTGTAACTCATATGTGTATTTTTGCCTATTTCTGCATATTGTTCTACTGTACTCAAGAATGTCTCTTATGTTTTTACTTTTATGACCACTGTACATCCCTCTACACCGCCCCGGTCACACCTGGAACCAGCCCTCGGCTCAGTGTGCCTTTCCTAGTTACCAATTTAAATAAATAAATAACAACAATATTAGCTACTAATTTCCCAGCCTCATATTTACAATACCATGGTAAAAGTATTAGGAACTTATATATATATATATATATATAGCTGTATATACACACACAACATATATATATATATATATATATATATATATATATATAATACACACACACACACACACACACATATATACATACTGACGTCTTTATTTCTGTCACGTACATTTTGGAATACCTACTGCTATCAAATGTCTTTTTCGTCAATGTAAACCTGCTGAAAGTTAAATAAATAAAACTTTAATTGTAGAAAAAAAAGAAGATATTGGGGGAGATATGAGATGGGGAGATGTGAGGATGGGGAGATATAAGAATGGGGAGATATGAGGCTAAAGAGATATGAGAAGGGGGAAGTAAGATGATGGAGGACAAAAGAGGATGGGGAGATGTGGTCACATGTATTGGTCTGGGTACGAATGCAGGTTGCAACATTATGGACATATAGTATATGGTGAGCCCCTATTCTGCTTGGAAATCAGCGGCTTTATTAATGTTGCTGTAGGACAGTTCAAAGGTCAAAAAGTTGTACTATCGTTCTGACGTTACATCGATAGTACAACTTTTTAACCTTATTCTTGCATCTGATTGTCTCACTGGAAGAGGCTCTAATGGGGAAAAACACATAAAACACGGCGGCACGATTTAGCAAGCGCGGAAAGTACAGTTACGGAAGAACTTATCATAACAATAGATCTTCGCGAGAGGCTCCTGCAGCAGGTAATAACCATTAGGACTGAGCTGTCAGGTGCTAGGACCACACGGAAAACTTTAGCTAGCAGTATCAGGCAGAGACCACCCACCCGATGTCAGTGTGACCCTATATAGTGGGTGGTCCCCACTCCCGCCCTCCAGTTCTCCCGCCAGAGACCTAAGAAGGTGCGACAAGAGAAGGAGTGGGCTCCTGGAGCCAAAGAAAGGCTACATACTGCAGAAAAGTAGCAGCAGAAGCAGGGAGAAGGTGGGAGGGGAAAAAGGTGCCTACTGCAAGAGCCTCTCTCGAAGATCCACTGCTACATTAAGTTTTTACGTAACTACTATTTTACTGCGAGAGGGCTCTTGCAGTAGGTAACCCCACTAGGACTGAGTCCCAAGCAGTGCGAGTCAGACAAAGACTGAACACAGGAGGCAAGAAAAAGGTCTGTAGTAGGCAGGAATCTAAGAAAGCAGGCCCTGGAGGAAAGCTAGTCCAAAGCCAGCCCTGCACCTACAGGCAATGTCCAGACTGTAATGTTTAGTGAAGGTGTAGACAGAGCTCCAAGTAGCTGCCACACAAATGTCTGAGGCTGAAACAGTCCTGAAACAAGCAGTAGATGCAGCATGCCTCTTGATGAGTGTCCCTTGACGTCCCCTGGAAGGGGTTTGTTGTACTTCTGGTGAAACAAAATGCAGTTTGCCAACCATTTGGACAAACACTGTTCTGAAACTGTGACTCCCTCTCTTTTGGGCACAAAGGAAACAAACAACTGATTCATTTTTCGGACCAACTTCGTCCAATTTGTGTAGTAACACAAAATTCTGTGCATATCTAATGTGTGCAGGATTGCCACCCCTTGACTGGAATGCTCAGGGTAATACACTGACAAGAGTATGGTCTGATTCAAAGTAAACTCAGAAACCACCTTGGGTAAAAACTGAGGATTTGTATGCAGAGCCAGCCGGTCTCTGTGAAAAATCAAATAAGGATCCTTACACATCAGTGCCTGAAGCTCAGAAATCCTTCGAGCAGAAGTTACTGCAACTAAAAATAGCACTTTCCAAGAAAGATAGGTCGCAACTCGCGCCGGTTCAAAAGGAGGTAAAGTGAGTTTCTCAAGAATGCAGTTCAGGTCCCACAGCAGAACAGGGTTCTGAACCAGGGGTTTCAAATGGAGTATTCCTTTCAGAAAGGTTTTGGAAACCTCCAACTGTGCTGGGGTTTTACCATCCACAGCAACGCGGCAGGCAGAAATGGCCGACAAATGGACCTTCAGTGAGGAATTTTTTAGCCCAAGGTCTGAGAGGTGAAGCAGGTACTCATGACCCATGGAACTGGGCAGGAGAAAGGGTCCCGACCTTTGGAGGCTGCCCAGATGGAAAATCTTTTCCACTTCATCGCATAGGTGATTCGTGTGGATGGCTTTCTGGCCTCCACATAAACCTGTGCGACTCTGGCAGAAACCCCACAGTGTGAAGCAGCTATGTCAGCAGGTGCCACGCAAGAAGGTGAAGGGATTTGAGGCCCGGATGGACCAGCCTGCCCTGCTCCTGGGTCAGAAGGTCTTGACAGAGGGGAAGGGGAACTAGAAGTTCCATGGCCAATTGCTGGAGCAGAGGGAACCAAATTTGGCGAGGCCAGTAAGGGGCTACCAGAATAATGTGGACCCCTTCTGCCTGTAGTTTCAGAAGTACCCTCTGCAATAGTGGGAAGGGAGGAAAGGCATAGAAGGAACCTCCCTCTTCAGCAAAGAGACCGCGTGTCTCACCAGGAAACACCATGCCCGGGAACGAACGAGAAGAAACTGGGTAGTTTGCGTTGTATGGAGAGGCGAACAGATCTAGATCTGGGCGACCCCACAGATCGAAGATGTCTTCGACCACTGACTGTCACGATTCCCACTCATGTGCCCTTGCCTGAGTGTGGCTGAGACTGTCTGCTAGGATGTTTTGGACTCCTGGGACATGCACTACCATCAGCTGGAGATTGTGCTGGACTGCCAGCACCATATGCGCATCACTTCCCTGCATAGGAGATACGACCGCGTTCTTCCTTGTTTGTTCAGGTATCACACCACACACACATTGTCCGTCTGGACAAGAAGTGGACCCAGGAGGAGAAAGGGCTGGAAGGCCTGACTGGCGTAAAGTGCAGCTCACATCCCCTGCACATTGATGTGCAGAGACAGCTCCCGCTGAGATAGGATCCCTGGGTTCTGCAGTCCCCCAGATGAGTGCCCCAGCCCTGGCTGGAAGCATCAGTGGTCAGGGACTGGACCGGAGGAGGAGGCTGAAAGGGAACGCCCTGGCTGAGACTGTTGAGATCCTGCCACCATAAGCAGTCCTGTCGCATGGAACTGGACACAAGGACTCTTGTGATCCAGGTCGTTCGACCTCTGATCCCACTGGACCCATAGTGTCCACTGCATGATCCGTATGTGGAGCTTGGCTAGGGGTACAGTGGCGATAGCCGCTGCCATAAGGCCCAGGAGGCGTAAAACCGACCACGCTGAAGTCCAGTGACTGGATGCCACCTGTTTGGCCTGCTGCTGCTGCAAGGCTTCTGCTCTATCCAACGGGAGGAAAGCCTTGCCCTGAACTGTGTCCAGCACAGCGCCAATAAACTGGAGACGCTGTGAAGGGGTCAAGTGAGACTTGGGGTCATTCACTGTGATACCCACCTGGCAAAAAAGGGCCAGAGTTATTGACAGGGAGGCCAGCAGGCTGTCCCTTGATGGAGCTGAAAGGAGCCAGCCGTCGAGGTAGGAGAACACAAAATGTCCCTGACAGCGTAAAGCCTCAGCCACTACTACTAGGCACTTGGTAAAAACCCTGGGTGCTGAGGAAAGGCCAAAAGGAAGGGCTCTGAACTAGTAATGCTCTCCCTGAAAGGCAAACCTGAGGAAGTGGCGATGGGAGTGGAAGACTGGAAAATGCAAGTAAGCACTGAACATATGAACATACAAAATTTGCCAGCACATAAAGGCCTAGTGATCTAGCAAGTCTGCTTGAATGTGCAGCTAGCACCCTTATTCTGCAGCTGCCCTCCCTCCCACCCTCCCCTCCTTGACCCTCCCCTGCCCTGTCCCTGCCCTGTCTGAAGCAGACCACTGTTCTACTGGATACCACTTCCGCCAGTAATGGTAGCTACCCAGCTACCACCCTCTCCATAAAAAGTGTCTCCTCATCTCCTCCTGAATTTTCCTCCTCCAGTCTCATATCACAGCCCCGGATGTCCCTCCCTCCCTTACTTTGAACAGACCCTCCATACCCATCTTGTTTATTCATGTACTTGAAGGTTTCAATCATATCCCCCCTGTCCCTCATCTGCTACAGCGAGTACATGTTCAACTCCCTCAGCCTCCTCTCGTATATCCCCCAGCCCCTGGATCATCTCTGTCACCCTGCGCTGCACCCCTTCTAGTACCTTAAATGTCCCTCTTCAGATATGGGCACCAGTACTGCACGCAGTACTCCAGCTATGGTCTAACTAATCTCCTATACAGTGGCAGAATCACCTCCCCCCTCTTCGAGGATATACCCCTTGCAATGCAACCCAGCATTTTGTTGGTCTTCGCAGCTGCCTTCCTACACTGTGCTGAGTTCTTCACCTGACTCTGTAATGAGCATCCCCAGATCCTTCTCCTCCTCTGTCTTGGCTAGGTGCACTCCCCCAAGTTGGTAATGCCTCCTTGGGTTTTCTGCCCCAAAATGCAGCACCTTGCACTTTTTGGCATTGAACCCCAGTTGCCAGGTGTCTGACCAGGTTTTCAGCTTTGCCAGATCATTCTGCAACCCCTGCCATCCCCCTACGTTGTCCACCACCGCTCCCATCTTAGTGTCGTCAGCAAACAGACTGGTCTTGCTCTTGATGCCCAATGATATGTCTGCAATGAATATCCCAAACAACACTGGTCCCAACACCGAGCCCTGCTGAACACCACTCGTCACTACCCTTGGGGATGAGAGCTCCCACCCACCACCACCCTCTGTTGCCTTCCCTGAAGCCAGATCTCTACCCATCTCACCAGCTTTGCACCTGCCCCTGTGCCTTCTAACTTACTTCCCAGACTCCCATGCGGCACCGAGTTGAATGCCTTACCTGAAGCCCAGGTACAGGACATCCACTGCATGCCCCCCCCCCATCCAGTTGCCTAGTTACCCAGTCATAGAATTCCACCAGGTTGGTTTAGCAGGATCTGCCACTTACGAAGCCATGCTGTCTACTGTCCTGTACCCCTCTGGCCTCCAGGAGGGACACCAGCCTCTCCTTCAGGATAGTCTCCATCAGCTTACCCACGATGGATGTGTGGTTCAGCGGTTCTCCAGTTCATCATTAGGGCCACTCTTGTGGAGAAGCACCACATGAGCCATCCTCCAATCCTAAGGCACACACCCTGAGTGTAGTAAGCCATTGAATAGGTCTGCCAAAGGTCCTGCCAGGACCTCTGCCAGCTCCTTCAGTACCCTGGGGTGGATGCCATCTGGGCCTGGCCCCTTGTCCACCCTCAGTGTCCCCAAACCATCCAGAACCCTGCCCTCTGTGATTTCCCATCCGTCACCCCTTCCCCCCCCTGTTCCTGCCCTTCCTCCTCCCTTCGTCCCCCTTGGTATCACCCCTTCTCCTTAGTAAAAACCAAGCAGAAGTAAACATTAGGCGCTTCTGCCTTATCACTCCCAGCTTCCACTCACGCCCCTCCTTCCTAATCCTTACTATATGGTCCTTACAGCTCCTTTTCTCCCTGATGTACCTGAAGAATTCCTTCTCCCCCCTTCTTAATGCCCTGCGCCAGCCTGAGCTCCTTAGACGTCTGGCTGCCCTTACTGCCCTTGTCACCTCCTTCAATTCCTTCGGGTATTCCTCCCTGTCCTCCCCCTCCCTGTTTTCTTGTACCTCCTAAAGGTAACTCTTTTCCTCCTTACCTTTTCCATGACCTCCTTGCTCCTCCAGCTAGGTTTCTTTGCCCTAGCCTTTTTGCTCTGGGCCTTGGTGCAGATTCTGGTTGCCTCCACTATCCCTAGCTTTATGAGCTCCCACCTCTGGTTAGTGCCCATACTAGGTTGAATTCTGGCCAGGTACCCTTTTACCACTTCCCCCATCCTCATGAAGTCAGCCCTCCTAAAATTCAGCACCCTTGTGCCAGATTCTACTCTTTCCTTACCCATATCCAATGTGAACCATACTGAGTGGTGGTCACTCCACGCCAGCAGTTCTTCCACCCTCATTTCCCTCACAAATTCCCCATTTGCCAGCACGAGGTCAAGAGTATTCCCTAACCTGGTTGGTTCGCTGACCATTTGCATCAGGAAGCTGTCCTGGAAGGCATCCAGCAGTACCTGCTCCTTTCTATTCCTGGTTGTTGGGGTACTCCGATCCACTCCTGGCATGTTGAAGTCCCCCAAAATCACCCCACTACCCTTCTCGCAGGTCCTCCTGATCTGTCCTGCTAGTTCCCTGTCTAACTTCTCTGAGAGGGTGGCCTGTACACCACTCCCACCCTGAGACTCCTATTCTTGGAATACTGGATTTGCATCCATAGTGACTCTGTACTACCCTCCTCCCCTTCCTCCTGTACACATTTCAGTCTTTCCCTCACATATAGTGCCACCCCCCCTTTCCCATTTGCTCTATCCGTACGAAATATCCTGTACCCTGGTATCGACAGGTCCCAGTCATTGTATTGGGTGGCCCATGTTTCGGTGATGGCCGCCATGTCCACCCCCCCTCCCACATCCTGCATATCCAGTGTGCAGAGCCAGTGTCCATGGTGAAGCAGTGGCAAGAGACCCGGAAGAGTTAGCATGCAGAATCTTTTGTACTCTACATACAGATTGAGCGTGCTTCAGTCCAGGATTGGCCATAGATCTCCGGTCTTTTTGGGGACCAGGAAGAAGTGGGAGTAATATACCCTGTCCACTTGGGCCTGAGGAACGGGATCTATGGCGGATTTGCACAGAAGAGCCTCGATTTCCACCCTGATAAGGGGAATGTGGTCGTTTGGGTAATGAGAGTGATCTGGAGGATGATCTGGAGGTCTTGATAGAAACTTTGTGCGACCGTGAGCTATCAATTGTAGGACCCAAGAGTCCATCGTGATAGCCTCCCAGCCGGGCAGGTGGTTGGCAAATCTGCCCCCTATGGGTTCTTCCGAGCTGGTAGTGGAGGCAGAGGGCATGGCCACGAGTCAGGAGGCAGTTGGGGGCTTGGGGAGAGCCCCACCAGTGGCCTGGCTGGGACTTTGCTGGGGGGGGGGTGTGGCTGCCGAGGTAGCCCAACATTTGTTCTGATGTCTGGCGGGCTGCTGTTTGGATTAGCGCCACTGTTGGCAATGTAAATGTTGCCTAGGTTTAGAATTGGAGCGATACATAGTCTGCATGGAGCGTAAAGCTTTGTCACTGTCCTACAGAGTGGTAATGATGTCCTTAGCATTGCTCCCAAACAGGACTGACCTTTGAAAAGAGGTGTCCTAGACGGCAGTCTGAACATCCTGGGCGAGCCCCGAGACCAAGAGTATCAGTGCAAGCAAGCCATCATAGCGGTGCCCCTGGCAGAGGCGTCCTTGGCGTCATAAATCGCCCGAAGAGCATGGTGGCAAGAGACCTCTGCCGTCCGGACCATCTAAGTGATTCTTGACTTTGTCTCAGAATCTGGTAGAGAGTCAATGTCAGCTTTAAGTTGGCCCAGAATGATGTTTTGATAGACAACCATATGGGACACATAGTTCAGGGCCTTAAGGGCCAAAGTAGAAGACGAATAAAATTTTCATCTGAACTGGTCCAGCTGTCTCGACTCCTTATCCGGAGGAGAAGTGCTCATGTGTTTGGGTTTGGCAGAATGATTGTGGGCCGCGTTAATGACCACTGAGTCCGCCTTAGGGTGGGTACTGAGGTGGTCCTTTCCTTCTGGGGCATGATACAGCCTGTCAGCCTTGTTGGGAACAGCTGCCACTGATGATGGCTGTTGTCAGATGGTAGACGCCAGGTCCTCAAGCGGGTCTGTCCATGGAAGGATAAGGAGAGGAGTTAAACCTGGCATGTCCAGATGCTCTGCCAGTCTCCAGCGTTTGGGGCTGTGCCCTACAGTAGTCCATCCATTGGTCTCCTGGATCTTTCTGAGGAGTTCCATAAAGGAAGGGTCCACAGGAGGAGATTTGGAAGACTCTTTGGGCACGGGTTCCTCTGGAGGAGGGGTCTCGTAACCAGAGGCTGAAGAGGAAGAGTCAGAATCCGAGTCTGATGATGGGCTCCCATCCTGGGACAAGGCCCTTGGGAGAGGGGTCTCCTTCAGGGGAACAGGAGCCTGTCCACCGCGCTCCGTGACCACGACATGGCCCAACGTCAGTCCTGATGCAGAGGTCGAAACTCCACAGGGGAGGCAGACCTGGGTGTGGGAACAGAATGGGCCAGCATCGAGGCAGCAACCGGCTGGCGACAGTCCAGTTCCATCATGAACTGGGTCCTGGCTTCGTGCCACCAAGACTGAAAGAGATGCCTCAGATCTGCCTGTGCCTGAGGAGGTGGAAGAGGCTGGTACAAGGTTGGGTAGCCCAGCGTCAGATAGCTTGGCGTCGGGTAGCCTGGCACAAAAGCAATACTTCGAGCACTCGTGTAGCAAAGATGTTGCACCCAAAAACAACTCCTAAACAAAGCAACAAGAGGTGTGCAAAAAAAGCCAGTACTCACAAATCAAGCTCAAGTGGTTATTTAATGTGCCAAAACTCCATGAACAAAGTGCAACAAAGCCTCTAGCGCCTCAAACCCCTGAGGGTTCTTCAAAGCGGAAGTGAATAAAAAGGCAGAACCAGTCACATTTAAGGCCCAGTCTTAAAGAGACAGAGCCCACATTAAAGTGCAAAGTGATAAGTAGATAATTTACAAACATTTTACCAAAGTACATCAATACATAAATCTCAGAGTATGAAAAAATAAATTTGATAATTCACATAATCTTTAAGCAAACAACATATGTTTATATATAAATTTGTTTCTATATAAATAATTCATCCAAGAAGTTAATCAGCATAGAGGTGACATCTATAACCAATGGAGGGCAATCTGCAGCTTCACTGTGCTTTTAAACCTACAAAAAAGCAAATTTAAAAGTGCATTAATAATAAAATATAAAAAACATTCAACTTATGTCCAGAGTATAGAAACAACAAAGGAAAGACTTGGGGGGGGTCGTTCCACCGGAGTCAGTGGAGGAGCAGATCCTGAGGCATCAGAACCGGAAGCTTTGGATAAAAGTTTGGCATGGCTCGCTCCGGCGTCGACACTCTGGATGCTCCTCCTCCACAGGCTCCTGAACAACAGGGGAGGCTGGAGGTTCCACCGGGGAAGGCAGAGATGGAGGTTCCTGAGAGGGGGATCCCTCTGGGGAAGGTTGCAGTGCAAGCAGCAGTGGGCACTGATCTTGGAGACCGACATCATGCCTGTTATCTGGGCCCGATGAAAGCACCTTGGCTGAGCGGTCACTGGAGGGGTCAGCGGCCAACTTATCAGCTGTGGCTGGGTGGTTGCCGGAGGGGCCGGCAGCCAACTTATCAGCCATGACTGGGGAGTCATAAGAGAAACCAGCGACCGACCGACTTATTAGCTGAGGCTGGGCACTCATCGGAGGGGCCGACGAGTGACTTATCAGCCGTGCCATCAAACTTAGACCTCTGGGCTTTGATGGGCCTAAGAGTGGCAGGAGCCTTGGGAGAACAAGAGGCACCTGCTTGAACCATGACCAGTTCAAGTGGGGGGACCATGGGCCGCTCCACCGAAGTCGGAGCAGACTGGGCTAGAGGGGCACTCCCTTTTCCGGAGGAAGGCCGTTCGACACCCACGGTCCCCGAGGGGAGACACGGGCGGGAGGGAGCCTGATCCCAGTCCCAGTGCTTCTCCTTGTCCTTCTTCTCCTTGGGCCTGGTAGATTCTGAAGAACCTCGAAGTGGAGCAGATGAATCCCACAGCTTCTGCAGCTCCTTCTCCATGGAAGCCATCTTAAGCTTTAAATTGTGGGCTCCCAGGGCCTGTAGGCGGTGTTTGCGTGTGACCTGGTTGAAGCTCTGACAGGCCACATGGTGCTCGGTCTTGTGCTCTGGTCCCAGGCAGAGAAGGCAGAGGCAACAGCTGTCCTTGTGCGGGAGCTGTGAGCCACAGGACTAGCACTTATTTTTATGTGACACAGAAAACGTCAGAGAAGACATGCATGAAAATTCTAATTTCGATCAGAAAATAAGAAATAACGGTAGGAAAAGATGAAAATACTCATCCAAAATGGCGGTCGACTGAAGCAGCGTTCTTCCATGAGGTCTGATGTGCGCAGGTTGACGGCGGAAAAGAACTGGAGGGTGGGCATGGGGATCAGCCACTATATAAGGTCACGCTGATGTCATCACGTGATGTCGGGTAGGCGGTCCCCACCTGACACTGCTAGCTAAATTTTTACATGTGGTCCTAGCGCCTGATGGCTCAGGTCTAATGGTTATTACCTACTGCAAGAGCCCTCTTGAAGTACAATCAAAAGACCCAGCCAGCGACACACAAAGAGCTGCAAATGGCTCTGTGTCACAAAACAATTTATTTATTTTTATTCTGAAAATTAAGCTGTGCAGCAACAGATGGATGAAGCCACCATAAGGAGATTTCTCGGATTGACATGGTCTGACTGAGAAGACGGCGCAAGCGGGCCAAGGGCAGCAGGAGTTGGAATGAGCGGGACCAGGAATGGCACCAGAAAATGAAAAAAAAAAAAGTTCAACATTTACAAAGGCTGATTTCCGTGCACCGAAAATGACGACAGTCGAATCAAGAGGAGATAAAGGCACGAATCAGGATTTCTACAGAAATATGAACCAGTAAGTAGCAGACATGGGCAATGTTTTGGAGGCAAGAAAACCGGTTTAGCAGATGTGAGAGAAGAAAAAGTTCAAGATCAATAACAACAGCAACAGAAGAAGCAATGGTGACGTTACAGTCGAGGAAAACACCAGTGTTACGGTCAGAAGAGGACACGGTGATGCTGGAGTCTAGAAGGGAGAGTGACGAGGAAGAAAACAAGCAAGTGTCTTTCATCCAAAACGAGCAGGTCAGTCTTGGATAAATGCAATTACTTTTTTTTAACTTTTCACATGTTTTCTTACTCTGAAAAGTCAAAGAAATAAATCAATTATTAGTCCATCTGTAACGACTGGTACACGATCTGACATCAGACAGCTTTCCAGCACAGTAACAAACATTAGCAAAAAGATAATAAGCAAGTCAATAAGAACAAATTTATAATCTCATGTCACATTACGAGTCTTCGAATGCTCCGTATCATCATCCTCATCACCTATCAGAGTTTGCCTTGTCTAAATTCTCTTATGCTTGTCGATAAAAATTGTGAGGCTCGTAACTAACTCCCCTTCCTTCCGTATCTTACTACAGGTCTTGCAGCAGCTGATTTGAGTTATGCTGGAGCTTTTCTACCACCAGCAAGCATACCTCTCAAGTGTCCCTCATTACGAGGGACATCCCTCATTTTGCCCCTTAAAATTGCTCTGTCCCTCATCCATCCCTCATGGAAAAGGTGCTGCCCACACAGAGAATGTGCTGTACATTCAAACTTTAAACCAAAAACTCTCAATATTCTAAAATACTAATGTAAGCCCTAGATGGCGCTATCCCAGGGGCTACTACCCCTGCCTGATTTGCCACTAACAGGTTGAGGGGCCTGGATCCAATGGCGGGTGCCTCCACCCAGAGGTCAGGGTTTGCAATAGTTAAACTAACTTGGTCACAGCCCTCTGGGACACTGCAACCCCCCTTTCTTCCCACTAGTGGCCCACACAATATATCAGAATTACCTTCACAGTATACACTTACCCCAGGTCTGGTTCCGCACTGGGACCTCCTGTGAAATGAGATACAGTGCAACAATCACAGTACAGTACTTTAACATAGACAAATACCTCAGGCAGTATAACTTTGCTTGAAACAAGCAGCTCTGATTTATTTAGGGGATATAACAAGGACAGGGGAAATCAGGTTAATTAGCTTATCACTCTAATAATCTATTTATGGCTCTGTGCACAGGCTATCCCTATCAGTTACTGTCCCTGGGTACCCAAGCCCTAGTGGCTAGTCCAAACCGTGGCAGCTGGTAGGGCCCTTCACACAGAGAAAAGGAGAATTAAACAGTCAGCAGTACAGTAATTCCATTTGGATTTAATGTGGCAATTCAACAGGGAGCGACCTGAATTAGTACTCACGACCTCCAAATAAGATAGGGTCCTTCAATGTCAGCAGGGCTCACTTGAGGTACTCAAACCTCTTCACACATCCATATAAAAGAAAGCACTATACCAGGCAGGCTGCATCTGTATCCCGATCTACTGCACAATACCTGGGAGAACACACAGCAGATTCAGTTCCTGACAGACCGAGTGCAGTTTTCAGCAAGTCCTCCAGTCTTCTACAGGGTGAGCCTGGTTTCTACCAGAGATCCTTTGATTCTTTTCACAGGACGGATTCAGTCCTAACAAGCTGTTACACAAGCTGCAGACCGAACTCTGGGCCTTACACACTTTTTGACTAAACTGCACACTGAAAAGCACAGGCTCCTTTCTTCTTCACTGCCAAAGCTCAACTGAAACTCCAACCGACAAAACTGGCACTTCCTTTGAGTTCCTCCCAGTTCTTGACTGGATTGGCTGTCACTCACAATAGACTGCTGCTGTTGGTCCAAAAAGGCACTGAAGTCTAAACTACATCTCCCAGAGTCACTGCCCATACAATCCTCTTGTGGCTGGCTCAGATTATGAGTCCAAGTTCTCATTCGTCCAAGGCACCATTTTAGAGCTAGCTTATCCACACACTGATTGGTCCAGTTCAGCAGTTCAAAACTAGAATGGGGAACTAGCAGACACAGTTCTGACTGCAAAGCAAGCAGGTTAGACAAACTGTAATTTCATTATTACTCTAAATAATTTCTGGCAAACAGTTACATCTTTCAGATAGGTTCCTTTGCACTCCTAGTGACTGCAAAAATGAAGTGAATTGGCAGCAGCTTGAGTGGTACTCAGAGAAGCACACAGTCCCCCATACAAACTAATTATGTCTGCAAGCAGACAGCTCTTAAGAGACAGTACCAGAGGCTCTAAAAACACTCACTGATAAATGGCTTAAATGCCAAACACCATTCAGGCTTGGAGCATTCAAGCAAGCTCCTGGAAGTCTTTTGGGAACCCCCATTTGCAGGGGGTTACACCTTCCTGGTTTGGGAAAGCTTGACGTCCGCGTCAAGCAAGTACCCATAAGTTTCAACTGCAACCATATACATTTGCATTAGGCTCGCACATGTAATCATCAGTCAATATATCATTTTACCAAGAACACATTTCTGAAACATTGCAGATCGTCACTCTTTACACAGTATTACATACACATTGTACCATAACTCAAGTTATTACCTCTTGTACATGAAACCTGAAGAGGGGGCCCTTCCTATCAGTTACCTTGGGGCTGGATGGGGCAAGGGCACCATACTGAAAGGGCAACACAAGTAACTTGGAGTTAGCACTGATGCTCAGTTTGGGCAATGAGCTCGGGACACATACACTCCTTTATGGACAACATTGAGAGGCAAGTCCACAGGCCTCCCAAGTGAATCATAACTGAGGTGCACCACAGGCTTTACAGCTCGACCAGTCTTTCTAGGGGAACTGTTATAGTCTCTGCACTCTGAGCCTCATTTTCAGCATTGTCCTCACTTGTCAGGGAGTCTCCATGGGGGTAGAGAGGCTAGAACTTGGGGCACTTTCAGCTCCAGGAGTTACAGTTTCTGAGTCCACAACATTTGGCTCGCATGGAGAGCTTTCGGACACTGGCAGTGGACTGTCAGGGCACTCAAAATACTCTTCTTGTTCGTGTATCACCAGTCTGCCCCAATCTATCATTTTCCTCCCTGAAAGCTCAAACAGTTCAACCATGCACAATGATTCCATTTCATCTGATCTGATGCTTTGCACTTCACTTTCTGGGAGCATTGGCTCCAGGGATGAAGCTGGGGGCTTAGACAGTCCAGAAGGCCCAGCTTTGTCTCCAGTATTGACTAGGGATTGCCCCAAACAATTGACTCAGTTCGTAAGAAGGATAGTATTCAAAGTCACTCTCACTTTCTTCCGATATGGACTGACAGTCATGCTCAACTGGGACTTGTGGAGGGAACACTTTAACTTTGCTTCTGTAGGTGGCAGACTTTCTTGATCTTTTCTTAGCAGCAGCTCTAGTCACTGGTCCAGAGGGGCATCTTCTAGGGCTCAGACTCAATTAAGATTTGTCCAATGGGCAGTAAATGATTTCTATGCATTGTTTTTACATCTTTTGAATTATTCTCAGGCCTTACTTTGTACACTGGCAGATCATCTAGTTTGCCCACTACAATGTGAGGGAGATGGTGCCATCTGTCAGCAATCTTGTGCTTGCCATGCAGTCCCAGATTTCTTAGCAATACCGATCTCCTCCTGGAGTTCCTGTGCTTTCACCTTTTATCATACCTTTCTTTGTTGGCCAGATTTCTTTTGGCAGCCATGGTTTGAGCCAGTTGGTACGCATGAGTTAGCTGGGCCTTTAACTTTTGCACATACTGTAAATAGTTGTCAGCTTGAACCCCATCAGGAGAGACCCCAAAACACACATCTACTGGTAGTCGAGCTTCTCTTCCAAACATCAGGCGGTAGGGGAGAATCCAGTGGCATCACTTTGGTGCAGTTATAAGCATGTACCCAGGGTGCTAATTTGTTGGCTCCATCTAGGCTTGTCCTTTGGGTGCAGGGTGCCTAGCATATCTAGCAAAGTGCTGGTTGAAGCGTTCAGGCTGTGGGTCCCCTGGGGGTGGTAAGGAGTGGTTCTGGACTTTCGCACTCCCCACAGAGAAAGCATCTCTTTGATCAGACGACTCTCAAAGTCTCTCCCTTGATCAGAATGGATTCTTTGTGGAGCCCCATAGTGAACAAAAAAGTTTTCTACAAGTACTTTGGCCACAGTGGATGCTTTCTGGTCTTTGGTGGGGAAAGCTTGGGCATATCTCGTGAAATGGTCAGTGACCACCAGCACATTACTGATATTTCTTTGATCTGACTCCAAACTCAGAAAATCAATACAGACCAGCTCCATGGGTGCACTGGTGGTGATTAACAATGGGGCAGCCCTCTGGGGCAAAGCTTTCTCTGTAAGCAGCGACTACAAGTTCGAATGTGTTGCTCCACATCAGCCCCCATCTTAGGCCAATAGAATCTGGATCTCACCAAGTCAAGTGTTCTGTCTATACCAAGGTGCCCCATGTGGTTGTGCAAGGACCTCAGTACTGAGTCTCAAAGGCAGTGGGCAGCACTAGTTGTTGTTTGTCTACTTGTCCCCTCTGTCTACTGTTTCTCTGTATAACAGTTTATTGATCAGTTTCAACTTAGGACCTTCTTTGTATAACAGTGCAGTTCTCAAATCAGTGGAGCGTAATTTGGACACATCTTTTCCTGCATAGGGCTTCTAAAGCTGCTTTGATCATGGGATCGCGGGATTGAGCCGCCGAATACTGTCATTGTCCAGCTGAGGCAGTGCACCAATGTCTATTGCAGAAAAGTGGCAATAAGCAGCAGGTATGCAATTCTCAGAGGGTCCCAAGCAATCCACCATGCAGTCCACTGCGTCCAGTGGACATTTGTTCCTCCCTGTCAAACTTCCGGCAGAGTGCCCGAATGTCAGGTTCTGCCAATCGGACCCAATCATTCTGGGGAACAGGCCTCCGGAGAGAGCATCAGCATCTATGTGGTTCAGACCTGCTCGGTATTCGAGCATAGTCATATGTAGATAATGCAGAAAGCCACCTATGGCCAGTGGCATCCAACTTAGCTGAGGTCTGCACATAGGTCAAAGGATTATTGTCAGTTTTACTAGTATTTTAGCCCCATACAAGTACTCATGGAATTGGTCAACAATAGCCCACTTCAAAGCTAGGAACTCTAACTTATGTACAGGATAGTTCTTTTCGGATGGGGTCAGGCTTCACTGGCAAAGGCCACTGGTCTCAGGCCATTCTCGTGCTCTTGGTACAACACAGCCCCCAACCCTTGCAAGCTAGCATCAGTGTGCAGGACGTAAGGTTTTCTTGGATCGGCATAGGCCAGCACTGGAGCATGGGTAGTTGATATATGATCTCATGAAAAGCAGTCTCACAATCAGGAGTCCAGCTGGCCCCAAATACTTCACTCGGATGAAAATACACTCTTTCAGTCTTGAGGGACGCTGACTTTTGGTATTTTTGTGGGTTGGGGGATACCTTGAGTAAGGTTAAGTAAAGGGCGGATCACTCTTGAATAGTCCTTGATGAAGCGCCGATAATAACCACAGAATCCCAGGAATCTTTGCAGTTCTTTTAGATTTTGGGCTGTGGCCAGGTGGTCAAGGCCTCAACTTTACTTGGGTCGGTCTCTATTCCTCGGTGGATACTATGTGTCCCACATACTTTACTGATGTTTGAAAGAATTGACACTTATCAATGGACAGTTTAAGGCCAAAGTCCTCCAGTCGGTCCAATACCTTAAATAATCTGCTCTCATGTTCCTCCAGTGAGCTGCCAAACACAATAACATCATCTAGGTATACCAGGCACTCTAGTAAGTTCATGTCCCCACTGCACGCTCCATCAATCGTTGAAAAGTGGCTGGGGCACCTGAAATCCCTTGAGGCATCCTCATGAATTCATAGAAGCCGCGGACAGATAAAGGCCGTCTTCTCACGGTCCTCTGGGGCCATCGGGATCTGGTAGTACCCACTCCGGAGATCCAGCACAGAGAACCACTTGCTCCCGCTTAGGCAGTCCAAAGCATCCTGAAGCGGGCATTGTGTACTGATCAGGGATAGTCCGCCGGTTTAAGGTGCGATAATCCACACACATCCTTACTGTTCCATTCTTTTTCCTCACTACCACAATGGGGAAGCATAAGGGCTTCTGGATTCTTGTATTACACCAGCAGCTAACATCTCTTGCAGATGCCGTCTCACATCATCTATGTCAGCAGGTGCCAGGCGTCGAGACCTCTCACTAAATGGTCTTCGTCATGCAGCCGGATATTGTGCTCAGCTCCTTGCACGCATCCTACATCCCATTCCTTTAAAGAAAACACCTGGTCTCTCTGGGCAAGCTTCTCACTGATCCTCACTTTCCATTCAGCTGGCAGCGGAGTCGCCGAATCAAACAAGTCAGGCGTTACTCTGTCATTCTTCCTTGAACTCTTGCTGCTGGGTAGCACTGCAGTGTCTGCACAATGCACATTAGCCAGGATGCAACCTCTGTTTACTCGAATGTCTCTTTCAGACACATTATGAACTTGGACCATTACCCTTCTGGCATAAGCATGGGCTCTAAGCGGGCAAAATACTAGAGCTTGACCAGCAGTCCCTCTGGCAATTTTCCATCGCCTGGTGCATCCAACATTAATATTTTATTCTTAACATCCTTTCTGATACGGACCTCTCCCTGTAAGGTACACTGGGCATTTGGCGCCAGGATCAGAGACTCAGGATCCTTCTTCCATACAATTCCGACCGGTTCCTCTGGTTCTGTTTTTTCAGCATCTCTCTGTGCCTCATAGGCCTTCTTAATTAAAGCCGGAACTCTTAAAGCTCTACTAGTCTTTGACCCCTGTTTTTCATAACACAACTGTGCCAGCCTTCCGAACATATGAGCATTTGTTCCAATCAACAAAGGGACACCATCATACAGTCCAGTGGGGGGACACACTAAGGCTAGGGTCTCTACTTGTTCGGCCACTCCAGCCACGGAGGTGGGGAAAGACAGCCAAATTCGGATATACCCGGAATAGGGGTAGGCCTTCTCACTTAACCCCATACATGCAGTCCTTCTAATGGTTGTAAGTGTACGCCTGACAAATGCTTCTGATACCAATCCTGGAACATAATTGTCACTTGGGAGCCACTGTCTAATACAGCTCCTGTAGACACTCCATTCACCTTTACAGTGGTCTCCATGGAGGGACCCACTATTCTGGACCAGTCTGAGAGGCGTAGGTGGGGCCTGGGCAACATTGACCTTGCCACAAAGGGCGTGAATTAGCATTTTGGTGCCCTCACTGGGATCATGTCGTGCACCTCTTAACCACTGATTTCTTCTCCGAAGCTCTCCTTGTAGCCTATATGCAACTTTGTCAGTGTCTTTTGGGACTGGCATTCCCTTTTCATGTGCCCATCTTTCCCACAATTATAGAAAACATACTTTCTGGAGTTTGAGCTGGCCGAGGCGCCACACTGGGAGCCAGGGCGGGGGTATTACTAACTGGAAACCTGGGTGCCATCTCTGTCTGCGGCGTGATAAGCATTTGGAGACATCTCGTCAGTTTCTCCACTTCCATGGTCAAAGAATTGAGTTTGGAGCTGTTATCAGCAGGAGATACATGGGTGGGTACCCCCAACCCCATAGCAGATGCAGTCGGATATAGGTCAGGGCCCGTACTTGCAGGCGTGGCCTTCATAAAGGGACTGTTTTTGAATTCTCGGATCTCTCTCAACAGTTCGCCCCATTGTGGCATATCTTTTCCTTGTCAGAGCACTCATTGACTGTCAACCTCTGCCCCTCAACTTCACTTGATGGGTCACCCTCAGTCACTCGGGTCGTAGCCACAGCTGTTGGTGCAGGTACCTCCCGAGGTCGCCTTTTCTCAACTCCTCGAATTCTCTCATTAACTCATCATGAGGAGGGTGGGATTCCAGTCGATTTGCCAGGCGTAACTGAAGCAACAGCAGTTCTGAGAAGGGGCAGACTTAAGGATTCTGTCCAGTCTGGTTCGGTCCAGTTCAATCGCTGGCAAACTACCCTTTCTGAGGCATTCTTGCAACAATTTTTCCAGCCGAGACATACACAGACAACAACCCCTTGGTACTGTTGTGCATTTCTTACTCTCCACCATAGGTCCTCATCAGAATCTGGGCTCCCATACATTCTCCAAGGCCTCAAGATAGGCCTGTGCAGTCGCTTCAGGGTTACTGGCCCGTTTAGCGGATGGTAGCCAGGACAGGACCTCGAGGCTCTCACTAACCCTCTTTCGCTTTTGGCCTTCTGAGCATTGCCATTCTAGCACTTGGGGGGCAACACAGTTCATCCAGGTCTCCCAGTCATCCTCCCTTGGGGGTGGGAGGTGCCAGAGAAGATCCTCAACTCTCGTAAGAGTCGTGACTAATGGCAGGTGCAGAAATAGGAGTCTGCATTGGTTCAGCCACCATTACGGGCACTGGAGCAGGAGAGGGTGTTGGGGAGGAACACCCCAGGTGGCATGAATAGTTTCTTCAAGTCCTCCACAGTTTTCCCTCTCCAGCAACCATTCAGCAAATTTCTCCTCAAAAGTTTCAGATAGTGGTGGGGGCTGATTCCTCCCGGTCTTTACTGTCCTTAGTTATCACTCTCCAAGCAGTGAGGGCTCCTCTGGGGTAATGGTCTGTGGCACTTTGGAGCTATCTATGGGATCCTTAAACTCTACTAGGGCCAGGAAAGTGTGGGTGAGCAGATTAGCATGCCGACCCACCACCATAGGGTTTTGTAAACCTTCCACCTTGGAAAGTACTCCCTGCACAGTGTCCGTATTGATACCCAGGGGGATGTCCAGGATAAGCATAGCATTTTGGGGTCGATCTCCTCCCCAGTACACCACTCCACCAGCGGTGCACAGCCACTTCTGTCGGGTACCATTTTTTCTTAACAGTGGTTCATAAATACTGGCCACTAGAGGACACACAATCCCAGCGGTGAGCCTCAAGATGTAACCCCTAGATGGCGCTATCCCAGGGGCTACTACCCTGCCTGATTTGCCACTAACAGGTTGAGGGGCCTGGATCCAATGGCGGGTGCCTCCACCCAGAGGTCAGGGTTTGCAATAGTTAAACTAACTTGGTCACAGCCCTCTGGGACACTGCAACCCCCTTTCTTCCCACTAGTGGCCCACACAATATATCAGAATTACCTTCACAGTATACACTTACCCCCAGGTCTGGTTCGGCACTGGGACCTCCTGTGAAATGAGATACAGTGCAACAATCACAGTACAGTACTTTAACATAGACAAATACCTCAGGCAGTATAACTTTGCTGAAACAAGCAGCTCTGATTTATTTAGGGGATATAACAAGGACAGGGGAAATCAGGTTAATTAGCTTATCACTCTAATAATTACCTATGGCTCTGTGCACAGGCCTATCCCTATCAGTTACTGTCCCTGGGTACCCAAGCCCTAGTGGCTAGTCCAAACCGTGGCAGCTGGTAGGGGCCCTTTCACACAGAGAAAAGGAGAATTAAACAGTCAGCAGTACAGTAATTCCATTTGGATTTAATGTGGCAATTCAACAGGGAGCGACCCTGAATTAGTACTCACGACCTCCAAATAAGATAGGGTCCTTCAATGTCAGCAGGGCTCACTTGAGGTACTCAAACCTCTTCACACATCCATATAAAAGAAAGCACTATACCAGGCAGGCTGCATCTGTATCCCGATCGCAATTACTGCACAATACCTGGGAGAACACACAGCAGATTCAGTTCCTGACAGACCGAGTGCAGTTTTCAGCAAGTCCTCCAGTCTTCTACAGGGTGAGCCTGGTTTCTACTCTTCAGAGATCCTTTGATTCTTTTCACAGGACGGATTCAGTCCTAACAAGCTGTTACACAAGCTGCAGACGGAACTCTGGGCCTTACACACGTTTTGACTAAAACTGCACACTGAAAGCACAGGGCTCCTTTCTTCTTCACTGCCAAAGCTCAACTGAAACTCCAACCGACAAAACCGGCACTTCCTTTGAGTTCCTCCCAGTTCTTGACTGGATTGGCTGTCACTCACAATAGACTGCTGCTGTTGGTCCAAAAGGCACTGAAGTCTAAACTACATCTCCCAGAGTCACTGCCCATACAATCCTCTTGTGGCTGGCTCAGATTATGAGTCCAAGTTCTGATTCGTCCAAGGCACCATTTTAGAGCTAGCTTACCCCACACTGATTGGTCCAGTTCAGCAGTTCAAAACTAGAATGGGAACTAGCAGACACAGTTCTGACTGCAAAGCAAGCAGGTTAGACAAACTGTAATTTCCTTATTACTCTAAATAATTTCTGGCAAACAGTTACATCTTTCAGATAGGTTCCCTTTGCACTCCTAGTGACTGCAAAATGAAGTGAATTGGCAGCAGCTCGAGTGGTACTCAGAGAAGCACACAGTCCCCCCATACAAACTAATTATGTCTGCAAGCAGACAGCTCTTAAAGAGACAGTACCAGAGGCTCTAAAAACACTCACTGATAAATGGCTTAAATGCCAAACACCATTCAGGCTTGGAGCATTCAAGCAAGCTCCTGGAAGTCTTTTGGGAACCCCCATTTGCAGGGGGGTTACACCAAATCCAAAATAAACTTTGTACTGGTAGACACTATGGTTTTCACAATGTTCTGAGCTTGTATCTTCATGTTTGAGGATGTGCCCCTCATTCTGAGAGTCTGTGTCCCTCATTGTCCCTCATTTTGAGTGTCCAAAAGTGGCTATGTCCCTCATTTCAGTCACAAAAGGTTGAGAGGTATGCCAGCAGCATTTGAGATAACATCCCATTATTGTTTCTGGCACTGGTTAAACTTCTGTCTGCTGGGGCACACAGCTAAACCTTGGACCTGGTTCTATGTCATTTCACCTCCCACCCCACCCCCATGGTGGAATGATAAAGGTCTCAAAATTAACTAGTTAAATAGGAGTCTAGTCTTTCACCTTGACAAGCTTGTGGTCAGGGTGAATCATTAACCAGCTATCCTAGGTGTCTCTGAGACATGGCTTAGGCCAGGAATACCTGATAACCTGTGTGAGCTACCTGGGTACATTCGTAAAGGATATGATAGGTCTGTACTGAAGGGAGAGGGTGGTACTATGTTTTACTTTAAGACACATCTTAATGTCACTGCTAAATAGTTCAATTTCTTTTGGCTCACGTTTAATTATGTCATGTGGTTCTCCTGTTAGACAATGCCAAGAAGCTTAATTTATTCTGCATATATAACCAATCAGCAGGTGGCCCACAGGCTCTGTCCTCCCTGATTGAATCGATGCTCCCTTTAGTTAAATATAATCCTTCTCAAGGACTTTAATATAAATTGGCTTAGCAGCAAACAAAATGGTGTCTAAAAATGTTTCAGTAAACTGAATCGCATCCAAATTGTAACTGAACCTAAGAGGTGTTCTAGTAATGGAATAGCACCACACTAATTGTTGGGATTCTTACTCCTAGAGTTGACAGAGTTATCTGCTCTGGTATCACACTAATTGTATGCATTCTTACCCCTTGGGTTGATAGAGTTATCTGCTCTAGCGTGCTCCCAGATGTCATTAGTAACCATTCCCTTATATACTGTGTGCGCCCTTCCTGGGCTGATTCAATATTGTGATTTTTTCTAAACTGGACTACACTGTTTTTGGACTGATCTTTCATTTATTAACTGGGCTCCATTGTGGGGTACCAATGATGTTAACAATGTCTCATATATGTATATTTTTTTTATTTACTACTTTTTGGTGCCTCCCACCACCGGCACCATCTGCCGGTCACGGACCCCTTGGCTACGACTTCCCATATTAGTCACCCTCTCGATATCCCCTGGCTTACCCCCCAGGGCAGGGTCATGGCACCTGGTCCCTCTGAAAGATGCCGCGATATACAGGATAGTGTGGGAGTCGGCCTGGGAGTCAACTGCAGCCGGGGGGCAGGCTTCATCAAGGCGGTAGGTGGCAGGCTTTTTACTCCTCTGTAAGTGGGGGCAGGAACGTGCAATGACGCCAGTGTCCATCCCTCTCAGATCCTTGTTGGTGCCAGTCACTGTGGTGCCCCCGGCCTCCGCCAGGGGTTCCTCGAGCACGGTCACACACGCACCCCGGAGAGGAGAGCAGTCTGTGGGATGCTTGATCCTTTTTCCCCAGTCTACCCTCCGATGACCCAGGTCCGCTCTCGAACGGATCGCCAGTGTCGCAAGCTGAAATCAAATCTGCTGCACCGATGGGCCGGCTTTTGTCTCATATTTCAATTCTGTTCTTAGTGGCTTCCAAGACAAATTTCTTCTTATTACTACTCAAAGAGTTCCAGGCCCTGTGTCTAAGTGGCTAAAGAGCACCCTCATGGCTTTACAAAAATAGGGACAAATGCTGGGCTCAGCATAAAGCTTTCAACTCACTTCAAATTGGTTTAAATATGAAAGCTAAGAGCTGATTGTAAATATGCCATCCGCACTAAACTTATGGCTGGTAACCCATGTCAATTTCGGAAATGTATTAACAATTCCTCTGCTACAATGGCAAATTCTGTACTGTTGACATGGTCTTAACTGGTGTCAGCTGTAATAACCGCAACATCATTGCTAATGCTTTCAATTGCATTTCGGTGATCTCTCCTCCTATGTGAGCTCATTCACTACCTCCTCTCCCACCTCTCAGACAATACAACAACTGGGCCAAGTACCTCTCAGCTGTATTCCACCTTTACATCCCCCCTTCTACCTTAAAGCTGCTATGGTGTTGGAAGTGAATAAGCTAACTGAGAATATCCTGAGTCCAAATCAGCATGATCTGATGGGGTTGAGCCTAAGCTTCTCTGCTTAGCTGCTAAAGTAATGGCACCGAAAGTCATCAGAATCATTAACCTGTCTCTGATATTGTGATTTGTCCAAGACACCTGGAAATTGTCTCTGTGTTCAAGAAAGGTGACCGAAAGATCATAGGCAATTATAAGCCTATTGCAATTTTACCTGTGCTAAACAACGTGCTTCAGAAACTGATCTACGTAAGTAACAGGTTACTCAAACAACACTATCTCCTATCCCCATACCAACATGGAGTTTGAGTGCCATAGCACCTCCAGTGCCCTACTTACCTTTACAATAACACTGCCACTGCAGTGGATAGGTGTGACCATACTGGTGTGGTTTTCATCGATCTCAATTAAAGAGATCTACTAAGTTATACAAATATAAATTTGCACCACATATAGTGGTGCATTACCCCTGCGAGAAGCATTCGGCGCAGATGGTGCCAAAAAGAACTCTGTAGTTTTCTTGTAAAACTGCTCGTAAAATTGCAACCACCGGGACTTGCTTACTTCCCAGTATATAGCGCCGCCCCCGCGCATAGCCACATTATGATGTAAGGCCACGGAGAGCACAGGTACGCTTTCCATTATAGCCTATGGGGGGCTACTTTCCAAATGATTTTATATATTGTAATGGTCAACTGGTGATCAATCAAGGGCACTGATTGACTAACGAGGGTCTCCGAGAGGCGGGCGAGTGGCTGCCTTCGCAGCAAATGCCAATATCACTATTTGGTCAGCTGGCAGAAAGGTGCAGTGCCAATGCAAGGCTGCCCGCATCCTCCCTCCTCGGGAGAGGAACACCTAGTGTCTGTGACACACTCAGCCCCAAAGTGGGATTCTGAGGCTCACAAACGAACACTGGTCTCCCAGGTGACACCACCACCTTTGGGACAGTTAAATGTTTATTTTTAAACTAAACACACTGACAGCAATTTAATAAAAAGGGCAAGGATGCATATAATTATTTATTTGTAATTACTGATCAGAAAAGACACACTAAGCTGCGACAGTTTGTTTCCAGGTGTGTCCTGGGTAGTGGATTACATGGATCTGTTTTACTGACAGCAGAATGATGGCCAAGACACTGGGAAAAACCCTACTCCGCTTCAATAAGTGCCATGGGGTCTTTTACTTCCACCTGAACAGTGATCAGAGATGGGTAAAAGGGACCTCAGTTTAACATCTCATCTGAATGACGGCACCTCAACAGAGCAGCAACCCCCTTGTACTGCACTCCAGTGTCAGTTACAGGTATTACCCCAAAAACCTAGTGAAGCTAGAACCCACAGCCTTCCAATCTTCCAGCCCCAGAGGCAAGTGTGCCACCTACTGAGCCACTGACACTGATATAACAAAGTGGCTTTGTTTCTAAGATGGTGGTTAGGTATACTACTTTACACATTTTGCATTGTGCTGCAGTTCTTTTCTTCCTCTGTTTATCTAGAGGAGGCTGCCTACTTCTACCCTTTCCAGTCTAATACCTACCCTTTACCCACCCCAATCTGACTTCCATCCTGACCCCACTGAGTTTACATGTAGTGCACAGGCTCAGCTTCCAACTTTGGTCCCCCCCCCAACCATGGCTGGGGCTTCCCTACAAACCGAGATCCAGCTTAGCGTGGGGAGACTCTGAGCATATGACAGGTCGAAGATACGTGGGCAACTGAAAGGGTGATGTTGCCAAAATCCTCCTGTGCTCCCTCCCACCACCCTCATGTATAGCTATCTCACTATGACCAGCCTTTAGTGTGGGAGGACCAAATGTCATGTGATCCTCATCCACAATGCTAGCACTGCTCCAATACTCACTGAAGGAGTCAGCCAACAAGCCCCCACCTCCAGATTCCCTTGGCCTAGCACGATTCAGGCTCAGAAAGTCTCTCACATGGCAGTTCATCATTCTACTCCCAGCATCATCAAGCTAGGCCTTGTTATGATGAGCTTCTTTATCTCAGCTAGCAGCACTGAGATTTTTAACTCAGCATCTCTGAAGCCAGTATTCCAGCTATGTTAGTCCAGCAAGGCACTCTGATATATGTAAACACACACACACACACACACACACACACAAAGTCGCTGATAAACAGTATACCACCTGTTCAACCACCACGGCACTGCTTAGCATTGTCAGGGCCATGGTTGTATTTATCACTGAGTTCACGGTGATGGCCGCTCCGTGTCATGAGGCCCATTTAGCTCTATTATAACTCCTTTTGAGTGACAGCTAAAGAGTAACGAAGCTTTACTGATCAGGAAGGCAGCTTGCAGCGGAAACTCTAAATGGACCTGTCAGGAGACACGAGGGCCCTAATCCAGCAGTGTGCTGTGTGTAAAACCTTTTATCTAGTAGGCCTTAAATAATAAATGTTTCCAAGAGCCGAGAAAGTGAAATCCTTCATCAATGTGAGTTGTTCATTTTGAATAACTAACAGTTTGGGTCAGTCAAAAGACATCACTTTTAGTTTTTCATGGGGTAAAACACTGGAGTCGTCAAAAGAAACCCTCCCAACATGAAACCATTTGCATTCATTTTCTTCACATGGGAACTGATGACTTGGATATTTACTAGGATTTGTCACTACATCAGCCAATCAGAAATGTTCTACAATTAAGATGACTGCAAGAATAGCTAAACAGTTGTCCAGACTGAGGGCCTCGGATGCATCAGGATTTCTTCCCTTCTGTGCCTGTGTCAAAAGAAAAGCTTGAAAACAGAGCCCTAGGAATGTTAGGCAAACTGCTTTTGTGTGTGTGTGTGTATATACACATATGTATGCATGTACATTTGTACTGTATTTACATACATATGTATGTAAAGTATGTACATATGTATGAACATATAGGCTGCATGTATGCATGACATGTGTATGTACATATATGTACAGTATAAATGTACATATGTATGTACGGTATGTGCATACATATGTATGTACACTATGTGTGTACTGTATGTATGCACACATACAGTATATGTATGTATTTATATACATACACACATGTACTGTGTATATACGTATGCAGTTATGCTATAGGAGTGGACACAATATCTGTTTAATTTATTTTCACTGGTGTTAAGTAAACAAAGATTTATTCTACCCCCCCCCCGTCAATCATCCCCATCGTGGGGGCGCTAGAGAGCCAATCTCCAGGCAGGAAGCTTTCTGTGAATGCTCTGCATTTCAGCTCTATTAAACTAATATCTTAAACAAATACAACTGAACAAACTCTGAATTTACCATATAGAATGGTTTCCTGAGACTACCAATAGGTACTAAATTCGATATGGGGAAACAAAAAAGCTCAGCTCCAGCGGCCGCTAAACCAAATGCAGCAAAAATCAGGGCAGGCAGGGGAGCCCCCGTGCTCTGAACTGGGTACTGCAGCTGAGTCTTCATCAGCCCCACCGTGGCAGCAAATGTTGGTGACAATGCAACCCATGGATGCTAAAATGAAAAAAATGCTGGCAAGGTTGGAGAAGCATGATGCTGCATTGACGGAACTGACCAGCGCAGTAACAGAATGTGACAAGAGATCTACAACTACTCAGGCAGCAGTTGCAACCCTGACCCAAGAAAATATGCAGCTCCAAGGCAGGCTTGAGGCCTTGGAGAACAAAGTACAGGCCAGGAACCTCTGGTTTGTTGGTGTACCGGAAGGTACTGAGGGTTTAAACTTGCTCACATATATGGTGGGATGGTTGCAAACATTGCTGTCAATTTCTGGGGATTTGGACTGGAGTACCCTGCGAACAGCCTATCGAGTAAACCCTAGAGTGTGGCCTCCGAATACTGACACACCTCAGACAGTTCTGGTGTGAATGTCGGGTGCAGAGATTCGGGACTGGATCTTGTCTGCAATGCAGGCGGCGTACTCACTTTCAATAAATAGTTCTGACTGAAATGTTTTCCTGACCTCTCATACCAAACATGAGCACATAGAAAGAGATTTGACGGGGTTCGCCAGAAACTATGGGCGCTTGGAATAATCCACTCCTTTCTCCTGCCGGCCCACCTGCGAATCACCTATGCTGGGAAAACATGCCCGTCTACAGACCCAAAGGACGCCGGATGATGGCTGGAGAGGACCAAAAAGGAATTTGCCTCAAGAGAGAATGCCATCAGTAGTGAAGATGACCAGAGCCAAGTCGGATGAGGACTGACTTTGTTAAGTAGGACTCAGTTTTTCCAATGTTCAGAATCACCAGTTGGGACTTTCAGGACTCTAAGCCGTACCGCAGACTGTATGTAACTGCTACTTAGCAGGGGTAAAAGTCTGGGTTCATTATGCTCCCTTCAGTGAAAGTAAGGTGGGGCATCTTTGGATATTGAAGGTTTGGGAGGGGGTCTCAGTGCAGGCCGCTTAGGCCCTTACGGTGGAATCTCCACTTTCAGGAAAATTCCTGGCCAGCTTGAATTGAGGGAGGAATATTAAGACCTGTATACTGGGCTAAGTTAGTTTTGGTCAGCTGTCTTGGCACCGACTACTAGATCAGCTACTAGATCAGCTGGGTATATTTCAGGCTGACGGTTACCCGGTTAGCCTGCAGTTAAAAGTTTGGAACGTTGTAATCGTTTACATTTGTTGCTGAATGCAGTACTATTTCATAGATAGCATAATTATTCCTAATGTTGAATAATAACTTGCAAAATGGATAAATAGCAGTCAACAGGAACTGCGGTAAAACTGCCTTAGTAAATGCTACCTGTTATGGAGTTTTCCAAAGCCATTGAGATGGTCAGCAACTATGGTTAATTTTTAGTTGAAGTTTATAGGATACCCCCAACTCCTATTGTAAAAGATTATAGGGGACTTATTAGTGATTATCACATATGAGAACAGATGTATTGTACATTCTTATCATTGCCCTGAGGTATTATGTATTTGTTTTTTTTTTTATGCAAAACAATAAACAAAGTTAAAAAACAAATCATCCCCATCCTGTTGGCAATACTTCATTCTCCTACCTACTTTCAGTGAAATACAGAGCTCCCACTGCCACCACCCAGAAACAGTGCTCAACTTGCAGCTCCTAATAAAGTGTGCCTTTACCTGCTACATATTTAGGAAAAATGTACCTTTTTCATCAACCCATTTAATTTACCCTTTTAGCAGTGCAGAATCGCCTCTGTCAACAGCAACCCACCTGACCACCACCTCACCAGATAAACATTTTATGCAACTATTTCCCTGCTGTATCCATGACCACGCATCCACTTACCACACACACACACACACACACACACACACACACACGCACACGCACGCACACACACACACACGCATCACACACACACATGCTAGCTCCCAATGTTGCCTGCCTCTTCCTCCTGACTGGATCCAACAGAAAGTACAGTTACGTAAGAACTTACCGTAACAGTAGATCTTCGAGAGGAGGCTCTTGCAGTAGGTAATTACATATAGGACTGGCCTTGGCAGGCCACGGTAAAATTTCTAGCTAGCAGTCCCTGGTGAGGACCGCCCCATGTCGGGTGACCAGCGCTGAAACGCTGGTATAAAGGGGCGGTCCCGACACCTTCCAGTTCTTCCCGCCGCAGGCCAAAAAGGCTGACAAAAGAGAAGCAGATATCTCCTCAATGGAAAAGGAGCTGAAAAAGCCTAGGGGATGGAGGGGGGAAGGTGTCCTATTGCAAGAGCCTTCTCGAAGATCTACTGTTAAGGTAAGTTCTTCACATGTGTACTATCTTACTTGAGAGGCTCTTGCAGGTAATTCATATAGGACTGAATCCCAAGCAGTCTGGAACAAAGAGAGGCACCAGGAGGAGGAAAACTACTCCAAGGTAGTTCTGGTTGTGCAAGTCTCAAGATAGGAGGCCTTGCAAAACAGCCAGCCCGAAGCCTGCTCTACGGCGAGAGGCAACATCCAAACTGTAGTGTTTCGTAAAGGTATGGACGGAAGTCCACGTGGCAGCAGCGCAGATGTCTGCCGCAGACACATTCTTGAAACAAGCCGCAGAGGCAGCTACTCCTCTAGTGGAGTGGCCTCTGACTTGACCCGGAAGGGTCTTGTTGTATTTGTCATAACAGAAAGTGATGCAATGAGCCAACCACTTAGACAGGCATTGCTTGGAAACAGCATTGACTTCCCTTTGTGAGCAAAAGAGACTGAACAACTGATCAGTCTTTCTGAGATCCTTCATCCTGTTGGTGTAGTATCTCAGAATCCGTGAACATCCATAATATGGAGTAAATACTCCCTTGATTAGAGTACTGTGTCAAAAAGGCAGGTAACTCTATGGACTGATTTAGGTAGACTCAGCTACTACTTTGGGGAGAACTTAGGATTCGTATGTAAGAGTAACTGCTCCTTGTGAAAATCAGAGGATTTTACACATCAGGGCCTGGAGCTTGAGATTCTCCGAGCCAGGCTAATGGCCACCAAGAAGAGAGTCTTCCATTTAAAGGAACTTCAAACCAGAAGCTGCAGGTTCAAGGAGGAGAGTAAGTTTCTGAGAACAAAGTTCAAGTCCCAAGGGGAGCAGGAGTACAGATGGGGGCCTCAGATGGAGGATCCTCTGAGAAAGGTCTTGGAGACCTCCAGTTGAGCAAAAGCCTTTGTCTGCGAAGGGAACCTAATAGGCCGAAATGGCCGCCATGTGTACCTTCAGAGAGGAATGGCTGAGACCCAGGTCAAACAGATGACGTAGATACTCCAGCAGAAGCCCCGCTGAACAGGAGAAAGGGTCCACATTCTTGGCAGTGGCCCAAATAGTGAATCTTTTCAACTTCATGGCATAAGTGGATCTGGTGGAGGGTTTTCTGGCCTCCACTAAAATCTCCGCCACTTTGGGAGACACTCCAAAACGGGATTGGGCTAGGTCTGCCATGCATGCAGTTGAAGGAATTTGAGGCCTGGATGGACCAGGGTCCCCTGATCCTGGGTCAACAAACCTTGAGATAGAGGAAGAGGAGGATCTTCTGAATATTGTTGTAGAAGAGAGAACCAGATTTGCCTGGACCAGAAAGGAGCGATCAGAATCATTCTCGCTCCTTCTGAAGCTAGTTTCTGCAAGACTCGTGGGATAAGTGGAATTGGGGGAAAGGCATAGACGAATCTGTCCCTCCAGTCTAGAGACAGAGTGTCGCTCCAAAAAGCGCCTCGCCCTGGAACGAGCGAGCAGAAGATGGGAAGTTTGCGTTTAAGGGGGATGCGAACAGGTCGACCTGTGGTGTTCCCCAAAGTTGGAAAATATTGTCTAGGACCCCTTGGTCCAGTTCCCACTCATGAGTCTGCCAGGGTGATGTCGACTCCCGGAACGTGAATTGCCGTGATGTGAAGGTCGTGTTGTGTTGCCCAATCCCAAACCCTCATTGCCTCCCTGCATAGAGGGTAGGACCGAGTCCCTCCCTGCTTGCTGATGTACCACACCACACATATGTTGTCCATCTGGACGGCTAGGTGGCCAGGAAGGATGTATTGGTGAAGGGCTTGGAGAGCGTACAACACTGCCCGAAGCTCGAGCACATTGATGTGGAGAGCTTGTTCTAGCTTGGACCAGGAGCCCTGGGTCTGATGAGGGCCTAGATGGCTCCCCAACCTTCGCCTGAGGCGTCTGTGGTTAGAGTCTGGGAGGGGGGAGGATGAAAGAAAGGAACACCTCAAAACAGGTTCTCTCGAACCATCCACCATTTTAAGTCTCACATCATCGGCGAGGAGATCAGAACTGAGTGATCTAGGTCGTCCACTAGCTGATCCCATTGAGAGCGTAGAGTCCACTGAGAGATCCTCATGTGGAGTCGAGCGCGAGGTACCGTCGGGATAGCAGCCGTCATGAGACCGAGAAGGCGAAGGACCGACCTCACAGAGACCATCCTGCGGTCGGACAACAGACTTATTTGGGTCTGAAGGGTGGATGCCCTGTCCAGAGGCAGGAAGGCCTTGCCCATGGTCATATCGAGATTGCCCCAATAAACTGTAGCCTCTGGGATGGGTCCAGATGAGACTTGAATGGTTGATGGTACTACCCAGGCAGGCAAAACCTCGTTGGGTAAGGGAGAGAAACGTGAGAGTTCCTCCTGGACGAGGTCAGCCAGGAGACAGTCAACCAGGTACGGGATTATCTGCACTCCCTTGGTATGCAGGTGGGCCGCCACCACTGCAGGTATTTGGTAACTCGGGGCCGAGGACAGACCAAACGGAGTGCCTTTGAACTGGTAGTGGTCCCCTGGAACGCAAAACGAAGGTATTTATGGCGAGATGGGCGAATAGGAATGTGCAGATAAGCATCCTGCATATCCAGAGCACAAAGCCATTGACCTGCCGGAGGAGGGGCAGAAGGCTGCAAAGAGAGCATCCTGAACCTTTTGTACTTCACGAAAGATTCAGGGAACTGAGATCTAAAATTGTCTGAGATCTCCTGTCTCTTTGGGACCAGGAAGAAATGGGAATAGTAACCTTGCCCCTTGCAGATGAAGGGGGACAGTCTCTATCGCTGCTTCAGCAGAAGAGCAGATTTCCTCCTGGACCAAGAGAAGATGTTCCTGAATACGACGACTTCAGAGGGGGTGGTGGTGGTTTCTGAAGAAACTCTATGGAGTGTCCTTCTGCTATGAGCTGGAGCACCCAAGAATCGTGGTTATCCTCTCCCATCCCAGAAGGTGGAGGAGGCCGGGAGTCCGGAGGCAGGGAGAGGAAAGGAGTCAGGTGGTGTGGGCAGTGCCGCAGCTGAAGCATCCGCTGCTTTTTGGGCGAGGGCTTGGCAGCCGCGGGGCCCGGCTTTGTGGCCCACCTTCCCTGGGGTTGCTCTTTGGTCAATTCCGCTCTGCAAAGGATGTGCGCTGCTGCTGATGGGGATGAACATGGAATCAACTGACTTCAGAGCCGTCCCTTCTTCTGCAAATCGGTGATGATGTCCTTGACATCACCCCCGAAATGCACCGACCCCCGGAAGGGTGCTTCCTGGATAGCAGATTGCACCTCCAGGACCAAACCTGACACACGGAGCCAAGCATGATGCTGTAGACCTACAGCGAAAGCTGAGCTCCGCCCAGCAGTGTCCACTGCATCGTATGTCGCACGTAGCATGTGTCGACTGGCCGAATGAGCAAAGCGGACGAGATCAGCCAACTCCTGCTTGACTTGAGAGTCAGGCAAGGAGTCCAGTTTGGCTTCCGCCTGAGTCAGGATGGCCTTCTGGTAGTCCCCCATATGGCCGACATAGTTCAGGGCCCTGATCCCCAGTGTGAGGAAGCGTGAAATCTTCTCCCATACGGGTCCAGAAGCGTGATTCCTTATCAGAGGTGACGAGCTAAGATGTTTGGGGTTCGTCAACCGGCCGTGAGCAGCGCTACTCACGACCGAGTCGGCATGAGGGTGAGAATCCAGGAAATCAACACCCTCTGGAGCCTGATATAGCCGGTTCGACTTCCTAGGAAGTGGGGCTAAGGCCGACGGCTGCTTCCATATTGTGGTAACAAAGTCGGCGTGAGGCTCTATCCAGGGTGGCACCAAGGTAGGAGCTGTCACGGGCAGATCCAGATGTTCAGCGAGTTTCAGACACTGAGGATCTGGTTCCAGGGAGTGCCACTGATGAACCTCCTGGATTTTCCTAAGCAACTCCGTGAAAGAAGGATCCTCCGGAGGAGACTTCGGAGGAGTCCTTGGCCTGGGCTTCGACAGAGAGCGAGGCTCGTTGTCTCTCTCGGAGCAACCATCGGAAGAGTCCGAGGAATCCAAGGGTGAAGAGGAGGATGAAGAAGAGAAAGACTCCCTTTCCCGACCCGGGGGAGGAACGGACCCCTTGGGAAGTCCCCGGGGAAGCATGTCCTGCCCTTCTTTGGATCCAGACAGAAGAACCCTGGAGTCCGGAGGCGGTGAGGGAGTGTGCCGCCTCGGACGTACGGGAACCTGGGATGGCACCATCGCCAGAAGGTGGCTCTCAACCTCTTCGGTGAGCTGAGCCTTGGCCTCAGCCCAGCAGGAGGCCAGAGTCTCCTGCAGGTCCACCGGCGGCCGCGGGGGCGATGGAGGAGGAGGAGGCGGGGGATAAGGATATGGGTTATAACCGTATGGAGCGTATCCAAAACCCGGCTGCAGGTAGCCTGGCGTTGGGTATTGTGACGTCAAGTACTGCTTGGCGTCGGGAAGCCCGCGTCAGGTACTGTGGCGCCCGGCTACTGCGGTCCCGGCACACCGCGTCGAATAGGATGGAGGATACCCGGAGCCGGGGGCTGCTGGAGCAGACGGCCCGCCGGAGGCCTCACGGGCGGGTCCATAGTGGAGACCTGGAGGGCCCGGCGAGAGGGAATGTCTCCCGAGTCGGTGAGGCCGACGTCGGGCCAGCCGGCAGAGGCCCTGGTGCCAGAGGTACCAACGTCAGAGGGGCTGGCGTCGGAGCCGACGTCTGGGGAGCCGACGTCAGGTCCGGTGCTCCAGGTGGAGGAAGGACTGACAGAGGTAAAAGATCCCCAGTTTCGCCCGGGGATGGAGGGGAAACGTCCCTGGGGTCGGGTTGGGGAGACTCTGGTTCCCCAGATGGCAGTGAAGGCTGCGGGGAACCGGGTACGACAGATGTGGGGGGGTCCGTCATCGGTTCCTTCGCCTTCCGGACGTCGGACAAGCCGACGTGAGGCTTAGTGACAAGCTCTCGGCAGGCGCCGGAGGAGCCGACGCCTGACTTATGAGAGCCATCACCGAGGCAGGCCGGTAGAGATCGCCCCTGGTCCGTGAGGGAGGCCACGCTGCTGTCTCGAGGGTCGGACGCCCACCGCCCTCCTGGCAGACGTCAGAGGAGCTGACGCCCGGCTTACTGGAGTCGCCCACAGTGGTAGGCCACGAGCCTGCGGCCGAACCAGGGGCGAAGGCCTCCAACTGCCCGGAGGCGTCCACAAGGCCCGAGCGCGAGCCAGACGGGCGGGCCAATGCCCCCTCGGAAACCTCCGAGGCGGCCGTCGAGGAGCTATCCCCTGGAGGGGATGCTACCTGCATCCCAGCAACTCCCGAGGGAGACGCGGTGGAGGAGCCCTTGCCCCGGTGCCTCTCCTTTTCCTTCTTCTTCCGATGGCCTTCGGGGGAACTGGACGCCTGCCTCAGTTTTTTGAGCTCCTTCTCCATAGAACTCATTTTCTTCTTTAGAATATGGGCTTCCAGGGATTGCTGCTGCCTTTTCCGGATAGCCGCGTTGAAACTGAGGCAGTGCTGGCACTTCTCGACCGGGTGATCGGGGCCTAGGCAGAACAGGCACAGGGAGTGGCCGTCCTTGTGCGGTAGTTGGGCGCCGTACTAATCGCACTTATTCTTGTGCTCGGACGATGTAGGGGATGACATACACCGACGCTAGTACTGACGTTAGTCGAAAAAATTATGATTTTCAGTAAAAAGCAGCGAAGTAGGGCTGATGAAGCACAAACTTTCCATGACTACTACGAGCTAGCAGTCAGGAAAAGAACTGGAAGGCAGGCGTCCAGGACCGCCTTTATACCAAGTCTCCTGACACTGGTCACCTGACGTGAAGGGTCCTCGCCAGGGAATGCTAGCTAGAAATTTTCCAGGTCCTGCCACCCGCCGTGTGTCAGTCCTATATGTAATTACCTACTGCAAGAGCCCTCTCGAGTAAGATCTTCTTCTACAGCTCTTCTTTCTGTGGTACAGCAGACGACTGCAGAAAAAGAACAACTTTTTTTTGTAATTAAATGACCTCAATCATGAATAACGAGCGAGTGACGTGCAACAGATGCGCTCCCACTTGCGCATAATCTCGACCGCAACCACATACTACCGCCAAATTCAAAAAGCAGGATCAACCAGATAGTATAAATGTAAATTCAGTTAAAAAAAAAAAAAAAAAAAAAACCCACAAAATGTAAACTACTGTAGGAAGCCAACTTGGCTCCCTTGCAAAGCAAGAACTGCTGCCACCATATTTTTAAAACTGTTCAGCCCTCCCACAAACAAACTCCATCCAGTGGGGTGTCGCGCTAGAAATGTAACAATGTTGTAGCTGTAGTAACCATGCTTGTGTCCCCAGAAACCTGCTTTATACTACTGAATGATAACCAGCAGAGCACAAAATAATCCCCAATGTTTTATAAACCAAGAAACACAAACTAAATAAAAAGAATACTCAAAAATCATTCAGTTAAACTCTCTCCCTAGTGCATAAATGGAATATGCAACGAGGAACTTGTTAAATAAATTATTTATGCACATTCGAGCAGGTTGACCTTTGACACTTCACCTCTAGCTTATGTCACGTGTGAGGTTATCTGAGGTCAAACTGCTCCTGTGCACATAAATCATTTATTTAACTCGTCCCCACTGCATATCCCTTAGTGTATATACAATATCTATGTACTGTATGTATGCCTGTACGCACAATGTATGTACAGTATAGTATGTACATACTACATATAAGCATGCATGTACTATGTGTGTACAGTATTTATGTACTGTATATGTACATACATTATGTATATACTGTAACTACATTATATGTAGGTGCATATGCTGCAACATTTGACTAGGAAAGGCAAACTGAGCTGTGACAGCTCATTTCCAGGTACATCCTGGGTGGTGAGTTCGACAAATCCATTTTATTGAAAGGGGGTCAGAATATTGGTCAGGACACAGAGAAAATCCCCATTGCTTAACTTCTACCTGGACGGCCACCAGAGATGGATAGAAGGGGACCTTGTCTTAATGTTACTAAAGAGATCACGCTGTTCTGTCAGAACCAAGAGCAGGGTGAACAGATGAAGTCTACGGGAAAAGGATTTCATGCAAATAGCCCCAGCAATAAAGAACTGAGAGACAGATTCAGAAAGTTAATTAAATGTGAGTTGAATTGTGTGTCCCACACATTTTTCACCTATAGAAACTGTTTTATTTAAATACTGGTTCCCATTCGGCTATAGTTCAGTCTGGATTTGTTATTATTAAACTCAATGTGTGACTATGATTCACCAGTGGTAAAGAGAGCTCTACCTTACACACCAGTGGTAAGGGGAGCTCTACCTTACATTTCACTCACCTCAAGAGAATACGAGATCACATCATAACAATACGTATTCCATATAATCTGCTCGGACAATTTCCATATTCAGATAAGGAAAATTCAGTATGTTTGCCGGGGGATTCATATGCCTTCCAGTTTGGATCTCACTCGGGAAATGTTGCCTGCAGGAAGTGAGAATTCCTGGCCTGTTTGCCCTCGGATTGTCTAGGAGAACTCACATTCAAGGACTTGAAAACAGGCCGCCTGCAGCAAAGACCAACACAGCTCTCATTGCTACTGTATGTTGAGGCCCTCCACTGGGCTCAAAAAAGGGTGACTAAGTCAAGGAGCTGTTGATTTTATGATGATAAAGCAGGGATGAGTCGCCCATTAGTAAGGTCCTTCCAGTTATCCATGTGACTAGAAGGAACCAATAGCATTGTCAGAGTAAGAGTCAAAAGGTTCAAATTTAGCTATAGTATTATGGGAATCACAAGCAAATGTTGAGCAAAGTTAACTTACATCAAGGTAGTCAACAACAGTAAAGAAAATGTTACTTGGAGGTTGTGTTCTACACCAACAACAGTGGACCATACTGTCAGCCTCTACCTATGTGAAAATACGATCAGTATTTTATTTCAGACCACACTTACATCATTTATTATTATTATTATTATTAGTCTTTTGGTAACTGGGTAAGGCCCACTTAGCACAAGTGCCTGTTTTCAGGGTGAACTGGGAGCACTGGGCGGTTAAGTGACTTGCTCAGAGTCACACAGTACGCAAGTGGAGGTTGTGAGAATCAAACTCAGGTCTGGTCTGCTAGTTGTATCAAGCTTGTTCATACCTCGTTCCTCTAACCTCTAGGCTATACTGCCAGCCCAACATCACATTACTTTTAGTGTCACAGGAAGGCAGTGTGGCCCACATTGGGGGCTAGTAGTTACAGCACAGCCTTGGGAACCAGGAGACCCTTATTCAAACCCCACCAAAGCCACTGACTTACTGTGTGAATCTGAACAAGTCATTTCCCTCACTGCGCTTTAGTCCCAAAAGCAGGACTGCACTGCAAATAAGATACCGCATCTCAGCTGAGTTATGCTGGATAAATAAAAATTGTGTGCAGATAAGCCTAACGCTTATTGTAAACCATAACTCAAAGGAAAGCTGCAGGAACCATATTAGAATAGCCCAGTTATGACTAAACATCTTGTTTTCAGTGGGATTCAGCTTCTGCCCAGTTTCACAACTGAGAGGGACTAAAGGGCAGGGAGCTCAAGTGATATGCTCATGGCCACAAAATGTTTTTTCCATTATTGTATGTATGCCCCCTTGTCCCAAATCCAGCTTCCTTCTTGCTGGCATCCCCAGCCACATCCCCAGAAATCTCTGAGTCTTACCCATCACTTCAATACTCCCCAACAACTTAGCCCCCAGAGTCAGCAGAGCTTCCCATCTCTGCCCCATTATGGATCCAGACTCCAGAGGAAAAGCAGAGGTTGCTGGTGCACGGCCAGCAGAAGGTCGGAATTCCTCCTGCTCGGTCAGGGCATTTCCAGTTTCCCAGCCACACAATGCGGCAGTGAGGGTGCACACGTGCACGGGGAGCACAGCACTACCTGACATTCCCCCTCTAAACACAGCTGCTCCTGAATGCACTGCCCCCTGCAGCACAGCAAGCCTGCCCTCCCTCCCAGAGGACAGCAACCTCTGGGGCACAAAGTCCTCCTCCCCTGGTCGACTTCTGAAGACCCAGACTCATTTCCCAGCCCGGGTCGCTGGCACTGTGAGCAGTAGCACTACTGCTGCACAGATGGGTCGGCCACAAAGTAAGTCTTAACCTTCCAAAAGGCTGCCCAACCCATCCCTTCCTGTCATCACCAAAGGTGCGAGAGACCCAGGTTCCCAACCCAACAACTGGAGGAGGGCCTACCTCATGGGCAGGCAGAGGCCGTGACATTATTTTTTGGGGGACTGCTTAGAATGGAAGTACTGCCAGGTTGCCCTAGCATTATACTGCTGTAGCACCACCTATAACGGAAGGTGAGAGGGAGGAAAAGTGTACGTGGAGAAGGGTCTGAAGCTCCAATTTCGTACCCACCAGGGCCTGAAATCCTGTTTCACTGCAAAAGGATAGAGAGGAGGGCAATACACCACTTTGTTTCATGTGGCAGATGAGAGAAAGGCAAGTCATCCTGTATGAAAAGAACAGCCATCACATGCAAAAAAAAAGAAAAATGCCTTGCAACTCTATACTAAACTGGTATCTAATAATGAATTGTCTGACACGTGACCAGTCTTAATAATGACCTTAAAGGTAAGGTATACAAACACCAAGCAAGGGAGTCCATGATACCCAGCTGTTAGACCACTTAAGACAACGGAACTGTAACACAACAGTCACCCTGGTTCAAATCCCACCATAGTCACTTAGCTACTGTGTGACTCTGAGCAAATTTGCACTCCTGTACTACGATCACTATAAACTGACTAGAAGCAGGACCCTGGTACTGAAAACGATGTGTTACACATCAGTTGGGCTGTCCTGGGTAAATAAAATGCAGAATGAAAAAAAATTAAATAGTAATTAAAGTGTAACTACAGTTAAGACAATGTTCCTTAAAAATAAATAATCTTAACCCACTGAAGATGCAACTTCCTCATCTCACCTTTCAGACAGCGGGCTGCATAATGAACGTTTGTTTGCATTATTACATCTGTTTTCAGAACACTGATGGTAAAATGCTCAGTCTAGACAGCCATAATGCACGTGTCCACAAGAACCACAGCTCAGAATATGTGACGAAATCAGAACTCAAAACACATGCTCTTTTAATTTTCTTTCTGGTACACATTCATTCTTTCCAGTATCTGTTTTATTTGCAATTACACTGTTTGCCACTTATGACTATAACTTACGTGACAATTACTGTAATGTTTCATACGAAAAGGAAACACAGTAAAAAACACACACACACACATATATGACAGCCCGAAGGTGCAGTAGCTGGGGACCCATTTGCTATTTCAGCAACTCGGTTTCACAACCCAAGCCTGGATCATTGTCGCATCCTATGAGTCCTCAGTCTAGCGTGTGGCATACCTGGGTTTGGGTGCCAACCACTCCACAGTTATATAGAGCCAGAAGAAAGGTTAGAGAAACTCAATAGTGGATGCTCTCCTCAGTGGAGGTTGAAGGAGTAGAGCAAGGTACCCTTGGGGTAGTCATATCTGATGTCCTCAAGCTGGAGAAGGTAGCGCAAGGCACAGGCAGCCTAGTGGGATGCTGGGGTGTATAGGAGGGTATCACAAGCAGGAGAGAGGTGGTGTTACCATTGTATTGATCGCTGCCGGGAACACACTTGAAGTACTGTGCCCAGTTCTGGAGATCACATCCTAAGAAGGACATAGATAGGGTAGAGGCTGTCTAGAGGAGGGCAACTAAAATGGCGCAGGGGCTGCATCATAAGCCCTATGAGGAGAGACTGAGGGAAATCAATATGCACACCCTGGAAGAGAGAACCGAGAAGGCGGAACATGATAGAGACCTATAAATATCTCATGGTGGTGAATAAGGTACAGGAGGGGAGTATCTTCCAGAAAAGAAGGTGTACGAGACCAACGGGGGTATGCAATGAAGCTGGATTAAGGGAGGAAGTTTAGTAGGGATGCAAGGAAGCACTTCTTCACTGAAAGAGTGGTGGACACCTGGAACAGTCTTCCAGTGGAGGTGATGGGAAAGAAAACAGTGGTAGGCTTCAAGCATACATGTGACAGGCACAAAGGAATCTTGCTAGGAGAGAGGGGGAAGGGGAGTAGCCAGAGATCCGGCAGGGTCTGAGGTGACAGTGTAGGCAGGGGAAAAATGGGCAGACCGATCCGTATCTGCAGACAAATTCTGTTACTATGTTTCTTAGGTTCAGCATGTGACCAGCCCCTGGGGATCATGGGATAAGATTCAGAGCAGAGATCTGGCCCATCAGCGCAGCGGTAGCAATACCGTGTGTAACACTAATGACCCAGGTTTGGGAACAAGCTTGGGTCATTGGACGGCCGGTGGAGGGGGGGGCTAAGCATCCCATGTACACAGGGTTATGGTCTCTGTTACCATATTGCCACCTGGGTGACCACAAGTGGTGGTGCAGCTGGAGCCAAGGACTGAGGGAGAAGGATGTCAGCAGCATGACACGCTGCGTCAGCAAGGCCTTGCCGACATCAGAAGGCAAGACAGAAAATGCAAAAAAAAAAAAAGCCTGACTGCAGCAGGATGCCATCTGCCGCAGGCTCCGTACTGCCGATTGGTTTCTTCCTTGCTGACTGACACTAAACCTCTGTCCACGGGAGTAGAGATCCAGCACCACAGTAACCCTTCCATGAGGGGTTATTTATGGGAAAATTGGCAGGTTGGTAAGTCCCAGAAATGGCAGGTGATGGGCTGGAGGGAACGGCAGGACAGAGGGGCCAGTAAGGCTACAAGGGAGTAAAGTGCTGTAAATTAAAAAAAAAAAAAAGACTGAGAAAGACTCTGCTCTCGGGACAGGGAGGGAAAGGCGAGGGAGGGCAGGTAGGAGACATCGGACAACTCAACACTAGCATGCCATCACATCCTTATGCATGGGATCATCCACTTTATAGCTGGGAGGAACTGAAGGACAGAAAGTGACTTGCTCAGGGTCACTCCCTGTGTCAGTGGCTGGGGTTCAAACCTAGGATGTCCTATTATCCTGTTACTTGGTTCAGTGCACCAGCCACTTGGCTTCACTGCTCTCCCTGTTGTTACCCCTTTCGAGTTACACAAATGAAAGAACTAGTCTGTCCTGTAAATACATACCTATTATCCATCCTTTGAATAAAACATTAAAGAGCACCTTTCCTGGTGCACTATGGAACATACAGGAGACTCCCTTACCTGAATGGGAGTTCCTCCATTGCAGTTTTAAAATTTTATATTTAGCCCTTTGCCCTCTGAGGAAGAGAAGGAATAGTACAGTTACGTAAGAACTTACCGTAACAGTAGATCTTCGAGAGAGGCTCTTGCAGTAGGTACTTACATATAGGACAAAGCTGCCAGGTGCTAGGACCACCCGGAAAACGTCTAGCTAGCAGTGACTGGTGGGGGAATCACCCCTGACGTCATGTGACCAATGTCAGCATGGCGCTATATAGGGAGCGGTCCCCATGCCCGCCCTCCAGTTCTCCCACCGGAGACCTAGAAAGGTGCAACAGGAGAGAAGGAGTGGGCTCCTGCAGCTAAAAGAAATTACAGAAGAAAGAGTAGAAGTAATCCGGGGGTAGGTGGGAGGAAAAGCAGTACCTACTGCAAGAGCCTCTCTCAAAGATCTACTGTTACGATAAGTTCTTACGTAAATGTACTATCTTACTTTGAGAGGGCTCTTGCAGTAGGTACTCACATACAGGACTGAGTCCCAAGCAGTAACCCGAGACAAGTCTGAGACATGGGAAGAGGGACGGGTTTGCAGAAAAAAACAGGGTACTCATGATAAGAGTCCCTGCAGAACAGCAAGGCCAAAGCCCACTCTGCACCTTGAAGCAATGTCCAAACTGTAATGTTTGGTAAAGGTATAGACAAAACTACAAGTTGCAGCTGCGCAAATGTCTGCGGCTGAAACGTTCCTGAAGCAAGCAACAGAAGCAGCCATGCCTCTGTTGAATGTCTCTTGACCCTCCAGGGGTTTGTTGTACTTCTGTAACAGAAGGTAATGCAGTTTGGCAACCATTTGGACAAACACTGGTTTGAAAGCAGCGCCTCTCTTGTGGGCACAAAGGAAACAAACAATTGGTCAGTTTTATGGACAGGCTTCATCCTGTTCTGTAGTATCAAGAATTCTGTGTACATCCAGAGTGTGCAGCGCTTCACCCCGGCTGGAGTGCTCCAGGTAGTACACTGGCAAGTCAAGTGACTGGTTCAAGGTGGATTCTGATACCACCTTAGGTAAGAACTTTGGATTGGTTTGTACAGCCACCCGGTCTCTGTGAAAAATCAAGGAAGATATCTTACACATTAGGGCCTGAAACTCGGAAATCCTTCGAGCTGAAGTGGTGGCCACTAGGAAGAATGCTTTCCAGGAAAAGTAGCGCATGTCAGAACTCACTGCCAGCTCGAAAGGAGGCAGTGTGAGTTTCTCTAGGATGAAATTCAAGTCCCAGGGTGGAGCACGGCTCCGTATTGGTGGTTTTAAATGGAGGATCCCTTTTAAAAAGGTTTTGGATACCTTTAGCTGGGCCAGATTTCTGCTTCCCACAGGGATGTGGTAGGCAGAAATGGCAGATAAATGGACTTTCAAAGTTGAGTAACTAAGACCCAGGTCGTACAGATGCAGCATGTAGTCTAAGACCTGTGTGACTGAACAGGAGAAAGGTTCTAGCCCCTTCGTGTCTGCCCATATGGAAAACCTTTTCCATTTCATGGCATAAGTGGCTCAAGTGGAAGGCTTTCTGGCCTCCACCAGAATTTGTGCTACCCTCGGGGAGACCCAGAAACGTACAGCAGCTATGTCAGTACGTGCCATGCATGCAGATCAAGGGACCTGAGACCTGGATGTACCAGGATCCCCTGTTCCTGTGTCGAGTGACTGGCAGTGGAAATGGAGGCTCCACTGACAGTTGCAGTAGAGAGAACCATATTTGTCTCAGCCAGAAGGGAGCAATGACAATCATTTGTGCTCCTTCTGCATGGAGTTTCATTAGTACTCTGAATCAATGGAAGTGGAGGGAAGGCATACATGAACCTCCCCTTTCAGCATAGAGACAGCGCGTCTCGCCAAAAAACACCACGCCCTGGAGCAAGCAAGCAAGCAGAAGGTTAGTACTTTTGCATTGAGTGGGAGGTGAATAGGTCTACTTGTGGCCTTCCCACCTTCCAAGATGTCGTCTACCACTGACTGACTGAGCTCCCACTGAGTGCACTGGCTTGTGTGCAGCTGAGTGCTTTTGCCAGGATGTTTTGAGCACCTGGCATGTTATCTGCTGTCAAATGAAGGTTGCGGTTGGCTGCCCAGTACCACACTCTCATCGCTTCCCAACAGAGGGGATACGAGTGGGTTCCACCCTGTTTGTTCGTGTACCAGACTAGGCACATGTTGTCTGTCTGAATCATGAGTTGACCCAGTTGGATGAGGTGTTGGAAAGCCTTTAGGGCATTCAACACTGCCCTCATCTCAAGTACATTGATATGAAGGACAGTTCGTGCTAGGGACTAAGAACCCTGTGTCCTGTGGTTTCCAGGTGTGCTCCCCATCCCAGGCCTGAGGCATCCATCGTCAGGGTTTGGGAGGGAATGTCTCTGCTGAAAGGGACACCCTTGGAGAGGTTGTCCTGGTTTTGCCACCACAAAAGGTTCCGGAGCCATCGAGTGTGAGACTAGGATCTTGTGGTTTAGATAATCTGATCTCTGGTCCCAATGTACTCTGAGGGTCCATTGGGAGACTTTCATGTGTAGTCTGGCTAAGGGGATAGAAGGGATAGCCGCAGCCATGAGCTCGAGAGCGAGTCAAGGATTGACCTATCCGGTATCCTCCTCTGTGATGCCACTAGGCATGCCTGTTGCTGCAATGTTGCCATCCTGTCCTGTGGCAGGAAGACCTTGCCCTGGACTGTGTCCAATACTGCTCCAATAATTTGGAGCTGTTAGGTAGGAAAAAAGTGGGATTTGGCATGGTTGACTGTAATACCTACCCATTGAAAAACATCCAGAGTAAGGACCAAAGAGTTGGCCAGAGTATTTCTCTGCGGAGCTGAAGTCAGCCAGTTGTCGAGGTATGGGAATACTTGTACCCCCTGTCTGTGTAGAAAGGCTGCCACCACCGCAAGGCACTTTGTGAACATTCTGGGTGCCGAACAAAAGGCCAAAGGGAAGAGCCTTGAACTGAAACTGCTCTCCCTGAAAAACACTGGAGGAATTTACAGTGCAGCTGAAAAATCGGATATGCAGGTAGGCAACATGCATGTCCAAAGCGCAGAGCCAATGACCCTTCTGTAATAGAGGAAATAGGTTGGAAGAGACAACATTCTGAACCTTTTGTATTCCACATAGAGGTTCAGGGAGCTCAGATTGATAATGGGTCTGAGATTGCCTGTCTTCTTGGGTACCAGGAAGAAGTGCGAATAGTACCCGTTCCCTTGATGTTGTTTTGGAACTGGCTCTATTGCTGCCTTTGTCAGCAGGGAGTTTATTTCCTCTCTTACCAAGGGTATGTGATGAGGTGGGTAGAATGAGTGACCTGGGGGATTTTCTGGTGGTCTCTCTGTGAATTCTATTGTGTGGCCTTTTGCCAGTAATTGCAGTACCCATGAATATGTTGTGATTTTCTCCCACTCCGGATGGTGGAGGGAGAACCTTTCCCCTACCGGTTCCTCTGGAAAGCGATCCGGTGGAGGTGGGAGGACTAGAGAGTCAGGCGGTAGTGGGCAGGGAGGCTGCAGTGCCCGAGGCCTTTTGAGATTTGGCTGGGGGGGGGTCTACCAGCTGAACGTGCCTGACGTTTGTTTTGGCAATGGTTTTGTGACTCTTTGCTGACGACGTTGTTGTCTCTGAAATGGTTGCTTTTGTTTGTGGCTTGTACATAAATTGTACAGACTGCAAGGCTTTGCCCTTGTCCTGTAAATCAGTTATGATGTCCTTGACATCTCCCCTGAACAGAACTGAGCCTCTAAAGGGGGCATCCTGTATGGCTGTCTATACTTCAGGTGTCAGGCCTGAGATCCTAAGCCAAGCGTGGTGTCGAAGGCTGATGGCTGCTGCTGAGCCTCTACCAGCAGCATCTACCGCATCATAGGTAGCTCTTAGCATTTGTCTGCGCGCAGATCTAGCCGACCTGACTAGATCTACCATTTTTCATTTTGAGGCTGAGTCTTGGAGGGAGTTTATTTTGGACTCCAGCTGTCCTAAGACTGATTTTTGGTAATCCCTCATGTGGGCTACATCATTTAATGCCCTAATCCCCAGTGTGGAAGAAGAATAGATCTTTTTCCCGTACTGGTCAAGAACCTTAGACTCTTTGTCGGGAGGAGAAGCACTAAGGTGTTTAGGTTTTGCGGACCTATCATAGACCGCGCTGACGACCACTGAGTCAGTCTTGGGGTGGAGGCTAAGGTGGTCCTTGCTCTCTGGGGTCTGGTAAAGTCTGTCTGTCTGCCTTCCTGGCCACTGGAGCCAGGGAGGAAGGTTATTTCCAAATTGTTGTGACCAAATCCTCATGTGGCTGTATCCAGGGGAGAATGAGAGTTGGTGAGGTATCTGCCAAATCCAGGTGTGCAGCCTATCTCTGTCTCTGTGGATCCTGGGCAACCGTACGCCAGTCATATGCTGCTTGGATCTTCCTGAGGAGCTCCAAAAAGGAAGGGTCCTCAGGTGGGGATTTGGGAGATTCTTTCGGTCCATGGTCTTCTGGCGTGGGCACGCAAGTCAGAGCCGAGGAACCGAATCACTGTCAGAGTCTGATGATCGGCATCATTAGGTTAGCTGATCGTCGAGGCACAATGTCCATCAGCCTTGAGAATTCAGATGGCGGAAATGTCCATAGGCTGCAGATTAGGTGGCAATGACTCCATTCTTCTGTCTGATGTCTGGATCTGAGGGTCCAGCGGCGGAGGTGGTGACGGAGAAAGAGGCCTAGGGGCCAGCGTAGGAACAGTCAGCTGCTGGCGTTTTTTTGAGCTCCGATGTGAGCTGCGACTTGGCTTCAGTCCACCAAGACTTAAGGACTGCCTGCAAATCCACTTGCGGTTGTGCGGGCGGTGGGTGAAATCCATAGTTCGGGTACCTGTAGTAAGGGTAATTAAACCCCGATGGAGGATAATCCGGTGTCTGAAGACCCAGCGTCGGGTACCCTGGCATGGGGTAGTGTGGCGTCTGATAGCCCGGCATCGGGGGCACAAAAGGGTTGTCAGACGGTCTCAGTGTAGGACCCAACGAAGGTGCTGAGGAGCCCGGCGTCCGTCTGGATGGCAGGATTGAAGGGTCCAGAAAACACCCTAGTGGGGGTGTAGAGGGCCCCAGCAGAGGATCCAGAAGCAGGGTAGGAAACCCCGAGGGTCCTGGGACGATCTGTATGTTGGCCCAATGGAGCGGTCCCATGAAACCAAGAGGCCTAAGGGAGTCGGCAGGACCTTCATCTGATCCAACATCATCTCAGGCGTTTGAGGATCCTGTGTAGGGGTTGGCAATGACCCCAATGGCGGGCGATCTCTGCCCTCTGTTTCCCCTATGGGGGCGGGGGGGGGGAAGCTGGAGGTACTGTCTCAATCGGCGGTAAAGGAGAAGTCGGAGTGATCTCCATCGTCAGCTGATCCGTCACCCCAACGTCAGGCCTGTTATCAAGGCCTGGTGGAGGATCCGGGGCTGTGCGGCCGTCGGAGGAGCCGATGGATGACTTAGCAGCCATAGCCATGCAAGACCCGGAGGTGCCAGAACTCGACTTAGAGGAGGTGGGTGCCTCCTGATCCCCAGAGGTTGCCATTGAGCCCGAGCCCAGGCCAGACGGGGGTTGCTGATGGCAGTTTGGTAGCCACCAGCGGTCATCGAAGATGGATCCCGGAGAGAAGTTACCTTTAGTGCTGCAACTCCAGCCAGAGCGGCTGTGATGGGACCCTTCCGGTCCCTGTGTCTCTCCTTCTCCTTTTTCTTCTTGTGATGGCCCTCCGGAGAGGAAGAAGAGTGCCCAGTTTCTTCAGCTCCTTTTCCATATTGCCCATCTTTGTTTCAAAAGATGAGCTTCAGGACTGCTGATGATGCGTCATGTGGCTGGATTAAATTTCTGGCAATAGTCACAACCCTCAATCTTATGGCCTGGGCCCAGGCAAAGAAGACAGAGGGAATGGCAGTCCTTGTGAGGAATCTGAGCTCCACAGGAGTCACACTTGTTCTTATGCGATTCTGAAGGCATCAGAGACGACATGCACAATCGAGTAATATAATACTTGTTTAACAAGAAAAAACTATGAGAAGTAATAATTTAAATGGTTTAAGTTTAAGAGATACTCATCCAGAGATGGCATCGACAGCAGCAACAGTCTTCCGTGAGGTCCGACGTCCGCAAGTTGACAGCAGGAAAGAACTGGTGGACAGGCGTGGGGACTGCTCCTATATAAGGCCGCTGATGTCGATCCGCGTGATGTCGGGGCAGTCCCCGCCAGAACACTGCTAGCTAGAAGTTTTCCGTGCGGTCCTAGCGCCTGACGGCTTAGTCCTATAGAGTACCTACTGCAAGAACCCTCTCGAAGTAAGATCATATTTTGCCCATGACGGGCTAGCCACTCGATCCCTTCCACTTCTTGCTTGATCTCTGACTCTGCCTCCCCCCCCGCTCCGATGTTTTGTGATGTAAATACAGGAACAGTGCTGGGACGTGCTCCATGCAAGTCTATGGAGCGTCATTTTAAAGGCTATTTTCCTGATTTTAGTCCGATATTCGGTACAAATCAAAGCCAGTATTCAAATAACAAGAGCTTGTTGGTTGAATACTGGCTGATTTGTATCAAAATATGGACTAGAATTCAGAAAATAGCTTTTAAAATGAAGTTCTATACACTTGCATGGAGTATGCCCCAGCACTGTTCCTACCATTACATCACAAAATGTCGGAGTGTGGGGGCGGAGTCAGAGATCAGAAAGTAGAAGGATCAAGTAGCTAGCCCCTCAGGGGCATAATACCATCCCTTCCCTTCCTTAGAAGGCTAAATGTAAATTTTAAAACTGCAATGGAGGAACTCCCATTCAGTTAAGGGAGCCTCCTGCTTGTTCAATTTGCTCTCTGCAAATGGTGAGAAAGGTGCCCTTTAAGCTGTGGTCCCTTTTGCCCATTTTATCCACATGGCCTCTCTTCCCATGAAAGGTAATAAGAATGACCTCCCAGCCCCAGAAACTATGACATGGATCAAATTGTGGAGGCCTGACTGTAGCAGCAGTCATCACACTGATGACTCATACTGATGTGACCATGGTTCCGGTTTGGTTCCTTTCTTCTTCCTCCACCCTTGTGCACAGCAACAACCTCCATATTCTGCAGTCTCTCTTTGGAGGAGGTAGAAAACTATTTCTATGGCCCACAGGGGTTACTGCAGGAGAGGAATCAGGGTGCCGCGCTTCAAGGCCAGGGAGGGCTTAATCCAGCAGCACCCACTCCCCGTGCAATGTGTTACTGTTAGACTACTGGGCCAGCCCAAGAAAAATGGTTCCAAACTAATACTTTAGAGCTCCGTGTGAGTGTTGAGTATGCTAAATAGTTGCTTCCATGTCCATACATCTTGTGCCACTGGACTACCAGTATCACATTTGGGTAGTGTGCTTTTTGGTTTTAAATTCATGTTTGTTGCATATTTCGGCACAGTTGTACATTAGTTCAAGGTCACTTTCAGCAGTTCTGTTTACAAAGGTACACACACTATACACCAAAGACAGTCTTGTACATATTCATATTCTATCAGCTGAGTCTCTCTCCACCTTGAGAGTCTCAACTTATATTGCTAGGAATAGAAGTTTTAATCGTACCCTTCAGATGGTCGCAACCAGGCTCTCATATCTCCATATCCCTCTCTTGGTCCTCTCCCCTCCCACTCTATTGCCCCCTACCCCAAAAACACCAGCCATGGGGTCCATCTTCTCACGAAGACTTGTGTCCTCAGATTTATTCTGTAGGTGATCTCCTCCATGTCTTTTATCTCTCCTACAATGGAGACCCATTCTCGGTGAATCGGACGGGACTGTGATAGCCAATTTTTGTTATGGCCTTATGAGCCGACGCAAGAAGGATGTTCCACATGTAGATCCTGTCCGACCCCCTCATCTCTTCTGGTTTCATTCCCAAAATCAGGTTTTTAGGGCCTAAAGCAGACTCTAAGGAGAGTATCTGTTTTATCGATTGATTAATTTCTGCCCAGTAATTCTTGAGGGTCGAACATGACCACAAGACATGGAGATTGTTTGCCATAGTTGCCCCACATACCCTCCAGCACCCCCCTGTACAGTTCCTGTCCCATTTACTTTGAACATTTGGTGTGATGAAAAATCTCATTTTTACTTTCCATTCATATTCTTTCCAGAGTGGGGATGATGTGGTCTTAGAAGTCTGTGCAATATGGGTAGTGTGCTTTGAAGCAGGATACACTATCCATAACATTTACTTGTGCTAAATTTAAACTCTTTCTAGGCAGAAAAATGCTTGTTCAGAATATTTAGGCAGATCACTACAAATTAACACTATTGTAAATTCTACTAAGGTCCCTAGAAATTTGAGGCGGTCATTTTTTGGCCTAACACAGGAGTACAGCACAGAGAGACCTGCACACTACGCATTAGGGTTGCTAACATTGGATTTCAAAAATAAGGGACAGACCCCCTTTGCCCTGCCCCTTTCTAGCCCTCCAATCCCCCTAGCCACATCCGAGGCTGACATCACGGAAAGGTATATAACTAATTTAAATTAAAGGGGCTCTTATTTGTGTTCCACAGATGTGGGCCTGATGGCCTCCACAGGTCTTCGCACAATGCTTGGGCTGGCAAGCGTGATGTAAAGGGATTACGAACCACCCTACCTGTGCTTTGATACCTTATTTTTTATTTAGCATCTGACTTAAGTGATTTAAATAGGTTGTTTCGGCTCAACAGTACCTTAAGTTATACTGACCTGCACCCCCCCCCCCCCCGTCATCTCTTCTGTCTGCAGCACTCCCAAGTAATTTCTGAATTTATTTCTGTGACTTTGATCGCCACTTTAGTGCACCCACATATATGCAGCAGCATTTTTCTGCATCCTGGCCACCGCTGCCATTTAATTTACTAACACTGTTTCTATTGCAGTTTAAAATGTATGTGTTCAATAAATATTTGTCCTCCTCCGCTCCTACCCCCCATGACTTAATCCTGATTCCCTCCTGGTCTCAACTGTTCAGCTAGCCTAAAAAAATGGACTGGGTCTGGAGCTGTTGGACGCAGGGACCTGGAGTGGAGGCACCAAAACGCTTATGGCATTGAGGGTGGTTAGGTTACTCTCACTCACAATTTTCAGTCTCCAGTGGGCATAGTCCTCCAGCTTGTGTGTTATGTCCTCCTCTGTCCTCTGATGACCAGAGTCACTGCAAACCACCAGGGAAGACCTCGGCTCTCTCCTCCTGCATCTCCAGTTGTCGCTCGGTTGGTCTGACAACTCCTTGTCTCAGTCAGGAGATGGACAGCACACATCCAGCAGGCCTTGGCTTAATAAACACAGGCCCGCGTCCACCCCAAACACAACCCGGTCCTGTTCCAAGTCCCGACCCACAGAGAGGCAGAAACAACAGCCAGACCCACCACCTCCTAATAATTTTCAGCCACTCATGACCCGCTCCTGGTCCGGACCACAGTTCAATGCACCAGCTCCTCAAATTTCCCTGTGTTGTGCGCAGAAGACAGCACAAGCTGCAAGCAGCTCAAGTCGCAGCAGCAGTCTCCCACTGTACCCAGTGACGTCACGTGGCTGTCCAAAGTTGCGCATGTGCACAAAGCTCCACGGCTGCTAGGGATCGTGGGAGACTTGAGTCTTTTGGGAGGCCACCAAAAAAATATGGGACAACAGGCGTCCCGTATGAATTTTAAATGTGACACGGGAAAATACTCATGAATCAGGGCATCCCATAAAATCTGGGACTGTTCGCAACCCTACACTACACAGAAGTGGGTGCAGCTATTGGATAAATGGCCAGCGACAGCAAAAGAATACAAATGTGCCACGCGACAACGAGTAAAAAAATGCATTTAGCCAAATTACCACAGCTCTGCCATTTCATCAGGGATGATGACAAAGAGGCAGTGTGTCCTCAAAGTGCTGGGGAAATGTTTGCTGCTGATTTTGGCTAAATAAATGTTTTTGTACTAACCCCCTATAAAGTGTTTTAACCCTTAGGCTGTCAACAGAATTAGAATGCAAAGTAATTCTGGACTGATATATCAGTCCGCGGCACAGCAAGGGTTAAAAACTACTCCAACAACTGCATTGCATGTGCAAATGTTCTGCGTATCGGATGTAGAGTATGAAATCAGATATGTAGGGGATATCTCATGGCTGCACTGAAAATATCAATTTTTTTTGTGCTTTCGGAAACTATTTTCATGGTGAGTCAAGTGGTCCTTGTCTGCCGACAACTTCTATGTTTCCATGTTTAGAACCCAATGGCTTCACCACACAAGTGAAAATAGATATTTCTTCTGTGCAGCCATGACATAATTGATTTATAGTATGCAATGGCCCTAACGTTTCACTGCTTGTGTACTGGTGCATTGCCAGGTTTTATTTGTGCTTCAGCAGTGTTCTTCTGTACCACCTTTTTGAAAATTGATTCAGTGTAGTCGTTAGTTCTGGTTGCCATGACACTGTCAGAAAACTGGCATATAATGTACAGGATCATCTTGCAAGTGTTTAACAGCTGGTTTCAAATCAAGTTCCAGTTGAAATTTCAGATTATTTGAAGTGATGATTGTTCAACTGAGAGAATAAATGCTGATGACAGGATGACTGTGAAAACAAATGGCGATGACAGGGCAACTGAGAGAATGAAATGTTTATTCTCTCAGTTACCCAGCTATAGTAGAAATAATTTATCTGGGCAAATACATTTACGCTATCGTATAAAATGGGGATATTCCAAAAGACATGCAAGAATATGCTTATCATTTACTTTGGAATGCTGCCAAGCAATGAGCGGAAGAGCAAAACTCAGTCACAAGCGCTATGGCAGAAGTGTTCAGAACATGCCACAGTGATTACAAAGCTTATTCCCGCACTGTATATGGAATGCCCTAGTTGGGCCACATCTCAGACTGATATAGCAGGAGAAGCAACACAATTGACAGCTACAGGAATAAATAACAGGAGCTGTGAGGAGAATAACATGTTTCTCACCCTAGAGGGGATTAACAGGGCAGGAGAACACATAATTTCAGGTCTGTTATTTATCCCTTCTCCATGGTATTAATATGGGACCTGCAATGGGCTCACTCAGAATATGCCACTTATCTTCACGTGTCAGGGGAAGGACAGTAATTCATGAGTGGCAGAGCCACAAGTAAGTTATCGAAGTCCTGCTCCCTCACACGTGTTGAATAAATGACTTATTCTGAGTTAGGCCATTGTGTGTCCAATTTATAAAAGACATTTAAAACTGTTAAGATTTTTAATTAGTGTTTTACGAAGATTTAACTGTTTCTGTTTGATTTCTCTGCTGTGTTTTGAGTGCGTCAGAGGCCACTGTGATGTCACAAGGCATTGTTCAAGTTGTTCTCTCATTGGTTTAGTGTTCCCTTCTAACCCTTCTTGATGCATGAATATAATTGTTAAAGTAAGAATATAGAGGATAATGTATGGGAATCGATGAACAATCTCTCTATTATCGCTTCGAGTGGTTGCCAGGATAACTTACACAAACCCTTGAGAGCACAGCTCGAGAGGTTTTCAGTTGTCATGACAACCACCAGAAGCGAGAATAGAGTGCTTGATCGATGCCCATACATTGTCCTTTATAGTATATGGGCATTGGTCTGTTCAATTTAAACAAAAAAAGACAACTTGTAGTCAGGATCCTTACTTTTAAACTCTCACCGCTGCTCATTCTGGGTCCAGCTGTAACCGCCACGGCCTGTTCAGTAAGGCCGGTGGTTTGTGGAGCACACATGCGAAGTGCATGCCTAGCTGTTGTACCATCAATGTGACATACCCACGATGGTATAACATCGTGACATCACACCAAGGGTATAAGAAACACTAGGAAAAGATGGATTCTGAGGGTTTACAATGTTTGACCATACACAATAAAGGATTTATTCTCATTTAGAATAATTTGGTGGCTTAAATCATTTATCTGTAAGGTTGAACTCTTACATGCATTGTGAGTGTGTGTATTTTATATATATCTATATCTCTATATATACACACATATACGTACACATACATATACACACATATATTATATGATACACAACAGAACTAGTGGAATAAATAATTTATTTTCACTAGAGCTGTTTGACCTGTGCACCCTCATGAGTGGTGTAAGTCACAACAGATGTGCCCAAGGTCAAACAACTCGAGAGAGAAAATAGTTTATTCCTCAGGGTCCCTGTTGCTTATTTCATTTATGCAATATAGAAACATAGAAGTTGACAGCAGATGAGGACTGCAAGGCCCATCCAGTCTGCCCATTTCTTTTTCTGCTTTATGAATGTGCCATAGGCCTGTACTCTGTCAATGGCCTATCTATTCATACTCATCCGTATTGCTCCCTTATGCCTATCCCATGCCTGTTTGAAGCCCTGCATCATATTCATATCCACCACTTCCTTAGGTAGGCCGTTCCATGCATCCACCACCCTTTCTGTGAAAAAGAACTTCCTCACATTACCCCTTAATTGGCCTCCTTCTAATCTCATGCTGTGTCCTCTTGTCCTGCTAGTTTTCTTATATTGAAACATGTTAGACTATTTCACCTTGTTAATGCCATTAAGGTGTTTGAATGTTTCGATCATATCACCTCTCTCCCTCCTTTGCTCTAGGGTATACATATTAAGCTCCATTGATCTGTCCTCATACGTCTTCTGATGCAGTCCCTGCACCATTTTGGTTGCCCTTCTCTGGACTGCCTCCATTTTGTTAAAGTCCTTGTGCAGGTGCGGCCTCCAGTACTGCATGCAGTACTCCAGATGAGGCCTACCCAGCGTCTTGTAAACAGGGATTATTACCTCCCTCTTACGACTTGTGATACCCCTATTAATACACCCCAACATCCCTCTAGCCTTACCTACTACTTTAGTGATCTGCTTGGATGATTTCAGGTCACCTTTGATGATGATGCCCAAGTCTCTTTCTTCCATTGTGACTGCCCGCAACTCCCCTCCCAAGCTAGAGGTGGCTTCAGGGTTTCTCTTCCCTATGTGCATGATCTTGCACTTCTTTTGTGTTAAACCCCAGCTGCCACTCTTCCGACCATTTTGCCAGATTATCCAGATCTCTTCGCATTATATGGATCTTCTAGGATACTGTAGGGAGATTTGTTTTAAAGTGTTTTTTTTTAATTATGTAACATTTAATGGAATTTTGGGGGGCTTTTCCTGTGTAGTTCCGCTTAGCATAGTGGTTGCCAGGTGGTTGTTAGGGACACTGCAACATCCTGACACATCCAACATCCTTGGAATGTGGTGCTATTGGTGTTCAGGTCTTTTTTTCGTATGAAGGGATAATTTTTTGTACCAAGCGAAAGCTCCATATGAAAAAGGATTCCTTCATATGAAAAAAGAATTGGGGCCTGGTATTAAACATTTTGACTTGAAACTGTAGAACTGTGCATTCGTGAGTATGTAAAGGACAGCAGGTATCTGGTTCATCCAGTCAGAGCAATATTTGTAGTGACTATCTAGACTCATTTTATAAATACACATGTAAAAAAAAATTCTACTGTATAAAAATGTTAAAAAGTTAAGTCTGAGTTTGGTGGAGAGATCATCACCACTTTGTAAGTTACAAGCGTTCTGCTAAGATATGGGGTACTGACAGATATTCTTATCTGAAGGAAGTAAAACCCATCTGTTAAGCAAATATAGCTGTAATTGTTATAGATATGAGTTCACTAAATACATACAGGCTGAATAATAATTTTTTTATAAGGTGATTCACTTTTGAAGTCCTAGAATGTCAGTCCTGTTTTAATGGACAGCCTAAAGCTATCTCCCAGTGAACTTACCTGGCTAACAAATAAATAATAAAATGCTCCCCACTTTGGAACCAGTTTCGAGTCTCAGTGTAGTTCCTGTACCTGTACCTTTTAAAGGGCAAATAAACAGCTTATTTTGCCCTTTCACTTAAAAAAAATGGCTTCAGAGTTGTAAAGGAAAGGGTACTGTTTACATTAATGTTAAAACTGCATTTATGTAATAAGTATGAATGCAGTTTCATAGCATTTAAAAATAGTAAACAACTAGCTCGTCGGCGCAGCGATAGTGCTGATGCTTGTGATGCCGGTGACCCAAGTTCCGGAATAAGCACAGGGTCACTGGGGACCAGCCGGGGGGAGGAGGATTGATCATCCCACGGGACGCTCTCCCCCTCTGGGGAGGGAGGGTTGCCATCCCTGCTGCAATACTGCCACCTGGGTGACCACAAATAAAAGTGCAGTTGGGGGTGCCAGGGGAAGAACAGACATTGTCAGGGAACTGGGAGCGGCACAAGTCAGTGTGCATACGCTCCCACTGATCACCCTTGCATGCGGACATCCATGGGAGGAAAAATGGTCCCTGCACTCACGGGTGACATAGTACCTGGCACTGCTCTGGATCCCTCCTGCCTGTCCCGCTGCTCTAGCCCCCCCAACACACTCAAAACTATCAAGGGTTTGCCCTCTACCTCATCCCCACCGGGGCATGGCTCAATGGGGATGGGCCTAAGTAGTTCATTCCAGGTCAAGAGAGACAACAGCAGCAAGGTTCGTGTCTCCAAGGACTGCAAGTGCAGGAGAGATAAGGGGGATAAACAGAAATATATTAAAAATAAAATGTAAAGAACAGCCCTCTCCTTTTGAAAAACCCACTCTGTCTGCTCTATAAAATAGCCCCCAAACATGAGACACAGTGACATCAACGAAGCGAGAGCTAGATGGCTCCCTATACAGTGCAATACCTTTTACCAAAATCCTGATACGCCACAAGTGTTTTATCAAAATAATCACAATTATGACTTAACGTGTATCATTTTTATCACTACACATGTTAAGCTATGCTTTTGATCATTTTATTAGAGCAGAACGGCAATAAAATAATCAAAGTTGTACCGGCTCTCTGAGCCGAACAGCAGTACAAGGCAGCATTCCGGGGCAACATTATACATTAATTTACCTGGTGGTTAAGTAGTTTGTGGCATGCTCCTTTCTCCCACAGAAGTTGTCAGTACGTGTCTAAGTGTAACAATTCTTTACTTTTAGAAGTCTTATTTCCCTGATGTATTTATCTTACTGAATGTTAGTCCATCAAAATTATGAGACATACATCCTCCACCCGCTGGCGCTGCAAGCCAGGTCCGAAATATGTTATGCACATGGAGATCCCTGAATAGACTTTTTTTTGTTCCCCTTAATCCAGCTGTTTGGTCCCTGTCACCTCCTCCCGCCAACGGGAACACATAGGTAATTTTACTGGTCCCCGAGGCCCCGGCGCAGCCGTGCGGTGTGTGGAGCACGCTACACACCTGCTGCGGTGCCAGCTCAGCCCCATCCACCTCCTGTAGCTATTTGCCACCCCACTCCACCTCAGTTACCACGGACCTCCACCGGTAGGAACGGAACGCCAACCCACCCTCACCACCCTCGGGAGAGGAGAGCTGCCTATCGGCATGCTCGCTCCTGCTCGACCCCCTCCCCCCGCGGCACCCCGACGACCCGAGGCCGTTTCCAAACCTGGATCACTGGCATAGCGTGAGGTGTGGCATCCAGCGCCTCAACCCTTAGTGCCACCAGGCCGGCTGAATAGTCTGTTTTAAAAATTAAGCTCTCTTCTTAGTCTGTGTAGTTTGAGAAATGCACCCTCTACCGAGAATGCTGCCTCCTTCCTGACCAGCATTGTTAAATTATGTCATTTACTAGTGCCAGTGGGACGAAAGTAGGCAACATTCCCGGTAGAGAACAAATACTGTTGCTTTAAGGGGGATTTTAAAAAAATATTACAACAAACTTTAATAATTTCACAATATTTAGAGAGAGGCTCCAGTCTTCATTAAAAGGCCATCTGGTTTCTTCATCATGGTGTGAAATGTCTAGAAGTACCCTCACAGGGGTTAAAAAGGTACAGAAGGGGAGTGAGCAACAGGACCAGAGGGCATGCAATGAAGCGGGGGGGGGGAGTTTAAGAGGGATGTGAGGAAGTACTGCTTCACTGAAAGGGTGGTACATGCCTGAACAGACTGCCACCGGGAGTGGTGGTGAAAAGGATGGGCTAGACATAGGGATATATCAGTAAACTGGCAGGGAGGATGGAGGGTTGCCAGAGACCAGTGAGGGTCTGCAGAAACGGATTAGGCATGGACCATCTGTGCAAACTGGGTGGCCAAGTGGCCCTTTTCTGCCAACAAATTCTATATTTCTATGTTTCTAAGTACCCAAATATCTAGCATCAGCGAAAAGGCAAGGCATGTTTTTTGTTCTATGAGTATAACACCCAGTCCCTTTGGTTCTGGGCACTGTACAATCCAACCACAAAAACACTGAATAGACAATTAACAAGCTCACTAAACAACTTAACATTAACTGGTAGAAAAACAGAGATGGTAGCATCGAATAAAATTCACAGCTGAAACAGAAATAACTGACCCCAACGTTCTTAATGCTTAGATGTTATCAAATTTTTTTTTTTTTTGTAACACATATTCTATTGGTTTTATTAGTGCAAACACATAAGTATGATCCTCAGAGTTAGCAAACATACATATTAGCGTGTCAGAACACATCACAGAAGGGAACACTGTACTATCACCCAGGTTGAGGCCAATTCAAGACGTTGAAGTCAAACACAAGAAAAAAATTACACAGTATTAACCGGAATAGTTACTATAAGGCTATGGACCTATTGTATTAAACTATTTATAACATATACATTGTTAACAAGCCCCTTATAGGCTAACTTAGATACAAACCACTGACAAAACATTCTGAAACAGACACTCGTGCTCCATCCACTAAACCCCAGGAAACTGCTCTCCAAATATACCGATTAAAGAAACAAAATCTGGGCAAAACCGTAAACACCTATCCTGCCTAATGAATTGTATCGCAGGAGAAGTGTATCACTGTAGGCTACAATACTTGCTAAAAATTATTTAAATATGACATATCTGTGTCTTCCATATTATGTATTTCTGTTTTTCTGTTTTGCATTATCGCCTTTTTCATGTTGCACTCTGCCTTGACATTGTTATTCCTAGTTTGTATGGATTGCTTTTATTTTTTTCTTTCTGTCCTAACCAGGACTTCCTTGCAAATGAGCCTTGCTCAGTGGAGTTTTTCCTGGTCTAACAAATAAATACAACAAATAAATATCACTTCCTACCATTAGCGAAACGTAATACACCTTAAGATAAAACTAGTACAGTAAAAGTACATGGCTTTACGCAGTTATCCCCACCCCTTACATCTAAAGTCATTAAATGCCCAGAGGGGATTCTAAAGACACCACCACCATGAAAAATCCTGCAACCTCCAAATAACATTTGAGGGGAGTGGTTGGGATCAAAGAGGGGACCATGGCCATGCAGTTGGTGCCATCTTAAAAGTCGCATCACAGAAAAAAATAATGTAGTCAAATAAGTTCTAGACCCACAAGGCACATCAAACAACACCTCCAGCGCAGGATACAGACCACTGCCCACAAACGTAGCCACTGAGCCCTCCCTCCCTCTTAAATCTCCAACTAAAGATAAATGTACAGTCGTCCAGGAAACATGTACCCTCTCCTCCGATCACTCATCCTCGGCTGCTGATTCCACTTCCTTTGGCCCAAAGTCCCTGTTGATCTGCTGTACCAATGCACCTATCTTTTTAGGATCCAGTGCGCCTGTCTTTATTGGGTCCCCACACTGATAAATACTGTATTGCTGAAATAGATCACTTTTTGTTTAGTGAGACACTGAAGGCTGTGGGAGACCCCCAGTTCCTGAAGAGAGCTCCACCCAACATCAAAATGCTTTGTGCCTCAATCTCGTGGTAAAGAAAGCTGGGACCTGAGAAGATGGATGCACATATCTCGTCCACCATGATCACCGGACCCTTTTGTCTCGTCACCTTCAGAATCCGGTCTTTCTCATGATCCCTGCAGTTATAACTAACAGTGTGCGGGCGTCATTTGGATCACCTTAGGTTCTACCAGGAGTTAGAAATGGGTTGGGGAAATTCTCAAAACTGATTGGCTAAGACCACCAACCCCCTCCACGGGCTGCTATTTGGCAACAGAGAATGGGAAATTATAAGTCTCGGTCTCTGCCTGCTGTTTTACCAAGAAAATCACTCAGCTGAAAATGGAATGCTGAAATTTAAAATAACTGCCCCCCCTTTTTTTGTGTTGTTTTAATGACCGCCCCCAATCACAAATGGTGACCTGTGATACAGGCGACTCAATTTGAGCACCTGGGTGAAGAGCAAATGTCAGAGAATAGCGAGGAGGAATGAGAGCTGTGGGGGAGACGGGGAGGTACTGTATGGCGAGGGAGGATTAGCGACAGAAAGATATAGGGCTTTGTTTGAGAGGGCCAATCGAAGCTGGCCGTCTGGTGTGGTGGTTATGGGTATAGTCTACAATGGTGGAGGTCTGGGGTTCAGTACTAGTGTGGGGTTTGCTTTTATTTTGGTGGTTGTTGTGGTGATTTTTTTTTTTTAATTTTATTTTCGGGGGGTTTAGTATCCCTGACTTTGTTTGCCCCCCCGCCTGCAGGTTTCTCCCCCTGCACACTGCTACTCCACTGAGTAGCCCCTCCCATGGTTGCCTCTTTCCACAATGCTGTTCCCCGGAGTTGGTTATTTAGAGATGGGGTGCAGGGGCATAGCCCCCCACATAAAGAGTGAATTTAGATGTCCCTTTAGCAGTTTTGTGTTTTTTGTCACTTTTGGTTTTGGTTGCTGTGGTGCTGATCACCAAATCTGTATTCGCAATCTGCACTCACTGTTTATGAGTCATGATTAAACTTAGCTGTTATAACATGGTACCTCCCAAACAGCAGTCATGTTTATCAGGGAAAACAAACTCCGCCATTTTTTTAAGTTGAATTCTCCCTCCTTGCCATACACAAAAGAATTATTGCATTGTTTTCCTAACACCAGCACAGACACGTGCTTACCTTTCGGTGGTACTTCCCGTCACTTGTCTCTGCTCAGCTCTAGCTCCCCTGCTCAGTATCAACATGGAAACAGCATGAGAAATCCTTTGTTTTTTTTTTCAAAATTAAGGCTGATGCAGACACTATAATTTCAGTTCTGCAGAGTTGCTTCCAGTTTTACAGTACAGTTGTTCTGCCACTGGAAATTATCACCAGTAGTGAAGTGGGAGGCGCACCACGTTCACTCCCAACTGAACTCATGTAGTTTTAAACAATGCTCAGTACAGTACTGACTGCAAGATGATTTCAGTTTTGTCACTCAAGAACTTTAAAATGGACCAGATGAAAAAGAAACAAGAAAAGTAGAAACTGGCAGAAAGAAATCTGTCACACAGACACTACTTTTTGCATCACTGCCCAGTAGCAGCACCTTCTACTGGCAATACCTCCAGTGGAGGGACTACTTTTCCAAAATGTAAATGATTTTCTATGTGTTTTAAACTTTTAAATATATATTTTAATTTACAATACATATACCCATTTTGTAAATGCAGTAATAACCCGACAGGGTGTGGGGGTATTGGGCTATACCACACCTTCCAGAGTTATAAGACCCTCTGCCATCGGGCCCCAATTAGTGCAGGGTATAGCTAATACCATCCACCCTGTCGAGTATTATTAAGCTTACTTACTCTATAGGCCTTTAGGATGTTCATCACCGGGTGAAGCTGCAGCTAAGTCCCATAACCACTCCCTGACAAAAGCCATTGGGTACTCTCTAGAGGCTTTTGCTTGGTTTTCCAGGATCTCACTGCAGTACTCTTAACATTTTGTTTCCCTTTATGAGTTTGTTTTGCTACTAAAGATTTCACAGCCAGCTCTGAAGCCTCCTTTGCCTCAGGCACCACTAATGTTGCCTGCAAATCACAGATTAATAATCTGGACTGAAAGTCAACTACTTTTTTTTTTCGTACTTTGTGTTCATAGTTTTGTATGATACTTACACACATTTCCTCATACAAGACAATAATAAATGCACATTACAAAGACATTACATCTGTGATAATCATACTGGTCTTGTACAATAGGAGTAGCGGGTATCCACAAAATTATACTCCATGTAAGAGTTCATTAATGCTAGCCATCTCAACGGCTTGGAATATCACAATAACAAGTAGAAATACAGGGAAAAACTAATGCAATCATTTAGGATGGCTATTTATCCAGAAATACATAATTAACATGAAATTAGGAAGAATTATGCAAGTCATGGCCTCCTGCTAACTGCTGCCTTCCAAATATAACTAGCAGTATAAAGTAATTAATATTATATACTTAAAGAATTAACCTCCAATGAATTTGAACCAGACACTATCTTTAATAATATAAAGCATGCGTTTGAAGATGTTGTACCCGCCCCCGACATGTTAGGTAGAGAGTATGGAGGACCCCCCAAAAAAAGCAACCCCCCCCACCCGAGATCCGAGCGACCAGCAGTCGGATCTTGCCCCCAAAATTTGTCCAATGTCCCTATCAACCTCTGAGAGGATCGAGTACCATCAGAGACCAAATAACCAGTCCCCACACTTCAAATGTCCTTCTGCCATTATTAAGGAAAGAGCAAGCAATACTTCAGTTCGGCCCTTTTCTAATCCTCCTCCTCGACAGTCTCATCTTCTAAAACAGTATCCCAAGAAACAAACTCTTTCTCTGTCTTCTCCATCCAGTGACCTGCGTCTGCTGGATCTGTAAATTGCCATGTTTTTCCAGCACATGAAATCCTCAGTCTTGTAGACAATAAAAAGGAGTGTGTTATTCCAAGCGCATGCAGTCTCTGTCTTACCCCACTGAAACGTTTGCAATGGGAGCAGGTCTGGAATGAGAGATCAGGAAATAACTTGACATCAAAGTCATTTATGGATAAAGGGGAAACTGCCCTCACTGCCAAAATTAAAACATTCCTTACTTCCACCCCAGATGTATGTAACAGTACAGTAAGCAGCAGACTGGTGTCCGAACACCGCACTCTTGGGTTCACTCTGTAGGCTCAGTTCGCCTCCTTAAGGATCACCAATTGAAGTCCTCAGGAACTGGAATCGATAACTGCATCCATTCTTTAAGATAGACCAGAAGATTCAATCCCTCAACGCCCTCCATTACCCCCTACCAAGCGAACATTTCCCACATGTGTCTCGTTCTCCAGAGCTTCAAGCCTGCTCCGCAGCTGAACATTTTCCTGTGTCAGCATAGTGACTGCGGCCTGCGTGGTGATCGACCGCTTTTCACTGTCTTCCACTGCAGTGGTAAGTTCACTGATCACCAGGTTGTGCTTCTCGAGATGTGCCAATGTTTTTTCCATCTTGGCATCTAGCAACTTCATGGCGGCCAACATTTGATGCCATGGAGGTGCTGTTGTAGTATTGGCTGCATTCGCTACCTCACTGCTCAGAGGTTCTGCGGCCTTAGCTGGTTTTGCCGTTGGTGCTTTAGATGATCCTGGCGCCAAAACTTGTTGCTTTCCCATCATGAGTTTGGTATTTTCTGAAAGCTCTTGACTTTGAGTAGAGGAGTATTACTTCTATAGCAATGTTCAAGTAACTTAAACTGCTTAAATTATAATTTTACAAGCTGATTTGCAGAGCTGCTCTAATTTGGGTCTTACCTGGGGATCGGCTCTCTAGCACCCCAGTCAACTACTTTCTGATCCAGCCCAATGAAGTCCTTGTCCATCACTTGAACAGCCTAAACGATATCCTGAATTATGACCTCTGGAGCTGTAGGATCTGTTTGCACTGGTTACTTGGCCTTGGCCCTCCAGTAGCAGCTATGGCCTACTGTCCCCATCGTTTGTTTCATAGGATTTTGGATGTCTGGTTTTCTGACCAAACAGTCCAAAACTGGGAACAAGATTATGGACAGTATATCAATCAAAAGTTCAGCAAACAAGGCAAGGTAAATATATGTTTTACACACAACTACAGCACAACTACAGCAGCGCTGAAACACAACCAGCCACAATGGTAACAGCTTCCGCCCCCATCAGTAGTTTATTGAAAGAGATAAAACTGAAAATCCATTTTAAATACCTCCACCCATGGAGTGCTTAAATGCTGGTCTGTCCTAGGCATAGTGCCCTAGTAGCAGTTCTCCGTTTACCCTCTGCCCCCTTCCCAGTGTTTGCTCTCACCAGCTCTTTGTGGCTGTCCCACCCTCTCCTGAAACCCGTGACCATCTCGTCATTTACCACCTCCTAGGTAAGGCGCTTCATCTATTCATCAACTTTTCATGCAGATGTACTTCCTCACATCCTTCTTGAATCCCCCACACACATCAGTTTATAATCGCACCTCCTGGCTGTCAATCCCGACCTGAAACATTCACCGCGATGGCAGGAATTCTTCCTAGCCAAAATGGTTAACAGGGCATATACTATTTTTTTACGATATTTTAAGTGAGGCTTTAAATAAGCATGCACCCTTTGTTAAGGTGCGGGTCAGGAGCAGCACCTGCCATTGGTTCTCGCCTGAGCTCAAAGCTTCCCTGTTAGAAAGGGATACTTTATGGAAAAAAGCACGAAGAAGCAAGAACGACCCGGATTGGTGTCTTTTTAAGAAAGCTCGTAACAAGTGCACAAAGTTGGTCAGAGCAGCCAAGGCTGCCTACTATCGTTCGGAGCTAGCCTCTCCCTCAAGAAATCCTTCAAAGCTCTGGAAAACATTAAAAGACATGTCTGGACACGCACCTGGTAATTCCATTCCAGTAAAAATTAAGTTCAGTGGCAGCGTTATCGCTAACCGATCGGAGATATTGGAAGCCCTCAATAACCATTTTGCAACAGCAGGGCTAGCATTTGATACTTCTCCTGCCACTGACCTCCGCACAGCTCAGGGCCCACCAACCCACGAGTCCCCCTCTACCGAGGAGGCCTTCTCCCTCCTGCCTGTCTCTCTAAAAGAGGCTGACGACCTACTGCTGCAACTGGACACCAGGAAGGGAGCAGACTCCGACTTCATAGAGCCATACTATCTGAAATGTGCCTACCATGTGCTTGCGGTGCCAATCACCCACCTATTCAACATGTCACTCTCCCAGGGTAGCCTCCCCCCTAAATGGAAAATAGCCCATGTCATCCCTCTATTAAAAGTAGGTGACCCCTGCGATCTAAATAATTACAGACCGATCTCCCTCCTCCCCATCCTGTCTAAATTGCTAGAAAAAATAGTGTGTGGCCAGCTAGGGGTATACTTAGAATCCAGAAGCCTATTAAACCTGGTTCAGTCTGGATTCAGAGCAAAGCACAGCACCATAACAGCCCTAGCTAAGGTGACCAATGACTGGCTCCTAGACCTTGACAACAAGAAGCATGTCTGTGCTGCTTGCTTGGATCTTAGTAAGGCATTCGACACAGTCAATCACAGCCTGCTTCTTTCCTCCCTAAGCACTCTTAGGCCTGGACCATAAATCTATGTGCTGGTTTGCAAACTACCTCGGAGAACGGAAACAGCAGGTTAAAGCTGAAGGTGACCTTTCTCCATTAAAACCTATGCTGAGGGGCGTGCCCCAGGGCTCTATCTTTGGTCCCCTCCTCTTTGCAGTCTACATTAACAACATCAATGACCCCATCAAAAAAGCCAACATCCACTTATTCACGAACGACACTGTACTGTACTTTGAGTCGTCCCACGCCAGAAGCAGCCTGTGAAGACCTCCAAGCTTAATTTAACCTTCTACAATACCAGCTCATAAACAAAAAGCTTTTGCTCAATGCGAAAAAGACAAAAGCCATGCTCTTCTCCCCCTCCTTGCATGTGGCAATTCCTGCTGGGGGGGGAGCTATCCCACAAATTACCACTGTTCTTGGAGAATCACTAGAGTATGTAGCTAAATTCAAATATCTAGGAGTTTGGCTCAATCATAAACTTTCCTTCGCTGACCATCTCGAAGAACTACAGAAGAAACTAAGGCAAAGATTTTAAATTTTTTTATGGCAGGACCACCGTTATTCCATCACCCCTAGTCATGGCCCCCAGAGACTTCCATCACTGCCTAAGGCTGCCGAGGTCCCTCAGTCACCCCCGGCTTACCCCCTTGAGGGCGGGGCCGTGGCCACCTTCATGACCACAGAACTATTATCTGGTCGGGGACCTGCAGCGACGGTGATGAAGTGAGGTCCCCAGGGGAGGGCTTCATACTCACGGTGGTCCTGCCTGCCTCCATTTTTCTTGTTTTTTCCTCCAGAGGCGGGGACGTGCAATGATGCCAGTGTCCCCCCCGCCTCCCAGATGATAGCGTCGGCAGCATGAGATCTCGGCCTCCGCCCGAGTCTCCAGTGCTCGGTGCGCCCTCACCCTCCCCCCGGAGAAGGAGAGCAGTCCGTGGGACGCTCCATCCTTCTCCCCCAGCCGACCCTCCGACGACCCGGGTCCATTCCCGAACCCGGGTCACTGGCATCGCAAGCGGAAGGCCCACCACTGCGCCAACGGGCCGGCCTAAGGCAAAGATTAGGACTATTCTACAGAATTAACCATCTGCTCACAAAGGAGGCCAAGATTCAACTGGTTCAAGATACCTTCCTATCTTTAATAGATTACGCGGACCTGCTCTACAGCCACTGCACTGCTCTGCACTGGCTAAGTTGGACACCCTCTACCACAGAGCTATCAGGTTCATTACTGGCCTTCCACTTTCCACACACCAGTGCTCCCTGTACTCTTCATTAGGCTGGACTTCCCTTCACTGTAGAAGGAATAGAAACGCCGCCCTATGGGCCTTCAGATCGGTGACCAACAAGCTCCCCTCATATGTCTCAAACTGTATTCCCCGGAGTGTGTTTATGCACATATGCTTTAAGGAGCTATTCCCTTATTGTCCTCCAAGTTCCAAGGGTCAAAACTCGTTTGGGCAAAGCTGCTCTAAGCTTCTCTTTACCCACATTGTGGAACAGTTTACAAAGGAACTTGAAGCTGAGCTGCCCTGTTAGCCTGAATATCTTCAAGGTGCTCTATGATCGCTACATGAAAGCACCTTGCAAATGTTTTCCTCACCGCTAGCCCACTAATTCTGCAACTCCCTCTTTCCATCCTGACGCTCGCCATGTTTCTACCCCTGGCTCTCACTCTTTCCCTATTAACTCTTCCTGCTGCACCCACCCTTCCCTGTCCACTCCAGCCTGGCTAAACTCCCACCCCATCCATAGCAGTGTCCCAATTATCTACCCCTCCTCCGTCATTATCATAATAAACAAGTACATGACAGCCATCATCACTTTCTGTGGTTTTAGCTCAATTTTTCTCCCAGTCATCAGTAATATATCCCTCCTCTTCTTTATCTCTCTTTCCCCTATATGTGTAGTTGCTGGCTGCCTCACTCAAAAGATCTCTGCTTATAACTCCTGTATGCCTATGGTTGACTGTACATCTGCTGACTTCTTCAATTGTAAAATAATGCTTGTTTTTTTTATTTATTTCAACCTTGTACTATACTGTATACACTGTATATACTTTTCCTTCCCTGTATAGTATTGCTTTTTGTATACCTACTTCTGTACTGTACTTTGATGTATTCATGACCAGGTCCACCTTGCAAATGAGCCTTGCTCAGTGGTGCCTGCCTGGATAAATAAAGGTTTTGATTGATTGATCCCTCATGTCGCTTGAAAAGGTCTATTTATTCCCTTCTGAATTTATATGTTTCAACTGTCATACATATATCTTGATTAAGAAATAACACAGATTGAAATTCACTACATTTTGGAATACTGGGAAATTTGGGTCCTCTATTACAAATTCATTTTTTTTTCAATTTACTTTTTATGCCCCCATGTCTCTGTCGCCATCTACCGCCAGAACCATTTGCCTCCTCCCACAGCCCACACCTACCTTCACTTGCCAACCTCCACAGAGCCTAAGCTTACTTACTGGGCAGGGTGCAGGGCGGAGTGGGACATATCTCTAAACATGCACAATGTAGAGAGGCACAGCGAGGTAGCGGACAGCCCAGATATACTGGGGTCCCAGGAAGCTGGCACCGAGGCAGCTTCATTTTTCTACCTGATCCCCCTGCGTCCTTCCTGCAGCAAGAGCTGCAACCAGCCCTGAAGGTGGAGGGGAATGTCCTTTGTCCCCCCCCCAGCCCCTGATGTCCCATGCTATTCCTGAACCCAGTTCACAGGCATTATGAGTGCAGTCATACCAATGGGCCAGCTTTACTTTTTTTTTTCTGGTGACTGCAGCCACTCATCAGAGCCCTGATTTTAGTAGATACAGTACTTGTTCTTTAAGTATTGCTCCATTTACTGTTGTCCTAGTGTGAAAGTCCCTCTTCAAGACAACTCACTGCATTATTCCTTGCTGCAACAATCTGAAGCAAATAAAGCCCACAGTCTCCGAGGGGTCATTCAAGCACTAAGAAGGGAACGTCTTTTCCAAAGATGTGCCATTAGGTACCCCAAGAGTTTCAAAGGATGATGAAAAACGTGTTTGTTTATCTCAAGGTGCTGAAGGTTCTCTTCCCAGGAGAAGCAGACAGCTCCCTGTAGCTTTCATGCATTTCACAACAAGAAGGAAACCCTACAAGGGATGAGTGGCACACACACAGCTGGAGAGGTCTGTAACTCTGAAAAATCCAGTGACTGCACTCCATATATATAAATGGAGATTTAAAATGTAGGTTAGTTTTACTGGCAGTATGTCCTAGCAACAGAAACTGTGTTTCGATAACTACTGTAAAAGAAGTAGTTAACTTCAATATCATTTTATTGGTGCATCATATTGGCTTTCCACTTATGGATAATTCAGTTATGTACAACTTGGAGAAACAGGTGGTTACATAAAATACATTTAACCGTTCATAGTACATTGTGAGAGGTATGTCATAAACAGGGTAGTGATATGAGCAAAAAGTTAATGACGGGTCACCCATGCAGATCTTGTCTAGTCTTTAAAGTCTCTAGTTATCCTATAGTGGCATAATCTTTGAAACAGGAGAGAGACTAGTACTGTGTAGTCCATATTATGACTAAAGTCCTCCCAAGGCTGCCAGAGAAGCCAAGGCTTTAGAGTGACATAAGTGGAACCAGCAAAAATAGGGATGCAGTATACAATGAGCACTAGCAACATCTTCTGATTAAAATAGCAAAAACAGGAAAATAAACAGGAAAGAACATAGATTAAAACACAGGTAGTACATCCCCAACCTTACAGGCACATGTATCTAAAAAAAAGTCAGGACGGCCTCCTCAGGCTAAAGGCCGCCCCATCTATGTAGCAAGCACCTTCGGCCTCAGCCATCAAACAAGGTTGCCAAATGGCTTCAAATTTCTCCTTAGCTAAGTGAAGGGTACTGGTGATACGTTCCATTTGCTTAATTTCTTTTATTTTTCACCCGCCACTATCCCAACAAAGGGGGAGTAGATGAGAGCCAGTTTGAGGTGATGCACTTCAGTGCTACCGCCCTCATAATTTGGCCCAATCTGCAAATGGTGTCGGGACAAGCCAGGAGTGCTGGGAATCCCAGGACCAATTCTTGAAAAGAGAAGGGCACCGAAATGCCTGTAAAAGTTTGGAGCTCATCACGAATAGAGTGCCAGAAACTCAGGAGAACTGGGCAGTCCCAGAAGATATGAAAAGAGTGCCCTTGGCACCACCGCAGCTGCACCAACAGGTGTCCGAATAGTTAGGGTGAAAATGTTTAGTAATAACCGGTGTCCAAAAAAATCATGTCAGCACCTTCCAAGTAAACTCCTGCCACGTCAGAGATGCAGTTACTTGCCACCCCAGATGTAAGCACTGAGACGACTGCTCCTGAAGAATCAGACAACCAAATTCTTGTTTCTATTTAAGTCTAATGTTATCCAGGGGAGAGGCCTTTGGGTGTGTGAAAATTTTATAAAGTTCCGCCAGGTAACGAATCTTGGCCGCTAATGTAATACTGTGATAAAAAAAGTCTTCAAGGCCAGTAAGTTCTCTCCGTGGAGAGGGAAGGAGTCCTAAGCATATTATAAAATGCTGAACTTGAAAAAAACGGACACGATCTTCCCTGCAGAGAGAGCAGAGTTTGTAATCTGGAGAAAGGACGACAACCGTAGTCATCGGTACACTGTTTAAATGCAGTAAGGGCCTGTGCCTCCCAATAGGCAAAACTCATATCTAATCTGGGGGGAAGAAAAAGCTCTTCATGCTGCTTTAAAGAGAGGGGCCCCGAGAGTACTGGGAGTACGTGTTAGCTTTTGAAGTCATAACAGATTATGCAGAAAGTGTTTAACCCAAGGGTTTTGAATTCACAACCAAATAAGTGCAGGAATCATACAGGTAGAAAGGGTCCACAGGGCCCAACCTGGTAAAGAGGCAGCTTCAATCTGGTACCAGCCGGAAGCCTCCTGTCTCTTGGCCCAGGTGCAGAGTTGTGCACCCTGAGCTGCCAAATAATACAGTGGAAAGCTGGGGAGAGCAAGCCATCCTAGATGTCTCCGGGCTTGCAAAATTGATTTTGATAACCGAGGGCACTTCCCCGACCAGATATATATTTGCACTGCTTTATGTAAAATATTCCAGTAGGTTTTAGAGATATGGATGGGTAGAGTTTGGAACAAAAATAAAAGGCGGGGGAGGACATTTATCTTGATTGTTTGAGTTCTGCCACATAATGTTAGATGCAGAAGTTTTCAACGGGCTCAATCCTCCTTGAGATTATCCAAGAGTCCAAGATAATAATTATTGTAATACAAGTAGTTAAATGTCTATTTTTATGGGGTACTTTTTATTTTCCTTCTGCTAATCAGATTTTCTTTCCGACTACTAGGTATGGTGGAACAGCTCTCTCTCTCTCTCTCGTAGCTTACATATCTAGTTCTAGTCCCCTTAATATCAAATCAACATTATGACCTCACTGACTGTGACACTACAACTGCCCAAGAAGAGCCACACACCTGCCGCCAGACTAGTCACTAGTGATGTCACAAAATGTAAGATCACAATGCTGACAAGGTATGAAGGGGAACAAAACTGGAAATGCAGCTGCCTGTTAAATCACTGCTCTTCACATCACACCCAATACAAGCAGGCAGAAAACCTCCCAAATTTGCAAAATACCTCAGACATAAGAAAGTAACAACTGGCTACCTTAGAAATGAATAACACTGTCAGCCTGCTACTTTGGTACCACTAGTTTGAAGAAAGACATAAAATTCCTCACACGTACCTTTGAGCTGTGACAACATGCTTTTCCAGTGATGCTCTATTTCCTGATCTTTCAGGGCCACAGTACTTTGATGATGTCATTTTAGTCCTTGATCTCAAATTATTTCTACCACAGCACTTTATGAAAAGTTTTTCTTTGAACGAAATCATAAACTATAAATTTATAGTGATGGGATTCAATTTTATATACCAAGAGGTTCAGTTTGCCCATTCCTGATGGAATGTTGCAGCTCTGAGAACAGGCAGAGACAGCAGTGACAAAAAACACAATTTAATGGTACGCATTAACTTTTTTTTAAATAAAGAATATTTTACTTTAAATACACTTTAGTGTGTCTACCCATTGGTGCAGCAGTAGGGCGACTGAGCAAGATGCCGCAACCTGGTTTTGGGAATGAGACAGAACACTGCTGGCTGACTGAGGGAAGGAGGACGGGAGCATCCCAGAGGACATTCTCCATCACCAGGGAGGATGGAAGAAGGCTCTGTTACCATACTGACACCTGGGTGACCACTGGGGCAGTGCAGTCAGAGCAGCTTACGAGGATGTCAGCTAGCAACATGCGAGGAACACAATTACATACACGCGGCATCGCCAGAGTCAAAGGGGATGGGGAGAAACTTGAAAGGAAACACCTAGAAATGAGCAGGATGACGTCACCTCCCCTCAAGCTCCACATAACCTGCTAGCTAGTTCTTATCTTGCACACAAGACAGACCAAAGAGGGGAACCCTTTTTTCCAATAAAGGTTAATATGCCACGAGCTAGGCAGGTGACCACCAGCTGTCTCCCTGCTTTCCCCTCCCCTCCAACCATCACCTACCCCTGTTGGCCACTGGTGAGTTCTCTGTGGATTGTCCCTGTAATGGGGCCTGGAGGGGTAGGTCCATCCTTCCCTAAAGGTACAGCCAAATCCAGTCTGGTAGTAGCCAGGTGGCAGTATGGGCTAGAGGGGAGAGGCATTGCTTCATGAAGCTTGCCTCAGACCCTTTTTCATTTTTCAATTCCTTCCCCACCTTTGCTGGAATGCACGTTGGCACGTGGAGGCATGAATGGACTGCAGAAGTCCTGCATCTCCATCCTTTCCTTTGCTGCTCCCTGACTTGTCCTACCACCAGGCCTCCACCTGGTGGCAGCCACACAGCAGAGCCGGCAATCCTCTCTCCCAAAAAGAGGAGAGCCGTCTAGCAAACGCTCAATTCTCTACCCCCCCGGCCAGCCCCCAGCAACCTGAGATTGCTCCCAATCCCAGGTTGCCAGCATGTGAGCGGGATCACTGCTTTACTGCAGACTTCGAGAAGGCAGTACTATTTCTCAGCATGAGCACTGCAACCTTTGAGAGGGTTATAGTTTCCAGCTCAAGGAGAAGAGAGACACCCTGCAAGAGGCCTATTAACTTATTATAAAAAATAATCAATTTGGAGTAATTTTTAACAAGTTTTATATAATTTGTTTTTAATTTCAATAAAGCCACCCTCCTCCTGGGTGTGAAGTGCGAAGCACAACTCCCAACATTACTGAACAAGAAAAAACAATGTACACGGGATAAGAGGCACAGTGGCTGTGTGTGCTGACTGGCTGATATTATGCAAGTGATTCAGAAGGCTTATATGATGCCTCCTTGCCCACACTGATGGCCCAAGCCCTGTCACATCAGGCACAATAAGGGACTTAGCACAGCATGTGGACATAGGACCCAGGGTTCAAGGTGGTAAAGATACTGGCTATGTATTTGTTTACTGAGTTTTTCCATAAGGTGGATCCTTTCATAGAGAAGACCAAAAATGCACTGCCCACCAGGTAAATGCACTGCGGGTACAGTGGTTCTTGAAATTACATATCCCTGGGGCAGTACATGGTCCCTGGTACAAACTGAATGGCTGCAATACTGCAGATGGCTGGGCACTCTCTTCGCTGAACAATGACTGGCTTTAAACTTCATTTAAAATACAGTCCCCCCCCAGTGGTGCTGAGGGTTGAGGCCCTAGACGCCATACCTCGCACCACGCTGATGACCCGGGTTCGGGAACGAGCCTGGGTTGCCGGGGATCAGCAGGGGAGGGAGAGGATCGAGCATCCGGAGGGCAGCTCTCCTCTCGGAGGAGGGAGGGGGTTCTGTCAGCACCTGGCTGGCTCCTCTGGCAGAAGCCGGAGGTACAGCAAATGCTGGAGCCGAGAGAAGGGGCGGGAGTGGCAGACGCCGTGGCAACGCTTGATGTCAGGGCACTAGCCACTCCCAGAACAGGGAAATGCCCTTCCAGCTCAGGCGGAGATGGAGCATGCCTCGACGGCATCCGCCTCCCGCACCCTCCCACCAACGCCACCAGAGAAGTTTGGGGTGTTAGCCCATCTTGTCCCCACTGGGGTAAACCATGGCTACATGGGCGAAGGAGGATGACCAGGTAGCAGCAGACCGTAGAGGGATGACTCCTAGGTGCTCTTGAGGAGATCAGAGCTGGAGGGGAAAGGAGGGAAAAAATAAATAAACAAAGGCAGTCAGGACCTGCACTAAGGTGAAACGTAAGGGAGCAAGGTCACATAAACCATGCTGGTGGTCCAGTGAGGTTCAGGTAGCGGTCAGAGAAAAGAAGGCGGTCTACAAAAAATATAAAACAACAAGAGGAGATAGGGAAAAGGAAATGTACCATCTTGCATCTAGAAAAGTCACCTGGATGGTAAGGAGGGCAAAGTCCAGTAAAGAGCAGCGGCTGGCACAGGGGATATATGGAGAGGAAAAGGGGTTCTTCCAGTACATTGGGGAGCGGAGAAAAACTAAGGGCCATCTCGGCAGATTGAGATCAGAAGGAGGGTGGGTGGAAGAGGCGAGGGACTGGCAGAGGTAGTAAACGAGCACTTCGCCTCTGTGTTCACTAGGGAGGGGGATGGGATATCTACAAAGCAAGGCACGATGGGGATAGAAGCTGAGTAAGTGGGATCAGGGGAGCAACAGAAATGGAGCAAAGGGAGGGAGAGGTACCCCAGGGATGTCACATCAGGATAAGGATAAAAAAGCCAGTAAGGTGGAGGGGACGGATGATGCTATCTCTACCGAAAGGGTGTAGTTGGACCTTAAGGTCCTAAAGAAAGATAAATCTCCTGGGCCAGATGGCATTCAGCCGAGAGTACTATGGGAATTGGTGGACATACTGGCTGCACCCCTGGCGGAGCTCTTCAACAGGTCGCTTGAGACAGGGAGGTTACCTAGGGATTGGCGAGAGGCACATGTGGTGCCAATCCATAAAGGGGGGTCGTGGGAAGAACCAGGTAACTATAGACCCATCAGTTTGACCACAGTGGTGGGAAAATTAATGGAAAGTATACTAAAGGAACGATTGGGGGTGTACTTGGAGGAGGCGGGAGGTCTGGATAGTCGGCAACATAGATTTGTGCCAGGTAGAGCATGTCAAACCAATCTTGTGGAGTTCTACGAATGGGTAACATCAGAACTGGACAGAGGAAACCCTGTGGATGATTATTCTTGGACTTCAGCAAGGCGTTTGGCTCTGTCCCCCACAATGGTCTGGTGGAGAAACTGACAGGGTTGGGAGTAGGCCCTTTGATGGTCAGATGGACTGAAAACTGGCTAGCTGGACGACCCAGAGTGTGGTCGGTGGAAGCCTCGAACCCTAGAGGTTCAGTAGGGGTACCGGAGGCTCGGGTCCTGGGTCCATCCTGTTTAATGCATACATATCGGACATCAGGAGGGTATAGGTGTGAAATGAGTCTCTTCGATGATGACACCAAGATGGGAGCAGTAGTTGAGGGGGAAGAGGGGAGGTTGGCCCTGCAAGGGGACCTGGACACCCTAGAAAGCTGGGCTCACTCATGGAAATTAAATTTCAATATCACTAAGTGCAAGGTGTTACATCTTGAGCGGGGAAACCCTAAACACAGGTACACCCTGACAGGGGAGGCGCTGGAGGCCTCAAAAGGGGAAAAAGACCTAGGGGTTATGGTAGATGCATGTATGAATAATTCTGAGCAGTGCAGGAGAGCAGCTAGCAAGGCAAACAGGATGTTGGGATGAATCATAAGGGGATCACCTCTAGCAGCAGGGAAGTGATTCTGCCGCTGTACAATGGACTGGTTAGACCACACCCTGAGTACTGTGTACAGTACTGGAGACCACACTTGAAGAGGGACAAACAGCTCCTGGAGAGGCTACAGAGGAGGGCAACTAAGATGATACGGGGACTAGGGGATTTGACGTATGAGGACAGACTTGAGGAGCTCTGCCTGTTTTCATTGGAGGAGAGGAGAGACAGGGGGGACATGATTGAGGTCTTCAAGTACCTCAAGGAATAAATAGGTAAACATGGAGGGATCTTTAGACTAAAGCAGGGAGGTATCACCAGAGGACATGGTTTGAAGTTGGAAGGTGGAAGGGTGGGGGGAAGAGGAGGAGGTTTTTCACTGAGAGGGTGGTGGACCTTGAATGTGCTGCCCATGTAGCTGGTTCAGAGATCCACAGTGGAGGGCTTCAAGAAAGGGTGGGACAGACACAAAAGCTTAATGTATCAGATGATGGCCTGGCCCAGAGGGGTGGGATGGATGATAGGGTTTCTGGAACACAAGGGGGGACCCTGCACCCAACTAGGGATCTGAGGTCCGAGCAGACTCATAGACCATAAGGCCTAATCTGTTGGCAATTAGTATGTTAGTAAATACAGTTCCCCATTTACCTACAAACCTTTAGTACATCCTTTAGCACCATCAAATCTCTACTCACCAGTATTAGACTAAGTGAATTAATGCACACAAACTGCAAGAGCTAACATAGCTTGTTTACATGTTATGCATACAGATCTTTCAGCGATCACTTAATAGATGTTATACATGGTCAACACAGATGATATTTCAGGTATTATCTCTCCTCGGAGGAGCATGCTCTCTGTAACCAGCATATCCCAGTGTTCGCACATACTGTACTATGAATCACCACTCCTATTAGGGACAACTTGCAGCTCCAGTGATAGAACCAGAAGTCCACTGTGGGTTTCAACTGTTGTGCCTCTTAATTTAAACTTCCATTCTAGGACTATAAATTACAAGTTCACCCATCACTACTGGATTATTTCACAACCTCTCCTGCCCAACACTGATGTTACATGCCCTCATTAATTTACCAACATTCAGCAGGATTCTGAGCTGAATCCGTCCACCAGAGGGCCTCTTCTGATCGTACTCAATAGCACCTGGTTGCTTGACTTTAAAACACGACGCACAGAACTGGTTCCCCAGCCTCCCATGCAATTACTGAATATTTAATTAGGCAGTCAGCACCATGAGGCCACTAGATAGGCTTGCTGAGAAGTTGGAAACCCAAAGTTTACACTGTTTTTTCAGTAAATTTGTGCCAGTGCTCTTCCATAACACAATTCAGGCATCCTGAGTCTGGGGAGACACTGTGAACTTGAATAATTTTAATACACTCGTTGGCTGGCGTACACCCGACACTGTGAGTATTTTTTTCTTTTTCCTTATGCTCCACACACCAAAGTGAAGTCAAAAAATGCTTATCAGGCGAGAAAAACACAATGCATAATGTGGCATGTAACATAATAACTTTTTCAGTTTGCTAATCAGGCAGCTCTGTGCTGGCACCTTTAGCATCAAGGCCTCCTACCGATCACCAAACAGACATCACTGTATCACTCATTTATAAGCAGATTTCATCTCCTGGGTTTTAGGGAGAGACTTGTGCTAGATTTTTCTGGGTTCAGTTAGTCACTGAAGCCTCTGATCTCTAAATCAGGAGTGGGATACATGGTAGAAACCATCAGAAAGAACCCACTTTTTTAAATGTTATGTTTATTAATGTCTGTTGAACATACAAATTAATGTATAATTTCTCATACAGGGTTACTAGGTACAGCATGACACAGTACCTTAAATTAAATTACCGGTAATTTGATAAACAAGGATAGAAACCCATGTAATCTTGTACACTAGGAGCGGAGGGATCATGTACGGTCACTTGTACAGCAAATAGGAAGATTACCAATGACTTACTAGCCTCTTCAGTGGCTATAGGTGTGTCCACAGGGAGAACATTACAAAAGGGAGGAAACAAAATCCTGATTGCTATTTAACCTTGTTCACAGTAGAGGGATATAAAACAGGAGATACTGACCCTCATTAGAACTTCCCCTGCACAAAACGGCAAATGCACAAAACCAGATGATCAGAACTATAAAGGTGATCAGTTAAAACTCTCAATGCTAGCAAAATAACTCGCGGTAGGTACTCACATGTTAAATAGGCCCCATCCCCAGTCCCAGCAGATGGTTCTTAACTGCTTCAGTATCACACAGCTGAAGCATTCAGCTCAGCCTTTATAGATCTCAGTAAGATCCTGCTGCCTGACTTCTTCGATGAGGCCAGCTCCAATGGCACCCCGGACAATACTGCCCCCCCATCCCCCTTTCTATTTCTGGAGACTCGCACTCACCGAAAAGAAGAAATATCTGCTTAGATTTCTAACCAAATCCAGATACAGCAGTGACACCTTGGATATGAAGCTTCCATACCTATCACTTGATGTCATGCTAAAACCTCTCACCACCATCCTAAACCTCTCATCACTTAATTAGTTCCCCAAGCAGAGGAAGGCAGCAGTTGTTACACCAATGCACAGAAATGGTGACCAAACGCTAGTGTCAAATTACCGACCTATCTCGAGTCTTCCTCCCTTATCCAAAGTTCTCGAGAGAGCAGTGGCTGACCAACTCACTGAATTTCTCAACAATACTAGTATCCAATGCCCTCAGCAGCACAGTTTCCATCCGGCACATAGTACTACCACAGCTCTTCTGGAATACACAGATTTATTCACAAAGCCTTAGACCGAGGTCTCATTGTCGGGTCAATTTATTTTATATTGATATGACCAAGGCTTTTGATACGGCAAATCATTCCCTATTCCTTAACACCTCCCTCCCTTGGTATATCCCCATCTGTCACATCCTGTGTCAAAACTATCTTGCAAATCAGACGCAGCAAGTTAAAATTAACAGCTCTCTCTCAAGCTGCCTGCCTGTACGCCTGGCGTCTCAGGGGCCTCCATCCAAGGCCGCTGTTTATCCTGGTACCTAAATACACTGCCCAATGCCTGTGACAACAACACTGTGCTGTACGCAGATGATGCCATACTCTTCTTTAGTCACAGTGACCTGCTCCCTCTCACTAGTGACCTGCAAGTAAACTTTGCTAGATACAAACCTGGTTTGCAAACCACAAACCATTAATGAACTATACTAAGACTAAGACAATGCTTTTTGCCAATCCCTACAAGAGGTATAAATCCTCACCCTTAACATCTACAATATCTCAAATTAACCACTTGAGATGATGCAGGAATCTGAAATACCTAGGAATTACACTGGACAACTCTCTCTCATATGCCCTACATGTTAATCATATTTCCAAGGCTGTTAACTGCAGACTTGGGGTCCTCTCTACAAACACAGGCACTACCTCACTCCAGTGCCTCTGAGACTGCAGTCACCAGCACCGTGCAATCTGTCATTGACTATGGCCTACTAATCTACAGTGCTGCCTCTGATACCACGCTCAAGCGGCTAATGATTATGCTTAACAAGGCCTGCAGGTTAATAACAGGTGCCAACAAATGGACTCACACTTGCCAGCTTTATCAGAAAGTGGAGTGGTTTAATTTTCAGAGTAGAATTAGATACCAGACCTGCCTTTTTCCAAAAAATATATCTTGCCCTCACTCCCTATCACACCTCCCTGGTTTCTCCCTTGACTAATCAGCGAACTACCCGTAGCTTCGACCAGACCGGTCTTCGCAGATTCCCGCATGCCGGACCTCACAAGCGCAACGCACCTTTAGCTGGAGAGCCCCTGCCTGGTTGAATGACCTACCCACCAAATCCTCTCGGAACCCAAACTAGGCGTTTTCAAACCAAGCTACACGAGCACCTAGTAACTCTTAGTAATTGTGACTGTACAAATTCATCTTTTCCTATCCCTGCCCCTTTGCCCCACAACCCCAAGCCCTCCCCATCCTTACTGCCATTTTTATTTTTCTTCCCTCTATCCCCACCCCATATCTCCTCCTTCCCTCCCTTCCTCCCCTTGACCCTACTCCTGTGCCTCTTATATAATCTGATAGTTTGACAATGTCTGATTTAGGCTGTGTTTTCTTTTCTGCCCTTTAGTACTCAGATGGGACTATGTAATTATGTTAAACTGTTCCTCTCATGCAATCACTGTAACCTATATGTATTCGACCTGAAATTCGCCTTGTAATTTATTGATACCTTGATTTCTGCACTCTGCTCTATTGTACACTGGCTATTAATGCTCCTCTTTGCCTATTCTTACACTGTTTGCATCTCTGGATGTGGAACCTTTGTAAAAGAACCCCAGGTTCAAAGGTATTTGTAATCCTAGTTATGAAATAAACGAACAGTAACCTATGATGGAAAATAAATCATGCCGGCAGCACAAAATGGTGGAAATCCACTGTGGCTCTATGGACCGAAAAACAACAACAAAAAGTCTAGTTCATTAATATAAAGTAATGCAAAGCTCCCTCCTTACAGTTATTCTGACATACCAAATGAGAAACAGTTTAAACAATCAACACCTCTGAAACAGCAAGGGAAGCTGTTAATTCCGTGCAAATTACTGAAGTCTCGCTGAAATACAGGTTTTAAAGATAAAAGTCTTCTTACCGCTTTCAGTTCTCATCTGAGTCCGACTGTGAGTCTCCTGTGTTACCCTCCAAGCCGCAAACTCTGCCTTTTCGTTTTTCAATCCACTGACCTGCATCCTGAGGGTCGGTTAATTGCCAAGTTATTCCCCCATAGACAATACAAAGCCTGGCAGGCAGCAAATAGGAGTGCACAGTCCCCAATTTATGAAACAGCTGCCTCGCTGCATCAAAGCTTTTCCTGCTGGCACTGGTTTGAAAAGACAGATCAGAGTAGAGTTTAATGTCCATCCTGTTAATGTTCAAGGGGTATACTGCTCATACTGCCACAAGAACCATGTCCATTATCTCTGATCTGGGAGTTTTTAGTAAAATAATACAGGGCTAAGATGGCGTGGTATGACAAACACATGGATTCACCCTATAAGCCTTTTTGAAGACAGACCAGTCAAATCCCTCTCGGGCGGAGACCACACCTTGTAGCCATTGAGTGCGGAAAGTCAGCAAATTTGTGCCCTCTGCACCCTCCAGGACACCATTAATGCAGAGGTCACCTGCCCTAAGTTCGTTCTCCAGTGACTCCACGCAGCTGCAGAGCCGGCCATTTTCTTTAGTCAGGGAAGCCACTGTGGCAAAATAATCGTTATGCACTTCTCAGAGTCAGCTACTCTGCCCCCGAGTTCCTTTATTACAGATTCGTGATTCTTGAGTTTTTGAAAAGTTTTCTCAATTTCCGAGTCCATGGCCCGCATGGACTCAAGCATCATCTGACAAGGGGCTCTGTCAATGAGGTCAGGTTGCTGGCTCCAGCGCTCCCCAAGGTTCCTGTGGCCTTGCTAGTGGTGGGTCTTTTTGGTGGTTCCAGCTGCTGATTTTTGTGTTAGCCCACAGCAAAGATGGTGTCACTCTGTTCAGGAAATTATTCTGCAGCAAGCTGTGTGAGTTGTAAAGCAGAATTTTCATACGGACATTTTAGCAAATTGCCACCATGCAAGAGACAGCTCTTTCAGAGTACGTCCCACCTGGAAGACTGCTCTCTACTGTCTCCCCCACGAAGAACCCCTTGACAGGAAACCTGCATCAGGTCCCGCACTATCTCTTTGGCATCTCTGTGTACAGACCAGCTGCTGAGGATCATACCCAATGGAAGACTTGTGCAAATCCTAGGCTCATGACCCATCCCCTGAGCCTGACAAATTTCTCCCAACCAGCCCCAGCCAGAGCCATGGGCACTGTTGAACACCCTAAGGGTACTATAAGACACCACTCTCTCCCAGAAACTACTAATCTGTGGTAATTTTTCCTTGGGTCCCTATTTATGCCACTGCAACCCAGACTGGACTTTAACAACCATTTCCTTAGTGGGGCCTCTGTTCACTTTTACAACAAGGCAGAACATTCTGTAATTAACACCCCTCACCAAGAGGAGACTTGTTTGTTCAGAACATTTTAGCTCCGCTTTCCTAAGGCAGGTCACAGTTAGGTAATAGTTTGTGTTACCTAGATGCATTTTTCAACACTAAAGTTCATCTACCATTTTCAGTCCATTCCCCAAGGGCGTCCAAGTCACTCCGAATTTCATTAAAATCTCAATTTCATTTGCCTCCTGCTGAGATGTAATTACCCTTTTCGGTGTAATTAGTGAACTCAGAAAACCAGCTACTGGTGCCCACCTCCAGATCACTTAGAAACATGTACTGAGCAATGCGGGCCCCAAGACAGAGGCTTGCAGAATACTACTGGCCTCTTGTTTTGATAGGACTATATTACCATGCGGTATAACCCTTTGCGTCCATTCCTGCAAGCAGTTAATTTTTTTTTTATTTACAATTTTTTACGAGCGGGTAGGCAGCTCCGGCCCTTCTATGATCACTCGTTTTCTGGTCCCAGACCATCATGGAGCCGGCCAGCTCCATTTTTGACATTATTTCTCCCCTGAACCCATGAACGCAGTAATGGGAGAAGCGGCAGAGCTCTGCCTCCGCGGGAGGCAGGCTTGTGCCCTGGATGTGGGCCTCCCCATTCGGAGCGGGCGATATGTGCTGACACCAGCAGCACAGTCAGCAGCACACCGCACTGTCCTCCTCCTCAAGAAGGAGAGCTGCTCACAGATGCTTAGTCCTTCCTCACCCCTGCCAGCCTCGGCGACCAGAGTCCGCTTCCAAACCCAGGTCACCGGCGTGGCGCAAGGTGTGGCATGCGGCTCTTCATCTCTCACTGGGCCAGCCCTCCTGCAAGCAGTTTCTAACTGATAACATTTCATGTCCTAGCTTTGTGGGTTCCCCATTTTATGAACTAGTCTCCTTCATGGCATATTGCAGAGGGGTTTGCTGAAGTTCAAGTACATAACTTCTACCAATTTATTAAGCTCCTTGGTGAAATTATCAAGAAAATGCAATAAAATTAGTTTGGCACAATTTCCCTATGCGGAATCCATATTGAGCGACCAAGTCTAAGTTCTTTTTATTTAAAGGTAATTTCCGATAAGGGAGCAACTCACATACTGTGGGTAGCTGTACTGCGTAGTTATTGTAAATTGTTTTATTATAAGGTAGCTGGAACTGAGTACTGTAACTTTTATAGTGCCTGGCAGCTTCCTATCCTGAGTGCCTTGCGATGGTGACACACCCCGTAGCTGGCAGTATTCGGCAGGATCAGGAGAGCATGGGCACGCTCATTAATGATTTGGGCTTGATTTTCCATTTTATAAGCGCAAGCAACGACCACCGAGAGATTAACTGAAGGCACCGCTGACTAAAAAAGGCCCTGGTTAGTTGAGTGGTGCCCTTCATTAATCTCTCAGTGGCCATTCTTGCGCTTAAAAAAACCAAGAGAAATCAAGCCCCATTCATTTCAATGGGGCACGCTCCCATGCTCTCCCTGGTCACACGTCATTACGTGCTTGAGCGCGGGGGCGTCCCACCATCACCAGGGAACTCAGAATGGATCAGGCTGTCAGGGCTATAGAAAAGTTACTGAGGAAATATTTATTCAGGTACCAGCTACTATTTATAGTAAAAATCTGGCTACAATACAGTCGTCCTCCACTATAACGAATGTTTCTGGAGCCAAGCGGTACATTCGTTATAGTATAAAATTCGTTATATCGAGGGACGCCGAAAATAAACTCGGACAGTTAAGCGGCTAGCACAGAATAGTAAAAGTGTGCTCAGGATCAATTCAAAATACAATCTTTATTGATTTATAAACATACAAAAGTTAATTAGATGCCACAAAATTCACACAGACTAGTTTAAAATTATTGAAATTGATTTCAGTACAGTACAGCATTTAGTGGGCAACCAGAGTTACTTTGTACAGATACAGTACAGTACTTATTCATTAGGTTTAAAAAAATCAGTGACCTTAAGCTGTTTAGCTATTTTTTTAGAATGTAAGTCTCTGGCATAAGACAAAATCTGTCTGTGGGGTCTGCATCCTCGCATTCTAGCCAGGCGAGGGCTGTTTCAGACCATGAACTCTGCTTCCCCTGTACTAGCTTCTGTGCGTCTCCTTCTTCATCCTCCTCGTCTTCTGACTGATCAGGGTCTTCTGTTTCTGGCACTCATCCCTCTCTTGACACACAGGATACAATCTCAGCATCTGTCATGTGATCCACAGTAGCGAGGGTTTCATCGTTACTTATCCAAGCATCTATAATGTCAGATGCATCTGTTTTGTTGTCAATCAGGTTGAGTTCTGTTGCCAGCTGTGTAATTTCAACTGCGTCATCAGCTTCTGCATCCTTGTCCAGGTCACCAGCTCGTCCACTGAATTCTGGTGGGGCCGATCCGGTGGTGCGGAGGGTTGAGGTGCTGGATGCCACACCTTGCGCCACGCCAGTGACCTGAGTTTAGGAGCGGGCTCGGGTGCTGGGGTTCGGCAGGGGAGGGAGAGGATTGAGCACCCGCTGGGCTGCTCTCCTTTCTCGGGAGGGAGGGCTGGGAGTGTCTGGCATTCCAGCGGCCCCCACTGGAGATCGGGGGCACTGCAGAATGAGGGACCGCATGATTAGTGGTGTGGCTGATGCCAGCAGGGTTACCGTGTGCCATGCGTCAGGGTGCCCACACAAAGGGGAGGAAGGGTTTCACTCACAGGGATGAAATACCCCTCCAGCCTGGATAGGCGACGGCCTGCAGTGTCCGCCCACCACACGCCCAATGCTGGATCACCACCTCTGTCCCCCACTAGCTCCTGGGGGGGCTTTGAGCCCGGGTGGGGCCCTGCAGGACAGAGCAATCATTTTGAGGTAGATAGAGGTCACAGTGGGTGGTAGAGTGGGGGATGAGTCGAGGCCTGAGAGTTGTTAAAAAAAAAAAAAAAATTCTGCTGGGAAAAGACGGGCCAGGTGTTGCGACTCCAGCAGTGGTGTATAGTGGCAGCAGAGACATTCTCCCATGCTTCACCTGCAAGGTGTATGCTGTCCTGGACATTTGTTATTTTTTAGCACCGTCTGCATCCCCATCTGTGCACCAGTTAGCCCATCACCTGCACACACAATCTCACTTAAAAGACACTTCCTGTAGTGTTTTTTGAACGTAATGATGATCCCGCCATCCAGTGGTTGAATCTTAGAGGTTGTGTTTTTAGGAAGGAAAATTGTCCTGATTTTTCCATCCGTTGACTTAAGTTCAGCCTTGGGGGGCTGCGCAGGACATTGATCCAGGAGTAAGATCGCCTTTGGTGGCAACTTTAGTTTGCGCAGATGTTGCCACACAGAAGAAATGAAAGAATCAAAAAAAACACCGATGGAAAATGTCACAAGTCATCCATGCATTCTTACTGCTCTCATACATTACAGGCAGTGCACTTCTGTTGGCATGGTGTAAACAGCGAGGATTTTTAAATTTGCCAATGCAAAGAGGTGCAGTTTATGGCTGCTAGTTGTATTAGTGCAGAACAGGAATGTCAACCTGTTCTTTGCAGTTTTATTGCTGGCATTAACTTCTGACCTAGCAGCCAGCTTTTCATCGGGAGACAGTGCCAAAACAGACCTGTCTCATCTCCACTGTAAATTTGTTCAGGGGAATACCTGGACAACATGTTTTTTAGTTTGGGCAGAAATGCTTCTGCTGCTCCGTTGTCACAGGATCGAGCCTCACCTGTGATAGCAATGCGGCATATTCCATGTCGGCACTGAAAGCGCCATAGCCATGTGGTTGATCAAGGACTTGAAACAATTTTCCTCACCATGAATCTCACGGGTAAATTGAACTGCCTTCTCTCGGAGGATGGATCCTGAAATTGGGACACCACTCGCACGCTGCTCGGTAAACCAGAGTTGGGTGGCACGATCAATTTCATGCTCGTCTGCCTTCCTAATCTTCTTTCTCTGAAGCCCCTCAATCTCCGTGCACTCTACTGCAAAGTCACGGAGTGAAGCCTCTTGCTTTCGCCATGTACAGATCGTCGACTTTGAGTAGCCAGTCTCCTATGCCAGTTTGTCGAGACTCTCGCCAGCCTTCAGCCTGTCCAGGATTCGAAGCTGAGTGTCCACAGAGTAACCGGAATATTTCATTGCAATGGAATAGAATACAACTGCACAATGCAGCTTTGAAAAGGTCAGCGAATTTATAAAAAAAGGCTTGCCAGAAAGTGTACCAAAATGCAGAAAATGTTTACTCAATGCACCTCATAGGAAACTGCCTGTACTGTAATTAAATAATTATAATTAGACAATTAACTAATTGACTGTTACAGTAACCATGGCAACAAATAACACTCACAGGATGACACCAGAGCTTGCGAAACGTAATGGATATTCGCGTGCTAACAAATTGTTTTGTGCTAGCGTGTGCATATGCTGTCAGAAAGTGACAGTTCTGGAAGCCACCGTAGCTATTTGCTATAGCCGAGCATTCATAATAATAGGGTTCGTTATAGCGAGGTACGACTGTGACTACCACTGAGGGCAGCTACCACAGTACGTGAGTGGTAGCTGCTCTCAGCTAGGTCAGAAAATCACTTTAAGTAGACAAGTCAACAATTCTGTTTCTTATGACTGTCTCATGCAGCTTCCCTGGAATGTATGTTAAACCGACTAGTCTGCAGTTCACAGGCTCATTCAACATTTTTTGTTAATATGGTATTGTAACCCCTAGATGGCGCTATCCCAGGGGCTACTACCCCTGCCTGATTTGCCACTAACAGGTTGAGGGGCCTGGATCCAATGGCGGGTGCCTCCACCCAGAGGTCAGGGTTTGCAATAGTTAAACTTACTTGGTCACAGCCCTCTGGGACACTGCAACCCCCCTTTCTTCCCACTAGTGGCCCACAATATATCAGAATTACCTTCACAGTATACACTTACCCCCAGGGCTAGTTCAGGCACTGGGACCTCCTGTAAAATAAGATACAGTGCAACAATCACAGTACAATACTTTAACATAGACAAATACCTCAGGCAGTATAACTTTGCTGAAACAAGCAGCTCGGATTTATTTAGGGGGAATATAACAAGGACAGGGGGAAATCAGGTTAATTAGCTTATCACTTTACTCATCTACCTATGGCTCTGTGCAAGGCCTATCCCTACCAGTTACTGTCCCTGGGTACCCAAGCCGTAGTAGCTAGTCCAAACTGTGGCAGCTGGTAGGGCCCTTTCCCACAGAGAGAAAAGAAAATTAGTTTAAACAGTCAGCAGTACAGTGATTCCATTTGGATTCAATGTGGCACCAACAGGGAGCGACCCTGAATTAGTACTCACGACCTCAAACAAGATAGGGTCCTTCAATGTCAGCAGGGCTACTCTTGGGCTCCACGAGACTCCTCACACATTTATATGGCAAACTGCAACAGGCAAAGCCTTTAATGGCAGCAGGATTCACTTGAGCTAACCAAGCCTCCTCACACATTTATATGGTGAACAGTAACAGGCAAAAGTCCTTTAATGGCAGCAGGATTCACTTGAGGTACACAAGCCTCTTCACACATTTATATGGTAAAACAGAAAGTACTATACCAGGCAGGCTGCTTCTCTATCCCGATCACAATTACTGCACAATACCCGGGAGAACACACAGCAGATTCAGTTCCTGACAGACCGAGTGCAATTCAGCAATTTCTCCAGTCTTCTACAGGGTGAGCCTGGTTTCTACTCTTCAGATATCCTTTGATTCTCTTCACAGGACGGATTCAGTCCTAAGAAGCAGTTACACAAGCTGCAGACCGGAACTCTGGGCCTTACACACGTTTCCCGACTAAAACTGCACACTGAAAAAGCACAGTGCTCCTTCCTTCTTCACTGCCAGAGCTCAACTGAAACTCCAACAGACAAAACCGGGCACTTCCTTTGAGTTCCTCCCAGTTCTTGACTGGATTGGCTGTCACTCACAATAGACTGCTCCTGTTGGTCCAAAAAGGCGTCGAAGTCTAAACTACATCTCCCAGAGTCACTGCCCATACAATCCTCTTGTGGCTGGCTCAGATTATGAGTCCAAGTTCTGATTCGTCCAAGGCACCATTTTAGAGCTAGCTTACCCCACACTGATTGGTCCAGTTCAGCAGTTCAAAACCAGAATGGGAACTAGGCAGACACAGTTCTGACTGCAAAGAAAGCAGGTTAGACAAACTGTAATTTCATTATTACTCTAAATGGTTTCTGGCAAACAGTTACATCTTTCAGATAGGTTCCTTTGCACTCCTAGTGACTGCAAAATGGAGTGAATTGGCAGCAGCTCGAGTGGTACTCAATCAAAGAAACACACAGTCCCCTTATACAACTAATTATGTCTGCAAGCAGACAGCTCTTAAAGAGACAGTACCAGAGGTTCTAAAAACACTCACTGATAAATGGCTTAAACGCCAAACACCATTCAGGCTTGGAGCATTCAAGCAAGCTCCTGGAAGTCTTTTGGGAACCCCCATTTGCAGGGGGGTTACAGTATCACGTGAGCCACTCTCTAGTCATGCGGCACATATGTAGTTCTCAGTGACTCATAGATTATTTCCAATAGGATAGATACTGTACTTTCTTAGCTAGCTCCCTCAGGATTTCGGGGTGCATTCCATCAGGCCCCATTGCTGTGTTTATGTGTACTATCTTCAGCATTTTTTCAATGCCTCCAAATGTACACCCCTTATAGTGTGCCCTGCTGCTTCCCTGTGAAGGGGATTTCGCTGTCTGTTTATCCAATATTTATTGCATTTTTCTTCCTGGAATGCTGGCCATGCAAAATATTTATGCAAGCATTCAGCTATCTGTTCACTCCTGGTTTCTATGTCACCATTTTCCTGAAACAAACACTGCTCCTGAGCCTTCTGTGGTCCAACAGTTGTCTGTGGTTTCCTCTCTTTGGTAACATAAATGAAAAATGTTTTATTACTGGATTTAACTTCAGGCTCTGAACTTGTACACACCTGAGAAAAGATGGGATAGAGGGGCCAAGACTGAAACATACAAATATCTCCATGTGGATGGCGGGGAATTGTTCAGACTGAGTGCGGGCACAAACACCAAGGAAACTCTGGGAAACTGGTGGGGGTAAAAGAGATACTAGGAAGTATTTTTTCATGGAATGAGCGGGGGTGAGGGTGGAATAGGCTACCAGAGGAGCTGGTATGTGTGACATCAGGAGGAATTCTAATGAAGGTGAGAAAGATGCAACTGCTTTTGCAAAGTTTATATCAGAAAGGGAGGGGGAAGGGGAGAGTGAGGAGCCTCTAGGGCTCCCTCATTCAACATTAGTTAATTAGGAACAGGCAGACATAATGGACCATGATGAGGCCTTTTTCTGCTTACAGATTCTGTTTCAAAAGGCGTTTTTACATGCAGTGATCTGTATCGAATGAGCGACAGAGATCAGCTGCAATGTTACCAAAATGCCGTGTACAGGCAACCGGGTCCGCAAGAGAACCGAACATTCACCAATTCCGCGTTTCCAACTTTCCTGGGTTTGCGGAGTTTTATTCAGTTGTACTCGCCATTTAAATGTACCCTTCCGCTCATTCCTCTGCCAGTACAACAGGGAATCCCCTGCTGTTTTGGAGCGGATCGCCTGTACACGGCACCAAAAAAGGTAACGTTATAGTTGATCTGTACCACTCCTTGTGATACAGATCACATTGTGTAAAGGCAATCTGCTCCACAACAGACCAAGCGGAACAAAGCACCGTTATGGGAAGAGTGACCCATGTAAAAGCGCCTTAAGTGCTACCAGTTCTGCTGCCATTTAGTGTACATTTCCACTCACAGCTTGTCTCTAGATCTGTCTTGTTTCAGTGGTCTTGCGATTCACTCATCTTGTATAAAGCCTTTTTAAAGTATGTTGAGTACCTGCTTCAACTTTCACAGCTTCTACTATTGCACTTTCTCATTTTAGGGGTACATTCTTGCTAGATGGACTTTGAAGGGGTCCCACCAAACACTTCTGCCCATGACTTTGTTTTCCCAAAGGTAGAGTTAGGGAGAGAATGGCATAAAGGGTTACACAATATTAGTAAGGGTAGCATTCCTGCTGATAAGCTTGGATGTGTGCCTATGTCAAATGGCACAGTCACTGCTAACAGAAATGTCTTAAGATACTGAATGGTTGAGCTGCTGCCACTAAGATCCAGGATACTTAGTCTGATTCTCAAGTCAAGGCTGTTATGGTATTAAATCCTGAAGCACAGCATGCCAGTGAATCTAACCACTGGCTGGGCCAGCCATATCAAATGCAACAAGGACCGGGTGCCCTCACCCCTAGAAAGGGGACATAAATAATATATCTGACAAAGTAGTCTGTGAGAAGAGCTCTATAGTGGTGAGATGCTGTAATGGAAAAACTCTCTTGTTGTGGGAGGTTGGAATAAAAAAGCCCGGTAGTGGTGAGCTGTGCTGAGAAGCTGCAAAGGCAGTGCCCTCTAGGGGTGAAAAGGAGTAGTGGAAGCTCCTGCTAGTGGTGAGGAGCTGCAGTGGAGGCGCCCTCTAGTGGTTAGTGGCTGCAGTGGAAGCATCCTCTAGTGGTGGCGGGCTCCAGTTGAAGTAGCCTCTAGGGGTGAGGGTCTGCAGTGGAAGAGTTCTCTAGTCATGAGAGGCTGTAACTGAAGCGCCAACAAGTCATGAGAGGCCATAGGTGCATGAAGGGAGAGGAGGGAGGGGTGTCCCTCTTCCTGCTGTGCTGACAAGCCAGGTTTGGGAATGGACACAGGACACTGACAACTGAGTGGCTGGGAAGAGTGCGGATGATGACAGCACATCTCAGCCCTCGATGGGGCATCGTGCTGCTGTAGCAACCCTGAGTGGTGAGCCAGGGAGCTAGCTTACCTGTTAAGTCATCGCTGCCACCAGAGAGGCTTTGGGGTAAAAAGGGTGCACCTAGAGGTAGTGGCTGCTCGTGGGATAGCCTCAACACTCATGGACCCATCATGTAACCTGCCTCTCCCATGCCCGATAAATCTTCATGGGGAAGTCTCCCATGTGGTCCTGACAGAGGGGCAAGCCATGGAGAGCTCTGGAGCAGGTAAGGGCAGGTGACAGGTTTGGAGGTTGTTGTACAGATCAGATGGCATCCAGCCCCGTGGATGAAAAGCTCTGTATAAAAAAAAAAGGAAGGGGGGAGTTGCAAAATAATAAAACAAGAACATTAGAAATGTATGAAATTAAAAATCACTACGAGGTTAGGATTATGAAATACATGTAAATTTAGATGATGCTTGATCAAAAGGCACAATTAATTATCTGTCTTATGCTGGTTAGAACAATTCCTTCTCTCAGAAAACCTTGTTACAAAAAAAAAAAAAAAAAACTTCTTTAAACCCTTAACTTGTTTTTATCAAAGCAGACGTACGAAGGCTGCACTTCTGCCACGTGGGATCTCTCTAGGAATTCTGCTCACAGCTGGACTATCCTCAATTGAACCAGTCACCGATCCCTCACGGTTCATCAACATTTCCTTCAGAAGTGAAGTTAAGAACCTTAACTAGCAGGATCTTTTCACAATTAGCGTCATCATATTGAGGACCCGCATAAAATGCAAAGAAAAAAAAAGACGGCTCTTGCAAGAATTCTGCCTGCGGACTTGCAGCAAACAACTCCGCTTTTTAAAGCAGCCTGAGGTCCAGATAAATAATAATATGATTAATCAACACACTCGGCAACATAGTCAGACCCAGCTATAAGAACAATGTACAGGCCAAGCAAAAACATTATTACAACCAGCTTTTGAATGTGTTTCAATCCAAGCAAGGGTTCTGTTGCTGGGTTTACTGCAGCTTCTCAGCTCATAAAGGAACATTCTTCCAAATATTCAGCCATGAAATTGCTCCTAATAGGTAGCATGTTTTTATAGCCTGGAAAATATGTTCCTGTATTAGGTACAACATGAGACTACATAGGGTAGAAAGAAATGACTTGGAATTTGAGAAAAAATATTCTTAGAAGCAGGGCATTCATTCTTGTATCAGGTGTTCTTAGTGGGCTTTACTGTAATTAAAAATAATAATAATAATATGCGGGCTTGAGCCCAGTTTATTCCCTCCTCCTGCAGTGAAGTGTAAACAAACTCAGTGTCAGAGGGATGAAAGAAGCCTGCACTGTTTCCCTATCCAGCCAACCTCCCACATGCTATCTTAATTCATCACTAGACAATACGGTCTCTTTGTCTTTGTCGCTTGCTCTCTCTTTCTGCCATTCATTCACTGTGAGATATCGCTTCCAGTAATCATAGCTCGCCCATAAAGAAGGCAAAAAAAAACACAGAAGAAAGCATTTCATCAGGCCTCGGTGGTTTCAGCTCCATTGTCAAAACGTTCAGCTCCGTTTTTTTTTTAAAAATGATTCATACATCGTACTACAGTGACAGTTGCATCTAACTCTTTGTTATGTATTATCTGCAGAGCTAAAATGTAGGCAGCAGAGTCCGAATATTTTTTTTCTTCACTAAAAGTTAACAGCTCCCCTCACCCCCACTGTATTAAAACAACACATACTTTAAAAATGCCAGACATGTGTAAGCACCCCATCTGGAGGCTGGTGGGGTGCAGGGGGAGAAGAGACATGACAGGGCTTCACACGGCCACTGGCTATTTGCAATCAGCTGAGTCAGTTCTGAACAAGCATTTGTCAAAGCTGAATGTTTGCTTGCTTGTGGTTGCTGTGTAAGTGTTTGGCATTGACAGTGCAGAGGCTAAAATTAACAAATTAATAACAGCTATAATAGTGATATGGGCATTACAAAATGGCAAAAAAAAAAAAAAAACTAGAAATTTCATTGGCCGAGAGATGTCACCTCACCCTGCAATAAATCTCTATAAATGCAGGGTCAGGTGCTGAATTTCATCCCCCCACCAAAAAAAAAAACAACTTAGAGCCATTGCATAGGTGTAACAAGTCCCTCCAAGGTGTGCCTCATAGGATTTTAATGCACTTCCCAGGGGCATAAGGACATTCGGCTATGAAGACGTTTGCATATAATGCTGTTTTCATAGATTACAACCTTCAATTTTCAAAATACTGTTTTTTATTTCACCAGCGTATCAACATGACAGATGCCATTTATGAAATGCGACCTGAAACATCATTTTCTGTAACAACTCAAGCCTCAGACTAGAGGGGAAAACAATTAGGTTTTGGTCATAGCCATCTACTGTGTCTCCATGCTGTGATATGTAAGTGCTCGTTTTTATACATTTTATTTTTTGAATAAATAGATTTTTCACCTCATTTTGGGTTTCTAGTGGTCGTGTGCCCTGCATATTTTGTTTTTTGGATTTGATAATGGCACCTGCCACGTTCATTCTATGGGGGTACCTCCACCTGTGGTCACCCAGGAGGTGGTATAGCCGCAGGACATGGACCCCCCCTCGGAAGAATCGAGTGTCTACAAGGTTGCTTGAACTTTCTTCTCTGGTCGGCTCTCACAACGGTCCAGGCTTGCTTCCAAACTGGGGTTGTTGGCATCACAAGTGGTAGCATTACCACTGCGCAGCAGGCCAGCTAGTTTTTTGAGATTTTAATCCCAAATTTTTAACATAGTCTTTTTATTATCCCACCTTGTGATCAACACAAGTGAAAGACTTTAAATGCTGTCCAAAACAGGATTTTGTGGATCAACTGGAAAACATGTTTTGGAGGGGATTTACAAAATTACACCTGCCTTGTTTATGAGGTGGGGTGAACAAAAGGCTATGTTGAAAGTATGGGGTCAAAATCTGGAAAAAAAGGAAAAAATATGAGTAGGCATTAAAGAATTTCACTGTTTCTTCACAACTTTGTTGTTTTTTGAGATTGTGACTCCAGATTTTCAACACAGTTTTTTTTATTACCCTGGGACTAAAATAATCTCTTGGGCCGTCCCAGCTTACAGGGCAGTTTTGTCGGGGACTTCTACTTCACTGCCACCACCTGATTTTATCAGGAAGCCACTTTCTGCCCTGGCTCGGGCTCAGGAAGGACAACACAATTATTATTGGTAGAGTATACTTCGGAGACAGACTGCAAACAGAGTCCAGCAGAAACAATAAAAATTACCTCGTCAATAATGAGGCAGTCACTGGTTCTATCAAAAATAGATTATTTGCCGGCCCGGTGGCGCTGAGGGTTGAGGTGCTGGATGCCACACCTCATACCACACTGGCGACCTGAGTTCGGAAGCGGACTCAGGTCGATGGGGGTCGGCCGGGAGGGAGAAGGACTGAGCGCCCAATGACTGCTCTCCTTCTCCAGGGTGGGAGGGATTGCGCTCTCTGCCGTGATACCGCTGCCTGTTGGGGGAACTCAGGGTTGTCGGTGCGGCTGGGGGCGCTTTGTGTGGAGTTAATGCTGGCAGGGGACTGCAGTCGGCGTACACCTCTGCGCACGCCGGCAGCCTTGCTCCTCATTGCACGCCAGCGTCAGGGATCTATACATGGAGGAAAAACGTCCTTCCAATCCTCCTAGACGACGACCTCCGGAGACATCCTCACCACCCACCAATGGAACAGGACAGACCCCACTGTGCAGCTCACTCTTGGAGATAAGAGAGAGGTAAAGGGGCTCTCTCCTGGCCCGGCCCGGGGGGTAATCCAGGCCATCAAGGGCCCCGAGGGAAAAGTGAGTGTGGCACTCTAGAGGCAGACCCTGACAGTTGGTAGGGTTGGGGGGTGACACTCCCCGAGGCCCGAAGGAGTGGAGGTTGGGGGACAAGTGGAGGCGCAGAAAAATAAAGAGTAAAAAAAAAAAATAGATTATTTACTAGAAGAGACTATAGGTATTTACAGATAGGACATGTTTACAGTATAACAAATGGTTTACACGTTTACTGAGAATAGAAAATAAAGTAAGTTAAACAGACAGATGATTTGTCAGAAAAACCTCAAACTTTAGCCTCACCTAAACTCTCTTTACGTGCCGCTAGTTGCAGAGGATATTCCCCTCAGGCTGTGCCTCCTCATCAAGCTAACTTGCAGCAGGGCCCCCTTCTCCAGATGTCAAATGTCCAAAAGAGAGAGAGAGAGAGAGAGCTGGGTGCCAAACTCCCCAATTTACATGCTCATGGCTGTGGGGCAGTGACCTCTCCCTTGAGTCACAGTTTCCCCAGTATCCCCACATGTGTATGTGAGTGTGACCTGAACTCCTTAGCTCTTTCTTGCTATCTCTAGAAGTTTTACATCATGCACCTGGGTCCATTGCCTTGCGTAGGAACATATCCCAGGAAGGACTCCCCACTGGGGTTGTAGCTTAATTGTCTCATCAGCAATTACTGCTGACCTTCACACAAGAACGTTGGCACCTACACAGTGGGTGACCAGCTCTCCTTAGCTGCCTGTACATGTGACCTGGCAGCCATCTTGTGTCCATATCAAACAAAACCTCTAACAGATGAATATTTAAACTAATAGAAAATGAATAAATGGATCTGGTCACATTTCCTGTCACAACTCCATATTATGATCAAGGCAGATGGATCTTCCTATCTCCCACCCAAAAGGCGATAAATATCTGAATAAATATAATTCAGAGACATGCTTAACATGGTTTTAGAAATGCTCATAGTACAGCCGGCCTGCCGGCGCAGCAGTATTGCTACCACTTGCAATGCTGGTGACCCAGGTTCGGGAATGGACCCAGGTCGTCAGGGGGCCTGCTGGGGGGGGAGGCTTGAGCGTCTGTAGGACCACTCATCTCCTCCGGGGGGAACCTCGGCTCGGTGCATGACCGGCCTCTAGTGGAAACTGGAGGTTCAGCATGTCGAGCAGGCAGAGCTGGGGTGGAGCATGATGTATGCCATGATGTCATGCACACATCACGCTCCTGGGGGGGTGTACTCAGTAAAAATGCTTGACCCCGGCGCGACACTGGTGAGAACTGGACGTATGGCTCTCGCCCACCAGCGCCCTGATCTACAGAGGATGGACCCCGATGAAATCAGAAGGTACAGCACAGGGATGGGGTTGAGCCAAGGAGCCCCTCTCCCACCTCATCCCTGCCTGGGGGGTAGAGCCATGGCTCCGTGGGGGGTCCTCCTGTGGTTCAGACATGGAGGGTTAGCCGAGTGACAGTGTTGGCGTTAAGGGGGCCAAAACAGAAATTACAAAAAAAAAATTAAAAATGCTCTTAGTACAGTTACAGCCTTAACTATGCAGATTTTTTTTCATGTTGTCTTGGACAGTGGAAACCAGGCCGGGTGGTCTATATTGATTTACAGAAGGCATTTGATCTTGTGAACCACAGACTGCTGATGTTATAATTTCGAAGAACTAGGCTTTTCAGACCTAGTTATCTCATGGTTTACTAGTTATTTAAAAAATTGAATGCAGTGTGTTAAAATAGGGACTTGTATTTCCACACTTTTTAAAAAAGAGCATGGGCGTTACCAGGGTTCAATTTTTAGATTCTCTTATGTTCTGTCTGGTTTTAAATAGTATATAAGAGCTGCCAGTGCCAGGTGGATAAATAAGAGTAGCTGCAAAAAAAAAATAGTATATAAGACATGTATGACTATCCCAAGTGCAAACTTTATGTAGATGATGCTGTTGTTCTTAATTGTAATTCAAGTGCTTAGGGAATATCTTGCAAAGTGATTATGATGCTGTACAAGAAGGGTTCCTAAAGAATAAATTGGCTCCTACCTGGCCCTATGCCACAGTAGTAGCACTACCACTCATGATGCCAATGTCCCGGGTTCAGGACTGAGCCAGAGCCATTAGAGGGCTGGCTGAGGGAGGAGGACTGAACATTCCATCGGATGCTCTCTTCCTCCGTAGAGGGAGCTCTGCACATCCCATTGATTTACTACCACCTGGATGACCACAGGTGGTGGTGCAGGTCAGGGAATGCACATGAGTAGCACTGGGGAGGGGACTGCATGTGTAACACTGGGGAGGGGAACGCGCATGTGTAACACTGGGGGGACTGCACGTGTAGCACTGGGGAGGAATGCACATGTAGCACTGGGGAGGAAATGCACATGTAGCACTGGGGAGGAATGTGCATGTAGCACTGGGGAAGGAATGCACATGTAGCACTGGGGAGGGAATGCACATGAGTAGCACTGGGGAGGAATGCACATGTAACACTGGGGAGGAACGCGCATGTGTAACACTGGGGAGGATGCATGTAGCACTGGGAGGAATGCACTGTAGCACTGGGAGGAATGTGCATGTAGCACTGGGGAGGGAATGCATGTGTAGCACTGGGGAGGAGAGCACATGTGCATGACACTGGGGAGGGAATGCACATGTGTAACACTGGGGAGGGAATGCACATGTAGCACTGGGGAGGGAATGCATGTGTAACACTGGGGAGGGAATGCACATGTGTAACACTGGGTGGACTGCACGGTAGCACTGGGAAGGGAATGCATATGTAGCACTGGGGAGGGAGTGCATGTGAGCACTGGGGAGGGAATGCATGTAGCACTGGGAGGAATGCACATGTGTAACACTGGGGAGGAATGCATGTAGCACTGGGGAGGGAAATGGCATGTGTAGCACTGGGAGGAGAATGCATGTGAGCACTGGGAGGGAATGCATGTAGCACTGGGGAGGGAATGCACATGTAGCACTGGGAGGGAATGCACATGTAGCACTGGGGAGGGAATGCACATGTAGCACTGGGAGGGAATGTGCATGTAGCACTGGGAGGGAGTGCATGTAGCACTGGGAGGGAGTGCATGTAGCACTGGGAGGGAGTGCACAGTAAGCACTAGGGAGGGAATGCACATGTGTAACACTGGGAGGGATGCATGTAGCACTGGGGAGGGAATGTGCATGTAGCACTGGGGAGGAAACACATGTGTAACACTGGAGGAATGCATGTAGCACTGGGGAGGAATGCGATGTAGCACTGGGGAGGAATGCATGTGTAGCACTGGGGAGGGAATGCACATGTAGCACTGGGGAGGGAACACACATTTGTAACACTGGAGGAATGCATGTGTAGCACTGGGAGGGAATGCCATGTAGCACTGGGGAGGAATGTGCATGTGTAACACTGGGGAGGGGTGCATGTAGCACTGGGAGGGAATGCACATGTAGCACTGGGGAGGAACACACATGTAACACTGGAGGGAATGCATGTGTAGCACTGGGGAGGGAATGCATGTAGCACTGGGAGGGAATGCATGTAGCACTGGGAGGGAGTGCATGTGAGCACTGGGAGGGAGTGCACGTACAGCACTGGGAGGGAATGCATGTGTAACACTGGGAGGGAATGCATGTAGCACTGGGGAGGAATGTGCATGTAGCACTGGGGAGGAACACATGTGTAACACTGGAGGAATGCATGTGTAGCACTGGGAGGGAATGCGATGTAGCACTGGGAGGGAATGCATGTGTAGCACTGGGAGGGAATGCACATGTAGCACTGGGGAGGGAACACATTGTAACACTGGAGGAATGCATGTGTAGCACTGGGGAGGGAATGCATGTAGCACTGGGGAGGGAATGTGCATGTGTAACACTGGGAGGGGTGCATGGTAGCACTGGGAGGAATGCACATGTAGCACTGGGAGGGAACACACATGTAACACTGGAGGGAATGCATGTGTAGCACTGGGAGGGAATGCATGTAGCACTGGGGAGGAATGTGCACTGGGGAGTGCATTGTAGCACTGGGAGGGAATGCACTGTAGCACTGGGAGGGAATGCACATGTAGCACTGGGGAGGAATGCACATGTAGCACTGGGAGGGAATGCACATGTGTAATACTGGGGAGGGACTGCATGTGTAGCACTGGGGAGGAAATGTGCATGTGTAGCACTGGGAGGGAATGACATGTAGCACTGGGAGGAATGCACATGTAGCACTGGGGAGGGATGCATGTGTAGCACTGGGAGGGAGTGCATGGTAGCACTGGGAGGGATGCATGTAGCACTGGGGAGGGAGTGCATGTAGCACTGGGGAGGGTGCATGTGTAGCACTGGGGAGGGAATGCATGTGTAGCACTGGGGAGGGAATGCACTGTAGCACTGGGGAGGGAATGCACATGTAACACTGGGGAGGGAATGCACGTGTAGCACTGGGAGGGAGTGCATGTAGCACTGGGAGGGAATGTACATGTAGCACTGGGAGGGAATGCATATGTAGCACTGGGAGGAGTGCATATGTGTACACTGGGGGAATGCACATGTAGCACTGGGGAGGGAATGCACATGTAGCACTGGGGAGGAATGTGCATGTAGCACTGGGGAGGGAATGCAGTGTAGCACTGGGGAGGGAATGCACATGTGTAACACTGGGAGGGAATGCATGTAGCACTGGGAGGGAATGCACGTGTAGCACTGGGGAGGGAATGTGCATGTGTAGCACTGGGGAGGGAATGCATGTGTAGCACTGGGAGGGAATGCATGTGTACACTGAGGAGGGAGTGCATGTGTAGCACTGGGGAGGAGTGCATGTGTAGCACTGGGAGGGAGTGCATGTGTAGCACTGGGGAGGGAATGCATGTAGCACTGGGAGGAATGCATGTAGCACTGGGAGAGTGCACATGTGTAGCACTGAGGAGGGGAGTGCATGTGTAGCACTGGGAAGGGAGTGCATGTGTAGCACTGGGGAGGAGAACGCATGTAGCACTGGGGAGGGAATGTGCATGTAACACTGGGGAGGGATGTGCATGTGTAACACTGGGGGGGAGTGCATGTGTAGCACTGGGGAGGGAATGCACATGTAGCACTGGGGAGGGGAATGCACATGTGTAACACTTGGGAGGGGAGTGCATGTGTAGCACTGGGGAGGGAAATGTGCATGTGTAGCACTGGGGAGGGGAATGCACATGTGTAACACTGGGAGGAATGCATGTAGCACTGGGAGGGGAGTGCATGTCTAGCACTGGGGAGGGGAGCATGTGTAACACTGGGAGGGAATGCACGTAGCACTGGGGAGGGAATGCACGTGTAGCACTGGGAGGAATGCACATGTAGCACTGGGGAGGGAGCACATGTAGCACTGGGAGGGAATGCACATGTAGCACTGGGAGGAATGCACATGTGTAACACTGAGGAGGGAGGCATGTGTAGCACTGGGAGGGAATGCACATGTAGCACTGCGGAGGGAATGCACATGTAGCACTGGGAGGAATGCACTGTGTAGCACTGGGAGGAATGCACATGTGTAGCACTGGGAGGAGTGCATGTGTAGCACTGGGAGGGAGTGCATGTGTAGCACTGGGGAGGAGTGCATGTGTAGCACTGGGAGAGGAATGCATGTGTAACACTGGAGGGAATGCATGTGTAGCACTGAGGAGGGAGGCATGTAGCACTGGGAGGGAGTGCATGTGTAGCACTGGGGAGGAGTGCATGTGTAACACTGGGAGGGAATGGCACGGTAGCACTGGGAGGAATGCACTGTAGCACTGGGGAGGAATGCACATGTGTAGCACTGGGAGGAAATGCATGTAGCACTGGGAGGGAATGCACGTGTAGCACTGGGAGGGAATGCACATGTAGCACTGGGAGGGAATGCACATGTGTAACACTGGGGAGGGAGTGCATGTGTAGCACTGAGGAGGGATGTGTAGCACTGGGAGGGAATGCACGATGTAGCACTGGGAGGAACATATGTAGCACTGGGGAATGCATGTGTAGCACTGGGAGGGAATGCACATGTAGCACTGGGGAGGGAATGCACATGTGTAACACTGGGAGGGAATGCAGTGTAGCACTGGGAGGAATGCACATGTAGCACTGGGAGGGAATGCACATGTAGCACTGGGGAGGGAATGCATGTAACACTGGGGGAATGCATGTGTAGCACTGGGAGGAATGCACATGTAGCACTGGGAGGGAATGCATGTGTAGCACTGGGGAGGAATGCACGTGTAGCACTGGGGAGGGAGACATGTGTAGCACTGGGGAGGCATGCACGTAGCACTGGGAGGGAATGCATGTAACACTGAGGAGGGAGTGCATGTGCACTGGGGAGGAGAATGCATGTGTAGCACTGGGGAGGGAATGCACGTGTAGCACTGGGAGAGGAATGCATGTGTAACACTGGGGAGTGCATGTGTAGCACTGGGAAGGAAGTGCATGTGTAGCACTGGGGAGGGAATGCACATGTAGCACTGGGAGGGAGTGCATGTGTAGCACTGGGAGGGAATGCATGTAGCACTGGGGAGGGAATGCATGTAGCACTGAGGAGGGATGCATGTGGCACTGGGGAGGGAGTGCATGTGTAGCACTGGGAGGAACGACATGTGTAACACTGGAGGAATGCATGTGTAGCACTGGGAGGGAATGCAATGTAGCACTGGGAGGGAATGCACATGTAGCACTGGGGAGGAATGCATGTGTAGCACTGAGGAGGGGATGCATGTAGCACTGGGGAGGGAATGCACGTAGCACTGGGGAGGGAAGCATGTGTAACACTGGGGGGATGCATGTAGCACTGGGAGGGAATGCACATGTAGCACTGGGGAGGGAATGCACATGTAGCACTGGGGAGGGAATGCATGTGTAGCACTGGGAGGGAATGCACATGTAGCACTGGGGAGGGAATGCACATGTAGCACTGGGAGGAATGCATGTAGCACTGGGAGGGAGTGCATGTGTAGCACTGGGAGGAGAATGCATGTAGCACTGGGAGGGAATGCACGGTAGCACTGGGGAGAGGAACGCATGTAACACTGGGGGGATGCAGTGTAGCACTGGGAGGGAATGCATGTAGCACTGGGGAGGGAATGCATCGTAGCACTGGGAGAGGAACGCATGTGTAACACTGGGGGAGTGCATGTGTAGCACTGGGAGGGAAGTGCATGTAGCACTGGGGAGGGAATGCACATGTAGCACTGGGGAGGGAGGCATGTGTAGCACTGGGGAGGGAATGCACATGTAGCACTGGGAGGGAATGCACATGTGTAACACTGAGGAGGAGTGCATGTGTAGCACTGGGAGGGAGTGCATGTAGCACTGGGAGGGACATGTGTAACACTGGAGGGAATGCATGTGTAGCACTGGGAGGGAATGCATGTAGCACTGGGAGGAAATGCATGTGTAGCACTGAGGAGGGAGTGCATGTAGCACTGGGAGGGAATGCACATGTAGCACTGGGGAGGGAATGCACATGTAGCACTGGGGGGAATGCATGTAGCACTGGGAGGGAATGCACATGTAGCACTGGGAGGGAATGCACATGTAACACTGGGAGGGATGCACGTGTAGCACTGGGAGGGAATGCACATGTAGCACTGGGAGGAATGCAATGTAGCACTGGGGGAATGCACATGTAACACTGGGGAGGGAATGCATGTGAGCACTGGGAGGGAGTGCATGTGTAGCACTGAGGAGGAGAATGCATGTGTAGCACTGGGGAGGGAATGCACGTGTAGCACTGGGGAGAGGAACATGTGTAACACTGGGGGAATGCATGTAGCACTGGGAGGGAATGCACGTAGCACTGGGGAGGGAATGTGCATGTAGCACTGGGGAGGAGTGCATGTGTAGCACTGGGAGGCTAATGCACGTGTAGCACTAGGGAAGGGAATGCACATGTGTAACACTGAGGAGGGGAGTGCATGTGTAGCACTGGGGAGGAGAATGCATGTGTAGCACTGGGGAAGGGAATGCACGTGTAGCACTGGGGAGAGGAACGCACATGTGTAACACTGGGGGGAGTGCATGTGTAGTACTGGGGAAGGAAGTGCATGTGTAGCACTGGGGAGGGGAATGCACATGTAGCACTGGGGAAGGGAGTGCATGTGTAGCACTGGGGAGGGGAATGCACATGTAGCACTGGGGAGGGGAATGCATGTGCATCTAGCTTGCCAACACTTGACATCATCACACTCCTGGTGGGAGGGGCTCTAAAGGCAAAAATGGCACTAGCCAGGCAGATGAAACCCTGCCTGCCCCCTACGTTCACCTTCGTGTCTACTCTGTCGACCCCTGGGGGCAATAATGGGTTTCACCTTTGTCTTGGGTAGGGGACTAAAGTGGGGTGGTAAAGCAGAGGAACTGATGGTGGACCCTGCCTCAGAAGCAAGTCAAGGTGGACAACACAGCTGCATGATGAGAGTGTCCTGTAGAGCCCCAGAATGAATGGGTAAGAAGAGCATCAAAGGATGGGAGGTAGTGCTAGCAGAGGCAGAAGGAGGTCCTAGTCAGAGGGCCCCGGGTGGGAAACAGAATTGCAATAAAGTGTCTCAACACCAAAAATCTAACACCTTACTTTAACTTTCAGGTATCTAGGACTGGTTATGATACCCTGATTTATAGGGACCACAGTGACAGTGTGGTCAAGGCTGTTAACAATCGCCTCGGCTTTCTATTGAGGAAAATTAATTTGACATCTAAAGCCTGGAGGTGAGTGCTAATAAGCAATTGTAGTTCCTATAGTTAATTATTCATTGGTTATTATGCTGGTGCCTGCACGGGCGAGCTTCAAAGAATCAGAATTCCCTTACACATGGCTTGTAGATTTGTATTCGATATGCCAAATAAGACACATACTTGTACTATGTATATCACTGACTAATTGGATGCCCCTTATAAACAGACAGCAGTTTGCTTTATGTATCTGGGTCTGGAAGATTTTTTTATCAATCTGTCCCAAATTCATTAACTAAATCTGATATTAATGACACTCATGTTACAAGGTCCCAGGCCAAATGTATGGTGGTTTGTCATTTAAGAAAGTTTAAAACTGGTCAAGTAGCTGTTTTTTTTTTTTTACATGCAGCCAAAATACGGATTTTAGTTCCAAAACATCTGACACAACTTGCTGAATATAACTAGTTCGGTACATTACTGCGCTCCACACTTTCAACTGACAAGGAATGCCACTACTTTGAAAAGGTTAATACAGTATGCGCCAAATTTAACGGACACGGTTGTAGCAGACATTTGGTAGTAACGGACAAAAAAGCAATGGCAAAAGCCAAATTCTATATGCTGCTATATTAAAACCCCCTGATTAGGCGGACCTGGAATTCAGCATTTAGTGGCTGACGGAATCATTTAGTTCACACATCCAGCCTGATATTTCTCACGTCCCTGAGATGTTGATTACCGGCGATTAGTGGTTTTTATAGCCACTGCTAATCCCCTCATTATGTCAACAGTGGACCAGTCTCTCCAGGTTTCAACACTGTGCTGTATTTAAAAGTCCCTTCTACCCCCTTGCTTCTCATATCATTCTTTTACTTTGTCCTGTGCTGCTGTTTCTGTGCTATGTTGTACTTTACCTGCTGCAACAATGTTTTCAGGTAAGCGTACTTGTCTTACCTTATACAGAAAAGTTGAGATCAGTAAGGAAATGGATAAGCTACCAAAAATGAGCATCCGTGATTTGAGTGCTCATTCTGGCATACCCAAGTCAACAATTTCCGACCTTCAGAAAAATAGGGAGACACTGCTTGGCGACTGGCATTCCAATCAGAACCCTGACAGAAAAAGGAAGTGTGAGGGCAAGGATAGTGCTGTTAAAGATGCCCTCATTCGCAGGTTCACGAATGTAGAGGGAGGGAGGCTCTGATAAGTGGGCCCCTGCTTATTCAAAAGGCTGATCAGTTAGCAGCCAATCTAGGAAAGACTGACTTCAAGGCTACTGACGGGTGGTTGAGCAGGTGGAAGCAGAGACACATTTGCTTCCAAAAAATACACAGGGAGAAACTAAATGCAGTCACTACATCTGCCGATTCCTGGTTAACTGATGTTCTGCCACAATTCCTAATGGGTTACACCCCAGACAACATATTTAACACAGACGAAACTGGGCTCTTCTTTCGCTGTGTTGGCTACGGGACTTTAGTTTTTTCGTTCTGAAACCCCACTAGGACTAAAAAAGGCAAAAGAGTACATAACAGTGCTCCTGACATGCAATATGTCAGGCACTGAGAAGCTGACACCAATTGTAGTGGGCAAGTCTGCACAGCCTAGGTTGTTCCGCGGTGTCCGTAACCTTCCTGTGCTTTACAGGAACAACAAAACCACGTGGATGACAGGGGACATTTTTTGTGCCTGGCTGAGAGACTGGGATAGAAGGTTGCGCTCCAGGAAAATAGCCCTACTGCTAGATAATTGTTGCTCCTACCCCCATGTCGCTGGACTCCGCAACATAAAACTTTTTTTTCTCCCACCCAACACAACTTGTCTGATGCAGCCCCTAGATCAGGGTACAATTTACAGTTTTAAAAGACACTATGTTACCCTGATGCGAGGATGCTAACTGGTCATCCTCGACGAGGATGAGGAAATTACTGCTTCGACTTGTATCCGTAGGATTTCTCTGCTGGATTCCAGGTGATTAATCCAAAAGGCATGGCAAAAGGTCTCTGTTGAGACCATACAGGGCTGTTTTCGGCAGGGAGGGTTCATAACAGACCCCACGATAGGGCTGGTGGCAGAGGAAGAGCCAGAAGCAGCAGCACAGGATTTCAACCCCACGGGTTTGAAGCCAACAACACTCAATGAGCTTTGTAACCTAGGGAACGAGAAGGAACCTGCTGACGTTGACAACATCGAAAAGCAGTGGTGGCTGTGGGAGCTGACTGTACAGAGGAGGACAGAGAAGAACAAGAAGACGAGGCAGATGAGGAACCAGAGGTTATGGTTACCCCCGCAGATGTGCGCCAAGCAATACTGATACTCCGTTGGGCAGTGGAACAAAGAGACAACATCATCCCTCGCTGGGAGCAGCTTGCACTGACAGAGTTGGCATGGACCAGATACATACATAAGTACACCGAAAAAACAAACTTCGATCAAGGACTACTTGAGCTCCACTAAAAGATAAAAGATAAGTACAAAATGCAGCACAGAGCACAGATTTTAATTTCTTACTTTCTTCCTTTGTTTCATTTGTTTCCCTTGTTTTCAATAAAGAGTAAAGAAATAAATAATCAAGGTTGCCATGCAAATCTTCACAAAAGAGCTATAATCACATCACTGAACCACTCACACTGTATGTTGTTCCATGTGACTATATTACCATACCGTTGGACCCCAGGAAAAAAGCTGAATGGATGTAGCAGACGCTGCTTGTAACAGACTATACTAGCAATGTCAAACTAGTCCATTGCAAGCGGCGCATACTGTATCTGTTGTAATTAATAAATTACTTATCATTGCAGTTTTTGAATAATTTGCTTCTTTGATAATAATGAACTTGGAACTGCATTTTTTCTGTTGGGCTTAGGATGCAGATAGATAGACAGACTGACAGACAGATAAGTAGATAGAATAGTGAATGGGCTCCCATGCAGAACAAACATAGGATTCCATCAAGGGCTTTTGATGAAATCAATGACCATGAAAGCAAAGCTCGAGTGGTCACATATTTCATCAAAAGCCCAAGGCTGAATCCTATGCTTGTTTGTGTATGGAGGCGTGTGACAGGGTTGGGTAAGACCTTGTCCCATTTATTATGCAGAGAGAGTTAAAAGCAGTAATCTATTCTGTCCTCTCCTATTTTGCTCCTTGTCTGTCTCCTGCCTGTCTGATTGCACAATCAAATTTTTCTTTGGCACCTAGGACTTGGCCACTCCAATGGTCCTACAATTCCACCAGTTACCTCCCCTTCTTCACTTGCTGTTTCTATTCTTTCTTTCTGCCCTTGCTTCTCTGTGGTTACAAAAATATAAGGGAATCTTTATGTGAAACTGGGATCCCTTGATTTGCAAATGTATATACTTAACTTGTTGAAATGATTACAGAAATCTATTTCGGTTTCTTAAATAAACAACAATCTGTAACACAGGAGTTGACCCGGTGTTGTATTTTGACCTCCACAAGCTTGTTTACAGACTTGCTAAAAGAAGACCAGCTTGGGATAGAATGTTCTGTTTTGTTGTACCTGTTAAAACTAGACGTGCTTCTCAGGCTGGCCTCAAGAAATAAACAGACAAAGTTCTGCTACATTTTGTAATAAACAGGAGATGCAACTTACAAAATCAGGACAAAGAATTTAAACTGCCAGGAAAATACATATTATAAAAAGAGAGCAATGTTTTGTTCAAAGAGAGACTGAGATTTTAACCAGGAGAGAGAGACTCACGGATATAAGACTTTGTACTGTAATTAAAAACACATGGGAAGATAACCCCACTCAGAAAGAATCTATTACATCTTGTATGTGTGCTCTAAGAAAGAAACTGGAAAAATATGTTGAAATTGCCTACAGTAACTGGGAAGAAGCCCCTAAACAGCAACATGTGTATTATGACCATGGGGTAAAAGAAAACATTTTTGAGCCAGGTGAAAAGGTCGTGTTACTGTTACGCACTACAGAAAACAAAACTGTTAATGAAGCGGCAAAGGCCTTATAAAGTGCTTAGGCGTACTGATACAGTTAACTATGAGACTGAAACCCCTGATAGGGGAAAAAAATCAAGATATACCATGCTAACCTACTGAAGAAATGGGCTGAAAAAAAAACACCAAAGGTTGCTTCATTAGTATTACCAGAAACTGCTAAAGAAGATGCTGATATAGCTTATGACAGTTGGAACAAACTGTAACTTCTGATGCTGTAAAGGTGAATGTTTCCTTACCCACAGAACAAACTGCAGAAATTCATAACTTGGTAAAGACATTTAGAAGTACTTTTACCACAGTTCCAGGCCAAGCAAAGGGTGCTGAGCATGTAATAGTAACAGGGAATGCTTGCCCTATCAGAAAAAAGACAAAGATTACCAGAGAGGTTATGAGCAGCTGTGGTTAAAGGAAATACACAAAATATCAAAGAGTTGAGTATCACTGAGGAATCGAGCAGTGCTTGGTCATCACCAATGGTGATCGCAAATAAAAATGAAGGGGGTGTAAGAATCTGCCTTGATTTTAGAAAACTTAATCAAGTGTCTGTATTTCACAGCTGTCTTATGCCCAGGACAGATGATTTGGTGGACAGATTGAGCACTGCCAAGTACATTAGTACCCACAATCTCACCAAGGGTTACTGACCATTTCCCCTAGCTAAAAAATCAAGAGACAAAACTGCATTTTCCATTCCAGTTGGATTCTACCAGTTCACCACCATGCTGTCTGGTTTACATGGTGCGCCTGGTACCTTCCAGTGGTACATGTACTGTATGTAATTCTAGCCCCTCACACTAGTTATTGTCCTGCTTACTTGGATGATGTCACGGTGTACAGCCCAGACTGGAAAAGCCACCTGGAACAACTATGAGCAGTTATCCAATGCATCAAAAATGCAGGTCTGACCATTAACCCTACCAAGTGCACATCAGGCATGCAAGAAATCAGATATTTGGGTTATATTTTTGGAAATGGATAAGTAAAGCCAGAGATTTTCAAGACAGCAGTTGTTGTCAACAGCCTTGTCCCTAAAACAAAGAAACATGTAAGGTAATTTTTAGATCTGGCTGGTTACCACTGGATACTTGTCCCCAGCTTTGCCCAGTTAGCTACTCCGCTCACTGAACTCATGAATAAACAGTGCCTGAATAATGTTAAATGGACCCCAGAGTGTGATGAGGCTTTTCAGTCCATCACGGCTGTATTATGTTCAGCCTCTGTTTTACGAAGTCCAGACTTTGAGAAACAATTTCTGTTACATACAGATGCATCAGAGTTAGGCCTGGTGCAATCTTGAGTCAGAATATAGATGGGAAGGAACATCCCATTCTGTATATTGTAGGAAACTGCACAACACAGAGAAAAAGTACTCCACTACTAAAAAAGAATGCCTTGCTATGAAATGGGCACTAGAGTCCTTTAAGTTTTGTCTGCTAGGAGCTGACTTTGTACTTACACCAGATAACAGCCCTCTCTGTTGGCTTAAATCAAATGAAGGCTAAAAATCCCAGAATCAGAAGGTGGTACTTGGCACTACAGCCATTTAAATTTAAAGTGAAGCACAAATCCAGAAAAGAGAATGTCAATGCTGATTTTCTGTCAAGATATGGTTCAGGAATTGAGAATTCGGAAGGGTGAAAAAATGTGTCCTTAACTGAAATATTTGCTGTAAAAGGTGTTATGAAAAAGGGATACTGCATATTCAAAGAACTGTAAATGTTATAAGGTAATGTTACAAGAAAAAGAAAAGGTGGTTTTGGAAACCTGTTTAAGGGGGAACCTCTTTTTTTTTTTCTATATGTATTTTGTGAGTTTTTCCCATTTTTTGTGCCCCAGACCCGGGACACCAGCAGACACGTATGTGGAGGCGCATGCCGGGTACCAGCTTGGCCCCTTCCGCCCCAACTCTGGCATTCGCCGCCACTCCCCCCACCTGCGCTTCCCACCGGATCTCCACCCAGTGAGAGCAGAACTACAGGGGGAAGCAGACAACCACCCCTGGGAGGGAAGAACTGCCTACCGCAGCTCAATCCTGCTCCGACCCCTTCCCGTGCCGGTTCCCCAGCGACCCGAGGTCATTATCTCCCTTCCTTCACTTGATGTTTCTATTCTTTCTCCCTTTGCTTCTCTGTGGTTAAATAAAAATGTGAATCTTTATGTGAAACTGGGATCCCTTGGTTTGAAAATATATATACTTATATTGTTGAAATGACTGATGTAAGGACATGATGCACCTCAGGGATAACCTTTGCACCATGCCAAAGCCTCGGATTCAGCATCGGATGTACAGAACTATAAAGCCGCTCGTAAAAAATGCACCTGGGCTATCAGGCAAGCTAAGGCCACTTTTCATAAAAACTTGCAAATGCAGCATTGGGGTGAAGGGAAGAAATTTTGGGTGTCCATTAAGAACCTCCTAGAGACCAATGAAATGTCACTTCCTACAATGGTTAATCACAACGGTGAGACCATACTCGAGGCTGCCCCCAAAGCCAACATCTTTAACATAGCGTTCATGGACTGTAGTGCAGTACAACCCCCAAAGGAGACGGACGTCTCATATTAGGGTTCGGAAGATGAAACCCAATCCTCCAACCCAAATGCTAGCCATACCCCAATAATGAGAAGATAGCCAGCAAGTATACAGAGAGTCCTGGGTAAAACCAGAATGGGATATGACGGGATTGATCTGAAGTTAATCTCCATTGCACTTGACAAGGTCATCAAGCCACTCACCAAGCTCTTCAACCTACTATTATGCCTCTCTGAATTCCCAACACTGTGGAAAACTGCACTGGTTACTCCAGTGTTGAAAAGTGGTGACAGATTGCTAGTATCCAACTACCGTCTCATCTCAATCCTGTCCCCACTATTCAAAGCCCTAAAAAGAATCATAGCTGATCAACTCACGGACTACCTAGGTAAATTCGACTTACAATGCCCCCAGCAGCATGGCTTTCATAGGATGCACAGCACTAACACCGTCCTGATTGAGCTTACTGAATACATCCACAAGGCATGAGACCAAGGACACCTAGTTGGGGCAATCTTTATTGACCTAACCAAGGCCTTTGACTTGGTTGATCACCAGCTTCTGCTCCATAGGCTAGGACCCCCTAGGTCTTTTGACTGAGACAATTAAATAGCTTAAGAGTTACCTCTCTGGGCACACACAAAAAGTCAGAATCGACAGAACCACATCTGATACCAGGGATGTCACGATCGGGGTCCCACTGGGCTCCATCCTGGGCCCCTTGCTATTCAGTCTGTTTGTGAATAATCTCCAGGATGCCTGCCGTACATCCAATGTCCTACTATATGCAGACGACACTGTGGTATTCTCCCGCGACTCATGCCCGGAATCAATCACCAGGAACCGGCAAAATAACTTTGACGCTCTACAAGATTGGTTTAAGAAGAATTTCCTAGTGCTAAACAGTAAGAAAATCAAGACAATGCTCTTTGCAGGGTGCCAAAAATTGATAGTAGCGCCTCCACTTATAATAATGGATAACTCTGGCACTGCCCTGGAACAGGTAACCTCATTTATTTATTTATTTTTCCCCCTGGCAGGACCCTTCTGTCGAAATTGGCCCTGGTCACAGCCCCCGGGACTCCCACCTACTGCCCATTTGACGTTGCCGGTCACCCCGGCTTACCCCCGAGATGGGGCCGTGGCACCCGGTCCTCAGACGTCGATTGCCACAGGCTAGTATCTAGTTGGGAGAGCTTCTAGCGGCAGAGGCTAACTGAAGTCGAGGGAGGGCTTCACAGAGACAGGGGTCCGGCTGTATTTTTCCTTCCCTGTAAGCTGGGGTGGAGACATGCAATGATGCAGTGTCTGTCCCACCCAGAGAGCGCGTGATAAATTTCACGTCGCGTACAGGGTGGCAGCCAACCTCCGCCAGGTATAAGCTCCTGTCGATCGTGGGTCCCCTTCCCCACGGAGAAGGAGAGCAATCCTAGGGATGCTCAATCCTTCTCCCCCCGATGACCAGAGTCTGTTCCCGAACCCGGGTCACCGGCGTCATGAGCAGAAATCCAACCGCTGCGCCGATGGGCTGGCTGCAGGTGACCTCATTTAGATATCTCGAGATCTCTATTGACAAGTCACTAACATTCGAGGAGCACATTCGTACCATCACTACCACTGCCAACAGAAAGCTAGAGACCCTATACAGGCATAGGTTCTGCCTCACACCAGAAGCCAGATTAACGGCAATCCATGACTCAGTCCTCCCTATTCTAGACTATGGCAACTGCTACGGAAACCACCCTCCACCGAATCCAGCTAGTTCTCAATAAAACGTGTTGACTAGCACTCAGTGCGGGCCGACTCACCCATACATGCAGCCTATATTACAGGACCAGATGGCTTACTCTCCCTGAAAGAATCAAATTTCAGACCTGTATGTTAGGGAAGAAGGCTTTGCTCGGACTGGCTCCTGCCTCCATACAGGCAATGTTCCAGCCAGTCCCTTCCCTACATGTCACCAGAAGAGTCGCTAAACAGGCTCTATCTGTCCCTTTCTGGAAGACAAGCATGGCCAAACGTTCCTTCACAGTGAGGGCCCCTATCTGGTTAAACAAACTGACAGCTGACATTTCTAGTATTACCCGACTAGGTAAATTCAAAAGAGCACTCCTAGACTCACTTACCCCACATGAACCATGCAACTGCCCAATATTTACTTTTTATTATTTAAGCAATAAGGTATGACAAGGGGTTATGTTAATGTTCTAGTTAATCACCCCTTGGGCTGTAATGTGGCACAAGGTGCAGCTGAGTGCCATATTGTCCCCAGGGGTGAATAACCTGAACATTAACATAACCCCCTGGGAGTACCTTATTGTTATTATAATTGGGTTCAGTTTTTCTTGCAGTTTTCTAATGACACACAGCATTTATTTTAGTTAGTCTTAATGCTTGACATAAAATAGTCCCTACGCCAACGGTTTACATGGGGAAAACAAATCTATTCCTTGGCTGCGATTCAGCAGTGAGTCTGCTGTGTGGGGGGTAGGGGGAACTTCATTCTACTCAACTGTGCTGCGACTCTTATTCAAAACTGAAATTCAAAAGTCAGTTTCTTTAGCTCTGCTGGTAACAGTACTTCAAAGGAGTGTCCTACAAAAGAGTTTAGTTTAGTAAATGCTGTATCCCATCATCTAGCACAGCTCAGCCATAAAAACAGGAAAAAGTAACACTGCAGTGTTTAATTTGACCTTTCTTTCAAACATGGGTAAATCATTCCTAGCAGTGTCAGCCTTGCTCTAACGGTTGCCATCAGTTCTAGACATAGAATGCTGCAAATGTAAGTAGGACCCAGATTCTTTAAATCAATACTCAAACAAGTATGTTAATAAGGAGATTAACATAAGGCTCTCAGAATGCTGACAGCCAAACAGATTTTAGCATTCTTGAGACCCTTAATGAAAATAAAACACTACTTTTGAATTTTATAACTTCTCCTGGTTTACCTATGCTTCCTGACCTATACCTCTAAGACATGGAGCCCATCTGCCATTTTTTATAGTATATAAGCAGCATTCGTTCATATTGTCTGTTTAAAAGTAGGTTACTTATGATTTGCAGGCATCAGGATCAAATGGGCATTAGGAACTAACAGGCATCAGGTGTTAGCTAAATCAGGAGCGGCAGTTAATTCCATGTAGATTTTTTTTTTTAAAATTCAGATACTAATAAGTCAAAACATACCGAAATGAAAAAGTGAAAGCCTGTATTTTTTAAATGCAGCATGGGCCTCAGTCGCGACTTGCTGCTGTACCATCGATATGACATCAGATTGATGGTACAGAAGCTATCTGACATCAGAACAATGGTACAACAGCTTTTCAGCTATAAATGATTTCATACAGAACAAACGCTACTCATATATGATATCTAGATAAACAGGGCAGACAGACAGACAGACAGATGCATGGATTGATAATGGCTACTGACCCATTTCACCAGCAACACCTCCATGGACTGCTGTAAGGACTGTGGTCAGAAAAGGAGTGACTTAAGTCCAAAAGAGCAGCGGAATAGGGACCACTTGCCATGATAATGATCAGAGTTTACCCTCCGAGCAGGAGATGAAGCGGTGGACCAGCAAGAGGAAGACTTGGTGCCCAAAGGATGCTCTCCTCATCCAGGGTGAGTGTGTGCGTCAGCACCGTCTCCTGTTGCTCTACTGTTGCATGGTGGAAGGGGGCTACAGGTAATGGTGCTGTCAAACAGAGCAAGTGGGAGGGAGAAGGAACAAACAATGATGTGTCTATGGAGCTGGCACCAGGGACGTCCTTCGTTGTTGTGGACAGGGTAGCAATCTTAGTTAGTTGCATTAGCCTGCACCCCTTTTTTGATGCCTCCTGCAATTGGGGAAGTCTGCTGTTAACTCTCTGCTCCTTATAATATGATAATTATTGTTATACCTGTTGTGTGTTGTGTTAGTCTGCTGCTGAATGCAACCTGTTATTTTGTTGTATGTAACTTAATAAACTTCAGCACTTTTGAAAAAGGTCTCTTGAGCTCAAAGGTCCTCCCAACACAATAAAACACAATCTGGAAAATGGGATGGTCACTGGGTACTCAGCCCACCCACACCCCACACTGAATGCCCTAAGCATCGAGACCTCACTGCTGGCAACTGAGCTACTTATACACAATGTAATTCTAAAAATAAGTCAACTAGATATTTTTTCTTTGGGGGGGGGCCACAAGTTTTACTCAGATATTCTCTTTCATATGTAACTGATTCCAAGGGGCTCCCCATTTCTACAACACTGACATATATCATATAAAACATCCCTGAACCCCTACCACATGGAATTGCATAGAAATATAGGCTTTGATGGCAGATAAGGACCGCTTAGCTCCCCTAGTCTGCCCATTTCCCTACCTACAGGATAAGCTGCAGAACCTATTTAACCAACAGCCTATTTCTTCCTAGCCCCCACAAAAATTGCCTTAAGTCTGTCCCGTGCGTTCTTGAATTCTCCCACAGTTTTAGACCCCACAACCTCCTCAGGAAGGCTGTTCCATGCGTTCACCACCCTCTCTGTGAAAAAATACTTCCTCACATTGCCCCTGAGCTGTCCCCCCTCTATCTTCAAATTGTGTCCCCTTGTTCTTGCACAACTGTTTTTCTGAAAGAAGCTACCCTCTTGGACTTTGTTGATTCCACTGAGGTACTGAAAAGTTTCAATCATGTCCCTCCTCTCCACAAGGGTATACATATTAAACTCCTTTAGTCTCTCCTCGTATGGCTTCTCTTGCAGACCCTGCACCATTTTAGTTGCCCTCTTCTGGACTGCCTCCAACCTGTCTATGTCCTTGCGGAGATGGGGTCTCCAGAACTGGACGCAGTACTCCAGACGGGGTCTCACCAACTGTCTGTACAGAGGGGTAACAACTTCTTGTTTTCTACTGGTGATGCCTCTCCCTATATATCCCAGTATCCCTCCCTACTGACTTCTCACATTGCTTGCTTACCTTAAGGTCATCAGATATGATTACCCCCAGGTACCTTTCCATTTTTGTTGTTGTTACTACCTTCCCCCCACTGTGTAATCTTCCCCTGGGTTTTTGTTTCCCAGGTGCATTATTTTGCACTTCTTTGCTTTGAATCCAAGCTGCCATACTTCTGACCATTCCTCCAACCTTGCCAAGTTCCTTCTCATCCTTTCCAATCCTCCTTGTGTATCAACCCTATTGCAGATCTTTGTGTCATCTGCAAAGAGGCATACTTTTCCTTCCAGTACCTCTGCAATATCACTTATAAAGACATTAAAAAGGATTGGACCCAGTACTGAACCCTGCGGTACCCCATTAGTAACCCCTCTTTCTTCAGAGTGGACTCCATTTACAAGTACTTTCTGTGCCCTGTTGTCCAGCCAATGTTTTACCTAGGCTACCACCCTGGGACCCACTGCCAGGCTGGTTAATTTGACTATTAATCTTTTGTGTGGAACTATGTCAAATGCTTTGCTAAAGTCTAGGTAGGCCATGTCCACAGCCCCTCCCTGGTCTACTACTTCGTTTGTTTTCTACCACAGTTAATTACAAGGAGTCACCCCTACCACTATGACAGACCTCAAGCAAGGGCTGGCATCACATTGCTCAACAGAGATATTACTAATGCCAACTGCTCTAAACAAGTACTCAGGAAAACGTCTTAAAATATGATATTCTGGTACAGTTCAGACCATCTCCCTTCATTCTGTATTACTAAGGATATTTCAGTGAAGTCACAATAAGTTTCTCAGCAACAAAAGATTGCGACTTACGTCAGAGGCTGGGGATTGCTCATGGGGGGGGGCAGCAGAGTCCGAAGGGTGGCGCTCTCCCATTGGGGTAGCTAGGACCAGAAGACGCCCTGGGGCGAAATGGTGCCTGGAACGTGGTGATCCTTGTCTGGACCCCATACCCAAGGGCACCTCCTCTTTGGGAGGGCAAGTAGCTGGGACGTCTCGCCAGCATCGTCCAATCCAGGCGCTGTTATGCAATGCCAGATCCATTAGGAACAAAACTGCTCTTATTGCAGATTTTGTTGAAACAGTGGATCTGGCTTGCATTACCGAGACCTGGTTAGATGGGAACGCTGCCCCAATTTTAGAGGCAGCTATTCCCTCCAGGTACTCGGTTATACATCGCCCGAGACTGGATCATGGGGGGAGGGGGTTGAGGTCTGTTTCAAGACCGAATAGAGCCTAACTGGGGTTCCAGTTGAGGAGGCCACGTCATTTGAGTGTACTGCGGTAACTGGTGTGGGGTGCAGGATAGCACTCATTTACCATCCACCAGGTGAAGAGAAGCTGTTCCTGCAGGAAGTAGCAGACTTCGCCGCCGACATGGCATTGGAGTCACCCAGACTGATAGTTCTGGGCAACTTCAATGCTTGGATCGACGACGAATCCTCGCTTTCTGGACAACACTTCCTCCAGGTGATGACATCACTGGGCCTCACACAAGTTATTTCCTCAGCTACTCACAATGGTGGTCACTCTCTCTTGATTTGGTCTTCCTCCTGGGGATCGAGGCCTCTGACTTGGTGGTGGAACCTGTCGGTTGGTCCGATCACTGCACCGTTAGGTTAAATTTTTCTGCCTCCCCGGGCAGGTCGGCCCCTGTGGAGATGGTCAGTTATCGTCCTTTGCGGGATGTAGTCCTTGAAGACCTGGCAGCAGTGATTGACCTCTCGGTGTTTGGTGAGACTAGCATAGATCCCGAGCTATTAGTCATGGCCTGTAACACGGCCATTTCCTCAGCTCTTGATCTGATTGCTCCTGTCCATGTTCGCCCCCCTCTGCTTCACCCCAGGGCCCCATGGTTTGATGGGTCCCTGCAGGAATTGCGTAGGTTGGGGCGTAGGTTAGAGCGTCGTTGGTGGAGGTCTGCCTTGGATGCTGACCATCTTATTTTGTTAGAGCACTATAAACTCTATCAATAAGAGATTTCTCATAAGAAGGCAGAATTCCTGTCCAGGGAAATCGCTGTTGCACGGAACCGACCAGCTTAACTCTTCTGAACTGTGGAAAGGTGGTGCAACCCAGCCTGTCTGCAGCTCCGTCGAGCTTTTCCACAAATAAGTGTGATGAGATCGCTCGATTCTTCTTTGCAAATAAAGATTGTGGAGACATCGAGCACGTGTTCAAGTCAAACTAAGCTCTATGCGGGATGCTGTTGGTTGGTGCTAGTCACAGAGCCAAGTTTCCTGGAGTACCTTTGATCTGCCGCAGTTCGTTGATACTATGAGGATTGTCCAGGGGATGCGTCCCACATGCTGTAGTTTAGATCCGCGCCCTACCTCCCTGATTTTGGGCTGTAGTGACATTATCGGCCCGGTCTTAGCTCAGATTGTCCGGTGCTCTTTGGAATCGGGTGAGTTTCCTGGCTCCCTGTAGGAGGCGGTGGTGACACCCCTCCTGAAGAAAGCTTCTTTGGACCCAGAGAATCTAGCGAACTACAGACCTATCCAAGGGTGCCATTTAACCATCCATAATTTATATGAACCTCTCCAATCGGGTTTTCGTAAGAGGCATAGTACTGAGACTGCTCTGGTTCGGGTGCTCAATGATCTCCTGATGGAGAGAGATCGGAGAAACCATTCCATCTTGGTACTCCTTGATTTGTCATCAGCTTTTGACACTGTGGATCATGGGGTTCTGCTCGAGCGCCTGAGGTTTATCTGTGGGCTGTCAGGGACAGTTCTCAGATGGTTTTCATCTTTCCTCGCCAGTAGATCTCAGAGAGTTGTCTCAGGAATATTTTCTTCTGAGTCTTTCCCTTCGTCTTGCAGGGTACATCAGGGCTCGGTGCTGTCTCCCATGTTATTTGCAGTGTACATGCTGCCCCTCGGAGACATTGTAAGATGGTATGGGCTGAGGTTTCACTGCTATGCTGATGATACCCAGCTCTGCCTGTCTTTTGCCCCCGACCAGGTTAGTGCTATCTCGGTACTGAACTGCTACCTCGTGGAAATCCAAGATTGGATGAGCTCTAGCGGTTTAAAGTTGAACGCAGGAAAGACTGAGGTTTTGGTGGTGGACCCGGGTCACAGGACACAGGGGTTGAGGACTGATCTCCCTTCTGGTTTAGTCCGTCCTGGTGGGGGGGGCTCAGATCCTTACCTCTGGCGGGTGCATGACCTGGGAGTGGTGCTTGATGATGGGCTGACCCTTCGTCATCAGGTGTCGGCAGTCATCAAGCTGGCCTTTTACCATCTTAGGAACATTGCTAGGATCAAGCATCTCGTTCCGTCTAGCGATCTACCTGTTTTGGTCCACGCCTTTGCGACCTCGTGCCTTGACTACTGTAACTCCCTTTACTTAGGGCTTCCTGGGGTTGACATCCACCGCTTGCAGCTAGTGCAGAATGCTGCTGCACTTTTGTTGACTGGGTATCTAGGAGATCTCACATTACCCCAGTGCTGCGCGATCTGCACTGGCTGCCTGTTAAGTGGCAGATCACCTTTAAGATAGGTTTATTAACTTACAAAGCCCTACATGGACAGGGCCCGACTACTTGAAAGGGCTCCTGCTTCCCTACACCCCTCTGCGACAGCTCCGCTTGGCCGACATGGGGTTGCTGGAGATTCCAAGGGTTAGCTTAAAGTCATCTGGGGCCTATGCCTTCGGGTTTGTTGCCCCTACCCTCTGGAATTCTCTGCCCCATCAGCTACGGGAGTGGAGGAGAGTAGGGTGCTTTAAGCAGGCATTGAAGACCTTTTTATGGGGTAAAGCCTATCCTGAATGTCTCTGATTTTATTGGTATTTATTGTATTTGTTCAGTGCCTTGATATTCGAAAGGCGCTATATTAAATAAAATTTATTATTATTATTATTATTATTATTACAGAAGGAGATGAAGGCTGGGGTGCTGATGATGCTGTCTTTATGTAAATACTCTCAGTAGTAAAGATTGCAGGATAAATGCAGAAAACTATTGAAATAAAGGCTGCACCAGTTTATATTGCTGCTCCTCCTCACAAAAATCGTTAATCTGTCACCAACATCAGGCAGAGTCCCGAACACCTAGAAACTTACCTTTATAACACCTGTCCACAAAGCTGATGCCACCAATGATGCGGGACAATTAGCGTCCTATCTCAATCCTTACCACACTGGGCAAAATATTTGAGTGGATTGTATATAACCAGTTATGTCAGTCTCTATAAATCCGTTACATACTCCCCCCAAAAAACAATCTAAACTATAGATCTAGAAGATCTGGCTAGGCTAGAGAAATGGTCGGGCATCTGGCAACTGGGATTCAATGCTAAGAAATGCAGGTCATGCACCTGGGAGCTAGGAACACTGGGGCCAGATACTGGCTAGAGGGCGCACAGGTGACCATCTCAGAGGAGGAAAAGAATCTTGGGAATGTTGGTCAGGGATGACGTAAAACACTCTCCACAGTGCCGTAAGGCAGCAGCCAAAGCAAATAAAATGCTGGGCTGCATCACCAGAGGAATCACCTCTAGGAGGGAGGAGTTATTCTGCTACAATACAGGTCACTGGTGAGACCACACCTTGAATACTGTGTTCAGTTCTGGTGCCCTTATCTGAAGTAGGCCATCAAGCTACTGGAGGGTATTCAGCGGAGGGCAACCAAAATGATCCAGGGAATAAGGGATAAAAACATATAAGGAGAGACTGTGGGAGCCCAACATGTATTCCCTGGAGGACAGAAGGGAAAGGCGGGGCATGATAGAAACCTCCAAGTACCTGAAGGGTATAAATGGGGTTGGATTGGAGTGCATCTTCAATTTAAGAGGGGAGGGTACAACAAGGGACATAGCCTGAAATTAGTGGGAGGTAGGTTTAAGAAGGAATTGAGGAAGCACTTTTTCATTGAAAAGGTGGTGTCAGGGTGGAATGAGCTGCTGGAGGAGGCAATAGCAGTGAATATGGTGGCCAGTTTCAAGGAAGGGTGGGACAGGGTGAAAAAGAAAATGAGAATGGGAGGAATCATTACTGAGAAGCAGAAGGGGGGGAGAAACTGAGTGGGGTGGATGACTCCTGGAGGGATGGGGGGCAGCTCCAGAGAACTAGACTGAGCTGCACACTCAGACCAATAAGGCCTGTTTCTGCTGGCAATTTTATATATTCGTATGCTGAATTACTCAAACTGTCAACTAATATTTAATCTGTTATGGACAGTAGAATGTATATAGTGACTGCTGTTCTAGACTTATCTAAGTGGTATGAACTAGTCTACCATGATCTGCTGCTACACAGGCTCACTGTCACTGGAGTTTCCCCAGTTTTACTATGCAGGTTTGACAACTATGTTACCAGAGACTTCAGCAATATATAAAATAAAAACAGGTATCAATATCTCAGACAACTTAACTGTAACCACAGGTATCCCACAGGGCTCCATTCTGGGGATATTACTGGTCTCCCTCTTTATTAACAAGCTGCTAAATGACTAATAACTGTAAAGCCTTACTGTATGCTGACATGCACGTATTTGAAGGTACTGTTGTTTACTGTACTGATAACTCTGTTGTAACCTCTCAGGTCATGTCCGAAAATAGTCATTTGATTATCTAGTGCACCTATCCGGTGAATAAAAACTAAATAAATTATCCTGTACACGAGCTCCGAACAACTGTGCAAAATTTGACTATTACCCCAGTTTAGATTATAGCAACCACCAAAAGTGGTTAAAACACATTAAGTTATTATTAGGACCAGGGAGCATGCAATGACGCTGAAGGGGCAGGGGGAGTTACTGCCAGTGGAAGTGGTGCAGGCAAACAGTGGTGGTCTTCAAGCATACATGGGTATATTAGAAAAGTGGCAGTGAGTGGGGAGGATTGCCAGAGAGCAGGTAATATATCTGTGTGGGAGAGTAGCAACAGAGTGCTTACCTGAGACTCTGGTCAGGGGCAGGGCGCAGTGTCTCACGAATGACCGTTTTTGACTAGTTCACATCTGGTAACTGGAAACAGGCAGTGAGGGCAGGTCCTTTACAGAGTTTGCAGCAGAGACAACCACATGACACTCAGGCTCAGACCTGATTAGCCAGAAGTGTCATAACTTACTGGGCTCTATAAGCTGGGATGCTGCTGGAAGTGTGGGATATTCACAGAGGATATCTCCATGGGCACGCTCTGCAAAATCACGGTTCTAACAGCGCTGGGTCATATTTGTAAAAATTAATTAATTAAGGTCTGTGGAGGAAGAACAGGCAAGGAACACTGGGCCCTTGGGAAGGCTGGATGGGCTAAGCGGTCCATTTCTGCCAACAAATTCTATGCTTCTGTTTTGTCTTGTTTTTCCAACTCTGATTTGTCAATCGGGTGACAGGTGGGGATGTATTCCCTCTTTCAGTGCCTAACCTGCACACCAGGCATCCCCTTCAGGTCATCGAGACTAGGAAGCTCGCAGCTTGCTCCCTGCAGTGTGACTCCCCGGAGGGAGTGACCGAGATCCACCTGAGGCCCCAGCTGAAGCTTACATCTGGGGCGTCAATTGGGTGGGGGTTCAGGGACATCTTCTTGCGACTGACCCAAGGGTTTTTCTGCTTCCTGGATTCCCCTGGTGGAACAGCCTTGCAAGGACATAAGTGCAGGTCATGCGTACTCGCACACACGTCCCGAAGACATCCGCTGTCGCCTCCGCCCCTCAGTGTGTGGTCCCAGCCAGTGTACAACCAGTCTCCACTGCGTGTCACTCCTCGAGCGACGGGAATCCACAACCCACCCAGAGGAGAGCTGTCTGTAGGACACTCATCCTCCCCGGCCAGCCCTCTGATGCTACTGGCTCATTCCTGAACCCGGGCCATTAATGTCACAGGTGGTAGCACTACCGCTGCACTGGCAGGCTGGCCCCTATATTTCTATGTTACTAAGCACAAGTAAAATAAAGTCCATGCTATCTGTATTTACACAGAAATGAAGTGCAGACAGCAGCCCCCTCTCCACTGCCAACCACGACGGATCACTCTTAGAAGCGGTGAACAGTTTTAAGTGTGTGTAATAGTAGACCCATCTCTTGACAGCAAAGCTCAGGTGTCCCAAGTTGGCAAAAAAATCCAGTACAAAGTTAGGATTGGCACCCTGGATAAAGCATTACCTAAGTAAGGAAGCTCGGTTGGCTACTGCACACAGAATCCCGATGGCCTCTTGACTATGGCCTGCTAGTATATGCCAATGCATCCAAAGATATTTTACATTAAATGTGCTATACAACATTGCCTGCCATTTTGCATTATAGGCACATATACAGTACCCGAGTAAGGCTGGCTAATCCCTGATGCCAAAAAAAAAAAAAAATACCTTGGGCTGTCTCACAGACAAAATATTCAGGAACAATACTCCCAATCCCTTGCTGACTTACTACAAAGCAAGAATGACGTTTACGGTGTAAGATCCAATGGCAACCTACTCAAAGGGCACAGAATATCCACAAACATAGACAGGAGTACTACGCACCTAAAAAATGGAACACTACTAGTTGCACTGAAAAAGTCTGATGACCATCGGCAATCCAAATATGCACTGAAAAGATATATACTGAGAACACAAAATGAAGTTGTGCTGAACCTCCTGGTACTTAATCTACAACAGGTCCCTCTGCTAAATACTTGTGTTGTATTGCTGTATAACTGTTCACTTACTACTGTCATACTCTGTGCTGTAATGCAGTACAATGGAACTATTTTAGTGCATAATCTGTTCATCTATTACACTGCTAATTGTACTCTGTAACGTACCCAGGTCATGTCCGAAAACTGTCCCCTACAGCCTAGTGCACACACACCTAGTCAACAAAAACATAAATATTTTGAAACATTGCTTGATACTAGGAATTGGTTTAGTGAGCCTCTCTATCAAACATCGGCAAGGAGATCCACATGGTCAGGCATGCCACACAGAAGGCTCTGTCACTGGATTGTTTATCCCTCGCTGGAGTGGAGACAGCAACCAGGAGCATACCAGACCAGTAGGCCTTGAGACAGGCAGGGCCCAATCCATGCAGGACTGTGTACATTAACAAAGCAATCTTGAATGTGGTGCACCATCTAATCAGACACCAGTGCAGCTAGTGCAGCTCAGGTGTAGTATGATCTCTGTAAGATGACCCAAGACCAACCTGGCCACAGTATTCTGCACCAGCATCTAACCCCCACAGAGCCCTAGGTATAGAGGGCATTACAGTAGTGGATCCTCACAGTCACGAAGAGTCCACTTTGCTTTGGTGTTCACAAAAGGAACCCCTGTCGAGGGACAATGATCACTTGAAGGACTTGTGGCATCCAGGGAAGCAACAACACAGCCTACAAACACGCCCACACTGGCAGCGGACTATCTGATGAAGATGACACCCAGCAGACCAAAGGGGTGGACAGAATATATACTCCAGGGTCATAGCGAACCCTAAAGGAACAAATAGTGGGGCCACTTGCGGTACTCATTCTTAAGTCTGTCTGGACATTTGTGGTATGAGACAGCTGGAATGTGGACCTGAAAACTACAGACTGATAAACCATACGTCAGTGCTGGGCATGGTCCAGGAAGCTGTTAAAGGACAGAATAAGGTAGGCAAAACTTTATTTTTATACAGGAAAATACATGTCGATAGGATTTTTTATAATCTTGTTCACAAGACAGTCCAATGTTCAAGTATCTAGGAGTTACGTAAAAAACTTAAAACTTAGAAACATAGACTTTGATGGCAGATAAGGACCGCTTGGCCCATCTAGTCTGCCCATTTCCCAATCTATTGGATAAGCTGCAGATCCTAGTTAACCAACAGTCTACTACTTCCTACCCCCCACAAGAACTGCCTTATGTCTGTCCCACGCATTCTTGAATTCCCCCACTGTTTTTGACCCCACGACCTCAAGAAGGCCGTTCCATGCGTCTACCACCCTCTGTGAAAAAATACTTCCTCACATTGCCCCTGAGCCATCCCCCTCTATCTTCATATTGTGCCCCCTTGTTCTTGCACATCTCTTTTTCTGAAATATGCTACCCTCTTGGGCTTTGTTGATTCCCTTGAGGTACTTAATTTCTATCATGTCCCCCCCTCCCTCCTTTCCTCAAGGGTACACATATTAAGCTCCTCTAGTCTCTCTTTGATTGGCTTCTGTTGCAGACCCTAAACCATTTTAGTTACCCCCATCCTGTCTACGTCCTTGCGGAGATGGGGTCTCCAGAACTAGATACATAGACAGTGTCGGCAGATAAGGGCCTATGGCCCACCCAGTCTGCCCATTTGAGTTTGTAAGTTCAGTTTTATGTTTTCCTAGAAGTCTGTTGCCCCATACCCCGACCTCCAGAATTCCTTTATGTCTATCCCATGCATTCTTAAATCCCGTGATTGTTTCAGCCCCCACCACTTCCTCTGGCAGGGTGTTCCACTTGTCCACCACCCACTCTGTGAAGAAATTCTTCCACACGTTTCCTCTGAATCGTCCTCCCTCCAACTTCATCCCATGCCCTCTAGTCCTGGAACATCTTTTTCACTTAAAAATAGTGTATTCCTGCACCCTGTAAGATACTTGTATGTCTCTATCATATCCCCTCTCTCCCTCCTCTCCTCCAGGGAGTACATATTCAGTTCCTTCAACCTGTCCTCATAGGACTTGTGATGCAATCCATGTACCATCTTTGTTGCCCTCCTCTGAACCTTCTCTACCCTGTCTATGTCCTTACATAGGTAAGGTCTCCAGAACTGTACACTGTACTCCAGGTGGGGCCTCACTAGTGTCTTGTATAGTGGAATTATGACCTCCCCTTTTCCTGCTGGTGATGCCCCTGCCTATGCATCCCAGCATCCTATTTGCTTTACCTGCTGCCTTGTCACACTGTTTCCCTACCTTGAGGTCATCAGAGATGATAACCCCAAGATAACTGCACACACAGTACTCCCAACGGGGTCTCACCAACTGTCTGTACAGAGGGATAACAACTTCCTGTTTTCTACTGGTGATGCCTCTCCCCATACATCCCAGTATCCCCCCAGCCATCCCTACTGCCTTCTCATATTGCTTGCTTACCTTTAGGTCATCTGATATGACTACCCCCAGGTCCCTTTCCATTTTTGCTGTTGTTACTACCTCCCCCCATTGTTTGTACTCAACTTGGGGGAACATAAACATCCACAAACACACAATAAATATACAGAAGTTCCAGGGTGGTATGGATATGTTTACAAGATGAATAAACAGTCAGTTGACATGAGATGAAGGCCCCATGTCCAACAGATATATGCGGTGAAGTTGGTAAATTATTCCATGGTAGTGCTGCCTGAGATCGTATGGAGAACTTGGTTGGAGCGATCATTTCAGCCCCACACAGAATGGTTTTACAAAGGACACATCATAGCAAACTAATCACCTTCTTTGACAAAGTAGCCGGGGGGGGAGGTGTAAATGGGCAGGGATGTAGACACGGTCCATCTGGACTTCAGCGACATCAGCAAGACCTTTGATACTGGGGCGCGTGACAAGTTTCTAGGCAAAATATACCAGTATGGATACGGCATACACAGTGAATTGCTAACTGGCTCAGGGGCAGGTAACAGGGGGTTGTGGTGAATGGGCATCACAAGTGGAGAAAGGTATCTGGAGACCTTTGAAAATACGCTCGAGTTCAAAGGTCCTCTGAACACAATAAAGTATTCAGTGGCACCCCTCGGGAGTTAGTGTGGGACAACTGCTGTTCCACGTGTCTCCATCAGTGATCCGGAAACTGAGGTCTCCATCAGGCTACTTTAAGATTGCGGATTACACTACACTAGCCAGGGTGCTGGACTTTCTTGTGGGTAGGGACACACTTCACAAGGATACAAGCCTCCTACAGTCACAGGTTCAGTGTACTGTAGCTACAAGCAAGGTCCTACACTTTCTGTCCTCCCTAGTTTCAGAGGAGGCAGACTATTTATCTGATACAAAGCTACTGAAACTGTTTGCTGATTTCAGCCTTGAACACCACCTCCTCCCATATACCACATCACAAATGATTAATTGCTGGCATTTAAAAGAATAACAGTATGCAACTCAGCAAGAAAAAAAAAACTAACTACTGAATTAAGAAAAAGGTGAAGTAAGCAAAAATAATTTTAGCAAGACTCTAGTGTGAAGCACACAGAGAGGGGCTAAACAATAAAACAGTTATGACTGAATTACTGGGCAATGCTGCAGTATCAGTTTTCACACTTGACAGGGCAGATGTTTTACTGTTACTGTAAATAACAGACTGACTGCTATGCCTTCCCCTGCAAGGAATCCAAATGAGGTTTGGCAGTCACTAACTAGCATGTCCAGTGGTTGGGAAAATCCACTGCCCTCCTCAGACATTCCACTGGCCCAGCTGATGGATTTACTGAAATGTTACTTGCTCAAATACAAGATGGAAGGGCTAGCGAAAGGAACATTCAACAACCTGACACAAAAATTTACCAACATCTGAATGTGGGCCAGTGCCAATTCAGACCCAATCCTGGAAAAATAAAACTCTTCCTTAGAGCTCAATCAACTGAGTCCAGCTGATGGACTAGTGGAAGAGTGTTTTGCTTCCGTGCAAGTGACTCTGGTTTGTGAGTAGACACGGGGAACTAGGATCATAGTGGCCAAGGCTGGGGAGTGCTGCCAAGAGCAGAATGAGTCAAGTCCATGGAGGGAGACCTCTGAGATCCAGTGGAAGCCTGCTCCCTCAGGAGCCAGCACACTCATCCAATGTTCGAGGCTCACAGATTTACTAAGGAGAAGAGAGGAGTGATACCCACGGGGGGAGGAACGGCCGAGACAGGGTGGAAGGGCGTGACAGATGGGGAAATCATGGAGGGCAGAGTTCTGGAGGGTTTGAGGGCACTGAGGGTGGACAAGGCGCCAGGCCCAGATGACATCCACCCCAGGGTACTGAAGGAACTGGCAGAGGTCCTTGTGGGACCTTTGGCAGACCTATTTAATGCCTCACTATACTCGAGGTGTGTACCTCAGGATTGGAGGATGGCTCATGTGCTGCCCCTTCACAACAGTGGCCCCAAGGATGAACTGGGTAACTAGAGAACAGTGAGCCTCACATCCATCGTGGGTAAGCTAATGGAGACTACACTGAAGGAGAGGCTGGTGGCCCTCCTGGAGGCCAAAGACTATAGACCAGTAGACAGCATTGCTTCATACGTGGCAGATCCTGCCAAACCAACCTGGTGGAGTTCTATGACTGGATAACTAGGCAATTGGACAGGGGCCATGCAGTGGATGTCCTGTATCTAGACTTCAGTAAGGCATTCGACTCGGTGGCACATGGGAGGCTGGGAAGTAAGTTAGAAGGCACAGGGGCAGGTGCAAAGCTGGTGAGATGGGTAGGAAACTGGCTTCAGGGAAGGCAACAGAGGGTGGTGGTGGTGGTGGTGGGCAGGGCTCTCTCATCCCCAAGGGTAGTGACGAGCGGTGTTCCACAGGGCTCGGTGCTGGGACCAGTGTTGTTTGGGATATTCATTGCACACATATCATTGGACATCAAGAGCAAGATCAGTCTGTTTGCTGACGACACCAAGATGGGAGTGGAGGCAGACAACCTAGGGGGATGGCAGGGGTTGCAGGATGATCTGGAAAAGCTAGAAACCTGGTCAGACACCTGGCAACTGGAGTTCAATGCCAAAAAGTGCAAGGTGCTGCATTTTGGGGTGAAGAACCCAAGGAGGAGTTACCAGCTGGGGGGAGTGCAGCTAGCCAAGACAGAGGAGGAGAAGGATCTGGGGGTGCTCATTACAGGGCCAATGAACAACTCTGCACAATGTAGGAAGGCAACTGCAAAGGCCAACAAAAGGCTGGGTTGCATTGCAAGGGGTATCTTCTCGAGGAGGGAGGAGGTGATTCTTCCACTGTATAGGTAATTAGTTAGACTGCATCTGGAGTACTGGCGCCCGTATCTGAAGAGGGACATTACGTTACTGGAAGTGGTGCAGCGCAGGGTGACAAAGATGATCAAGGTACTAGGGGACTTGCCATATGAGAGGAGGCTCAGGGAGCTGAACATGTACTTGCTAGAGGACAGGAGGGACGACGGGACATGATTGAAACCTTTAAGTACATGAAAGGAATAAACAAGACAGGTACAGAGGGGCTGTTCAAAGTAAGGGAGGGGAGGGACACCCGGGGCCATGACATGAGGCTGGAGGGAGAAAGGTTCAGGAGGGAGACAAGGAGACACTTTTTTACAGAGAGGTTGGTAGCTGGGTGGAACGCATTACCGGCAGAAGTGGTATCAAGTAGAACAGTGGACTGCTTCAAAGGGCTGGGACAGGGCAAGGGTGGGTCAATGGAGGAAGGGTGGGAGGGAGGGAGGGCAGCTGCAAAATAGGGGTGCTAGCTGCACATTTAAGCAGACTTGACAGACCTCTAGGCCTTTATCTGCTGGCAAATATTGTACATTCGTATGCATATCCCAAAGTCAAAGGAGTAGGAAGGGATGGAAAGAAATGGGAAAATGGGGTTAGAAACTACACCACAACCACAATGACAGCCAACTGTCTTGGCCACACGTCCATCACCCACCACAAGTAGGGAAGGTGCGGGCTAGCGGAGGATGCGGATATCGCCACAGGGGTTCACCCCAGGCCAGAGGACTGGGTGTAGAGTACCACTGCATAAAAAGCTGTATAAAATAAAAGTTCATTTGACCACAGACTTCAGTACCAGACCCAAGTCAACTACGGGCCATACAGTTGTTCAACACAACCAAAACAGAATTCTATTTGATGACCTCTCTCAACATACCTCAACTGTCATATAAACACAGAAACTGACGGCTCCCTTGGCCTATACTATGTTAGTATTTTCCACAGAGGCACACTCCCTCAACCTATATTGTGTTACTGTGTCCCACGCAGGCACTTGCCGTGGCACATGCGTGGTTTCACCTGTGTCTGTTGCGTGACAGAACAGCTCAGCTACACTGTTCTCATCAAACATATGTAAAACTACTCATATACCACAATGATTGGCTCCATGGGACATATCGCCACACACGTGTCCCATGTTTGAGTACTCAAACAGTGAGATGTTTGCCCACCTGGAGCCTTGCGATTGCTTTTATGTGGATTGCCTTTTACAAATACTCTTAACATGTCTCATCAGATGCAATATAGAGAATAATACATGGGTGGTTGGGTGCAACCAGAATTTTACACACACCCAAGATGTGGGATGCTACATAAATCCCTGAAAACAAACTTTGAGGGGTTTACAAAAGCATCCCACACCAGGGATGTGTGTAAAATTCCGGTTTACACACACACACACACACACACACCCACCCATGTCTTGTTTTTTTATAATTATTAGAGAGCATTTTCAATTACTGTGGCAGGTGTGACTAGTGCTCACACTGCTCAGAGTGCAAGCCTGACAGGGAGTGATTACAACCGCCCGGCTGTAACGCACAATTACAACTGAGCGGTTGTAGTCACAATCAAGCGGTTGTAACACATTTTTACAAACCAGTTATTAGAGCATTAAAAATGCTCACTAGTAATTATACTTACAACTACAGTATGGTTTTAATTTGGTTTCCACTTCCCACATGCCCATTTCAGAAAGCAAAACTCCTCTGCCACCCCACCCCACCATTAATCATTATGATTTTTCCCCCACTGCTTTTCCCAAACTAGTCTCTCTTCCAACATTGCATATCTTCTTAGATGATAGTTCAAAGTTATTTACATAAAGGACAAAATGAATTGCCCTTAGGATGACGTATACCACCCATTTATTGTCAAAAGTATCTTTCTGGTCGGGTCAGGTGGTGCTGGGGGTAACATGCTGTGCTAATGTGCACGAGACCTGGGTCTGAGCAAGAGTCATCTCAGGGGTGTTGCACAGCCAATACTATCTGACTGAAACAGAAGGTGTCACTCCCCCAACAGTAGCAGCACCTCTTTGGGCAGGAGATGGGAATCAGCCCTACGTCATCCCTCTGTGCTCAAGGGTGGCATGGGCAGTCCCTAATGAGGGATTTGAGAGGGGAGAAAACAAGAAACCCATGGAAGGACTGGCCGCAGGATGATGGACACCAATACTCTCAGTCCCAGAACTTAATTTTAGTCATCGACTTCTTTATCCTCATCATCTCCAGTCATGTTCCCTTTAGCCGACATCCCGAGCTAATCACCCAGCTTCTCCAGGAGTTACCCTTCTACTCCCATTCTCTACGGTTTACCCTGTGGCAGGGGCGGCGAGGCTCCCTAATTTCCACTGTGGTCTGGATCTGATGGGAGGAAGCACCTAGATCACTGGTGCAGGTCCTGCAGGAGACCAGTGTAATAAATCCTGCCTGGCCTGGGCTTTTTCTTGTTCTGGTCTCAGCTCTCAGGATGCTGGAGGCAAGAGTATACATATGCATGCATGAAAGCAGGCACAGGGTGGCATCAGCTGGAGTCATCCCTTCCACTAGTTGCTCCCAACTGCACTGTTACCTGTGATCACCCAGAAGCCAGTATCGCAGCAGAACAACCTGCCCTCCCTGCAAAGGGGAGGGGCATTTCCTCTGGGACCCTCAATTCTCCTCTCTAGCTGCCCGTCCCCCAATCCAGGCTCATTCTCAAACCAGGGTGGCCAGAATCATTAGTTGTTTTCCTACCGGTGTGCCGATGGGCAGGCTTGCACTTGGTCTTGTTGCCTGGGCTGGAAGAAAGGCCCAATGGAGCATAAACCCTTATAAAAGAGGAACTGCAGGGAATCCACTTTACATGCTGGGGTCCTAGGTTAACGCACTAAGCTCGGTACATAAGGAGTAGAGGCCAGCAGGGAAGGTGACAGAGCATCCCTGGGTATACAGCTACTCTTGATGGTGGTGGCGTAATGGGTAGGTGACCACGCACCAGCTGGCACCACTCTCCCATGATGCAGACATAAAAGGAGGCAGGTGCAGGAACCATAAAAACGAAAATGGGTTGTCTCAGCTGGGAGGCTCTAGGTAACTGGCTCGGTGTGCCTGTCCCCCAGACACCCCCCCCCAACCCGATACACACACACAAGGCGATATGCTCATTACCCAGCCTTGATCCCACGATTATAAGATGCTTTTCTCTATGTCCCTTTCGCCTCTCCAGTGGCTGTGGAGAGAGAGAGGGACACCCTGCTGAGAGAAAGATCCAGACCCAGGGGTCTAGGGAACACTACGGTAGGAGTAGTCAGCCAACATCAGCCACCCAGTGGTGAGTCCAACAAGCAGAAAGAGCAGGGTGGGAAAAGTAAGCATCTCACAATTTGTATCAGTATCTCCATTTTATAAATCTTATTCACCATGTTTCACCTGGATAAATGTCACACACAAGTACAGATTCCATCCAAGGCCTATGTCTTGCTGCTACTCCTCACGCATCTGAATGGTGGTAACATTTCACAGTGACACTCCCTGTCAGACATTACTGCATAAATACTCATCAACAAAACAGCCTTTTGATCAGTGTTCCCATTCATGCAAAGGTGTAGAGTACGCAGCTTTAGCATGCAAGCTGACATTCACAATCTTCTTCATGCTGTTAAGGGTACTGCACGTGTAATGATATTGCACAGCTGTAGCAGCAAATAAAAGCATAGCTGTCACTAGCCTTGTCGCAATAAGTGCTGGGGGCTGCTGATGCACTCAGGTTCATGTCCTGAGCTCGGGACTGCGGTAGCAGAGGCTGACAGGTGTGACAGGGTTTGAGTGAGGCCCTGTTCCATTTGTTATGCAGAAAGAGTTAAATGCAAGGATCTGTTCTGTCCTCTCCTTTTCTGTCTTGTCTGTCTGGTTTGTCAACCAAATGTTCTCATGAGACCTAGGAACTGATCATTCAGACAGTCTCGCGATTCTCCGCCTCTTGCTACTTTCTCTGCGTTCACTTGCCATTTCTGTCTTTCCTTTTTTATAAAATCTATATGAATCTGGGATCCCTTTGTTTGAAACTGTATACAGTTATACTGTTGAAAAGATTGCAAAAATCTATTTGGAACTCAAGGGTTAACCTTGAGATGCAGCACAAACTCTTCTGCAGAGCTGTCAACAGGAGGTCAGTTCTGGGACACCATGTTCGATTTTGCTGCAATCTGCAAAGAAATTGACAAAGTTCTAATAAATTTTATGAGAACTAGGAAGTCTGTTAATGAGACGAGGTTGCCGAAGTTAATTACCAAGCAGACTCATTATAAAAAGAGCTGCAATCTTTTTCTGGGGGGAGAGACTGAGATGTGAAACTGGAAAGAACCCTCAGATGAAGGACTTTTGTTTTCTCTGTTTGTACTGCCTTTGTATATCACCATCCTGAACAATTTTTTTTATTCTGCTGTTATTGATGATAATAAAATGCTACTAGCAAATTTTATAACTGCACCTAGTTTTCCTGTGCTTCCTGACCTATGCCTCAATGACAACAGGGAGGGTGAAAAAGCACACTTGGGGATGCTCTCCTCCCAGTGTGGGGAGACACCACTGGGCAACTTAGATGCAGACACCTAGGAGAGGCTGGTGGTGGTGCTGCCATCCTTTGGCACCCCCAGAGCATTTTAAAGCTTGAGTATTAAACACTATGGTGGTGGTTGGGTCCTGTGAGGGAAAAAAACGCCCTTCAGTGACTGCAGGATGAGTACATGGACCACTAGCAGCCTGTGAACACATGAAAGTGACAACCATAACCAGTTACCACACTGTTGCTGTACCTCTTGGAGAGAGACCCAGACTGTGCCTTAGCCATGAAGAAAATAGGCACTCCAACATGGGGGTGGGGGGGCAAGAAAGTACGGTGGCATGGCTGGCAGTAACTGACCATTAAGTGGTCTGGACTATACTGAAGATCCTGGGTGGAATACTGGCAGAGGACCCATGCAACAAATGGACAGCCCAGTGAGTGGTGGGGTGGGGGAAAGTGTTAAACAAAAGCTGGCTGTAATTATAACCTGTACCTTCCAGTACATCTGCAGGGGTTACTGTTAACCCGAAGAAGAGGGCCTGCTTGGGAACACTGCTTTTGATACCACATTTATTTGGTTCTGTAGTTAGTGCTGTTTCGCAGGCACTCAAGCTGCCCTCTGGATGCTGACCGCCTAAGCCCCTCTCCTCCACTTTCCCCCAGATCTTACCTTTGCTCAAAAGGCAGTTTGATTCGGGCGCTCAATGGGATGCAGGGCTCTGGGTGTTTGGGATCAGCTCCAGCACAGACAACCAAGATTTTTCTGATTTTCTCCCTCAAAGGATGGTGTACAGTGCTGTCCAGATGTCTCCACAGATGCTTCTGTGCATGGCGCATCGGCAGCTGCCACTCCCTCCCCCAATGCATGCAGCTCTAGCCTACCTCACTCCCAGCTGATGCTAGGGGCCAAGCAAATGCCAAAAACTGAAACCTTCTCTCCCCAGAAGAGGGCAGCAACCCTGTAGATGTTCAATCCTCTGCCTCCCTGGTCATCCCCAGTAACCAGAGTACGCATCCACACCTGGGTCACCGGCGTGGTGCGAGGTGTGGTTTCCAGTGCCTCAATCCTCAGTGCCACAGACTGGCTCTGAAACTACATTTACAAAATTACTGTATATTGAGGCGGTAGGAAAAGTTTACAGGTAGAAAAATATGGGTGAAAGTTACCCCCATCCGTACACGGAAATTTCTCTTGGGAGTATTGTATAGGCCACCATCTATTAGCAATTAACATGACTATCTTATACAGCAATAAATTCTACAAATTGACCCAGCTGATAGGATCATTTTACTGGGAGATTTTAACCTTCCAGGTATAAAGTGGGACTCCTTTAAAGGGTCAGACAGAACAGAAAATGAGTATATAAATTTACTCAGCCAGGTGGGGTTAAGGCAGATAGTACAGGAGGAAACAAGGGAGTCAAATATTCTTGATTTGGTTCTTTCTAACATGGAAACTGAGATTGTAAATTGCAATACTTTAGCGCCCCTAGGAAGCAGCAACCATAACAATGGTAATTTTTGACCTCCACACAAACAACCCAGTGACTGAGTGAAACACACAAACATTATTATGGAATAAAGCTGATTTCAGTGCGATCAGGGAAAGGATAGCAACATGAGACTGGAAAGAAGATTTTAAGAATAAGACAACTCAGGAACAGTGGGAAATTATGGAAGGGGTACTGGATAAACGTATCAAGGACTATATTCCTACAAGAAAGAAGTACAACAGGGGGGCTTAAAACACCCAGCTGGATAAACCACAAAATAAAGAAGATGATCAATAACAAACAAAAGCTCTACAAAAATATAAGAGGAACTGAGAAAGGTATAGGGTGGACAAGGTATAGGAAACTACAAAACAAAATAAAAAAGGATATACGGAAAGCAAAACAGAAACATGAAAGGTACCTGGCTGTTAAAACCAAGGACAACTATAAAGCCTTTTATGCATATGTAAACGAGTTAAAGGGTGGCGGGCAAAAAAGAGGACCCTTAGAAGGTAAAAACGGAAAATTGGTAACTACAAACAAGGAGATGGCTGACATACAAAATTATTATTTTCCCTCAGTTTTTAGCAAAAAAGGAGGAGCAGGAATAAAATTGCTAGGAAAGGGAGGCGAAACCTCAGTAAACCCAATAAAAACTACTGCCGAGAACGTGCAACTCAGATTGGCAGCATTAAACCCAAACAAATCTCCAGGTCCTGATGGTTTTCATCCCAGACTGTTAAAGGAGGTGGCTAAGGAGCTGTCGCTACCATTGAGCCACCTTTTTCAAATGTCCCTGGATAGAGGAGAAGTTGTAAAAGCATGGAAGCAAGCTATGGTAATTCCACTGTATAAAAAAATGAAATTAAAAAAATACAGCCAACTACAGACCAGTGAGTCTGACCAGCATCCTGGGCAAGATACTGGAAGGTATTATGAAGGAACATATCACTAAATTCTTTCAGGAAAATGACCTAGAGAACATGACTCAGCATGGGTTTAGGAAGGGGCGTTCATGTCAGACGAATATGCTTCATTTTTATGATAGGGTCAGTAAAATACCTGACAATGGGGGATCCGTGGAAGTTGTATTTTTGGACTTCACTAAAGCTTTTGATAAACTCCCCCATACACAACTTATTGAGCAGCTTTATAATATTGGGGTACACAACAAAATCGTATCCTGGATCACTTCTTGGTTAACAAACAGAGTACAAAGAGTTAATATCAGGGGGGCCTTATCTGATTGGACAGATGTGACCAGTGGGGTGCCTCAGGGTTCGGTCCTCAGACCAAGTCTGTTCAATATTTGTGTGTCAACATTGGTGGTGCAGCAGGGGAAAGTATGGCTTACTAAATCTGTGGATGACTGCCGACTAGGTGTAGAATTGCTAGACCAAAATGACCATCTGGAGTTACAGCAAACATTGGACTATATTAGTAAATGGTGCAATACTTACAATTTGCATCTAAATTCTGATAAGTGCACAGTAATGCATATGGGACACAAAAACGAGGCTGCCAAATACCAGTTGGGAAATATTAACATCAAATCTGTAATGGAAGAAAGGGATCTGGGTATCTCCATTACCAATGACCTACATTTTTCCACACATTGCACTAAGGTTACCAGAAAGGCCAATGGTGTACTAAATTGTATTCTTAGAAACACTGTAAGCAGAGAGGGAGAGACACTACTGTCATTGTATGGAGCGCTGGTGAGGCCTCTGCTGGAGTATGGGGATTGAGCCTGGTCACCCTACCACAGGGGAGATATCACTAGATTGGAGAAAGTTCAAAAAAAGGTTACACAAGAGGTTAAGGGGATGAACGGGAAAGATTACAAGACAAGGTTAGACATACTGAAATTATTCTCACTTGAATATAGAAGGCTACGAGGGGACATGTGCCTTCTTTTCAAAGCCTTTAGTGACCACGATCTTTGGAGCAAATTAGGTCTAAAGCGCAACGAAAAAAATATAACACCAGAACACACTCCCTTCAGTTACAAGGGGAAAATTGTAAAACATGGCACAGAAAGATATGGTACAGCCAGAGAGTCATCCCTATAAGGAATGCCTTACCTGTAGAGGCGGTGGAAAGAGATACGGTGGAAGCATTTAAGCACCAGTTAGACAGACTGTACCAAATGGGTAAGCTTTAGTTATACAATCAGGTGAGCACTATGGATGTTATAGTCCCCTTAGCGCTGAACAAACCTAGTTACTTACCATAACAGTAGATCTTTGACAGTATCTCCTCCATTGAACCACATCATTGAACTTAAACCATCAACATCAGGGCCACCTAGAAATTTTTTGTTGTCTGGGGCTGCCCATGTTAACTTTCCTTGTCAGCATCCATATAATGTGTATATCCCTAGCATGCCTCAGTTTCCCACTGGAGACAAACCTAGAGGATCATCGGACCAGCAGGAATCAACGCAACCAGGACCAAATCAGGCACACAGGACAGGATATAGCAACCTACATACAGATGCCATTTGAGGCATCAGAGAAGAAGCAGCTTGTGAGAGCAGGCAGTACTGTAACCGGTCACCTGAGCAAGGGGGAAGGAGGGAAGAGAGCTGTGGCTCAACAGAGGAGATTCTTTCCAAGATCTACTGTTTTATGGTAGGTTAACCACCTTCTTTGAGGATACTTCCCTTAATTGAGCCACATCATGGAACAATTCCTAAGCAGTACCAAGCACAGAGAAAGCATGGCAGGACCTAATGATCCTGAACAAGGAAGCCTTGCAGAACTTTGAGGCCAAAGCTGGCATGTGTGCAAGAATTGAGGTCCAGACTGTAGTGTTTAGAAAATGTATGAACAGTACTCCAGGTGGCAGCAGCACAAATGTCAGCAGCAGACACATTTTGGAAACAAGCCACTGAGCTCGATACCCCATGGGTGGAATGAATGTGAATGGGACCAGGAAGCTGCTTAGTTGCTGCTGGTAACAAAATGCAGTACAACTGGACAGCCATTTGCACAAGCCCCGGTTTAAAATTGGGGAGCCCACCACCTTGGGGGCAAAAGCTATAAACAGCTGTGAGGATTTTCTACAATCCTTGGTATGATCCAGGTACAAATACTATGTCTGTGGATGTTCAGCATATCTACACGGTGCTCCCCACTAGCCGAGGAAGATGAAAATAAACAGAAGGTCAATAGTGTGATTTAGTGTTCTCTCAGACACAATCTTTAGAACGAAACGAGGATAAGCAGAGCCTGAAACTCTGAAATATGTCTTGCCGACATCATGGCCACTAGGAACAGTGTCTCTAGGACCACATTTAACAGGATCGCAGACCATTGGGGGGGGGGGGGGTTGCAGTAGGAGAATACCTCTTAGGAATCTACAGGAAACCTCCATCTGGGTAACCGTCTTGCATTCTGTGACGGCATGAAACACCAACACTGTGGCCAGGTGGACCTCAATGAAATACCCCAGTCCTGAGTCCTTGAGGGACAGGAGGTAGTTCAGGCAGAGCTGAAACTGGACATATAAAGGGATCCAGAGCACAGGCAGTACACCAAGCTGTAAAACGTTTCCATTTTTGCGAGTATGTGTACCATGCAGACTGCTTTCTAGCCACCAGTAGAACATAAGAAACTGCTTGAGAAACCCCAGAGTTGGAGAGCTCTATGTCCTCAGAAGCCATGCATGGAGGTACATGGAATCGTAGATTTAAGTGCAATAGAGCACCCTGCTCCTGTGTCAGAAGTCATGTTCGCAGGCGGAGCAGGATGGTGGGTCCACTACCAGTTGCTGCAGTAGAGGAAGCCAAATTTGTCTGGGCCAGCAAAGGTCCACCAGAATTAAGGAGGCCGGTTCAGCCTGTAGCTAGACCAGAATCCTTTGTATCAGACAGAATAGGGGGAAGCATACAGAAATCTCCCTTTCCAGGACAGCGACAATGTGTCTCGTCAGAAAACTCAAGGCCTTGAGGCGATCAAGCAGAAATGTGGCAGTTTTGCACTGCATGGAGACGTAAATAGGTCTCTGTCCAGTTGATCCCAGCTTTCAAAGAGGTCGTCCACAACAGGATTTTAGCATTCCCATTCACAGCAGAGTGCATGGGATTGACTGAGACAATTCACTAGGGCATTCAGGGTACCAGGCAGGAACACGTCGCAATCCACTGTCCAGTGACAAACTCTCATCAGCTCTCTGCAAGGAGGATAGGAACGGATTCTGCCTTGTCGGCTTACGTAATACATCACTGAAATACTGCCTGTATGGAACAGAAGCTGTTTCCCAGAAGGTGGGTGACAAAGGCCTGTAGGCCATGCAGAACAGCCCTCATCTCCAGAGTGTTGTTGTGCAGAACAGCAGCCAGAAGGGTCCACTGGCCCAAGTTCTGAAGTGGCCCAGTTGGGCACCCCAACCCAAACCCGAGGCATCCATGGTCATCACCAGGAGTGGGGATGGCTGGAGGAGCAGGGATCTTGTCTCTAGATTAAAACGGTTCAACCACCAGAGCAAGGAGCGATGGAGTGGAGGAGTCACTTGTATGAGACACTCCAACTCACTGGAATGCTCTGCCAACTGCGCCCTGAGGAACCACTGAGGGATTCTTATGTGGAGGTGAGGTAGCAGGACAGTCAGTATGGCAGCTGCCATCAGACCAATTAACCAGAGAAGGCCTCTGGCAGAGACATAGTCGTTGGGTGATACCAGTTGTGTCTGGGCCACCAGTGCTGTAGCACAGTCAGAAAGCCCAGTCCAGATCTGTGTCCAGAACTACCCCTATGTACTGGAGTCTCTGGCAAGGGGTAAGGACTGACTTTAGTTCATTGACCTGTATACCCAGTTGGTTGAACTGTCTGGTCCAAAACAGTGTACATACAATGACATCCTGAGACAGGGCTTTCAGCACGCCGTCTATATAAGGGAAGACAGAGGCTCTCCCTTTGGAAGGCAGCTGCCACCACGAAAAAAACTTTGGTAAATACAGGAGGTACAGAGCATACAAAAAGGGCAAGAGACGAAACTGGTCGTGTGAACCCTGGAGCATGTAACAGGAATTTTCTGGTTGAACTGTGTATCTTGACATGAAGGCTTCATGTCCAGAGCAACCATCCAATCTTCTTGTAGCAAGAGAGGGAGGGGGGACTACAGAGAGATCATTCAAAACTTTCTGTATTTGATCAAAAAATTCAGTCCTCAAAGGTCTAGTATGGGTCTTAGATCCACAATCCATTTTGGGATCAGAAAGTATTGGGAATAAGAGCCCTGGTTCTGTGCTGAACCTGGGAAAAGTTCCACAGCCCTCTTGCAGAGGAGGGTTTGAACCTCCTCCAGCGAGGGGGCACTGGAGGAACAGTAAGCTGCTGTAGGGCACATACCTCTCAACCTCTTGCCTCATGAATCAGGGACAAGGCTTAAAAAAATCAGGGACAAAGACCCAAAATGAGGGACACATCTTAAAAATTGGCACTATTCACTCAGAAAGCTGATAGAATGAAATGATTTGTGTTAAGATGCATTTTCTGAAGAAGAACAAGTCTGTAACTTTAATGTTTGACATCATTTTGTGCTTTTAATCCGCACTGTTCTGTCACAAAAACACAAATTTTACGAGGGACAGAGGAAAATTTTGAGGCAAAATCAAGGACAGTTGAGAGGTATGGTAGGGCATGCCATTGCTGAACCACCTCAGGGCTCAGGCATCCGAGGCCTAAACTGTGGCTTCCTCAGGTGGAGACCTGGGAGTGTTTTTCAAACTCTCCTCTGAGCAGGAAGAAAGATTAGAGCTTAAGCCTTCTGTATTAATTGCTTCCTCTTCTTCATCAATTGCCTCCTCCTCCTGTTCCATATACTCTGGATTACATTCCAGTTCCTTGTCAATGTCGACCATCATCATCATCTAAGTGTTGAAGGGATGAGGAGACAAATGGTGGAGGAGCCGTCAACAGGTGTTCAGCTGATGGAGGCAGTTCGAACCCAGGCCCCTGGCGAGTGAAGCAAGCCAGCGTCAGACCATGACCTTGGCATCTGAGAGATGGTCGGTGGGGGGGCAGCAGGACCAACAACCAGAGCCTGGGACAAGACTTTAACAGATTTACCTCTTCTTAGAGGTGAACCGGAACATTCTGGGGAAGCAGCCTTGTTCTTACCACTGCTTTTTTTTCTCTCAGAGTGGCAGCGTTTTTCTGCCAACTTCAAGGACTTGTACTTTTTCTTAAATGAGTCAGTGACAGATGCCATTGACATCAGGGCATAGCAGGTCAACGGCAAACTGGGAAGAGAAGCTGTTGAAGATGGGGAAATCGCCTTTGCCGCAACCGGTTTCTCCATTTTTTCAGCTTTAGATAGACTTCTAAAGCCTTCTTGTGACGTCTCCTTGTTGCTTGGTTAAAGCTCTGGCAAACTGAGCAGGCTCTAATGTGATTTTTGCCGAGGCAACGGATACACACGGAGCAGGCATTGTCTTTATAAATACTAATATAAGTACTAAATGACCTCCTGATAGCGAGAGATCGAAAGACTCATTCCATCTTGGTCCTTCTTTATCTCTCTGCAGCATTTGATACTGTGGACAATGGTGTGCTGCTGGATCGCCTACAGTTTATCTGTGAACTATCAGGGACTGTCCTCAGATGGTTTCAATCCTATCTCATGGGTAGGACTCAGAGAATGGTGTCTGGGGTTTGTACCTCAGCCCCATTCTCCCTGCCCTGTGGGGTTCCGAAGGGATCCATTTTAGCACCCATGTTGTTTGCAGTGTATATGCTGCCATTAGGAGTGATTATTAGATGGTATGGCTTGAGTTTTCACTGCTATGCAGATGATACTCAGCTATACATGTCTTTTGTCCCTGAACAGGATGATGCCATTTCGGTGATCAACAGCTGTCTGGCTGAAATCCAGGCCTGGATGAATATGAGCTGACTAAGGTTGAACCCTGAAAAAAGTGAGGTGTTGGTTGTGAACCCGAGTTGTCGAGAGGCAGATGTGTTGGCAGGTTCACCTTCGGGCTTGTGGCTCAGAGGTGTCCAGCTAGCTACCTCAGACCGGGTACGGAACCTGGACCATATGTTTGATAACTGTCTGACTTTGAAATCACAGGTGTCAGCAGTTGTTAAATCCTCTTTCTACCATCTGAGAAATATCACCCAGGTGAAATATCTGGTTCCTCCTGATGATCTTCCAAAATTGGTTCACGCCTTCGTTACCTCCCGCCTTGACTACTGCAATGCCCTTTACCTAGGGCTGTCAGGGGTTGATATCCACCGCTTGCAGCTGGTGCAGAATGTGGCTGCCAGGCTGTTGACTGGTGCTTCAAGAGCCAGTCATATTACGCCTGTGCTCCGCGGTCTGCACTGGCTCCCGATTAAGTGGCGGATCACCTTTAAGGTTGCTTTGTTAACCTATAAGGCCCTACATGACCAGGGACCGAGCTACCTGAAAGATCTCCTTTGCCCGTACTGTTCCTCCCGTCCTCTCCGATCTACCAATGAGGGATTGCTAGAGGTTCTCAGGGTACGTTTGCAGACATTGGGAGCAAGGGCATTCAGCTTTGCTGCTCCATCCCTGTGGAACTCTCTACCTCATCAGGTATGAGATTGCCTGACTGTCCAGAGTTTTAAAACTGCATTAAAAACTTCTCTTTTTGATCTGGCTTTTGGTAAATTAAGTGTTTTTATGTGGTTTCATATTTATTGGAATTTATATAATGTATGTAAGTTTACTTTATTTGTTTTATTTTATTGTACAGGCACCTTGGTTTTGGAAAGGCGCCTTTTTATAAATGAAAAATTGATTGATTGATTGAAATATTAATGCCGACACAATAGCAATAACGAAACATCAGTTCCTTTTTGTGTTGGCAGTGCCATAAAAGAAAAGTTAAAAATAACAAACTTTGAAGCAGCAGCAACAGCAAAATTTTACAAGTTCGATGGCATTCTTCAGCAGTGGTGGACCGACGAGTGGTTGATGGTGAGAGAAAGAACTGAGGCATACTGGGGACATCTACATTATGCACTGATGTGGGTGGCCCCAGTCAGCAAAACATTTCCAAGTGGTCCTGACACAGATGGCTTATAGTTTCATGACGTGATTCAATGGAGGGTGATATCCTTGAAGAAAATCATTTATCTGTAATTTCCATACCTGGACAGCCTTATTTACAAGCAGCACCTAACTGTGATAAGATCCCAGAGGGTGGACAGAAGCATAGTTACACAAAAAAAAAATTTCAATGCAATTTTACAGATGGAGCAACACACCAAAAATTATACACAAGCTAGAGGAACAACAATCAATAGGTCATCATAATCAAAAGAGAAAAGGGCAATTGTGACATTGCTGTGCAACACTTGGGGCAGGGGGCACTGTATGAGGTGCCATTAATTACAAGGAAGAAGAGAGAGAATGTGTTAATGTTAAGCACAGGGAGGTTGAGTGGCTTGCTCAAGGTCACACAACAAAAAGGCGGCATGGGTGGGATTTTAGCAGTTCTGCATTCTAACCACTAGACAACACAGCCTCCCCCAGGTTCTCAGCTCTGTGCAAGAACTACTTGGCAAAAATGGCTTCCCCGGTGTCATCTTCATGTTGGAGGGCAATGCACAGCCTCTGCCTCTGCTCCGTGTGGACCTATGTTGATACGAAGGCCATGGCTGCAGATACTGGTGCTTTCATGTCCAATTTAAGCCCAGCACGCTATCTCCTAGCTATCTCTGGAGGCATCTAACCAACCACAGAAAACCTTCCGCCTCTGTGGCTGTAATCTGTTCAGTCAACATACAGGACAAGCAACAGCTTGCTTGGTATTACCAAGCCAAGTTAGGAACCCAGCAAACTTCACATAATCAGCATGATTTCATAAACTTTTTGAAACTGAAAGGGCCAGATGAAGCAGACTAACATCTTCAGACAGCAACTGGTATGAAGATGGTAATTTGTCTTTATAAAGAAACTGATCCCACAATCAGCAGAATCCCTTTCAGTCTCACCGATTATTCATATGCATCTCCAGGCAGTGGAGGGCAGAGCACCCCTATCACATATGATTTCACACATTTATACTGCCCTACAGGCTTCTTCAGGAGACCCCTTGGACCCACTCCTACGGACTTGGCAGACAGATTTAAATATTAACTTGGAAGACTTAATCTGGGACAGACATTTTTGCCATTTATAGAAACCCACCAATTCTTTGGAAGGAATTTGCATGGAAGTTAACAGTACGATTCCTTAGAGCTCCTGCCATTCAGGTAAAATACCTCCCAGGCCGGGGAGCATCCTGCTGGAGGGGCTGTGGCAGTTCCCCAGCAACACACGGACATATTTTTGGGGACTGTCCTGCTTTGCAGCCGTTTTTGCATTCCCTGCAGGGGAAGGCTGGGAACCTCATGTCTACCTTGATCAACTTTACACCAGAGGTTTTTCCTTTTTCTTGTATGATGAGTCTCTCCAATCCCCATCAGACAGGAAGCTGCTCGATACTTCCTTCCTGGCGGCAAAGAAGGTCATCACGCAAAGACGGCTGTCCAACACCATTCCTACCATTTCTCAGTGGCAAGACATCATGATACAAATTTACAACACGGAAAAGTTGATGGCACTAACTAACCATTGTCTTGAAAATTTTGAAACATTTTGGAGGTATTGGGTTATTTATATTATGGCCCAAAGCTGAGATTTTGTGCCATAATGGAGAGGGATCAAGGAAGGAGACTGAATGGGAGAAAGGTGTGAGAGACTGAATCTTTCTGTTGTCGGAGGTGGGCCCTATTTTCCTCTGGCTGATAGGAGGAACACTTAATCAGCCATAACTTATTATAGTGGGGTGTCTTGGTGCCTGCCCCCCCTTTGGAGATACCGCCCCCATTCATATGTATAAAGTGAAGTGATAACCCAGGAAGATGCCTGCACCTCTCTATACAAGTTGTTTGTTAGTCTTAAGGCTGTACCTCATATATACAGTTTCATTTAATGACCAACAGTTCAACACAGTAGAAATTAAATATGGGAACAGTACTTTTCAAAATGCTATGATTAACTGATTTATCCTGCAACAGCCATGGTTCTGAATGTTGTTGTACTCATTATTCATGTTGTTTTTTTTTTCAAATAAAAATAAAGTGGAAAGAAAAAAGATGGTAATTTGTCAGATTTTCTGCAAAAGATATTTTACCAGACTAGTCCAGTGAAGAATACTTCTCCCTGCCACTGCCTGCCCTGGCAGAGGTGGGGATACAGTTTTGAGTGAGACCTTCCATTGGCCCCTAGTGTTATCGCAGCCTGTAGTCACCTGCCATCAACTTCAGAGTCCCGTGCCCCCAGCCCCAGTACTGCAACCCCAGACCCCACCTCCACTCAAAAACACAGAAACAGACTTTGACAGGAGACTGAAGGTTCCATCAGGTCTACGCTTACTATACTAACTCACCCCACCGATCTGCTGTACTGGTGGGTTGTCTTCCTTTGCCTTCTTGCCCCAGCCCCTCGCCTCTCAATCCTGTGTTGCCCCTCCCACCCCCGGAATGAGAGTCCCTATGCCATATCCCAACAGTATTTAAATGAGTTTAGGGTAGCTGCCCACATCAATTGCCCTGGCAGTCTGTTCCATGGTTCCACATACAGGACGGCCCTGAAAACAGAATTTGTCTAGTGTTTTAGCCAGTTTAAATATAAACTTCAAACTTCACCACAGTCTCCATCAAGTAAAACTTCCTCATGTCTCTCTTGAACTTACCCCCCCCAAACTTCCAATCATGCCCTCTGGAGACTGTGCCCTTATTTCATACATACAGGTCCTCACTATTCACTGTGTTTATATCCCTAAGAAACTTCCTGTATATGTTTCTGTCATGTCCCCCCCATCTTGTGCCTGGCATTCCATGAGTACATACTTAGGGCTGCCAGCCGATCCTCAATGGATCTGCTTTGCTGACCCTCGATCATCTTGGTGACTCTTCTGTGCACCTACTCTAGCCTGCCTATGTCCTTCCTCAAGTGAGGACTCAAGAAATGAGCACAGTACTCCAGGTGAGGCCTCAGCAGGGATCTGTACAGGGACAGAAACATCTCTCTTCTCCTACCAAAACTCTTGTGTGGAGGTCGCACAAGAAACCATACAAGGAGAGGCTCTGGGAGCTCAACATACACTCCCTGGAAGACAGGATAGCGAAAGGGGACATGATTGAGACCTATAAGTACCTCACGGGGGTAAGCAAGGTGCAGGAGAGGACTTTCTTTCACAGGAGGAGAAGCGCCAGAATATGGGGACATGCAGTGCAGTTTTTTGGGGGGAGAGGGAGTTTAAGAGGGATGTGAGGAAATACTTCTTCACAGAAAGGGTGATGGATGCCTGGAACAGCCTATCAGAAGAGATGGTAGAGGCGAAAACAGTGGGTAGCTCCAAGCATGCATGGCGTAGACACATGAGTATAATAAGCAGAGGTAAGGGAGGAGGGGGGACACCTGTGATCAAATAGAGTCCAGGGTGTAGCGACAGGCAGGGAAATAGGGCAGACTAGATGGGCCTACCAGTCCTTTTCTGCTGACACATTCTATATTTCCCTTCCTATACACCCCAGCATCCTCAGCGCCTTGCTACATGCTTTGTTGCAGTAACTCGTTTGAGGGAGTTACTGAATACGATCCCCAGATCCCTCTCCTCTGTTGTAGTGGCCAGTGTAACCTCTCCAACCCAGTATTGTGTGTATGGATTTGCCGCCCTCCCGATGCATTACCTTGCAGATCCTGAGGCTGAATCTCAAATACCAGATCTTAGACACTTCTCTAGTTTCTCAAAGTCTATCTGGAGCTTCAACCACCTTCTCATCATCTACCCTGCTGCATAGCTTTGTGTCATCAGCAAATAGACACACTTTGCTCCGGATACCTTCCCCCATGTCCCTTACAGACAAGGTCCCTGGAATGAAACCTGCAGCACCCCGGTTATGACGTCTCTGTCACCTGACTTGGTCCCATTCACTACTATCCTCTGTTACCTCCCCATAAGCCGATTTTCTACCCACCTGATGAAACACTGCGCCACTTCTGAGTCCTCCAACTTATTCAGCAGCCTCCTATGTGGTACCAAATTAATGGCCTTGTTGAAGGCGAAGTACAGCAAATCTACCTCCTCTCCTCTCTTCTGTGTATCCCCTTAGTGACCCAGTCAAAAAACAGTATTAGATTGGTTGGGCATGGCCTCCCTGACACAAACCAATGCTGTTTGCTGTCCTGCAGTTCGTGGTCTTATAAGTAAACCACTAAGCCTTCTTTGATAATTGTCTCCATCAGCTACTTACAATGGAGGTAAGGCTGACAGGCCTGTGGTTGCCTGGATCCTCCCTGCCCCAATGGAGTGGTACTAAGTTGGCGGATCTCAATCCACTAGCCCTACTTTTTACTTCAGTCAGTCATTAAATAGATGGGTTAAAGAGGTACTGCCAATTCCCTAAGTACCTGTGGGTGCAGACCACCCTGGCCTGGTGCCTTGTCTACCCTGAGGGCTTCCAGATGCTGTTTTACCTGGTCTAGCAATATCTCTACCCTGCACATTTCCTGAGCGCTAATGTGGCTGCCTAATACCGCTCTCAGTAAAGGTCCATTGTCCTGTACTGTGTAAAGTAACTGATAAATACACTGGCCTTCTGTTAGTCATCTTCAACTGCCCTTTCCTCTTCACCTAACCGGGCATCCCCCCCCGTGTTTCACTTTATTCCCCTGGATGTACCTAAAAAATCTTCTTCCCCACCATTTACTCCCTCTGCAATCTGCAGCTAGATTTCTGCCTTTGCCCTCCTGAACACCAGCCTTGCCTCTGAGTCTAGCTTCCTATTTCTGATAGTCTTTTTCTCTCTTGTTCCTCTTGTACTTAGTGAAAGCCCTTCTGTTCGCCCTCACAGCCTCCCTCGCTCCTTTTGAAAATCAGAGTGGTCTTTTGTGCTTGTTTCTTTTGGCAACATTCCTTACACAAGATTTATTTGCCTCCAGAAGTGCCCCTTTAATCTTACCCCACTGTCCTGCCATCTCCTTGATATGGTCTACACACCTACCAAGCTCTCTCTAATTAGTTTCCACATCTGTTCGAAATCCACACATTTGAGTTCCAAAACCACTGTCTTTGAAGGGGGACCACTGGTCCCCAATGCCAGTTCAAACCACACTGCTACCCCCCACCATTTGTGAATTGGTTGAGTACCAAGTTGAGTATGGTATCCTGCTGTGTGGAATCCCTGACCAGCTGCACCAGTAAGCCATTCTGTAACATGTCTAGCAGTGCCTGACTCCTCCTGCTCTGTCACAGGAATATCCCAGTCTATATCTGGTAGCAGGATTAGGTTGACAACAACACTAGATCCCCTTTTGCTGCTCCCCTTTTGATTTTATCCCCAACCGCTTGTCTTCTCCCACTTTCTGCCCTGGTGGACTGCAGACAAACCCTAACCCAATCCTCTTACTAAAGATTATGTCATCTGCACCCAGACAGATTCCAGCCCCCATAGTCCCCATCTTCATTTGCCTCGTTACCTCACTTAAAATACAGGGCTATCCCTATTCCTTTAACCTTGCCCCTGTCTCCCATAAGCAAGGTGTATCCAGGAACTTCCTGATCACTGTTCCCACTAGCTAGATCGGGGGAGCTCAGCAACATGCTGCAGTCTTGAGATATATATCTCCCCTTCTAAGTGGCACAGCCCAGAAAAGGATATCTTCCACTTTGGTCTGTTCCCTGGCCACTTTTCCTGTTCTGCTCTCACCCTAAAGATAATGGCAGACTTTAAAGAACTGGAACATGTCTCGGGCTGGGAGGGTAAAGGTATTTCTGAGTCAGTCAATAGCATACATGTGCCCCTGTCTAACGGCTGGTTATATCTTGTTAGCTTTAGGGCATTCCAGGTTCAGAAACCCATATCCTTCATCCCATTTGGAAAATCTGCGTCCCCTATAATAACAGTCAGTGGACCTATACTATTAGACATATTTATCTTACTATGAAGCTGCCTATAATTCTCAAGGTGTATGTTGTCTAGGGGTTGGTAATTTGTCCCTTAAAGACTGGAGTGACGTGTATAAAGGGCACCATGAACAGAGGTGGCAGGAAGAGTGGATCAGTTTTCTAAGGCATACCACACTGATTGTGCGTTTTGCCTGACCCACATGACAATATGTGTGGCCTGTGCTGCCAGAAAATAAGATTTACGTCTGGTGAAGCTAGTCCAGCCTTTGCCTTCAGGAGCACTAAGAAGGTATATTTAATGTGCACCCTTTTATCTGCACAGATATATCTTAGGACCAGCTGGTGTAATTTTTTTTCCAGAAGTCTTGTGGATAGAGATGGGCAGCATCTAAAACAGAAGGTGCTGCGAGACATTAATTTTTAGGATGTCTATACAGTCTCTCAGTATATGGGGAATAGCTGTCACTTGGCCACATCTTTCTGCAGGTCTGCATAAAGGCGTCTATAAAAGTTTAGAGGGGTTAAGTGGACTCCCAGCTATCTAAACCTATTGTAAGCACCCATTTAAAGGGGAAGGACTCCTTAAGTTCCTTATAACAGCTTCCAGAGATTCAGATGGCCTCAAATTTGGAGTAATACATACAGTACCTTGCCAGTTCTCCATATATCTGTAGAAGCTCCTGTATGACAGGGATAGAGGTGGACAGTTTGCTGATAAAAAAGAAGGAATCATTGGCTTATGGTAAAATGCTTTTGCTCCATGTGCCCAACTTAATATACCTGTGATTTTGGCACCGTCTCTCACCGAGGCTCAATATATAACACAAAAAGAAGCTGGGAGAGGGGGGCACCCTGTCAGGTGCCTCTGTACAATGGGAACCTGGATGAATTGACCCCATTAACCTTCACTATCACCTCCAGAGAAGCATACAGTGATGCCAAGATGTTCTTAAATCTGTCCCCAAACCCCACTGTGGCTAGCAGCTGTGTAAGGAAGGCCCAGTCCACTCTATCCAATGCCTTTTCTACATCCATCAATACTATCAGCTGTAGTTCCCTGGAGGCGGTCTGAAAGGACAAAATGTTCAAAACTGAGGATATTATTCTGCACATATCTGCCCCCAATGAAATCTGTGTGATCAGGGTGAACTCACCTCCCAACACTCAGCTGCAGCCTCCTTGCTAAGACTGAAGTAAAGATCTTCATGTCTGATGGAAGCAATGAAATGGCATGGTAAGCACTGCAATCTTTCAAGTCATTCCCTGCCTTGGGAGGACAGTAATCTGAGCTCTGTTCCAGGAGAGTGGCGCCCCCTCCCCTCATAATATCCCTCCAAAGAACCCTGTAAGTTCTAGGGCTAACTCCTCTTGGAAGGTCTTATAAAAATTCCCCAAAAAGTTGCCCACCCCCGGTACTTTACCATTTCTTAAAAGTTACTATGGTCCACAAGATTTTGTCTTTCCCAGTAGGAGCATCCAGTTGGTTGTGTGCACTGTACTGTTGCCCAATATTTAGATGTGTTAACGCTGGTGCACTACTTCTGAACATATCAGTGGCAGATGGTTAAATATGGGTCCCACTGTACATTCAATAGGAGGCAGTATGGCGCAGTGGGTTAAGGCTCTGAGCTGCAGATCTGGAGACCTGGGTTTGAATCCCGCAGCCACCTATGTGCATACTGTGTGATCCTAAGCAAGTCACTTAACTTCCTTGTGCACCCAGGTCACATCTGGAAACAAGCTTCGGCTTAGTGTACCTCTCCTTGTTAAACAATGTTCCCATTCCCTCCCCCTCCCCCAATACATTCAACAGTAGTTTGTATCTGTGATAGTTGCACACAGTAACATATTTTATGTAGGCTAGTAATGTATGCTTAGTTTACATAAATAACTGAGTGCTAGCTAATTCTCTCCCACTTAATGGATGTCGTTTTCTACACTGTGATAATTGATTTATTAAGGTGGATGTATTGCACACACATTTTGTACTACAGTATTTAAACAGACTCTATTAGACTCAGCAGTGACCTGCAGGTGAAGACCCTGTGAAGACGTCAAAGTGCTGGGGTGTTGGTCCAAGTTTCCGATGTTTTTTTTGCTTTTACAAACTGTGGTGACTAGAGAAAATAATGAAATGAGAGCATTTTTTCAGCTTTGCTTTTTTGTCCTTTTTCTGTGCAAGTACACAGATTCCTTTCTGCAGAAGGCCTTTATGCAGGGAGCTACTGATACTGCATGGTGACCCACAGCAACAATGGTGCTCAGCAACGCCTGCCCCCCCCCCCCGAGGGCAGCATGTGATACCTCCACATTGTGCTTCAGATCCAGCTGGCCCAGGTAGGGGAGTTGCAATATAGGACAGATCCAGGGTCCCCCACTTAGTGATGCAGTACTTCACCTGCTAGCACCACCAGGCCTGGCTTAAGCTTCATATTTAAACTTGCCTGTTAACCATCTATTTTATATATTTAGACTTGCATGTCGTGATTCTTGATTGTATATTCAGACTTGCCTAGAAGTCACCATTCTATATTGTGTATTATATCCTCTGACGTCTTGTTTGTAATAACTGGTTCTTTATTTATGATGCTGTACTATTTTATTTTGGTGTATTCCCCTTCTTTTCTATAATCCCCCTCCTGGGGGGGGGGTGTGTACAAGAAAATGAGCCTTCCTGCAATGTGCCTTTCCTTGTCAATAATTTCTAAATAAAATAAATAGAAAAATAGTTCAATAACATGTGTGTTATATATATATATATATATATATATATATATAAAATTATAGGGCCAGTCTGCAGGCACAGTGGTAGCAGTACCACTCACAATGCTAATGACCTGGGTTCAAAAGCGAGGCCTGAGTCTTCAGAGAGCCGGACCGGGGGTTAAGTGAACAATCCCAGGGATGCTCTCCACCTTGAAGAGGAAGGATTGATGTCCTCTGCTCTGCTACTACCATCTGTGTGACCATGGGTGGCAGTGCAAGCGAAACTGCAGATCTTGGTCAAACGCCAGTGCTGTGACACGTATGTGTGCTCACGTGGTTTAGGGGATCTCTCATCGTCCCACTAGAAAAATAGGAAAAAAATACCACTAGGCACTGCAAAAGGACATCCACCCCTCACTGCAGGCCCCCCCACTGTCAAGTGAGGCAGTCCTCTCCACCAGAACACTGACCGAGTCTCCATCAGGGGCAAGGGCCCCCTCCCAACAGCCCGCTGGGGGGGGGGGGGACTAAGCCATGATGTCTACTGGAGATGAAGGTAAGTCCCGGGGAAGGCAGATAAGGGGGCTGTGTGTGTGTGTGTGGGCAGGACTGAGGGGGGCCGACTGGTATGAGGGGAGAATAAGGTACAGTAAATAAAATAAATAATGGAACCCAGTTACACATTCAAGCAGCTCAGCTGAACCAGTCAATAATGCAAGGACTCTGAAGTGTAAGCTGCTAAAAATACAGCTTAAAAGAACTCTCACTCTGTGGGGGGGATGTTTAATATTTTCTGACATCTGTTTCATTCATTTAGAGACACACAAAAAAAAAAAAAAAAGGAGAGAGACAAAAATCTAACTGTGCACAATGACGTGTCAGGGGAGAAAAGTGGAAGTCGATATGGCTACAATTAGAACTTGCTCACGCCCCCTCATTCTGCTACCACAGCCCACGCATCTCACTGTGTGGGTGCAGTTCTAAATTTAACATCTCTTGTGAAATATTTAACTTGAGCCCTGACACAGAAAAGCCCAGGATGTGGTAAGACAGAAGGAAGTGAGCAAGATGCAATCTATACTTCTGACATCAGCAGTGAGAAGAGGCAAGAAAAAAAAAATAAAGCCCTCGAATGCCGTGGTTGATCCCAAACTCGCTTCAGTTGTGCTACTACAGCAGAAGAAATAGCTTCCTATTAAACAATACCTCAGGCTACAAAAAAATAGAACAGTTCCATCAAATGTCTGACTGTGACTTTTTCTCTTAAACAGTTTCTGAGTTCCAGTATCCAGTCTCAACACTCACCCAGCTCAGAATATGCTATCACTTGTCCATCATGCTTTGCTACACACCATCTAATTATTCCAAACTTTGTCCCATCTCCCACAGCAACAAAAAAGTGTCATCATAAGCCACCCTTCAAATCACAGAACATGCAAAAATGTGGTTTTATCTGGCAGCTTGCGCACAAAATTGATCTCTAATCTCTAAAAGAAAATTAATTTGGCACTGATGGTGCAGCAACATTATGCTGACAAACGGGGCAGCCTTTTGGGGCTCACTTTCCCTCAAAGGGTCAATGGAAACTGCATTGCAACATTTCACTGAGGGGGCACTAGACAGCAGAGCACAAGATCAGACATGCATCAGAACAGCTCTGTCAGAGCAACTGGAGTTTGATTATAAATTACAAAGATACACAGACACTGTCGGCAGATAAAGGCCTATCGCCCACCCAGTCTGCCCATTTGAGCTTGTAAGTTCCCTTCACGTTTTTCTAAATGTCTGTTGCCCCTTTCCCATGACCTCCAGAATTCTCTTATGTCTATCTCACGCATTCTTAAATCCCATGATTGTTTCAGTCCCCACCACTTCCACTGGCAAGGTGTTCCACTTCTCCACCACCCTTTCTGTGAAGAAATTCTTCTTCACGTTTCCTCTGAATCACCCTCCCTCCAACTTTATCCTGTGCCCTCTAGCCCTGAAACATCTTTTTTGCTGGAAAATAGTGTATTCCTGCACCCTGTTCCTCCCCGTAAGGTACTTGTATGTCTCTATCATATCTCCTCTCTCCCTCCTCTCCTACAGGGAGTACATATTCAGGTCCTTCAGCCTGCCCTCATAGGACTTGTGATACGATCCCTGTCCCATCTTTGTTGCCCTCCTCTGAAACTTCTCTACCCTGTCTATGTCCTTACGTAGGTAAGGCCTCCAGAACTGTACACTGTACTCCAGGTGGGATCTCAAGAGTGTCTTGTATAGTGTAATTATGACCTCCCTTTTCTTGCTGGTGATGCCCCTGCCTATGCATCCCAGCATCATATTTGCTTTACCTTCTGCCTTGTCGCACTGTTTACCTACCTTGAGGTCATCAGAGATGATAACCCCAAGGTCCCTTTCCTGCTTGGTGCATGCTATATCCTCACCCCCGACTGATATATTGTTCCAGGGTTTTTGTGCCCCATATGTATTATCTTGCACTTCTTTGCATTGAATGTCAACTACCAAATAGGGTTGGCACCTTTTCAGAAGCCCAAAGTGGGACATTTCTTCATGAAACTGGATTTTTCGCAGGACAATATGTCATCTCGACTAATGCAACAGACATGTTTTCTCTAAATAATCAGAATTAAGACTAAGTGTTGTAGTTTTTTAGCTGTTTCTTGTGTTTTTTATTATTTTAAGGTATTTTAGTTACATAGAAACATAGAATTTGACGGCAAATAAGGACCGCTTGGCCCACCCAGTCTGCCCATTTCCCTACCTAATGGATAAGCTGCAGATCCTAGTTAACCAGCAGCCTACTTCTTTCTACCCCCACCCCCTAGAATTGCCTTATGGCTGTCCCATGCATGCTTGAATTCAACCACTGTTTTTGACTCCACAACCTCCTCCGGAAGGCCGTTCCATGCATCCACAACCCTCTCTGTGAAAAAATACTTCATACATTACCTCTGAGCACCCTCATCTTCAAATTGTGCCCTTATTCTTGCACCTCTTTTTTGAAAGATGCTACCCTCTTGGACTTTGTTGATTCCTTGAGGTACTTGAAAGTTTCTATCATGTCCCCCTATCCCTCCTTTCCTTGAGACTATACATATTAAGCTCCTTTAGTCTCTCTTCATATGTCTTCTGGTGCAGACCTTGCACCGTTTTAGTTGCCCTCCTCTGGACAGCTTCCATCTTGTCTATGTCCTTGTGGAGTGGGTCTCCAGAACTGCACACAGTACTCAGATGGGGTCTCACCAGCTGTCTGTACAGAGGGATAACAACTTCCTGTTTTCTACTGGTGATGCCTCTCCCTATGCATCCCAGTATCCCCCCAGCCCTCCTTACTGCCCTTTCACATTGCTTGCCCACCTTTAAGTCATCTGATAGGACTACTCCAGGTCCCTTTCCATTTTTGTTGTTGTTAATATCTCACCCTCCATTGTGTACTCTTCCCCTGGGTTTTTGTTTCCCAGGTGCATTACCTTGCACTTCTTAGCACTGAATCTAAGCTGCCATACATTTGACCATTCCTCTAACCTTGCCAAGTCCCTTCTCATCCTTTCCACCCCACCTTGTGCATCAACTCTGTTGCAGATCTTTGTGTCATCTGCAAAGAGACATACTTTTCCTTCAGTCCTCTGCAATGTAACACAAAGACAGTGAAGAGGACCCGGTCTAATACTGAACCCTGTGGCACCCCACTAGTAACCCTTTTTTCAGAGTGGGCTCCATTTACTATTACCCTCTGTGTCCTATTCTCCAGCCAATTCTTTACCCAGGCTATCATCTTGGGACCCACTCCCAGGCTGGCTAACTTGTATATTAATCTTTTGTGTGGGACTGGGTCAAATGCCTTGCTAAAGTCTAGGTAGGCCATGTCCACAGCCCCTCCCTGATCTACTACTTTGGTCACCCAGTCAAAGAAATCTATTAGATTAGTCTGGCATGACCTTCCTGCTGTGAATCCATGCTGTCTTGGGTCCTGTGCCCCTCTGGCCTCTAGGTACTCGACAATTCTTTCCTTCAGAAGCAATTCCATCATTTTCCCTATCACTGAGGTTAAACTAACAGGTCTATAGTTTCCTGCTTCTGCCCTGCTCCCACTTTTGTGAAGGGGAATCACATCTGCCCTCCTCCAGTCCTCAGGTACCACTCCATCCTCCCATGATTTGTTAAAGAGGATAGTCAGTGGTGTCACTAGTTCTACCCTTAGTTCTTTTAGAATTCTGAGATGAATCCCATCAGGCCCCATTGCTTTGTCCACCTTCAGTTTTAAGAGTTCTTTCAGAACCCTTTCTTCTGTAAATGGGCTGGTATCAACTTCTGTATCCAGAGTGTTTCTATTGTTTGTTTTAGGTACCGCCTCCTCTTCGTTTGTAAATACTGAGCAAAAATATTTGTTTAGTATCTCTGCCTTTTCACAGTCACCCTCTGCCACCCACCCTGCCCTTTATTAAGCCTCACTATCCCTCCCTTAATCATCCTTCACTCCCTGATGTACCTAAAAAAGGTTTTATCCCCCTTCTTAACTGAGTTGGCTATCTTTTCCTCAGTTCAGGCCTTTGCTGTTCTGAGCACCTTCCCAGCTTCCTTTTGCTTTAACTGATACAATTCTCTGTCCTGCTCCTTCTGTGATTCCTTGTACTTTCTGAATGCTTTCTTTTTCTCTTGAACCTTCCCTGCCACCTCCTTTGAGAACCATAGTGGTTTCTTACATCGTTTTGTTTTATTTGCTTCACACAAAGGCTTGTTACCTCTGTGATGGCAGTTTTTATTATTCCCCATTGTTCTTCCACCCCTCCTTCCTGCCCATCTGCTAGTGCATTCCTTAGGCACTCACCCATTTTAGCAAAGTCAGCCCTCCTGAAGTCAGTACTTTTTGCCTTTGTAGTAAGCTTGATTCTATTGCTGTGTTTATTGAGAACCATACTGTTCGATGGTGCTAGTTCCCAGATGGCTACCCACTTCTACATCTGATCCTCTCTCCAACTCCATTTGAGAGGACCAGGTCTAAGACTGCTCCCTCTCGAGTGGGTTCCAATACTAGTTGTCTACGATGCCCCTGTAGGGCATCTAGAATTACCCTACTCTTAGAAGTGGCTGCTGCAACTGCACTCCAGTTAACATCTGCATATTCAGATCACCCATCAGCAATATCTCCTTTCTGCCATTCTAAGTATCTTTCTATCATTTCCTTGTCCATTTCCTCCCCCTGAGAGGGGGGTCTGTATACAACCCCTGTGCAGATTGTGGTGCCATTGCCTGCCTCCAAATTGACCCACAGTGCTTCTTCTCCTCCTCCCTGTTTACCCTTTTGTTCTGTTGCTTTGATTCCTTCTCTTACGTAGAGAGCTACTCCTCCTCCTCCTCTTTTACCCTCCCTGTCCCTAACCTTCCACTTCCTCAGTAAAGTCTGAGCAGAAATATCTGTTCAGAATGTCAGCTTCTGTTGTTATCCTACACGCCTGTCCTGTCCAGTATTTGGTTACTAGAATGCTTGGACAGGCCAAATCACCTGAATGCTAGCATACCTTCTGGCATGATGGGGCCTGAAAGCAGTGACAGGCAGCAGGACGTCAAAACCAACAATAGGTGCAACAAGCACAGCAGGCCCAGAAATTGTAGGTGGGAGATGGCAGCGTGAGCGACCCGAGTGGTACACTTGACTGGTCCACACTGGGATACAGTCCTAAATGCAATCCAAGAAATGGACAAAAACATTTGAAAAAAAAAAATACTAGAGAAGATGGGCACGTACAGGCCTCCAGATAAGATTTTTGGGGATGAGTACTGTACTCCTCATTTTGAAAGCGAGGTGAGTAAAACCAAATTCAGATGAGTACAAATGTCTGGACAGAGTGGAGTGAGGAGTAAATTTTTAAAAACACTATAGTTTTTTTCTAGATAAGAATTAATCAGGTGCCAACAATGCTGCAGATAATGTTGGCCGATAGGAGTAATTTACTCATTAGTTTTAAAATATAGTGAGTAAAATGAAACTAAGATGCATACAAGTGCTGTAAATCTGGGGGAAAAAATGCTCCTTTTGAATTACCAGTTATGTTATGAAGTACTATTTTTTGGAGTGTGGGGTATTTACAGATGTTGGTTGCGTACTGGTACTCATTAAAAAAAATTTGTTAAGTATTTCCTAAAATGAGATGAGTAAAACAGGTTGGTACTCCCCTTATCTGGAGCCCTGGGCAAGCAGGATAGTAAAATTGAGGGACCTGTGTTTGTGGCGAAGGAGGTGGATGAGCGGTTATTCCGAATCCAGACCGCAGTGTTTGCGCCAGCTGAGAACTTGCACATCCGGAGCAGGCTAGAGACACCAAAAACTCAGCCCGGCTGATGAATCTCCTAGTAGTTAGGCTTCTTGAACATGCTGAGGGGGAGTATCTGGGGTCCTACATCAGGGCATGGCTGCAAGAATCCCGGAAATCATCAACTACAACCTGAGGACATTTGCAGGGCACACTGCATACATTTTTGCAAAGCACAACTGAATGCAGATGTAGCTCACGATATCTTGGTCCTCACTAAGGGTCCTGAAATACAATATTTCATGCTACAGTGGGCCAGAGCTAAATTCCCAGTGCAAATGGACAATAATGAGGTTAAAACCTACACAGATTGGTCTTATGCTACTTGAAGCAGCAGAAAACTTTTCAATTTTCTGAGACGACAGCTTCGGAGCCTGAGGATAGCACATTCACTGTTAGGCCCTGCCCACCTCTGTATAAGGGAAAGAGGAAATTGTTTAACCAGGAGAGGCACACTAAACTTGAGCTTTGTTTCCAGATTAGAGCCTGGGAGCCTGAGGAAGTTAAGCCAACTTGCTCCAGGGTCACACAATATGAAACTGGGGGCTGTGGGATTCAAACCCAGGTCTCCAGGTTTGCAGCTCAGAGCCCTAAACCACAGTGCTATTCTGCCTCCTGACATACAGAGAGGCAAGACATTTTAATATTCAGACCTGACAGAGGAGAAGAAGGTGGTCGGCAAGCTAGTGGCAGAATTTAACAGCTGTCCTGGTCAGGATCTGGAGGAGAGCTCGTCCAAAGAAACGGAATAAAGCAGTTTGGACTTTTGCATGACAGATACTGATAATTACTCGGTCATTTTTTTATTCATAACAGACTCTGCAATACATTAAGTGGGAACAAGAGGAGGGTGTTCAAAGATAACTCATACTGTTTATTACAAATCCTCTATCTGCCAAATGCCTCTAATCTGCCCAAGCTGACTGGTTAGTGAGCATGTTTAGCTTAGTTCTTAAAAAGGTATTACCGTAGTTAGACTGAGGGGAGTGGGTAAAATGCAAAAATAACACTGACCGAAAAGTGACTCTTCAACAAGACAGTGGTTTGGTATGCTTAGTGCTGTACAGCAGTGTTTCAGTTGACTTTACTGTATCTCTCCTCCAACATGGTTTGGGATCTGTTTATTAGAAAACTACACCTAGTCTTACGTGAGTTCATTTTTTTTTTAAATGAAGTAACTATGCAATATTATTAGCAATGATTTAGAAGTTTTGCATTATAGTAATAAATTAATATTGTACATTAGCAGTACTGATGTACAGTATTGTACATTAGTAGTATTAATCACATGCTCTGGCATATCTGTTCTGGTGCCCAAATTATACCTGTTTATTGCAAATTCCAGTCTTTATGGGTATAGTGACTTTAGAAGTCCCATTTTGATGTTTGCCTGTGTACGTTTTCTGTGCATTTTACCCACAGGTCATGGCTCGGTCGGTTATCCTGGACTTTTGATGGAGAGAACTGACTCACGGAGTTCCGGATGTACTCCATATGTGGTACCATACTGTATGTATGGACTCTAAAATACCTACCTAGAAAATTATCTGTTTTTACTCACACTGTGTAATTAAGCAACAGTATCGGATGCCATCAAATGTAAAGTTGCGATTGCTTCATTACAAAATAAACAAACACAAAGTTAAAAAAAAAATGTCATGTACAGACAGAATGTAGGCCAGCAGATGGTTTGGAGGGATGGTGTGGTGGTGGTGGATCTGTTTAGACTCACTCTCAACATAAAAACAAATTCCCCCGAAACACACTGCTCAACATCTGGTAATTAGAACACTGGCCTGGGAACGGGAGAAATACAGGTTCAAACCCTGCTACAGCCAAATACTCACTATGTGGCCTTGGGCAAGACACTTAACGTCACAGTTCTCCAGCTCAGCCAGCTGTGGAAATTAGCAGAAACAGGGAGCCACTGGAAATGAGATGTTGCATCCCAGTTGGGCCATCCTGCTTCAATCGCAAATTGCTGTTCTGGCTCACCATCTACGTCACTGCTTGAAGGTAGGCAACCAATTATTCTGCATACCTGCTGATGACCCGGCAGCAGCACTTCATGCGGCCATGCTAGTGACTCAAGGGTTGGGGTGACAGAGCTCCCTGCCAAGAGGGCTGGCGCCAGGCTTCTGCACCACAGCCAACCATGCTGCGGCAGGGAGCCTACCCCTCCATAGAAGAGTCCCTGCATGCATGTGAGGCCTGAGGGGCACCACTCAGGAAGCAAGGATGGCTAAGGGGCAACTGAAGCAAAATGCCAAGAGGAACAATGAAGCCACCAGGATAGCGTCCCCCTTGTACGTTTGGACCCTGCGCTGCCACTGGGTCCCCAAGTCTCATGGCGTCTTGTTCACCACCCTCCTCAAAGGATCGGGGAGAAGGAGCGAACATAAGGGAAGTCGGTGAAGTGACTAGAACTAGGGGTAAAAACACCTCAAAGGCATAGTGACATTACATCCTGCCCACCAGTGCCTCAGTAGTGTCTTTAAGGAGGACCCTCTACATTTGTGCTGGATTTGGGGGGGGGGGGGCAAGGCTCACTGTGGTAGTGAAGCCGCTGGTGTGCATCAACAAGGCAGGAATCAGGAGTGTCTACAGAGGACATTTGCACAAGTCAAGGCAGTGGTTCAGATAAAGGACCTAGGTGGTAGGGTTGTCACAACTCGATAAAATTCTGGGTTCTGGTTCTGGTCTAGAACTTTGCAAATAGTTCTAGAGTTTTAATCTTCTTTAGAACTCAAACTCATTTATGTATAGCACTGGAGAGAAAGAACAGATAAAGATATGGAGGGGAAAACTATTTAAAGGGGCACTGTCAGCTTTACCCCTCCGTTTTTGTTAGTCTCTGCGTAGTGTGCCTTTTGGCACACACCTAATTAATTAGCCCTGCAGAATAACCCCATGGATGTAGAAATTCAACACAAATACCTGATTTATAAATATTTAGTGAAGTTCATCTTTCCTTCAGGCTGTGCATAACTCCATTGACACCGGAAGCAAAACCCCATTGAGGACGTGCGCCAGGACCGAGCGCGGTCACAAAGTGGCATTTCATGTCAAACCTGCTTGAATAACATGCTGCCCATATAAACATCTACATGCGGACTTCTCTGGTAATTTAAAATTAAAACCAAGCCCTGTGTGGCTACTTAATTTACCTTTTAAAACTGGTGTCCCATAATTCTCGTGTGGAATAAGATGTGTGGAGATCCCAGCGCATGCATAAGGCATGCTCTAGCGTATGTATGGGATTTTGGCATCGGTTTTAAAAAGTTAATTGCGAGCCACACAGGGCTTGGTTTTAATTTTAAATTACCAGGAGCAGTTCACGATGTAGAAGTTTATATGGGCAGCATGTTCTTAAAGCAGGCTTGGCAAAAAATGCCACTTTGTGACCGTGCTCGATCCTGGCGTGCGTCCTCAATGGGATTATGCTTCCGCCGTCGGTGGAGTTATGGACGGCCCGAGGGAAAGATGAACTTCGCTAAATATTTATATATTAGGTATTTTTGCTGAATTTCTACATCCATGGGGTTATTCTGCAGTGCTAATTACCTGCACAGAGATTAACAAAAACAGAAGGGTAAAGCTGACAGTGCCCCTTTAAGTGAAAGTCTTGCACTCTTAGCACAGCAGTAACTGCCCCACTGCACATGCAGAAAAAAGAAACACATTGTGCCTTTCAAAATGCAAATGTTAAGTGTCACAGTTCCATGCATCTGGCACATCTGCATTTGAGCAGCACATTCTCCTGTTCTCGCTCTCTAAAACATTTTAGGTTGTATTTGCAAATAACTAGTTGGTTTTCCAGGCTGGCATCTCTCGTTTTTGAAATGTCTGAACAAAAAAAGGCATCTTACTTAGTATTTAGAATCCTTAATACTTAGAACCCATGGGTGTTCTAGTTCTAAACTAGAACTTAAACCCCAGGGTTCTAAAAGGGTTCTAATCTTTTCAGAACTAGTAATGATAACCCTACTAGGTACTGTAGCCTCTTGGGTGGGGAGAGTGCGGGGGAGAATGCACGACTCAGAAGCAATTCAGCACAGTTTTAGTTTGTATAGTGTCTTTCATACAAACTGTATCTCGAAATGCTTTACAGAGAAAATAAAATGAAAAGTAAACTACAGAATTATACAAAAGTATGAATTTAGACAACATCTTATTGGGTTATGTAAAAGCTCTGGCCAGGAAAGCAGGCAGAGCCACAGCTTGTTTCTAGGTGTGACCTGGGAAGAGGGTGGGGGTTACACAGGGATGCGGAGAGTATAATTACAATATGAACTTTTGTGGGTATATAAAATAACAGCTTACAGAACAAAGAAATTACTAAAATTGTTAATTACATCAGACCATGTGTTGACCGATTTAAAACATACAAATACCTCCAAGGGGTAAACAATGTGTAGAGCAGGCAATAGTTCAAACTGTGTGGGACCACAAACACCAGGAGTAACTCCATAGTGCTCGTAGAGAAGCACATTTTAGAGGGATAACAGAAAGTCTTTTTCATGGGAAGGGTGGTGGTAGGGTGAAACAGGCCATGAAAAGAGGTGGTCTGACCAAAAACAGTGGAGGGATTCGAATGTGCAGGGAACATACATGGGCTTGGTAAATATGGTATGGAAAGGTGAAGAGGGGAAGGAAGCAGGAAGAGTTGCTACAGCTCTTGCATTCCACATTAGATAGGTATGACTAGACACACACGATGGGCCAAATGGGATGAGGTAGTAAATTCTAGGTTTCTATGACTACGCCGACAGAATACAGAACATCCGGAGGTGAAAAGTTGAAGGAGCCAATAACATATGTTTAGAGTGGGGAATGTGAAACACTAGTGGGCAAGATAATAGAGCACAGAGGAAAGCACAGGAAAGTTAAGCTTTATGGGATTTTGCGGAGTGAAAGAGCCCACAGAGATTAGGGACTACGTCCAGAAAGTAAACATGCAGAGCTGGAGTTTCAGAGATAAAAGGGGGGATTAAGGAGGGAGAGGAGGAGGAGGTTACACCAAAGGTGAGGGAGTCTGTAGGAAGAGGCAGCTAGCCCAGCTGATGTCTGGAAACATAGAAGGAAGGAGCGGGTGATTGGGCGTGACTGAGTTTTTGAAGGAAAAGGTGTAATGAGGGAGGTTAAGTAGCAGGGAAGGGAACCAAGCCAGAATTCCGAGATAAGGGTGAGAGGCGCTTTTTCTCAGGTGAAGGGAAAGAAATATAGAAACACAGAAATTGTCGGCAGATAAGGACCTACAGGCCCATTGAGTGTACCCAACTGTTATATCTACATGTTAACCAAGGACCCTAGGTGTTCCGGGTAATTTCCCCCTGCCCCATCTCCAAAATTCCCATGTACTCATCCCAACAGGCTTGAATCCCGTCACCATTTTGGCCCCCACCACCTCCTCAGGGAGTGCATTCCAGCCATCAACCACTCTTTCTGTGAAGTAGTGTTTCCTAATGTTTCCCTTGAATCGTCACCCTTCTAGCTTCATGTCATGACCCTTTGTTTTTGAGAATCTCTTTCTGGAAAATACTACTTTCTGGAACACTGTTAATACCCTTTTGATACGTGAAGGTCTCTATCATGTCCCCCCAATCCCTCCTCTGCTCCAGGGTATAAATGTTGAGGCCTGTTAGCCTCTCCCCTTATGTCAATTGGCCGAGTCCTCTCACCATTTTTCCTTGCCATCCTCTGGACCCTCTCTACCCTATCCATGTCTCACCTGAGGTATGGTTACCAGAATGGGACACCATATTCATGGTGTGTCCTCACTAGCTGCTTGTACAAGGGCATCACCACCTCCCTCCTCCTGCTTGTGATACCCCTGCCTATGCATCCCAGCATTCTACTGGCCCTCGCCACTGCTCTCTCACATTGCTTTGCCACCTTGAGATCGTTAGATATGATTATACCAAGGTCCCAGTAGCCGAACACCCATCCTGTACTCTGCTCCCAGATTTCTGCTCCCTAAGTGCATAACTGTGCACTTTTTCATATTAAAGCCCAACTGCCACACTTTCGACCACTCCTCTAATTTGTGCAAATCTCTACACATTGTTTTCTACCCCATCCGAAGGTCTACTCTGTTGCAGAGCTTTGTATAGTCTGCGAATAGACAAACCTTCCCCTCAAGCCCTTCTGCAATGTCTCCTATAAAAACGTTGAACAGGATCAGTCCCAGTACTGACCCCTGGGGTACCCTACTAGTCACCCTTCCCTCCCCTGATGGAACTCCATTAATGACCACCCTCTACCTTCTTCCCTCCAACCAAATTTTCAACCATCTCACCACATTTGGTCCCACCCCCAGGGCTCTCAGTTTGTGCAGAAGCCTTCTGTGTGGCAGTGTGACAATGCTTTACTGAAGTCTAGGTAAACTACGTTCACTGCCCTGCCCTGATCTATCACTCTGGTCACTCAGTCAAAGAATTCAATTATTCGATTATAAAAATTATAAAGACAGTTTACTGTATGGCCATTTTGTTCCACAGAGCTTTTTCTCCCCAGTCATGTACGTTTGAATATACCCTGTTCCCAGAGATATACCCTGCTCTGGCTAGTTAATCCCTACCTCCCAGAGAGCCTCTACTGTTCTCCCTCCATAGCATGGACTCCAGGGAGACGGCCATCTTCCCTCGAGGTAGTCCACTGTATGGACTCTGATCCAGTATTACTTGGCACTAGGACCCAGGCAAGGCCATTGGAACCCAAGCCGTCATACACACAAAAGAACAGTTATGTAAGAACTTGCCCTAACAGTAGATCTTCGAGGGGATCTCAGTCATCAGGTCACACCATAGGAATTTCCCCATCGGTGAAGCAGGATCCACACGGAAGATCTTCAGCAGTACAACTGGAGCCACCCACGCCGACGTCATGTGTCAACATCACCAATCCTATAAAGGCTTGAGCGGCCCCGTTCCCTACTCAGTTCTTTCCCTCAAAGACAAAGGGAGCATAGCTCTAGCCATGGGGAGTCGAGGAGTGAGAGGTGCCCGTGCCAATAAGAAAGGCCGGATACCCCAGACAGCCAGTTTTAGTAAAGAGCCTCCTAAAAAGGGGGATGGTGGGAGGGAAGACATAACTGATGACCAAGATCACCTCAAGGATCTACTTTTATGGTAAGTTCTTACGTACCTGTTCTTTCTTCTTTGGGGGTATCTCAGTCATCAGGTCACACCACAGGAACAAGTCCCAAGCAGTTACAGGTGCAAACAAACAGTCTAGGAAGAAGGCCCATCTTAAGCTTAAGACAGGAGGCCCTGCAGCACAGCACTGCCAAAACATGCACGGACTCTAGAGGCAATGTTCAGACTGTAATGCTCGGTAAAAGTGTGGATGGTATTCCAGGTGGCAGCCGCACAAATGTCAGTGGCTGAGACCCCTCGGAAACAAGCCACAGAGGTAACCATGCCTCTTGAGGAATGAGCTTTAACCATTCCAGGCAATTCTTTGCCATACATGTAGCAAAACACAATGCAGTTAGCAAACCATTTGGACAAATATTGTTTGGAAACCTGAATCCTTTCTCTACCTGGGGTGAAAGAAACAAACAGCTGCTTCAACTTCCTACAATACTTAGTTCAAAGTTCTGCGCACGTCTAACGTATGGAGCAGTGCTTCCCCTGGATTGGCACGCTCTGGAAAACAAATAGGAAGGTGGACAGATTGGTTCAGTGTAAACTCAGATACCACCTTAGGAAGAAACTTAGGATTCATGTGCAAAGACTTTGTGAAAAGTCAAATAAGGCTCCTCACACCAGAGGGCCTGAAGCTCTGAAATTCTTCGAACAGAAGTAACAGAAACTAAAAATAATGCTTTCCAGGAAAGAAAGCGTAGTTCGCAAGTTGCGGCTGGTTCAAAAGGAGACAAGGTCAACTTCTCCAAAACAAAATTCAAATCCCAAGCCAGCAGGAGTGTAGCCAGAAGTCAGACAGAGAGATCAGGTAGTTCAGGGTCTGGTTCACCAGACAGGTGAAAGTGTTCAGATTATGCTTGGCAGCCCATACGGCAAACCGCTTCCACTGCATGGTATAAGCAGCTCGGGTGGAAGGCTTTCGTGTGGCCACTAGAACATCCACCACTCTACTGGAAACCCCAAATCTGGCAATGGCTACATCCTCAGGAGCCAGACGTGCAGATGGAGGGACCTGAGGTTGGGATGGACCAAGGTCCCCCTGATCCTGGCTTAGTAGATTCCTGCAGAGGGGGAGAGGGACTGGGTGACCCCCTCCATCTGCAGCTTGATGAGTACCCTCTGAATTACAGGAAATGGGGGAAGGCATAAAGAAACCTCCTGCTCTAGGACAGGGACAACACGTCTTGCCAGAAAACTCCAGGCCCTAGATCTAGAGAGTAGAAACTGGGAAGTTCTGCATTGAGTGGGGATGCAAAAAGGTCCAACTCTGGAAGATCCCATCTGTCGAATAGATCTTCTGTGACAGATGAGAAAGATTTCCACTCGTGCACGCTGGACTGACTCCAGCTGAGGCTGTCCGCCAGAGTGCTTAGTACTCCTGGGACATGGATCGCCGAGAGTATCAGTCCAATGCTCAATACCACACTCTCATGGCCTCCCTGCATAGGGGATACAAATCTGTTCCCCCATGTTCACTGATGTAGTACACTACACTGAGGTAGTCTGATTGAATCAGCAACTGGCCCAGAAGGTGGTGGCTCTGAAAAGCTTGCATGGTATACAGAACCACCCGCATCTCCAGGACATTGATATGCAGGGAGGTTTTGATCTGGGACCAAGAACCCTGAGTTTGAAAGGGACCCAGATGAGCCTCCCAGCCGAAACCAGAGGCATCCATGGTAAGGACCTGCTGGGGGGAGGAGATCTGGAAGGGGACCCATTGCAGCAGGTTCAGGGGATCCATTTGCCACTGGAGCACTTTGCAGACTGGGGAAGAGACCAGCACTAGCTGATCTAAATCATCCATTTGCTGGTCCCACTGTACCCAAAGAGTCCACTGGAGAGTGTGCATGTGGAGCCTGGCCAGTGGAACAGTGGGGATGGCAACCGCCATCAGACTCAGCAGTCTCAGGTACATCCTAGCAGGGATATAATTGCTCTGGGCCACCTCCTGAGCCTGGGCAATAAGGCACTCCACCCAGCCTTGAGGCAGAAAGGCCTCCCCCTGTGCAGAGTCTAGAACCTCCCCTATGTATTGCAGCCTCTGGGATGGAACCAGGACCGACTTGGGCAGGTTGACGGTAATGCCCAAGGAGAGAAACTCTCTCTAGGATCCCCAGGAGCAGTTCTCTGGATGAGTCCTTTAGGAGCCAATCATCCAGATAAGGGAAAACATACATTCCCTCCCTTCTGAGGGCCACAGCTATTGCTGCTAAGCACTTAGTAAAGACCCGTGGCGCAGAGGACAAGCCAAAGGGCAGCACCTTGAACTGGTAATGCTCGCCCTGAAAAAGACACCGGAGAAATCTCTGGTGAGGAGGAAATACAGAGATGTGCAGGTATACAATCTGCATGTCCACAGAACACAGCCAGTCGACTTGCTTGAGAAGGGGCAACAGATCTGGTAAAGTGATTGAGTTTCTGAAGGAAAAGGTGTAATGAGGGAGGTTAAGTAGCAGGGAAGGGAACCAAGCCAGAATTCCGAGATAAGGGTGAGAGGCGCTTTTTCTCAGGTGAAGGGAAAGAAATATAGAAACACAGAAATTGTCGGCAGATAATTACCATTCAAAACGTTTTGTACTGGACATACAGACTGCAGTCCTTTAAGTCTAAGATAGGCCTCAGATCTCCAGTCTTTTTGGGGACCAGGAAAAAAACATGGAATAAAACCCCTCATTTCTCTGGCACCTGGGCACTGGCCCTATGGCCTGTTTGCACAGAAGGGACTGTACCTACTCCCGGAGAACAGCCAAGAGGGCCAGGGATAGTTAGAAGGCAGAGGGGGAGTTTCTGGGGGGGCTGCTCAGTGAGCTCTAGGGTGTGACTCCTTTCTATGATTTGTAGAATACAGGCATCCACTCTAATGGTTCTCCACTAATTGAGATGGAAGGAGAACCGACCAACACCTCTTGGTCGAGAACCCGGAAGGGGGGGGGTTTGCAAGGAGTCAAGCAGAGGCAGATCCAGCAGCTGGGGCTGGTCCATCACCTCTGGGTCGCTTGGCTGCGGCTCCGGCAGTGAAGGGGGTGGGCAAGGTGGCAGAGACTCTGAATTTGCCTTGAGGCCGAGAGGCTGCTCCTGGCCTACTGGATGCCTTTCAAAATGGAGGGCGCTGTGTGCTCTTAGGTTGCATGTGGTAGAGCGAGTGGACAGATTTGAGAGTCCTGCCAAATGCCTGCAGGTCACTGATGATGTCCTGGACATCTGGACCACAAAGCTTAGAGCCACTGAATGGGGCATTAGGCACCTTCTACTTAACAACAGCAGCAAAGTCAGAGACCCTCAGCCAAGAGTGCCTATGGAGGCAAATGCCAGTGGCAGCAGCCCTGGCAATAGTGTCCGAAATATCACAGAGGGCTCTCAAGAGGTGCTTGCTAACAGACTTCAGTGGCCTGCAAGCATTTGAGAATCTCCTGCTTCTGTGTACCTTCTGGGAGGGCCTGGGCAGCGGCCTTGCCCTTCTTCCAATTGGTATTCTGGTACTTTACAATATGGGACAGGTAACTGGCAATCCTCAGCCCAAGGGTGGAGGAGGCATAAATCCTCTTATCCCAAAGGTCAATCCTGCGTGATTCCTTGTCAGGGGGGAAGGGAACTAAGGTGCTTAGGCACCTTAGACCTACTGTATCACAAGCTGCCTTTATGACCACTGAATCAGTTTCAGGCTAGGCAGCATAATGTGGAAATCCCCAAGGGGCATGACAAGGTTTATCTGCCCTATGGGGCATCACTGGCACCATGTCAGGCCTGTGCCAGGCTTCAGTAGAGGCATTTCTCAGAGCAGGTAAAATAGGAGGAATGATTCTGGGAGGAGACCCTGGGATCTCCAGGAAATCCACTAAATCCTTCCTGGTGGCCGGCCCACTGGCACAGCGGTAGCGCTACCACTTGTGACGCCATCAACCTGGGTTTGGGAATGAGCCTGGGGAGGCGGAGGGCTGGCAGGGGGGAGAAGGCTTGAGCGTCCATAGGACAGCTCGCCTTCTCCAGGGGGGATGGGGGGATCAGGCTCGGTGCTTGACTGGCCTCTGGCGGAAGCCAGAGGCACAGCAAGCAAGGAGCAGAGAGAGAGGGTTAGGGCATGGTGGACATCGGCGATAAATGGCTTGACGTCAGGGCACATGTCATGCCCGCAGAACAGGGAAAAACAGCGCCAGAGTGTCGAGAGGAAGGAGTGTCAAAGTGCAGACCCTGATAGTTCCCGCCTGCCTGATCCACCGGGGATCCGATGAAACAAGAAGCATCTCGGGATGTACGGGCCCCACCTTATACCCACCTGGGAGGTACAGCCATAGCTCCATGGGGGTCCGCTGTGGAAGTCAGGTAGGGTGATGAAGTGGGGCAGACACATTTGTGCCTCCCGACAGAGCGGGGCTCCGGCGTGAGGGAGGAGGATAAATAGAAACTAAAAAAAAAAACCTTCCTGGTGACATCCTCCTCCTCCTCAGTGCGGAACCCCATGGCTGAGGACAGCTGCTTCATAATACTGAAGAAGGTAGGGTCATCTGGAGGAGACCTAGGGGTGTACTTGACAAGAGTCTTCGCTGATGGAGGAAGTAGTGGACCTGTCACAAAAGAGGGGGTCTTCCTCCTCCTCTTCTTCCTCAGTGGGAAGAATAAGATCAGGGTGGTACTCTTCCTCGACCAGGTCCAGGTCCAATGTGTGAGGCACCGATGGCGGCCTGTGGAGCGCATCCCATGGCCGTCTAGGAGGAGTCGGCGACAAAGCTGCCATTAACAGTGCTGGCGATGAATGCCTAAATGTGCCAAGCTGATGAAAAATCACCAAAGTGATTTTAGTCAAACTCTCGAGGTTGACGTGGGGGCCTGACAGCGCAGGGAGTGATGACCCATCAGAGGGGCCCTGAGGACCCGAAGAGCCTGTAGCCCACGGGCCTGAGGTAGGATCAGGTCTCATCAGGAGAACTGTCATCGACGAGCCCGTCATTGATGAAGAAGGAGCTGATGACCCAGAGGTCGATGACCAGCCACCATGAGTAACAGACGGAAGTGCTGTTGGTATGGGTCTGGTGGGTACAGAGACCTGGACAACAGACTTATGCATCAACACAGCCGCAGCTGATGAAGAACCCCCAGATGAAGGACAGGAGGCCATCGGGGAGTGAGACCACCACCAGAGGAAGCAGTCCCGATCTCGGTCCTTTTGGACCCCTCCCGAGGACTTGCCTCAGGTCTTAGAGGCCTGGGAACTTGACGACCCTGACAGCGACTGGGAGGCTGGGACCCCAGAGGACCCCTGCCCAAAACTGGCTACCTGTTGCTCCATTAGGAAATTTCTAAGAACCTTTTTGCATCACCTGAGGGTTGTTTGATTAAACGTCTGGCAGAGCTCACAGTCGGAGACCTTGTGGTCAGTCCCAAGACAGCAGACACAGAGAGAGTGTTCATCTGTGGAGAAAATCTTCTTTCCGCAGTGGCAGTGATGGAAGAGAGAAGTTGAAGGATTAACTCTCAACATAAACAAAAGAAAGGAATCTCTTAAAAAAGAGATTCTAAAGTAATATAATGAAAAAAGCTGTAGGCGAAAAAAGGCACGATACTGCATCAGAGCTTCCACAGAGACCTGTGCAAATAAGTCGATGGGGGACGGACTGCTCATGCCTTTATAGGGTTGGTGGCAACGACACATGATGGCATGGGCAGCCCCAGTTGTACTGCTGAAAATCTTCCACGTGGATCTTGCTTCAGAGACGGTGAAGTTCCTACAGCGTGACCTGATGACTGAGATATCCCCGAAGAAGATCCTGGGTTTTTCCTCCCAGCCTTTTCCCTGGTTCCTACCACCTCCTCTGCCATGGGCAAAGCCCATCAAGTGGCCTCGGCTGCATGCAGGGACATCCTGCAGAGGAAACAAGCTCCCTTGGCCCACCAGAGGGGTCGCTGGGCGCCAGAGCCCAATGCCATCCCTCTCAGAGTGCACTGCACTGCAAAGCAGCAGCTGTAGCAGTCCAGCCTGCCTCCTGATAAGATGTCCCAAGGTAACTCCTGAACTTGCACTGCCCGCATAGCAGCATGGTGCACTGCTGCTTGGCCACCAGGGTGACTTAAACATATGGACATTTCTGCACTGTGCTGAACATGCAATATTAGATGAGAGGTAGTTTTTTTTTTTGAAATTTCTTTTTATCCCTCCTGGTCGCCCTCGTCATTCCACTCCTTCAAGCTTGCTCAATGCCACCCAACCCTCACTAAGTCTGCCCCTAGAGTGCCTCTGGTGACCCCTACCTGCCTTCTTTCTCCCTCCTCGGAGCACCTTTTTTGCACAGCGGGGTCTGCCTGTGATTACAGGCTGGGTGGCTGGAGCGACCATCATCCGGAACACTGAGGGAGGTTTTTCCTGTTTTCTTGTCCCTTCCCCTCCATCCCACTGAGGACGCCTGGCTCGGGTGAAACTTGCGTACGCAGGCCTGCCAAGTGCCTGATGGTGTCCTCCCCTCCCCGGCTTCCCCAATGGAAGCCGCCATATCCAGTACGGTGCTTCACGGCTCTCCCGGTCATCGGTGTATTAAACACCCTGGTGTCCCTCCCGAAGAGGAGAGCATCCGTGGGGCCTCAGTCCTCCTTCCCCTGCCGTCCCCGGCAACCCGAGTCCGTATCCGAACCCAGGTCGCCGGTGTGGTGCGAGGTGTGGCGTCCAGCGCCTCAACCCTCAGTGCCACGGGGCCGGCTGAGAGGTAGTTTTAATGACATGGGATTGGATGCCAGTCAGATAGTCAATTAAAATAAAAAATAAAAAATTAATGAGGGAAAAATTAGGAACGGAAAGCAAAAGATAAAAGAGGTGATTTAAAAAGCAAGAACAGAGTATAAAAATGAGTACAATCAAAAGAGAATAAAGGAATGGTGTCAATGCAATTGATAAATGATAGTAAATGCTTTGTAATAAACACACAACTGACCCCTGGACTGTCATGAATGTGCAGCAATCTTTGGGGTGGAACATGACAGGCAACAGTAAAACTCAAAGTGGAGCCAGAGCTATACAGCCCCCTCACCGTCAAGCAAGGATGACACTATGCCTGTATAAATTAATTTAGTCCACTGGGAAAGATGGGCTAGGATATTAATTCTGTTTTCTGCCACCTCCCCATGCAGACAAACAAGGCAGCACCATGTGCAATGTGTGTATGTATTTAATACATCTCAAGCCAATCAGCTATAATAGAAAATCTTAAAATCACACTAAGGTACTATATTAAATATTGCACAGATTCGACAGGTTGTTTAATAGGTTGACGGATAAATACGTAACACAAGTAGTTTGAAAAGCCTCACCCCCCCCAAAAAAAAAAAAATTCTCAGACTGACCATCGTTTCTTTTTCTGTTAGCGCCAATAATTTCACTGGGAAGCCACAGCAAATGGGTTATATGCCCCCTCTACTAGAGACACTTATAGCTCATAACTGTGACATCAGCATGGAATGCTGGTTGCATGAGAGTTCCACTGCCTGTAACTGAACAGTTCACACTTATTGCCATGTAGCACCGACATAATAATAATCATAATAAAGATGAAAATATAGTAACACATCAAACCAGTGGCCAACTGTGTACCACGCTACTCTCCCACACCAGTAACTGAAGTTCGGAAGCAGACTTGAGACCAGGCCAGGTCAAGTATACCAGGGTGGGGGGGCGCTTGGGAGTTGCTGCTGCACTGCAGCACTCCCAGCTGGGCGGGGTTGGAACCAGGTTCTGCTGCCGCAGCTACACTGTGGTTGGCCAGGGAGCTTGCCTCCTCCACAGAGGGATGCTGAATGACATAAAAGGAAAGAAAAAAATGGAAAGCACTTTGAAGATGAATCAAAACACCCTTGTTCTAGTTGCTTTTAGGCCCTGTCCACACTGCACACGGTTGAGCGGTAACGGTTTTAAAACCAGTATGGTATGTACTGGCTATCGTCCGGGTTCAAGATTACCCAGGAACCGCTTTCTTGAAACGTCACCCCCATCCATACTGCTGCTCTTTTGGAGCCCATGCAAACTGAATCAAGGGGCTATCCCACAGTGCCTTGCAGGGCGTCCTCATACATACATACATAAAACATTGAAATCAGTATAGTCACGCATCCGCACTGGTAAGGGAAACGTTATAGAAAATTAACCGTTTCCGATTCTGACCTAAAGACCACATCTCGACAGGTCTAAAGCACGGTTTTAAAATTGCATGGTAAACCGTTACCAGTGTGGACGCGACCCGTTTTTGGAGTTCAAGGTAACGGTTCAAAGCACCTGTAACGGTTTATCATGTGCAGTGTGGTTACTTGAGCAATTTGCTTTTGATTGAACCCATGGACACCTACAGATTGCTAATTCCATAAACGATGAATATGGTGCAACTATTGATTCGACAGTAGCTCTTCAATTAGAAGATAAAAGTCTGATCTTCAAAATCTGAAAAAGGACTTTAAAACCTTGTTCTGATTATCCAGAATGAGAATGCTGAACTATATTGACAATATTCTCCATGAGAGTTTGAATGGAGCTCTCAGGTGTGGACCACGTTACAATGCTGGAGATAACAGGAAAAGAAATTACTTTTAGTCTGATAGAACTACTTCTTTCTGTAGTGCTCCACAATAGTGTCACCGGGAACACATAACAAATGGGTTCTAATAAGTAGTACCTATCAAAATTCTGTAAGGGGGGGGGGTTACTGTCAAATAACTTCCAGTGTAAATCATATTTCCTGACTGCAGCCTGCAGTTCCTTTCAACCAAAGGCTGCATCAGCAGAACTTTGAGTGTCAAGCCTGGAGTGCTTGCTGAAGGTGTGATGGGAGGATCATGTGGCTGCCCTGCAAAGCTCCAAGACCAAGCCCTCTGCACTTTTGGTCCAGGAGGTCTTCATCGCCCTGACTGAATGTGCCCAAATCCAAGCTGATGGTTTTTGCTTTGGTGCCACAAAACCCTTTGTTATACAAGCTCTGACCCAGCTAGCCAAAGTAGCCTTGGAAGCCTTCTGCCCATCTGCAGCTCTGTATAAGATGAAAACTGCTGGACCAACAAAATACTTATGTTCGTATCAAGTATGTTTTGATAACTATGTACAGTCATGGCCAAAAATATTGGCGCCCTTGCTTTTTCAAATAACCCACAATTTCTCTAAACATAAGCTGAAATTAACAACAGTACAGTATTTAGTCTCCACAATTCTTTATTTCTCTGTTAATATTACAGAACCTTTGTTTTTGATTCAGAATTTAATATATCCTTTTTAAATCAGAAAATGAAAAGAAATGGCATTGACAAAATTATTGACACCCTAGACTTAATATTTGGTAGTACAGCCTTTGGTCAAAATAACTGCAATCAACTGCTTCCTATAGCCATGGATGAGCTTCCTGCACCTCTCTACTGGCAGTTTGGCCCACTCTTCTTGTGCAAACTGCTCCAGTTCTCCCAGATTTGAAGAGTGCCTTCTCCCAACTGCTGTTTTCAGATCTCTCCACAGGTTTTCAAACTGGATTTAGATCTGGACTCATTGCTGGCCACTTCAGAACAGTCCAGTGTCTTGTCTTGAACCATTCCTGGATGCTTTTTGAAGTGTGTTTGGGGTCACTGTCCTGCTGGAAGACCCATGACCTTCGACAGAGACCCAGCTTTCTGACACTGGGTTCAACATTGCGCTCCAAAATGGCCTAGTAATCTCAGATTTCATGATGCCATGCACCGTTCAAGGCACCCAGTGCCAGGCAACACAACAACCCCAAAACATCACTGAACCTCCTCCATGTTTGACTGTAGGAAGGTGTCCTTTTCTTTGAAGGCTTCATTTTGTTTTCTGTAAACATAGAGATGATGTGCTTTACCAAAAAGCTCTAATTTGGTCTCATCTGTCCACAGGACATTCTCCCAGAAGGATTTTGGCTTGTTCAGGTGTGTTTTGGCAAACCCCAGTCGGGCTTTCTTATGTCTCTCTCTCAGCAATGGGGTCCTCCTGGGCCTCCTACCATATAACCCCCTTTCATTGAGTTGGCGACGGATGGTGCGAGTTGAAACTGTCGTACCTTGTTTCTGAAGGTCAGCTTGAATCTGTTTGGCAGTTGATCGAGGTGCCTTCTCCACCATTCGAACAATCCTGCGCTGCAATCTTCGATCAAGTTTTCTCTTGCGGCCACGTCCAGGGAGGTTGGCTACAGTGCCATGGGCCTTAAACATCCTCATAACATTACATACGGTGGAAACAGGAACATCAAGGTTTCTGGAGATTGATTTGTAGCCTTGAGATTGTCCATGCTTGGCTACAATCTTCTGTCTGACCTCCTCAGACAATTCTCTGGCTGTCTTTCTTTTCTCCATGCTCACTGCGGTACACACAGTGACACAAAACAGGAGAATGAGTCCTTTTCTCTATTCAAACTGGCTGAATTAGTGATTTTTATATTGCAGGCACCTGCAACTCACCACAGGTGAGTTCAATTCCAAAGTGAAGGAGAATCACCTGCTTGAAATCTAATTATTTCTAACTACTTCTAAAAGGTGCCAATAATTTTGTCCGGGCCATTTAAGGATTTCTGTGTGGAATAAGCTAAGATTTAGTAATTTTTTCTGCTTTTTGTGTTTTATTCCACTGCAAACCAAAGAAATACATATGTGGATACCAAAATATTTTTTAATTTCAACAATTTTCTGGAAGGAATGGTGCATTATTAGAAAAAACTGCAAGGGCGCCAATATTTTTGGCCATGACTGTATACACCAGTTTATAACTGCATTCCTTTGCATTTGCTGGTTTCGGGCAAAACCACAAAAGGCACACCTCTTGTTTCACATGGAAGGCTGCTGGCCGTTTCAGGAGGAAGGAGGGCACAGACCTAAGAACCATGATGTCCTGATGGAAAATTAGATAAGGTGACTTGCAATATAGAGTCTGAAGATTACTAACCCTTCTCATGGAGCAGAAGGCATCTAGAAAAAATATTCTGCTATAGAGACGATCTTTGGAAACTGTGGACAAAGGCTCAAAGGGGGGTTCACAGAAGGTTCTGAGAACCAAACTGAAATCCCATGGGGGCACCAGAGACAGGCACGAACACCTAGGCCTACTCCTTGCACCAAAGAACTTAATGATGTCAGAGTGAGTTCTAAGCAAGGAGTCATCTACAGGCCCTAAACCAGCCCTCAAAGCTAACACCTAACTTTGAAGGGTGCTTAGGAAGAGGCCCGTCTCCATTTTTGCCCACAGGAAATCTAAAATAAGGTCAATAGAAGCCTTTTTCAGCCTAACCCCAGGTTTCTTGCTCATGTAACTAAGGTATTTAAAACTCTTTCATACACAGAAAATGGTCAAACTGTCCTGGAGGACAGGAGTGTCCACCACCTTCCCTCCTTCACTGTCGATAAGACACACATACAAACACAACCACCATGGCGATATATGTTCCCTGATAGATCTGTTCATTAAACTATCTAATCTCCAGATAAACATTTATCTAGAGGTCACGTATGTCACGATCATGTTCCTTGACCTGTGCAGAGAACAGAACCAATCAGAGAGTAGCTATCACAATGCTGATGACATCATAACAGACCTGGGCAGCACTGGTGCCAGCAGTTCAAATAATAGAAAAACTGTAAAATCTTATCACATAAAGCTGAGTTAAAAAGTTATAAGCTCACCCTGGATGACAGGAGCAGAGACTGGTGGGGAGGGTTATGGGCGTCTGCTCAGACACTCTCCTCCCTGGGAGAGAGGGTGCAGCCCACACCACTACTTGGGCATCTCCTGGCAGTTCTCCCATATAATGCACCTCCATTCATCCTTCCCAGGATGCTGCGAGCGTGCAGATGCTACATGGGAGAGGGGTGGGTCAGGGTGAAAACAGAAAACTGCCCACTCGGCTGACTGGATGATGGTCGCTTGGTTCCCCTCCCGCCAGGCAGCCCTGGCAGCCAGCCTTTCCGGGTTGATCCCCTGTCATGCACCTGGTATGGCATAGGAACCCATCTCCCCTCTCGTGGGCCCCAGGAGGGCCCCTCCACCAACAAAGGGGTATGTCGGGTCAACCGGGGCACAACACAAAGGGGATGGCGACGATGGTGGAGGAGGGGACAATTTTGTAGGCAGGGGGTGACCACTGGCGGCCCAAATAAGTGTCCATTCGGGGGCAGGGGAGGAGCAAAATAGTTATAACCGTTAAGCTGATGTTGTATAAATGAAATATAGATACTGCATTTTAGTAGCTCTCTGTATGAATTAACTCTGCCATAAGCCTTGTATATAACTACCCCTGCTATTCTTTGTCTTTTTATTTAGATTTCATCTATTAGCCAGTGATTAAAAGCAGTTTCTCAATCTTCCTGTACTATGTGAACTGCCTCTTTACCTACTGTATGTAATCTGTCCTAACCAAGACCTCCTTGTAAATGAGTACTGCTCAGTGGAGCTTTCCTGGTAAAATAAATAAATACAAATACAAACTACACAATGGCTTGGCTCAAAATACACTATCTCCACTTGGGAATGGACAGGACTGTCATAACTCACTCCTCGCTTTGCCACTCGTGAGTTATAGTCTTGCCCCACAATTTTAAATTTTTTTTTTTATTTAAAAATTTATTGGAGACAGAGATAGATACAGGTAAATACTTGGGATGTTACAGAGCTGCATGTATGAACATCATTATCTTAGACATAAGGTAAAGGAGCACAATAGGTATAAAAAGGAAAAGATATACAAAGTGATTAACTATACATCATGTGCTGCTACTAGGGAAGGACAGCCCAGCCAGACAATCACATGTAACAGAAAGTAAGCAAGCACTAATACATGAACCACTCCAGAACACATAATATCCATATTTGCACCTAGGTCATTTCGACAATCTACAGCACCAGTGAATCCTCTTGGAATACAACATACACTAACCATCTCTGCCACTAAATATTAAGTTGCGGCAGTCTGTTTTGTAAGGACGTGGGTATCTGTTCCATATGATATAGTTCCTGAATAATGGCTCGCCATTCATCTATCATTTGGGGCTCTCTGGGGCAATGAGCTCAGGGGATAAAGAATGTCTCTCAAATTTCTGAACTATGCTTTACCAGGAGGGAGTAATAAGCGGGCACTGCCAAAAAGATATAGCTGTGCTCCGCAAGGATGTGCCTGCACTGCTGCCAGCAGAACCTTGGTAAGGACTGCTAGTGTCCAAAAAAAGAAAACGGCAGCAGCATTTCCATGCAAACACCCTCCAGTGGATAGAGGATGTGATTTTCAGAGCAGGAAGGGCATGTTTAAGTCAAAAGGAATAAGAAATTCATGTCTGTACTTCTCAACTCCAGGCCTCAAGGACCAAGTGAGTGGAGTCACTAAACTTTTCTTTAAGTCCTCTATAAAAGTTTGTCCCTTGATTCTATAATTAATAATAAGCCTTTTTTCAACATATCATTGGAAACAGGAAAGGTTCCAAGGCACTGAAGGAGAGCTGTTGTAGTTCCACTCCATAAAAGTGGCAGTAAGGAGAAAGCTAGCAACTATAAACCGGTCAGTCTCACATTAGCTGTGTGTAAATTAATGGAAACTCTGTTAAAAGAATGGCCAGTGGAATGTCTTGAATCCAGAGGGTTGCAAGACCAAAATCAGCACAGATTCATGAGGGGCAGGTCACGTCAGACAAATCTGATTGATTTCAGATAAGCGAAGGGCAGTGGACATGGTCTAGTTGGACTTCAGCAATGTCTTCACCTCTGTACCAGACAAGAGACTGGTAAAGAAACTGGATAATCTAGGGGTAGGAGCCAAAGCTGTAAAGTGGGATAAAACTGATTAATGGATGGGCAGCAGAGGGTGATGGTAAATGGCACTCACTCTAATGAGGGGAAAGCGATCAGCGGGGCACCACAGGGCTCAGTATTGGGACCAGTCCTGTTCAACATCTTCATAAGTGACGCTGCAGAAGAGCTGAAAAGGAAAGGTATGCCTTTTTGCAGGTGACACCAAGATCTGTGACAGGGTGGATACTCGGGAGGGGTGGAGAAAATGAGTAGGGACCTTAGAAGACCTGAGGAGTGGTCAAGGGTATGACAGCTGGGTTCAGTGCCAAAAAAGTGCAAAATCTTCCACCTGGGGACAGAAATCCAGGAGCCGAGTATCAAATTGGGGAGGGGGGAGTACTGTCAGTTATTATAAAGAAAGAGACCTTGAGGTTGCAATATCGGATGAACTCAAAGTCGCAGGGCAGTGTGACAATGCAGTGGGCATGGCCAGCAGAATGCGGGGATGCACAGGAAAAGGTATTACAAGCAGAAGGAGAAGGTGATATTACCACTGTATAGATCATTGGTGAGACCACACCTGAAATATTGTGTACAGTTCTGGAGGCCGCATCTCAGAAAAGGCATGGACAGTGTAGAGGCAATCCATAGGAGGGCAACTAAGGTGGTACATGGGTTGCCTGAGAAACTGTATGAGGATAGACTGAGGGATCTCAATATGTACACCCTGGAGAAAACAAGGGAGAGAGGGGGCGTGACAGAGACCTATGAGTACCTCATGACAGTGAACAGGGTACAGGTGGAGAGTCGGTTTCAAATGAAGAAGTGCAACAGAACAAGAGAGCATGTAACAAAGCTAGAAAGGAGAAATTTAGGAGTGATGTGTGAAAATATTACTTCAATGAAAGAGCAGTGGATGCCTGGAGCAGCCCACCACCAGAGGTAGTAGGAGCAAAAACTGTAGGAGGTTTCAAACATACGTGGGACAGGCACAGGAGAATACCAGTAAATAAAAGGGGTAGGGGAGGTCGCCAGAGACCAGTTAGGGTCTGCTGGGACAGAACAGGCAGGCAGGCAACAGTTGGACAGACTGGGTGGGCCAAGCAGTCCTTTTCTCCTGATAAATTCTATGTTTGTATGCAACAGACAGTGATAAGCTGCATATTTTGAGTTAAGTCATTGTGTGTACGTATATGTGTGTGTGTCACTGTGTGGGTATATACGTACATACATACATATCTATCTATCTATCTATCTATCTAACCCCAACTCCACCACTTCTGTAAGCTTTCTGTCTGTATTATCCACGATCTTGTTGTCTAGTCAGGTCTCACAAATGACCAGCAAATAGGGATGGATACATTTTACCCCATGCTTCAAGTTCATCAGATTTTGAGATAAGAATTATGCAATTAGATGAATGATCTTTAAACCTTTCACTTTTGATTTCTGGTTAACACAGCGAGTGTCTGTTTGACAGCTAATGGCCCAGGATAAATTTCCACATCCTTCCCTGGATAATAAAGTAACAGCAGAATTAATACCCTAACTTTACTTTTATCTTTAGTTCTGTAAATGGAAAAAAGTCACTTGGATAGTGGTCGAAAATTCATAGCTGTTGATAAGAAGTCTCAAAATTGCTTCACTGACACATATTGCCACTTCTTTGATTCTTTTTTCACAGATATTTGATGGAAGAAAAGGACCACACCAGTCCATCTAGTCTGCCCTTTTATCCACCCCCTTCTCCTTTTACTGGCTCAGAACTTCCCCCCTCCTCCCAACCCCATGTCTGTCCCATGCCCTCTTGAATCCCTCCACCTTTTCGGATCCCACCACCTCCTCTGGTAACCTATTCCAGGCCTCCACCACCCTCTCTGTGAAGCACTTCCCCCTCACATTGCCTCTGTATTTCCCTCCTTCCAATCTGAGGCTATGCACCCTTGTTCTAGCGCCCTCCGTCCTTTTGAACAAACTCCCCTCCTTCACCTTATTGATCCCCTTCAAATACTTAAAAAGTTTAAATCATGTACCCAATCTCCCTTCTAGTCTCTAGCTGGTATAGATTCAGCTCCCTCCACCTCTGTTAATATGTTTTTCCCCGCATCCCATGTACCATCTTGGTTGCTCTTCTCTGAATCCTCTCCATCCCCCCTCAATGTTCCTGCATAGGTGCGGTCTCCAGAACTGTACCCCGTACTCCAGGTGCGGCCTCACCATTGTTCTGTACAGCGACATTAGCACCTCCCTCCTTCTGCTAGTTATGCCCCCTTCCAATGCAGGCCAACATACTATTTGCCTTTCCCACCGCCTTGCTACACTGGTTCCCCACCTTAAAATTGCTTGATATAATAATCCCCAGATCCCTCTCCTGTTCAGTTTCCTTAATTTCCTCCCCCCCAGGGTATAAGCTGCTTGAATGTTTTTCTGCCCCAGGTGGATCACCGCACACTTTTTTCACATTGAATTTTAGTTGCCAGGCTTCCAACCACCTCTCCAGCTTCTCCAGGTCTTGCCTCATGGCCTACACTCCACCTTGGGTATCCACCCTACTGCAGTCCTTCATATCATCCGCAAATAGGCACACCCTACCCTCTAGCCCTTCTGTTAGATCACTGTTATAAATGTGAAAAAGTAGGGGTCCTGGCTGGCCCGGTGGCGCAGATGGCTGAGGCGCTGGATGCCTTGCCTCATGTTACGCTGGAAAATCATGTTCGGGAACGAGCACAGGCCGCTGGGAGTTGGCAAGGAAGGAGAAGGATTGTGCGTCCGATGGACTGCTCTCCTTCTCCGGAGAGGAGAGTCAATAGTCAGCACCTGTTCGCCCCCTGGCAGAGGCTCGGGGACAGGGCACCGTGCTGTAGCATGGGGAGGAGTTGGAGCAGATGCCTGGAGGGAGCGTGTGCGGACGCGTGCACGCTCCCCTCCGCCAGTGTCATTGCATACTCCCAGATCCAGGGAGAAAAAAAACAGAAAAAGGAGTGGCATCCTGGTCGAGTGGCTTAATGGCCATCCGACGAACACCGGCTCTGGGGACATCGCCTGAATCTGGATCCGGACAGGGTGGACGAGTTGGGGGCTCTCTAAGCCGCAGGGGATGAAAGGCGAGGACCCTGAAGGAGGGTGGATGCACGGACAGCGGCTGGAGCCCCGAGGGGTTGCCAGAATACAGGGAGCTGACCACATATGCCAGGAGAAAGTAACAGCTAAAAAAAAAAAAAAAGTAGGGGTCCCAGTACTGAACTGAGGCACCCCACTCATTTACCCCTTTACCCTGGAATGTACCCCATTTACCTCCACTGTTTGGCTCCTTCCCGTCAACCAGTTTCCCACCCACCTAGTTATCTTCTGGCCCACCCCTAAGCTCTCCAGCTTATTTTCTAGCCTTCTGTGCAAGACGGTGTCGAAGGCCTTACTGAAGCCCAGAAAGGCCACATCCACCATCCCTTCCTGGTCCGCTACCTGCATCACCCAATCGAAAAATTCTATCGGGTTGGTCTGACATGACTTCCAATTCATGAAGCCATACTGTCTTTCATCCTGCATACCACTAGCCACCAGGTAGTCTACCACCCTTTCTTTTATTAACGTCTCCATTACCTTTCCCATCACTGAGGTGAGACTGACAGGGCGGTAGTTTTCGGACACTTCCTTGTTCCCCCCCTTGTGTAGTACAACCACCTTTGCCCTCTTCCAGTCCCCAGGCACCCACCCTGTATCCATGGACAAGTTAAACAGTCTTGTCAGAGGTGCTGCCAGCTCCTTCTTCAGCTCTCGGAGTACCCTTGGGTGCAAGCCGTCCAGCCCTATTACTTTACCTACCTTTAACCTGCCCAATTCCTCCCTTACTCTATCGATCGTGAACATTCTAGAACTCATTCCCTTGCATTCCCCTCCAGCTCTGGTCCTCTACCCTTACCCTCTTTTGTGAAGATCAAACAGAAGTAGCTATTTAATACCTCCGCTTTTTTGAAGTCCCCCTCCAGTTTATTCCTCCTCCCTCCTCCTCCCCTCAATCTCACTATTCTGCCGTGCCTTCCTTCTTTCTCCCACATACCTAAAAGGTTACATCTCCCTCTTGGCCTGCTTTACTATTTTCTCCTCAGTGACGACTTTAGCCCTCCTTCTCTTCTGCCCTGCCTCCCTCCTCTTCTCTCTATATGCATCCCTATCCTCCTCCCTTTGTATCGTCTTATACCTCCTGAATGCCCTTTTTCTCTCCCTGACAGCCCCTGCCACCTCCCTTGTAAACCATATAGGTCTCCTCCTCCTTCTGTTCTTCCTAACCTTCTTGATGCAAATTTCAGTGGCTTTCAGCACCCCTCCCTTAATAGTTGCCCATAATTCCTCCATATCCTTTATATTCCCCATCCCTGACGTTTCTTCCCCAAATATCCTCTTCATTCTGTTAAAAGTCTACTTTCTTGAAGTCCATTACCGTAGTTCTTGTCCTGTTTACTTACCTCCCCGGTTTTACTCTGAACCTTACAGCCCTGTGGTCACTTGTGCCTAATCCTCCTCCCACTGCCACCTCCTCCACACTGTCCCCATTTGTGAGGACCAAGTCCAACAGGTGTTCTCCCCTAGTGGGTTCCCTTACCAGCTGTTGCAGGAATACCCCTTGTAGTGCCTCTAAGATCCCCCTGCTCCTAGCTGCTGCTACTGCTGCTGCTGGGATCTCTCAGTCGATGTCAGGGAGGTTCTCAGTTTGTAATTTCCAGTTTATATCTTTATAGCCAATTAAAGTTACTTCAATGGGAAAAAATAACACTGAATCATGGCAATTTAAAAGTTAAGAACATAATCAAAAAAGCAAATGTTAGCTTGGTCAATTGTATCGCAATATGATTAATTTTAGAAAGAAAACCTGAATACTCGCTGTACCAAATGTTATATTGTCTACTGTTGATTATCGTATACTGGACTATTCGGTGGCAACTGACTGCACTGTTCAGGACTGTGATAACCACTAAATATGGCCTGCTGATTTATGATAGATATTATGGATGCTCACAATCAGCCAATTCCAATCGATTTTAGGATTCAGGATTTTAGGAACTTCCGAATCCTAATCCAATTCCTTTTGAAATCCAAAAAGGACCTAAAAATCGGATTTAGGATTCGGATTTGAAATCCTAAATCCTTAATGCCTTTGCAAAATAGGTTTCAGGATTCAGTATAGAATTTAGGATTTTTGGACTGCAAATCCAGAAATCCTACATTTAAAAAAAAAATCAGATAAAAATCTGATGAATCTGATTCTGTTTGGCAGATTCCGAGCAACCCCAACAGATATGGATACTACTTTTCATCATTGTGATCTTAATTGGCTTGCTCCAAAGTTATTATACTATTTTAGTTGGTCCATTATTATGGACCAAGCACCTGTAGGGCAGGGCTTAAAGCCCTGATTACCTATCCTAGTAATATGCACCCTACTCGCTCTGTTGAATGTAACTTGACCTTACAGGATGGAGACTACAAAATGACAGTGATCTTTTATCTACAAACTCATTTTATTATAAAATTGCTGCCTACTGTTGTAAAGCAAAGCTCAACAATGGCCATCTTCAAGGACTCACTGAAGTCTATTCTTACATATCCATCTGTGCGTAGGTGTCACCTCTTGTTATTATGCTAATATAATTGCTTTTTATGTAACACCCAGGCACCTCCTTAAGTTCCCAGTAGAGGTCTCCAGAGCTTGAAGAGTTAACTCCAGAAGTGTCCTCTGCTCCTGTGTCAGATGACCTAGACACAGTAGCTTTGGGGTGGGACCAGCTGCCTGAAGCTTGAGGGTTCCTGGTAGATGGAAGCTGGTAGATGATGAGAAACATACTGTAAATATATTGACAATGATGGTAGAAAAAGGCCAGTCGTCCCATCCTGTCTGTCTACCCTACCCAATTACTCTACACTGGCTTAAGTGACCATCCCTCCCTCCCTTTGTTTCTGCCCCACTCTTCAATCTAGTACCATATGCCTGTCCCATCCCTGCTTAAAATTGCTCACCAATTTGTCCCACTCTTTCTGTGAAAACGTGCTTATGGACATCCCTTTTGAATCCCCCATGTGAGTTAAAGTAAGCTCCCTCTCATCCCTGTACTAGAGCTCAAGGAGCTATGTTCCTTGGCATCCATCCTATTTATTCCATACAAGTACTTGTATATCTTGGTTGTGTCACCCCTTTCCCTCATTTTCTCAAGGGTGTACATGTTCAAGTCCTGCAGCTTCTCCTCATATGTCTTGTCCCCTAGTTCATGGACCATTTTGGTTGCCCTGCATTGTACTGCGTCCACCTTGTTGCAGTATTTCCCCAAGTGTGGACTTCAGTACCTTCTGTAGTATTCCTGATGCAGTTGCACCAGTGACCTGTGTAATGGGATGATCACCTCCCGATTTCTACTGCTTATCCCTTTCCCTATACAACCCAACATCCTGTTTTGCCTTGCCACAGCTCTATTACAATGTGCTGTTGCTTTTGGGCTCTCCAGTATCATAAGCCCTAAGTCCTTTTCCTCCATGGTACCTTCCAGCACCATGCCCATCATATCATACTGCACTCCTAGGTTCCTCTTTCCAGTGTGCATAACACTACATTTTTTAGTGTTGAAGCCCAGCTGCCAGATCTTTGACCAACTCCCCAACCTGCTAATTCGCTCCTTGAATTCCCTTATCCCTTTCTCCATGTCCACCCTTGCGCAGATCTTTGTGTCATTTGCAACCTTGCAGATCTGGCCTTTGATGCCCTTCCTTAAGTCACAAATAAATTCACTGAAAAAGACCGGGAAAAGTTATAATGACCCTGCCATGCACCCCTGTAGCACAGCAGTGTGCTCTCAAGAGGGAACCTGGAGATTTTGGACTGTGCTGCTAAATTACTTTAAACGGGCACCTCCTGGTACCCTACTCTGCTGCTAGAAACAAGAATATAAAAAAATATGTTACAGGCCATCCGTTTAAATTGGTGTGGGATCCTTCACCTTGCGAGAGCCTGTGAGGTGGGAGGTGGTGTATCTGGTCCTAGGTCAGCTCTGACTCCCTAGCAGGACTTGATCACCCTTGCACTACTAAATTTGAAGAGATATGATTTACCCTCAGAAAACTGTAACTTTGTCACCTATTACCTCTAATTCAAAGGTGAACTGGAAGTACAGAAAAATGGATTGACATTGCAGACTTTATAGTTCATGCAGGTACCGAAGTTTGAGATGGACGTGGAGAAACCTTTTAAGTTAGTCAATATGCTTACAGGACAAGGTGCTGACTCTTGGTTAATGGGTAACTTGTCTCTGGTCTACGGGTTCTGTGGATGACAGAGGTTCCTCTATAGTAACCCCATAATTGAGGGCCGGACCCTTTCGAGCTCTTCCCTTATTTATTTTATTTATTTATTAGTAATTCAGTTTACAACCTTTGAGCCAGAGAGGCTCATTTCCAAAGGTACCTCGTCACATTGAGGACAGACGGAACAAATTTAGGTTACAGCATAAAAGTCACTGACTTAGAGTTACACAGAAAGATTTCATACATTTATACAATTTAGTAGCAATTACTGTGAAACAACTGAGCACATGCTGGTAATTAACAGAGGCAGGATGCAACGGGGGAGAATTGGGGGGGGGGTGGTGAGGTGGAGTGCCGCCCAGTGGGCATTGTCAAGTGTGGAGTCTTCCCTGTACCTGGGCAAGGGTGCTCGAGTGCGAATATGTGGACAGTTCAATAACTGCTTTTTCCAGGGAGGATGAACTGTAAATGTGTCCTGGCTTGTGTGCCACAGCTGTGGTTATGGGGAAGAATCAAAAGGGACTGTAAGTCACTTCAACTGCTGGGTTGCCAGTACAACCCAACGATAAACAGCTGAAATCTAGAATGAAATACGAATTGTAAATTGGGAAATGACTAGTCCATCCTGGGGAGTATATTCCCATATAGCAAAAGACTGAATTTTGTTGCTTAATACAAATTGTTCTGTGATATCAACCTGCTTGCAGGTTAAACAAATGAGGAAACATCAGATTAAATGAATTAATGATTTAGACTCTATTCCACAGTTAAGGAAAATGGTTTATGCTTGTTGATTGTTGAATTACACTAACCCTCTCATTCCAGACCAGCCCCAGTGACCCTGGTCATCGAGCTCCTGAAAGATCACCCCAGTCCTGGTGGGCAAGTAAGTGGAAAAGGTTTGCTGTATGTAGTCCTCCCTGAAAATGAGATGTCACCATTAACCTCTAGCCTGGGGAGGGGTACACGTATATGTATGATTTTTTTTTCTCACGGCTGCCCTCAAAAAAAACAGGCACCTGTTGCCTAAGGGCCTTCCTGGCAACTCAGTAAAATGGACATTGGACCCCATGAGCTGGTGGAAAATTACCAGCCCATTTCCATCCTCCCAATGCTAAATAAGATACAAGAAAGGTTAATTTATAACCAAATACAGGATTACCTAGAGAGGTACAATATCCTGACCCCTGAACAACATGGCTTCAGGAAGCATCATTGGACTGGCACTGCCCTTGTCAGCCTGACCAATTCTATCCTAAGTTCCGTAGATCAAGATCTTCTAGTAGGTGCAGCCTTTATAGACCTCACCAAAGCTTTTTACTTGGTAAACCACCAACTGCTAATTGGTAAGCTGGGATCTCTGTGTCTAGATGACTCATCCCTAAAATGGTTCACGAGCTATCTGGAGGGCAGATCTCAAATAGTAAGGTGGTGTGGGGCACTCTCTGATCAGTGGCCCATTCTAGATGGAGTCCTGCAAGGCTCCATCCTAGGGCCTCTATTATTTAAATTGTTCATAAATGACCTCCCCCTACACACCGGAGGGGCCAACACCACTCTATACGCTGATGACGCACTGCTCTATAGAACTGCCCTAAACTCAGCCAGTTTGAATGAGTAATTAGGCACAGACCTTTTGTCACTCAGAAACTGGCTCCATACCAACAAACTCATTCATAATGGGAAAAAAACTAAGGCTATGTTGTTTAGGCCAAGGAATCTTGGCTCAGTCCACACTACAAAACTAGCACTCAGCCTCTCTGACCAAACAAAGGTTGAGGTAATCAACTTCATTAACCTAGGGGTCCACCTTGACCAAGATGGTTAGTTTAAAACCCACATTAGTTACCTAACCAAAACTATTAACCAAAAGGTGGGCCTTCTGTACCGATTTAGCCCTTTCCTTTCCACAGACTCCTGAAGTAGAACTGCTCAAAGCACCCTCCTCCCTACCCTACTCCATGGGGCTCCAGTGCTGCACTCGATCAGGAGTATGGAACTACAGATGCTTAAGACCCCCTATCACAGGATAGCTAGGTTTGCCAGCTCAGCCCAATCACATGACCACCATTACATAGTCTTGAGGTCCCTCAGGTGACTGTCACTAGATGGGAAACTGAATTACTCCTTCCTATGCCTAGCCTACAAAATAATGCAGGATAGCACCTCCCCCACCCCCGGCCTCAAAAATTTGCTGCAACTTAAGCAATGTAACAGATCCTTAAGGTCCTCAGAACGCCACCTGCTCCAGGTACCAAGAATCAGAACCTCTTGTGGAGCCCGGACCTTCTCTGCCTCCATCCTGTCCCTGTGGAACACGCTCCTTTCCTGTATCCAGTCCTCTGTTTCTCTAAGGGGCTTCAAAAAGGAGCTCAAATCCCACTTACTGAGCCTGAGGCAATGTTCCTGTTACATATAGAACAGTGGATGGATGAACATCCACAACAAGGCTGTGTTTCCATCAAGGGAGTTGATGACATCATAGAAACCTCGAGAATGAAGCTCGCTCGCCGATGTCATCAACTGCCCGAGATGGAAACGCAGGCTTAGTTGTGGATGTTCGCCCATTCACTATTTTATAAGGTATATGACTTTCTTACGTTCTTTTTTGTCCTTACTTGCTGTACGTGCTGCTCCTGTTCCCACTGGTGATCCTGCTCACTCACGTTCCTGCTGGTGCCACATGTCCTCAGTCTGACTTCTTAGTTTCGCCTCTCCCCGGTCGCTTATTTTTAAAATCAGGAAACAAAAAAAGAAAATAGATTTTTCAGAAAGGGAGCCGTGTATGGCTCTCTCTGTGTCCTGACTTCAAAGTCGGTGGTTTCGCTGCCCGGTGCTCGCTAAATTGTGCTGCCATGTTTGTTTTTATTTTCTACAGACAGCCTCGTCTGAACCAATCAGGCAGCAGATCACGGGTAAAATGTTGTTGTACTATCGATGTGATGTCAGAACGATAGTACAACAACTATTTTGACCTCTGAACTGTTCTACAACAAGATTTCAGCAGTTGCTGAAATCCATGCGTAACAGGCGATACCCATATACTATAAATAAGGTCTTTATGCTGCTGATATGAGCTTGTTTGTACTTAAATTGCAAGTATTGTACTTAAATCGCAATGTATAGCCTACCTCTGTCTCCCTGTTACTGCTGTGAATGAGTTACGTCCTACAACAGACTAATAATTGATTTATCCCTTTGTCTGGTCTGCCTAATGTTCACTGTAATGTGTATAATGCACATTTGTAATGCTTTATGTTGTCTGTAATCAACTCCGGGTCGCCCCTGAAGTTATTTTGCCAGTTACTTATCTCAATTTAACCTATGGACAGTTTTGGCATTTAAGGTCTCAAACAACTTCTACTACCCACCAGGGAAAGAAGGGTTCCAGAAGAGTTCCAATCTACTGCTGGTCAAGCTGCCTTCTCATGTCACTTTCCTGCACTCTAGTCCACCCTTCCTCTGTCAGTCCGCACTGCCTCTTCTACCTTTATGTTTTTTCGTCCCGACTTTTCTACTCCCACCTGTAACTGTTCATGACCACCTACCTCTTGAGTTCCTCCCCAGCCCCACTCATACTGCTCTGGCCATTTTGCTCTCTCACTGCCCCTGCTGTGCCTATATGAGTAATTTCCCCTTGCCAATCAAAGCTAATTTTTATGTACTGCTAGTACCTACTGCACTGTTTTGCCTTTAATGCTTATGATTATGCTCCTTTGACATACTGTATTGCTGTCTATGACTACTTTATTTGTAATGCTGGTAACTGCTATTTAATTTTTCTCGTCTTGTACTGTCTTCCATACACCTCATCCCCAGGACGCATCTGGAAATGAGCTAATTAGCTTAGTATGTCTTTCCAGGTGAAACTTTTGAAATAAATAAAAAAGAACCATCCTGGATTTACCTTTTGTTTCTCCTTTAAATACAGAGAATTCAGAGGTTCTTTATACAGACTTGTGAGTTCACGGCACCATAACCTGCAATATTGTAATAAATTCTAAAAAGTACAGTTACGTAAGAATTTATCGTAACAGTAGATCTTCGAGAGAGGTTCCTGCAGTAGGTAATCACATATAGGAGTGCGCGCCCTGGCATGAGGACCGCACGGCAAACTTTTCCAGCAATGCCTGGCAGGGGACCACCCACCCGACGTCACATAATGGACGTCAGCATGACTCTATATAGTGGGCGATCCCCATGCCCGCCTTCCAGTTCTCCTGCCGGAGATCCAAGGAGGAGGAGAAAGGATGAAACTCTGGAGCCCAGTTCAAAATAAGCTGAAAGAAATGCAAAAACTGGGGGAAGGAGGGAGGGAGGAGGAAAAGGTGACCTACTGCAGGAACCTCTCTCGAAGATCTACTGTTACGATAAGTTCTTATATAACTGTACTATCTTACTTTGAGAGGGTTCCTGCAGTAGGTCATCAATGTAGGACTGAATCCCAAGCAGTACCTCTTAGAGAGACCAAGAGTGTCGTGGGAGGAGGAGCAACTGAAAGAACAGAACAGGATCGGCCTTAGGACAGTAGGCCGTGCAGAACAGCAAGGCCAAACCTGGCCCTACGCCTAGAGGCAATGTCCAGACTGTAATGCTTCGTGAAGGTATGGACCAAATTCCAGATAGCTGCTGCACAAATCTCTGCTGCAGAAACATTTCTCAAGAAGGCTGTGGATGCAGCCATTCCTCTGGTAGAATGACCTCTGACCTCCCCCGGCACAGGTTTGTCATACTTCTGATAACAGAAGCGAATGCAGTTAGCGAGCTATTTGGATAGGTACTTCTTAGACACAGCCGAACCCAAGAACTTAGGGGCAAGGAGACAAAAAGCTGATCAGACTTTCTGGAATCTTTGGTTCAGTGGATGTAACACCACAGACTCCTGTGTATGTCCAGCATATGAAGAAGATCCTCACCTTTGTTGGAGTGGACAGGGCAGTAAACTGGAAGTTCGACCGTCTGATTAAGGATGAACTCGGAAACCCCCTTGGGAAGAAACTTAGGATTTGTCCGTAAGACCGCCCGGTCTTTATGAAAAATCAAATAAGGCTCCTTACACATCAAGGCCTGAGGCTCGGAACTTCTACGAGAAGAAGTAATAGCAACTAAAAATGGTGCCTTCCAAGAGATGTAGCGCATATCACAGCTCATCGCTGGTTTAAAAGGGGGAAGTGAAAGCTTCTCTAACATAAAGTTCAAATCCCAAGGTGGGATTTCCAAGGGGTTACGGTAAGGATGGGGGGTTTAAGGTGCAGAATCCCTTTTAAAAAGGTTTTGGAGATCTCCAACTGTGCCATAGGTCCCCCCCCCACCAACACATGGTAGGCAGAAATGGTCGGCAGGTGAACCTTAAGGGAAGAGTAAGACAGACTCAAATCAGAAAGGGGCAACAGATACTCCATAATCTGTGGAGCTGAGCATGTAAAGGGGTCCTATCCCTTTGACACCGAGAATTTTCTCACCTCCACCAGGACTTCAACGACCCTGTGGGAGACCCCAAAATGAGACTTTATTAAGTCTGAAGAAGCCATGCATGAAGATGCAGGGTCCTGAGCCCGGGATGCACTAGCCTGCCTTGATTCTGGGTCAACAGGTCATGTCGGAGAGGAAGAGAAACTGGGGGTTCCATTGAGAGCTGCTGCAGAAGTGGAAACCAGATTTGCCTCGGCCAGAAGGGAGCTAGCAGGATCATCCAGGCTCCCTCTGCCTGAAGCTTTAGAAGTACTCTCTGCAGAATGGGAAAGGGAGGGAAGGCGTACAAGAATCTCCCAGTCCAGCAAAGCGACAACGCGTCATGCCGGAAAGCACCAGGCTCTGAAACGAGCGAGCAAAAGCTGGGAAGTTTTGTGTTGAATGGGGTGGTGAACAGATCTAAGTCTGGGCGACCCATCTCTGAAAGAGAGAGTCTGCTACTTCCTGACTGAGTTCCCATTTGTGAGCGAGGGATGAGGTTCGAATGAGGCTGTCTGCCAGGACGTTTTGAACGCCTGGAACGTGCATGGCTGTGAGGAACAGATCATGCAGACCTGCCCAGTTCCACACCCGCATCGCCTCCCTGCACAGCGGGTACGATCGGGTGCCTCCCTGCTTGTTGATGTACCAGACTACTGACATGTCGTCTGTCTGGATCAGCAGTGTTCCACTTAACGAGATGGACTGAAAGGCCTAGAGGGCATAAAGAACTGCCCTCATCTCCAGAATATTGATGTGGAGTGACATCTCCAACTGGGACCACGAACCCTGAATCCGGTGGGCCCCCAGCCCAGACAGAAGGCGTGCATCTGTAATGAGGGTCCAAAGTGGTGGGGAACTTCTGAATGGAAGACCCCGGGAAAGATTCAGAGGATCTAGCCACCAAAGGAGATCCTTCTTGATCGCACTGGAGACTAGACCCAGATGGTTCAAGTCATCCAAGCGTTGATCCCGTTGGACATGCAAGGTCCACTGAGTGATCCTCATATGTACCTGGCAAGTGGGACCGTGGAGATGGAGGCCGCCATCAGGCCTAAGAGGCGTAGCAGCGCTCTGGCTGGAAGGGATCTGGAAGAGGTCACCAACTGGTAGTGCTCCCCCTGGAAGCAGAAATGCAGGAAATGGCGGTGGCCCGGGAACACCGGAATATGCAGGTAAGCATCCCGCATGTCCAGTGCGCAAAGCCAATGATCCTGCCGCAGAACAGACAAGAAGCCCTGCAATGTCAGCATGCAAAACCTTTTGTACTCGACAAACAGGTTTAGCCTGCTGAGATCTAAGATGGGTCTGAGGTCGCCCGTGTATTTCAGGACCATAAAAAATCGGAAGTAAAATCCCTTCCCCCATTGGTGCAGAGGGACTGGCTCTATGGCTGCCTTCTGACTTACAGACTGGATTTCCTCCCTGACCAGAGGAACCTGGTGTGGAGAATAAGATGAGCAACTTGGAGGAGATTCTGGAGGAAACTCCAGGAACTCCAAGGTGTGCCCTTTTGAAATGAACTGTGGCACCCATGCGTCTGAGGTTACGCTCCTCCACTCCTGCACATGGAGGGCGAACCTTCCTCCCACCGACTCCTTGCCCACAAGTAGAGGAGGGGGAAGGAATAGCCAGTCAGGAAGCAGAGGGTTGAGGGGGAGAGCGTCGCTGGGACACTCTCTAAGATTTTGAGGCAGGAGAGGAAAAGGTAGGACCCGTGGTCTTTCTTTTACCCTGTCATCTAGTGAAGGGCTGTTTACCCTGCATTTTGGTCTACATCTGAAAGGGCTGTTTCCTTTGAAAGCCCGATCGGTACCTAGACCTCACGGACCTCAGGGTCAGGCCACTGTCCTGGAGACCCGTGATAATGTCTTTAGTGTCCTCTCCAAAAAGGGCCGAGCCCGTAAAGGGGGCATCCTGAATCGCGGCCTGGACATCCTTAGAGAGACCAGAGATGCGTAGCCAAGCATGTCGTCTACAACACACTACCGTGGTGGAGGAGCAGGCTACCACATCCACAGTATCATACGTAGCTCTAAGTGCATGTCTACACAAAATGTTTGACAAGCGCAGATCCTTAACAAGCTCCTCCTTGAGCTCCGAAGATTCCATGGCCTAGATATAGGTCTCAAGCTTGGCCATGGTAGCTTTTTGAAACGAGACCTTATGAGCTACGTATTTGAGAGAGTGGAGGGTGCACATAGCGGAGGAATAAACTTTTTTCCTGTACTGGTCCTGCTGCTGCAATTCCTCGTCTTGGGAGTGCTCATGTGCTTCAGGGTAGCTGAGCGATCATGGGTAGCAGCTATGACAATGAAATTGGCCTTGCGGTGAGTATCCAAATACGAACCCCCTTCTGGAGCATGGTAAATCTGGTCCGCCTTCTTAGGGATGGCCGGTATAGAGTGGGGCAGCTGCCAGATGGTACTGGTGAGGTCTTCATGAGGGGATGCCCAGAGGGGGACAAGGATAGGAGAAGCTGTCTCAAGGTCTAAATGTTCAGCGAGACACTTTTTCTTAGGATCCTGTTCCTCTGTATTCCAGCCATTAGACTGCTGGATGATACGCAGTAACTCCGTGAACGAAGGATCCTCAGGGGGAGACTTAGGAGAATCCTTGCTTTTAGCCACGGAGGAATGGCCACCCGAAGAGTCCTCCGAGGTATCCTCCTCTGAAAAAGGTGATTCGTGATCGTCAGGAGGTTCAAAATCAGGAAGAGTGACCTTCTGAGGAGTGGACCCCAAAATATGCACCATCGAGTGAACAGTGCTGAAAGGTGACAAAGAACGTGGGGGAGGAGTGACCTCTGGAGCCAGCAGGCACTTCTCCAAGTCAGAAACCAGCTCCGACCTAGCCTCCTTCCACCAGGATTGGATCACGGTTTGAAAATCCTGCTGTGAAGTCAGAGGAGGAGGAGGAGGCGGAGGAGGAACATGGGCGGGTGAGTAGTGGTAGCTAGGTGTATCCGATCCACAAAAATGATGCTGGTGGGGATAACCTCGAAAAGAGGGGTAACCCAGATAAGGATACTCTGAATAAACCGAATGGGGTAAGTAGTCTGACAAAGGGCCTGATAGAGAGTAGCCCGACGTAAGCCCATGTGGGAAAAGAGCCTGGAATATGTGGGCGAGAAGGGCCAGGAGTGAAACCCTGCGTAAGAATACCTGACGTCAGAGGGGTGGACATCAGAGGAGCAGGTGTCAGACTAACCGTTGTCTGAGTGAAGGGTGTCAGGCTCGACGGTACCACCCCTGGGATCAGATGCGAGGGCCCTGATGGAGGGGCTGTCCAAATGCTCATCAGAACCTCTGGCAATGGGTGAGGTGAAGCTGATGGAGGAAGACCTGATGGTGGGTCCGCTGGCCCGGAGAGCGGGTCGGAGACCCTGGGAGGGTTCGGAGTCGGAGCCTCTGGCCTGGTGCCTTCTAGGGGCGTTCAGGAAACCGTCACTGGGGTGGACAAAGACAGAACCACATCCAGGGGTCCCGTTTCCTCCTCCGTACCCAACATGACCACTGGGGCTGGAGGAACCACCAGGGGAGGTGGAAGGGAAGGTTCCCGCCCAGAAGAAGCCTGGGGAGAATGACGGTTGGCAGCCAAAGGTGTGCTCGAACAGACGTCGGATGAAATGGCGTGAGCCCCCAACGGGTGAGCAGAGTCCGGACAGACATCAGAGATGGCCGACTTATTGGATGATGGGTTGACCAGGCGGAAGAGGGAAGAACCCTGGACTGACTTATCGGTAGAGTTCGGGCAAGTCCCTACTGAATCCCTGGGACTTGGCTTAAACAACTGGGCAGTCGCCGGAGGGGCCGGCGAATGGCTTACCCGTTGAGATCAGAAGAAAAGTGGCAGAAGTACCTGGAGAGGCCCTGGCCACGGCCTGGAGAACCACAAGGGCAGGCGGCGGGGGAATGGTCTTGTTAGTCGAGGGTCTGTTGGCGTTCCCTCAGTCCCGATCCTCCGGGCGCTCCTTCTCCTGATGTTTTTTTTCTTTCTTCTTTTTTGTCTCAGAAGAAGGGGAAAATGCAGTGACCCTCAGCTTTTGCATCTCTTTCTCGAGGGAAGCCATTCTGGTCCTCAATAGATGGGCTTCCAGGGCCTACTGTCTCCATTTACAGGTGGCCTGACTGAAGGGCTGACAGTCAGGGCATTCCGCGGTGTCATGGTCCGGACCCAAGCAAAAAAGGCATCGAACGTGGCCGTCCTTGTGAGGGATCTGTGTGCCGCACTTCTCACACTTCTTCAACTTAGCAGTAGGTGGTGGAGAAGACATAAAAGAAACTACTAGTGAACGAAAATAACAGAGAAAACAAGCGAAAATGGCGACCGGCTGAGCAAGTGTTACTGCGAGGTACCATGTGCAGGTTGACGGTGGGAAAGAACTGGAAGGCGGGCGTGGGGACCGCCCACTATATAGGGTCACACTGACGTCCGTTACGTTATGTCGGGTGGGCGGTCCCCAGCCAGGCATTGCTGGAAAAGTTTGCCGTGCGGTCCTGACGCCGTGGGGTGCAGTCCTATACGTGATGACCTACTGCAGGAACCCTCTCGAAATAAGATCACCTGTTCCTCCTCACAAACCAACTTTATCTGGACTGGGTTACTGGGTGGGGTGGTGCTCGGGCTTGGCAGTGGGCAATGGTGTCACATTCTGCTTGCTTGGTACATGACGGGCGTCTGAGGTGGGGGTCAGTTTTGTGGAAACCTGAAACTTTACTGATAAAACTGAAGTTGGACCCTTACTGCCTCCTCAGTCCTCCAGCCCACAGCAGGCAGAACCATACTCTGGGACCCCAGCAGCAGGTCAGCACATTACTGGTGAGGAAGCATGGGAGGGGAGAGAAGAGTGGGGAAGGGCTTTTTCCTTGTCCACTAATGGGCTCTTTTGTGTTTATGTAGGAGTAGCAAGTATCCGCACCACTCGAGTGACAACACACATCCGTGGTGTGGATACTTGCTACTCTTACTTGGATACTTTATACAGCCAGCACACTCTGTCACGGCTGAGCTGTTTTGTGCTCTTGAATCTTTTGTGGTTATACTGGATGGAGGTTTTCTTGAGCAGTAACATGTAGTCGGATGTGGAACTGAAACTTCTGATTCTGACTCCAATGCTTTAGCTGGCATCTGAAGTGGATCGGAGTTAGAATCAGAAGTTCTGATTATCCGACATATGAACAGCAAAGCAGAATCATCAGATTCTAAGCAACCCTAGTTTGAATTGTTTGGAGGGATAAGGTAACGTTTAAAAATAGCTAAAATCTTGGCACCAACTGCTATCAAACATTTGAATTACAGACTCCAGTACAACTATTTTCCACAAATATGGAAGTGTTCCAAAGTTATTTCCATACCAAAAGGTGGAGGAGACAAGACAATGTGGATAGTGACAGACCTACTTCCCTGCTTCTCATTTTATCAACTTTGTTAGAAAATCAGGTGCAGACACGCTGATCTAACTAGTTATACTCTCGTGGCTTAATTACCCCATGCAGACATGGCTTTAGAGTTGGGCATTCTACAGATATGGTATTGTTTATTTATTTGAAAACGTTTAACCAGGTAAACCATGCACAGAACAGCAGTCTCGTTTGCAGATGTGACCTGAACAGAGGGGAAGGAGGAATTTTATAGGAAAGGAGGGAGCGATACAAAACTCACAGTAGATAAAAATTAAAAAAAAAAGTAAAAGCAACATACACCGTTAGTTGATGGCATGCAGATGGCGATGCAGCTGGGGAGCACTTAGAGGAAGGGTGGTGCCACAATCGTTTGGGACATTCCAGTTTCAACACAGCACTTCTGACTGTGGGCAGTAATTAAGTGCTAAGACAACAGAAATCAATGCAAGTTCACTAGTAAGTGGCTGCAAAAGTTAACTTCTACATCTGCCATGCAAAAGGACCAGCCAGGTACTTTTTTTTTTTCTTAGTGAACAGAGCATCTTGAAATATGCACTGATTATCTTCTACGGTGACCATCTTTCAAATATGAAATGGAATAGGGATTAGCAAGAGGGCTTATGTAACTTCAATAATATTATGCACTAGCTTAGTTACAAATATAAGGAGAGCACCAACCCTATGGCACTGATGGGCCTCATTTGTGGCGTGATCCCAGTGCGCAGTCCTATGACAGAAAAGTCTCCAAACTGCTAAACTCCATGGGTGCTTACTGGGTCCTGCAACAGTATTATTACTACTATTATTAGTAATAATGTAGCAGTATGTGGGGAGTGTTGCCAAGTGGCAAAGTCCCAACATTTTAGTCAACCAGGTGCCAGCCAACAGCATGGTCAGCTGCTGCTCATGGTACCAGTTAACAGATTCTTCACATTAAGATGCAAGTGGCCGTCATTGCCTAGTAAAATGAAATGTTGTATGTAAAGTGGTAGTTTTGGTGTAGACAGGATACTTATATATGTATTTATGTTTTTAAAGGTTTTGTAAAGGCACCTCATGAGGAAGCCAATATTTATTGGTGAAACGTAGAGGATTTGGGTCGGAAAATAAAATAAAAGAATAAGAATTTGAAACAGTGAAGATCTGTCCACTTGTGTGATATTTTTATTGAGCCCCCGCCCCCATTCTGAGGAAGAAAAGAATCTGTCTAGTGGAATACATCAGGAGAGGCAGCACAACTAAGGACTAAACATTATATAAATACATTTCCCGTGGACTATCAGGACTTTGTCCAGGAACATTTATAGCATGTTACCAGTGAGCCAGGTTTGCATTCCAAATCCAGGCATCAGTGAGGAGGTAGGGCTGAGAGGATGCTTCTCTCCTCAGGGAGGTAGGGCTCAGAGGATGCTTCTCTCCTCAGGGGGGCAGGGACCAGATTTCTGCAAAGAGCCCAAGAACAAATGTGAGCCAGCAGGAGGACAGGGCAACCCAGAGGATGCATTCCTTCTCTGGGGAGGTAAGGGCCAGGTTTGTGCCAAGGCCAAGAAATCAATGTGAGCTGGCAGGAGGACTGAGTGACCCAGAGGATGCTTTCCTCCTCAGAGAAGGAGAGGCCAGGTTTGTGTTAAGGGCTCGGGAATCAACGTGAGCCGGCAGGAGGATCGAACAACCCAGAGGATGCTTTACCCCTCAGGGAGGTATGGGCCAAATCTGTGCTACAGGCTCAGCAATTAATGTGAGCCAGCAGGAGGAATGAGCATTCCTGGGGACAACTCGATGACCCAGCAATATCCCGCATAGCCATATGGGCAACCAAAGTTCTGGAGAAAGCTCAGAATGCTGCACCAGTAGGATGGCTAGGCTGGAATTGCAGCCAAACAGCACAGTGTCTCAGTCAGGGAGGGTTGGCAGCAGGTTCTGGTGCAAGCCTACAAAGCCAACAGTGGTATCGTTCACACCAAACGATGGAGGGAGGAATCGGGTGAAAACGTGATGTAATAAAAAAAATACATAACATCCTGCCAGCTGAATGACTGAAGATCTGCCCAATCAGAGTATATCCCTGTTAGCAGGGTATATTCCTTAACAACGGTAGGGAGAGAGGGGTAAAAAGAGGATCAAGTATTTCAGAGAATGGTTTCGTCCTCTTGGGAGGCGGTGGCCCACAGTAGAGCAATACCAAAACCGCGAAAGACAAAAAACAACCATTACAGCGAAAGTTGCTGTAATGGTCTGTGGTTCACCAATGCCACTTCTCCCACTGTTTTGCCCCCTCCTGGAAACAACTCCAACCTGGAGTTGATTATATTTAAATGTGAGGGTTGGGGGGGGCAGTCCCCACAAAAAACACTTTCTTTGGTGTTGGCATTGCGCCATCGCTGTACAGGATGTCGGCAGATTTACTGTCGACAAAACATGGTGCTTCCCTTCGGAGGTAGGGTCATGGTTTGAACTCCAAGCCCGAGACATCACTGCAGGCCACCTGGAGGAGGCTCTAGTACAGAGGATACTTGTCTCCCAGTCTGGTGAAGGTAGCAACCCCTGCTGCAATACCACCGCCTTGAGGCCTGCAGGAGGCAATGCAGCTGAGGAGTGCTCAGAGGAAGGGTGGTGCCACAAACGTTTGGGACATTCCAATTCCAACACAGCATTTCTGACTGCGGGCAGATGATGCCCTCACATTCCTTGTGGCTGCTCACCACACTCCTTGGAGCTGCTCTGCCCTCTCCATGGAGGGGGCCTTTAAGCTTCTCCTTCACAAGATCCTTGTCCTGGCTGGTTGTCTTGGCGTCAGCCAGGTTCCACCTTTGGGGAGGGCAACCACAGAGGCTTACTGGAGGGAGGTGTTGCCCCTTGGATGACTGAAGGCATTCCCATGCACTCCCAAAAATATTACAGCAAAAAAAAAAAAAGCATTTTAAACAACCCAGGGATCTGTAGCAAGAATATAGTTTTTATTGTCTTATTTTGTCCTTTTGGTTACAAAACATTTGCTATAGTTAAAGAGCCTCCGAAGTCCAGGGAGGACTTTGAAAAAACATCTTTAGACATCTTTATGCTTATACTTCACATATTTTCTGTATTTAAGTTTTTATTTAACACTAAAATCAGGATCCAATGCTCCTTAGAGGTCTTTTGCTCTGGCTGCTTGTCTACAGTTGCCCGAGACCACCAGCCCGGACAGAAAGCTTCCAAGTTGGGAACCCCCTCCACAGGGCTCCCCAGCTCCGCTTCAGCCCCCCAGACGGCCGGCACCACTCAGACCACCGCCCAAGACCACCATCCCGGACAGAAAGCTTCAAAAGTATGGCACCTGCCGCCAGCCAATTGGAATGCGAGCGTCATTCCTGGCCCCTTTCTGATTGGTCCATAGCCTCTCCCTTTGATTCTTCTCTTTCTTCCCTGAGAAAACTGATTTTTATGAAAGCTACTGTATTAACTTTAACTAAATGTGCCTAAAAAGACTGCAATTCGTACAAAACTGCTGTTTATCTGCCAAAAGTGATAGTAATTATAGCCTTTTCTTGACTTTGTTTCTCGGGAGCCAGACTTTGGCGCCCAAACTAATTGCTCCTTTGTCCTGCTAATTCGGCCTCCCCCGCTGGTCTGTATGCTCCATTGTCCAACAGCCAGCATTTAACCTCACCCTCTCTCTCTCTTTCAGTAGCCGGGACCCCCCTCCACAGGGCTCCCCAGCTCCGCTTTGGCCCCCGGCCGGCATCACTCAGGCCGCCGCCCAAGACCACCAGCCCAGACAGAAAGCTTCAAGGTATGGCACCCACCGCCAAGGGAACCCGCCTGCACTGTCGCGGCTCCCCCACCCACCGCCCTATCTCGACACTTTATAAGGAGGGCTGGTAACAGGCTGGTCATGAGTTGTTGTAAATTACTAAGTGCTGACTTTCCCATCTGCAGCCTATACCCTACTACCACCACTAGCGGCTCTGTTACGAGTAACTCCTGCAACTAAGCTCTCCTAATCGCCAAACTCACCTCTTCACAGGGTGGTATCACTCTGCCTAGCTCACTAAAATGAATAGTCCATGCACCCTGTTCCAGCTGCTCACCCTTCTCGCAGTTCTGTGCCACGGCCATAATGCCATAATGCCAAATGCCACAAGGTCCCCCGGCTAGTGGCTAACCCCTTCACCAGCATTCACTATGAGCCCTACTTTGTCACCGGGCACTTCCTCTGCCTTGCTAAGGGATCCTGGTCCTTACATTGGCTCCTGCTACCTCTGCAGGGGTGGTTCACTCAGAGGACGCAAAACTTAACTTCCCACCCTCTCCCTCCACACCATTCATAAAGGGATCGCATCAGTCAGTCTACGCCGCAACCGCAAGCAGGACAGAAGTCATAACTGCATGAAACTTAGTGGCTACTGGTGTTCAGCCTCCCTGGTGCTGCTGCTTAGGGCCAGCGATGTGCACCCCAACCCAGGCCCAGCTGGCCCACTACACCCCTCCGGCCACCAAATACAAGGAGTACTCAAGATAGCTTCAATAAACATCCGCAGTCTCCCAAGCAAGCTGGATTGCCTACAAGCCTGGACCTCACAGCACAACCCTGCAATTCTGCCAGTGGTCAAAACCTGGCTATCACCAAAGATCACAGATAGAGCAGTTGCTCTCCCAGGCTTCACCATCTTCAGGCAAGACAGGACCACCAAGAGAGGTGGCGGATGCGCCATCTACCTTAAGGAATCCATCAAAGGTCATGCCCTCCCCCCCGATGGACCCAGGACCCAACTCTCAGGCTCTAGCTATCAAAGTCCTACTCGGGGCACATAACAAAGCTCTGACCATTATCTCTGCCTATGTTCCTCCCAACGAACATAAGAAAGGATTCAAGGGCATCATGGATTACATCCGAGGCTTGTCCTCCAAATCTGAGACCATAGTCCTAGGTGACCTCAACTTTAACTTGCTTTCCCCTGATGCAGGCCCTTACCAGGACGAGATCTCCGCTATCCACCTCACACAGCTTGTCTCCACCCCCACCAGGGTCAACTACAAAACTGGCACAAGCACTCTTCTTGACTGGATACTCTCCAGCAACCCTGAACGACTCAACAACGTGACAGTCCCTCCGGATTCAATTAGTGACCACTCCCCAGTCTCCTGTAGCTGGACAAATAAATTTTACAAGCCCCCACCCTGTTTCACCTACAGTAGGGTACTAAAGCATGGCCATCTAATGAACTTGAAACAAGATCTAGCCAGTGCCAACTGGTCACAAATTGATGACACTCCCGATGTCAATACTGCCTTGGAATATTTTGTACAGCAGTTCACAAAGGTCTGCGACCTACATGCCCCCCTCAAAAAGCTTAAAGCTCGGGGCACGGTGAACCCTTGGTTAACATCTGATCTCATAAACAGCCTGAAGAGCCAGGACCACCTCTGGCACTTAGCCAGAGAATTGGGCAAACCATCAGCTGTACAAGCATACAAGAAGGCCAGAAACACCTGCACATGGGAAATACGCCTTGCCAAATCCAACCACCACAAGGAGATGCTTACTGCCTCCTGGGGCAATGGCAAACATTTCTGGAATAATATAAAGGAAGTTACTGGGAAAGACGTAAAAACGTCACCTAACCTGACCAACATTCAAGGAACCCCTACCCATGACGCTCGAATCCTAGCCGATGCTTTCAACGAAGCTTTCTCTGACCTATCTGGAATACTCCCCCCAGATATTTTTGAGGACACACCACACATAATTACTATGACTACTGGCTCTCGCCACCAGCCTGCCCCTCCTTTTTATTTCAAGAAGGTAGCCCCTTCGCTTGTCAGAAAATACCTCAGCAAAGCGCTTGGGAAATCTCGACAAAGTGCTGACACACTGGACCTCAAACTTGTTGCTCTCATTGTCGAAAAAGTACTTCTTCCTTTCAAAAAGATCCTTAACCTGTCACTCCGTCTTTCGTAATTTCCACAGGTGTGGAAATCAGCCATCATGACCCCAGTTCACAAGAATGGGGATTGGGCATCGCTGTCAAACTACAGGCCCATATCAATTCTCCCCCCTCTCTCCAAAGCACTTGAGCGAATAGTGGCTGATCAACTGGTTGAATACCTTGAAACTTACTCCATTGAAAGCCCTGAGCAGCACGGCTTCCGCAAAGGTCACAGAACCTCCACAGCACTACTTGAACTCACTGGTTTCATACACCAGTCCTTGGATCAAGGATCCCTAGCTGGGGCAGTATTCGTTTACCTCTCTAAGGCCTTTGATACTGCCCACCACTCCCTCCTCTTAAAACAATTAACCTCCATTGGCCTCTCCGCAGAATCAACACACTGGTTCAAAAGCCACCTGGAACAACACTCACAAAGAGTAAAAATCAATAATGTCCTCTCTGACCATCTGCCTGTAAGATCTGGTGTCCCTCAGGGCTCCATATTAGGTCTGCTTCTCTTCAGTATCTTTCTCAACAACCTGCCATGCCACTGCAAGCAATAGATACTCCTCTACGCAGACGATGCGTTATCTTCTCTAACAGCCTCTACCCAGTGGAACTTGAGGGCAAACTACAAAGTGGCTTTGCGACAGTCGAGGAATGGTTCCACAACTACAAACTTATTATTCTAAACAACAAAAAAAACAAAGTCATGATGTTCTGCAGCTCACGGAACAAATATAAATCCAATGCACGCAGCATCTGCACCAGCTCAGGAGCTCAGCTCAAACAAACCCAGCACTTCAAATATCTTGGGATCACCCTCGACAGTTGCCTAACCTTAGACCAACATATCAACTATGTGTCTAGGGCTGTCAACACCAAGATTGGTCTTCTCCACAGACACAAGCATTGCCTTACCGACGACACCCTCAGACTTGCCATCAACAGCTCCATCCTTTCTGTTGTAGACTATGGCTTGGTAATCTACGGTTCAGCTTGCCACTCTGCACTCCGCAGGATATCAGTTGCCCTGAACAAGGCATGCAGGCTGCTTACTGGAGCCGCACATCTCACCCATACCTGCGACCTTTACACCCAAACAGGTTGGCTCCAGCTTAGTGGGAGGATCCTCTATCAAACATGTCTACTTGCCAAAAAATCCCTTCTTGCTCTCCTTCCCACTGGCACACAAAATCTGCTTCTGCTACACACCAGCTCCCAAACTACGCAAAGTTCTAGCACCCACTTCTTCCACATTTCTCGAGCGACACAGGGCCAACGCTCCTGACATAGGTCAGTGGAGGATGCTGCAAAAGAGGGTAAAGCCATCAAAAAATGGAGAGCAATGAGTACCAATGCCCGTAGTCTGAGTAACAAGCTTCCTGAATTAGTGGCCTTGATGGAGGAGGAACATCTGGATATAGTGGCAGTCACAGAAACATGGTACACACAAAACCATGACTGGGACATAAACATACCAGGATACACTATCTACAGGAGGGACAGGGAGGGTAAAAGAGGAGGAGGAGTAGCTCTTTACATAAGGGAAGGAATCAAGGCAACAGAACAAAAGGGAAAACAGGGAGGAGAAGAAGCACTGTGGGTAAATTGGAGACCGGCAATAGCACCACAATCCGCACAGGGGTTGGGGATACAGACTTCCTCAGGGGAGGAAATGGACAAGGAAATGATAGAAAGAATACTTAGAATGGCAGAAAAGGGAGATATTGCTGATGGATGATCTGAATATGCCAGATGTTAACTGGAATGCAGTTGCAGCAGCCACTTCAAAGAGTGGGGTTATTCTAGATGCCCTACAAGGAGCATGCCTTAGACAACTGGTATTGGAGCCCACTCGAGAGGGAGCAATCTTAGACCTGGTTCTCTCAAATGGAGATGAAGAGAGGATCACAAATGTAGAAGTGGGTAGCCATCTGGGAACTAGCAACCATCGAACAGTATGGTTCACAATAAACACAGCAATAGAGTCAAGCCATACAAAGGCAAAAGTACTGGACTTTAGGAGGGCTGACTTTGCCAAAATGGGTGAGTGCCTAAGGAATGCACTAGCAAATGGGCAGGAAGGAGGGGTGGAAGAACAATGGGGAATAATAAAAACTGCCATCACAGAGGTAACAAGCCTTTGTGTGAAGCAAATTAACAAAACAAAATGATGTAAGAAACCACTATGGTTCTCAAAGGAAATGGCAGTGAAGGTTCAAGAGAAAAAGAAAGCATTCAGGAAGTACAAGGAATCACAGAAGGAGCAGGACAGGGAACAGTATCAGTTAAAGCAAAAGGAAGCTGGGAAGGCAGTCAGAACAGCAAAGGCCCAAACCGAGGAAAAGATAGCCAACTCTGTTAAGAAGGGGGATAAAACCTTTTATAGGTACATCAGGGAGCGAAGGAAGACCAAGGGAGGGCTAGTGAGGCTTAATAAAAAGGAGGGAGGGTGGGCAGAGGGTGACTGTGAAAAGGCAGAGATACTAAACAAATATTTTTGCTCAGTATTTACAAAGGAAGTGGGGGAGGTACCTAAAACAAACAGTAGAAACACTCTGGATACAGAAGTTGATACCAGCCCATTTACAGAAGAAAGGGTTCTGAAAGAACTCTTAAAACTGAAGGTGGACAAAGCAATGGGGCCTGATGGGATTCATCCCAGAATTCTAAAAGAACTAAGATCGAACTAGTGACACCACTGACTACCTCTTTAACAAATCATGGGAGGATGGGGTGGTACCGAGGACTGGAGAAGGGGATGTGATTCCCTTCACAAAAGTGGGAGCAAGGCAGAAGCAGAAAACTACAGACCTGTTAGTTTAACCTCAGTGGTAGGGAAAATGATGGAATCACTTCTGAAGGAAAGAATTGTTGAGTATTTAGAGGCCAGAGGGGCTCAGGACCCAAGGCAGCATGGATTCACAGCGGGAAGGTCATGCCAGACAAATCTGATAGATTTCTTTGACTGGGTGACCAAAGTAGTAGATCAGGGAGGGGCTGTGGACATGGCCTACCTAGACTTCAGCAAGGCATTTGACACAGTCCCACACAAAAGATTAATATACAAGTTAGCCAGCCTGGGAGTGGGTCCCAAGATGACAGCCTGGGTAAAGAATTGGCTGGAGAATAGGACACAGAGAGTAATAGTAAATGGAGTCCACTCTGAAGAAAGGGGGTTACAAGTGGGGTACCACAGGGTTCAGTATTAGGACCGGTCCTCTTCAATGTCTTTATAAGCGATATTGCAGAGGGACTGGAAGGAAAAGTATGTCTCTTTGCAGATGACACAAAGATCTGCAACAGAGTTGATGCACAAGGTGGGTGGAAAGGATGAGAAGGGACTTGGCAAGGTTAGAGGAATGGTCAAATGTATGGCAGCTTAGATTCAATACTAAGAAGTGCAAGGTAATGCACCTGGGAAACAAAAACCCAGGGGAAGAGTACACAATGGGGGTGAGATACTAACAACAACAAAAATGGAAAGGGACCTGGGGGTAGTCATATCAGATGACCTAAAGGTGGGAAAGCAATGTGAGAGGGCAGCAAGGAGGGCTGGGGATACTGGGATGCATAGGAGAGGAATCACCAGCAGAAAACAGGAAGTTATTATCCCTCTGTACAGACAGTTGGTGAGACCCCATCTGGAGTACTGCGTGCAGTTCTGGGAGACCCAATCTCCGAAGCATATAGACAGGATGGAGGCTGTCCAGAGGAGGGCAACTAAAATGGTGCAGGGCCTGCACTGGAAGACATATGAAGAGAGACTTAAGGAGCTGAATATGTATAGCCTCGAGGAAAGGAGAGAGGGGACATGATAGAAACTTTCAAGTATCTCAAGGGAATCAACAAAGTCCAAGAGGGTAGCATCTTTCAAAAAAAAGAGTGCAAGAACAAGGGGGCACAATGTGAAGATAGAAGGGGGACGGGCTCAGAGGTAATTTAAGGAAGTATTTTTTCACAGAGAGGGTTGTGGATGCATGGAATGGCCTTCCGGAGGAGGTTGTGGAGTCAAAAACAGTGGTGGAATTCAAGCATGCATGGGACAGTCATAAGGCAATTCTAGGGGGTTGGGGTAGGAAGAAGTAGGCTGCTGGTTAACTAGGATCTGCAGTTTATCCAATAGGTAGGGAAATGGGCAGACTGGGTGGGCCAAGCGGTCCTTATCTGCCGTCAAAATCTATGTTTCTATGTTTCCTTTGCTTACAGAGCACCCCTCTGCTTTAATGAACTCAAACAGGATGTATCCAACCTACCTACCCTGGGCCCTTTCAAAAGACTTCTACGCCAGCAACTATCATCAACCAGCACCTGTGACTGCAATTCCTAGTCCCCCTCCTGCAAACTGTCTCTGCCCTCTCCTCATAGTGACTCTGTACACTGACAAGGCCTCCGGCTGCCCCATCCCCCCCCCCACTGCCTCCCACCCTTTCACTTTGACAGTGTCGATGACTGCCTCCCCCCTTCTTTCCACCTCACCCATGTCCTCACCCGTACCCTCTTAACTCCCTTTCCCTATAAACTCTTATCTGCCTGTATCCTCCTGTTCTGTTTGCCTACCTCCGTTCTCCTCTCCTCTCCTAGCTACCTTGCCCAAATTTCCTCTACTAGATTCGCCTGTTGTATACTCAAACCCAATGTGTTGAAATATGCCAGTTCTTTTAGTTGTTATATTGTCTTATTACTTGTACAACCTCTGTAAGTATTGTCTACCCTTCCCACTGACGTGGAACCTTTGTAAACGAGCTCCTAGCTCAAAGGTGTTTAATCCTAGATTTCAATAAATAAATAAATAAAAATAAAAGACATCACAATCCTCTGTGTGTGTGTCATCACAATAGTTTCCATTGGACAGTATTGAGGTTGTTAGGTACAGGAAATGCCCTGGGTTTAAGCGGAGCCTAGAGAGAGAGAGGCCAGACATGTTTGGTCTCCGTACTCAGGGGCCCCACCAGACCGAGTGGGCAGGTAGCCGGAGGGCTGGCTGTGCCCTAAAATCCTCTTCGGGCAGTGCTCTGTGGGGGAGTGGTCATCATTTTTAGATCCAGCCTGGGCTTCATGGTGCTTCCGGCTGGTAATACCAGATCTTTTGAGTGTGCAGCCATGCGTCGGGGTCCAGGTGCAGGTTGCAGGATTCTCCTCATATACTGACCTCCTGGGTCGGGGGGAGAACTCCTGCAGGAGGTAGCAGATTTCATCATCGACCAGGTGTTGGAGTCCCCAAGGTGCTTAATCCTGGAGGACCTCAATGCCTGGGTCGACAACAAAGCCTTGCATTTCAGTTACAACCTCCTCCAGTTGATGTCATAACTGGGCCTGGCACAAGTTGTTGCTTCTGTGACCCACCAGCATGGTCACACACTTGATCTGGTGGTACAGCTGGGTCTTGGGGTTGAAAGCCTCAAGACTGATCAGGTCCTGTGGTCTGTTCACTGCACTGTGGGGTTCACGCTGGGGGCCGCCGCCCCCCCCGGAAGCCCTCCCCCTGTGGAGATGGTCAGCTATCGCCCTTTAAGGGGTTTGCGCTCAGAGGGACTTCTGGCGTTAGCTGGCTTATCTAGAGTGGATGCAGCTTGTGTGACTGGCACCAGTGAGGCGGTGGCCACCTAAAACAGGGTGGTATCTGAGGCACTGGAAGTCATCGCTCCAGTTCGTATATGACCCAGATCTTCTTACTTGAGATCCCCTTGGTTTGATGGGGATCTCAAGGCGATGAAGACCAAGGGTCAGAAGTAGGAGCATTGCTGGCGGAAGACCTGGTTGGAGGCCGAGAAACTGGCCCTGCGTGCCCACTACGGTGAGTACCAGGAGGCAATTTCCCATAAGAAGGCAGAATACCTGTTCAGGAAAAGTCCTGCAGGGAGAAACAGACCTGCTCAACGTTTTCAGACTATAGATAGGCTACTCCATCCTGCCTGTCTACAACCGAGAAATGGGGTCATGGGAGGGACCCTCCACAGACTGCAGCTGGTGCAGAATGCAGCAGCCCGGTTACTGATGGACCTGTCCAGGTCCAGTCCTGAGACCCCAGTCCTGCATGCTCTGCACTGGCTGCCGGTCAGGTAGATGGTCCTTTTCAAGGTGGGCTTGCTCACCTTTAAGGCCCTATATGGACTGGGTCCTGGTTACCTGACTGAACTCCTGACACCTGCAACTTCTGTCTGCTCCCTCCTCTCCTCTTTGAGGGGCCTCCTGAATGTTCCCAGGGTCTGGATTAAGACATTGGGCGATCTGTGCAGTGCATCAATGAGACCGATGCAGAAGTGATAATGTGATGTAAACTGTTTGTCCAACGAAAATTCAATAAAACATATCAGTGATAAAAAAAAAAAAAAAAAACATTGGGCAATCATGCTTTCTGTGTTGCTGGGCCAACCCTGTGGAACTCGCTACCATTTGCAGTCCAGGAGGCCCCTTTGATCGGGATATTCAAACTGAAGCTAAAAGCCCACCTTTTCCACCTGGCCTACCCAGACTAACTGCCCCTGCCCGACTGTTTGAAATCAGATGAGATATTGACAACAGATATATTTTAAACTGTGTTTTGGATTTTATTCATCATTTATTTCTTGCTTTTACTGCTTGTATTGTTTTGCTGTTAGGTATCTAGAGCCTCCACGATTGGGCGCCATACAAATAAAATTTGTCTTGCTATAGCAACACATTGTGATGCAACACGCAGAGGACTGGGAGGTCAGATGTATACTTCTCATCTGCAGCAGAGGAAATTTAAGGAGGTAGTGATCCTGTTTTCACATTAATGTACACCATTTTATTGGAAAATGGACAGTCAGCAGGCCATCAGTACAGGCGCAGCACTGTTACTGCGACAGTGGTGACCTGGGTTCGGGAATAAGCCTGGGGCACCAGAGGACTAGTTAAAAGAAAAAAAGGGAGGGGAGACCAAGGGGAATCCCAGCAGACGCCTTCCTCCTCTTGGAAGAGACAGTTCTGCCTCCTGCAGCATTACTCCCACGTAGGTGATCTCAGTAACAGTGCAGCTGAGGAAAGCAGGCAAGCTCCAGTGGCGACAGTGCGTAGATATTGGTGCATCAGGTCTTGCAGCACACAATGACATCACTGCACACACTCTCAAGGGCAGTAGAGAAATGAAACAGGGGACACAAATTGGGCAGATGATGTTCAAACTGCCCACTATAGTCAACAACCCCTGCCTCCCAAAGGATTTTAGGATGTTGCCTCCCTCCAGCTGTTGGTCAGATTTTGGAAGAAACCCTTGTCATGGCTTCCTAGAATGCTCAGTCTTTCTCTAACCACCCCCTCCCCCCCGTGACAAAGGCTCACTCCCTAACCTAGGTCACTGAAAAACTTATTGTTTTTCAAAGATTACCCCCGAAACATGAAGGGGCCTGCGGGAGGGGTGGCCGATGGCATTCTGCGTGGTCAGGAGGTTTATCTTGCCCCCGCCTACAGATAATGGTAAGACGGCCAACACAGCTTGCATCACACTGCAGACATCCACCTTCCCTCGATCCCTGGTTCCAGCTTGCACCCTCACATGTGATCACTCAGGTGGCAATAGTGCAGCAGAGTCCAGACTCCTTCCCATCCCCAGCAGGGAACATCCATGGGACACTCAGTCATCCTCCCCAGCTGGCACTCCGACAACCCTGGCTCATTCGCAAACCCGGGTCACCAGCGTCGCAAGAGGTGTTGCTACCACTGCGCTGGTGGGCTGACTCAAAGCCGAGGGATTAGGACTTCAGCTCCAGATTCCACTTCTTCAGTAAGTGAACTGTAAGGGACAAAGGCTCAGCGTTCATGTATCTGCCCTTATTTGTAATAAAAAGAATGGCCCCAGAGCTGGCCAGATAATTCAGGGGCACTGCCACCACTGGCTATGCTGGCCACCTGGGTATGGAAACGGACTTGAGTTGCTTGTAGGTCAGCTGGAAGGAGGACTGAGCATCCCAAGGACAGCTCTTCTGGGGGGGGGCATTCTGTGTCCTGTTACTTGACTGTCACCTGACGGAAGTCAGATAGCAGCATACCGGAAGCACCAGATGGAGAGATGGGCAGCCACTGCATACCAGGCACACATGCATGTCACTGTATGCCAGCCCGCTCAGGATGAAAACCAGAAGCTGGAGGGAAAAAGCCCTGGTCCGCTGTTGAGCCAGCCCCCCCAGCAGACCCACGCATGCCCCTAGATGGCAGATAACCCACCACTATCGTGGTCCTGGGCAAGTGAAGGATAACCAGTAAGTCCATGAGAAGGCTGGGGATGGGGCTGGAGGGGATGCCATTTGGTGAACCGGGGGCAAGAAAAGCTTGATATTAAAAAACATAAAGGCAAAAATAGCTTCAAATTAAAAAAGTTGGGTAGGTTTTGCATTGGTCTTCCGCCCATTTGACTGTCACCTATTTTGCTAGTGAACCAAGCTCCTTTTAACATGAATAATTTCACAGGAAAAGGATGACTCTTCCCCACTGTGGACACTACAGACACATAGAGGATTGTCTCTGGAAGTAAAGGAAAAAAACAAACATTTTGTGTTTTGTGGGAATTCAAGTGCCTGGCTCACTTATCTGTAATTTAAAAGAGGCATTTTTCTAAGACCAAGTGGCTAGGTTTAGAAAATGCTCCTTTTACACACATTACTACAAACCAGCAGTATATGATCTGGCCTAAGCCAGAGCAGTGGGATTAACAGCAGACATTCCAAGGAAAGCCAGAACTATTATCTCATGCTTCTCCAGGGCTGATCAGATATTTGGGGGAGGATTAATCATCAACAATGTTGCCCTCATCATCACATAAATCTGGCTGGCTTCTGCATTGCAGGAGTCAAGTGAGGTCATGCACTGTATTCCACCAAGGGCTTCATCAGTCACAGGGAAGCTTCCCTGGTCCTCTCTTTGCAAACATTACTAGACACGTTACAGTAAATGTAAAAGCCTAGTTAGAAAGAACAAAACCAAGGCAGCGGGGGGGGGGTGGAATTAAGAGGTTGTTCCTGTAATACGATGCATGATTTAGTCTTGTGGGTGGTTTGGAGATAGACAAAAGTCAAACAATGTCTACTAGTGTCCTTATATGGATCCCATATGCACTACTCATCCAAGCAAACTGCCATTCCAGTATGTTAACTCTCAGTGTATTAAATGTGCTGCATGTCTGACAGTGAGTGCAGCGCCACAAGACACAGACACACACACACACACACACACACACACACACACACACACACACACACACACACACGAGTCAGGCATATCCATCAAAAGTCTAGATACAATCAAGATTGAATACTTCCAATTACAGTCATACAGTTATGGGGGGGGGCTCTTCATTCAAGATGAGAGACTACAAGGTCGAGTGTAAACATGCAACTTATCAACAATTTCTGTGGATTGTTTTCTGTTGAATTCATGCGTTAAGTTTTCCTTTATAATCAGTATTTTATTTCTCTCCTGGCCCTGCTCTGACTGGATTGGGCAACCACCCAACCCTGTTGTCCCAACAGAAGCCCTCTCCTTTCAATACCTGGCTGGCTCCTTGAGGTGAGACGGGGCGGAGGTTATGTCCCCCGTCAGGAAACCCCGCAGGTGAAGATGGGTAATTTTTTCTCAACGTTTTTCCCACCCAGAGGCCATTCGCATGTTAAGGCTCCAGTGGACTTGCACACAGCTGTGTGGCACTGTGCAGAGCTTGCAGATTTCCCGACCTCCCAATACGTTCAGCCTGTACTCCCACCTGTGGCTACCCTGGAGGCAGTGCTAGTGCAGACTCTGGCATCAGTCCTCCCTGGAGAATGAGTGTGTCTTCTAAGATGCTCAATCTGCCCCCACCCGTCAACCCTTGATACCCTGGGCTCGTTCCTGAACCTGGGTTGTTGGCATTGTAGTTAGCAACCCTGCCACTGTGCCAACGGCCAGCTTTTGTGTATTTACTTAATAACATAGTTACAACATTCCGTCCCCCATGCTGCTCTTTCACCGGCATTCTAATGTCAACATACTGACATGCCGACAATTTACAGGCTGGGGGCATGAGAGACAGAGACAGAGCGTTGAATGACAGGTTTGTGTTAACTCTTTTCTAGGGTGAATTTTTCCTGTGATTGTACATTAATATTCTGTTGTCTGCTTTCAGCCTTTCCTATATATGCTGTACTTGTCTCTTATGTACTTCAGCCCTAATTCAGGAAACTGCAAAATGAAGAATTAAAAAAAAAAAAAGTTGATGTGAAGAGGCTGGCCATCTTTTTGTCTGAAGTTAAGTGTTTTTTAATTGACTGTATCAGCACCCAGGGGACAAATCTACTACTTTTTGAAATGGGACATTAATGGATGTGAATGCATTCTATATCAAAGAATAGCAGTATCCACTGTGGCTGCCTGCATGTCAATTTCGTTAGTCCTTAGTACCTTCATTATGTATGTATGTATAAATATGGTAGTATTATTGCACATTAAATATGACATATGTGCCGGCCCGGTGGCACTGAGGGTTGAGGCGCTAGCCTTACCGTCCGCCACACTGGCGACCCATGTTCAGGAGTGGACTCAGGTCAACGGGGGTCAGCAGGGGAGGAGAGGATCGAGCATCCGATGGACTGCTCTCCTCTCCTGGGGAGGGTGGGTTGTGCATCCTGCAGTTCCGGCGGCTCCCAGTGGAGACTGGAAGCCTTACAACTTGTGGGGCACATTCAAGGGATATGGAAGTATCAGCGGACATCCTGCAGCTGGGTGTGGAAGCGCCTGTTGTGCGACACACGTCATTGCACGTCCATGCCTCCAGGACCAAGAAAACACAGAAAAGCCCTGGCACCCAGGAAGGCAAAGGCAGGTCCTGAGGACGGCCCCCACACTCAGTGCTGGATTGGCCCCAGCCAGTCTCTGCCTCTCCTCCTCGCTCCGGCAGCACTCTAGATTCTAGATACAGTGCCAGTCAGGAGTTGGCAGCCCCACCATGGGGGGTTCAGAGCTGGAAGGGTGGGGATGGCATGTCAGAGTGCAGCAGAGAGCACCCTGGGACAGAGGCTTGGTCTGGGAAGGTCTCAGGCAAGTGGGAGAAGGCCAGTGCCCAGAGTACTGCTGGAGAGATGTCCTATGGGGCCAGTGAGGAGGAGCATTAAGAAAGTTACAAAAAAAAAATGACATACGCGTTTTTGTTATTGGTTATATGTTCAAGCACTTAGTAGTAAGGAGGCAGTATTGCGTAGTGGTTAAGAGCACTGAACTGCAAATGTGGAGACCTGGGTTTGAATCCCACAGCCCCCACTTGCATACTGTCTCACCCTGTGCAAGTCACTTAACTTCCTTGTGCTCCCAGGTCGCACCTGGTAATAAGCTTTAGCTTAGTGTGTCTCTCCTGGTTAAACGATTTCCCCTTTCCCTTACTTGTGAGCTGTCTTTTACCACATACATGTACTAATGGAACCAATATACATCACAAGTTGTCATATTCTGATAGGTCATTAACACGTTAAAAGGGAATCAGTACCGCCAGCTTGGTGGCACAGAGGGCTGAGGTGCTGGCGCCTTACCTCGCACCACGCCGGTGACTCGGGTTCAGGAACGGACTCAGGTAGCTGGGGGTTGGCAGAGAGGAGAGGATTGAGCATCCATAGGACTGCTCTCCTCTCCTGGGGTGGGTAGTAGGGTCGCATCGCTCTACAGTGGCCCCCGGTGGAGACCGGGAGCACTGCATGAGGGCTGCAATAAGGGAAGCACCAGAAAAGCAGAAACTGCTCTGGGATTGGCTGGATGATGGCTGCCAGTCTGCAAACACCTCCGAAGCTCCAGACGGAGCCATGTCCACCTCAGCAGCGCCCTGGGGCCAAATAGAGTGTGTGCTGGATGCCCGCCCCCGATGCCTTCCCCCTCAGAGGAGAGGGACGCACCCAGTGGAGTGTTACACCGGGTCACCCCAGGGAAGGCTGCAATATGAGGCAAGGAGGCTCGTGGGAGTAGTAGGGGTTGTCTGAGACTATGGCGGCCTGAAGGAGTGGCAGGTCCCAGAGCATGTGGGGGGGGGGGGGTGGATAAAGAAATAGTGCCAAAAAAAAAGAAGAGGGAATTGGTAGTTGGCTCCATCACTCTTTGATAAAGTGTACGTTCCTGCGCAAGACATTAGAGCGCTAGAGCATCTCTCCAGCTACAAACCAAATGGCTACCATAAGCACAGATTTGCACAGGTGGGATGCACCGCCCCTGTCACCATGGGCTCAGATCAGCATTTATCAAAATGAACGTGCTACCCTATCTTGTTTATCCAATGGGTATGACCAGTCTCCGCATACCAGGTACCTGGTTTGCCAAATTCAGAGCAATACAGTCCAACTTAATAAGTGGGACAAACCTCCCAGGACGGCATATAAGTGACAATGCCAAAGTATTTGGGGGGTGCTACAACTGCCAGACATGAAACACTACTACTTCACAATACAAACCAGACACTTCCTCTGGTAGTGGAAAAGGAACACAGGTAGTGATGTTGGTGAGTACGCTCCTTAGTGGCAAATGCCAAAAAAGGACCTCTGCAGTCATGCCATACAGTAAACTTCCTAAAACACTCAAAAACATACCACTTGGCATCTCATCAGTCTTTGTGTGTAGACTACTGCGTAAATTACTAGGCACCAAACCCCTACGGGTCTCTCTACAACCCATTTGTCAGAACCCCAACTCTAAGACTCTAGGGATAATGATTCCAGAATTTTTTTTTAGAAGAAGCTTACATACCGGTCCTGGCACAGTTAGTACAGGGAATTCCCTCCTCACCTTTGGGGATTTCAAAAGATGACAGGAGGCAAGACAGGTGAGGGTGTTCCCCTTTTTGCAATTACAGTACAGCATATGTTTTGCACATGTCTAGGACCTAGAGGTTTTCAACACCTTCAGAATCTGGGATGAACTAGAACACTTAGCCATACAAAGACACTCATGTTCCCTGCTTTACAAGAACGAGTGTGGGGCAGGCACCAGAAGATGCCGGCTGCCCTTAATGGCAAACTGAATTCCCAGAACATACTATACCAAAGCTAAGCTTTGCAAGATGGGTAAACTAGAAACAGGCTGCTGTACTAGATATAAGATGCAGAAGGGTACGGTAACTTGAAGCATGATGGGACTGCTGCAGATCACAACCCTTATGCGAGAGAATACATGCAAAGTTAGACCCACTTCTAGGCCTGCAAGATGCCTTTATGCCACAGACTTACTTGTTCGGACTGGAAGCAGAACAATTAATAGGAGACCAAAGGTATCATTTCACGCTGATTGCAGCAATTGCTAAAACAGTAATTTCAAGACACTGACTGGATGCCAGCCTGGTGGTGCAGAGGGTTGAGGCACTGGATGCCACACCTCGCGCCACGCTGGCGACCTGAGTTTGAGGCGAGCCTGGGTAGTCTGAAGGTCGGCGGGGAGGGACGTGAGCGGCTGCCAGCAGCCCTGCCTCGGTGGTGCAGAGGTGTCCCTGAGCTTGGGCCATCCCAGGGTGATAGTACAACATGTGAGACTGCCAAAATAGAGAGGAGGGAGGAAATTTAGTGGCAGTTACAAGTGGTGGAGAAAGAGTTGCGTAGGAGGGAGGAGAGTGCAGAAGGGGACCTGGTAAGGCGGACTGCTAGTGGGAGGGAGTTCCACACATACCTCTCAAAGTGTCCCTCATTACGAGGGACATCCCTCATTTTGCCCTTTAAAATTGGTCTGTCTCTCATCCGTCCCTCATGCAAAAGGTGCTGCCCACACAGCGAATGTGCCATAAATTCAGACTTTAAAGCTGAAACTCTTACTATTCTAAACTACTAAATCCAAAACAAACTTTGTACAAGTAAATACTATGGTTTTCACAGTGTTTTGAGCTTGTATCTGCATGTTTGAGGATGTGTTTCCCTCACTGTCCCTCATTTTGAGTGTCCAAAAAATTTCCACGTCCCTCATTTCAGTGACAAAAGGTTGAGAAGTATGGTTCCACAGTTTAGGGAAACGGTGAGAAAACGCAGACTGCCCAGCGGTGGAGGATCTAGAAGGGACAGTCAAGGTGCAAGAATCATAGCTCCAGAGGGAGTGGGGGGTTGAGGACAGAGGAGGAAGAAAGGTAAGAAGGGAGAGAACCAAACCAGACTTTAGAAATGAAGGCGATGCAGTGCGAGTAGCGCCATAGACAAATGCCAACAGTGCAGCACATCTGAGCATCATTTTAATTCCATTGTTCTTAACAACAGCATCACAGTAGTAACAATATAATAAAAAAGTAAATAAAAAAAAAGTCAAGAAAGGGAGAGTGCCTACGATATGGTTTAAAGACCCTATATGAAGGGAACACTTTGCTACTTATAATGCAGGCAACCTGAAACTAAGAGACTGTAGAAAAAGGCCACATTGAAAAATCACTAAGGGGGGGGTTATATGGGAGTTAGAGGGGTGCATAGATAAGAGGGAAATGGAAAGAAACATAAGGTAGAAGAGACAAGGAATACAAACTGAGGGTGAAGACAATCGTAGTGCTGACCTTCCAGATGATGGCATCCATGGAGTTACAACCCCACCTCCAACAGAGAAAGCTGAGTTGTTTGGCATGTACATCTGCTCACCCATCCCAAACACCACTGGACAAAGTCTCCCCAGAGTCAAGCAGGTGGCCCCAACTGAGAAGGCACATTGGGGGGGGGGGTGTACTGTTATCAGGAAAAGTAGTCTAAAAGATGCAAGGGAATATGCCCAAGCTCTCTGCAGAGGTTGAAGAGTATATTATGTCTTGGAACAAAGCAGACGTGTGGAACCCCGAGGCAGGAGAATAACTAACATTGCAAAAAATCACACTAATACACCTGGACCCCATTATCAGCCACAAAAGGATCAGTATGTCATACTAGTGAATGATCAATGTACACTGCAGATGAATGGGTCTCATATGCAAGCCAGTCCCTTGTTCAGTCAGAGACTTCTGTTTTACACCCTCTAACTCGGAGCACAGACAGCTACGGCTAGGTGGTCCCTGCTGCCCTCTGTGAAAAAATAAATGGTTTTGTTCTAAAAATGCTAACCTGCAGAACAGTATGTCTCAAGGTTTATGTCTTGAGGCATTTTGGGCTAGAAAAAATGAATTTGCTTTTCCTCAAAATACACATAGGACTTTCTGAGGTAGCTAGGCAATTCTGTTTTTATTCTTTTTTTATTACAGACTTAGAGCAGGCAGTTTGTCTTCTGCAAACGAGAACTGCATGTTCCTTGCAATCAAGACTTAACAACAGTTCTGACCACGACTGTCTCGGTGTCTTTTCTGAATAATACTATGTAAATGCAGGCTAGGACTTTGCGCATGGAGACAAGGCAGACCTTTTTGAAAGCATCACAACGTAAAGGGGGGGATTCACAAGTGACGCAATATTTCAACAGGGATATTCTGCAAAACTCCTGATTTTTGCTTGGTCTGGCCATAGTCAAAGCTGCGAGCATAAATCAGGAGAGAGGAGCATGGGTCGTAAACTGTCCGAAACACAGGCTTCTTGGGGACACAGGAATCTATTCCCTTCATGCAAAGGCAACTGTTCAGGGCATGACGTAATTTTCCAGGGCCTGAATCAACATGGCTCAAAGCAAGATATCACGTTGTATTACTGATTTGTTTGAACCACTAAAGAACTGTTTATTATGGCACTTATTTATTTTTTTTTTAAACTCTTTAGTTTTTTAAATATTTTCTTAGAACAGTAAAACATACATAAAATACAATTGAAAGACAATTAACCGAGCAGTACATCACAACACTTAATTCATTTTCTGTTTTTTGTTTCCTGTTGCATCTCTCTCATGAGGCTATTTCCTTTACTTTTTCAATAAGTAAACCTGTTATGGCTCGGTTACTTTACGGTACAAAATCTGGTCTGCATGCAGAGGCACGAATGACCTATCTTCTCCGTATCATCTCAAATTGTTCCTGTCTTTTATGCACCAGAGCTGTCAACTGTTCCATTTTATATACTTGCATCATTAAGTCATGCCATTGGCATAGGGTTTAAGGGGCCTGAGAACCAGCTTTTGCTTATAACTTTTTTTGCAGTTAACATACATATAAACAGTAATTTCCTTGTGTTAGGATCCCTATAACCTCTAGGAAAGGAGTTAAAGAGGAAGATTACCTTTGGGAATGATGGGAACATTTCCTCTAAAACTAAGCAGACTTCTTCTAAGTAGGGCTGCAGATGCCTACAGTGCCAAAAAATATATCCACGTGTGGCCAAGGGGTTGCCACATCCCCTCCAGCAGGTGTCCACTCCCGTGTTGGAGTACTTCGACTGGATGGCAGGCGTCCTAAAGTATCTACGTGTGACCTTCCAGGAAAACTCCTTCCATGTCAGGGATGCCATTCTGGAATGAACGAACCTCAAATGCCCCTTCCCAGGTCTTTTCCTCAACTGTCACCCCTGAGTCTCTCTCCCAAGTCACCCTGAGCTTCCGCAATGCCCCGTCTCAGTGAAATTAATGCTTGGTATAAATTTGATATTGTGTGGGAAAGGGGAGCTCTGCCCTCAAGTGCTCACTGAAATATTTCCAGAATCCTGGGTGTTGGTTGAGTCTTCCCCTTAATTCCTTTTTGTAGGTATCTGACAAAATGTTGTGCTTGTAGCTCCCTGAACTGGTCCTGTGGTCTAATTCCATGTCTCTATGTTTGTAAGGTGTTTGTTGTATATGGGTTATCGGTTATCTCTGTTAAAGGGGGGAGCCGTTTTTTGTAGTAATATTTTATTCAGGTTGATTAGGGCCTCCTTTCTTATTTCTAAGTCTCTCCATTTAACTTGGTACCGGGGGTGAAGCCAGTAAATCACCACTCTAAGTTGTGAAGCCTCATAATAGGTTTTAATATCTGGTAGTGCCAGATCCCCTATTCTTTTTGGTAGCTGTAATATGGAATATTTAATTCTAGGCCTCTGAGAGTCCCATATATATCTAGATAGCTTTCTGCTTAAGTCTCTAATCATGTTATTCGGGATGGCGATGGGGACTGTCAGGGCCAAGTACAGAAAGCGAGAAAGGAGATTCATTCGGACTGAATCCACTCTCTCAAACAATGAAAGTGGCAAAGCCTTCCATCTTTCAAGGTCCAGTGCGATCTGGCAGATCAATGGGAGGTAATTAAGATTACATAGCTGCTTATGTCACTCCGATATGTGTACTCCTAAATACTTTGAACTGGTTAGGTCCCATTGAAATGGGAATGTCTGCTGTGTTTGTGTTGAAGGGGGAGTAGTTAATCCTTATGAGTTCTGTTTCTGTGGTATTGATTCTATATCCCACTAACTCCCATAATTCTGTTAACAGCTGCCATAATGTCTCTGGGTCTGAGACATAAAGCAGCAGATCGTCTGTGTATAAAGCTAGCTTGTGCTGTATCCCTCCTGCCTCTAGTCCTCGAATGGCCTGATCCTGTCTTATCGCTTGAGCCAGTGGCTCCAAGTAAATGGCAAAGAGCAGCGGGGATAGCGGGCATCCCTGCCTAGTGCCATGCAGCAAATTTATGGGTTCTGAAATGGACCCATTGATTTTAATGTAGGCCCTTGGTCTATCATAAAGTATCATAATAAGTTGGACAAAGTTCCCAGAAAAGCCCATCCTCCGAAGTGAGGCATTTAAGAAAGACCATGCCCACCTGGTCGAAGGCCTTCTCCGCATCCAGACTTAGGAGCAGAAAAGGGAAGTTCGACCGGATGGCGCAGTGTAAGAGGTGTAGGGTCCTCAATGTTATCCTGTGCTTGTCTGGCGGAGACAAATCAGCACTGATCTGTGCTAATCAGATGAGGGAGTACGGCCTCCAGCCTCTCAGCCATCACGACTGTAAAAATCTTGTAATCTACATTAAGTACTGAAATTGGCCTGTAGGAGGTACACAAGAGATGGTCCTTACCTGGTTTTGGAAAGTCGGATATTGCTGCATATCTCCATAAGTCCGGAGCTCCCTCTCCCTCCAGTATCCCCTGGCAGGCCCTCTGGAGAATTGGGAACAACTGCTCCCGAAACATCTCATAAAACTCATTCATATAGCTATCCGGTCCTGGGCTTTTATTTGATTTTAGATTCAAGACAACCGCTCCCAACTCCTCAAGATTAATCAGGGAGTCCAGCATTTCTCTCTGTGTCTGTGATAGTTTTGGGAGCTCAAGACCCGCTAAGAAGTCCTGCACCCTCCGGGGTTCCACCAAACCTTCCGGTGTGTACAGAGCCTGATAGAACTGTCTGAAGGTCTGCATGATTGAAGGGGGCTGTCTCTCCACCTTCCCCGATATTGGTAATTTTATCTGTGTTATCAGGGACTGAGTGGTCATTTGACGAAGTTGATGGGCTAACAGGCGAGTGGCTCATGGGCCACCTTCATAGTACCTTTACTTTACATATTGGAGGACTTGCTCCATTTTTACATCTAACAAGCTTTGAATTCTTTGTCTAGTTGCCTCCAAGAGGGGGCGTACTGCTTCATCTCCCGCTGCATGCTGATCCTGTAGGTCTTTTAACTGAATGTGTAAAGCGTCTAGTTGGGCTGTTTGTTTCTTTTTGTAGTGTACAGCATATTTTATAATGTCTCCCCTCAACACTACCTTAATAATGTCCCATAACATGCGTGCTTCTATCTTGGGGGTTTGGTTGTCGTGTAATATCTGGGGAATTCTTTCGGCTACTAAATCTTTAGATTTGGGGAGGTTCAGAATAAAGTTATTAAGCCTCCAGAGCATCTTTCTTCTAGAATAATTCCAGTCTATGTTTATCCGCACCACTGAATGGTCTGATAGAGTGGATGGGAGTATTTCACAGTTGTGTATTTGTGCCTGGTGTTCCTTTGTTACATGTGAAAAGTCAATCCTGGCATATGTCCCATGAGGGGCCGAGCAGTGTGTATATGCCCTACCTTGCGGGTTCTGGTATCTCCAAGCATCCACCCACCCTTCTTCTGTCATATAAATCTGCGCTGCTCTTTGGGCTCCTGATTTTCTTGGGGGGCCGGGGTTAGTGGCATCCAGGTGACTCTAGGTGAAATTATCATCTCCTCCCACTATTAACACCCCCACGATGGTATTCTGTTACCTTCTGAAAAAGAGACCTTACCACCATGGCATCTGATCCTGGGGGTATATAAATACTTGCCAGGGTGATTTTTTCCTCCCTCATGTATCCCCGTCAGAACCGCCAAACGTCCCTTGGGGTCTATGTAAGTGGTTAGGATTTTACATGAGGTATACCTGGGAATCAGAACAGCAGCCCCTCTTCTTTTGCCCCCTTTGTAGGAGGCAGCTACTACATGCGAATACCCAAATCTTTGTAGTTTCTGGTGTTCCACTTTCCCTAAATGAGTTTCTCGTAATAGCACAAAGGTGGGTCTTTGCTTCTTAAACGTGGATAAGACCTTATACCTTTTTATTGGATTATTTAGGCCATTCACATTTTGTGAGCAGATCCTTACTTTTTGGTTAGTAACTATCCAGCTCTACGAGTATAAAAAATACTTTTCGACATGGCATTGTGAGTAGGGCCTTTCTGGTTATTCTCTAAGTCCCCCCTATCTGGTTCCAGGGTCTCTATCCAAGACTTACATATTGGTCTCCATCTTCTTCTTCTTTTTTTTTTTTTTTTTACTTATTCTTTATCCTCCTAGCTCTCTGCCCTCGATCCCTCTCTCTGAACTCCCCACTGCACCTCTCAGGAACATCCCTAGGAGGACCGAGGAGTCTGCTCCCTAGAGTGCGGCATGCTCCGATTCTTACCTTCAGGGCTTCCGGATTACCCTCCGGGCAGGGTGGAGGAAGCACTCCTTCAAACCTCCCCCTGAACCTCAAGGGAGCACGCACAGCAGAGTCTGCCCCCGGTTCCTCTCTGGACGTGGTGCTGGGGGTTCATTGCCTGGATCAAGGGCAGAGTTTTTTCCTTTTTCTGGTCCACCCTCTCTGACATCGGCACTCAGGGAGACCAATGAACGGGGGCACACTGAAACATACCTCTGTTCAGGTCTCCAGCTGACGCCAGCCCCTAATTGCACTGGCACCACCCGTGGCCACCCAGGTTGTGGCAGTATCGCATCGGGGCATGCAGCCCACCCCTCCCCAGAGTGGGACAGTGGCCTGTCAGGCACTCAATCCCTCTCCCCCCGGCCGGTCCTCCAGCAACCCATGCTCGCTACCAAACCATGGTCACTGGCATCGAAAACCGTAGCGCTACCGCTGCACCGGCAGGTCGGCATGGTCTCCATCTTTGATCATTGTTAACCTGAGGTAACTCATATGCCCCGTATTCTGAGCTTGATTGTTTAAGTACTTGATCTTGAGTGTCGTTAACTGCCATATAAAAACAAGAAACATGAACAAATATACAACTATATACAACCAACAACTTTTGTACAATGTGGCTTCCAAAAAAAGAGGGCTGCGCTTTGCGCCCTTGAAATGTGCCCACTGCAGTCCCAACTGGGGCTGCCTCGGGAAGAAGGGGTTGTGTGGTGGAATATTCCAACAGACCCCCTTGGTCACAGACAATGCCGGACCCAATTAGGATGACATACAAAAGTGACATCAGCTCCTATTGGAGGCCGAGCGGGGTACCTCCGTTCCCCATTCTGACCTTCGGTTTGCTCTCCTGAGCTCTTCCACGAGCAACCCAAATATAATTAAACATGTTCCAAGCCTGCTTGTCCCCGCTGTGTAATTTCTCAATGCCCAACTTAACCTGTAGAGTAAATCACCACAGTATATTAAGCCCCCCAACATTTAATAACTCGGAGAATGCGCTAGCACAGGAGCCATTCCTGTTCTCTGTCCCCTCATGGCTGTTGTGCCTTCCACAGTTGCTCTCTATTCCAGCTCATCGCCGGAACCATTCTGACTCTCAGTGGTAAATCATTTCGTCCCTCCCTGAACTTATTTTAACTTGAATATTTCCAAAGTAAAACAATAACCTTTCTTGTATTAATATATATATATATATATATATATATATATTTTCACATATACACATACGATTCCACTGTCCTTTGATTATATCATATGAGCTTCTTAATTATCAGTTCTGCAACAAACTTTGTTGCCCAGTCACATTCAGCCGATAGTGTAAATGATCCAGATATCTGTTCAGGGATCAGCTGTTTAATCCAGTTCTGATGTGTGCCCCTTATTAAGTTTCTCCTGAGGGAGTGGAGGCATAATGAACAGTCAAAGAAAGTTGTTGGAATCAGCTGAGCAGCATGTCTAGCTCTCTACGTCCCCCCACCCCCGTTACAGCGATATCAAAAATTACACCTGAATCAGGTTGGAAACAGCTCACTACGTCTCTCCATTTTATCGGGAGACCGGCAAGAAAAGCAATAGTGTCACAACATGTAATGACTAACCTCTAGTCCTCATGTCTTCTCCGATGTCGAGGCTTTCATGGGCAAATGCTTTTCTTGTTGAGCACGTGACATATTCTGGATATCTTGTAGTGGCCGGAGCCGCTTTTTTTGCTGTACTTTTTGTGCTGGTACATTTCTCCTGTTGTCCATCTTGAACGTGATGGCTTCTGGCTTTGTTGCTGCACTGTAGCCTCTGATTTCATCCAGCCCTTCTCCTCCAAGGCCGTCATTGCCTCCTCTGGTGTTTGATAGGTTACTGTCCCGGAGACCCAGAAAACCTTTAACTATGCAGGGTAAGGGGTCTAGAAAGACTGACTGTGTGCCTTGAGCTCCCTTATTATTCCACTGTAGGCCATGCGCTTTTGCAGAATTTCAGTGGGGTAGTCATTGTCAAATATTAATCTTGCTGTGTTGCAGTCGACTATCCCCTTTCTCCATGCTGTCCACAATAACTCCTCCTTGTCATGGAAGCTGGACAATTTTAATACCACAGAGTGTGGTCTGGCATTTGGATCAGTTGGTTTTGTCGACAGTGCTCAGTGAGCCCTTTCTATATGGAACTGGAATGTTGGTGGGAGCTCTACCATATCCCACAAGAGATCTTCTAGAAATTCTGACATTTTCCCTATCTCTGCATCTTCCAGTAGTCCTTAGATATGGATGTATTGGGCCTCCAGGTCAGTAAGTTATCTACCAGAAGTCCACTGCCATATGCAGCTGTTCGGTTTCTGTTTCTACTCCTGTTATTCGGGCCTCCGATTCTTCCATTCTCTCCTCCACAGCTCTCAGTTGCTGGCGTATTGTTTGGAACTCCTGCCTATTTTCACCCTGAAAACATTTAATTTCTTGTAGTAGGGTTTCGAAGCGGGACCAGGATAGCCGCTCCATCTCTGAGTTGGTATCTGGTTCTTGGCCATGTTTGCTTGCTGGCGAGGAGCTTCTGCTGTTCTCTGATCGCTCCAGAGATCCTCCTCCTCCATTCAGTGGAGTGTTGGGGTTTCTGCTGCGGGACCTATTTGTTTTTTTCCCTCCAGGTGATCGCGTTGACATTTTGTGATTTTAGCCGTGCTGGAAGGTTTTATTTGAGTTACCCGTCACAAGCTCGATTAGGGAGCAGCCATCCAGATGGTGACGTCACCGGAAGTCCCCAGTATTTGTTTTATTTCGAGGAATCGCCTCTCTCTCCTTAGGGGCTTTTACACTACCATATCTGCACTGGTGCCAGCAGTGCAGATGAGTTGCACTGGTGCAGATCCAGCAGTGTAAAGAGCCGCCGGAACACTGCAAGCCACCCCAGTGTGGCGCAGAACATTCCCTGGTTTGTTGGGAATGTGGACCAGTGTGCACCGGTGCAGATGTTTTTTCCAAGCATGTAAAAACGTTGCTTCCTCTGCACCGGTGCCCCTGCCATTCACAAACCCCTCTGCCGGAAATGCCCCAACAACACAGGAAGGCCAGCCGGAACGCTGCACAGCCATAGCATGTAAAGAGATGAGGCCAGCGGTGCAATCGGAGAGAAGGAAGCCAGTTCAGATGGCAATGCTCCAGTTAACTTCACCTTTTCTCTATTCCCTAGTCTTGCCCTCTTTTAGCCGTTTTCATTATTTTTTGTATACATTTTGACAGCATTTTTATTTTTCTACTTGCCTTTATTTATACCTTCTTTTAGTATTCATGAATCTGCTTGTATTAATATTTATATTTTACAGTGTTATTATATTGTTAGCTATCCACTAATCCCCTTTCCCCCAGGACTCATCTGGAAACAAGCTGTTGTCAGCTCAGTATGCATTTCCTGGTTAAACTTTTAAATAAATAAATAAGTTGGATGTAAAAGTGCCTCTTGTCTGTGCAATTTAATCTTCACACTAGGAGACTCGCACACCAGCCGTTAATAATTACACTATACACTGCACACTCTTGAGCATTTATCAAGGAGGTTGTCCAAACTGGCATTATTAATGAAGCTGTACAGTACAGTATCTGCTGTCTACCCTCCCTCATCCAATCACGGTACCCTTAAAAGAATGCCAGTTACCCAAGTACAGTACCTGGTATCCAGGTGTCCAGTGCTTTTCTACTTTAGTTCAAGTATGTACAGTATATCTCCTCGAAAATGTGAGATGGGAAGATCAGACACCAAGTGTCGACCACAAGCAGCAAGAAGTCGGCGGCCGGAGTTTTAGATTTCAGCTTATTTTTATTTTTATCAAAAAAAGGGGTAAAACATTTTTTCATCATCTCCTGTAAGTCCTGGTAAGATAGTGTGTGTTATGGTCAGTGCCGCAGCAGCTGACAGTAATAAAGAGTAGCTGACGCTATTAGGACAACTTGAACAAAACATAATATTTAGACACAGTTCAGCTTGTGTTTCACATTACTTCTGTATTTCTCCTAGCCATTATTTATTACTGTGACCATTTGCATGAAAGTGGTCTCCTTACTCCTGAAGAGTTCATCTGTTCCTGTTGCTTTCTCCCTATCTGAGGTCATAATGTTCTACTTGTGACATCACAGTTACTCCCATGGCAACAGATTGTGATGTCACAACAGAGGACTATGACATGAAGTAGGGAGTCAGCTGAAAAGGCAGATGAACTCTAAGGGATGCAGAGCATGTTTCTATGCAAATTTCTCAGTAATGGGGAGGAGAAATCTATTTGAATACATATGGCATGCAAGGTAAAGTATACTGAATTATTATGTTTTTCAAAGTTTTCTTTGAGGCGTCAGCAGCTTTTTAATTGGGACCTCATAGGTTTGTGGTCAGGACACACCATGTGGTTTCAGTGTTTGAAAGCATTATGTATTACAAAAAAAAAAAAAAAAGTGAGAGATGCTCTTTAATGGATACGGTTATGGAGATACTGTCCTAAGCTTTTGAAAACTGAATAAGGAATGGGACTGAGTGCTTGAGTGAGCATTATTCTGCGTTCATTCTGAGATGAAAACTACATAGGAAGTCACAGCAATGGATCAAACTTGTCACAGAATTTTATTGTCGCAGCCCAAGAGAGGATGTTGTGCAAATACAGTAAAAATAAAATGACAGCGATAAAAAAGTAGTTCTACAGTATTTGGCCAGGGTAACAGATAAAGCTGCACAAAATCCCACTTCCAGGTGCATCCTGGAGGAAACAGACTAAGACATATAATACAGACAAAAAATGCGATTAAATTGTTATGTAAAAAATGTAAGATGCCAGTGACTGTATAAACTACAAAAATCTTTTAGTATGTTGTCGTTGACTGGGAGAGGAGGACTAGGGCATTCTGCCTATTTTTGGCCTTGTCCGGGGGGAAGGGGGGTTGTACAAATGCAAACTGACATACTGAATCAGGTTAAGCTGTTGGTGGTATTTTTCTACATTAATTCCTAAATACCAGACTACAACTAACTAAACCACCGAGATATTCAAACTGAAAAACAGAAACAACTGTTTTTTTATTACCAACATTTACAAGAATAGTCCTAGAACTTAATATGGAGTTACATGTGGTTATGATGACCATAACGTGAGGCTCCTCAGTGGAACTGCAGTGTCAAGAGATAAGGTCTATAACTCATTTACAATGTCCATGACCAAATTTTCCATTATATGCAAATCAATTTGTCAGTAGCGATACGCCAGTAACGTATCTTAATTCTAGAATATTGTTAAAGAAAGGGGGAACAACCAGGGGCCATGAAAGGAAGCTGGAAGGGGGAAATTACAGGGGGGGGGGCGTAGGAAGCATTTTTTCACTGAGAGGGTGGTGGAGCTGTGGAATGCACTGCCTGGGAAGCTGGTGAAAGAGGTACAGTGGACGGCTTCAAGAAGGCGTGGAACAAGTACAAGAGGAAATTGAAACAAATGAAGACCCTCTTGGGGGCTGATGGGGATGGTAAGGTGAGCAGCCATTAGGTTACTGGCTTTCGTGCAGACAAGACAGACCATTTGGCCTATTCTGCTGGCTTTTAGTACGTTAGTATGTTAATATTCGAATATTAGACTTCCTGAATATTCGTCCGAATTCCCCAGCATCCTACATGGATCAGAAAGTGATTTCTGGCTCTTGGCGCCTTGCCATTCCCCTCCCTAGCCCGTCTACCTTGTTAATAAAAACTGTAACTCAGCCGGCCTGGTGGCGTTGAGGGTTGAGGCGCTGGACGCCACACCTCGTGACATGCCGGCGACCCAGGTTTGGGAATGAGCCCGGGTTGTTGGGGGTCGGCAGAGGATTGAGTGTCCGGAGGACAGCTCTCCTCTCCTGGGGGGAGGGGGGTCTGCGCTCGGTGCTTGACCAGCCTCTAGCGGAAGCTGGTGGCATGACAAGCATGGAGTTGACATCGGGGTAGGGGGAGTAGCAACGCCGGTGGTGAAGCCTTGGCGTAGGGGTGCATGCCACTCCTCCACTAGATAACAAGGAAAATGCCTGCAGACCCCGGGAAGAAGGATCGCTCGGAGCGTGCCTCCTACGTGCCCCCGCCTGCCCGACTACCTCAGGTCTGACGAAACGCTAGTATCAGGGTGCTTGCCCACCCCACCTCGGCCCCACTCGGGGGGGAAGCCACAGTTACATGGAGTCCGGGAGGTGAGTACGAGTAGGGCGGAAGAGGCAGGAGGATGACTCCTTAGTGGTCCTGATGGGTTGGGGTTTGCAAGAAGTAGGAGGGATAAAATATGCAAAAAAAAAAAAAAACTGTAACTCAGCCTGTCTGTGCCCCCCATCCGGACCACAATCCTTGATTTGGGGAGTTAGTGTTAAATATCCTGGCTAGTCAAGTCTCCCCCAATGCTCCACTGCCCGCTTCGCTGTCACAGCTGATCATTAATGAGCGACTGCAGGCATGAATGATCCTCGAGGGAAAGGTCGGGACAGTAGCATCAGTGGCGATGCTAGGCAGCCTGACCAAGCTCAGCCTTATGGCATCCTGGGGATGAAGGTCCACATCCAAAGCACAGGATTATTTATTTATTTATGTATCTATTCACTGATGTATTTGAAACTTAGTAACCAGGAGAAGCACACTGAGCCATGGCTCATTTTCAAGTGCAACCCGAAAGAGAGGGAACAGGAACTACAACAATAAAATCAAACACGGTATTAATGATTGGTACAAAACAAAGTAAAAACAGAGTACAATTTAACATAGTACAAGTGCACATAAAAAGTAAGCAAAGATACAATGAACGGTTTTGATATGCAAATAAAGAGACCAAAGCAGGTGGAATGGGAACACTGCTTAACCAGGAGTAGCACACTAAGCCGAAGTTTGTTTCCAGATGCGACCTGGGAGCACAAGGAAGTTAAGAGACTGACTTGCTCAGGGTCACACAGTATGCAAGTGGTGGCTGTGGGATTCAAACCCAGGTCTCCAGATCTGTAGCTCAGAACCTTAACCCACTGCGCTATACTGCCTCCATATAGACAATAAAGAAGCATGATACAGGCTGAGGTAGAACCCAGGAGAGGGCCCAACAACAGGGATGGTAGAGGCTCCAACAGGGAAGGATCAGGGAGGAGAATGATAAGAGCAGGTGGGGTAGGAAGAGGTTTTAGCTAGTGCCTAATGGAGACAAGGGGAGAGGAGAGATGAAGAGAGAAAGGGACAGGATCAGACTGGGGTACAGGGGGCCCACCTGGAAAGTAGATGGAAGGGCCCCCCTTGAAAATCAATACAGGAGGGCCCAGGATGATACACTCATCAGTATTCCACTTCAGTTTGATATACTATCTCTGTGTTCACATCTTACATTTGCTTGCAATGCCCAAAATACCCTAATTAATTAGAAGATAGATGATAAAAACAAAGATTTTCAGAGCTTAGAAGGGGCCAGGTACCCAAAAGAGAGGGGAGCACACCTGAAAATTTTCAGGTATCCTAGTGGACCAGTCCAACTCTAGGAGGGGAGCACGTTCCAAAGAGAGGGAAGGCAATATGAGAAGGTTGACTGCCCAGTGCAGGAGAGAGTGTGGTGAAAGAAGAGATCCCGGGATCAGAGGGAGTATGAGGTAGAGGGGATGGGAGAGAGGAGTGAGGACAGGTAAGAGAGCAGGGTCCCAAACCAGAATTTGGAGATGAAGCAGGTGCAGTGGGACTGGTGACATGAGGGTAGGGGGAGGAATGGCAGAAAGAGCAGTAATGAGTACGAGGGGGGAGGCTGGTAGCAAAGTGACAGAAGACACTGCAGAGGGTGTCCAGTCTGGCATGGAAAGAGGAGGGGTTGGTGCCGCAGACCACATCAGCATAGTCAAAAACCAGAAGCACCATTTGAATGCCAAGAGCAGACCAGTAGAAAGAGGATCAAGTGTCTGCCTCGATGCTTACCTCCTCCAGGGAGTCAGAGATCCTGATTTCACTGCCTGACAGACCCATTTGGCCACAGGCAGGAGGAGTCAGTGCAAGCTGAGTCTGCAAGCTGGGAATGAGTGTTGCTGAGACATTCAGGTGTGAAGTCCTTAGCTGTTGTCATGTGGTAACAACTAAGGAAAAAAAAAGAACATTTCATTGGGTAGATAAAGGCTTTGTCCCTGCCCTCAACTTTCAAACAGTCTTGCCCATTACTCTACCCAACCCTGGACTTTCTTTTGAAAGAAAAAAGGCTTTTCTCCTGCCCTCAACTTTCAGACAGTCTCGCCTGTTCCTCTACCCAACCCTGCTCCTCTCACACCTGTCTCTCTAAACTCCTCCTCCCGCTCCTGGGCTGCATTCTCTGATTTGTTACCCTGCTGTCCAGTAACCCTGAGTTTAAACTCCTACTTCCTCCTACTACTTGCCAGCCCTCAAACTTGAGCCTTCCATAGCCACAGCCAGTCGATGAGCCTTCTACCTACCTACTGTCCTTGACTCTGCACTCTGTTTTAAGTCCCTGCCACTGCCCCTGAACAAATGTGATTGTCTCAAAGCACCTGTCTTCCCCCCAGCTTATTCTGTGTACGGTTCTCCCTCACATTGTTCTCTAATATGTTCCTACTAGGTCAGTCCTGCACAGAAAATCATCCCCCCCCCCCGACTAGAATTAACGACAAAGCCTCCTCTTGGCTGCCTTAACATATAGGGTGTGAAAGTCTATGTTGAGTCTCTCCCCCCTAGACTTTACCTGAAATAACGACAATGCCTCCCCTGGCTTCTTTTTCTCCTGCTAAATTAGTTTCTTAAACCCACAGCACTCACCATGTACCTTAGGCTGTACTAATTGCAATATGCTGTACCTCTTTATGAGATAGCTTACAATTTGTAAATAGTCAGACCAATTGCTGTTGTTTCTTCTATTTTTTGTCTCTGTACTTGTGCACCCATACTCTGTAACTATCTTTCTGCGGTTGTCCTCCTGTCAAGATGTGAAACCTTTGAAAAAGAGCATTTTGCTCAAAGGTTATGTCCTAATGAAGAAATAAATAAATAAATAAACTGGATCTGGATTCATGACAGACGTGGCTGACCTGACAAGCCTGCCACAGGGGTGGTGTGGGGGCAATGAATATCCAACAACTCCTTGAGTGGAAGAAAGAGTCAGCAGCAGCCCAAAGGAGAACCCAACAGACAGATGACCTTGCATAGGGTAAACAGACAGCAGGAAAACTAAAGAGCAAATGAAATACGTCCCCAATACCTGTGAGGTAGAATAGTTTACTTGGTAGAAGGCACCATCTCCCCGCTCCTCTGTATCAAGCCTGGGATCCCACAGCGCTCAATTCTGGGTCCAATCCTCTTCTCTGTGTTCCTAAAAGACCTCCCTCCGCCCGTGCCAACTTGCATATTCACATGCATGCAGAAGACACAGTTCTCTACACCTCCGGTCCCTTGACTACATCTCTGGAAGTCTCACTCCAGCAAGACTTTCCAATGTTCTGCATTAGTTCCAGTACAACCAACTTCGGGTCAACACACAAAAAAAAAAAAAACTGTGTCTGTGACCTTTGGTACCAGCCAGAAGCTGCCCTCCCCGCTTCTCCATGCTGGATGGAACACCACTTGATGCAGTCCCAACTTGCTAATGAATGCTAACAGTCACTCATGAGGAAAGTGACCTGGGGATTAGGGTGACTGGTGATTTAAAGTTTGGGACCCATTGTAGGGCACAAGTGAGGAAAGCAAATCAGAACTTAAATTGCATACTCACTCTATGTAGCTTTGGTGAGGCCCCATTTAGAATATTGCGCCCAGGTATGGTCCCCTCAGAATAGGGAAGACATCAACAGGCTGGAAAGCATTCAGAGATGATTTACAAGATCTATAAAGGGTTTAAATTAATTGCCATATGAAGCAAGATTGTTATCCCTCAATTTGTATTCCCTTTATTCTAGAAGGTTTAGGGGAGATTTGTGTTTTTTATATAGAATAATGGGAGATGACAAATTTCAGGCAGAGGTTGGTATCCAGTCTAAGACTAACTGGTGCAGTAGTAGGAGACATAATAAACAACTTGTCCATTTTAATTGGAACTGTAACCTAAGGAAAAGCTGGTTTAGTCAAAGGGTGGTGGTACCTTGGAATGCGCTTCCATTAGTACTTGTGGATAGCCCGAACATGAATAACTTCAAAGTTAACTTTGACCGACATTTCAGCAAAATAAAAACTCAATTCTAAATTTGGTGTTGGCAAGCAATTATGAACTCAAGTCTGCTAGCTTGAAATTACCTATGAAACCTTCAAGTACTGTACCTCAGTGTATGGTTAGATAGCAGGTTTGACTTCTACGCCCACAGCAATGCCATCCATGCCAAACTTTGCCCCAATCTCTGTGCTCTGTACCACAGTAAGGACTGCCTTTCTCCCTAAGTCCACAGCGAGCTGGTCACCAAAATAGTTCTCCTGGTTTCCAACTATGGGGATCTGGTTTATGGCACCACCCCCTCCACCTCCCTTGCCAAAGTGGACACCCTCTGAAACACCTTATGCCATTCTGTTACCAACTCACCCTTTCATACCCACCACTGCTCCCTTTACTCCTCCCTATCCATCCTCCCTTTCCCCTCATGTCACCAGTCCCAGTGCGCTTCTCTCATCTCTAAATACTGGTCTGGGTCGCAACACTCATACCTATCTCTTCTCCTCTCTCCCATCCCCTCCTCCTCCTCCTAACTCCCTGTGCTCAAGGGACCTGTGCACTTTCTCCCTTCCAAACCCATACTCTGAGCCAGGAAATTTGCTTCCTCATACCACCTTCCCTCCCTCCCTCTGGAACCAGTTACCCTCCTCCATCTGTCTCTCCTCCTCCCTTCCCTGCATTAGACGCCAGCTAAAACTCATTCCCTGTGCTCCTGCCAAACCTTCCAGAACCCCTTCACTCCTTGCTTGGCTTTTGACCACCCCCCATACCTCTCCCTCCTCCCCCCTAACCTCATAGTGTCTGCAACCTCGTTTTATCAACCTGTTCTAGACTCCTCCTTTCTGTACCAGCTCAGCCTTCCACCACTCTGGCACTGTGCTTTTTTTTTTAGTTTGCCCAGTTGGTTTTTTTTTTGTGGACTTTATTTCTGCTCCGGTCCTTGAGGAACTCTCTCCAGATACCCCACTCGTCTGTGACTCTATCTCCCGTCTGAAGCGTGTGTCTTCCAGTGCCGACCCAGCCCAGTGAATCCCTCGACTCTGAACCCCCTGAGGTGGGGCTGTCTACGCCCTGGTGCTCTATCTAGAATCTACTGCGCCGGGCCGGAGTCAGAGGGGGGGCCCCCAGAAGGCAAGCCTGTCTGTGGGGTGTGGCTGAGACACTGGAGGTGCCTCTGCCTATCCCCAAGGCCGGGGATTTTCCTGTTTTGAGTTTCCCCCTAGGAGTGTGGGCGTGCAATGATGCCCGCACAGAGAAGCCATAGGCATCCATCACGCTCCTCCCCTACGCTACTCCGAGTACTAGTAGTATCTCCAGTCTCCACCGGGGTTCTCTACTGCACCAGAAACCCTGGATCCCTCCCCAGGGAAAGGAAACCAGTCCATCGGATGCTCAATCCTCTCCCTCCCCTGCCGACCCCCAAGCTCATTCCCGAACCCGGGTCGCCGGCATGGCGCATGGTGTGGCATCCAGCGTCTCAACACTCAGTGACACAGGGCCGGCTAAGTTTGCTCAGTTTGCACAGATGATTTATATGCTAATTTATGTGTCCTCCATATAAAATGTTTTGCCATTTTGTCTGTCCTGCACTCAACTTGTACTATTTATAAAATGGTCACTGTAACCATATCACCAGACTGACTGTATCTTGCTTATAGCTATGCTTCTCCCCTTCTCTTTTCTGCCAGGTCACACCTGAAAATGAGTCTTGGCTCAGTTTTCCTCTCCCAGTTACCAGTTTTTAAATAACTACCTAAATAAATAAAACATCCTGGTTTATACGATGTTGTACTGTACAGTGGGTGTTCAAAGTGCATGGAGTGCCTCCAGGGAAGTCCGAAGGTGCCAGGAAAAAATACATACACACACACACACAATCCACAAACTCTCAAAGAAAACATAACTGTTCTTCTCCACTCACCAACAGAAAGCATAAATAAGCACAGAAACAGCTGCTTGCAGGCATGAGGGGAAAAAAATTCAGTCATGCAGAATCCACAGCTTAATATCATGGACTCACTGTTAGGCTCAGATACTAGTTAGAACTGGGAAGAACTTATAGCCAGCTTTTTCAACCTGGTGGTATTTTCAAAATAATTACAGTGTGCCAGCCATGGAATAGTCTCAGACAACCCCCTCCCTATTACTGTTAAAATGAAGTCTCAAACCCACTGGTCTCTTTCCCTTATACTGCAGGGGGTCTGAGACCCTTCTCGAGGCTAAGTAATGCTGTGACCTTTCTTTTTTTTGTGTAATGCTCTTTATGCCCCCCCTTCGTCCAGCTTAGCCGCCCACTCCTTCGGGCGACCAAGCTCCGCCATGCACCACTTCCTCCCGACCACCGTCTGCTGCCCCTCATCTAGTCACTTCTCTGGTTGACCCGGCATATCCCTTGTCATGGCTCTCCTGTGGAGGGGGAACCAGGAGGGGAGACTTCAGTGCCTACTGGCACCTTTCACCATCTACGCCAGAGGGGTAGCGAGGGTGCAGCACAGGACGATCCAGGGCTTCGCAGTGCCAGGAGAGTGGGCCGCCATCATCTGGGCGGCTGAATGGCATTTTCCATATTCTGGTTGTCCCACTCCTGGAACACACACCGCGGCATCCTGGCATGACCGTGCATGAGGCGTGTGGTCACCCACGCTGCAAAGCGTGATGCCACGCCGGGCCGCCAAAGGGCGGTGTGTTCTAACCCTCCACGGGAGGAGAGCATCCAAAGGACGCTCTGCAGCCCTCCCTGCTGGCCACTGCTCCTGTCATCCTGGGCTAGGGAGTGAACCCGGGTTGCCAGCGTGCCAGGCGAAGTCCTTCTCCTGGTGCCATGCAGCCGGCACGACTTTTTTTTTTTTTTATTTCTCACCACCTCTGACCGGCACCCCAGCCCCATTACCCCAGCATCCACTGGTACTTACCTCTTGGATGTTATGAGGTGTCAGCTGACGGGGTGCGGAGACTACAAGGGGCCGGTATCATCCCACCTGTTGGAAATTTTTCAGCCTCCATTTTGTTCCCATCCCCCGAGTGCAGAGTCGTATACATGTAATGACGTCAATGGCCAAGCCGCACACGCTTCCAGACGTGGCACACCGGGTGTCTGCTCCATCTCTGCCTCCTCTGTTTAGAGCCGGAGTGCCAGCCTCCAGCCACCGCTAGGGGTCAGACATGCATCGGTCTCTGGTCCCACCCCTCCCTGGGTGAGGAGAGCTGTCCTTCAAATGCTAGATCCTCTCCCACCCCAGCCTACCCCCGGTGACCTGCTTGCACCACGAACATGGGTCACCGGTGTGGCAGAAGGTAAGGCAGTGATGTCTCAGCCCTCCATGCCACTGGGCCGGCACGGCGTGACCTTATTTTTAACATTTTGCCAGGTTGTAACATTAGTTCTGGCCAACCAGTGAGCAACACCTGACACAGTGTCACATAATGTATACAATTTACAAATTCAAATTCTAGCATGCTCTACCATTGTTTAATTCACAAATTTCAAAATGTCATTTCTCATAAGGGGTTCTACTGGTTTGGTGGCATGTAACAGACACAGTTCTGTGAATCCCCACCATGGCAAATCTTTAAAAAGTTAAAATTTCTTTCTGCCTAACATGGCTATTTTCTTACTTTATCTCGATCTTCACAGATTACCCTGGTGCTGCGCGATCTGCACTGGCTGCTGATTCGGTGGCATATCACCTTAAAAGTTGGTTTACTGACTTTTAAAGCTCTACATAGACTTGGCCCAGACTACCAGAAAGAGCTTCGACCCGAGTGACAGCTCCATTCGGCTGACGAGGGGTTGCTGGAGATTCCGAGGGTGTCTTCTAGGGCCCGTGCATTTATGTACGTGGCCCCTACCCTCTGGAATTCTGTACCCCATCAACTTGGGGAGTGCACGACTGCGAGGGGTTTCAAACAGGCATTGAAAACTTTTTTGTGGCGTCAGGCCTTTAGTGACATGCAATGAAGGGACCCGTCAGTTTATTTATTATTGTGTTTACTGATTTTATCATTGTTGTTTATTTCTTTTTGTAAAGCGTCTTGATACTTTGAAAGGTGCTTAAGTGAAATAAAGTTTATTATTATTATTATCATCTCCTAGGGAGCAGTGGACACAAGTCCATTTTTGGAGGACAGTGTCCATTAGGGATTAGAAGCCCCAAAGGAGAACAAGACTACAGGAACCAACGGGATACACACAAGGGTTCTAGAAGAATTGAGCACGGAGCTAGTCACTCCTCTGGCAGCACTATTCAGCACCTCACTGGAGATGGGGGTAGTTCCATAGTACTGGAGGAGGGAGCGCGAGATCCCGCTTAACAAGAGCTGCAGCAGGATGGAGGCTAGCTACTTGCAGGTCAGCAGTCTTACGTCAGTGGTGGGGAAATTAATGGAGACCCTGCTGAAGGAGAGACTGATAGAGTTCCTAGAAGCAAATGAGCTGCAGAACCACCAGCAATGCAGCTTCACAGGGGGAGGTCATGCCAAAAAACTCACAGACTTCTTTGACTGGGTGACTAGGGAGGTAGATCAGGGGATGGCAGTGGATGTGGTCTATCTGGACTTCCTTAAGGCCTTTGACACTGCCATACAGGAGGCTAATAATGAAACTAAGCAGCTCGGGGGCTGGGGGATAAAGTGGTAATAAGGCATAAAATAAGCGGGTTTGCATCCCAAGATCGGAGAAAAGCGAGTCAACTTGTTGAATGATTAGCAGTCATTGCTAATCATTCTGAACTGGCCCTGGGTCCTTTAAAAATGCAATTTTTGGCATTTTGGGCCATGTTTCTTTAAAAAAAATGTTTCTGACTTTTCTGTCCTCCTCCCCACCCTCTGATTGTGTTGACCCACACCCCACCCACCCAGTCTCTGTAAGGGAGAAATGTTACAGTGTCCTCTTGCAGTGTGGCCCCAGGAGAGGAGCAAGCAGGATCAGAAGCTCCAGCTACAGTAAAACTTAAGCAAGGTAAGTTCCAGTTTCCTTTTTTTTTTTTTAATTGTATTTTTTTAGCTCGTTGGTGTTGTCTGGTAATGAATTTCTCTCTGTGTTTGCAGGGAGAAGCCACACTGAGGAGCAGGGGAGCTGAAGCGGCCGAGATGGCGCGAGAGGGGACCAGGATCAGAGGAGAGCCGTGAGAAGCATCTTGGTGGGGTGAGCAGGCAGCATGACGCAGATTCGGCCGAGCAACTCACGGAGGAGCAGCGCGCAGCTCAGCAGACAATCGGGAGTCTCTACAAAAACAATAGGTACAAACTTTTCAATTTATTGTCCGGGGAGCCTGGAGGAGTGAAGTCAACGGGAGGGCACGTGGCAGGGCAGTGGCATGACTGGGGGGGGGGGGGGCAAGACAGGCACCTCATGGGATGGGCCCGAACTGTGGGCAGAACAGAGAGGAAACAACAAGAAAATAAATATGAACTAAATAAATTACCCTGCTGGCACAGATAAACAGAGTGGCGTAAACAGTCTTTATTTTGTGCCCAGCCCAATCGAATGCCAGTGACTGATCTGATGGAGGAAAAATATCAAACTTTACTGTGTTCTTGTGTAACCTCCCCTGCAAATGGGGGTTCCCAAAAGACTTCCAGGAGCTTGCTTGAATGCTCCGAGCCTGAATGGTGTTTGGCGTTTAAGCCATTTATCTGTGAGTGCTTTTAGAGCCTCTGCTACTGTCTCTTTAAGAGCTGTCTGCTTGCAGACATAATTAGTTTGTATGGGGGGACTGTGTGTTTCTCTGCTTGAGTCCCAACTCGAGCTGCTGCCAATTCGCTCTGTTTTTGCAGTCGCTAGGAGTGCAAAGGGAACCTATCTGAAAGATGTAACTGTTTGCCAGAAATCATTTAGAGTAATAATGAAAATACAGTTTGTCTAACCTGCTTTTCTTTGCAATCAGAACTGTGTTTGCCTAGTTCCCCATTCTAGTTTTGAACTGCTGAACTGGACCAATCAGTGTGGGTTAAGGAGCTCTAAAATGGTGCCTGTGGACGAATCAGAACTTGGACTCGTAATCTGAGCCAGCCACAAGAGGATTGTATGGGCAGTGACTCTGGGAAATGTAGTTTGGACTTCAGTGCCTTTTTGCACCAACAGGGGGAGTCTATTGGGAGTGACAGCCAAGAACTGGGAGGAACTCAAAGGAAGTGCCCGGTTTTGTCTACTGGAGTTTCAGTTTAGCTCTGGCAGTGAAGAGGGAAGGAGCCCTGTGCTCCTTCATTGTGCAGTTTTAGTCGGGAAACACGTGTAAGGCCCCAAGTTTTGGTCTGCAGCTTGTGCAAGTGCCTGTTCGGACTGAATCCGACCTGTGAAGAGAATCAAGGAGATCTGAAGAGTAGAAACCAGGCTCACCCTGTAGAAAACTGGAGAAATTGCTGAATGGTGCTCGGTCTGTCAGGAACTGAATCTGCTGTGTGTTCTCCCGGTATTGTGCAGTAATTACGATCGGATAGAAGCAGCCTGCCTGGTATAGTACTTTCCTTTACATATAAATGTGTGTAGTGCTTGTGGGGACTCGCTTCAAATCCCTGTTCAGTGAATTGAGTGCATGAAGCTGCAAGTAAACCCCAGCTTAATCCAGACTACATCCATTTGCTCTGAACTGCCGTGGGGTCCAGTCACAAGGACCTTGTCCACGTGGTCTGCTTCTCCTGGCAATCCAGGACAATCTGCCTTCCATTCAGTTTCAGCATTGAATTTGTGAGTACAAATCAGGGTAGCTCCCTGCCATCATCTAATTGCAAGTGTTCCATCTGATTACTTTTCCTTTCTTTCTCCACGAACTAGGCCTACCGGCTCTGGATTTAATCAGGTGAATGTGCATGCATTTTCCATCTTCAGGGCCCCAACCAGCTGCACTAAATAGGCTAGCCTCTTATTGCCTGGGTACCCGTAAGAGTGACATTAGGGACATTTGGGATTCTGAAATATGTGCACAGTACTGTGATTATTAATGTGTTTAAACTAATTAACCTGACTTCCCCTGTCTTTGTTATATTCCTAAATAAATCAGATCTGTTTGTTTCAGCAAGAGTTACACTGCCTGAGTTTCGTATGTTAAAGTATTGAACTGTGGTTTTGCACGTATCATCTTGTTTTACAGGAGTCCCCAGAGTCACGCTGACCGAACCAGTCCTGAGGGTAAGTGTATACTGTGAAGGTAGTTCTGATATATTGTGTGGGCCACTAGTGGGAAGAAGGGGGGGGGTCGCAGTGTCCCAGAGGGCTGTGACCAAGTTAGTTTAACTATTGTAAACCCTGACCTCTGGGTGGAGGCACCCAACATCGGATCCAGGCCCCTCAACCTGTTAGTGACAATCAGGCAGGGGTAGTAGCCCTTGGGATAGCGCCACCTAGGGGTTACACTTGCAAACTGTTTGGGAACAGAAAATAAGAATTGTGCCCTTTTCTTTCCAGAGAGTTCTGAGGGGAGATGAAACAAAGGGAAAAGTAACTTGTGTGACTAAATGGGTGCCCTGCTTTTGGCAGAGGTGAAGGGACAACAGGGGTTAAACAGTCATGCCCAGCCCTTACTGCAGCAATGATGATGGGGGATTAAGCAAACAAACGGTGTTGACTCGCAAGTAGCAGAACATTTCTGGAAACAGAACAGTCTAAGAATTGTGCCCTGGTTATTCCACAGAGTTCTATGAAGGGGAGGAAACAAAAGAAAAACTTCTGTGACATTTAAGTAAATGTACCCTGCTTTTGGCAGAGATGAAGGGGACAATGAGTGGTCATACCCACCCTGCCTGCTTTATTTTGTGCCCAGCCAGCCCTTTTTTGCAGCAGTGCTGATAAGAATTGTGCCCTGGTTTTTCCAGAGTTCTCAGGGGAGAGGAAACAAAGAAGTAAAAAAATGATATCTGTGCCCTGCTTTGGCAGAGATGAAGAGGACAAAAACAAAAATATACCTGCTTGCTCTGTTGCACTGGGGAAGTTGTAACTCTTGTGTGCCCTGCCCATTATACCTGAGGAGACAAGTAACAAATTAGGACACTATCCCTGCTGCCAGGTAGAGCTTTGCTACAGCAGTGAACTTTGGGGAAGTGTAGTGTTCTGTTCACAACTCTGAAACTTTCAAGTGTGTGCCCTGCCAATGGCAGAGATCGGGAATAAGTTAGCATAAGGGGAAATTGGAAATTGTTTAAGCAGGTAAGGCACACCAAGCCAGAGCTTGTTTCCAGGTGCGACCTGGGAGCACAAGAAAGTTAAGTGACTTGCTCAGGATCACACAGTATGCAAGTGAGGGTTGATGGGATTCAAACCCAGGTCTCCAGGTTTGCAGCTCAGTGCCCTTAACCACTATGCTATACTGCCTCCTAAATAAGACTATGCCCTGCTGCCAGCTTTGCTGCAGCAGTGAACTTTGGGGAAGTGTTCTGTTCACAACCCTGAAACTTTAAGTGTGTGCCCTGCCTACAGCAAAGATGCGGACAAGTATAACAATTAACTTGGGGGGGGGGGGGGCATTCAGAGGGTCACAAGTAAATCTGCAGCTGCCATTAGCTTTTTTTCCCAAGACAGAGAGTTAGCCAGATTACAGTAACTTGATGTGTTAATTTTTAAAATGCACAGCTTGACGGAGTCTTGTTTTGCTAACTTCAAACTTTTTAATAATTGCAGTCTAACATGACTGGTGGAGTAAAATTAGCAACTGCAGAAGGATGGCGCAAAACATATGATCCAGACAAAAACTGGCTACAGATAACCAGTGAGGGAGACTGCAGTGTGTTCCAGTTGCAAATTGTGCTGTCAGTATAAAGATGAGCTAGGTGGGTTGAGGAACTTCAGTGAGGCATTAATTGCAGGGATAACAGGCCCCCAGCTAAAAGTTGACACCATCCGGAAACATCTTCAGACAAAGCAACGCTAGAAAGCTCTTAACATTTTGAAATTTGGTAAAACATGGTCATCACTTGAAATGTACCACCATACCACAATTGGTAAGTTTAAAGTAATCGGGGGGGGGGGATTGGACCCCAGAGCTAAATAATTTTAATATATTTGCAGGGGAAGCTTTCAGTAATGCAGAGGAACAGCATAGAATGGTTCTAGACAGGCTGATGGAAATTCTGTATATGATGGCCAAAGAGGACATCCCTATTAAAAAGTCTGAAGCGATAGCAGAACAAGAGAAGAACCATGGAGTTCATTTGGGCAATAAATACATTATCGCTGTTAGTGGGAAAGAACTGACAATGTGTATTGGCAAGAACCTAGACGAAAACCTGCTGGCAACTGTAAAAAATGCTAATTATTTTTCAGTTCTTATGGATGGTAGTACTGATAGTGGTGTAATTGAAAAGGAGCTGGTTTATGTAATTTATATTAATCTCAGCAATGGTCACATGGAGACTAATTTTTTACAAATGAAAGCAGTATCAGATGGCACAAGTGAGGGACTCAAAAATCTCCTCTTAGACATTCTTGCAGCTGTCAACATGGGTGTAAGACGGAGTCTTGTTGCACTTTTAAGGGAAGACCTATAGTGGCTGGTTGCTGTTCATTGTTTCTCACACAGATTAGAACTGGCCATGAAAGATGCTTTGGATAATACCTATTTCAATGAAGTTTCAAACTTTCTGACCCAGCTGTTTTATCTCCATCAGAAAAGTCCTAAGTGACTTGGAGAGTTGCAGTCCCTTGCCCAGGCCATGGAGTTGTCAGCTGAAAAGCCACAAAAGGCCCATGGCACTCGTTGGGTGCAGCATAAACTTCTTGCCACCCAGGCTGTTACCAAATCATTCTCCGTAATCACTGCCCATTTAGAATCTATGGCCGCAGACCCAACTCATGATCAGGCCAAAGCCAAGGGAGTGTTGCAAATTATGACTAAATTCCAAATGGTGGCACACCTTTTGTATTTTGAACAGCTGCTTCAGCCACTTGCCAGGTTTTCACTAGCACTTCAAAAATAAGTTGTTGAAATGCCAGAGCTACTTAGCTCTGTTGAAACTTTGAGAAACACTCTTGACCATGCTAAGCAGAGTGGCCCCATAGGTGGCAGTGAAGAAAAAATTACTCACCTTAGTAATTGCTTTTCTTCTCATGGAGTCTTGCTATATTATAACATTAGCAGTCAGCCACTGCAGCTGAACTGCCCGGAGAGAAGAGTTAACTCCAGAGGATCTGAGTTCTACATGAGCTGTGCCCAAAACTCTATCTGGCAGTTTCAAATGAAACTGTCAGATCTTTATGAAGCTAACATCAAAGAACAGAAAGTCTGTGTGGAAAAAACTACACTAGCCCATGGCTACCTACTAGTAGTAGTAACAACAATATAAACAACAAAAACACCCAGAACCATAATAACAAAATTGATGGTATTATGGTTTGCTTTTACCCTTGACAAGCACATTATGAACCCCCCTTCCCCCAAGACTCAAGTCCAGGAAGGGGCAATATAAATAACCTAAATAAAGCACCAGATCCCTAACCAAAGGAAAGAGGTAAAGGGATAACTACAATGGCATGACACAGTGCTTGCACCAATTCGCCACCCCTACCCAAGTAGAGGTTCTGAGAGGGGCAGGAGGGAGGGTGGTTATAATATAGCAAGACTCCATGAGAAGAAAAGCAATTACTAAGGTGAGTAATTTTTTCTTCAAACACCATGAAGTCTTGCTATATTATAACATTAACAGATTACACAGCAGTACCTCCATGGAGGAGGGTCAGAACCTACTTAGGAAATAGGCTCTGAAGCACAGCTGTGCCAAACCGAGCATCTCTCCTGGACTGGACATCCAGGGAATAATGTTTGGTAAAGGTGTGAACTGTCTTCCAGGTAGCAGCTTGACAAATCTCCAGAATGGGAATGTCCCTAGCAGCCGCTAGAGATGCAGCTGTACCCCTGGTGGAGTGGGCCCTCAATCCTGAGGGGGGTACTCTACCTAGTTTCTGATAACAGAATTGGATACAAGAAACAATCCACCTTGCAATTGTTCTCTTAGTGGCAGGTTTTCCTTTGCCAACCTACGCCATAGGTAAGAAACAGTTGGAGGGATTCGAACCTATGACCTCTGGTGGCTCTAAATAGTAGCTTAAGGCTCTTTTGACATCCAAGCTGTGCAGTCTCCTCTCACCTGAGGAAGAATGCTCAGTGAAAAATACTGGGAGAGAGATAGATTGATTCAGGTGGAAATCAGAAACCACCTTAGGCAAAAACTTTCTATTAGTCCTAAGGACTACCTTATCTCTGTGAAAAGAGATAAAATCTTCTTCCACTGACAGGGCCTGTAACTCACTTATCGTCTGGCAGGTGATAGCTACTAGGAAAACAGTTTTCCAAGTTAAATACTTGAGCTCTGCTGAAGACAGAGGCTCAAAGGGGTTGCATTAACTGAGCAATGCAAATATTCAGGTCCCAGGGAGCTGGTTCCCGAAAGGAGGGTTAGTATGAAGTAACCCTTTAAAAACTTGGAGAACACAGGGTGAGAAGAAAGGGAGGCAGGCTTCCTGCTGACACAAAAGCAGAGACAGCTGCCAGATGAACCTTCAGGGTAGCTGGTCTAAGGCCTAGGGAGTTCAGAATGGACCAAATATTCCAGAAGAATGGGAAGATCAGCAGATTCTGGGATAATCTGCCTCTCAGAGCACCAGATGGAAAACCTCTTCCACTTAGAATTATAAGTGGCCCTAGTGGAAGGCTTCCTAGAAGCCTTTAAAATATCAATGACACCTTGAGAAAGGTGTAAGTCAGCAAATTCTAGCTCCTCAAGAGCCAAGCCTTGAGGTGGAGAGATTTGAGGTCCGGATACCACACTCTCCCCTGTGCACAGGCCAGTAAGTCATGGACTCTGGGTAGGCTCAGGGCAGGGTGGACTGCCAAGGACAGAAGCAGAGGGTACCGGGGCTGTCTGGCCCAATCTGGGGCAATCAGAATCACTCTGCAAGGTTGAGATCTGATTTTTACTAGTACCCTGAAAAGAAGAGAAGGGAGGAAAGGCATACAGGAACTTCCTTTCCAGTCCAACAGAAAGGCGTCCAGAGGGACTGAGCCCAGTACTGGAGGCCTGCAACAGAAAAGAGGAAGTTGATGGTTGTCTGGGGCTGCGAAAAGATCTATCTGAGGAGTGCCCATCATGCAAAAACCGGACCACAACACTTGTAGTTCAGAGCCCATTCGTGATAGCCCTGAGAAATGTGCTGAGGGCGCCCGCCAGGACATTGTCCTTCCCTGGGAGGTGAACCGTATCAGGGAGGTGTTCAGGAGTAGGCCAGAGACCACAACTTCATTGCTTCGGTGCACAAGGCTGAAGACCGAGTGCCCCTTGCTTGTTGATGTACCACATTGTGGTGGTATTGTCTGTCCTGACTTGAACCACTTTGTTCTGGACAGAATCTGAAAACACCAAGAGCTAAAAGACAGCTCTGAGTTCCAACAGATTGATATGGAGCAGAGATTCCTGAGGAGACCACACCCCCTGGGTGGCAAGATCGCCCAGGTGAGCCCCCACCCTAACAGGGAGACATCCGTGGTGAGGGTGAGGGAGTGAGAAATGGGAATGAAGGGAACCCCCTGTCTTAAATTGCTCTGGACCTGCCACCAGTGGAGGGCTAGGATCAGAGTTTGAGTAACTGGAACCAGCTTGGTAAGGGGGTCCTTCCTTTGAGACCAATAGGCCCTCAAATGGAACTGAATGTCCCTCATCTGGAATCTTGCTCCCTGCACGACAGCTGTGGAAGCAGCCATGTGCCCAAGGAGTTGCAGAAAATGCCTTGCTGGTCAAGAGACCCGCAGGGTAAAGGAGGATGCCAGGCGATGGAGTCTGTCCACCCTTTCCGAGGAAGAAAAGCCCTGGCTAACCTTGTGTTCAATTCTCACCTATGAAAGTTAGGACCTGAACCGGTTCCAGAACTGACTTTGGTAAGTTTAGCAGGAATCCCAGGAAGTGAGAAGCTGCTGGGTGACTTGCAAATGGTTTTCACCTGATCTGGAGACTGACCCACAATGAGCTAGTCGTCCAGGTAGGGAAACACAACAACCCTTGCCTTCTTAAGTGAGCCACTACTACACGAGACATTTGTGAATACCCTTGGCCAGAGGTCAGGCCGAAGGGCATTGCCCTGAACTGGTAGTGGCCTGAGGGCAGTCTGAACCTGAGGTACTTTTGGTGAGAAGGCCTGATCAGAACATGAAAATAGGCATCCTTGAGGTCCAGGGAAGCTAGCCAGTCCCCTGGCCTTAGGGAAGGCAATATCATTGCCAGAGTCAACATTTTGAACTTTGGTTTCAAAAGATGCTTGTTCAGGTACCTTAAATCTAGAATGGGCCTCCATTCTCCTGTCTTTTTTGGGGTAAGAAAGTATCTTGAATAAAGCCCCTTGCCCTGATGGCAAGGAGGAACCCTTTCCACTGCTTTGCAGTCCAGAAGAGAAGAAACCTCTGCTTCCAAAGCAAGGGCTTCTGAAGGATTGCAGGTGGAAAATGTCTGGCTCTCATCTTTGGAAAGTGTTTGAAGCTGAGAACCAGACCCTGGCCTATTACCTCCAGAAGCCATCTGTCCGTAGTTAGGGACAGCCAGTTCCGGCTGAAATAAGCCAACCTGCCCCCCACTGGTACAGGAGAATCGGCCCTGGGCACCCCATCAGGGTGCCTGCTTAGCAGCAGCCTTAGGCTGAGGGGAGGGGGACGGTCTACTTGTGCCTCGTCTACCCCTGCCTCTGAAGAAACCCCTCTACGAGACAGCAGAGGAGGCTTGAAATTGGTAAAAGGCCTGCCCCTACCTCTGGGAGCATGCCTTGTGGCATGGCATGCTTCTCCTTAGCCTGGGCACTTTTGTAGGTAGTTCTGTATTCATCCATCTTTTTCATATATAGTTTTCTGTTTGCTCCCCAAACAGAGAATTTCCCACTACAGGAAAAATCCATAGCCTTTGACTGGGTATCTTGGGACAGATTAGTGCATCTGAGCCATGCCAACCCACGGAAAGCTACAGAAGTGGCCATGACCCAGAGGAAACATCATTAACATCAACAGCAGTATGAAATTGAACTTTAGAGGCTTCAATGCCATCAGCAGCCACCTGTTCCAACTCACTAGCCAGCTGGCCATGGGTCTGCTTGGCTAACTGCAATACTGTGTCCCACCTAGATTTCATATCTAGCCATATAAGCCATATAATTTGCCTGCCTGAGTCCCAAAGAAGCTGCCATATACTGTTTCTTCGCCATGGCATCAATCTTCCTGGAATCCTTATCAGGAGGATGTGAGGCCAGAGGAATATTAGCCTTGTCACAGGCTGCAGCTTGTACCACACCTACATGACTACACTGTTCAGTAAGGAAGTCTGTATCCAAGCCTGACAGAGTATACCTTCTGTCCATTTTTTTATCTACAGGAGGGACAGAATGAGGATTTTTTAAAATCTTTGTTGTTTGCTTCCTAAATGACTTATGCAAAGGAATAGACAACCTCCTAGACTCTGGAATATCCATCATTTCCACATAATCAGGCTCCTCTTGCTCATCCACAGCCTCTAAAGGAAGCTGAGGGTTTCTGCAACCTTTTGTAAAAAATAAGAAAGAAGGGGACTCAGACAGAATAGGAGGAGATTCTAAAGGTCTGTCTGGAGAAATGTCGGTTCAATGGGCACGCCCAGACCCCCAGCCACACATATATTGATCAAATTCCTCCTCCCCTCCTGTGGTTCATAAAAATCCTCAACTTCAAAATCCTGAACCACTGGGACTGAAACGAACCAACCTTTACCAACTGTTGGTGGTTCTACAGATCCCTGAGACAGTGACTGGACAATCTGAATGGCTTTAGCTATCTCTGTAGCAGTTGGAGACATAATTTGGACCCCAAACCTACTGATTTCCTTGTCTTTTTACTGGGACTGGTTCCTCTGAACCAGCCTTCCTTTGCCCGAGGAAGTCTAGCCCTGGTCAGAGGCACTCCCTCTGGTCCAGTGGGTACTGGACCGGCTGGCCATCGGGTCAGCGGACTTTTTGGCCTCTGGTTCCTGAGCCGGCCCAATCTCTTTTCCAGGGTGGCTGCAGGGAAATTTTACACACCTGGCAGTCTGACAGGAGTGGTCAGCCCCAGACAATAAACACAAGTGGTGGTGGGTCAGCCTTGGCAAAGGCCTCCCACAGACATCACAGTGTTGAAACCCAGTGGGCCCGGTTTTTCTTTTGGGTTTCTCAGACATAATGCCAGCCTAACCAAAACTTGCCTTTTTGATGGCAGTGCCAGGCAAGACACCTTATCGGTTCCTAACCGTGTCACGGGTATTTGAAAAAAGCGTTATAATTCTGTTTTTTAGAACCGATAAGAACCGGAACCGCACTCTAAAACCCACTGTACACTTTTAAAATGTAGAAATAATAAACCGATCGGTTCAAAACCGAACCGATAATTAATTTTCCACACAGACTAAAATTTAGTACTTACGGTTACCAGATAGAGCTTTAAAACCAAACGCTGTAAAAATAATGACTTTTGCCGGTTCAAATGAACCGAAAATACTCGCTGAACCGAGAATGAACCGATTGAAGGAGCTGATCTCCGGAGCGACTGTTCAGTGAAGCGGAGTAAAGAATCTGACAGTTTCATTTGAAACTGCCAGATAGAGCTTTGGGCACAGCGCCCTCGCGCTGTAGAACTCCAGATCCTCTGGAGTTAACTCCTTCCTCTCCGGGGCAGTTCAGCTGCAGTGGCTGACTGCTAATGTTATAATATAGCAAGACTTCATGGTGTTTGAACTTGACATTCTCTTAAAAAATTGGTCTGACGTTCTTTCAGGAGCATGTCCTGAAGTCACTTACAAGGATGTAAAATTAACACATCTAAGTGCTCAATCTATTAAAACTTTTAAACAGCAGTGTAACAAAGACATTACAAATATTGAGAACTGTTGTGAACAAAGGTTTGGTTTGAATGATGAAAGTAGTATCTATAACCATGCATGCGAAAGTGTTAGATACTAGACTTTGGCCAACAGACTGAAAGAAACTGGAGTTGTATGGTAACCGTGACATCACTGAAGTAGTTAATCATTATTCAGCTCTTTTGCAGCCTGACCGTGACACCAATCAAGTGCTTGTAGAATGATAAGAGTTTAAGATTTTGCTCAAACCAGTTTTATCAATTATATGTCTACCTCTGCTATCTGATCAAAGCTGGCATGTGCTTTCCAAAATTCTTATCCAAATCTGTTGAAGCGTGTCAATGTGTTGAGAATACTTCCTGTGTCTAAAGCAATAGTAGAAAGGTGTTTTTCAACTATTAAGAAGGTAACAATTGACTGGAGAACAAGTCTGGCAGAGGATACTGTGGAAACACTGATTCACATTAAAAAGCAGGACCCCCTCCTCCAGATGATTTCAACCCACACAGGGCTGTAGACATATTTTTTAGTGCTAAACCAAGACGTCCTGGTGATTTGGCAGCTGCGGATGGTGGACCATCCCTTGGTCTGCCCCCCCCAAAACAGGCCAGAATAACTGGCTACACGCCTGGTGTAGATGAGTAGCAAAACTGTCCTATGTTGGAGTTTATGGTCCATTACTGTCCCAAGTGGAGTAGTTTTTATGGGGCAGAGGGGCAGTTCATTTTGATTGTCACGACTCATGATCACGTCATGATTATAATTCACAAATTCACGGTCTGCTTTGGCAGACATCATCCTTCACGGCTCTTAAAATGTATTTGTTGCTGCACAATTACTGCATTCCGACTCTGATGGCTAAATGAAACAGTATCAGTCTCAGAAACTTGTGTACAATGTGTATTTTATCAAAACAGAGCAAGATAAGTACATTTAACGGGGTTTTGAGCGAAAATATCAATTTTTGGTAACTGCCAATCAACTTCGGTCAATTGCTAATCACTTTTTACTTTGATTAGCGAAGGCCGCTAATCAAGTCTCTGACACTAATTTATGCCTTGTGGTAAACTGGGTATCAAACTCTTCAATGTCTTTATAAATGACACTGCTAAGGAACTGGAGGAGAAACTGTGTCTCTTTGCGGATGATGCAAAAATCTACAACAGGATGGATGCTCAGGAAAGGGTGGAGAGAATGCAAAGGGATCTGGGAAAACTAGGGGAGTGATCAAAGGTATGGCAGCTAGGTTTCAATGCCAAGAAGTACAACGTCATGCACCTGGGGTGGGGAAACCCAGGAGCTGGGTATATGATTTGGGGAGAGTACTTACAGTCAGCAAGCAAGAAAGGGACCTCAAGGTATTCATATCTCAAGGTGCCAGGGCAGTGCGACAAGGTAGTAGGCAAGGCTAGTGGTATGCTGGGATAGGGAGGGGGATTTCTAGCAGAAGAAGGGAGGTGGTTTTACCACGGTGTCGCTCAGTACTGAGACGCCCCCCCCGAGCATTGCATTTAGTTCTGGAGGTCGCATCTCTGCAAAGACATTGACAGGGTGGAAGCGGTCTAGAGGAGGGCTACCAAAATGTAGCAGGGGTTGCATGTGAAGCCATATAAGAAGAGGCTATGGGATTTCAACATGAACTCACTGGAGGAGAGTGATACGAACATGATTAAGACCTGCATACTGTGTGACTCTGAGCAAGTCACTTAACCACCCCAGTGCTCCTGGGTCATCCAGAAAAACAGGCACTTGTGCCTAGTGAGCCTTACCCAGTTACCAAAGACTAAAATAAATTAAATAAATAAATATATGAACATATGAAGAAGCCAGTAGAATTAGGCCTTTTGGTCTGTCTAGTCTGCTTCTCATGCAGGGTTCACAGCTGTAGTGCCAATGAGGCTTTACACAGGGTGAGACCCAAGAGTACCAGCACCATCATGCTTGGTGGTCAGTACACATAGGGTTCTTTCCCTTTGTTTTCATCCCAGGACCCCACCCAGGCAGTGCCACATCAGGTAGCACCCTGTCACGCCATGCTAGCACATAGTATGCCCCTGCAGAGGAGGCAAGATCCCTGGCCCATCACAAAGGTCTCTAGTACAGTGGAACATGACATCTTCCCTCCCTAGCCGAGAGTGCTGCGGCACAGCAGAGCCCCCCCCCCCATGCAAGACACCTGGCCAGCTCTGGGGTATGCTCCTGAACTTGGGTCACCAGGGTGGGAGCGCAAGAGTGTCATGCAATATTTTGAATAAATTTAATATTTTTGCCCACTTAGCCTGGTGTATGCCAAGTCCTTTCTGTTTTTGCAAGGCACTACTCACAGGGCCATTGAATGGCCCCCAAAGTAGACTTTTTTTTTTTTTATTATTATTATTTACCATCTGCACCCATCTTCAGCCAATATCAATCACAATCTGTAGAGCATGCCAGCTAAGCTGCACTGCAGTGGTATATACAGGTGGTGCCCATGTCACTTATTTTACAGTAATGTGCAAAGTGCATCTAAGACAGTACTCAAAAATGGCAGTGATGTGGTGACTCAGTCAAAGCAATCACTGGGAATTGTAGTCATATACAGAGGATTCTGACTCAAGTACCAATGCACAGATAGTCATCTGTGGTCGCTCCCAAGTAACACCAAGCAGTAAACAAAACCCGGTGTGAACCCTGCCTTACACCAAGCTGTGCCTTGATGACTTTTTGATGGAAGTCGCAGTGCAGCACAACCCAAGATGATGTATGGCAGAAAAGCCAGAAGCCAGCTAGACAGTGTGGTTGGGCTGGGAGTGGAAGGCAATGGAGAAGAGATGAATTCTGGGATGAGATCTGAAAAGTAGAGGAGAGTCAGTGAGGTCAAGAGAGAGAGAGATGGGAGGGTGACAAGAAAACAAAAAGGATTTAGTCTCAGTGGGCCCTACCCGATTGCCAAAATTCAAAGAAATAAATGAATGAGATCCATCTTCCCCTCCCCCCACAGCATAATACAGATTCCTGGAGCTAGATGGTTGTGTGGAAGTCATCCACCTGGAAGAGGATTTTCCTCCGATTTTTTCCGCATAGTGTTAAGTTATATGCCCTACATGTACATGTCTCACTGCCTATGCATGCACGGGAGTGCTAGCATCTGAGAGAGACCCTCTCCTTGCTGAGATGACCCCTGCTGTGCTAACACCTGGCTTCAGTCAGGTGGCTGGCTGGTAGCAGGATGCCTGAAAGAGCTGTCTTTAGGATGCACTATCCGTTCTCCCCTGGCCCATTCAAGTGACCTGATTCCACACTCAAACCAGGGTTACTGGCATAGCATGAAGTAGCACTACCACCATGCTACCAAACTGGCTGACATTCATTTTCAATAGTGTAAACCCCCTACAAATGGGGGTCCCCGAAAAGTCTTCCTTGAGCTTGTCTAAATGCTCACTGCCAGGCTGGTGTCCTGCGTTTTTGTAGATTAAATGTATTGCCAGAGAGTGCCTGTATAGCCTCTGTGTACTGTCTCTTTAAGAGTTGCCTGGATTGCAGCCTTAATTAATCTAAAAGGGAGCTCTGTTAGAAGATGTGCTTGTTTGCTGATCATTTGCTAGAGTAGTAATAATACTGCAGTTTGTTCTAACCTGCCTTCTTTGCAGCAAGGACTGTTCTGTTCATCTCCACCAACTTGGCCTGGGACTGTCAGAATGGGCCAATCAGTACTGCTAGGACTCTAAAATGGAGCCTGCTTACAGGGGCTTGGTGGGGTCAAAACTTGTAGGCATTGTAGTTTTTGCATTTTGGCGCCTAAAATAACCTGGAGGGGGAACCCTTGTTGTGACTGACAGACAGATCAGCCAAACCGAACCTTTTGGATCTTGGGGAAATTCCCAAGCTGCTTGCAGCTAGTTTCAGTTCTGAGTTGGGAAGTGAAGAGATAACACCTTGAATGATTCAAGCAGTGGCCCAGCGTAGATTTGCACAGGAAAACTGTGGAAAGGCCTGAGTTTTGGCTTGTATGCCTGCCTGCTGTTCCTAAAAGGGAACTTGTGCCTTTTTTGGACTGAATCCGAACTTGGAGAGCGAAGTAAGCCACTGAATTGTGACCAGGCTCCTACTTGAAGAAGACCGAAGATTTGGTGAATGTGATCAGCCTGTCTGGACTTCTAGCCACCTCTGAACTCCTGGATTGTGCAGACACTCTGTAATTGCGACTGGAGAGCCCTTTACCCAGTACAGTGGAAATTCCTTGCATATGAATGTGTTGTGTGCTTATAGTGGGTCGCGATTTGGTTCCCCACTGTGGTTTGAATTGTATTCTGCTTGTTGGAAGCTGCATTAGAATTTCCTTATGCGTAAACGTGATGTGTGCTGCTAGTGGGTCGCAATTTGGTTCCCCCCACTGTGGTCTGAACTGTATTCTGCTTGCCTGAAGCTGCATCCAGCCCCAAAGACTGAATCCAAAATCACCTCCATTGGGCCTGGGCCTTGCCACACTGGCCCAGCCCGACTACCTGCTGCACAGAGAAAGCCATCAACGAGAGACCTGCCTGGGGATCAGCCCCCCTGCTCAACACCTGAACAGGAACGATGCCTGGGTGATTCGTGTGGTCCCCGCTTCTCCAGGCACTCCATCTCAACAACCTGCAGTCTTGATTTCATCCTGCCTGTGTCCAGTATTGGGTACCGTGAGTAAACATCAGGGTAGCTCCCAGCAACAACAGCTAAATCTAAAGTGTTGTCATAGGATTGTCTTGTTGCTTTTTCTTTCACGAACTGAGCCGTCCGGCTCCAGATTACAAATAGTGTGTGTTATGCATGTTGCTTTCTTCCATCACAGGGCCCCAACCAGCTGCAACGTTCCTGGCTAGCCCACCATTTTCCTACCTGGGTACCCAGAGTGTGTGACTGTGAGGGAACTTAAAGTGCATGCATAACTGTTTGGTTGATATAGCCTTTAAGCCAATCAACCTGATTACGCCCCTTCCCTGTTCGAGTCTCCAGCATAAATCAGATCTGACTTTTTCTGCATTTAACTTGACTGTGGTTCCAGTTTGTGCCAAGAGTACTGTACTGTTGCTATTTACTGTGCATAACCTTGTTTTACAGGGGGGTCCCCAGGGTCGAGCCAAAGGAACCAGCCCTGGTGGTAAGTGCAAACTGTGTGGGTACTGGTATGGTGTACAAGGGGTACTGTGAAAGTGATTATAGTATATTGCTCAGGCCACTAGAAGAGAAAGAGAGGGAGTTACAGTGTCCCGGAGGGCTGTGCCCAGGTTAGTTTGACCACTACCAACCCTGACCTCTGGGTGGAGGCACCCATTGCAGAACCTTGGCCCCTTAACCTGCTACTAGCCAAGCAGACATGGGTAGTAGCCTGTGAGATAGAGCCACCTAGGGGTTACATCAGGTTATTGTGTGAAACAACTGTACAATCACACTGGGGTGAAACAAGGTGTGCAGCAACTACAGTAATTGCAATAACGTAAACAATTTTGTGTAGCAGTTGATGAAAATTGTGTAGTTGTTTGCTATGCTACTGACATCCATGCTTGGGCATGCACTAACAGACACTCACATTACCAAGTATGGGGCTGTTAAGAACAGAGCATCAGCATCTTTCAGAAGACCAGAGCTCAACGGAGCCATTTTCCAGAACATGAATCGGTCTAGTCTGTCTCAACACAGACTCACAAACTGCACGGAATAGAGAGTTTTCTTGAACAGCAGTGATTCCTGAGGGCATATGGACCTTGGATGTTGATACCTACTAACTGTCAATCATAAGGCACATTTTGCAAATGGTGCGCACACGCACGTATACACACACACACACACAAATTAGATGTCCTTGAGCTAGTAGGTTTTGGTATACATCATCAGGAAATGTCTACACCACTGGAATACAGGAAGACTTTATACTTAGGCTGTCTAAATACAGTACTGCCATGAGCACGCTATCTAATATAATAAACACATTCATCAAGGTAAAATGTTCAGTTAACATTTCATTTTAAAATAGGGTTGTTTTCCTAAAAATGTGTGTGTAGTAAAAAAAAAAAAAAAAAAAAAAAAAAGAAAACCTGTATAAGGCCTTCATAAATAGGATCTGTTTCTAGTGCTTCTCCACCTGAACCGCAGGGCCAAAGCTGAAACCCTCTTCTGCATTCCGTTGCTGTTCCTACTGACCGTCTATAACGGAACAGAAACACTCCCCCAGTTCCTCAGGCTTTAACCACAGTCCAAACATGGCTTCAGAATTCCCACTAATGGAAAGTCACAGAAGGGATGTTGTGAAGTATCCCATCATCAGCCCTCCTACTGCTTCCTGCCACGCCTGGGCTGACACAGAATTAGTTTCTCTTTGGGTTTTCCTTGCTATAACGGGCCATATTACTATGTAGACACTGTTTTGTGCATTCCACTATCTTCTGTGCCAGAAGCATGGGGCACAGCTCGAATCCAGCCTTCACTTGCACTTTGGAACAGTCTTACATTCACTGGGAACTTATTTCAGTCATTAGACTGGCCACATAAAGAACTAGCATTTATCAATGCCGAATGTTTGCTTGCTGGCATTGGCATTGGTAGTGTAGGAGTTAGAGAGCTGCATAATAGGAATGGCAGTGAAGTATTGAACAGAAGCCAACCCTGCCAACACCCTGCAGAGACTGACAGGCATTGGGGTGTGCCTTTGGGTCGTCAGGCATAACGGCCATGCCATTTCACCACACCCTACGCTGCAGACACCAACAAGTGTCCTGGTGTGCATTGGGGTCTTTGGCCCTTATGCTCACCCCATTCTATCAGGAAAGACAGTGAGATGGGTCCTGTATAGGAGAATGGAGTGAACTTTGGGGCCGAAGGCAAGGCACACCTCGATGCCTCTCACTGGCTGCAGGGTGTGGAATGGTATGAGCATTACAGGCGAGAATCCCAAGTCACACCCCTGATGCCTGTCAGTCTCTACAGGGTGGGGCGTTATGGTCGGAAACCCTAATGCCTCAGGTGTTCGTTGGCATTTTCACTCCAAATTTTCAACATGGGTTTTTTGTGACCCGCACCTTATGAACAGCGGCAATATCAGTTTGTTAGCCGAAAGCTGACTTTGCACAGCGACTACGCCATTTAGCACCACAGGTGTGAAAACACATTTCGAACAGAATGTGAAAAATGAAAACTGTATTGTTCATGGGGAGGTGCAAAAAATGGCAATGTTGAAAATCTGCAGTGAAAATATTAAAAAAAACTGGTGAAGTCATGAGCATGCGTAGAAACTGTGCAACACACACCCGTAATGCAATTAGTTTGGGGATTTTTTTACAGCAGATTGTCAACATAGGCATTTTGGAACCTCTGCTGTGATTTTCTTAATCTGTCCCAAACAGTGATTTCCCACAGCAACTGTGCATTTCTGCGCTGGAAGTGTGAAAACACATTTCGACCATGGTGTGAAAAATGACAGCTGACTGTTCATAACGAAGTGTGGAAAAATGCCAGTGGTGAAAATCTGGACTGAAAATATTAGAAATGCATGAACTTACGAGGGTGCGTAGAAACTGCACAATGGTCGCTCGTAACACAGTCATTTTATGGACTTTTCACCAAATTTTTAACACACCCATTTTAACACCTCTGCTCATGAATAGTGTCACTGTGATTTTCTTAATCTGTCCCGAACATTGATTTCGCACACCGACTGTGCCATTGTGCACTACATGCGCGGAAACACATTTTGGGCGAGATGTGAAAAATGACAGCTGTACTGATCATAAGGAGGTGTGCTAAAATGGCAATGTTGAAAATCTGGAGTGAAAATATTGAAAATTCACGAACTTACGAGCATGCGTAGGAACAGCGCAACGCATGCTCGTAAAATACAGGTTACTCACCTGTAACAGGAGTTCTAGGAATGGTATATGTTGTTCATCCACACTTATTGGCAGGTTCCTTGCTGCTTTAAATCTTGCCGGAAGGTCTTCAAGCTGGCTCCTCCCACCCACCCGGGTGGTAACTCGGCTCCGCCTCATGACGCCAGATCTAGCCCGCTGGTGTCAGCGTCGGGCCGGAGCTGGTGGGAATGTGGATGAACAACATATACCATTCCTAGAACTCCTGTTACAGGTGAGTAACCTGTATTTCTAGGGACAAGGATATGTTGTTCATCCACACTTATTGGCAGACTCCTAGCAGTTCTCCGGGAGAGGGAGGCAAGGAGCACACCCCTTACTTAGGTAGAAAGACTGGAGAACCCGAGGCCCCGACCTGCACCCCGGCGTGACCCAAGGTCGATGTGGAAGGGGAACGGTAAAGCCTGCTTCCGGGCAGAAGCCCTGCGGATATCCGGACTGGAGTATCCTCGGAAGCAGCCACCGATGCAGCGGAAGGACGGGTAAAAATGAGCACTTATCCCTCTGGGAGGCTCCATGCCCGCCTGCCTATAGCGGAGATCTATGCAGGGGTGACCCACCGCTCGTCGCCCACTTGGCTGCAGGTCTGCCAGATGCGGCTTCAGCGTAGATGACAAACAGCTGGCGAACCTCTCCCGAACTTCAGCTTTACGCTCCCTAGGTAGGTGAGCGTTAAACAGGTTCCTATGGAACCTATATACGGCCTCCGAGGTGTGAATGGGGATGAACCCCAGCAGAGGCAATACCCCCGAAGGGAAGACTCCACCACCGCCTTCGGAAAGACTTCGGGTGGGGCGCAGGACAACCTAGTCCCTGTGGAAGACCAGATAGGGAGATTTAAAGGAGCGCCTGGAACTCTCCCCACCTTCTGGATGGCAGAGTAGCCCCAAGAAGGTGTTCTTCCACAACAGGTGGGGGAAACTCGCACCTGTGCAAAGGTTCGGATGGCTTGCTCGTGAGCTAAGCCCATACCAGCAAGGATCCCACAGAATGGGGATACTCTCCCCCAAAGGGGAGGCGTGATCGAGGCCTAGAAGTGCCAGACCACCTATTCTGCGCCACCGACTGCCTTCCGGCCCACACCCGGAAGACAGGGGTGACCACAGAAGCACCTAGAGGGTCGTCGGCCCAAGCCCTAATTCAAAGAACAGACGCAGATGGTCCGAAACACTCGGCCAGGGACGGGAGAGGGCCAGGCCCTATCCCATCATCAAATGGAGAACTTTTCCAAAGAGGATGAGCATTTTTTTGGCCGACTCCTAGCAGGATGCCTCGAAAAGTCGAGGACCCTGCCGAAGGACCCTAGGCCTGGCCCCTAGGCGCACAGGGACCGGGCCTACAGGTGTAGGGATTGAAGGTCCAGAAGGAAAACCTTCCCCTGAAAAGGAAATCAGGACCGGGCGGACTAGAAGCCGCCTCGGGAGCCTGCGGCCGAGACTGAGGAGAGCTGGATACCAGAGCTGGCAATCCAGTCTGGGGCTACCAGCATCATCTGCGCCCAGTCCCTCCTTGCCTTGCCCGTAGGTCAAGGGAAATGCGCGGAAGGGCCCGGGGTCCGTGGCGCCGACGGCATCCCCTACAGCAGACCTTGCTGAGGGGGCAGGCATAAAGCAGTCTTGGCCTCGTATTCTCCCTGGAGGGAGGAGGGAGAAGATCCTGTGCTACCTCCGGCAGGAAAAAACACTCATGAGGCGCAGCCTATGTCCGGCTTAGGGCAGTAGCCGGAGAATTGGAGGCTCCCGCCATCAGAAGGCTGGGAACCCGGCCCCGACTGCGAAAAACCAATGCAGAGAACTCTATACTGAGGCAAGGGTTCACCGAACTCATGGGCAGATAGCACATGGTTGTGGTGCAGTCCGGATGGACTAAAACCACTAGACCCCGCACAAACAGAGCGAGCGGTGCAAGCTAAGTGGACCGCCTGGAGCTCCAGCAGGTAGAGAGGACATCAGGACTTCCAAAAGGACCAGAGGCGAAGCACTCTGTATTCCCCTAGATGGACACCCCCATCCATCTGAGAAGCATCGGTCGGAGAAGACCGTCGACCCAGGGGGAACGAACAGGATGTTCTCCTGCAGGAGCTGGAACGGTCCAGAGGGGAGCGTTCCACTAACTCCTGGGCTGTAGTCACGAACTGGTCCAAGGAACGCAGCACTGTGACCACTGGCAGGCCCGTCCCACTAGGGGAACTCAGCTGACAAGAGCCCGGGAGGTGCAGGAGGTCCCGGAAGGGCACAATTACCCGGCCAACCTGACTGAGTAAGGGAGGAAGAACCTCAGCCCTGTCCGCCCGGAGCCGAGCTCGGACTCAAGAGTCGAGCCTAGTCCCAGAGAAACCTCACCTGCTAAGGCACGAGTTCCAACGTGGTTCCGGTAAGGGAGACCAGTGTAAGCCTGGAAGGTATTAATCAGGCCGCCATCCGGGTGGGTTTATGCCCGGAACCTTCGAAGCCGCAGAAACTGCGGAGCAGAGAATGAAGGGCCTGGCCAGGAACTCGTAAGGAGACCTCTCGCCTAGGAAAGGGAGGGGTCTCTCAAGAACGGACGGAACAAGGAGGAAGTACGTCCTGGAGGCCCAGGAGGAAGCCACATGCCTCGATCTGAGGATGGGAGATCGGCAGAGGGACCATCCGTCGTGCCGAAGGATGGGCGCAAGCCCCCCGTCCGTTTGAGGCCAGGAATACCTGGACCCGAACCCCGGGTCAGAAGGAGGCCCACCACTTTCCTGACCACCTCCAATTAGGGGGCCAGGCAAGTTGGCTCAGCAGTCCGACGAGGAATCTATGGACCCAAGATCCCCGTGGGGTAACAGCTCAAAGGGGAAACCTGTTCGCAACCCACGACAGGGCTTTCCTTAGCACCACCCAAGAGGAAGAGGTGCGAAGCCATCCCCCCTCGGGGAATACCCGGGCAGGGACGACGGGGCTGGGGACAGCTCCCCTTTAGCCCATCACTGAGCAGGCTTGGCGGAGGAAGAGGCCGAGGGGGCTCTCGGACCCCTACTTTCCTGCTTCCTTTTGGAGGAAGACGCTGGTCTGGCAACAGGCCGCCCAGCGTATGCCTGCTGGCCCTCGAGCTAGGCCGGTCACGCCGCAGGGGTAGGGGGGCCAAGGGGCTTACGCAAAGGCTGAGGGCTGCCCTTGTCCCTCTGGGCGGGATTGACCGAGTCCGGAGTGGCATCGGACTTCTCGGGCCCCTGGATATGTCCCTCCATTCCAGGGCCGAAGAGGTCAGTCCCCAAGAAGGGGATGTCCGCCAACTCATACTGGGTTTCCAAGGAAAAGGAGGATAACCTCAGCCACGCCCTGCGGCGCATGGCCACTGCAGCCGCCACCGATCTGGCACAGGAGTCGCCCAGATCCAGAGCCGACTGAAGCTGCCGTCTCGCCATCGCCTTACCCTGGTCCCGAACCCGCTGGACCGTGGTCCGCAGGTCAGCTGGAAGATGAGGAAGGACCTCATCCAGGGAGCCCAAAAGGGCGTGGGAACAGTGTGCCATCAGTGCCGCCGAGCTGGCCTGATGGAGGCCTAGGGAGGACGCGGCGTAAACCTTGCGCCTGACGTAGTCCATCCTTCTGGACTCTTTGTCAGGGGGCCTATCCACGTCCCTAGTGTTTCCAAAATGTTGGAAAACATTGTCGGTGACTACCCCTTCAGCCGAGGGGTGCTCTGAGAAACCGGGCAGAGAACCAACAGGGACAGGGTACTTCCTGGCCACCCTGGCCGAAGGCGCAGGGCAGGAAGTAGGCTGCCGCCAGAACTCCAAGGCTGGGCCCACGATAGCTTCAGCCACCGGGAAGGCCTCCGAGGGAGAGCCCCTTCAGTCCAGAATCTCCGTAAGGGGGTAAGGTGCCCGTTTGGAAACGGGCTTGAGCTGCATTCCAGTGAATTCCAAGATGAGCGGGAGCAGACCCAAAGAGGATGATGGGCTGTCGTCCACAGAATGTTCCGGGGAAGGCCATGGATCCTCCCTGCAAGGAAACATAACGGAGCGGCGTCAGGCTCGAGGTCTGCAAAAAAGCTAGGCGAATGAGTCACTCTTCATCCGCGGGCGGCGGGAGTGAGGGGACCGAGTGACCCGCGAAACAGGTCGTGGTCCGCCCGTTCCGCCTGGCGGCAGAGGGGCAGTGAGGATCGGGCAAGCAACCAGCCCTGAAGAGGGCTCCTCGATTGCCTCGAGCGGCTGCGTTGGCCGACCGGGCGGCGGCTGCTTACTAGCCGGAGAATGAATCAGGGTCGATTGACTTCCAGACAACAGCATCTGCCGCCACATAAGTTCCTCGTAACGTCGATGCCAACGGCATCGAAGCCACTCCTCATCCGAGGAGGGGGACGAGGAAGAACGGCAAAGCCACTTGACTCGGTGCCCCAACTGAGAACGCCGAGGTCGGCGTGAGCGGCTAGACCGAGAGGAGGACCGAGACTGAGACCCGAATCCTCAGGGAAACCAAGGGCAGGCTGGAGAGGGAGCGGAGCGCGCCCGCTCCTCCTTCGGCTCGGAGAATTTGGCCGAGGACTGTCGACCCAAGGGTACCGGCAGAACCTCAGCCTCCACCGGGGAAACCGGTGAAGAAAATGCGGCACTAGCAGGAGACGGCCCAGATGACGTGCCTAGGGGCTTGGCCACGCCGACGGGGTCCTGGCCGGCTGACCTGACAGGGACACCGTGAGGCCGAGGTCAGCCGCATGCTCGATTCTGCCGGCGCGCCGCCCACGGGAGGGGGATTTTCCGCTCACCGGGCCGAACGAAGGACCCCGCCTGCGCCCCTTGAATTGGGTCGAGGGAAGGTCTCTATGGGTCCTCTCCTGCAAGGAGAGAGACTGATGAAGCCCTTGAACGAGCTTCGAATGAGTAGAACCCAAGGACAGTGGGAAAACACCGCAACGGGGAAGAGGAAGGTGGAGCCGCCTCGCCTGGTGGAATCGAGCTGCTCAGAAACAGCAAAAGCGGACGCCCGGCGATCCGAGTGTTTTCCGGAGCGGGAAAAACTACTGGATGTCCGAGCCTCGAACGGGCCGCGCGGTCCTCCCGAGAGCTGGCCGAAAGAGCACAACAAAATTCGGAAAGCTGAGGATCATGATCCAGGTCAATGCAGTAAATGCACGTGGAGTGCGGATCTCTCCTGGAGGAAAAAAACGGGCGCCTCCTGGGGCCGGGAAGGGATTGAGCCATCGCCACAGCGAGGAAGAAGATATCAAAAAATCTTCTAAAAGATTTCGAAGTCCGAAATTTCCACAAATTTCCAAACGCAGAGCGCTAAGGAGGGAACCTGGGCTTCCAAGCGGTAAGGAAGATCTGGCGTCATGGGGCGCAGCCGAGAGTTTTACCACGCGGGTGGGTGGGATGAGCCAGCTTGAAGACCTTCCGGCAAGATTTAAAGCAGCAAGGAACCTGCCAATAAGTGTGGATGAGCAACATATCCATGTCCCTAGAAACAGTCATTTTGGGGATTTTTTTCACCAAATTTTCAACATAGGGTTTTTGGGGGCCTACCTCATGAACTGTGACACTGTCGTTTGGAAGTCGGTCCCGAAAGGTGGTTCCACACAGTGACTGTGAAATCACCTTTCCGGGCTGACTAACAAAATGACAGTGCCAGAATTCATGAGGTGGGGTCCCAAAAACCCCATGTTGAAAATTTGGTGAAAAAATTCCCAAAAATGCCTGAGATATGCATCAAAGTTGAAAAAACTCTATTTATTCCATTATACAGCTTACCAGCATTTCCTCACTTCGAGGTCGGCTTTGAAGAGTGCAGGCGTGTTCCTGGTCCACCAAGATCGTCGCACCAGACTCTGGAGGTAAGTATGGGGTAGGGTGGGGGTGTGGGGAGGCAGGGTGTGCAGAGGGTGGGTGGAGGGGTCAGAACAGTCAGCGAGAGCGTTTTTCTTGCAGGTTATTTTTTTTTAGTGAGGCGACGCCAGGACTTGTGCACACGCTGGGTTGGGCTCTCAAGCGTGGCAGCTGGAAGACATGTTTTGGGGCAGTGGAGCCAACGGGGATTGGGCACCCTGGCCGCCATACGGACTGTTGCCACGCCTGGGATGGGCCCAGTGTGTCACCCAGTAGTCTGTTGGGGAAACAGTGGAGCCAACGGGCACTGGGCACCCCCGTCGGCCTTATGGACCGTTGCCACGCTGGGCTCCCAACATTGGACCTGGAACTCTCTTGAGGGGTGAACAGTGCAGCAGAGCCGATGGGGGATTGGGCACCCCCGTTGGCCATACAGCGTGTGTGTGTGGGGGGGAGCGCTTGAGCACACAATATGCTAATCAGCACTATCTTATCGCTGCTCACTGCAGCGGAGCTCTTCCTTTCAACTGTACGGCACTGCATTTTCAACTGCTGTCATAGGCAGTTGCAGCATTCATTGGTGAACTGTGGGTGCGCCTGCAAACACACTGACTGAACTGGAAGACAGGGTGCCACACCTACAAAAACTCAGATTATGGCACTATGTTTCTTGCATATGCGTGCAAGCAAACATCAAGTATCTGCACACCATTTACTTAATTTAGAATTAAAACTGTCAGTGCTAGTTCAGCCAATAAGGCTTTTGGTAGATTTTCTCCACGGGGGTCTGGGACTTCCAAATAAATGTACTCAAAGCGCCAACAGTACTGAAAGGCACTACGCTGTCCTAAGCAGAAGAAAAAACTACTGGATATGAGAAGTGACATCTCATCTTTGCTGTCATGTGTACAAGGATTATGTGTAAAGCACTTTTGAATGCAGTAAATAAACAGTACTAGGTAGATTTATAAATATAATTCCTGTCCAGGTACTACCAGTAGTTAATCTAAAATGTGCCATAGACCATGCCACTCTGCAGACCCCAGTATAGTCAGGCCTTGCACACTACAAGGATTCACATCTGCCAATAGTCAAAACAGCTCCTACTGACAACCAACATCTGGGAATCCTGGTCAGATTAGCCCAAATTTCAAACGCTTCCCTTTCACCACAGGAGAAGTCCCAGTAGGATGGGCAGATAGTGTTGTGAAGCTACCAGAGAGCAGATACAGTTGAACGTGTCTCTTTTTAATGTTACAGTGACTAGAAAGAGGTGAAATAATTTAAATCCTGATAAGAATGAACAACAATATAAAGGATGCGTAAGTAGTACAAGAAGGAAGATACTTTCCAACTAGTGCGGTTTCTGTAAACATGCATAGAACTCAAAAGCTTTACACCCAGCACAAATGCAAATCCATGAGAGAGAGTGTGAGAGTGTGTGTGTTTTTTGGGGAGGAGCTGACTACAAAATGCTTCAACTGATGCTACATTATCTTTGACGTGTCACTACTCAGACCTCACCACAGACGATTTACACAACTATATGTAACAATAATCAATGAAACTTGCACAAAATAGTACCATGATGACAACAGGTGAATTCTATTGCTTGCCACCTAAAAACTCCAGACAAAATTTTGGAATTCAAAGCAATTCCTTGGTCACTGCTTTGACATGGTCTGCTACAACAGTGGTGGTCATAAGGTAGTGGCTTGCTTGTGCATCCTGAAGTGCTGGTAGCGCATCTCGGGGACACAAGATACATTACTGAGGAAAACTGCTACTACCTGATAACTGATTCACATAAAGAACACTGAGGCACACATCTGCCAAGAGCTCCGAACAATCAGCACTTATGACTCCCTTGTGCACAAAGATCTCATATCATAAGCAGTCTTCTTGCACAAGATTTCAAAAAGTAGAATGTTCCTCTGTCCGCTGGGGTGGGGAGGGGTTATAAAAGAAAAAAGTTTTGAAGCTTCTTTTATGACAACATTACTGATTTGACAATTTCTGATATATTTAAAGGAATACAGAGTCACACTCATACTACTAAAAATGTGCCGTCTCTCACATCCTTAAAGTGCAAGGAGTGCTCACCTTCAGTTGACTATTCTCTCAACCCAAGAATGTGTGCGGAGACGCACTTACTCTTAACAGTGCCCCTCACTGGCCACAAACATACATACATATAATACGAGTTAGCGCTACATGGAACTAGAATGCTGACAATTTATAAGCAGTGATGTGCAAAGTTGCGGAAATTTGCTCTGTTCAATTTTGGGAGGATTGTCTGCAATTTGCAAACATAAAAGCAGCACAAGATGAAAAGTACAGATTTTGCTCACGTCGCAACATGATTATACAATTTTCACAATAGGTAGACTTCACAAAATCTCCATGAAGTCTGACCCCTGTACTCACTAAATACTGACATTCCAATTACTAATGAGGGCTACACTTCCTTTTTTTAACATACGAACATACGAAATTGCCAGCAGATACAGGCCATTCGGTCTATCTAGTCTGCTCAAGTGTGCAGCACTTCAGTCCATTAGACTGAAGCTGCCCCCTCGCTCATATGCCCTCCCCCCCATCTTCCACCACCTCCCGATTTGTACCTTCCCCTTGAATCTGTCCCACCCCCTCTTGAAGCCCCCAATGCTCTGCAGTGATACGACTTCCTCTGGCAGAGTGTTCCACCCTGCCACCACCCTTTCTGTGAAATAGTGTCTCCTCAGTTCCCTCTTGAACCTGCCCTCTTCCAACTTCATAGTGTCCCCTGGTTTCCCTTCCACCCTTCAGACTGAGCATACACCTGGGGCGGGATATTCAGACTGCGCCAGACTGTGGCGCAAGCATGGGCGCAGCACAACTTGGATGCGCAGGGGCGTGGACAGGGTGATATTCAACGGAGCTGCGCCATGGCACAGCATAGTTGAATATTGCACCTTGGACACATGCAGTGCGCATGGCACAGTGGCACTGCGCCAGCGCAAGTGGACAGAGTGGAGCAGGGGGATGCTCTAGCGCAAGTGCCGTTGCGATAGGTGCAACCACCATGATATTCAAAAGTGCACATGTAAATGGGGCCATAATGTACGCAAGGCGCAAATGGGGCCATTTGCATGTCATTATGCCCCCATTTGCATGCAGGTGCACCGATCCCCGGCGACTTGCATCTGGCACCCTGCCAGGCTGCAGCCGTCGGGGACCGACGCCCCCTGCACAAGCGGCAACACGCTCAGATGCCCGATCGCGGGCATATGTAGTAAAATTTACAATCCTATAAACCTGGTGGTTCAGTGGACCGCTCGCAGCCCGATTGCGGGCATATGTAGTAATAATAATAATAATAATAATTTTATTTGTATAGCACCTTTCAAAATATCAAGGTGCTGAACAATTTTAAAAACGAGTTCAAAAACTCTAAATAAAAGTCATAAAAACATCCATAAAATATCAACATATCGTCATAGTAGCAAATTTATAGTAAAATCCACACATAATCAAATAACTTAGTTATCTAAGAAGGCCATATTCCATAAGTGTGTTTTTAAATCTTTCTTAAATGACTCCACGGAGGCGCACTGCCATAACCAGCATGGTAGAGAGTTCCAAAGAGTGGGTGCGGCAAACAAAAATGCTCTGCTACCAGAAGATTTTAGGCTTACTCTTGGAATCTCTAACAACCCCATGTCAGCCGAGCGGAGTGATTGGTCAGGGCAGTAGGGAACCAGGAGGTCTTTCAGATAGGCTGGACCCTGATCATGAAGGGCTTTGAAAGTCAGTAAAATGACTTTAAAGGTGATCCGCTACCATATGGGAAGCCAGTGCAGTTCGCGCAGCACGGGAGTAATGTGACAGGACCTACTTGTCCCAGTCAACACCCGGGCTGCAGCGTTCTGCACCAGCTGTAGGCGACGGATTTCAACCCCAGAAAGCCCAAAGTAAAGGGCGTTGCAGTAGTCCAAGCGCGAAGATACAAAAGAGTGGACCAATTTTGGCAGGGATTCAGATGGAACAAGGTGCCTAACCCTGGCAATGTTCCTAAGGTGATAAAAGGAAGTCTTGACAGCGGCTGACACCTGAGATTTAAGGGTCAGCCTGTCGTCAAGAATAAACCCAAGGTTACGCACCCGTTCTGAGGACGGGAGAGACACATCACCAAGGAAAATTCCAGATGGTGCGTCAGTACACGGTCTCGCAATCTGACTACCTGGGTCCACGACCAGAACCTCTGTTTTCTCCGAGTTCAACTTTAGCCAGCTAGAATCCATCCAGACTTGGATCTCCCCCAGACAGTTGTTAAACACCAAGAGAGCTCCATCCTTGTCGGGTGCAAAAGACAGATATAGCTGGGTATCATCTGCATAGCAGTGAAACCTCAGCCCATATCATCTAATGATAGCTCCGAGGGGCAGCATATACACTGCAAACAACATGGGTGACAGCACAGATCCCTGAGGCACTCCACACAACAAAAAAATTGGGTCAGAGGAAAAAATCCCCGACACAACTCTTTGTGATCTCCCGGTGAGGAATGACGTGAACCATTTAAGAATGGTTCCAGACATTCCACAAATTTGCCTCAGGCAAGCTAATAACACCATGTGGTCCACAGTTTCAAAGCGCAAGAGATCAAGAAGAACAAGAATGGAATGTCTCTTTTGATCCTCGCCATCAGAAGGTCATTTAACACCGAACCAGTGCAGTCTCGAGCTGTGTCTTTTCTGGAAGCCAGACTGGAAGGATTCGAGACATTATGGATGGTTAAATGGTCATCCAGTTGATAGCTACGACTTTTTCAATAACCTTCCCAATAAAGGAAGGTTAGAGATAGGTCGGTAGTTTAAAAACAGTCTGGGTCCAGGGAAGCTTTCTTCAATAGAGGAGTCGCCACTGCCTCTTTCAGGGAGCAAGGAAATTCACCTGACTCCAAGGAGCACCAGACTATTTGTGCCAGGACTGGACCGATGATATCAGAACAGCCCAAAATAAGGGGAGTCGGTCCGGGATCCAAACTGCAACTTGTAGGACGCATAATATGGACGATCCTCATAATGTCCACGATTTCAAGTCGATGAAAGGAACTCCAGGAGAATTGGGGCACTGTGATCCCACGCTGTCCAACAGCATCACCCTTAGAGGTTGCCGGACACAGGTTTGCCCTGATGTCGGCCACTTTAGTTGCAAAGCATAGAGCGAGCTCATCGCACTCTACTTGCGACAAAGCTTTCCGAACTTGCAGCCAGGCTGGGCAGCACAGTCTGTCTACCGTTCAGAACAGCTGAGCCGGTCAATTCTGAGCAACTGCAATCTCCCTGGACAGGAATTCTGCCTTCTTATGGGTGACTGAAGATTGATAGCTAACATAATGTTCTATCAATCTAGAGTGGTCGGCATCAAGGGCGGACTTGCGCCAGCAATGCTCTAACCTTCGCCCCTGTCTCCGCATCCCCGCTCAGGGTCCCGTCAAACCACGGGGATCTGGGCGTAGGGATAGGGGTGCTCACGAACAGGAGCAATAGAATCCAGGGCTGTCGATGGCCTTATTATAGGCCAACACCAACGCTTCTGGACTACTGCTCACTGACACGAAGGATGATAGGTCAAGGACCGCTCAGACCTTTGTGAAGTAACATCAGAATGGCTGCACCTGACCATCTCCACAGGGCTGGTCTTCCTTCAGTGGGGTGAAAATTGAACCCCACGGTGTAGTGATCAGACCAGGCGACTGGTTCCACCCCCATGTCGGATGCGCCGATCCTCAGAAGGAAGACTAAGTCTAAAGAGTGTCCAGATTTAGCGTAGTAGTGGAAACCACCTGTGTGAGGCCCAAAGAAGACATCAATTGGAGGAAGTGATTACCAAAATTAGAGAGTTCATCGTCGATCTAGGCGTTAAAATCACCCAGAACCATCAATCTGGGTGACTCAAATGACATGTCGACGAGGAAGTCTGCTACTCCTGTAAGAAACGCTTCCCATCTCCTCGGTGGACGGTAGATGAGCACGATTCAACACCTCCACCTGCGACTATGTGCACTCAAAGGACCCAGCCTCACCTACCACTACATTCTGGAGACCCAATTCAGTCTTGAAACAGACTGCAACCCCCCTCTGCGGTCCAATCTCGGGCGGTATCACCGAGTACCGGCCGGAGTCATGGCCTCAATATCAGGCCTGAATTTTGATCCAGCCAGGTCTCCGTGATGTCAGGTCAGCAAGCCAACAAGATTGGCAATAATGGCGTCTTATTCCTAACAGACCTGGCATTGCATAACACCGTCCGTTGGACAAACTTGGGGTTGTAGAGCCTGTCTGCCTACTGTAATCAGTAGTGCCCTTGGGTATGGGTACCAGGCAAGGTAAACCTCGATCTGGATTCCATTTCGCCCCAGGGCGCCTTCTGACCTGACTACCCCGATAGGTGAGCTCATTGCTCATCCTCCCCTGTTCGCAACCTCCCCCCACCTAACAATACCCGGTGCTCTACAGCGCTGGTAGGTTTCAAATCGAAGAGGAGGAGTAACGAAGGGGCGGAGGGCGCGAAGAGAGGAGGATGAATAGCGCACCACCGTGGGGACAAAAGGCCAGCACATGTCGCTATTTAACTACAATACACACCAAAAACAGCAAACTAAATTAACAATTCCCCAACAAATAAGGCACAATAAATATAACATTAAAGAAAAGTCTTCACCTGAACTATTCCCTACCCCCCGGTTACTCTCACCACCGGGAAGAAAAAGAGGGTAAGGCACTCTCACTGCCTAGCCATCTTGGGGAAATATAAACAAAGGACAAAGAACTAAAACTCCTCCCAAGTTCTCTCACAACTAGGGGTGATGGTATTTGTTCTTTCTCACAGCCAGGAGAAGACAAAAATTATAAATCAAACAATAAAAATAAAAATAATATATAATAAAATAAATAAATAAACACATAAAACTTTTGGACACAAAGTCCTCTCACCACCTAGTGTCCAAGAGCAATAGTCAACAGTCGCTCGATGCAGGTTCAACAATAACAGAATTAAATGAAGTCCAAAAAGTCCAGAGTTCACGGAAATTAAATAAATCCAAATCAGGTAGGAAACAGTTGAATAAGGCCCAAAAGGAGGAAAAACGACCAGAGAAAAAAGTCTCAGAAATTTAACTGAGGTAATTCAAAGATCCATAAAATTTAATCCAAAAGAGATCATCCACTTTTGTACCCCTTTGCTCCCTAAAAGAGTGTCATTTCAAAAGAGTCTAAGCCACCCTTACCAAAGAACCATGAAAAGTACCATTCATGTAGCAGTCTTCATGGTCCAAGGGAGTGAGGTACTCCAGCCAGCTCCCCAACTAGAAAATACCCCAGACCCCCTGCAGCATAGCAAAACTCCAAGCGGACACCCACCGGGGCAATCCAGCAACAGTGGCCGACATCAAAAGCTCCACAGACAGATCAAAAAAAGCAGTCTCCGGCAGCCAGCATTACTCTCTGGAACGAGCCCACCACAGTATTCTGCATATATCAAAAAAGCGGGGCGCTTCAAGCCCTGTTCAATCCAAAGTACGTAACTCTCCTCAATTCCAAAACTCAGACAAGTAGAATATATAGTCTTATATCCCTGGTGGTCCAGTGGACTGCTCGCAGCCCGATCTCGGGCATATGTTGTAAAAGTAATAGTCCTATATCCCTGAGTCAGTGGTCGCTGCCGATCGCGGGCATATGTAGTAGAATATATAGTCTATATCTCTGGTGGTCAGTGGACTGCTCGCAGCCCGATCGCAGGCATATGTTGTAAAAGTAATAGTCCTATATCCCTGGTGGTCCAGTGGACCGCTTGCAGCCCGATCGCGGGTGTCAGTAATGAAAAATTACACACCAATCCAGCCCTGGTGGTCCAGCGGTACCCCCCTCCACACCGGCCCACTGAGCCCCACCGCCCCGCTCCCCTCCTAGTCAGCGGCGGGCGGCAGCTCCCCACCCGCTTGCTGCCCTGCCGCCCTCCGACTGACTTCCAGTAGTTGCATATTGGTCTGACAGATGAGCCAATGGGCGTAGCCCATACTGGCTGATAACAGTCCAGATATGTGAATGGATCCATTCACATATCTGGACTGTAGGTACAGTCGGCTGCACGCCCATTGGCTCACACTGTGGATCAATGGGCGGACAGCCCCAGTCGCATTGAGTCAGTCGGCAGGGCGGCAAGCTGCCGCCCGCCGCTGACCGGGGAGCGGGCAGTGGGCCTCAGTGGGCGGGTGAGGGGTACCACTGGACCACCAGGGTTGGATTGGTGTGTCATTATTCATTACTGACACCAGCGATCGGGCTGCGAGTGGTCCACTGGATCGCCAGGATATAGGACTATTACTTTACAACATATGCCTGCAATCGGCTTGCGGAAGCGTCCACTGGACCACCAGGGTATAGGACTGTTACTTTTGAAAACATATGCCCGCTGATCGGTGCGAAGCGTCCACTGGACCACCAGGGATATAGGACTGTTACTTTATAACATATGCCCGCGATCGGGCTCCGAGCGGTCCACTGGACCAGCAGGGATATAGGACTTTTACAGTGCCTTCAGAAAGTATTCACCCCCCTTGGATTTTGTCACATTTTGTTGTGTTACTACCAGAATTTTTAATGCATTGAAATTATTCTTTCTCCCCCTTGATTCACACAGCATACTCAACAATTTAAAGGGGCCAAAATGTTTGTATTATGTAACAAACATTTATGAAAAATTTAAAACTGAAATATCTTGTTTACTTAAGTATTCACCTTCCTGAGTCAATACTTTGTAGAAGCGCCTTGGCAGCAGTTACAGCTTTGAGTTTTCTTGGGTATGTCTGTATCAGCTTTGCACATCTGGATTTGGGATTACCATCTTTCCTTTTTGCAGATTTGCCTGCTCTGTCAAGTTGGATGGGAGCCGGTGAACTGCAATCTTTAAGTCTTTCCACAGATTCTCAATGGAATTCAAGTCTGAGCTTTGCTGGGCCACTCAAGGACATTCACCTTCTTGTTCTGAAGCCACTCCAGTGTTGCTTTGGCTGTATGCTCTGGTCGTTGTCCTGTTGGAATCTTAAATCTTACTTCAGTCAGATGTGCAGACTGATGCAGGTTCTCCTCAAGGATATGCCTGTATTTGGCTCCATTCATTGTTCCCTCTATCCTGACAAGTGCCCCAGTCCCTGCCGCTGAAAAGCATCCCCATAACATGATGCTGCCACCACCATGCTTCATGGTAGGGATGGTGTTACACGGGTGATGAGCTGTGTTCGGTTTGCGCCAGGCATAGCGCTTTGCATTCAGGCCAAAGAGTTCAATTTTTGTTTCATCAGACCAGAGAATCTTTTGCCACATGGTCTCAGAGTCTGCCACATGCCTTCTTGCAAACTCCAGGCATGCTATTATGTGGCCTTTTCTCAGGAGTGGCTTCCGTCTAGCCACTCTCCCATAGAGGCTACATCTGTGAAGTGCTGCAGAGATTGTTGTCCTCTGGACAGGTTCTCCCATCTCAGACATGGACCTCTGTAGTTCTGTCAGGTGGTCATTGGGTTCTTGGTCACTTCCCTGACCAAGGTCCTTCTTGCCCGGTTGCTCAGTTTGGGAGGACAGCCTGCTCTAGGAAGAGTCTGGGTGGTTCCGTAATCTTTCCATTTCCAAATGATGGACTTGACTGTGCTCCTGGGAACTTTCAACACCCTAGAAATGTTTTTATACCCCTTCCCAGATCTATGCCTCCTCACAATTCTATCACAGAGTTCTACGGACAGCTCTTTGGTCTTCATGGTAGAGTTTCTGCTCTCACATGCACTATCAACAGTGGGACCTTATATAGATATATAGACAGGTGTATTTCCTCTGAAATCATGTCAACCATTTGAACTGACCACAGGTGGACTCCATTCAAGTTTTAGAGTGATCTCACAAGGAAATTGGATGCACCTGAGCTCAATTTGGAGTGTCGTAGCAAAGGGGGTAAATACTTATCAACTCAAGACATTTCAGGTTTTTATTTTAAATTACATGTACAAAAAATTCCAGAAGTTTCATTCCACTTTGACATTATAGAGTAATTTGTGTAGATGCGTGACAAAAAAATCCCATATAAATGTATTTTAACTTGAGTTTGCAACATCACAAAATGTAACAAAATCCAAGGGGGGGTGAATACTTTCTGAAGGCACTGTACTTTTGCAACATATGCCCGCGATCGGTCCACTGGACCACCAGGGATATAAGACTATTACTTTTGCAACATATGCCCGCGATCGGGCTGTGAGCGGTCCACTGGACCACCAGGGATATAGGACTATTACTTTTACAACATATGCCCGCGATCGGTCCACTGGACCACCAGGAATATAGGACTATTACTTTTGCAACATATGCTCGCGATCGGGCTACGAGCAGTCCACTGGACCACCAGGGATATAGGACTATTACTTTTACAACATATGCCCGAGATCGGGCTGCAAGCGGTCCACTGGACCACCAGGGTTATAGGACTATTACTTTTGCAACATATGCTTGCGATCGGGCTACGAGCGGTTCACTGGACCACCAGGGATATAGGACTATTACTTTTGCAACATATGCCTGCGATCGGGCTGCGAGAGGTCCACTTGACCTCCAGGGATGTAGGACTATTACTTTTGCAACATATGCCCGCAATCGGGCTGCGAGCGGTCCACTGGACCACCAGGGATATAGGACTATTACTTTTCATTACATATGCCCGCGATCGGGCTGCGAGTGGTCCACTGGACCATCAAGGATATAGGACTATTGATTTTTCTACATTTGCCCGCGATCTGGCATGGGGCGCCACCATGAAGGTGCCGCCAGAGTTCGGGTGGCCACCATGGTAGCAGCTGCCGTGTTGCGCCTGCATACGGCAGCTCACCTGTGGGTGGCCAGCTGTTGCTCCTTTTTTGGCTCACCTGTGTGCAGCGCAGGTAGGGGTTGCACATGCATGGGCTCAGCACATCCCGGGCTGAATATCAGGATGGGCGGAGTATGCATGGGCACACACCCCCACCTGCGCCACATACATTACTGATGCGCTCCGGCGCATCGGGATTTGTGCCAGGCTCAATCCCCCTTTGAATATCGCGCCGGGGCGCATCTGTGGGTTGCGCCATGCGCAACCCTTCTGAATATCCCGCCCCTGGTGTCTACTTTGTTCAAACCCTTCAAGTACTTGAAGGTCTCAATCATATCCCCTCTCTCCCTTCTTTCCTCCAGGGTATACATATTGAGCTCTCTCAGTTTCTCCTCATATGGTCTGTACCCCAACCCCAGGATCATTGTTGTTGCCCTGCGCTGTACCCCCTCCAGTAGTTTGATGTCCCTTTTCAAGTAGGGGCACCATAACATATTACTCCCCCTGGCCCCAGGCCCTCCACTCCTTTGGGCCCATCTAACACCACTCCTGCCTGATGGAATCACTCTACAGCATCCAGAATTCATCTCCAACCCATCCAGGTTTGTCCACACTCTGCTGGTCCGGGTCAACTTTTTCCTTTGGGGGAGCCTCCTCCTTCCACCAGGGGAATGGGGAAGTAAGCATGTGAGGGCTATCAGATGGCTACAAGGAATGTGGCATTTAGGCCCATGTGAAGTTTAAACTTTGTGGAGGAAGTTGCCGCAGAGTACCCCACTATGCACTTCATGGAGTGTTCGTGAAGTGGCCCTTTTGCTGCACTTGCATGAAGTTTACTTTGTACCTTTGTGATAAAACATGCCTGTGAAGTGTCAAATTACCACACTTCATGTAATTCTTTCTAAACTTCGCCAGCAAAATATACTACACAAAGCTGTGCACTTCACAGTGAGCTATGCAAAGCACATATTAAAAAAAAAAAAACTTTGCACGGGCCTAGTGGCAGGCTAAAGGGATGGGTGACATAGGGAGTGGCAGCTGTCATACAGACTACCCAGACATGCTAACTGTACATTTTCCCCAAGACCTACCCAGGTGTGAATCCAGTGGCAACCTTGGGAGGTACCCACCACTATACAGTTACCAAAAGTCAAGAACACCGCCACCATGCCTCCAGCAGGGACCACAAGAAGAGCAGGGAATAAAAGCAACCCAGGAAACTACAGGCCTCTCTGACCCTAGCTTCAATGGTGGGAAACACTTTGAAGGCTAGTATTAAGGAGAGCATTACAGCACACTTGGATATATTTCATCTAATTAAGGAGAGCTGACACGGTAAGGAAACATGGCCTAGCAGGTCACGGTGCAGTCCCAGGGTGGAGACTGATAATAAATGGGGTCACCCTCGAGTCTCTACTGTGACCTCCGCTACTTAATATCTTTACTGATGACCTGAAAAAGGGAATCTTTAGCAGGGTGTTCAAGTTCACAGATGACACTAAAATCTTGAGGGTAGATTAGCTCCCACGAGGTAGGGATAATATGCAGAGGGATTTTTGAAGTTCTGGGGAACTGTGCCGACAGGTGGCAAGTGAAGTTCAGTATCTGAAAATGCAGCGTCCTCTACCTGGACCCTAGGAACACGGGTCAGGACTATATATATATTTATGGTAAACAGCTGCAAACGGGGATCTGGATAAGGACCACGGCATCTTACTATCAGGAAGTAGAAGCTGTTACAACAGCATATGGGGACCGAGGGTAGAGGCAACAAAATGTTGAGTTCATTAAAAGAATCATAACATAGTACTGGAGAGATGTAATCTTGCCACTATATTAGGCATTAGTAAGGCCGCATCTGGAGTACTGTGTACATTTCTGATCACAGCACTACACGAGGAGCTAACAGCAGTGATAGCTTCATGCAGCTGCTGCTGCTACTCTTGCCCCCAGAGACACATTTTATAAAACTGATTACACTTAAAGTAAGGCTAGCCTGACACTGAACATAAACAGCAAATAGAAAGAGGTGCTGTGTGTGTGTGTGTGTGGGTGTGGGGGGTGCAAAACAAACCCTGACCCTTCCACTACAGTATTAGCTTTCCCAGAAGGTCAAATGCTCAAGGCCTTGTAGTACAAGAAAGATCCCCTCAACAAAGTTAAGAACTGCACTGAACCATATTTTTTACCTTACCTTACCCTGTAGGTTTTCCCTTCATGTACAGACCACTTGATCCCTTACCCGGGGTCCTCTTCAAAAATACCAACCGAAAAGACCTGGGGCTAGGTTTCGTAACTTTTTTGGTTCTGTTTTGTTCCTCATCATACAAACATGACAAAAATGCCACATTTGAAGAGGTGTCTCAATTTAGTTTATAGGAAGTGGTGTATGGTTTGGGGTCGACCGCAGGTAGCAGAAAAAAAAAAAAAGTTGTACGCCCACTATTTTCACTATAAACAGGAAACACGCTGATAAGTTAACAACCTAAAAATAGAAGAGAATCTAAAACCGTGGGCGGAGGGGGGATACAAGGTGTCGTTATGTTCTTCCGACTGTTTTTTTTGTTTCCACTGATAAAGCCTACTTTTAAAATGCTTAGCCATTTCCTACCATGACCAACAAAAACCTTGTTTCGTACTTATTCAATTTCAATATGACAATTCTGTTTTTGAGTGGGTTGTGGTACTTAAGTGTATGTGACTGATATTTTTTTTTCACGAGTATCTGCTTTTGTTTAACCATTCGGAAGACCTGCTATACCTTTCTGTCTGCTAGGTGCACTCACACACCCAACCTCAGAAATCCTCTTAAAGATGCACACTTAAGAGGACAGGAGAAAGAGGGGTGCCATGTTTAAGGCGTTCAAGTACACCCGTGAAATGAACAAGGTGGACAGGAATGAGTTGTTTACAATGAGTGGTAACACGGCTTACCAGAAGTGACTCCCTGAAACTGGCAGGAGGGAGGCTCAAGAAGGGTGGTGCAAAGTACTATATTTATAGAAAGAATGGTGACAGCCTGAAATAAACTCCCACAGCAGGTTACTGGGGCTGAACAAGTGAGAGAATTCAAAAGGGACAGGGACAGGCGATGAAATTGGAGTGAGGAGGCAGACGGGGTTTAGAATAAGGAAGGAGTAACAGGGCACGATTCCAGAGTTAAGTTTGAGAAAACCAGTAATGCACTAGGCCTTATCTGCCCTCACCTTCTATAGTTCTATAAACACCCCCAAAAATACTCAGACTGTAGAAGTCACACAAATTACTATCACACAAAGTAAGAGATCCAGCATGACTATGGATCCAGCAGTAGGAGGACCCTTTCTTGCTGGTAAAATTACATATAAATGCATTCCAACACAAAACAATTCACACACCAGGAGTGGGGGCTAAAATGTGACAAGATAAAGTGATATCTTGGCTGATGGCACCAGTAACAGCAGAATATCAAAAACACGTTGCTGTCACTGTTGTCAAAACATATATCTTGAAGGTTAGTATCATTACAATGGAACACTGAACCAGACAGCAGCTTTCACTATGCTGATCACATCACAGTTGCCTTGTGCAGAACTGAACCGACCAGCTGAAATCAAAGAGAAACAGTCTTCAAATAAACAGCAGCGTTAAAAGTTATAACTAGTAAACTGATGTTGTATAAATCAGATATGCAATGGCCTGACTCGCACTTAGGCAATAATGCATGACGGGGTGTGTGTTGTGTTGATAACGCTTGCCTTGGGTGGTTGGGCGTGAGGCCGCAGGCTGAGTGTGTCCAACACCCAAGAGGTGGTGCTGGAGGTATGACTTCTCACATTTTTTAGAGACTGTTGATGTAGATGGTAGTTTCTACTGAATTTATGGAGGCAAGACGCTTATGTGGCAACGCAGGATCTGAGGGGTACGGGCTGCAAAAGCAACCTCATCCCCTGGTGCCGGGAGCCAGCCATTGGACCCCCCCCCCCGACCTCTATGGTTGAGGAAGCAATGTGGGAAGAACAGTACCAGCAGCTTCAGAAAGATGGCGGTACAAAAAGAGGCTCTGCAAAGACTAATGGTTGCTAGTGCTCAAAAATCAGACCACTGGTGGGATTGACCACACCATGACACAAGCTCCTCTCTCACCAAAACCTGCATAAGCCTAACGAGCTGCCAAGTCACAGCAAGTACAAGCCACAGCACCAGTCATAAGCTCTCTCAGTCTCAACAACAGGCAGGATTGACTGATGACTTCAGAGTGGTAATGGAAGTCATTAGCACATAAGTGTATTGCAAAATAGTTTCTTTTATTGGGGGGGGCGGTCCTGGCTCAGCTCAGCATCCCCCCCCCCGCGACTTACCTCAGGTGGTGTTCCTAGACACATCCCCCGTGGAGTAGAAGTGCGGTTCCAGCAGACACCTCCACTGGTGCTCCTCCCTGGCTTGCCTTCCAGGTCGGGGCTGTGGAGCCGGGCAATTCCCAATAGAGTTACTGCTTGGTCCCTAGCCGAGTACCACGGTCGGTGGTGCAGGACTCGTGAGGTGGGGCGTCATTCTGCGGGCCAGCATTTTTGCAATTTTTCCCCATGGGAGGCGTGACGTGCAGTGATGTAGGGTGCATGAGCACGGACGTCCAGCATGCCTCCCCACAACATAGGCTCCAGCAGGCCTCCGCCAGAAGTGCTCTCCCACCTCCCCGGAGGACTGCAGTCCATAGGACATTCAATCCTCCTCCGCGACCAGCCCTCCAACTCCTTGGGTCTGTTCCTCAACCCGGGTGTCAGCATTGCAAGTGGAGACACTATCGCTGCCTGTGGGCCAGCAGGGCAAAACAGTTTCAAAAGTCAATGTTAGTAGCCTGGTTTCAGTCCTACAGCAGCGGGGGGGGGGGCACAAGCAGATGGGGCAAAAGAGGCCCCAGGTGATCTATCAGGAATACGAAGAATAGTACGGAGCAGCACTCCCCAGCCATAACTGTAAACCAACAAGTTGATCTCCAGACAACATGATGGTGGGATGAACATCACATGGCAAGCATGTTAATAGTCATATGCTTTAGAGACAAGCAAAGGCGGGAAAGAACTGCATCTGACTGGCCGCATACAGTATAAATCTTATTTATGGTGCATCCCCACCACAAACCCCTGAGTACCCAACATACCTTAAACGCTGAATCAATAGGCAGAGTATACTAGCATGCAAGGACTGCATGGTTCCCGAAAAGACTGCAAGAGCTGCTTAATATCTCATGTGGTGGCTAGTCCACGTTGCCATTCCCTTGCCACAGTGGGGGGAGTGTCTTAGTCCATGTGGTCTGGCACAGGGTGCGTCTGTCAGCTAGACCTGGTTCCCTCCTCAGCAGTGGCACCTCTTTCCCTCTGCACTGCGAGTCCTGTGTGGCTTCCTTTGGGGTGGAGAAATTTTTCGTGCCATCTGGGTACATGATTACTAGCCATGAAGGATACATCGTTTGGAACTTGAACTGACAGGATGTGACTGTTCAATGGACAGGTGAGTATGCCTTTCTCCTTGCCATCACCATGGTTGAATAGTCATTGTTGAAATATATCCACTGTTTTTTATAATGCAAGTTCTTCATCCTCCACACCTGAAGGAGGAGGTCCTGTTTAGTGGCGTAACTCAAAAACTTGAGAACAATGAATCAAGGCCCGCTGCCTTCCTCTGTCAATTTCTGGGAGAGGGACGTATTTGCCTGCCTGATGTTCGGGGAGGGACTTCTGGATCCAGCTGCAGTGTTTGGCGAAGAAAGCTGTCTAGAAAGTCCACCATGTCTCTCCACTTCCTCTTCCTCTGGAATGTCACAGATCCTTATACTGTTATGCCTCAAGTGGTTTTCAAAGCCATCACATTTTAACATGAGCTGATGACACTCCAGGAGGACATGAACACGCACTCATTCCAGCTGATCTGTACGTTCGCCAGTGGTGCTGGCATGCGTTTCCAAGTCCTGCTCCTTTCCCACAATAGCCATGATATCATCCGTTAGCTTTGCATGAATGGTGTGGATTTCTGTTCAGAATTCACGGAGCTCGGCTAGGATGGCCCCCTTTGTAGGTTGTGCCAGAGGCGAAGGGACCTCTCCCACCATCACGACATGCAGCGCACCTGCGCTAGCTCCTCACTATATGGAGTTGACAATCTGGTGCAGTCCTCTATCTGTACCTTGTTATCTGCCCTCCTTCTGCCTCCCATCAAGTCTGTACACTCCATGGACACAGTAAACAGCAGCAGATTGAACAAAATCTTAATTTTGGAGTTAATATGCGAGGCTGAAGATGGAACTGATCTACTGAAACTACATCCCTTACGCTGATGTCACCAAAAATAGATGCATGTCATTTCTGACCTCTGTCCTGGATCACAGTCAGGCGGCAATTATGATCTGTAAGGATGCACTCTGGGACTGTGGTGTCTGCCCCACAGTGGCCCAGGCGCAAAACATTGTGCAGGCAGATACACTGATCCAAGCCCAGTCTCCACCTACGACAGATGTTTGTCTCCATATGTACAAATTATACATACTAGGTTTAATGTATAAATTATACTTTTATATCAGTGGTACCCTAACTATTACACCTGTGTAACAATTGTACACGTGCAAGCTATTCTAATTAATTTATGTGGTGCTATGGCTGTTTTAAATTGTGCCCTAGGACCCTTTTGAAAACTGCAAGATACAGCTAAATGAGATTATCCTGCTGCTGAAAATTTAAAATTAATAAATATGCACAGTGGCACGGGTAAGGGCAGGGAAGAGGAGGAACAGCCCGTGCCTAAAGGGAACTTCAAAGAAGAATGTGTCACCCATGCGAAGCCAGGCAAGGGCTGAGGGACCTCTACAGCTGAAGGCTTGCTGTCCTAAAATGAAGCATGCCAATATATCAAAGCCAAGAGGAGGAGGATGCAAAAGGCACAGGAGATAGATAGTAGAGGAGAAAAAGGGTGGGGGGGAAACAAAGTAAAAAAAAAAAAGACAACAGTACCGAAAGAACTTAAGCTTTTTTACGTTCTTAAAATAAAATACCTTATAATTCACAGCTACTAGTCAAATAAATCCACTTATTTCATAGCACAAACAAAAAGGCAAGATATTTAGCAGAAGCTATATACTGCAAGCTAAAACTGAGCTGGCTATAATGAGTGACCGTCCTCCTTTACAGACAGCAAACTTTCTTCTCTCCAAATGAGTGCTTCAGTAAAGGATGCAGCTGCTGACAGGTTGGCACAATAGTTTCCAATTCAAACGTGAAAAAAGAAACACACCTGCTGCAGCTGGGGTGGGGGAGAGAGTGTGCGTACATAGTTTTATATATTTCTGGTATTCTGGACACTTTGTTGGGGAACTGGGGGAAGGAGGTGGGTGCTATAAGGGTAGGGGATTTGGGGAATTTAATCAGGTGGGATAGGAGGTGGGATATATGCAGTACATGGGTGGGGGTGGCTGTTTCAAATGGAACAAAATATATATTTTTTATCTTTTTTTCTTCTCCGTTTTGCAGGCCTGTGCCTTCAACCCCGTTAGCTGACATCTCGTGGACTTACCGGCACCTGCCCATCTGTCCTATGCCCCCCACCCTATGTCAGAGGCAGCTACGACAGTGAAAGAATTCAAATTTGCATGGGACAAACAATGTGGGCAGCTTGCCAGGAACACGTAAGGGGAGTGGGGTAGCCACTTTGGGCAGACTAGATGGATCAAATGGTGCCCATCTGCTGACACCATTCTAACTGCCGCATACAGAGCTGGGTTGGGGGTATGCAGCCACGTTGCTGGTAAGGGGTCTGTGGAGGGTCAGTCTTTCATGTTACTCTCAGCCTGCATTTGTCCTCCTTTTTCTTCCATCCCTTTTAGATGCTGGCCTGGGGATATGACACAATCACGGAAGCGGGCATGCCATGCACTGGCATCTTGCTGCCCACTGAGCTTCTCCAGAGTGCACCGCCACGTGTGGTCACCAATGTGGCAGTCAAGCACCAGAGCAGGCTACCCTCCCTTGCAGGAGAAGTGCGTCCTCTGGGATGCTCCATCCTGCGCCACCGCCCCCCTCCCCAAAAGCTGGTCCTTGACAAGTTGGGCTCGCTTCTGAACCTGGGTCACTAGCATCGCGAGTGGCAGCACTACTGCTGCAACAACAGGATGGCGAATGAAAAAGAAATCTCTCCATAGAGGCACTTCACCAGTGAAGACTCCACTTCACATAGTTCTGTCTGTCAGGAAATATGCACATTGGCACCATCCCCAGCAAGCGTCTTTGCCTGCTGAAGTGGACACTCTGCTAGGTGAAGAACTATAAGAAATTATCTAGTCATGAGAGAAATCTTGGCCACCCAATAAAACTGAGAAACATATCCGACACTCTTACAACGGTTAAAAATAGCTTTATTAGCATTCCATCTTGTGAGTAGCACCCTCACACAGGCGTCAACGTTTCATGTCTTACTGACACTTTTTCAACACAGTAAGATGTGAAACGTTGACAACTGGGTGAGGGTGCTACTCACAAGATGTAATGCTAAATAAAGCTATTTTTAATCATTCTAAGGTTTTGGATATGTTTCTCAGTTTTATCGGATTGCCAAGATTTCTCTCAAGACTAGGTAATCCCTCTTATTTTTTGCTCAGAGTGTGAATTTGAGCCGCCTTCTCCTCCTGCAGGCAATCTGAACTATAAGAAATGGAGTTCAGGGCAAACGCGAAGTTGGACCGCTTGACGTAGTTCTACACACAGCATAGTTGTTTTAAAACTTCATACATACCTAGTGTCTGACTAGCAACAAGATCAAAGTCCATTATCTTCACAAGAAATTTGGCTCTCACTGTGTTCCCGGGTCTGCTGTGTTACTTGTAGAATCTGAAGCCATAAATGGGGCTGGATGAAGTCTAGGATCAGCGCTGGCACCGTATCCTGCCACGGCAGCACTGAGGGCTGCATAACAGAAGTGTTGGGGGGGCGGGGCCATTGGGATTGGGATCTCTTCAGTCATTTTCTTTCTCTTTCTTGAACAAATTTGCTGGATTAGCTTTATGATATATAAAAATAGATAGAATAATAGATAGGAAGCTATTTGGTTATTTATTTAATGCATTTCTATCCTATGGCTCAGAAGGCCTAACACAGACTTATCACTACAGGACAATACAGATGACAACTAGTGCTCTAAGCTTACAGTATACTACTTATAAACACTTCCTTACATTTTAACCCAGACAACAGCAACAACTTACTGCTCTTTACAGAATGTCCATTTAAACAAAATGTTTAGACATTGTTTAAATACTGTAGAAAAAGTACAGTTCTAATATCCAATAGTAGTATTTACAAAGACTAGGGTCACACCTGCAACTGCAAAAGTACAGTCACCTGCAGATCTCAGTTAACGAGATGACAGTCTGGGTCCTTGGAATTCTTTGATTTCACAGACACAGAATCAGCAGCCAAACTTTTACCATGCCTCAGAATTTATGTAGTGCCATAGAATTCATTATTTTTTGGGAAGGGGAATTTCTCTTTAAAACTTTGTTTTTTTACATGTTGCCAGGCCACTTTTTGCCTAGCCTGAAGTCCCTCCTCCACTGCCAGACTGGAGAACTGGGTTAGGGATCAACTTCAGGTCTTCTGCTCACAGAGACAGTGAACGATGCTGAGGCGATGCACTCGCTGTTTGGGCTGATGGGTAGAATGTGTTGGTCTACAGCTCACCCACCACCTTTCCCCTTTCAGCCGAGCAATGAGCAGAAAGTAGCAAAGTCTTAGAGGGACCACCATCTGTACCCCTTGAGATGAAGGGTCACCCCCGCCATCTACTGGAACAAAAGCTTAGGCAGATTGCGGAGGGGATGATTGGTTACTGGAGCCATAAACAGAGCCCTTGATTTGCCCCCAAAAGGGGAAAAACAATTTGCCATTTTGGCCATGGGAAGACACAGAACAGGCAATTTTTAAAATTAATTATTTTGCCTGCTGTGGTTATCCACGCCTCCTACCCACCAGCAATCCACTCCTTCTGGCCTCTCATGCCCTCTCACTCACTAGACACACCCCTTGCTTCCCATCATTGGAGGCCAACCAGACCGCAGCCCAGCATCTATGGAGCCAGACTGTCCTTGTCCTGGGCCTCCCTCCACTGTCGACAAGAAGAGAAATACAGTTGGATTCCATCAATCTTCGGTAAAATTGCCGGCTTGTCCCAGCCACGGGCCTCACTGTCACTGGATGGAGACAGCCTGATGACACAGGATGACAGTTTCCAAGACTGGGGACAAAAGCATGCGGAGGACTGGAGAGGCTGTCATCTGCTGTACTGCCTTTTCCTTCTCCACCTTCCCTACATGCTTGTGCACTGAGCAGCTGGCCAGGGGTGGGGTGCTTGACAGCAGGTTGTCGGCCTAGTCATCCATGCTCTCACAGGTGCCGCCTCCACCACACCGCCACCAGCTGCTCCAGAGCGGTAGTGCATCAACCTACCTCCCCGCACAGGAGGAGAGCAACCAAGTGACATTCTTAAGCCCTCCATGCTGGCCTGTACTCCTGATGTCCCAGGCTCAGAGTGCAAACCAAGATCGCCAGCATGCCAGAGCCACTCCCCATTGCACAGTGCCACGTAGCTGGCCTTTTTTGATTTAATTTAGCATCTGCACCAATTTCTCTCAGGTATCCCATTCCTAGCACCAATCTGTCATACCCCATTCTATGCCAAACTGGTGTGCAAAATAATCCCATTTGGCCTCAAATGATTTGAACAAAACAAATACCATGCCCCACATTTTAGTGCAAACCATGCTGATCTGCACTCCATCCTGGGACAATTGGATTTAAGATTAGGTCAAACAGAACTGGTTATTTTCAAAAACTGAAAATCAGTGATGACAGAGACAATTAGGAAAACGACTGAATGGTTTCTTCCCTCGTTGTTGATAAAACCAATGAAATGTAATTGTTCCTGTCAATATGACCATCTCTTTCCTTTGCAAATGCAGTTCTAACAAAAACATAGAACCACTATGTAAAAGCGCTTTCATTGCTACCCTGACCCCAGCTGTTGTCCAACTCACTAGCAAGGAAAAAGGTCATCATCACTGGCAGGCTACTCACTTTGTGCTTCTCTACCGAGAAGAACAAAACATGAGTAATAAAAAACAAAAAACAAAAAAAGAGGATGTTACACAAAAGAAATATTCAAATCTGCCCACACAGGTAAATTTCATTCACTAAACTCCCCTTCACAACCTACATGAGTCAGTTTCATTTAAATAACCTGAATGCCTTTCCTTTACCGTACTGTATGACAGTCGCAGTATACTACGCCAAAATAAACTCAATGTATCAGGTTTGTTTGTATGTTTTTCCCCCTATTTGCACCCCCCGGCACTGGTGACTAATAGCATAGACCTGCAATACAGCACTGACACCTACAGAGTGAAACTTCAAAAAAACCACACCAGATCATTTTAAGTCAGTTTACTGAATTCATCCAGCACATTTTTTCAGTACCCACTATCCACATGCTTTATATACTATGAAACATAGAATTTGATGGCAGATAAGGACCGCTTGGCCCACCTAGTCTGCCCATTTCCATCCTAACAGATAAGCTGCAGATCCTAGTTAACCAACAGTCTACTTCCTCCTAGACCCCATTAGAATTGCCTTATGTCTGTCCCATGAATTCTTGAATTCTCCCACTGTTTTTGACTCCACAACCTCCTCAGGAAGGCTGTTCCATGTATCTACAACCCTCTCCATGAAGAAATACTTCCTCACATTACCTCTGAGCCCCCCCCCCCAGCTTCAGATTGTGCCCCCTTGTTCTGCACATCTCTTTTTCTGAAAGATGCTACCCTCTTGGACTTTGTTGATCCCCCTGAGGTACTTGAAAGTTTCTATCATGTCCACCCTCTCCCTCCTTTCCTTGAGACTTTACATATTAAGCTCCTTTAGTCTTTCTTCATATGTCTTCTGGTGCAGACCCTGCATCATTTTGGTTGCCCTCCTCTGGACAGCCTCCACCCTGTCTATGTCTCTGCGGAGATGGGGTCTCCAGAACTGCACGCAGTACTCCAGATATGATCTCACTATCTGTCTGTACAGAGGGATAACAACTTCCTGTTTTCTACTGGTGATGCCTCTCCCTATGCATCCCAGTATCCCCCCAGCCCTCCTTACCGCCTTCTCACATTGCTTGCCCACCTTTAGGTCATCTGATAGAACTACCCCCAGGTCCCTTTTCATTTTTGTTGTTGTCGGTATCTCACCCCCCATTGTGTACTCTTCCCCTGGGTTTTTGTTTCCCAGGTGCATTACTTTATTTATTTATTTATTACAGGTTTTGGAAAGATATCTTTGAGTCGAAGACTCCTTTACAAAGGTTCCACGTCACATAGATTAGGTACAGACAAGCATTGCAACGATTGTTACAGAGCATAAAATTCAGATTGTTACAAGGAACAGTCAGGCTAACATTCAAGTGCTATAGCAGTTTAAGACAATTAAAAACAGGATGCACAACAACCCCAGGGAGATTAACGTTGAGAACTAATGAGGAGGAGGCGGGCCAGAGGCCACTGTAAGTGGCAAGGGGAAAGGAGAGGGCCAGGTTCAGTTACAATCACAGGCACTTGTGGACAGGAGGTGGCCCTACGGTAGGTTTTAAATTGTCCAATTCTTTGTTCATAAACCAAGGAGGAGGGTAGGCTGTTCATCCACAAGGGGTCCTATAGCTGAAAGATCTTTGGAATTGAGAGGTACGACAGGAAGTAATCGAGAAGAGATAGTTGTCTGATCTACAGGTGTGTTTAACCTTGAAGTCAGGGGGGATTAAAGGGGCGAGGACAGAAGGGGAGAGGCCTAAGGTGATTTTTTTGCCATAATGCAGGTTTGGAATCTGATTCTGTTGTCAAGGTTAAGCCAGCTGGTGTCATTATATAGCGAACAGGTATGGGTGAGCCGACCACAACCCAATACAAGACAACAGGCTTTGTTTAGGACAAGTCAAAGTCTAACAGGGGCTGAGGTGCTTACCGCACCATAAACCAGTAAGCCATAGTCAAGCACAGAGAGTACTGAGGAGGAGACTGTGAGCCTAAGGGTACCAGGGGTAAGGCAATGGTTGAAGCGATGCAGAAGCCCAAGCCTGCCATTGAAGGCCTTAGATAGGTGGTGAATATGCTCGTGGTAGGTAAGACCTGTGTCCAAGGTGATGCCCAGGTATTTAAAGGAGTCCACTAGTTCCAAGGGAGCCTTGGTTGATGTTAGTATTTGAGGGAAAAGCCCCTTCCTGGTATTCTGCGGATGTGCGAATAGCATAACTTTGGATTTTTATAGGCGTTGTGAGGAGAACCAGCTTTTGGCAGTGTTGAAGAAGGACTGGAGGAAGCAGTGAAGTTGAAGGGGGTCTGGGCTGAAGAAGAAGATGACAGCATCATCCGCGTATAGTAATAGGTTGGAGGGGCAGGATTTGGGGAGGGAGTTTAGGAAGAGGCAGAATAGAAGAAGTCCCAAAATGGACCCTTGTGGGACATCAGAGAGGACAGGAGATTTGATGGATAATGCCTTACCAATTTTGACCTGTTGAGTCCAGTTCGAGAGGTAGTCAGAGAACCATCCCACTGCTTCCTGAGAGAGACCCAGGTTGGTAAAAGAGGTTAGGCGAAGAGAATGGTGGACAGTGTCAAAAGCCTTTGTGAGGTCTATGAAGATCGCGCCCATGATGTGACCTTTGTCAAGTGCAGCATGGATGTGGGTGGTAAGTTCAAGCAGGGCAGTAGTCGTGCTGTGCCTTTTGTGGAAACCATGTTGTTGTTTGCAGAGAAGGTTATATTTATTGAGGTGCTCAGTGAGCTGATCTGAAACGATCCTCTCTAAGGCCTTGGAGAGGGGTGGAAGTATGGAGAAAGGGCGGTAACTGTAAGCAAAGGAGCGGCCCCCACCTTTAAATATGGGTGTGATAGATGCGGATTTCCACTTGATGGGGAATTTACCTAGACATAGGGAGAGGTTTAAAATGTGGGTGAGGGGGATAAGGACCTCATTAAGGGTGAGCCGAAGAAATTTAAAATCAAGGGAGTCGGAGCTGGAGGAGGCGTGGCTAAGGGCAGTTTCAAGGTATGGTTCTGCGGACTTAGGAGAGATACGACGCAGATAACAGAGGGGGGAGAGAAGGTGCGCTAGAAGCCGGAGGATCATAGAAATTCGCGGGGAGAACATGGCTAAGGTTGGTGAAGGCATTGTTGAAGACTGCGGCGATCTGAGTGGGTTCTGTGGTCAAGGACCCATCAACCATAACCTGAGTGGGAACCGGATTAGAGTCCTTCCCGCATATTTCCTTAATGTTGTTCCAGAACTTGCGGCCGGAGTCCCAAGAGGAGGTTAAGGAGGATTTATAGTATTCTGCTTTGGCTTTGCGAACGCCCCAAGTGCACTTGTTCCAAGCCATTCTATACACATGCCTATCGTGAGGGAGGCCGGACTCATTGGAGAGCTGCCACAATGAGTCTCTGGTTCGCATCAAGGACTTAGATGATCAAAGAACCAAGGCACCTGATTGCCTTTAACCATTCTTTTAGTGAATGGAGCAAATAGGTCGTATACATTATTGAAGGACAGGATGAATAGGTCCAAGGCAGTATGGGAGTTTAAGGATTTGATAATGAAGGACCAGTCCATGGCCCTTTGCACTTCTTTGCATTGAATCTAAGCTGCCATACATTTGACCGTTCCTCCAACCTTGCCAAGTCCCTTCTCATTCTTTCCACCCCACCTTGTGTATCAACCCTGTTGCAGATCTTTGTGTCGTGTGCAAAGAGACATACTTTTCTTTCCAGTCCCTCTGCAATGTCACTTATAAAGACATTAAAAAGGACAGGACCCAGTACTGAACCCTGCAGTACCCCACTAGTTACCCCCCCTTTCTTCACTGTGGACTCAGTTTACTATTACCCTCTGTTTCCTGTTGTTCAGCCAATGTTTTACCCATGCTACCCACCCTGAGACCCACTCCCAGGTTGGCTAATTTGTTTATTAATCTTTTGTGTAGGACTATGTCAAAAGCCTTGATAAAGTCTAGGTAGGCCATGTCCACAGCCCCTCCCTGGTCTACTACTTTGGTCACCCACTCAAAGAAATCGATTAGATTCATCTGACATGACCTTCCTTGTGTGAATCCATGCTGCCTTGGGTCCAGTGCCCTACTGGCCTCTAGGTACTCAACAATTCTTTCCTTCAGAAGTGATTCCATCATTTTCCCCCTACCACTGAGGTCAAACTGACAGGTCTGTAGTTTCCTGCCTCTGTTTTGCTCCCACTTTTGTGAAGAGGAATCACATCCGCCCTCCTCTAGTCCTCAGGTACCACATCATCCTCCCAGGATTTGTTAAAAAGAGTAGTCAGTGGTGTTACTAGTTCTCCCCTTAGTTCTTTCAGAATTCTGGGGTGAATCACATCAAGCCCCATTGCTTTATCCACCTGGAACCCTTTCCTCTGTGAAAAGACTGAGATTGACCCCCCTATCCAGAGTGCTTCTATTGACTGGATTAGGTACCTCCCCCTCTTCTTCCCTTGTGAATACTGAGCAGAAGTATTCGTTCAGTATCCCTGCTTTTTCACTGTCCCTCTCTGCCCAACCACCCTCCTCTTTATTCAGCCTCAGTCTTTCTTTGCTCCCTAATGTACCTATAAAAGGTTTTATCCCCTTCTTAACCGAGCTGGCTATCTTTTCCTTCATCTGGGCCTTTGCTATTCTGAATGCCTTCCCCGCTTCCTTCTGCTTTAACTGGTACAGTTCTCTGTCCTGCTCCTTCTGTGTTTCCTTATACTTCCTGAATGCTATCTTTTTCTCCCTAACCTTCCCTTTCACTTCTTTTGAGAACCATAGTGTTTTTTTCTTTCGTTTTGATTTGTTTATTTGCTTCACACAAAGGCTTGTTGCCTCTGTGATAGCAGTTTTGATGTTCCCCCATTGTTGCTCCACTCCACCTTTTTGCCTGTTTGCTAGTGCTTTTCTGAGACACTCTCCCATTTTGACAAAATCAGCCCTCCTGAAGTCCAGTACCTTCACTTTTGTATGGCTTGCCTCTACAGCTAAGTTTATTGTGAACCACACTGTTTGGTGGTCACTTGTTCCCAGATGGCTACCCACTTGTAGACCTGAGATCCTTTCTCCATCCCCATTTGAGACTACTAGGTCTAAGATTGCTCCCTCCCTCCCGAGTGGGTTCCAAAACTAGCTGTCTGAGGCATGCCCCCTGTAGGGCATTGAGAATGGCCCTGCTCTTGGATGTGGCTGCAGCAAAGGTGCTCCAGTTAACATCTGGCATAGTCAGGTCCCCCATCAGCAATATCTCCCCTTTCTCTGCCATCCTAAGGATGCCTTCTATCATTTCCTTGTCGGGTTCCTCCCCCTGACACGGGGGTCTGTATACAATCCCTGTGAGGATTGTGGTGCCATTTCCAGTCTCCAGGGTGACCCACAGTGCCTTCTCTCCTCCCTGTTTACCCTTTAGTTCCAGTGCTTTAATCCCTTCCCTTACATAGAGAGCTCCTCCTCCTCCTCCTCCTCCTCTTCTACCCTCCCTGTCCCTCCTATAGATTGTGTACCCTGGTATGTTGACATCCCAGTCATGGTTCTCTGTGTACCGTGTTTCTGTGATTGCCACAATATCCAGGTATCCCTCTTCCATCAAGGCCACCATTTCAGGGAGCTTGTTACCTAGACTACAGGCACTGGTACTCATTACCCATTTTTTGATGGCCTTATTCCTTTTTGCCCCATCCCTGTCCTTACTACCTTTGTCTTTTTCTCCATTTACCCCTGCCCTTCTCTCTTTCGACTCCTCTATCTTGGTGTTTTCTTCACTATCTACCCTGATTTTTTTGGGGGGAGGGCTAGGATTTCCCTTCTCCTTTTCGGTGCCTCCCCCCTTGGCTAGTTTAAATGCTTGTCAATGAAGCATTTAAACCTATCACCTAGGATCCTGGTTCCCCTCCTGGACAGATGCAGACCATCACACCAGTATAGGCCTGTATCCCTCCAGTCGGAACCCTAGTCCCCAGTGAAGCCGAAACCCTGAGCTCTGCACCAGTTTTTCAACCACTGATTGAATCCCATGGTGTGGAGTACCCTAGCCTCACCCATACCATAGACAGGCAGCACCACCGAGAAGGTTACTGTGTGTGCTAATTGTCTAAGGCCCCTCCCCAACTCCACAAACTCCTCTTACATTGCTCCGATCCCTTTCTGAGCCAGGTCATTTGTCCCTAGGTGGATGTTAGGGATGAACGGCAATGAGGAACAAAAGAATAATAAATGAATAAGCATCATAAATAACAATTGTGCAAAGGAGTGTGCAAAGTAAGACACCTATTAATACAATAAAGGGCTGCAGGATAACCGCATTTGCAATTACAAAATAATAAAGTGCTGGAGGATAACAATGTTTACAAAGTGCAGAGGCAATACTGAGGGGCAGCTGCAAAGTAGGGGTTAGCCGCGCACTCAAGCAGACTAGACAGACCTAGAGGCCTAATTTCTGCTGGCAATTTTCGTATGTTCGTATGTACATGTCTCCAGCTTTGATTCAACTGCCAGTCCATACATGAAGCAGATCACATGTTACATGCAGTCCGCTTGCTTAAGTCCCAGGACTTGGTGACCACAGTAACCATACAATGCTGTTTCTCAAAAGGTGGGTTTTGGGCACCTAAATTTGTTAGAATTAGCGGAGGTCTGGCCCAGTGGTGCTGAGGGTTGAGGCGCTGGATGCCACACATCACTCCACACCGGGGACCCAGGTTCGGGAACAAGCCCGGGTCGTTGGGGGTCGGCAGGGGAGGACTAGGATTGAACGTCCTACAACAGCTCTCCTAGTCCTAGGGAAAGGATGGGAATCAGTCCGCGCTCTGGCATTCCCTGGGGGTGCCCGTCGGCACTGCAGGTGCATGGTGTTGCTGGGGGCAGCAGGCGTGTGCAACGCTTGTACAAACGTCCTGCATGTCTGCACTCCCATTGGGCGAAAAAGGCTGGGTGCGACCATGCAACTTGATGGCCACGCCCTGCCTCGCCGGGAGGACTGTTGTGGAATCGCTCACGGGCGGGGTCGGCACCAGTCTGGCTGGCAGGGACAGGGAGCCTCCAGTGGGTCGGCTATGGCGTGCCGGACCCCCTCATCATGTGAGTGAGCCTGCTGCTCGCCCCCGCGGGCATGGCTGGTGGCTGGATGCCCCTGCCGATAGGTGCCGCAGCGGGCGCAGAAATAAAGTTGAGATTAAAAAAAAACTAATTAGCGGAGGTGAAAGCAGAGGATGAAATCAAACCTCCACCTGGAATGACAGCCAAGGAGTTTACTGAACTCTGTCATGTAGGTGATGGTAACACAGAGCCAACCAGTGACGACACTGAGGAGGTTGCACCCACAATGCAGCCAGATGTCAAAGATAAGGGAGATGAGAACTCGAGCACAAAGGAGCTGGTGAACAGGCAGAGGAGCTTGCTGTTACCCACGTTAACGTCTGTGTGGTGCTTTTAACATTGTGCTGTACAATGAAACAGAGGATGGATCAGTTGCCGGACTGGGAAGCACTTGCAGCTGCTGAAAGCCTAGCATCCCTACTGGACAGTAAACATAGTTCAGAAAAAGATAAGACTTCCTCCAGTAGGAAAAACAAAACTGACACTTTTTTGCAGGGTTATATATTTTAAACATGTCTGTGTTTGAAATAAAATCGTGATACAGTATTGTATCCCACAGTTTGTTGTACACTACTTGTTTCTGGTACAGTATGTGCTGACTGTTGCTACAGTGATTTTGCTTTTCTTTGGATATGCCAGCCATTCTGTACAGAGGGCAGAATGGTAGATCATGAACATGCCTGCCATAAGCGGAGGACACTGTATCTACTATGGAAGGCATAGACTGACAGGCAAAGTAAAAGTTCAGATAGAATAGAATTCCATTGCTTTGGGGCAAAACTGGAGAATGTTCTAATCCCCTAGTTTTGTGCACATTTTAGGGATGGACAAAGAAGCATGCTCAGTAGATCGTAAAGGGAAGGCGCTATGATCAGGCTGAAGAAGGACAGCAAGAGAAGGGCAGTTGGTGGTGCATAATGTTATAAATGACACCAACCAAAGTGTAGTCACGTAGAGATTGGGAGGAAGCCAGGCAAGCTTAGAACACAGTGGGCTAGTGTTGATTAGATAGTATCCTAGAAACTGGGATATCAACAGATACCTCCCATTTGGCCAGATAGTTGCTGTGGTAAGATAGCAGTGCTATCCGACCATGGATCTGACCCTCTAGGATCACGTGCACAGATCAGACAAACGCTGTGGATCCTAGCAACAGATCCATGGATCTGAACAACAGATCCAGCTTGGATCCTAACTTTCTGACCTAGGATCCCTAGATCCTAACTAGGCTCCATCGCTATCTGACTCTGGATCCTGCATCTGTCTATGGCAGGATTTCTGGTAGGATCCTAGGTGGGATATCAACACTATCTGAGGAAGGGTGCTAGGTACAGAAGCACTATCTCAGCAACACTACAGTGGTGGACATGATGATAAGTAGCCAGGGAAAAATGGCATATGTTGTTATATGCCACATTCCATTTAGTAAATTTGGCAGAGGCCGAGAAAATTCGTGCCCTTAAAGAAGCATCGGGAGAAGAATAGCATGGGCTATGGATCATCGAACTTTGGTGATAAAGTTGTGGATAATCTCATGCTGGAGACCTAATCTGGAGCGGACGGCTTGGCAACTACCTGCAACATGCAGTGAAAAGTCATGGGATGGGTTGTGTGTGACATCCAAGTAACTGAAGGGAAGGAAAGATTGCTGGGTCATTCAAACTCTAAAAGCCCATGAAAAGATCTTTCAAATACAGTACGGGGTTTACCTGTAGGCATCAGGAGTCCTAAAATATAAATATTTACACCAACTGTAAACTAGAGTAAATGAAGGCAGCAGCTATTTCATGGAATCTTGAATCAAAGTGATGTTACTGAGGGTGGAAGCAGTATGTTGTTAATTACTGATTGAGAGAGAAGTCCCAAATAATTAGAGCAATCCTTTCCTCGGTGCATGACACTCATATTTAGAGACCTCTCATGCACAGATGCCCTAGAAAAGTACAGTTATGTAGGAGCTTACTGTAACAGTAGATCTTTGAGAGAGGTTCCTTCAATAGGTCATTACATATAGGACTGGTGCCACCTGGCATCGGGTCACATGGCAGACTTTTCTAGCAATCCCTGATGGGGGACCGCCAACCCGACATCACGTGACTGACGTCAGCGTGGCCGTATATAGTGGGTGGTCCCCATGCCAGCCCTCCATTTCTCCCGATGGAGCCAGGAAGAGGCCTGACAGCAGGAATAAACAGGATTTGGAGTCCCTGTAAGAAATAAAATGAGGTGAAGGAGGGAGGGAAAAATATGACATACTGAAGGAATCTCTCTCAAAGATAGTAGTTACGTAAGAACTTACCGTAACAGTAGATCTTCGAGAGAGGCTCTTGCAGTAGGTAATTACATACAGAACTGACGCCAGCCGGCGGGAGGACACCACGGAAAAATTTATAGCTAGCAGTCCCTGGTGAGGGACCACCCCCATGTCAGGTGACCGGCGTCAGATGACGTCGGTATAAAGGGGCGGTCCCGGACGCCCGCCTTCCAGTTCTTTCCCACCACAGGCCCGGAAGGCCCGGACGAGAGAGAAGCAGATATTTCCTTCAATGGAAAAGGAGCTGAAATAGCCTAGGGGGATGGAGGGCGGGACAGTATTACCTACTGCAAGAGCCTCTCTCGAAGATCTACTGTTACGGTAAGTTCTTATGTAACTGTACTATTTTACTTCGAGAGGGCTCTTGCAGTAAGTAATTACATATAGGACAGAATCCCAAGTAGTCTGAAACAAATGAGGAGGAGGAACTACTCCAAGAAGCAACAAAAAAATCTTGCAACCTCAAGACAGGAGGCCTTGCAAGACTGCTAACCCGAAGCCTGCTCTACGGTGAGAGGCAATGTCCAAACTGTAATGTTCAGTAAAGGTATGGACGGAAGTCCAAGTGGCGGCAGCACAGATGTCTGCCGCAGACACATTCTTGAAACAAGCCGCAGAGGCTGCTACTCCACGAGTGGAGTGACCTCTGACTTGACCCGGAAGGGTCTTGTTATACTTGTCATAACAGAAAGTGATGAAATGAGCCAACCACTTTGAGAGGCATTGCTTGGAAACAGCATTACCTTCCCTTTTGTGAGCAAAAGAGACAAACAACTGATCAGTCTTTCTGAGATCCTTCGTCCTGTCGGTGTAGTATCTCAGAATCCTGTGAACATGCATGGTATGCAGCAAATATTCTCCCTGGTGGGAGTACTGCGTGAAAAAGGCAGGTAACTCTATAGACTGATTTAAGGTAGACTCCGCTACCACTTTCGGTAGAAACTTAGGGTTCATGCGAAGAGCTACTCGTTCTTTGTGAAAAATCAGATAGGGGATTTTACACATAAGGGCCTGGAGCTCGGAAATTCTTCGAGCAGAGGTAATGGCCACCAAGAAGAGCGTCTTCCACGACAGAAACTTCAAATTTGCAGAGGCCGCAGGCTCGAAGGGAGGAAGGGTAAGTTTCTCGAGAACAAAGTTCAGATCCCAAGGGGGAGCAGAAGTCCGGACAGGGGGCCTAAGATGAAGGACCCCTCTGAGAAAAGTCTTGGATACCTCTAATTGGGCAAAGGCTTTATCAGCGAAAGGAACATGGTAGGCTGAAATAGCAGCCATGTGAATTTTCAAAGAGGAATGACTGAGACCCAGGTCGAAGAGGTGACGAAAATATTCGAGCAGAACGGCCACAGGACAGGAGAAAGGCTCTACCTTCCTGGAGGCAGCCCAAATAGAAAATCTCTTCCATTTCATGGCGTAAGTAGACCTAGTGGAGGGTTTTCTAGCCTCCACCAGAATCTCGGCCACTTTTGGAGAGACGCCAAAGCGAGATTGTTCTAGGTCTGCAGGAGCCATGCATGAAGTTGTAGGGACTTGAGTCCCGGATGGACCAGGGTCCCCTGATCCTGGGTCAGCAATCCTCGAGATAAAGGAAGAGAAAGAGGAGGAACCTCTGAGTATTGCTGTAGAAGAGAGAACCAGATTTGCCTGGGCCAGAAAGGAGCGATCAGAATCATTCTCACTCCTTCCATTGCAAGTTTCTGCAGTACATGAGGGACCAGAGGAACTGGGGGAAAAGCACAGACGAACCTGCCCTTCCAGTTTAGAGACAGAGCGTCGCTCCAGAAGGCGCCTCGCTCTGAAGCGAGCGAGCAAAAGGTGGGAAGTTTTGCGTTTTGGGAAGAGACGAACAGGTCTACCTGTGGAGTCCCCCAAAGCTGGAAGATGTTGTCTGGAACCTTTTGGTCCAGCTCCCACTCGTGTGGCAGAGCCGAGGAGCGACTTAGCTTGTCTACCAGGGTATTGTCGACTTCTGGAACATGGATCGCTGTGAGGTGAAGGTTGTGAAGCGTTGCCCAGTCCCAAACCCTCATCACTTCCCTGCACAGCGGGTAGGATCGAGTCCCTCCCTGCTTGTTGATGTACCACACACCACACATGTTGTCCGTTTGGACAGCTAGGTGACGGGAAGGATGTATTGGTGAAGGGCTTGGAGAGCATATAGTACTGCTCGTAGCTCTAGCACATTGATGTGGAGAGCTAACTCCAATCTGGACCATAATCCCTGGGTTTGGTGAGGACCCAGATGGGCTCCCCAACCTTCGCCTGATGCGTCCGTGGTCAGAGTCTGGGAGGGGGGAGGATGACAGAAGGGGACCCACCGAAACAGGTTCTCTCGAACCATCCACCATTGCAAGTCTCTTGTTATTGGCGAGGAGATCAGCACCAGATGATCTAGGTTGTCTACAAGTTGATCCCGCTGAGAGCGGAAAGTCCACTGAGAAATCCTCATGTGGAGCCGCGCGCAGGGAACAGTCGGGATGGCGGCCGCCATAAGCCCCAAAAGACAGAGAACCGACCTCGCCGGAACCTTCTTGCGTTCAGATAACAGGGAAATCTGTGACTGGAGGGAGGCCGCCCTGTCCGGAGGGAGGAAGGAAGGCCTTGCTCACTGTCGTGTCGAGGATCGCCCCGATGAACTGGAGTCTCTGGGAGGGGTCCAGATGAGACTTGGAATGGTTGATGGTAATACCCAGGCAAGTGAAAACCTGCTGGGTGAGGGAGAGAAAATGCAGGTGCTCCTCCCTGGACGAGGCCGCCAGGAGCCAGCTGTCCAGGTAGGGAAACACCTGAACTCCCAAAGTACGCAGGTGGGCCGCTACCACCGCCAGGCATTTGGTAAAAACTCGGGGAGCCAAGGAAAGACCAAATGGAAGTGCCCGGAATTGGTAATGGTCCCCCTGGAATGCAAACCGGAGGTACTTGCGATGCGAGGGACAATGGGATGTGCAGATATGCATCCTGCATATCTAGCACACAAAGCCATTGACCCGGCTGAAGAAAGGGCAGAAAGGTTTGAAGGGAGAGCATCCTGAACTTTTTGTAATCCACGTAGAAGTTCAGGGAGCTGAGATCGAGAATGGGTCTGAGATTTCCCGTCTTCTTTGGCACTAGGAAGAAATGGGAATAGTAACCCGTCCCTTGAAGGTGAGGAGGAATGGGTTCTATGGCCTGCTTTGGCAGAAGGGCAGATATTCCTTCCCTGACCAAAGGAAGATGGTCCCTTGTGTAAGAGGACTTCAGAGGGGGTGGCGTGAGATTTCTGTAGAAACTCTATGGAGTGCCCCTCCGCGATAATCTGAAGCACCCATGAATCCGATGTTATCCTCTCCCAACCCGGAAGGTGGAGGGAGAATTTCCCTCCTACCGGTTCCTCCGGGGAGTCCGGAGGTGGTGGGAGAGGGAGGAGTCAGGCGTGGGAGCGCCAGAGCTGGGGCACCCGCTGTTTTTTGGCGCGGCGGGGCAGCTGGCGGGGCCCGCGCCTGGCCCACTTTCCTTGGGTTTCGCTTTGAGGCCGCTGGCGTTGTAAAAGGACGCCGCTGCGGGGATGGGGACGTACATGGAATCCACAGATTTCAGAGCCGCCCCTTCTTCTGAATCGGTGATGATGTCCTTGACATCACCGCCGAAAAGCACTGAACCCCTGAAAGGTGCTTCCTGGATTGCTGACTGCACCTCCAGGACCAAACCTGACACGCGGAGCCAGGCGTGACGCCGAAGACTTATGGCAAACGTGGAGCTCCGCCCTGCAGTGTCCACTGCATCGTAGGTCGTCCTCAGGATGACACAACTGGCCAAACGAGCAGAACGGACTAGGTCAGCTAACTCCTGCTTGACTTGGGAGTCAGGTAAGGAGTCAATCTTAGATTCCGCCTGGGTAAGGATAGCCTTTGGTAATCCCCCATATGTGCTACATAATTCAGGGCCCTAATTCCCAGTGTGGAAGAAGCATATATTTTTCTTCCATACTGATCCAGAAGGCGAGATTCCTCATCCAGGGGAGATGAGCTTAAATGTTTGGGGTGTGCTGACCGGCCATGAGCGGCGCTAATCACAACCGAGTCTGCACGGGGGTGAGAATCTAAAAAATCTACACACTCCGGAGCCTGGTATAGCCTGTTGGACTTCCAAGGAAGCGGGGCTAAAGCCGACGGTTGTTTCCAAATAGTGGAAACAAGGTGGGCGTGAGGCTCGATCCAGGGTGGCACTAGAGTAGGAGCCGTAAGGGGCAGGTCCAGATTTTCGGCAAGTTTAACCCGCTGAGGATCTGGTTCTAAAGAACGCCACTAATGTACTTCCTGGATCTTCCTGAGCAACTCCGTGAAGGAAGGATCCTTCGGAGGAGTCCTCGGCCGGGGTTTGGACGGAGAGCGAGGCTCGTCATCTCTCTCGGAGCATCCATCGGAGGAATCCGAGAGTGAGGAAGAAGAAGAATTAGAAGCAGAGTAAGACTCCCTGACCCATCTAGGGGGAAGAATGGGTTCCTTAGGGGGGATCCCTGGACTCGTGTCCTGCCCCTCTCTGGATCCAGAGGAAGAGTTCTGGAATCCAGAGGCGAGGGGAGTGTGCCTGCCCGGCGTGATGGAGGCTGAAGGTGGTACTGTCGTGAGGCGGTTTTGACTTCCTTGGTGAGCTGAGCCTTGGCCTCAGCCCACCAGGAAGCCAGAGTCTCTGAAGATCCACCGCGCCTGGAGAGCGTGTGGAGGAGGAGGAGGGATAATTATACCCATTATATCCGTAAGGCGAGTATCCATAACCCGGCTGAGGGAACACCGGCGCCGAGTACTGCGGTGTCGGTGGAGCCGGCATCGGGTACTGCAGCTGTAGATACTGCGGACCCGGGTAAGCCGGCGTTGGATAGGACGGCGGATACCCAGGTACCAGAGGAGCTGCCGGAGCAGATGGCCCAGTAGGGAGCCCCACGGGCGGATCAACAGTGATAGGTCCGTGGGGGGTACGGCCCGACGCGAGGGGATGTCCCGCTGGGCGCCGGTGGGGCCAGCGCCAGAGGGGCCGTGTCGGAGCTGGCGCCGCAGGACCAGCGCCCGGTGCCAGCGTCCCGGGGCCGTGTCAGATCCGTTCTTTAGAAGGAGGGTCTGATGGCGGAAAACATCTCGGCATCACCCAGGGACGGAAGAGAAAATCCTGGGGTCAGGCTGGGGCAACTCGGCTCCCGGACGGTAGTGAAGGCTCGCGGGAACCTGGGACGACAGACGATGGAGGGTCTGTCGAGGTTCCAACGCCCGCGCACGCCGGAGGAGCCGACTTCGGGCTTAGGTGCTGAATACCAGTGGACACCAGAGGAGCCGGACGGGTCCCTCGTCAGAGGCGGGCCGAGGGTGGGAAGCGGCCCGGTCCGAGGAGGACGCGACCGTGCGCCGCCCCGAAGGGTCGGGTGTCTTATTGGTCTTCTCCCGGCGGACGTCGGAGGAGCCGACATCTGACTTATGGGAGATGCCTGCGCCAGTAGGCCGCAAGCCTGCGCCAGTACTGGGAGCAGAGGCCTCCTTTAGCCTGGAGGCACCTGCAGGGCCCGAGCGCGAGCCCGACGGGTGGGCCGACGCCTCCTCCAAAACTTTGGAGGCTGCTGTCGGACGCTCCCCCGGAGGGGACGTTATCTGAACCGCGACTCCAGCCAGAGTCAAGGACGAGGAGGCCTTCTCCCTGTGCCTTTCTTTGTCCCGCTTCTTGTGGTGTCCTTCTGGAGAGGTCGACGCCTGCCTAAGCTTCTTCAACTCCTTCTCCATTGAAGACACCTTCTTTTTGAGCAGATGGGCTTCCAAGGACTGCTGACGTCGTCTGCAGGTAGCCGCGTTGAAGTGCAGGCAATGCGGGCACTTGTCGACTGCGTGGTCGGGACCTAGGCAAAGAGAGTGCCGTCCTTGTGAGGCAGTTGGGCGCCGCACGAGTCACACTTATTTTTGGAAGGGGACGACATACACCGACGTTCACCTGATGATACAATAAGAAAATACTAATAATTTTTGATAAAAACCGACGAAAGAACAGGGCTGAGCACTAACTTTACCACGAGGCGCTGCACGAGCTAACGGCGGGAAAGAACTGGAAGGCGGGCATCCGGGACCGCCCCTTTATACCGACGTCGTCTGATGCCGGTCACCTGACATGGGGCGGTCCCTTGCCAGGGACCTGCTAGCTAGAAATTTTCCGTGGGGTCCTGCCGCGGTCGGCATCAGTCCTATATGCCAATTACCTGCAGAGCCCTCTCGAGAGTAAGATCTACTGTTCACGGTAGGTTCCTCTACGTAACTGTACTATCTTACTTCGAGAGGGTTCCTTCAGTAGGTCATTACATATAGGACAGAGTCCCAAGCGGTCCCTCCAAAGAGAGACCAAGGGAAACCAGGGAGGAGGAGAAAATAGCTCCAACAGAAACTGGGAACCAGAATGGACCCAGCCTAGGACAGAAGGCCCTGCAAGACAGCTAGTCTGAAGCCAGCCCTCTGCCTAGAAGCGTTGTCCAGACTAGTGTTTGATAAAGGTATGTACAGAACTCCAAGTGGCAGCGGCACAGACATCAGCCGCAGAGACATTCTGCAAAAAGGCAGCAGAAGCAGCCATGCCCCTAGTAGAATGACCTCTGATGGGACCCGGCAGAGGTTTTTCGTACATTTGGTAACAATACCAAATACAGTTGCCAAACCATTTGGAAACTGGTTTGCCCTTAGACCAGGGGGCAAAAGAAATCCCTGGTCCGGTGTGTGTAGCACCGAAGGATCCGATGGTGTGCAGGAGTGCCTCACCTCTATTGGAAGGGGACGGAAAGTAAACAGGGAGCTCTACTGATTGGTTCAGTGTGGCTTCTGACACCACCTTGGGAAGAAACTTAGGATTTGTCCTGAGGACCGTCTGGTCCTTGTGGAAAATAAGATACGGCTCTTTACAAACCAGAGCATGAAGCTCCAAAATCCTTTGGGCTGATGTAATGGCAACTAAAAATAACGTTTTCCAGGAAAGGAAGTGCAAATCACAGCTCATGGCCAGTTCAAATGGGGGAAGAGTGAGCTTCTCCAACACAAAGTTCAAATCCCAAGGTGGAGTTGGGCTGCGGATGGGGGGTTTCAGATGGAGGATCCCTTTCAGAAAGGTTTTTGAGTCTTCCAACTGAGCCACAGGTTTACCATCCACCAGCTCGTGGTACGCCAAAATTGTGGAAAGGTGGACCTTCAAGAAAGAATATGACAGAACAGAGTCTGACAGATGAAGGAGGTATTCCATGATTTGAGGGGCAGAACAAGAAAACAGGTTCCAATTCTTGGAAGTCACCCAGATGGAAAAGCATTTCAACTTCATGGCGTAAGTGGAACGAGTAGAGGGTTTTCTAGCCTCTATAAGGACTTGAGTGACTCGGGAGGAGACCCCAAAGCGAGAAATTGCTATGTCTGCAGGAGCCATGCATGAAGATGCAGTGTCCTGAGCCCCAGATGTACAACACAACCTCGATCCTGGATCAAGAGGTCGTCGGTTACTGGAAGTGGAACCGGTGGTTCCCTGTATAGCTGTTGTAACAGCGGAAACCAAATTTGTCTCGGCCAGAGAGGAGCGATGAGAATTATCCTTGCCTTCTCTGCCTGAAGCTTGAGAAGGACCCACTGGAGAATGGGAAATGGAGGGAAGGCATACAAAAACTTCCCTGTCCAAGAGACAGACAGCGTGTCATGCCAGAAAGCACCATGCCCTGGAACAAGTGAGCAAAAACTGGGAAGTTTTGCGTTGTATTGGGAGGTGAAAAGGTCGATTTCAGGGCATCCCCAATTTAGGAAGAGAGATTCTGCCACTTCCTGATGTAATTCCCACTCGTGAGCTAGGGTCCGAGACCTGCTGATACTGTCCGCCAGGACATTTAGAATGCCTGGAACGTGCACAGCCACAAGAGCCAGATTGTGCTGGACTGCCCAGATCCACACCCGCATCGCCTCCCTGCACAGGGGGTATGATCGGGTTCCTCCTTGTTTGTTGAGGTACCAGACTACCAACATATTGTCCATTTGGATCAGCAGTGATCCCTTGGGAAGGAGGGTCTGGAAGGCTTGCAAGGCATACAAGACCGCTCTCATCTCCAGAACGTTGATGTGCAAAGGTGCTTCCCAGCTGGACCACAATCCTTGAGCTTGGTGCTCCCCCAGATACACCCCCCTTCCCATGTTCGAAGCGTACATAGTTAGGGATGCCAGAGGAGCAGGGCTCTTGAAAGGGAGACCTAAGGAAAGGTTGCAGGGGTCCCTCCACTAAAGCAATTCTTTCTGAACCGCTGCAGAGAACAGTACCGAATGGTCCAGGTCATCCAGGAGTTGGTTCCACTGCACGCTCAAGGACCACTGTGTAACTCTCATGTGAAGCCTTGCTAGGGGAACAGTAATGATGGAGGCTGCCATCAGGCCAAGAAAGCAGAAGATCTCCCAAGCTGGGATGGTCCTGGGGTGAAGCCACTCACGAAGCCTGACAGATCAGGGTCTCCACCCTGTCTGGAGGAAGGAAGGCTCTGCATTGGACCGTATCCAAGACTGCCCCAATGAACTGTAGTCTCTGGGATGGGATCATGGATGACTTGGGAATATTGATAGTAATCCCTAGTCTGCCAAAGAGGTCCAAGGTGAAAGAGAGAGCCCTCCAGTAAAGAGTCCCTGGATGGGGCTGAGATCAGCCAGTTGTCCAGGTAAGGGAAAACTGCAATACCCTGGCAGCGTAAGGAAGCCGCCACCACTGCCAGGCACTTGGTAAAGACCCGGGGTGCCGAGGACAGACCAAAAGGGAGCGCCCAAAATTGGAAGTGCTCCCCTTGGAATTGGAGCCACAGGAAACGGCGGTGGCTGGGGGAAGATCGGGATGTGCAGGTCAGCATCCTGCATGTCCAGGGCGCACAGCCAATGATCCTCCAGAAGGAGTGGGAGGAGACTCTGAAGCATCAGCATTCAAAACTTTTTGTACTCGACAAACTGATTGAGGTTGCTTAGGTCGAGAATGCATCTGAAGTCTCCCGTCTTTTCTGGAACCAGGAAAAATGGGAGTAAAACCTCCTGCTCCTTTGCCGGAGGGAACATGTTCCATTGCTTCTTTGAGCAAGAGGCCTTGAACTTCTTACTCCAGGGATCAGGCTCTTCTCATCCGAGAAGAAGACCTTTTTGGTAGAGATTCTGGAGTAAGTTCCAGAAACTCTATGGTGTGTCCGACTGACACTAGTTGCAGGACCCATGCATCGGAGGTTATTGCCTTCTATTCCCGCACATGGGGGGCGAACCTCCCCCCCACCTGCTCCTCATCATGAGACAGGAGGTAGTGGGGATAGTGAGCCAGGAAGTGGCAGGACGTTCAGCGGGAGGGCCCCCTGTGCGTCTCTGGTTCTTGGAGGCCAGAGGAGTGGTGGACCCCGTGGACTTGTGTTTGCCCTGCTGCCGAGGTGGGGCCTGCTTCCTCTGCCTCCAGGTCCTTTTCCAAAAGGGCTGCTGCTGCTGTTGAGTGCCCGATCAGTACATGGCCCTCACTGATCTGATGGCGAGGCCTCTGTCCTGGAGATCAGTGATATCATCTTTGGTGTCCCCACCAAAAAGCACCAAGCCCCGGAAGGGGGCATCTTGAATTGCCAACTGTACCTTGTTGGCAAGGCCAGAGATGCGAAGCCAGGAATGCTGTCTTAGGGCAATGGCAGTTGCCGAGGTGTGAGCTACCGAGTCGATGGAGTCGTACGTAGCCTGTAAGGCATGCCTATATGAAAAGCAAGAGAGGCCAAGGTCCTTGGCAAGCTCCTCTTTGAGGCTTGAGGGTTTCATGGACTGGACATGAGCCTCTAACCTGGCCAGGGTAGCTTTTTAGTGGGACACCATGTGGGCCACATAGTTGAGGGATTTAAGTGCGCATGTGGACGAGGCATAAACTTTTCTACCGAACTGGTCCATCTGCCTTGACTCTTTGTCTGGAGGAGAGGTGCTCATGTGCTTGGGTGCAGCAGAGTAGTGAAGAGCAGCTGAGATGACAACAGAGTCTGTCTGAGGATGCATCTTTAGGAACGGAGCATCCTTCAGCGCCCAGTAAATCCTGTCCACCCTCTTGGAGACAGCCGGGAGGAAATGAAGCATCTGCCAGACCATAGAGGTGAGGTCCTGGTGCGGTCCGATCCAGGGAGGAACGGGGACCGGAGACAGAGACTCTAAGTCCAGGTGTTCTAGCCTCTGTCTCATTGGGTCTTGTTCCTCTGACTCCCAGTCAAAGAAATCCTTCATGGACCTCAGAAGATCCGAGAAGGCATGGCCCTCTTGGGGGGGACTTGGGGAAACCTTGCTTTTCGGATCCTCAGGCTCCTCCAAGGCGTCCTCCGCTGACTCGTCAGCATCTTCATCATCATCATCATCATCGTCTAACCCCTCATCAGGAAGATTATGGATGTCGGCAAGGGTAATGTCCTGATGAGCCGCCCCCGAGACATGTATTGTGGATGGAGAAGAGCGTCTCAGGGATGCAGACCTAGGAGACTGTGGAAGAGGAGGTCTTGTCTCCAGGTCTGAAACCAACTCCGAGTGCACCCCCGCGACCAAGACTGGATGAGAGTCTTAAAATCTGGCGTAGCCAGAGGAGGTGGAGGGGGTGGAGGAGGAGGTTGTGGCTGAAGGGGAGGAGGAGGAAGAGGCATAACCGGTTGGGGTGAGTAATGGTAACCCTGGTAATGATGGTAGGGCTTATAACCAGGGTAGTACTGCCCAAAAGAGCTCCATTCAGTAGAAGGACCAGCCATGAAGTGGTCTGGCATTGGGATAGCCAACGTCAGGGGGGCGGACAGGACCGGCACCACCTGATCCGGCATTGGAGGGGCTACTGTCGGGGCCTGATGAAGGGGGCCCGATGGTGGAACTGGGTCTGGTGCCGGAGCTGAAGGCTGGTGCAGACCACAGGGCCCTGGCTGTGGAAGAGTCGTCAGAATATCCGGCATCGGAATGGAATTCGCCAGATCCAATGGTGGGATCGGGGCTGGGATAATCATCGGCTCCGAAGGGATCCCACTTGAATGAGGAGGAGGGACCTCTGCTGGAAGGCCAGATGGCCAAAGAGGAGCCTCCTTCTCCATGACCCCGTCAGGAGAGCGTGAGACAGACCCAGAGGAATCTACCAGATCGAGGGATTCCACGCTGTCTTCGTCTGAAGTACTCGCCTGAGAAGGGGAGGGTAGAGGCGAGGGAGGAGGGGGGAGAAGGGCCTTCTCCCCCTGGTTCTGCTGCTCATCGGGTGAGGCACCGCTAGGCCCTGATGGGAGAACCACGCCTGAGCGGCCATCGGAGATGGGCATCTTATCAGGCAGAGCCATACAGGCAGGGGAGGAGCCTCCGGCCGATTTACCGACTGGTGCCGGGCGGGTTCCCGAAGGCTGGGGAGCCATCTTACCGGCAGCTGTGTTTTCCCCGGAGGAGCCGGGGGCCCGCTTAACGGCCATAGGGGTGCAGTCATCAGAGGAGCAGACAGTCGACTGACCTGCTGAAGATTAGCCAGACTTACCGTCCAAGGTCTTCTTAGGTGGTGGCTGGGCCTTGCTCATCGAGGGCCACAAGGTCTCATCTGTGGAGTGTTCCCGCTCCCGAGATTTCTGCTTATGGTGCTTCTTTGAGGGAGAAGATTTCTCAGAAGAGGACTCCTTAATGCAGTCCATTTGCTTCTCTAAAGAAGCTAAGCGGACCTTTAAAAGGTGGACCTCCAAAACCTGCTGTCTCCACTTTTTGGTGTCCTGATTAAAAGTTTGGCACTCCGAGCAGGAGGAGACAGGGTGGTCTGGGCCCAAACAGATCACGCACTCTAGGTGACCATCCTTATGAGGGATCTGTGTGCCACAGGATGAGCACTTCTTCTTGTGTGAAGACATCAAGTAGAGGAATATCGAAAATAAAGATTTGGCGAAGAGAAAAAATCCGATGCAAGAACTAACACGACGATCACTGTATGGAAGTCTGCAATGCGACTGAAATAAGGCGACGGTGGGAAGGAACTGGAGGGCGGGCGTGGGGACCGCCCACTATAAATGGCCACGCTGACGTCGGTTACGTGACTTTGGGTGGGCAGTCCCCCATCAGGGACTGCTAGAAAAGTCTGCTGTGCAGCCCGGCGCCAGTCCTACTTGTAATGATCTACTGGAGGAACCCTCTCGAAGTAAGATCGGGTATGTCCAAGGGAGTTTTTTTTTAAAGTTTTAATATATTAATGATTTATCTTAAGCAAGAATATGTTACTAGAGCTAGGGAGAGCGCGCTCTTAGGATTGTAAAGGCTGGTTTCCCATTGTAAGGGTGTCAGAATTGTCCATCTATGTCACAGTTCTCACACCCTAAAAAATGTGAGTGACACCACTCTTAGCCATAACAGTGGTCTCCCCAGCTGCATAGTACAGGGTTTTATTTAACTCTAAAAATTGATTAGCGTTTTACTCATAAAAGTGCTAAAACTTTCTGAACATTAATAGCTCTTGCCTCACTGTGTTTAACAAACACAGCACTTCTAGAAAATCTATATAAATACTTTCTGTACCGTTAGTATCGTCCCCAGAAAAAAACTGCTAATCAATTATTTAAAACCCTGCAGTAATACCATATTTTAAAAATGTCCCCTCAGTGACATCACTTTCTGTTTTAAGATTCCACAGAATGGTTGCTGCTTTGATTTAAATCATGAATGACTTACATATCTGTATCACAGGTCTACCTGTTGCCTACAATTAAGCCCAATAAATACCAAATCTGAAAAGATCTTTTCGAGCTGGCCCGGTGGCGCTGAGGGTTGAGGAGCTGAACGTCACACCTTGCGCCATGCCGGTGACCCGGATTCGGGAGCAGACTTGGGCCACGGGGTGAGGATTTGGATTGAGCTGCTGGCAGCGAGCTCTTCTTTCCCGGGGTGTGCCAGCACTGCACAGCTTTGGCGGCCCCTAGTGGAGATTTTGGGCTTGGCTACACAGTGCATGTCTCAGTGGGATAGTATGGCAGCAGTGGACGTCCTGCAGGCAGGTGCAGGAGTGTGCCTGCGCTGCACTGGACATCATTGCAAGTCCGCGCCATTGGGAACACTTAAGAGAAATACCCCTCCACTGATAGGCGAAGGCGGGCCCAGTGGTTGCCGCCCCACGTCCCATGCCGGGCAACAAGACGTCCACTCCTGGTTCCTCCTCCTGCACTAGCAAGCATGCCAGCATTATAGATAGAGCGCCAGTAGGAGTGGGTAGTCCTTCCTCGGGGGACTCAGAGCTGAGGGGTTAGGGCGAACTGTGCAGGAAGAAGGGGGTCCCCAACCAGGAGCATGGATGGTCGGAGCTTCAGGCAGACGGGCAGAGCCAGCAGCCGAGTGACCATGCTGAAGAGAGGTCAGCGGCAGGGGAGCAGAAAAAGAATTCGGAAAAAAAAAAAAAGAGAGAGAAGATATTTTCATTGTCTTTCAGAATCTGAGTGACCTGGCAACCTTTCTTTCCCAAACACAAAGGGGGCCAGGTGAATACAGGTGGGTAGACTGCAAAAGCACCGTCATCTGCCCCTAATGTTTACAATGGGATAGGCTATAGGTCTCCTTCCTGAGATTACAAAATATGAGCTGGGAAATACGGCACCAGGAGATCAAAATGATAAGCCTCCCCGAACCATTAATGGCCTCACATGTCAATAAACGTCCTTTAGAATGATGTGAGGCCACCAGCAGCCAGTGTACCAGAGTGGTGTGGTTACAGTAACCAAAACCCAACATACGCTGTATTCTGAACCTGAAGCAAACGTCCAATCAACTTTAAAGGAAGGCCAGCAAAGAGCACAATAGTCAAGTCTGGACCTCACAAAAGCATCTACTAGTAATGCACATCTAGGAACACTGTAATAACATTGTCTTTTAAAGTGATTTTCTGATTTCCAGTGAAACATCCACATTTGGCATCAGCAGAACTCGGATACACAAAGCTCCCAATCTGAGTTTCTGGACAATCCATGTTTCAGTATTTTAGAAGCCATGCTTTTAGTCCTTTAGACTATCTGGTCAGCTGCTTGATATCACAGCACACAACTGTGCCTTCAAAGCAGAAAAAGCAAGTCGGCCCTGTGGTGCTGAGGGTTGAGGCGCTAGACACCACATCTCGCGCCATACTGGCAACTCGGGTTTGGAAACAGGCCTTGGTCATCGGGGGGGGCGAGGGATTGAGCGGCTGTTGAGCTGGCTCTCTTGTCCTGGGTTGAGACCCAGTAGCGACCGCTGCACGGAGGCCTGAGGGTAGTGTAGACGGGATCAGTTAGAATAGGAAGGGTGCCGTGGATCGCTGCATGCAAGTGCCTCCACACGCGCTCAGGTGTCCACATGGGAGGGACCTTGGGATTCCACTGGAAATCAGATATTTGTCCAGATTTACTACGAAGACCTCTACTGTCTTTACATTCACTGTCTCCACTGGTCTACCGATCCACAGGTTCACCAACCTCTGGAAGAAGTGCCTCCTAACATTATTCGTGAATTTGCCACCTGTCTTCAGGGTGTGTTCAGGTGTCCTGCTGGAGCACAATGGATCAAACATTTCCTTCTGTTCGACCTTGTCGATACCCTACAGTGTGCAGAAGCCAAATATCATGCCCCTTTTAGCCTCCTTTTCTCCAGGGTGGACATATATTAAGGGGCCCCAGTCTCTCCTTATAGCTTTTATCCTCCATACCCCCCAGAGACTTTGGCTTCAATTGAGTGACCCAATATTCAGTCTCTGATAATGGATTCCGGAACCCCGACCAGCACTAGTGTGAGCCTGACCAGCCTACAGTTTATATATAACAAAAAAAAAAAAAACAGCACACACACCAGGCTCAAATTAACTTTTTCTGTTCGGTGCTGTGAGAGATAATGCAGGTCAGCAACCATAAGTTCAGTTGGGACTTGTGTGCATTGTTTTTTTTTTTGTTCAGCTGCACACTCACGCAGACTCGATAGACAATGAGGCCTGTTTCTGCTGGCAATTTCATATGTTCATATGTATTGTTTTAATCTGCACTGAATGCACAGCAGCACCTTTAGGAGAGTGGTGTGCTCTCTACTTTGTTCCTGACCAGCTTATAGTTGCCTGGGTCCGATCTTGCCCCCTTCCTGAAGATGGGACCATGGCAGCCACTTTCCAGTCATCCTGCATCACACCGTACGGACAGACACATGATTCAGACTAGTGTTACCAAAGAAGTCAAAAGAAAGAGTGGGAGCAGTCTGACAATGTTCCTGAGATGGTAAAAAACCCTCTGTCTTCAGATATAATATGCTCCAATGGGAGGTCACATTCTAGAGCCACATGACTTTTAGCCCCATCCACACTTTTCCAATCCTATCAAAACTAGGCAGACAGGGTAAAAAAGGGCCTTTAAATCAGGCAGTATAGCACAGTGGTTTAAGGTTCTGAGCTGCAAATCTGGAGACTTGGGTTTGAATCCCACAGCCCCACTTGCATACTGTGTGACCATGAGCAAGTCGCTTTACTTCCCTGTGCTCCCAGGTTGTACCTGTAAACAAGCTTTCAGCTTAGTCTGTCTCACCTGGTTAAACAATTGGAAAAAAAAAAATCTCTTTTGCTTCCCACTCAGAAGTACTACCTCCGTCTTATCTGGGTTATTCTGCAGCCAGCTGCTAGTCATTCAAACCCAAGTCTTGTTCAGGCAACATGACAAGCTGTTTATTGCCACAGGTGAGTCAAGTGGAAAAAGAAAGATACAGGCAAATGTCATTAACAAAGCAGTGAAAACCCACACTGTACTTTCTAACAATCTCCCCCCAGCGGCAATATGTACACCTTGAACAACATGGAGGCTAAAACAATGAACTGCGGAACTCCCCAGCTGACACCAGACTAGGTTGACTCATAAGTAACTATCACCAACAACTGCGATGTGCCATAAAGGTGAAGTGCATCAGTAGGGCATCCGGTCTACGGTATCGGAGCCGCAGATCAGATCAGACTTCCTCTTCAACAATCCAGTGAAGGTTATATGTTGGGTTTTTTTGGGGTGGGGGGGACTCCAACAAGATTAGTGTTTGGTGAAGGAATCCTACCCATTTAGCCCCTCTGCCTCTGATTTGCAGGACTGTACTGCAGGAGTAACTTCACAGCACTATGAGGCCACACTGAAAGAGTCTGCCCAGTCCAGTGCTGGTTCAACTGGATCCGGTGGGTGAAGGGACTTCATTTTAAAAAGTTTACGTTTCAAGGATTGATGACCGCCATCACTAGCTCTGACCAGGTAACCAGAGAGACTGAGGGTGCCTACGGTGAGCAAGCATCAACCAAATGTTTATTGTAAATACAAGTGATGTTCTTAAAGTCATGAAATGTGGACCGCAGTGGCCTACTGAGTGTGGGCTCCCACAGTGAGGGTATAAGCCATGGTGCTTCTGCAGAGTGGAACATGAGGAGGGGACACACACACACACACACATATACCGGTCTCTAGATGGACCACAGGGAAAAACGTTACCCCTCAGGAGCAGAGATGGTACAGCACAAGATTACAAAAACTATTATAATCAGTGTTGCTCAGATAGTATCCTAGAAACTAGGATACCAACAGATACCTCCCATTTGGCCAGATAGTTGCTATGGTAGGATAGCACTGCTAATATGACCATGGATCCTACCCTCTAAGATCCAGTGCATGGATCCTACAAACGTTGTGGATCCTGTGGTTCCTAGCAACAGATCCACCTTGGATCCTAACTATCTGACCTAGGATCCCTGTGTAACCCCCTTGCAAATGGGGGTTCCCAAAAGACTTCCAGGAGCTTGCTTGAATGCTCCAAGCCTGAATGGTGTTTGGCATTTAAGCCATTTATCAGTGAGTGTTTTTAGAACCTCTGGTACTGTCTCTTTAAGAGCTGTCTGCTTGCAGACATAATTAGTTTGTATAGGGGACTGTGTGTTTCTTTGATTGAGTACCACTCAAGCTGCTGCCAATTCACTTCATTTTTGCAGTCACTAGGAGTGCAAAGGGACCTATCTGAAAGATGTAACTGTTTGCCAGAAATTATTTAGAGTAATAATGAAATTACAGTTTGTCTAACCTGCTTTCTTTGCAGTCAGAACTGTGTCTGCTAGTTCCCCATTCTAGTTTTGAACTGCTGAACTGGACCAATCAGTGTGGGATAAGCTAGCTCTAAAATGGTGCCTTGGACGAATCAGAACTTGGACTCATAATCTGAGCCAGCCACAAGAGGATTGTATGGGCAGTGACTCTGGGAGATGTAGTTTAGACTTCAGTGCCTTTTGGACCAACAGCAGCAGTCTATTGTGGTGACAGCCAATCCAGTCAAGAACTGGGAGGAACTCAAAGGAAGTGCCGGTTTTGTCGGTTGGAGTTTCAGTTGAGCTTTGGCAGTGAAGAAGGAAGGAGCCCTGTGCTTTTTCAGTGTGCAGTTTTAGTCAAAAAAACGTGTGTAAGGCCCAGAGTTCCGGTCTGCAGCTGTGTAACAGCTTGTTAGGACTGAATCCGTCCTGTGAAAAGAATCAAAGGATCTCTGAAGAGTAGAAACCAGGCTCACCCTGTAGAAGACTGGAGGAATTGCTGAATTGCACGGTCTGTCAGGAACTGAATCTGCTGTGTGTTCTCCCGGTATTGTGCAGTAATTGCGATCGGGATACAGATGCAGCCTGCCTGGTATAGTGCTTTCTTTTATATGGATGTGTGAAGAGGTTGTGTGCCTCAAGTGAGCCCTGCTGACATTGAAGGACCCTATCTTATTTGGAGGTCGTGAGTACTAATTCAGGGTCGCTCCCTGTTGAATTGCCACATTAAATCCAAATGGAATTACTGTACTGCTGACTGTTTAATTCTCCTTTTCTCTGTGTGAAAGGGCCCCTACCAGCTGCCAAGGTTTGACTAGCCACTAGGGCTTGGGTACCCAGGACAGTAACTGATAGGGATAGGCCTGTGCACAGAGCCATAAATAGATTATTAGAGTGATAAGCTAATTAACCTGATTTCCCCTGTCCTGTTATATCCCCTAAATAAATCAGAGCTGCTTGTTTCAGCAAAGTTATACTGCCTGAGGTATTTGTCTATGTTAAAGTACTGTACTGTGATTGTTGCACTGTATCTCATTTCACAGGAGGTCCCAGTGCGGAACCAGACCTGGGGTAAGTGTATACTGTGAAGGTAATTCTGATATATTGTGTGGGCCACTAGTGGGAAGAAAGAGTTGCAGTGTCCCAGAGGCTGTGACCAAGTTAGTTTAACTATTGCAAACCCTGACCTCTGGGTGGAGGCACCCGCCATTGGATCCAGGCCCCTCAACCTGTTAGTGGCAAATCAGGCAGGGGTAGTAGCCTCTGGGATAGCGCCATCTAGGGTTACATCTTGGAGGCACCGCTGGGATTGTGTGTCCTCTAGTGGCCATATTTACGAACCACTGTTAAGAAAAAATGGGTACCCGACAGAAGTGGCTGTGCACGGCTGGTGGAGTGGTGTACTGGGGAGAGATCGACCCCAAAATGTAATGCTTATCCTGGACATCCCCTGGGTATCAATACGGACACTGTGCAGGAGTACTTCCCAAGGTGGAAGGTTTACAAAACCCTGTGGTGGTGGGTCGGCATGCTAATCTGCTCACCCACACTTTCCTGGCCCTAGTAGAGTTTAAGGATCCCATAGATAGCTCCAAAGTGCCACAGACCATTACCCCAGAGGGAGCCCTCACTGTTTGGAGAGTGATAACTAAGGACAGTAAAGACCCGGGGGGGAATCAGCCCCCACCACTATCTGAAACTTTTGAGGAGAAATTTGCTGAATGGTTGCTGGGAGAGGGGAAAACTGTGGAGGACTTGAAGAAACTATTCTTGCCACCTGGGGGTGTTCCTCCCCCAACACCCTCTCCTGCTCCAGTGCCCGTAATGGTGGCTGAACCAATGCAGACTCCTATTTCTGCACCTGCCATTAGTCACGACTCTTACCGAGGTTGAGGATCTTCTCTGGCACCTCCCACCCCAAGGGGAGGATGACTGGGAGACCTGGATAGACTATGTTGCCCCAAGTGCTAGAATGGCAATGCTCGGAAGGAAAGCGAAAGAGGGTTAGTGAGAGCCTCCGAGGTCCTGCCCTGGCTACCATCCGTGCTAAGCGGGCCAGTAACCCTGAAGTGACTGCACAGGCCTATCTTGAGGCCTTGGAGAATGTGTATAGGAGCCAGATTCTGATGAGGACCTATGGTGGAGAGTAAGAAATGCACAACAGTACCAAGGGAGTTGTTATCTGTGTATGTCTCTCGGCTGGAAAATTGTTGCAAGAATGCCTCAGAAAGGGTAGTTTGCCAGCGATTGAACTGGACCGAACCAGACTGGACAGAATCCTTAAGTCTGCCCCTTCTCAGAACTGCTGTTGCTTCAGTTATACTTGGCAAATCGACTGGAATCCCACCCTCCTATGATGAGTTAATGAGAAATTCGAGGAGTTGAGAAAAGGCGACCTCGGGAGGTACCTGCACCAACAGCTGTGGCTACGACACGGTGACTGAGGGTGACCCATCAAATGAAGTTCAGGGGCAGAGGTTGACAGTCAATGAGTGCTCTGACAAGGAAAAGATATGCCACAATGGGGGCGAACTGTTGAGAGAGATCCGGAATTCAGAAACAGTCCTTTATGAAGGCCATGCCTGAAGGCACGGGCCCTGACCTATATCCGACTGCATCTGCTATGGGGTGGGGGTACCCACCCATGTATCTCCTGCTGATAATAGCTCCAAACTCAATCCTTGACCATGGAAGTGGAGAAACTGACGAGATGTCTCCAAATGCTTATCACGCCAGACAGAGATGGCACCCAGGTTTCCAGTTAGTAATACCCCGCCCTGGCTCCCAGTGTGGCGCCTTGGCCAGCTCAAACTCCAGAGTATGTTTTGCTATAATTGTGGGAAAGATGGGCACATGAAAAGGAATGCCAGTCCCAAAAGACACTGACAAAGTTGCATATAGGCTACAAGGAGAGCTTGGAGAACAAATCAGTGGTTAAGAGGTGCACGACATGATCCCAGTGAGGGCACCAAAAATGCTAATTCACGTCCTTGTGGCAAGGTCAGTTGCCCAGGCCCCCACTACCGCCTCCAGACTGGTCCAGAATAGTGGGTCCCTCCATGGAGACCACTGTAAAGGTGAATGGAGTGTCTACAAGAGCTGTATTAGACAGTGGCTCCCAAGTGACAATTATGTTCCAGGATAGGTATCAGAAGCATTTGTCAGGCGTGACCTCACAACCATTAGAAGGACTGCATGTATGGGGGTTAAGGAGAAGGCCTACCCTATTCCGGTATATCCGATTTGGCTGTCTTTCCCCACCTCCTTGGCTGGGTGGCCGAACAAGTAGAGACCCTAGCCTTAGTGTGTCCCCCACTGGACTGTATGATGGTGTCCCTTTGTTGATTGGAACAAATGCTCATATGTTCGGAAGGCTGGCACAGTTGTGTTATGAAAAACAGGGTCAAAGACTAGTAGAGCTTTAAGAGTTCGGCTTTAATTAAGAAGGCCTATGAGGCACAGAGAGATGCTGAAAAACAGAACCAGAGGAACCGGTCGGAATTGTATGGAAGAAGGATCCTGAGTCTCTGATCCTGGCGCCAAATGCCCAGTGTACCTTACAGGAGAGGTCCGTATCAGAAAGGATGTTAAGAATAAAATATTAATGTTGGATGCACCAGGCGATGGAAAATTGCCAGAGGGACTGCTGGTCAGCCTAGTATTTTGCCCGCTAGAGCCATGCTTATGCCAGAAGGGTAATGGTCCAAGTTCATAATGTGTCTGAAAGAGACATTCGAGTAAACAGAGGTTGCATCCTGGCTAATGTGCATTGTGCAGACACTGCAGTGCTACCCAGCAAGAGTTCAAGGAAGAATGACAGAGTAACGCCTGACTTGTTTGATTTCGCGACTCCCGCTGCCAGCTGAATGGAAAGTGAGGACCAGTGAGAAGCTTGCCCAAGAGACCAGGTGTTTTCTTTAAAGGAATGGGATGTAGGATGCGTGCAAGGAGCTGAGCACAATATCCGGCTGCATGACGAAAGACCATTTACGTGAGAGGTCTCAGCGCCTGGCACCTGCTGACATAGATGATGTGAGATGGCATCTGCAAGAGATGTTAGCTGCTGGTGTAATACAAGAATCCAGAACCCTATGCTTCCCCATTGTGGTAGTGAGGAAAAAGAATGGAACAGTAAGGATGTGTGTGGATTATCGTACCTTAAACCGCGGACTATCCCTGATCAGTACACAATGCCCGCATTCAGGATGCTTTGGACTGCCTAAGCGAGAACAAGTGGTTCTCTGTACTGGATCTCCGTGGTGGGTACTACCAGATCCCAATGGCCCCAGAGACCGTGGAGAAGACTGCCTTTCTATCTGTCCGCTTGGCTTATGAATTCATGAGGATGCTCAAGGATTTCAGGTGCCCCAGCCACTTTTCAGCGATTGATGGAGCGTGCAGTGGGGACATGAACTTACTAGAGTGCCTGGTATACCTAGATGATGTTATTCTGTTTGGCAGCTCACTGGAGGAACATGAGAGCAGATTATTTAAGGTATTGGACCGACTGGAGGACTTTGGCCTTAAACTGTCCATTGATAAGTGTCAATTCTTTCAAACATCAGTAAAGTATGGGACACATAGTATCCACCGAGGAATAGAGACCGACCAAGTAAAGTTGAGGCCTTGACCAGCTGGCCACAGCCCAAAAATCTAAAAGAACTGCAAAGATTCCTGGATTCTGTGGTTATTATCGGGCGCTCATCAAGGACTATTCAAGAGTGATCCGCCTTTACTTAACCTTACTCAGGTATCCCCAACCCACAAAAATACCAAAGTCAGCGTCCCTCAAGACTGAAAGAGTGTATTTTCATCCGAGTGAAGTATTTGGGGCCGCTGACCCTGATTGGAGACTGCTTTTCATGAGATCATATATCAACTTACCCATGCTCCAGTGCTGGCCTATGCCGATCCAAGAAAACCTTACGTCCTGCACACTGATGCTAGCTTGCAAGGGTTGGGGCTATGTTGTACCAAGAGCACGAGAATGGCCTGAGACCAGTGGCCTTTGCCAGTAGAAGCCTGACCCCATCCGAAAAGAACTATCCTGTACATAAGTTAGAGTTCCTAGCTTTGAAGTGGGCTGTGTTGACCAATTCATGAGTACCTGTATGGGGCTAAAATACTAGTAAAACTGACAATAACCTTTGACCTATGTGCAGACCTCAGCTAAGTTGGATGCCACTGGCCATAGGTGGCTTTCTGCATATCTACATATGACTATGCTCGAATACCAGCAGGTCTGAACCACATAGATGCTGATGCTTTCTCCTGAGGCCTGTTCCCCAGAATGATTGGGTCCGATTGCAGAACCTGACATTCGGGCACTCTGCCGGAAGTTTGACAGGAGGAACAAATGTCCACGGACGCAGTGGACTGCATGGTGGATTGCTTGGAGCCTCTGAGAATTGCATACCTGCTGCTTATTGCCACTTTTCTGCAATAGACATTGGTGCACTGCCTCAGCTGGACAATGACAGTATTCTGGCTCAATCCGCGATCCCATGATCAAAGCAGCTTTAGAAGCCCTCTATGCAGGAAAAGATGTGTCCAAATTACGCTCCACTGATTTGAGAACTGCACTGTTATACAAAGAAGGTCCTAAGTTGAAACTGATCAATAAACTGTTATACAGAGAAACAGTAGACAGAGGGGACAAGTAGACAAACAACAACTAGTGCTGCCCACTGCCTTTCGAGACTCAGTACTGAGGTCCTTGCACAACCACATGGGGCACCTTGGTATAGACAGAACACTTGACTTGGTGAGATCCAGATTCTATTGGCCTAAGATGGGGCTGATGTGGAGCAACACATTCGAACTTGTAGTCGCTGCTTACAGAGGAAAGCTTTGCCGAGGGCTGCCACCCTTGTTAACATCACCACCAGTGCACCCATGGAGCTGGTCTGTATTGATTTTCTGAGTTTGAGTCAGATCAAAGAAATATCAGTAATGTGCTGGTGGTCACTGACCATTTCACGAGATATGCCCAAGCTTTCCCCACCAAAGACCAGAAAGCATCCACTGTGGCCAAAGTACTTGTGAAAACTTTTTGTTCACTATGGGGCTCCACAAAGAATCCATTCTGATCAAGGGAGAGACTTTGAGAGTCGTCTGATCAAAGAGATGCTTTCTGTGGGGAGTGCGAAAGTCCAGAACCACTCCTTACCACCCCAGGGGACCCACAGCCTGAGCGTTTCAACGCACTTTGCTAGATATGCTAGGCACCCTGCACCCAAAGGACAAGCCTAGATGGAGCCAACAAATTAGCACCCTGGTACATGCTTATAACTGCACCAAAGTGATGCCACTGGATTCTCCCCTACTGCCTGATGTTTGGAAGAGAGCTCGACTACCAGTAGATGTGTGTTTTGGGGTCTCTCTGATGGGGTTCAAGCTGACAACTATTTACAGTATGTGCAAAGTTAAAGGCCCAGCTAACTCATGCGTACCAACTGGCTCAAACCATGGCTGCCAAAAGAAATCTGGCCAACAAAGAAAGGTATGATAAAAGGTGAAAGCACAGGAACTCCAGGAGGGAGATCGGTATTGCTAAGAAATCTGGGACTGCATGGCAAGCACAAGATTGCTGACAGATGGCACCATCTCCCTCACATTGTAGTGGGCAAACTAGATGATCTGCCAGTGTACAAAGTAAGGCCTGAGAATAATTCAAAAGATGTAAAAACAATGCATAGAAATCATTTACTGCCCATTGGACAAATCTTAATTGAGTCTGAGCCCCTAGAAGATGCCCCCTCTGGACCAGTGACTAGAGCTGCTGCTAAGAAAAGATCAAGAAAGTCTGCACCTACAGAAGCAAAGTTAAAGTGTTCCCTCCACAAGTCCCAGTTGAGCATGACTGTCAGTCCATATCGGAAGAAAGTGAGTGACTTTGAATACTATCCTTCTTACGAACTGAGTCAATTGTTTCGGGCAATCCCTAGTCAATACTGGAGACAGCTGGGCCTTCTGGACTGTCTAAGCCCCCAGCTTCATCCCTGGAGCCAATGCTCCCAGAAAGTGAAGTGCAAAGCATCAGATCAGATGAAATGGAATCATTGTGCATGGTTGAACTGTTTGAGCTTTCAGGGAGGAAAATGATAGATTGGGGCAGACTGGTGATACACCGAACAAGAAGAGTATTTTGAGTGCCCTGACAGTCCACTGCCAGTGTCCGAAAGCTCTCCATGCGAGCCAAATGTTGTGGACTCAGAAACTGTAACTCCTGGAGCTGAAAGTGCCCCAAGTTCTAGCCTCTCTACCCCCATGGAGACTCCTGACAAGTGAGGACAATGCTGAAAATGAGGCTCAAAGTGCAGAGACTATAACAGTTCCCCTAGAAAGACTGGTCGAGCTGTAAAGCCTGTGGTGCACCTCAGTTATGATTCACTTGGGAGGCCTGTGGACTTGCCTCTCAATGTTGTCCATAAAGGAGTGTATGTGTCCCGAGCTCATTGCCCAAACTGAGCATCAGTGCTAACTCAAGTTACTTGTGTTGCCCCTCTAAGTAGGTGCCCTTGCCCCATCCAGCCCCAAGGTAACTGATAGGGAAGGGCCCCTCTCTTCAGGTTTCATGTACAAGAGGTAATAACTTGAGTTATGGTACAATGTGTATGTAATACTGTAAAGAGTGACGTACTGCAATGTTTCAGAAATGTGTTCTTGGTAAAATGATATATTGACTGATGATTACATGTGCGAGCCTAACGCAATGTATATGGTTGCAGCTGAAACTTATGGGGTACTTGCTTGACCTTGACGTCAAGCTTTCCCAGGCTAGGAAGGGTGTAACCCCTTGCAAATGGGGGTTCCTAAAAGACTTCAGGAGCTTGCTTGAATGCTCCAAGCCTGAATGGTGTTTGGCATTTAAGCCATTTATCAGTGAGTGTTTTAGAACCTCTGGTACTGTTCTTTAGAGCTGTCTGCTTGCAGACATAATTAGTTTGTATGGGGGACTGTGTGTTTCTTTGATTGAGTACCACTCAAGCTGCTGCCAATTCACTTCATTTTGCAGTCACTAGGAGTGCAAAGGAACCTATCTGAAAGATGTAACTGTTTGCCAGAAATTATTTAGAGTAATAATGAAATTACAGTTTGTCTAACCTGCTTTCTTTGCAGTCAGAACTGTGTCTGCTAGTTCCCATTCTAGTTTTGAACTGCTGAACTGGACCAATCAGTGTGGATAAGCTAGCTCTAAAATGGTGCCTTGGACGAATCAGAACTTGGACTCATAATCTGAGCCAGCCACAAGAGGATTGTATGGGCAGTGACTCTGGGAGATGTAGTTTAGACTTCAGTGCCTTTTGGACCAACAGCAGCAGTCTATTGTGAGTGACAGCCAATCCAGTCAAGAACTGGGAGGAACTCAAAGGAAGTGCCCGTTTTGTCGGTTGGAGTTTCAGTTGAGCTTTGGCAGTGAAGAAGGAAGGAGCCCTGTGCTTTTCAGTGTGCAGTTTTAGTCAAAAACGTGTGTAAGGCCCAGAGTTCCGTCTGCAGCTTGTGTAACAGCTTGTTAGGACTGAACAGTCCTGTGAAAAGAATCAAAGGATCTCTGAAGAGTAGAAACCAGGCTCACCCTGTAGAAGACTGGAGGAATTGCTGAAAATTGCACTCGGTCTGTCAGGAACTGAATCTGCTGTGTGTTCTCCGGGTATTGTGCAGTAATTGCGATCGGATACAGATGCAGCCTGCCTGGTATAGTGCTTTCTTTATATGGATGTGTGAAGAGGTTTGTGTACCTCAAGTGAGCCCTGCTGACATTGAAGGACCCTATCTTATTTGGAGGTCGTGAGTACTAATTCAGGGTCCTCCTGTTGAATTGCCACATTAAATCCAAATGGAATTACTGTACTGCTGACTGTTTAATTCTCCTTTTCTCTGTGTGAAAGGGCCCCTACCAGCTGCCAAGGTTTGGACTAGCCACTAGGGCTTGGGTACCCAGGGACAGTAACTGATAGGGATAGGCCTGTGCACAGAGCCATAGGTAGATTATTAGAGTGATAAGCTAATTAACCTGATTTCCCCCTGTCCTTGTTATATCCCCCTAAATAAATCAGAGCTGCTTGTTTCAGCAAAGTTATACTGCCTGAGGTATTTGTCTATGTTAAAGTACTGTACTGTGATTGTTGCACTGTATCTCATTTCACAGGAGGTCCCAGTGCCGAACCAGACCTGGGGGTAAGTGTATACTGTGAAGGTAATTCTGATATATTGTGTGGGCCACTAGTGGGAAGAAAAGGGGGTTGCAGTGTCCCAGAGGGCTGTGACCAAGTTAGTTTAACTATTGCAAACCCTGACCTCTGGGTGGAGGCACCCGCCATTGGATCCAGGCCCCTCAACCTGTTAGTGGCAAATCAGGCAGGGGTAGTAGCCTCTGGGATAGCGCCATCTAGGGGTTACACCTGGATCTGACCTAGGATCCAGCACTATCTAACCTAGCATCCCTGGATCTGACCTAGGATCCATCACTATCTGACCCCAGATCCTAACTATCTGAACTAGGATCCCTAGATCTGACCTAGGATCCATCACTATCTGACCCCAGATCCTAACTATCTGAACTAGGATCCCTAGATCTGACCTAGGATCCATCACTAGCTGACCCCAGATCCTAACTATCTGACATAGGATCCCTGGGTCTGACATAGAATCCCTAGATCCTAACTAGGATCCATCGCTATCTGACCCTGGACCCTACATCTGTGCTTGGTAGGATTTCTGGTAGGATCCTGGGCAGAATACCAGCATTATCAGACAGATAGTGGTAGGATCCGCAAAACCACTATCTGAGCAACACTAATTATAACAGATATTTTCTTGTTTCACTGGTGTTTTCTGAAAGTTGTTCTTCATACAGAATCATGAAGAACAACTTGGAACGTGATGAACAACTTAGAATGTTGAGTGCAAGCAGCTGTGCGACTGCTAGTAGCATGAAGATATTGAAACAAAACAGTGAAAATGCAAAAAAACTGTCCCTTACCATGTTGTCTTGGGCAGATGTGGTAACAAAACAAACAAATAAAAAAAAAAACAGGTTACTTTGGCTGCTTTAGTCATGGCCAGCCAGGTGCAGCCTTTGCACTCAATGCCCTACACCATTTGTCATAGTTCAGATTGTTCAGGTGTCCCTCGCCCATCTGGTACAAGACTTCCCCTTAAATACTATGAATTCACCCTGTGTGGTAGTTTCTGGGTACCTAGGGTTCGACTGGTGCAGGCCTGCCGATATTGCTGAGGGTTGGCCGGCAGTGGTACAAGTAAGCAATAACTCACAACAGGATGTGGGGTTATAGGCATTTAATCCACGCCTGGGATGCACTGTGAGGCACAAGGCCGCAGGCGCTATAACATGGGTTGTGTACAAAACCGAGAAACAAACAGAAAAAGGGGGGTTTGTCCTGTGGAAACATGAAACAAGGGACTGTATCCTGCCGCCTGGTAAAATAGTCCCTCAGAAGGAAAGCACAGTGTATGCCTGTTATGCACATAGAAATGTCACACATACACTACTGATGTAGTGCTTTTGAAACTAGACACCGTCTACCACAGGGCAAAAAGATTTATCACCGGAGTACCGTACGCTACCCACCACTGTTCTCTGTATGCCTTGGCTGGCCGGACATCCTTCAAATTTCGTAGGCAGAAAAATGTGGCCCTTTGGACCTTTAGGGCTCTTACCAAGAAACTTCCACAATATATAGTAGAGTTTTTACCCATGAGCATTCCTGGTAGCTATTCGTACATAAGCCTGTCTTACACTTCACTCATCATTCCCAAAGTTAGCATGCACTTTGGTCACTCACCCTTAAGCTATGCCCTTCCCTCCCTGTGGAACAAGCTTCCAAAATCCTTGAAGGTAGTACTACCCATAAAACTGTCCACCTTTAAAACACTATTTATATGTTCCTTTGAAGAGCACTGTAATTGCTTCCCATGACTATCAGATTTAGAGAATATGGTTAGTACCAGAGTAACTCCCTGCCTGTCCCTCTATTCCCTTCCCCTTTTCGTCTGCCTCCTTTCCATTTCTTATTCTTGCTGTGCATGCTAATAACTTTTTTGATGACAATTATCTCATGTATATATTGTATATAACTGTAGTGATTATTAGTGTTACACTGTATCATTTGCAACTCTTATCAAATTGTGTTGTTTCACTGTTGGTACTGTATTACATCGTCCTATTGCCATTATGAACTATGTCTAGGTCCACCTTGTCAATGAGTTTACCTCAATGGTGCTTTGCCTTGTTAAATAAAGGTTGATTGATTGACGTAATGTGTCACATTTCCTGTGTATACCACTGCATGCTATTGTTGCAACGACCTGTGCTTGACAGTGGCCTCACACACACACACACACACACACACACACACACTGATATGGACCTTGCCCGGGACAGCTGTCTGCTTCTCTCGCTCCTCACCCTCACTCTGCAGATTTTTTCAACTGTTCTGACTGCCGCACTTTTGGCTGATACAGACACACATACCTTACAGACCTCTGCAGCCCTCCCTCACAGTCTCCCCTGGCATCCTGGCACAACACAACACAGACCACAGAGAGGCAAACGGAGAGAGACACACAGAGACAGACGACTGCAGCATTACATGTCCCGCGCTCTCTCTCTCTCTCTCTCTCTTGCTCCCTGTGAGTTTGGGTGCTGAGTAATGCTGTGCAGGCTGGTGGATTGAGAGAGGAACCCTATTGGGCTATCATGCTGTGTTTAGTCCTCTGTCCCTCCGACGTTGCCAGCAGCTCCCTCGCACTCTCCCTGTATCACCAGCCAGAATGGGCTGCAAACTCTCTCTGCACTGCACATAACTAAGCAGCATTTTGTGCCTCCCGCTGGCTCTCACTTTCTCCGTCTCTCTCTCTCTCATGCGCTCATATTCTGCATGTCCCACTGGCAATGACTGTGTGTCCCTCTTTCTAGCACGGTCTCTTACCTCAATGACAAGTGTGGAAGAGCCAGCAGGATGTGTCCCGCTGTCTGGGGGCGGCTGGCTGAGCTGCGTGCTCACTAACCTGCTCCATGACGCAGAACAGAGAGCCCTGAGATCACACCCTGGCAGCTCACTGTACAGAAAGTCACTGCCAAGGGTTCGATTAGCTTGCTGTTGCCAGAGCTTTTACATGGAGGGGAGAGATACAAGAGACAGTTGCAGGACAAGTGCTGTAAAAAATAACATACACAGTCTCTCTCACTCTCTCTCCGTGAATGGGCTACTGTATATCATGGACTTGTTTTTTATTCTCTTTCCATAAATTCACACTGCGGGGGAGACATGCTTCAGGAGGGGATGTGAGGGTGAAGACAAACAATCACTCTCTTACACAGTGTACCATGCACGGTGTGTGTGTGTGTGTGGGGGGATATTCAGCACTACAGACAAAGTAGCGTTCTCCTGCACTGCATATGGAACTGGGGTACAGCTGGAACTACTGGTGCAGCCCAGCATTTACACACCAACTGGGGAATTGCCTACAGCACTGACAGGTGGCCACCGCAGCGCTCTCTCTCTTTTGCTTAACTGCATTTTTAATGGCTGCCTGTCAGCGCTGAAGTTTCCCACACATAACAAGTCCCGCTCTGCCCAGGGATCTTGCTGGCCTGGCATCTCACCCCAAACTGTGGATTACATAGTGAATTTAATCCACAGTCAGCTGATGCTGTTCAGCCAATGAACTTCCCTGCTCTACTGAACCCATGTTATAATTTAAATGAAATGAGCAACATTCTCAAAATACTGTAGCAACCTCCCAAAGGCCATGCTTATGCTTAATGGTTTGAAACAGAGGCCTCATATGTTAGGTATTTGTAATCCCGCCTGATGGCAAGCATCCAAACAGACCTAAACACGGACTGTTTTTTTTTTTCTCAGATGCAGGATAATCTCTGAGGTTCCTCACAGTTACCCAAACTGGATGGCTTTTCCTATGATGCTGCAGCCCTCTGGGATTCCAATTTCTTATGAGGCCTCTGGCTCAGCAGGGCTACATCTTCAGGCTTGCTGCACTTCTCTTCAATGCTGGCATGTCAGGAATCCCTGTGGAGGTTCAACAGTCTCTCTCTCTCTCTCTCTCTCTCTCTCTTCCAGGTGAGTGCTAAGGTCTAAATAATCTTAGTCAATGTGGCTGAAAAGCATCAGATTATTTTAGCCAGATGTGAACTGGATTAGCCACTATTATCAGGCTAACTGAACAGTAAAAATTCATAATGCCCAAATTCCTTAGCCAATGTGGCAACTGGGAACATAAAAAAGTTAGTCATATTCAATTTACTGCAGCCATTGATGATGGTGGCGATCCTTAGTGCACACCCAGCTCTCCTTCTCACCCTACTGCTGAGGTCCCATATTGACTCATATGTCCTGGCCGCAAACCTCTCAGGGTGGTGGCAGTCCAACACCTAGCTGTAGTGCCTGCTACAGAGCAGCTCAGGAGTCGGCTCCTTCGCTCCGTGCACCCTCCTCATCATCATCATCATCATCATCATAACCCATGCTGCCTGGCATGCAAATGACACGCTCTTCCTCGAAAGGACTCGGCAGCCTCCCCCCCAGTTCGTTTCCTAGACTCAAGGTCTGGAATGGCACTGCTCAAACTCACTCTCTGTCTCTCAGAACAACAGGGCCCGTCTCCATGAGATCTCTCCCAGATCTGACAACCTCCAGCACAATCCCCTTATATAGGAGCAGTTCAGAGGCAGCTCCTATTGGTCCACAAACTGTCACTCACACACCACAACATCCAATAGGTCCAGACAAGGCTGCAGAATCCACTGGCCTACCTTTTCCCAGAGGCCTGTTGACAGAAACCCATTTGATTGTCTCTTCTTAGGTCCCCCCCCCCCACAGTACAATGGAAGTCCTGGGGGCTCGGCCAACTAACCAGATAAGACCCCTTTCTGAAGAGGGGGGATAATGACTTAAGAAGAAGGCGGAATAACGCCATGAGATACAGTATACATTATCTCATTTTGATGAGGGTCACTCGGTACAGTAGGGTACAAAAAAGTGCTTCATATTTAGTGTGGTACACAAGTGCTGGTTCCAAAAAGATACACAAATACAAGTTACTAACTGTACAAGGAAGTTCATGGCAACAGCAGATAATTACTCATAGAGCAGATAAGGGTATGCTAGCCACATGTTTTGAAGGTTGCCCCTTTGTGCACACAGGCACTGTGGAGAGCTGTAGGAAAGCAGGGTGTTAGTATTACATAGAAACCAATAACAAATGCTGTGGTGGAATAGGAATGGTGGGTCAGAAGGGCATGTATCTACAGTAAGTGGATCTGCTGCTCACGCAAAAGCGTTTGGAATGTGGGAAGGTTAGGGTTCCAATCTGCTGAGCCCAAAAAGGAGAAGGGTTGGTCTGCTGAAGTCTTTCTGAATCAGCTTGGGCAATATCAAGCTAGCTGTTTTGGTCATCATGGAGATTAGGAGACAGGGACAGGGAAGAAACAGGACGTGAGCTATGTGTGGAAAACATATTTGTTTAATTTTGCTTTCTCTGATGTTTAAGTTTGATATGGATGTTTATTATGATTACACAGTTTTTAGCTGCAATTTTATTATTTATTGTACTAGTGCTATGATCCTTCGGGGAATAGTGCTATTTTATAAATAAAGTTGCTTTGCTTGCTTTGGATAGTAACAGGTAAAAAAGGGATGCTAGATATGTGGGGACAGAGACAGGGATAAAAAGGGATGTGACATATTTGGGGGGTAATGACAGGGATGAAAAGGGATGTGACATATTTGGGGGGTAATGACAGGGATGAAAAGGGATGCCAGATGTGTGGGGACAGTGGTAAAAAGGGATGCAAAATATGTGGGGGCTCAGGAGTGTATATACTTGTGGAGAAATGTGTATCCAGTGGTGGTCCTTGTGGGTGGTAGGACTCAGTAAGCCAAATTGGGCATACAACCTGCAATGTTGGGTCCTTGAATCTTTCTCCACAGGCAGACAAACAGAGCCAGTTGTACAGGACAACCATAGTCTGCAGTGTGGTTTAGGGTCAGAATGGTAAACAGTATCTCCATAGTCCAGCAGAGGGAACAGAAACTGTCTCAGACTAGTCATTTGCATTTTTGTGCGAGTTTAGGCAGTACCTGGCACTGTAGAGGGCTCTTAGCCAGGAGCTCACCAAAGCAATGACGTGATCGGCATGATATAATGAGAAGGTTCGAGAGGCTGTGATTTATTTTTTTTTAAATGGTCTTTATGCCCATGCTTGTCCCACCACGGCCCACATCTGCACGGCTACCGCTCAGCTTGGTTGCCATCCCACACCCCAGGGAGTGCCCTTACATGTGCCCCGTGGGGAACCCCCCCTATGGTGAAGCTGAACGGGATGACATGATTTCCTCCCTCCTCCTATCATTTCAGAATTCAGTGGTCAGGGAGCTCCTTCATGCTAGGTGGGCGACATGCAGCCTGAGAATGCTGGGGTCATCCTGTCAGTGCAGGTATTTAATGTTTTCTTTCCCACATCGAGATGCTTGGCTGTGAACATGCAGCGCACTTATGCAATGACTGTGTGCGTAATGAAGCCATTGCGTCTCCTCTCCCAATGTTGTCCCCATCTGGCTCATGCCTCCTGGATATCACCAGGTGGCACCTGTGCAAATAACAGTCATTCACCCACCCGAGAGGAGTATCCTGTAGGCCACTCTGCCAATCCTCCCCAACAGCCCTCCAGTATTCAAGGCTCGTTCCCAAACCAGAGTCACCAGCATTGTAGGCAGCACTCCTGAGAAGGGCAGAGCTATGAAAAATGACTGGAGCACTAATGTGCATTCTACACATTACAAAGAGAAGTTCAAGGGGTAACATGACAGAGTAAAAAGAGGCAGTATAGCGCAGTGGTTTAAGGCTCTGAGCTGCAAATCTGGACACCTGGGTTTGAATCCCACAGCCCCCACTTGCATACTGTGTGACCCTAAGCAAGTCATTTAACTTCCCTGTGCTCCCAGGTCACACCTGTAAACAAGCTTTCAGCTTAGTGTGCCACTCTTGGTTAAATAATTGAAAAAAAAAAAATTTGAAGGGGGATAACAGGAGAAGGAGAAGCTTTTCAATTAGTACTGGGAAGCAGAGCAAGGTGGCACAATCGAGGGGTGTGAGTGGACAGGGTAAGGTAAATGTCAAGAGTTTTCACTCAAAGGGTGGTAAGCATGTGAACATGCTGCAGGAAGAAGCTGTAAATGCAGGGAATGTAGATACCTTTACACTCTGACTACATAAAGTTTCTATTGGAGCAGACAATCATGGGATATACTGAAAGATATACACAAAGTCAATCATTTTTTTTTTTTATTTATTTATTTAAAAAGATTACACTGGAACCGGCACACTGGCACAGAGATACTACTCACAATACTGGCAACATTGGTTCAGGAACGGGCCAGGGTCATTGGGGCTGGTGGGGAGAGGGGACTGAGCAGGATGCTCTTTTCTGGGAGGGAGGACAGCTGGCTCTGTCGCAATACTGCCACCAGGGTGACAACAAGTGGCACTGCATCTGGGAGTAGCTAGTGGTAGGTAGGATGCCAGCTGGTGCTGCCCTCAGCACGCTTGCTTGCGCATCCTCACCTCGGGCATCCTGAGGGATGAGAATGGAAAAACAGAAACCCTGGCCAGGCAAGATTTCACCAGCCTCTTTCAGACCTGATACCAGTGATCTTGGCCAGGGGTGTAGTTTGTTATTTTTACAGGGGGGGCAAAGTAACAAAAAAGTCCTGATTTTCACGTATCACGACAGTGAAGAGGGCGGGTGGCTTGCGTAATGCAAACAAATCAATTAGCATCAAATAATGCCCAATAAACATTTAAGACTACAGCGGAATAACTCCTGGGAGGGACCAGCCCAGGCCAAGTCAGAGCGCTTCCCTACCCCACCAGTTTTACTGCAGCCTGCTCTCAGCCCAACTCCTCTTGAGAACGGAGTCGAAAAACTGACTGAGATCTGTTTTGTATTCAGTTCTTCGTTCTTCTGCCTTGGGAGTAAGGACTTACTTGTGAAGTTGAAAATATGTAAGGAACTTAACTTCCTTCTCATGAGGACAGGACCTCCCCTCAGCTTCAATTCAAATCAGTCTTGACCTAATTTTGCCCCCACCCAAACCTCCAGGTAGACAGCTCACTAGTCGCTCACCCCCTTTGCTGCTTACATAACCCTTCCAAGTCCAGCCCTTATAGTGGATCCTGAACTTCTTGAAATGTCTGCTTGAGCTAGCTCTCCCACCCTTGAGGAGTGAAAAAAACATGTTTCAAGGAAGTACAGCAAATGGCTGTGCCACCTCAGTATACCTATAAACATGGATGGTATGGGAAACATCCCAGTATGTGCATCTTCACAGGATGAGCCCGTATTTACAAAGATTACATAAAAAATGCGATTATACTATGACAAGAATGAATGCTGGCCTCTGATTGGTCAGTCTTGGGCTAGACCCATGATGTTGTCCCAGTACATCTGATTCATCACAGGTCTAGTCTCAGCCTCTCCGTAAACCTCTTGATTGTTAGCATTAGTGTGTTTTTTTTTTGTACCTTCTCTTAAAAATATTTCCACACCAAATAAAACATCTTTAAAATTATTTTTTTTTAATTCTGCATAACAACATGCCATTGTATAATAGCAATAATGCCCTCCATGGTGTGTGTCAGGGTAGGATAACATTATGCCTTATGTATTGGATGTACTCGTGCCCAACCACTTGAGGCATGACGTTATCCCAGCATGACACACACCCTGTCGGGCATTATTGCTTACTTGCACCGAGTGTTAACACTTTTCTTTGTTATAACCAAGTTAATTCATTAGTCTCCCATCCCATCCCATATTATTCAATGTCACATGCCTGAATCTGGTTAGGTAAGGTAAGCAAGAGGATAATGCTTCCTCAAGCAAGCAAGCATTGCATACATAAGCATGGGACTTGCTGATATCCCTCAGGCGGTGCTCTTAACAAGCATGCTGATGTACCTGGGACAGTGCAACAGAACAATGTAAACCCCTAATTGTTCAAGATGATCATGGGCATGGTGTGGTCACACCACAACCCTTACCACTCTCCTCCCCATGGGCTCCTAAGGAGTATGCATCTCTGTCCATGCCCAGGGTTACACAACCCCATCCAAGCAAACACGGACTGCCCTGGCACAAAAGTGGTCGCATCACATAACCTAAGAGAACAGACACCACAGGAAGTTTGCTGGAACAACGACTTCAGATACCTGTGCATAGCCTCGCAGGACCCACCTTGAAAGGTAAGTACTTGGTTGGTGGTTTTTATTAGCATCGTCTATGACAGTGTGTGGTGGACCGGTTGTGGTAGCCCAGGTTGCCATGGATGCTTCCCTCCCCCACAGACTACTTCAAAATAGTCTCATCTGACAGTTTTGAAGGGCACAAATGAAACATGGTTGCTTCAGTTTGATGTGGTTTAATACATTTTTTTTTGTCCGAGCATGTGTCTCTATTCTTCTATACACAGACAGACACACGCACCACTAAAAAATGAACTTTTTTTATACTATGTTTACATTCAGGATAGAGACAGGGTAAAGCAGGTCCAGGCAGTACAACACAGTAAATGAAACAATGCATTTTACAGTGCCCAACAATCCATCAAAAGACCACAAAACAATGGACCTTCCCCTGCCCTGGGAGGGAGGAATGGCTAGGTCACAGATCAGGGTGTTAAATGAGGAGGAGAGACCACAGAACATCTTGTCGAACCACACAGTAAGGTGAAACTACATAAACAAGCACAATTTTTATACTGTAGGATTTCATACTTTCCAACAGTTCCAAATTTTGAAACAGAAAATTATCTTTAGTGCTCAGAAGCCCTTTGTTTGAGGGAGGTAAGCAAGGCATGGACCCAGCAGATTGGCATACATGTTGAAAAAAATATTTCTGTGCCAGTATGCCTGACCACCCCTCCCTCCTCCATCACCAGTGGCCAGAACCATTTTTTTCAGCTGTGTACCAGTCTGCCCTGGTCAGCACAGCAGCACAAAGCTGGCAGGGCAGCAGTAGGCACAGCAAGCAACAATGAATTAAATGTCCATGCAAAAAGCTACAGCCCAGTCTCCCCACCCCAGACCTACAAGGCCACTATCTCCACCCAGACTGGCCAGCTCAGCTACTCTCTGCACCCTGATGGACTTGCACAGCCACTCTCCACACTCTGTGTCCACCCCACCAGCACAGTCACACTCCCCACCGCACCAGCACAGCCACTTTCCCCAACCCACCCAACCAACAACATTTTCAGCTCCATTTTTCTGGTATCCTCTCCAGGCATTCAGGTCTATGCCTCCCCATCACAGGCACACAAAAATAAATAAAACCACATTGTATACTTCATTTTGTTTATGTTTCTTTCTTTGTCCGGAAAGAGAGATGTTGAGCTACCGGTCAGCACAGTTTGCCTGGTATACAATTACAACCCCACCCCACCGACACAATGCCAGTGCCTCCACCCACCCACACAACAGTGCCCCCACCACACCCACACAATGCCTATATCCCCAACCCCACCCACACAAATGACCAGTGTCCGAAACACCACACACACACACACACATGACCAGCAGTGTCCCCAACCCCCAACATACACACGACCAGCAGTGTCCCCAATCCCACACACACACAATCAGCAGTGTCCCCAATCACACACACAACCAGCAGTGTCCGCAACCCCACCCACCCACATGACCAGTGTTCCAACCCCCCAAAAAAAACTCATAGCCAGTCAGTAGTTTCTATAACAATAGCCAGGTGGTAGTATAATCATTTCTTTAGGGTGCATGTTTTAGTGCAAGATTTTTTTTGCTAGTCTTGTAACACTGTATGGGGGAAAACACAAAAAGCTACCCCTTTGGTTGTGTTTGCCAGGCAATGAAGACAGAGACAGCAAGGCCAAGGAATCTGTCTGTTTCACCTCCACAATGGACGATCGGAGAAATCAAAAAAAGTGAAAGATTACTTTTACAGCCAGGTAAAGGATGAGGGGGAAATAATGTTTCAACATTTACTAATGTTCATATGCTAGCTACGGGCACAGGCCAGTGAGATACATCCCTTGACAGGTAAAGGATGAGGTGGAAATTACGTTTTAACATTTACTTATGTTTATATGCTAACACCCAGTCAGCAAGCACAGAATGTCCCCCCTCCTAACCAATATGGACAGTTCACCAGAAACCCAGTCAGCAAACATGGACAGTCCCCCCCCCTTCACCCCATCTACAAGGACAGTCCCCCAGACACTCGAACAGTACCCCCTCCCCACCAGACACTGGGCTAGTGAGCATAGAATGCCCCCAACCGACAAGGACAGTCCCACCAGACACCCAGCCAGCCAGCAAACATGGACAGTCCCCATATCATACCAATGAGTCCCCACCCCCGACACACAGCTAGCAAACACAGAATTTCCCTCTGCCCCACCAACATGAACAATCCCCTCAAACACCTGGCTAGCAAACAAGAAGAGTTCCCCTTCCCAACAACATTGATAGTCCATCCTAGACACCTGATCAGCAATCACGACATTCATCCCCCATAAGCTAACATGGAAAGATCCCCCAGACACCCGACCAGAAATAGTCCTCCCTTCCCCACAAGACACCCGGCAGGCAAACCTGGACAGTCCCCCTTTTCCACCATCATGGACAGTCCCCCCAGACAAATGGCCAGCCAAGTCCACCAAACAATGGCTAGTGTCACCACCCCACCATCACAGCCAGTGTCCCCACATCACCATGGCCTGTGTCTCCACCCCACCAGACCTCAGAATAGAAAACAGACCGTCTCCCCAGCTCCACCAAACACTGACCACCCTCTCAGTCCCAAACACTAACCACCCCAGCCCCAAACACTGATCATCCCCCCCAGCCCCACCAAACGCAGGCCCTCCCCCAGCACCAAACACTGGCCATCCTCTCAGTGAGAGTCAGCCCAAAACACGCATCGTCTCCCCACCCCAACCCCACAAAACAGACCATCCCCAGCCCCACCAAACACAGACCATCCAGTGAGTTTCCCAACAAACCCCACCCACACCAGTAGCACAGTAACTGGGAGGTCCCATCCCACCAACATGACCAGTGTCCACACCATACCAAACAAATAGGTCCCCCCACCCACTCCACCAACATGGACAGCCTCAACAGCCAGCAACCCCTCCCACCCAAAGAAACACAAGCTGACAGCAAACCTTCCACCCTCCCCCTCCAGACACATGGCCATGGCCAAGACAACCCCCCACCAAAAGGCACATTTTTGGGATGTGAATGGTATTAATTTTCAACAACCAGCTTGCAGCACAGTTACTCACCAAATCAGTAAGGGCACAGACAGGGCAGCATGCACCAGGGCACAGCAAGGCCCAGAAGGCAGGTCAGTAGCCGAGTCTCTCCCAACAGTCCTGTCCCTCTCCTGATTAATCCCCCGATGAGACAGTAACTTTTTTTTCTGACACCAGATGAACGTGTCGCATTATGGGTTTGCTATAGCCTGCATGGCTGCCGGCTTCTTCACTGTTCTGGGCCTGGCTGTTCACTGACCTGAATAATCTCTCTCAGTGGACCGTGGAACTAGTGGTGCAATTGGCGTCGTGTGGGACTCACCGACAACACAGTAAATCTTTTTCTGGCCTGCTGGACACAGGAGCTGGGTGTGCGGGCAAGCCTGGCCGTGCCTCAGACTCACTGTAATTGTACTACTCGCTTCTCCACCTGGTCTGTCCGGTGATAGAGGCCTTGTGGCTGCAGGCCTCCTAGGCTGTCAGGGATGGGAGGCTCAAGTGGCAGTGGGAGATCCCAGAGCACAGCTGGCTGCACTGAGAAACAGAGAGTAGGTAGTCAGAGGACTCGGTTGAGGTATATTTAAACTGGGCTGTTCAGGACAGGAGGAGGGTGGGAACACTAGATTGACTGAGACACTGGTGACACCTGACAGACAACCAACAACTGCTGCTCGACATCCTCAAATAACTATCTCTCCTCAGCCCTACGCTATATGGATGCTGCTGCTGCTCCTTCATGGAAGGCACACAGACAACTAAATGGTGACACTAACGGAGCACTGCTCACGTGATGGTGCCAGCTTGCAGCACTCTCTGATTGACTATAATATGCAGGCCACTATGGGAGTTTGCCTTGCTGTGCATCCTGTAGCTGTTTGGCTCTGAATGGCGTTCTGTTTCATTAAATTATGCTAGTTTTATACTCAAACCATTGAGTGCCGAGTCTTGTTCTTTAGAGAAGGCCACTATGGTTGCAGGCTTTCAGCCAATTGGAAAAGGGGATAGTTTTCGTTTAAGAGACACTGCGCTGCCACCCCCCCCGGAGAGGTGCAGGCAGTCCGGGCATAGCCCTTAGACCATTCAATATTTAAAAAAAAAAAAAATGATAACGAAGCGGTGACTGGGCTCCCTAAAAGTCCTGGTCTAATTTCTCAGGGGGCAACGCTCTGCCCCCCACAGTCTACACCTATGATCTTGGCACCTCCATCATATCCTGTTCGTGGCAGGTACTGAGATGCCCCACCGCCCCTGCCATGGCGGTATGCCAGGAAGATTCAGAGAGGAAAGATAAGTTCAGGAAAAGCCGACTAACGGGGCTGGGGAGGTTGGTGTGAGGGGCCTGGTCGGACAGAAGGATAAAAGAAGGGAACAAAACAAAAAAGTTACACTGGGATAGCCTCATTTAGGTGCAATATTTAGTTTCCAAGAGGATCCCAGGGGCTTGTTACATGAATTTACTTAGTTACGGGATTAACTGGCAAACAGGTCAAATCCAGCTCATGCAAACAAACAGGTCAAATCCAGATCATGCAAATAAACATTAAGCTAGTTAATGGTAAGGATTAGGAAGGAGGTGGGTTGGGTGGAAGCAGGGTGCGATAAGACAGAAGCACTAAATGAGTACTTCTACTCAGTATTTACTAAAGAGAAGAGGGGAGTGACACCCAAGGGGGGAGAAATGGCAGAAGCAGGGGGGGAAGTGGTGACAGATGGGGAAATCATGGAGGCAGAGTTTGAGAGGTTTGAAGGCACTGAGGGCGGACAAGGCATCAGGCCCAGATGGCATCCACCCCAGGGTACTGAAGGAGCTGGCAGAGGTCCTTGCAGGACCTTTGGCAGATCTATTTAATGCCTCTACATTCGAGGTGTGTACCTCAGGACTGGAGGGTGGCTCATGTGGTGCCCCTCCACAAGAGTGGCTCCAAGGATGAACCAGGAAACTACAGACCAGTGAGCCTCACTTTCATCGTGGGTAAGCTAATGGAGACTATCCTGAAGGAGAGGCTGGTGGCCCTCCTAGAGGCCAAAGGACTACAGGACAGCAGACAGCATGGCTTCATATGTGGCAGATCCTGCCAAACCAACCTGGTGGAGTTCTATGACTGGGTAACTAGGCAACTGGACAGGGGCCATGCAGTGGATGTCCTGCATCTGGACTTCAGTAAGCATTTGACTCAGTGCCGCATGGAAGGCTGGGAAGGAAGTTAGTAGGCAGGGGCGGTGCAAAGCTGGTGAGATGGGTAGGAAACTGGCTTCAGGGAAGGCAACAGAGGGTGGTGGTGGGTGGGGAGCTCTCACACCCAAGGGCAGTGACGAGCGGTGTTCCACAGGGCTCAGTGTCGGACCAGTGTTGTTTGGGATATTCATTGCAGACATATCATGGGACATCAAGAGCAAGATCAGTCTGTTTGCTGATGATACCAAGGTAGGAGCGGTGGTGGATGACCTAGGGGGATGGCAGGGGTTGCAGGATGATCTGGCAAAGCTTGAAACCTGGTCAGACACCTGGCAACTGGGGTTTAATGCCAAAGAGTGCAAGGTGCTGCATTTTGGGATGAAGAACCCAAGGAGGAGTTACCAGCTGGGGGGAGTGCAGCTAGCCCAGACAGAGGAGGAGAAGGATCTGGGTGTGCTCATTACAGGGTCAATGAACAACTCGGCACAATGTAGGAAGGCAGCTGCAAAGGCCAACAAAATGCTGGGTTGTATTGCAAGGGGTATATCCTCGAGGAGGGAGGAGGTGATTCTGCCACTGTATAGGTCATTAGTTAGACCACACCTGGAGTACTGCGTGCAGTACTGGCGCCCATATCTGAAGAGGGACATTAAGTTACTGGAGGGGGTGCAGCGCAGGGTGACAAAGATGATCAAGTGGCTGGGGAACTTATCATACGAGAGGAGGTTGAAGGAGTTGAACATGTACTCATTGGAGGAGAGGAGAGACAGGGTGACATGATTGAAACCTTTAAATACATGAAAGGAATAAACAAGACGGGTACAGAGGGGCTGTTCAAAGTAAGGGAGGGGAGGGCCACCAGGGGCCATGATATGAGACTGGAGGGAGGAAAGTTCAGGAGGGAGATGAGGAGACACTTTTTTACAGAGAGGGTGGTGGCTGGGTGGAATGCATTAACTGCAGAAGTGGTATCCAGTAGAACAGTGGACTGCTTCAAAAGGGGATGGGACAGGACAAGGGGGAGGGTTAATGAGGGGGAAGGGTGGAAGGGAGGGGCAGCTGCAGAATAAGGGGTGCTAGCTGCACATTCGAGCAGACTTGATAGACCTCTAGGCCTTTATCTGCTGGCAAATTTCATATGTTCGTACACTTATGCATGTATCTGTAGGTTTGTGACATTTATAAGGAATAACATACACCAGGATGTCTTGTTGAGCCAAGATATTCAAACATCTTGGATGCACAAGGTACTAGGTGAAGCCAAGTGCCCGTCAACCATATTGAGGTGTCTATATGTCTAGCACAATTAAACACCCTTGAAGTGTGTTATTCCACATATAAAATAGTCACAAGACGTGAAAAAATCAATAACTTTACCTTAAAAAAATCAAATGAACCCAATGGACTAAAAAACAACAAAATCCGTCACAAGATGCAATGTGATCTTTCGCAACTTGTCAGAATGCTGGATTTGTCAAAACTGTTTTGTAAAGAACAGTTTACTCGCTATAACAGCAGATCTTCGAGAGAATCTCCACCACTGGGCCACACCTTTGGAACTGTAAGCCACTGGCGTCAGGAACATCTGGAAACTTTTGCCTAGCTGGGGGCCACCCATGATGACATGCAACATTGGTGCCTATAAAAGGTGGGCAGCCTCTTCACTCCTCAGGTTCCCCACCGGAGATAAGCTCACAGGGCCACTTACCGTGAGGAACCAGGAGACCACACCAGAACCAGGCACACAAGGTGAGGCATGGGACTGGAAAAAAACATAGAAGACCAGAATAAACACCTTCTGCAAAGGCAGTGGAAAATTCTGTCAGTTTATACCTCAGACAGGGGAAAGGAGGGTGGGTGCGCTGTGGCCCAATGGAGCAGATTCTCTCTAAGATCTGTTGTTAGGGTGAGTAACTGTTCTATCTTCATCAAGGGCATCTCCTCCATTGGGCCACACCTTTGGAACAATTTCCAAGCAGTACAAAGTGCCAGGAGGATGGCAAAGTGTGACAGGAAATCAGGACAGAAGGCCTTGCAGAACAGCAAGACCAAAGTCAGGACGTCTACGGGAGATGATGTCCAGACTGTAGTGCTGAGTGACAGTACAGCACGCAGTGTTCTATGTGGCCGCAGCCCAGATGTCATTGTTGCATGCAACTAATTGCAACTACAATGCAGTTTCAGTGTAGTTACACTAAGTATAGTGTAGTTAACTGACACAAAGTGTAACCAAAACAGGCAACAGAGCTGGCCACACCACGAGATAGTGGCCACGAACATCACCAGGAAGTTCCCTACAGTTCTTCCTATAACAAAATGTAACACAGTTGGCCAGCCACATGGACAGGCACTACTTAGTGTCAGGTATGCCCTCTTTCTCAGAGGTGAATGAGGCAAAAATCTGAGAGGACTTTCTGCAATCTTTTGTGTGATCCAGGTAGAAACACAGAGATCTTATTTCGAGAAGAAGCTCTTGCAGCAGGTAATGACTTGTAGGACTGGCGCCACCTGGAGGCAGCTCAAGGCAAACCTTTTTCCACCAAAACCTAGGGGACCGCCCACCTTACGTCAGCTGTGCCCCTGATGTCCCTTCCAGTATATAAGAGGCGGCGGTTCCCACGTGTTCCAGTTCTTTCCGCCATCGCTCACACAGTTGTTTTCAGCAAGCTTCGCCAGCACCGACTGCTGACTTTCTCCATTTCAACCTTTTACTTTGATTCTTTATTTATGTCAATTCCGTCAACGGGGCACACAAACAAGTGCTCCTGCGGGCGTCAAATCCCCTCAAAAGACGGCCATTCCATCTGCCTTTACTGCCTGGGCCCAGACCATGACACTGGGGCTTGCTCTCTCTGCAAGGCCTTCCATAGCAGAACACGCATAAGGCACCAAAAGTCTCTCCAGGCCTTTCTCATGCAGGTAAAGTTGGCCACCATACAGAGGGGCTCCTCCGAAGGGAACGCGTCGAAGCCCGCCAAAAACAGAAAACATCACAAGGACAAGCATCAGGAGAAGCACAAGGAATGGGAAAGATCCCGCTCGAGGTCTTGGTCCTCCAGTTCTCAGGTGCACTCGAAGTCCAGCCCCTCGGGTCATGAGTCCCGCCTGACGACCCTCAAGTCCACCGCTGGAGTGGCTACTCTGGCCAAAGCTACTGCTTCTCTGCAGCCTATCAAGATCCGCCCTCCCCCGGGTTCTACGTGGATCAAGGCGGACGCAGGTAAGTCCTCCTCCCACTTGGCCTCCGTTTCTGGTGCCGACTCCCGGGAAGGAAAAAAGGCCTTCAGGCTTGCTACAGGCAGGGCCACCTCCTTGTCGCCTAAGTCTAAGTCTTCTGACCACCATCAGCCTCTGGCGTCTGATAGGCATCCGTCGGATAAACCTAAATCTTCTTACCGCCCCCAGCCTCCGGCTTCTCAGGGGTGTCCGTCGGTTACGACTCAGAAGCCACCTATGGACCACCGACCCAACGCCGGTCCCCCGTCATCTAACCTGCCGCTGGTCAAAGTTGTTCCGCCTCTGACTACTGCCAACATTGGGTCCGACGTCACACCACTGTCATGGACCCAGTCGCTGGCAATGCAGACCTCTGAACCCAACGACGGACAACAGATGGTTCTGCCATCAGCTCCTCCGACACCAGACAGGCCTGACGCCAGTACTGACAACGGTTTGGAGACACCAACGCCTGAACCAACTCCTAGCTCTCCCATGTTCAATATGTCTCAAGTAAAGGAGCTTTTTTTCCATTGGTGGGACACTGTTAAACTGGATTTGAACCCCAAACTTGGACCGCCTCCCACCCCACAGCCTGATTCGGTTCCAGACCCTACTCCAGACATTGTGGAGGTTCCAAAGCTGCAGGAGGTGGACAATGAAAAATCTTGTTCACGCAGTCCCTGGAAGAACACGGACAAGCATCGGCGCAGAAGGTCATGCTCCCCGAGCTCATCTCACTCCCCTATGCCGGATAAGCATAGGTGTAAATGGAGGAGGCGCCACTCTCACACTCCTTCCTCAGACTCTTACGTAGACTCTGACTCCACTCCGCCCACGTCCGATGTCGAGTCTTTGCCTGGGGAACCGGAGGACCAATCGAAGTCTCCTCCGGATGACCCCAGCTTCATGGAGGTTATGCGCCACATTCAAGAAAATATGGGATGGGATACTGAGGCCCTCGACCCGGAGCGCCTGAGGCTGCCCAAGTACCTGCGCCAAAAGGACCCCAGGGCCCATGGTCATCCCATCCTTAGTGGACACCTTCCAGAACATTACAAAGGCTACCTGGAGGCATCCGCATTCGTCCTCAGTGGCTCCTAAAAAGGCCTAGTGCCTGTACCGGCCCCCCAAGGACCACCTCTTCCTGGCTGAACACCCAGCTCAGACTCAGTGGTGATTTCGGTGGCTCATGATCGTTTGCAGAGGCACAAACACCTCAGCACCAAGCCGTCTGACAGGGAGTCAAAGCAGTTGGATTAATTGGGCAGAAAGGTGTACACATCTGCCACTTGCAGTATCAGGAGTCTCAACTTCCTGACCCATATGGTCCAGTTCCAAAATGCCCTTTGGGACCAAGGACTGGACATTCTGCAAGGCATGTCTGACTGCCCACAAAAGGCAGAGCTTGCAAAGTTGCTCCAAAAGGGCTCAGACGTTGGTACACATTTCGTTCTGCATACGAGACTGGGACACATCGGCAGAGGCGGCTGCTTGCGGGCATATGTCTCAGCGTCACTCCTGGCTCCGGATTTCGGGATTCATGCCAGATGTTCAGTCGAACATTCTGGATGCCCTCTTTAAGTTGAAGAGGATTATCTCAAAGTTACAGGACTCCGGCAAGGCTGTCCATGCCGTGCAGTCGATGTACCGCCAGAAAATACAGGTTACTCACCTGTAACAGGAGTTCTAGGAATGCTATATGTTGTTCATCCACACTTATTGGCAGGTATCCTTGCCGCTTTAAATCTTGCCGGAAGGTCTTCAAGCTGGCTCCTCCCACCCACCCGGGTGGTATAACTCTCGGCTCCGCCCATGGCGCCAGATCTGGCCCGCTGGAAGCTCAGGTTGTCGTCGAGCCGGGAGGTCGGGGCGGGTGGTGTGGATGAACAACATATACCATTCCTAGAACTCCTGTTACAGGTGAGTAACCTGTATTCTAGGTACATGGATATGTTGTTCATCCACATATTGGCAGACTCCTAGCAGTTCTCCGGGAGGAGGAGGCAAGACGCACACCTCAATACTTACTTGGGAAGAGAGACTGGAGAACGAGGCCCCAAAACCAGCATCCCGGCGTGACTCAAGGTCGATGTGGTAATGGGTAATGAAGGTGTTTGCTGACTTCCAGGTAGCAGCCCTGCAGATTTCCTGGATAGGGACGTCCCTGGAAGCAGCCACCGATGCAGCAGTATGGCGGGTAGAATGAGCTCTTATCCCTCTGGGAGGCTCCATGCCCGTCAACTTATAGCAGAGATCTATGCAGGAGGTGACCCACCTGCTTATCGTCCGCTTGGCTGCAGGTCTGCCAGATGCGGCTTCAGCGCAGGTGACAAACAGCTGGCGAACCTCTCCCCGAATTTCAGCCGTGCGCTCTTTGTAATAGGCGAGCGCCCTTCTAGGGTCCAAAGTATGGAGCCTATATTCGGCCTCCGAGGTGTGATTGGGGTAGAACACCGGCAGAGTCAACACCTGGTTAAGGTGAAACTCCGACACCACCTTCGGAAGGAATTTCGGGTGGGGGCGCAGGACAACCTTGTCCCTGTGGAAGACCAGGTAAGGAGACTCGATGGAAAGCGCCTGGAGCTCTCCCATCCTTCTGGCTGACGTGATAGCCACCAAGAAGGCGGTCTTCCACGACAGGTGAGAGAGAGCACACCTGTGCATAGGTTCGAATAGGCTTGCCCATGAGCTTTGCCAGTACCAGCAGTAGATCCCACGGAGGTGGAGGTTCTGACGGAGGGGAAATGTGATCAGGCCTTTGAAAAAGCGCCAGACCACCTTCTCCTGCGCCAACGACGCCTCCCGGCCCGCCCAGTAAGCAGAGATGGCTGCCAGGTGCACCTTAGGTCGCCGACCTAAGCCCTTGATTAGAAAGGACCATAAATAGTCCAAGATGCTTGCCAAGGAACAGGAGGAAGGGTCCAAGCCCTTGCTTGACACCAAATGGAAAACCTTTTCCATTTGAAGGCATAGCATTTTCTGGTCGACTCCTCACGGACGCCTCAACTACATTGAGGACCTCGTCGAAAGACCCAAGGCCTGGAACTCTAGCCGCTCAGGAACCAGGCCGTCAGGTGCAGGGATTGAAGGTCCGGATGGAACACCTTCCCCTGATTGACTGAGAGCAGGTCCGGGCGAGCTGGAAGCTGCCGCGGAGTCCTGGACCTGAGACTGAGGAGATCTGGGTACCAGAATTGGCGAGGCCAGTCTGGGGCTATCAGAATCACCTACGCCTTGTCCCTCCTCGCCTTGAGAAGCACCTTGTGGATCAAGGGAAATGGGGGAAAGGCGTAGAAGAGGCCCGGGGTCCACTGCCTCGAGAAGGCATCCCCCTGCAGCGAGCCCTGCTGAGGGGGGCGGGCATGGAACAGTCTCAGCTTCGTGTTCTCCCTGGAGGCAAACAGGTCCACCTGAGGTGTGCCCCAAAGGGAGAACAGATGTACTACCTCCGCAGGAGAGACCACTGTGGGATGCAGCCCCTATCCGGCTCAGGGCATCGGCCAGGGTGTTGAGGCTCCTGCCACATGAATGGCTAGGAGATCCGCCTCCAGGCTGCGCCTGCAGTGACCAAATGCGAGAGCTTCCTTGCATAGAAGCATGGGAGCGCCCCCTCCCTGGCGGTTTAGATAGTACATGGTCGTGGTGTTGTCCGTCTGGACCTGGACCACTTGACCCCGGAGGAGCGGAGCAAAGGCGGTGAGCTAGGCGGACCGCCGGAGCTCCAGCAGGTTGATGTGGCATCGACTCTCGAGGATCAGAGGCCTGGGCCAGTGTTCCCCAGATGGGCACCCAACCCATCAGAGAGGCATCGGTCGATAGAGACCGTCGGCTCAGGCGAGACGAGAGCAGGATGCCCTCCTGCAAATGACCTGGAGCGATCCACCACTGAGGCGTTCCACATCCCCCAATGTCCTGACATAAGCTGGTCAAAGGATGGCGTTGTGACCACTGGCTGGCCAGTCCCATTGAAGGACGCATGTTCCAGCGGGCCCAACGGACCACGCTGGTGCAGGCCGCCATGAGACCCAGGAGGCGCAGGAAGTCCCGGGCAGGGCGCAATTGCCCAACCAGAAATGATTGGGCAAAGGAGGAAAGAACCTCGGCCCTGTCCGCCGGGAGCCCCGCTCTGGCTCGAAGAGAGTCGAGCTGCACCCCGATGAACAGAATCACCTGCTTCGGCTCGAGTTCCGACTTGGCCTCGTTGATAAGGAGGCCTAGTTGAGAGCAGACCTGGAGGGCCAGATCTCTGGACCACTCCACCTCCTGCCTGGAGGGAGCTGCTATCAGCCAGTCGTCCAGGTAAGGGTACACCCGGACCCCTCGGCGCCGCAGGAATGCTGTCACCACTGCCATGCATTTGGTGAAGACCCTGGGAGCTGGAGACAAGCTGAAGGGCATGGCTTGGAACTCGAAAAGGGATCCCTCCGCTCGGAAGCGAAGGAATCTCTGGTGAGACGGACGGATACGGACGTGAAAAACGCTCCTGCAAATCCAGAGAGCAGAACCACACGCCCGCGCTCAGGATGGTATTATCTGAGCCAGAGTGACCATCCTGAAGGTTCGAGACCTTAGGAACTTGTTTAGGCCGTAGGTCGAGAATGGGCCAGCCCCGTCCGCTTTCGAACCAGGAAGTACCTGGACACAAACCTGGGTCTGAAGGGGGTCCTCCACCTCTCTTATCACCTCCTTCTGGAGGAGGAGGCGATGTTGGCTCGACGAGCCGCCAGCGAGGCTGGGGACCCAGGCCCCGAGGGGCGACGGCTCTGAAGGGCGGTGTCCTGCTCGAATTCTAGAGGCAGACCTCTTCCATCACTCTCAAACCCACCTGTCCGTGGTAACAGCGGACCAGGCGGAACGGAAGTGCCGGAGCCGTCCCCCCACGAGGGGACCCAGGGGTAAGGTGACGGGGATGGGGGCGACACCCCTCAGCCCGTCACTGGGCAGGCTTGGAGGATGGACCGGCCGAGGGACCTCCTGGGCCTTTTCCTCCCTGCCTCCTGTTAGAGGAAGCCGGCGGCTTGGGTTTGGGATGCCAAGGCCGAGCCTGCTGGCCCTGACGTTGCTGGGCCGGGCGCGCCGGGGGCGCAGAAGGACGAAAGGGCTTAGGCTGTGGTTTGCGGCCTTTGTCCTTCTGAGCGGAAGAGACCGAGTCCAAGGTAGCATTGGACTTCTCGATCCTCTGCAGGTGACCTTCCACCCCAGGGCCGAAGAGGTCAGTCCCCAAAAAGGGAACATCCACCAACTTGTGCTGGGTATCCCAAGTAAAGGTGGATATCCTCAGCCAAGCCAGCCGACGACAGCCACCGCGGCCGCCACTGACCTGGCACATGAGTCCCTTAACATCAAAGCAGTCTGGAGTTGCTGTTTGCCACTGCCGTGCCCTGGTCCCGCACCTGCTTGACCGTAGTCTGCTGATCCGCGGGGAGATGAGGAATGACCCCATCCAGGGAGCCCAACAGGGCATGAGAAAAATGTGCCATGAGGACGGCCGAACTGGCCTGACGAAGGCTGAGAGAGGACGCAGCATAGACTTTTCGCCCGACATAATTCAATTTCTTGGATTCCTTGTCGGGAGGTCTGTCCACATCCCTGGCGTTGCCGGTGCGCCGGAAAACGCTGTCGGTAACCAACCCTCAGCAGAGGGTGCTCAAACCGGACAGGGAACCAGTAGGACCGCATATTTCGCATCCTGGCCGGGCGCAGGACAGGAAGCAGGGCGCTGCCAAAGCTCCAGGGCCGACTCCACTATGGCCTCGGCCACCGGAAAGGCCTCCGCTGGAGAATCCCGGTCCAGAATCTCCGTGAGGGGATACCTGGCCTGCTTGGAAAGTGGTTCGAGCTTCATCCCGTGGATTCCGAGATGAGCCGAAGCAGTCCTAGGAAGGACGACGGGCTATCGTCCATAGACTGTCCTCCTGAGGACTCCAAGTCCAATCGCTTGGAGAAAAAGGAGGAATTATCCTCGGACTCGGAGGAGTCCTCGAAGAGCTGCCTCTGGTCTGAGCCACCCTCAACCTGCCGAGGTCGGTCGGGAGTGAGGGTAACCGACAGCCGATGGGGTAGACCCTTAGCCGACCGAGAATCCCTGGTCGGAGCCCCAAACAGTGGCTGTGGAGGCGGAGGTTCCACCGAATCGGTGAAGCAGCTGGTTTTGGCGAACAACCGCCTGGGTACAGGGCTCTCGGTAAGTCGAGGGTTGTGTCGCCGCTCCGACGAACAGCCACTTTAATGGTCAAGCGACTGCGCCGGCTTACTCCCCGTCAGAAGTTGTTGCCACATGAGGTCCTCGCACTGCCGACGTATCTTACGCCGAAGCCTCCCTCGTCCGAGGGAGAGGACGAGCGGCGACGCCGCTATCATGCGGTGCCGGACAGACCGCCTATGACGGCGGGATCGGGTGGACCACGAAGAGGTCCGAGACCGAGACCGAGAGCCTCGGCTCTTCCGAGGTCGGTGCGGGGAAGTGTCGGCAGGAACCGGCACTCCCTTCGGCTCGGAGGGTTCAACCGAGGGCTCCGGAACCGGAGGCACAGGCAAGCCCACGGGATCCTCAACTCCCTCCGGGGGAACCGGGGAGAGAGGAATCTCGGCTTCTATGGGCGACAGCCCGTCTAACGGGTCGAGAAAAATCTCGACTTCGTCGACAGGAGTCTCAGTCAACTGACCTGACGGGGGCACCGTGAGACCAGTGGCCGAAGCCGAGCGGTCGACCGAAGTCGACGGTCGACGACTCGGGGAGAGGGACCTTTCCCGCTCCCAAGAGCGTCGACAGAGGGATTTACCCTTGTCCCTCTTTTTGGACCGAGAAAAAGGTCCAGCAGACGTTGGCCCTTCTTCCCTAGTGGAGAGGGACAGACAAAGCTCCTTAAATGAAGCTGTGTAGGAAGAACCCAGAGGCGGGATAAATGCCGGCGGCCGAGGAGGCTCTGACGCGCCGCCTCCTCTTGGCGATCATCTGCCGAGCTGATCCGCCGAGCCACCGCCGTGGACACACGACCGGGCCTCCTTAGACTTCACCGAGGGAACGCTTCGGACGGCCCAGTTGCAATCGGGCAGCACGGTCTTCGAGGACGAGGGTCGTGAAGGAAGAGCACAGGTCGCAGTCCCGTGGGTCGTACAAAGGCCTAAACAGTAGACACACGTGGAGTGTGGATCCGCCCGAGACATCTTCTGATTCGCAGGGGCATCTCCGAAAACCGAGTCGATTTGTCCATCGTGAGCCGCGAGGGATCGAAGATCAAGTCTTTTAGCAAAAACTTTCAAATTCGCAAAACGGAAGAAATAGGAACCAGTCGCAAACGCAGAGCGTTAAGGAGGGAACCTGAGCTTCCAAGCGGTAAGGAAGATCTGGCGTCATGGGGTGGAGCCGAGAGTTATACCACCCGGGTGGGTGGGAGGAGCCAGCTTGAAGACCTTCCGGCAAGATTTAAAGCGGCAAGGATACCTGCCAATAAGTGTGGATGAACAACATATCCATGTCCCTAGAACAGGGACATTTTCATAGGTCCCCTTTTTGCCGCCGAGGGGGGACACCAGCCTCAGCAATCCCACTTTCAAAATCTGCCGCAGCATGGAGGCTTTGGTCGAAGAAGTGGTGCCAGGGGTTCCGTTACATCCACCTCTCGACAGGCTAAACTAGCCCCTGCCACCTTTCCCCCTCCACTGACTGCATGACTACAAATGCAAACCTCCTCTACTCGACTTACCGTCAGGAAAGCAGGTGGGAGGTCACTTTTCTCCATATGCGGACGCTTGGTGAGAAGTAATCTCCGACCAGTGGGTCATCGAACTAGTGGAATACGGGCATTCCATCGAGTTCAAAGAGATTACACTGGACAGACCATCCCACCACCCGAGGGGACACAGGCTCCAAATACGGCAGGAGACTCGGGCTCCGTTATCCAAAAGAGCCATAGAACCCATTCCTCCACCAGAGAGAGACTCGGGGTTTTATTCCCATTTCTTCCTGGTTCTGAAGAAATCAGGAGATCTAAGACCTATTTTGGACCTCAGCGTCCTGAATCTGTGGGTGTCATACAAATGAATCCAGATGATCTCCCTTCCCAGTCTCCTTCCCATGGTTTCCGAGGGAGATCGGTTGGCTTCCATGGACATGTAAGATGCCTATCTGCATATCCCTATCGCCAGGGGACACAGAAGGTTCCTGAGGTTCAGATTCGAGGGAGAACACTCCCAGTTTCAGGTTTTTCCTTTCGGTCTCTCTTCGGCCCCCGGAGTCTTCACAAAGTGCGTGGCAGTGATTGCTGCAGCACTAAGGATGATGGGTCACTTCGTTTCCTCACCTGGACTGGCTTGCTGGCCCTCCAGTCGCCTGTGGGTCAAGATCCAGGACACTCCTCACATAGGGAAGAGTACACAATGGGGGGTAAGATACTAACAACAACAAAAATGGAAAGGGACCTGGGGGTAGTTATATCAGATGACCTAAAGGTGGGCAAGCAATGTGAGAGGGCAGCAAGGAGGCTTGGGGATACTGGGATGCATAGGGAGAGGCATCACCAGCAGAAAACAGGAAGTTATTATCCTCTGTACAGACAGCTGGTCAGACCCCATCTGGAGTACTGCGCAGTTCTGGAGACCCAGTCTGCAAAGACATAGACAGGATGGAAGCTGTCCAGAGGAGGGCACTAAATGGTGCAGGGTCTGCACCGAAGACATATGAAGAGAGACTTAAGGAGCTTAATATGTATAGCCTTGAGGAAAGGAGCTAGAGGGGGACATGATAGAAACTTTCAAGTACCTCAAGGGAATCAACAAAGTCAAGAGGAAGCATCTTTCAAAAAAGAGATGTGCAAGAACAAGGGGCACAATTTGAAGATAGAGGGGGCGGCTCAGAGGTAATTTAAGGAAGTATTTTTCTAGAGAGGGTTGTGGATGCATGGAACGCTCTCCGAGGAGGTCGGAGTCAAAAACAGCGGTGGAATTCAAGCATGTACGGGACAGTCATAAGGCAATTCTAGGGGGTGGGGGTAGGAAGAAGTAGGCTGCTGGTTAACTAGGATCTGCAGCTTATCCAGTAGGCAGGGAAATGGGCAGACTGGGTGGGCCAAGCGGTCCTCATCTGCCATCAAATTCTATGTTTCTATGCTCTGTGTCGGCATTTGGGCATCACAATAAATCCCACCAAATCCTTTCTGGTTCCCACACAAAATCTGCAGTTTATAGGGGCCTTACTGAACACGGTCCTAGGAATGGTGTTCCTACCAGCAGACCGGGTGGAGCGCATTTGGGCTCTAGACGGCGCCATCTCTTCTGTCTCTCTGGTTCCAGCCATACTTTTACTGAGATTACTGGGACACATGGCAGCGGCCATAGTCTCTGTTCTCTTTGCACGAATGCGGATGAGAATGATTCAGTGGACCCTTTGGGTCCAGTGGGATCCAAACTGGAACAACCTTGATGCTCGGGTCAGGATCACGGAGCCGGTCCGCCAGGAACTTCAGTGGTGGAGGTCATCCTTGAAGCTTCTAGAGGGAGTTCCATTCCAACCTGGGACTCCCTCTCAGAAAAATGTATACAGATGCTTCGAACCTCGGATGGGGTGCGCAGCTGGGGGATCACAGGACTCAGGGTCTTTGGTCCCCGTCAGAGGAGAATCTGCATATATATGTCCTCAAGTTGAGAGCAGTCCTGTATGCGCTGCAGGTGCTGGACTCAGTCATTTTCCCAGGTCACCTTCGCGTCCAGACGGACAACACTTTGGTGGTCTTCTACATCAACAAACAAGGAGGTACCCACTCTTATCCTCTCTGTCGAGAGGCCACGAGAGTTTGGGATTGGGTCACAGCTCATCATCTGGTCATTTCCACCATTCACATTCCTGAGATCCAGAATGTATTAGCGGATGCTCTCAGCAGGTCGAGGTCGCAGGCCTACGAATAGTCCCTTCTTCAGACCGTGGCAGATGATCTCTTCACCAGATGGGGGACTCCAGATCTGGACCTTTTCGCATCTCCATTCAATGCAAAACTGCCCAGTTTCTGCTCGCTAGATCCAGGGCCTGGTGTTTCTTGGCTAGACGCATTGTCCCTTTCTTGGAAAGGGAGGTTCCTTCACACCTTCCCTACCTTCCCGCTCCTGCAGAGGGTTCTCCTCAAAGCGCAATCAGAAGGGACTACTTCGATCCTAATTGCCCCATTGTGGCCTCTGTAGATATGGTTCCCCTTGCTACAGCGCCTCTCAGCGGAACCTCCTGTGCCATTACCAGTATCAACGCATCTTCTCTTTCAGGACAATGGGTCTCTGGTTCATCCGAACCTGCGTTCCCTCCACCTGCATGCCTGGCTCCTCAGGACCTAGCCAAGCTTAGGTTCGAAGTCCTGGTGGAGGCAAGAAAACCCTCCATGAGAGCCACTTACATTATGAAATGGAAACGTTTCCGACTGAGGGCCACAACGAGACATTTAGATCCTTTGGTCTGTCTGACAAATTGGATACATAGACAGCGTCGGCAGATAAGGGCCTATGGCCCACCCAGTCTGCCCATTTGACTTTGTAAGTTCAGTTTATGTTCTCCTAGAAGTCTGTTGCCCCTTACCCCTGACCTCCAGAATACCTTTATGTCTATCCCATGCATTCTTAAATCCTGTGATTGTTATAACCCCCACCACTTTCCCTGGCAGGGTGTTCCACTTGTCCACCACCCGTTCTGTGAAGAAATTCTTCCTCAAGTTTCCTCTGAATCATCCTCCTTCCAACTTCATCCCATGCCCTCTAGTCCTGGAACATCTTTTTCGCTTAAAAATAGTATATTCCTGCACCCTGTTCCTCCCTGTAATATATTCTATCCTAGAGTACCTGCTTTCCTTATCAGAGTCAGGTTTAAGTTACGCCTCCATTAAGGCACACCTGGCCGCTCTTTCTGCCTACAATGCCTGTCCAAGACAGATCAGTGGCTCAACTGGCGGTGTCCAAGCCTTCCTTAGAGGCATCTTGCACATCACACCCCCTATCCGGGACTCTGTTCCTCCTTGGGACTTACTTTTTGTGTTGGAGAAGCTGACGCTCCCTCCATTTGAGCCAGCCATGGACTGTGAGCTGCAATTTGACTCTTGCAAAACGCTGTTTTAGTTGCTGTTACTTCCGCTCGGAGGATTTCCGAGCTTCAGGTGCTCGTGTGTAAGGAGCCCTACCTGATTTTTCACAAAGATAGGGTAGACCTGTGTACAGATCCTAAGTTTTTACCCAAGGTAGTGTCAGAGCTTACCTTGAACCAGGCAGTTCAGCTCCCCATGTACTACTCAAACTACTCTATCAAATGGGAGACTCTTCTTCATACCCTGGATGGTCACAGAGCTTTACGTTATTATTTGTTCAGAACCAAGGAGGTCAGGAAATCCGATCAGTTGTTTCTGTCCTATGCCCCAGGTCCTTGGGTTGCCCGGTCTCAAAACAGACACATTCGTGCTGGTTGGTGCATTGCATTACCTTTTGTTACCAAAAACATGGCAAGTCCCATTCGGGGCCGATCAAGGCCCACTCCACTAGAGTGGTGGCAATGTCGTTCATGGCTCTTAAGAGGGGTATCTTCAGTGGACATTTGTGTGGCAGCTACGTGGCACACTGTCCATACCTTCATCAGGCATTACAGTCTGGACATCACCTCCAGACAAAGAGCTGGTTTCGGCCTTGTGGTTTTGCAGGGCTTGATCTCCTGAGGGGTTTCCCTTGATATTGTTCCTACCTTCCCTTTCCTCCTCCTCCCAGGTGGTTGTCTTTAGCTTTATGCTGCTTAGGAATCAGTCCTACAAGTTATTACCTGCTGTAAAAGCTTCCTCTCAAAGTAAGATAGTACAGTTACATACAAACTTACCGTAACAGTAGATCTTCGAGAGAAGCTCTTGCAGCAGGTATATTTTCCCTCCCTCCATCCCCCTGAGGATCAGGTCTCTTCTGTATTGGCCATGCCTATTCACCATGTGGCATGGGAAGTTTGGACAGATTATCCTCATGTTCACTGTTGCATCCTCATGCAAGGTCTGCCATTCCAGGGTCTAAGAACTGAAGCACGAGGAGACCGCTGCCTCTTACATACTGGAAGGGATGTCGGGGGCGGAGCCGCTGTAAGGTGGGTGGTCCCCTAGGTACTGCTGGAAAAAGGTTTGCCGTGATCTGCTGCCAGGTGGTGCCAGTCCTACAAGTTACTACCTGCTGCAAGAGCTTCTCTCGAAGATCTACTTTTACAGTAAGTTCTTACGTAACTGTACTTTCCATGGACATCAAGGGTATGTAGCAGAGCCTCACCCTTTTTAGCATGTTCAGGATAATACACTGGTAGATTTATCATCTAATTCAGCATGAAGTCAGAAACCACTTTGAGGGAGAAATGTGGATTAGTATGCAGGGCCACCCCTGTCCTTGTGAAGATCAGGTAGGGGACTCATGCACGAGTACCTGAAGCTCAGAGATCCTTCTGGCTATGGTAACAGGAACCCGAAAAAGAGCTCTTTATGAAAGAAATTGTAGTTTACAAGTTTCAGTGAGCTCTAAAGGAGCTAAAGTTAGTTCTGCAGATACAACGTTAAGGTCCCAGGCTGGAACCAGTTTATGAATTGGGGATGCAGGTGCAGAATACCCTTAAGGAATGTACGGGACTCTTCTATTTGTGTCACTGTGCTTCCATCAGTAGGGTCACAGAATGCCAAAACAGCAGCCAAACAAAATTGCACTTTTTCGACAGTTTATTATTCCCTGTACTCTGCTGAGCATTTCCCTGGTAATCTTTCTCGCCGGCATTGTACTATCATCCCGTAATGTGCTCAGTTTTCCTTTGTTTTTATTTACATTTCTGCCACCGGCCATGTTGAACTGGAACCCCCCTCTGCTGCCAACTGCATGTGTATGACTGGCAGTACTACACAGGGACATCGGGAATGTTCAGCACAGGGTCCCACCTCGGTAACCAAAAGACGTGAAGGGGGAGCGTAGCTGAAAATTAGGCAGCCGCCATATTTATTGTAGCACCACAACAATTAAATCAATTTTAAATATCTAAAAAAAATTAAAGATTGCTAGAAACAAAAATATTTACAGATTTGGAAGTCTCATCTATGGATGCATGCTTACAGCCAAAAAAAGAATTTTGATAATCACTTCCTGATTATCTTGCACTGCTGCCTTAATGAAGAGTACTGCAGATTAGAGTCTGATACATTCAGGAGGTAGGCTAGTACATAGAGGATAATGTATGGTCATCGATGGTTAACTGGTTTGTTAACCATCGAGAGGTTGCCAGGGCAACCATGTAAACCTCGGGAGCGAAGCTCAAGAGGTTTACGTCGCCATGGCAACCTCGAGATTGGTTAAAAAAAATGGTTACTCATCGATGTACCATACATAATATTTTATAGTGTATGGTACGATTTCAGTTTTTAAGAAAAGAAAGCAGTTCCTTACTGCAGTTTTTTTTCAGTCACCACCGCTTCCTCACCGCTGTGGCCGTTCAAGGCCATCCGATCCAGCGCGCGCGATGCCCAGACTGTTCCCGGTTGTTAACTCCATCGATGTGACGTACCATCGATGGGTTAACAACATCGTGACGTCACATGGATGGTAAAACGTTGTTATAAAAAGGTAGATTTCTACCTATAACAACGTTCTACCATACATTATAGTACTATTAACCAGATGTGCAAAAGGGTCCACAGAGTGGGAAGCACACCCAACAGAGGAACACTTCCATTTCAAAGAATACGTGTGTCTAGTGGAAGGCTTCCTAGCTGCCAGTAAGACGTCAGTTACCTGGGGAGAAACCCCAAAATGTGCAATGGCTACATCCTCAGGAGACAAGCTTGCAAGTAGATGGATCGCAGGTCAGGATGGACCACAGACCACCTATCCTGGGACATTGGACCCTGACACAGGGGCAACTTAACTGGAGGTTTCACTGCAAGATTCTGCAGGAGTGGAAACCATATCTGTTGAGACCAGAGGAGGATGACCAGTATCAGGGTGGCCCATTCTGCCCGTAGTTTGAGTAGAACTCTGAATGAGAGGGATTGGAGGGAATGCGCAAAGGAACCTCCCCCTCTAGGAAAGGGACAACGTGTCTCACCAAAGAACTCCAGGCCCTGCAGCAAGTGAGCAAAAAAGAAGCAGTTTTGTGTTACGTGGGGACACAAAAAGATCCAACTCTGGATGACTCCACCTTGCAAAGAGGTTGTCTACTATACAGGTCAACAGTTCCCACTCATGTACTCGAGACTGGGACCAACTTAGCCCGTCTGCTAAGATGTGTTGAACTCCTGGGAGAAAAACAGCTGACAACTGAGACAGTGAGAGAAGTGCCCACTTCCCTACCCTCATACCTTTCCTGTGCAGAGGGTACAAGTGAGTGCCCCCTGGCTTGTTGATATAGTACATCACACTGACATCTGTTCGTATCAACAGGGGACCTGGAGAAAGGTGGCCTGTAAAGGCCTGAGCAAAAGAAGAACAGCCCTCATCTCCAGAACACTGATGTGGAGATCCGAATCTCATTCTGCCCACACTCCTGGTTCTGGTACAGCCCCAGGTGGGCATCACAGCCCAACCCGGAAGCATCTGTTGTGAGGCTTTGCTCTAGTGTTGTGAAACTGAGTGGGACACCCTGCAAAAAGTGCAGTGGATCCATCCACCACAGGAGGAATTTTTTGAGAGGGGACATAACATGAATCATTTGTTCCAACACATCAGTCATTTGGTTCCACTGTACCTGCAGGATTCATTGTGAAACTCTCCTATGGAGTCGTGCCAATTGGACAGTTATGAGGCAACTGCCAAAAGTTCCAGGAGGCACAGCACAGTCCTGGTGGACACATAATGGCTCCTGTGTACTAGACAGGCCTATGCCATCAGGTTCTCGGCTCTGTCTGCAGGCAGGAATGCACTGCCCACTGCCATGCCCAATACCTTCCTAATATACTGGAGGTGTTGACATGGAGTGAGAACTGATTTCGGTACGTTGATCATTACACCCAGGTCCTCAAACAACTGCTTAGTTCAGGATACTGTGTAATGGACCACTTCTCTGGAGGGGCCCTGCAGAAGCCAATCATCCAGGTAAGGGAAGACATAAAGCCCTTCCTTCTGGGAGGCTGCTGCCACAACTACAAAGCATCTGCTGAATGCTCACAGCATCAAGGATAAGCTAAAGAGCAGTACTTGGAACTGATAATGGCTGTCCTCCAGCACAAAGCAGAGGTATTATCTGTGGCATGTTCCGATTTTAATATGAAGGTAAGCATCCTTCATGTCCAGAGCACAAAGCCAGTCTCCTTTTTGCAGTAGGGAGATGACAGCCTGGAGCGACACCATGCAAAACTTTTTGTATTCTATGAATTTGTTCAGTCCTCTGAGGTTCAGAACTGGATGCAGGTCTCCTGTGGATTTGGGGACCAGAACGTATTCGGAATGAAACCCGCTGCCTCCTTTATTTGGGAGGAACAGGCTCTATGGCCTTTTTTCTGAAGCAAGGACTCTACTTTCTCCATCAGGAGGGACAGGTGTCCCAGAAGGTAACAAGGAGGAGGCAGAGGGTGCACTGGAGGTTTGGAGAGCAGTTCCAGTGCATGCCCCCTTTCCACTATTTCCGGGACCCATTCATCTGTGGTGATCTCCTTTCAATGTGGCAGATGAAGGGAGATCCTTCCTCCCACTTGCACCCCTGGTGGCTGTCATGGAGGGGGAGGAAGTGCGGAGTTAGAAGGTGCAGGGAATGGTAGGGCCGACGGAACCAGAACCTCTGGTCACCTTGGAGTGGCCACCTTGGGCTGCAGTTCCAGCAGGGGATAGTCTCCTCTGCCACAGTATTGTGGATGGTAGCCACGGCCTCCTTGGCCTGCAGGCTTCCAAAAAGCACCTCTACCATGACTCCTGAAATCTTGCTGGGTCAAGGATTTTACAGACCTCAGAGTCATCACGGATGATTAAAAGTCCTTTAAGGCATTATCCGCATCATGGCCAAACAGCACTGCATCAAGAAAAGGGGCACTGAACACAGTCTGTGCACATGAGAAGCAAAGCCTGTTACTTGTCTGAGCCAGGAATACCTCCTGAAGCAGATGCCAGAGGTAGCTGACCTAGCACACCTAGCAGCAGAGTCTGAGGTATGATATACTTATCTCAGTAAAGGATTTCCAGTATCTATGCTAGCAGAAGCAGCTTTACGCAATTCTGCTTTTGCAGGGCTGTCTGGAAGAGTCTGAACTGTAGACATAGATGATTTAAAGAGACTGTTCTAGTAGTTAATCATGTATTCCTGGTAGTTTGCAAGGTGAAGCCCTAATGTAGCAGAGGTGAGTGTCCTGGACTCTGTCAGTAGGTAGCGTGCTCACAACTCTAGGAGCTGTAGAGCGATCATGAGCAGCCATGATGACCAGTCTCAGGCTGAGAAGCATAATAGGGTACTGCTATGTCAGCCTTTCTGGGGACTGCAGCAGAGCGCTAGGCCTATGCCAGGCAGCAAGGGTAACATCCTTCAAGGCACGGTAGACGGCACCACAACTGTGGGTGTTGCTGTTACTTTCAAGAACTCAATTAGGTTCCTCTTACTGGAGTCGCCCTCTTCACCCTTAAATACCATCACATCCTGTATTTGCCAAAGTAAAGCCTGGAAGGAGGGATCTTCTCGAGGAGACCTGGGGTTATACACCATAGAGTCCTCCCTGCAAGATTACGGGATCCTCTTCCCCACCATCATTTCCTAAATTTTCTCCCACTTCCAGGAAGTCAGGATTATACTCCGCCTAGTTGTCGTCCTGAATAATAATGGGGGCAAGCAACAGAGCCAGCAACAGAGGTGGCGGCAGGTATGCTTTTCGGTCAAGCTGATGACAACAGTGCTCATAGGGGAGGCCCTGTTGATGGAACTGTTACTGCCACTGTCAGCAACAGGAACAGGCATGTTAACACTTCTAAAAATAACGCCAGCATAACCTGGGAGTTGATGACACCCAGAGTAGGGGGTCATGACTGCCATCATCACTGAGATGGAACCCAACAATGGAGGTGGCATAACGTTTGTAGTAGGTATGGCAGCACCAGAGCCAAGCCCCAACCTTGGTGTCTTAGCAACAGTCGTTTGGGGGGGTGCTGTAGTCGATACTGCTTGACCGAGCAATGACAAAGACTTACTCTCCTTCAATTGAGACCTCGACCTCATTTGAGAAGCATGTTAGTCTCTGTGCTTATTGTAGCTGGAAGAGGAGGGCTCTAACAGTGATTTTTCCTCATCTTTAGATTTCTTGGTCATCTTCACTGACCTTAGTGGTGATACGGTTGTCGACTGCTTGGGTGTCTCCTCACCCGGGGGTGGGTGGTTGAGAGGGAGAAGCCACTTTGGAGCCCACAGCCTTTGCTTGTGCTTCCATGACCTTAATGGTGATGACATTCTCTACAGCCTTCTTCTAGTGTCTCCTTGTGGCCTGGTTAAATTCTTGGCATGTCTTGCAGGCCCTCATGTTGTTGCACAGGCCCAAAAAGCAAACACAGATGGTGTGTCATCTTTGTAGATCTTATAATTGCAGGCACAAAACCTAAATAAAGGTTCTCTCCATGGCAGTGTACAGTGATTACGTCACTACTGTATAACAAACTATTTAAATACAAAAAAGAAAAAGAAGAGCTGGCCCAGTGGCGTGTAGGGCTGACGCACTGGGCGCCTAACCTCTTGCCATGCTGGCAACCTGTATTCGGAAACTGATGCAGGTTGCTCAGGGGCTGGTCAGGAAGGGAGGCTCGAGCGTCCCTAGGACTACTCCCCTTCCTCGGGGTTGGGGTGGGTGCTGTGGCTCAGTGCAACCTGGAGGTGTCTAGATGGCAGCACAAGCAAACCATGCACACAAGTGAAGGGGCCCACATTCAGGGTGCTGGGGGGCGTCTCCACTGAGTCTCAGCATGCACATCATGCCCATTGCATGTCCTGTGAGTCCAGGGAGAAAATCGGGGGGAAAAACACCCACGACTGCAGGATGACAACTGACCCTTTGCAGGCCCTGCATCAGCGACCAGGTGTCCCCAAAATCCTGCGGCAGAGGGTGATGGAGGAAGGAAAGCCCCGGAGAAGCCAAGTGATGGGGCTGGAGAGGTCAGTCAAAGGGGGGCAGCTGGGAGTAGCATGAGTATACAACCTCTAAAGGAAAAAAAATAAGAAAAAGAAACAATGGCATTGTTTCTCTGCAGACCTGACAAGCGGTCTACGGCAAAAGAAGAACTGAGGAGCGAGGGGACTGCCCATGTTTTATAGGCACTGACGTTGGGCATCATCATGAGAGGCCCCCAGCTAGGTAACAGTTTCTGGATGTTACAGACGCTGACGGCTTACAGTTCCAATGGCTCAACGGAGGCGATATCTTCGATGATCTATATTTGTAAACGAGTCAAAATGGTTACCACAAATACTGCTCTCTGAATGGATGAACCAGGTCACCTGCCGTGCCTATACATACAAATGCAGTTCTGCATTTTTTTGTTATGCCAAAATTTTTGATAAGCCATTTTATAAATGTAATACAATCACAGATAGTGAAGTAGCAGACCGTAACCCCAACCCCACTCCATCTGAGCCATCAATCACTTTCCTTACTTGTGCATTCAGCTAGCCATCTGTTTCAAAGTGCTTGGGAAAAAAAAGGAGTTTTTTTCTTACTTGTGCTGCTTGTATACTGGACCTAGCATAGGGGGGAGAGGGCCCCCCCACATGTCACACATTCAGCGCTAGCCCAGTTCTGTAATGCTTTAAACTCCTGCCATAATTATCTGTCTCTTTAGGCTATTTCAGCCTATCCCTCACTCTTCATTGGTCACTCACTCCCTGAGGACGAGCTGGCCTCTTCATGTTCCAAAACTTTTATGTTTTTTAGCTAGCCTGTAATGCAGCTCTGCCCTCCTCCCTGGGTAAATAAAATCCCCACACCTACAGTGCTTACAGGGCAACTCACAGCATTTCAGTGTCTCCCCTCCTGCATCTGGAAACGAGCTCTGACTCGGCAGTCCTTTCCTGGAAAACTATTTGAAATAAATAAAACAGCACTTTGTGGACAGCTGCAGGCTAGGTAAAACTAATTCTGGTTTAAGGCATCCAAAACAGTACATTAATGTATGTTTGGATTTCTAGTCAGTTCCTTTTTTGTAATTTTGGAAATCAGAAGTAGATCCATGCTTGCTACTCAGTAACATAGTGGTAATTTAGGGTCGGAAGGGACGTTTTGGTCCATCCTGTCCGCCCCTTCGTAAACAGGGATGAAATAAGCATGTAGAGCAAACATGTACCAGTTAATACATACAGAAGTATAGGTTTAGACACACTTATTACATAAACAGCTGATTAGTGTATCTTTTGAACTCTCTACTGTCTGATATACAGTACCTAAGGTTGGCAGCCTTTTCTTATTAGATGATTGTTTTGTAAAGAAAACAAATGAGAAGGCAGTTTTTTTTACCGTTTTGCTATTCACAGAAGCACAGTCACATGTGTGGCATATCTGACCACAGAAAATGTAACACTAGGATTTAAAAACTGTAAAGTCAGAAGAATATTTAAAAGCTTTCTTCTAAGAGGGTAAGCAAAATATTCATATTTTGGGACTACTGCCATTAATTTGTTCACTTAAACCCAAACAGTCCTGTGTTATGGAACTAGTGTGCATCAAGGACATGGCTATTGGGTACTCATAAAGGAAAGGAATTATTTTTTTTTTGCATGTTACTTTTATCCCCTTCTTCCGAACCCACCCGCCCACTCCTTCAGGCAGCCAGCCCTCACCCAACACCGACTCTCCTGTTCTTCGGTCCATTGCTCCCCACCACCCAGCTGACCCAACATATCCCTTTGCCTGGGGGGGCCCTGCCTGATGGGGGCAATTGGGAGGGGAGACTGGAGTACCCGTATGTACTCCCTTGCTTCTACACTGGGCGGGAGGCAGACAACTCAGGGGCTTTGCAGCATGGGGAGGTGGGGCCGCCATCATAGGTGGCTACAATTTCATGTTTTCTCCCCTCCCACACTCTAACTTTAGGCCATAAGGATGGCCACCTGGGCAGGGACATGCGGGGGGGGGGTGTCAAGGGCTCCCGCTGCCATGCACGTTTGCCAATCCACCACCAGGTGCAAAGGCCAATCCCCCCCGGGAAGGGAAGCATCCAATGGAAGCTCTAGAATCCCTCCCTGCCGGGCTCCACACCTGACACCCAGGCTCGGGGGGGTGAAACTGGGTCACAAACATGCCAAGCGAACCCCTTTACTCGGTGCCATGGAGCCAACTGGAAAGGAATTTTTTATAGTACCTTTCATGCAAACTATATCCCAAAGTGCTTTACAATCCAGAAGAGAGAGATGGGAGATAATGTTGCTGCCATCTTCTGCCCACGGGGAGATGGAATACAGAGATAGATTTGAGGGAGGTTAAGTGACTTGCTGAGGTCACACAGCAAGAACAGTGGTGGGAGTCAATCCTGGATCTCAAGTTCACAGCTCTGTACTCTAATCACTAATCCAAACCGTCCAGAAGTGCATCACAGACCTGATAATTATGCAATTTTTTGAACACGCTTCATTATAAATGTTCAAACAACAAAAACAAAAACCCATTCCCTTAGGTGAGGACAAGCAACGATTATCCTGGCCGTAGAGGGTTAAATCATGCTTACATTTTTTATGGCAATAATATGTAGAAAATATGATGATGCCACTTTTGAAAAGTTGCAATTTTGGAAGGGGGAAGGGGGTGCTGGCACAAAGCACCTCCCTGTGAAACTGTATGGGACCCTGTAACATAGCATATTACAGGCCAAATTATTAACAGAATGTAGAGTACTGTATTTTCAAAAATGAGTTTTGTTTAGGGGGAAGTATAACCCCCCTTAAGAAAATCCTAGCACCATCCCGAGTGCAATAATACTCCCCAGCATGTGGTGTGCATTGGGAGATACAAGAACTCTGCTGGAGTGTACAGAGAAGCACTCGGCCTGCAGCCTTATGCCTCAGCACACACTCCATATGTCTATATCGCCCAATGAACACACCACCCACTGTGTGTTCTTGCCCACTCACAGGGGATATGCAATGACATGACTCACAACAATATGCAATTTACCTTCAAGTCTGAGGAGACAAGGTTATTACTATTTTTTTTTTTAACTTCTTTATTTCATAGCTGGCAATATACATGTGTACACGTTAGAACACACAGAAGCCTCTATGTCATTTCTTGTAATATCTCGACTAATACAATTAATATGTATGTTGCACCAAAATTCAGTTTCTGTCGTGTGCCCTGTATTATTTTCCGTACAAAGCCTCTGAGCTCTACGGTGTCAATAAAGCTGGTGATGCCAACTACTTCGTTCTCTGATGTAGCTACGTGTTTGAAGCAATATCACAACCAATACAAGACAGAACATAATAAGGTTAAGAACATATACAACATAAATAAATATTATGGTTGGCATTGTTTTGAGACTTATTGTAAGGGGTACCTGTATGACCTCCCCACACCCATTTCCTTACTATCCCTCCGCTTGTTGAGAGAGATCTGATCTGCCCTCCGTTTCCTCGATCAAGTTCATAAATGGCAACCAGAGCTCCTTAAACTCATCTGTCTGAAGATGTAGGTCTGCTGTAATCCTCTCTATTTGATAGACAGATTTTACAATGGATACTCAGTCCTCCAACCTGGGGCATGTTTGTGACAACCACCTTTTGGTTATAGCCTTACCGTAGAGTATCTATAAATGCTTTCTGTTGCTTTGATCTCTGTAGGAGGCAGCTTCCCTAAGATCATCTGATGAAGGCCTGGATCCAAGTTCATTCACATCATTTCCCTATATTTGGACCCAAGTGCTACCCAGAAAGTCTGAATGACCAGACAGTCCCAGAACACGATACTGTCTGTGTACCTTCATTCCCTTACCCTCACCAGCAGTGATCACTGCCCTCTGTTGTGTAGTGTTTTGTCCGAGATGGTGTTAAAAAATATCTACTAATAATTTCCCATCTGAACTCTTTCCAGTTATTGGAGGCTGAAGTATGAAAACACCCTTCCCAAATGCCCTGCCATTCCTGTTCTTCCAGGTTGAGTGGCCATCACAGCTTCCTGTGCTGTCTTTCAGTGAGGAGGGTGGACCTCTGGGTTGGTTCTGTAACACTGGACTAGATTAGAGATATACCTTTTGGTCAAATGTCCCATCCCTACGTTTTCTATGAATAGTACCAGTGGGTACAGTTCCCTCTGAATGTCACGCAGTCTAGAGCCTCCCATAAGGAATGACGTTACCTGCAAGCAGCGAGAAAAGTCTGATCTGCAAAGTGTATATTCTCGCTGTATTTGTGCAAAAGATTTGACTGTGCAATTCTGTACAAACTGCCAGAATTTACTGAGCCCAAAGCTTTCCATCACTGGAATGCAGTGACCATTTAGGTGGTAAGAATTCCGGACAGCTGTCAAGTTGGGTGAACCTGGTAACAGACCCAGTCAAACTTAAATCCTTTCTAACCTTTCTCCAATTAGAGCACAGCTGTCTAACTCACGGATCTGTGATTGTATTGAGATGTGCACCCCAATCTGAGGAATCAAACAATAATGAGCAAGTCCCAGGAGAGTACAGTTATTACATATTATATTACAAAGTAAAATAACAATATAAAATATTATAGTGCACAGTGGGCCCTTGTTCAGCATGGATTTCAGTCCTTGCTGAAATGTTGTTGTACCACAGTTCAAAGGTAATGGAACGCGGTTGTATCCTTTTGTGGTACAACAGCGTATCAGCAGATAGGATATCTGTGGGCCACCTGCACCAAGAACCACCACGCACACAGTGTTTTTTAATGAAGCTGCCAAGCCACCGAATGCAGGAGATGAAGGTCGACATAACATAGACTCGCAACAGAACAAACACAGATATGTCCTGTGTTAACTGTTTTTTTATCTTGCTTCTTTTAAAACACGAGTACTGTTAAACTCATTTCAACGTGTGCCTCAAGATGGCTCCTGCTTTCAAAAACAGAAAAAAGTATGCACTATACAAAAATATTGATTGGGCAACCACATAGCCAACCAAATGAAAATCCAAAGTGGCGAAGCGCGAATGGCCTAGGCTGTGAGGGGTGCAGGTAAAAGCTGCCAGCCCTTCAAAATGCACAAAATCCAGAGAACACCTATACTTCAATGCAAACTAAACACAGAGAACGCTGATTTGCAGTGAATTTAGTGCTTTATAGCATAATTCGAGTTTGCAGAGACTATACCACTGCCACAAAGTCCAGCGCTGGGTCAAGAAACCCTTTGCCCCTTGATGAAAGGTTTCTTGACCTGAAGCGCCGGGGGGCTTTGTGGCAGCGATATGGTCTCCATGCAAACTCGAATTATTTGCTATTAAAAGCACACAATTTTCACTGCAAATCGAGTGTTTTGCTCTCTGTTTTGAAGTCTGCATTGGAGTACAGGTGTTCACTGTATTTTGCACATGGCCAATTAGCTTGTGCTGCCACCTCGGGCTTCTGATTACACTGGACCTCTCAAGCTTTGCTTTCCAGGTCTGATGTAATCAGAACCCTAGGCTGGCTAGCATGGTTGCCCAAACAGTATTCTCTATACTGAAACATTTTCAGAATAGGCCAACGTGAACAGGTACATTTTCAAAGCAATTTTTATGGAGTCCACCTAGAGGGTGCTATAAACCCTGGCTGGAAGACTGTTCCATAACAATGGGTCAGCCACCTCAATCCCAGTAATAACAGGTGCAAAGGCCTCCCCACAGCTAAAAATTCGCTAGGTTGGCACCAGATCCAGTAAACAGTAGGTGGGGCGCAGCGCCAGAGATCACCCAAACCACCTTGCTATCAACACTGGCTGAAACTCCTCCTATGGCTGCTGGTTGCCTCTGGATATCGCCAGCCCATAATAGGCCACTTGCGATCTCACTCCAAGGGGTTTGGGGCCACCCAAAGGTCCTGCTATGGGGGGCTAGACATTGTAGCCACAGGCAAAAGATAAGGCTTGTAAGATGGCTGGCTGGGGTGTGAACTAGAGGACCAGCTAGTGGGACCCCAGGACTGGGAGAAAACAGGAGGACCAAAAAAAAAAAAAAAAAAAACAATCAAAAAAGTCAGGGTAGGGTTTTTTGGGAAACCCATATAAGATGAATATCTCATAAAGGATATTATAAAATGAGCAAGACAAATCTGATTGGTCAAAAGCCGTGTAATGTGCGGTAACTGACCAATAACCATATGGGTCTGGAAAGTGCCTTGCAAGTCTTGGAATTTGTCTTCTAGGCTGTCTCAGTAACTGCGACCGTCAGGGGGGGGGGGCAAATAAATTTCAATTAAGAACATGAGTGACTTGCCTGCCAGCCAATTTGACCTCTTTGATGGAGTAAACCCAGCTGTCTGGTGTGGGAACCAATTTACCGATGATGAAGATTTATTTATTCTTAATTTAAAGATTTTTTTAGTCTTGTATGTATTATTATTCTGGTATCATTTTATAAATGCAATAGCACACTCCAGGGCTTGTGGTTATTTGGGTATTACGTGACCCCACAAACCCGTGGCTGAAGGGCACTCAGCTGACATTTCATGCATCCAACCTATAGAGCGTGGGGGCGGGCAATAATTACCCAACAGCCACATGCCCTGTCGTGTGTTATTGCTTACTTATCCGGTTCTTTTTCTAAACTTCTTTATTCAATTAACATTCTCTGCGTTACAATAGTCACTATAGCTGTATAACAATTCCAACTACATTAAGAAGTGTAAATTGCCAGTCACTGTAAATAGCAAGATACTAGGAAGATATGCAGTAGACATATAACCATGACATTTTAATCAAATACTACTTTCCTATATCATAAACAGTTTATTTGACTCAAATACAGTAAACACAGTTAAAACATTAGCCCCCTATACCCAAGAAACATCTAATCCAAAGAGAAACCCAAACCTCGAATTCTAATTACCAACTGAGTTTTGAGGTTAGATTTCATCCTGTTCAAATAATAATGTCCCAGTGTGTTATACATTTACAGTGTTTCTGCTGTGTTCCCAGCACCAGTGGCTCATTTTTCAATGCTCTGGGTTTCACAAAACAAAACAAAAAAAACCACAATAATACTTTCTTGCCCGGGAAGGCGAGTTTGTGCATGATGGCTCCCTGGTAACCTATGGGAAGGGGTTGGGGGATAATACATTCACAGCCTTCCCTGCGATGCCTCTCATGATATCACCAGAGCTTGGTTCTATAGTAATTTGTTGTTGTCTACTCCCTCCCCCCAAAAGACACATCTGGAAACTAGCTGTTACCAACACAGTTATGATTTGCCTGGTGTAACTTTTGAAATAGATAAATAAAAATGAATAGCATTGACTCTATATTAATGTAAGCAGCGTGGAGGTCTGTCTAAAGTCAGTGGTGTTATACACTTCTTTTTGGGGAGTATGTCGACCTGAATCGTGGCTAATGACTTGTGTCCCCTTCCATTCAACAGCCCATAGAAGCAAAGGTTAGCACCACAGGAGCCGCCACATAACGTCTCTGGGGACAGAGGAAGGGATGAGCCATAACTAAAGTGAGTGAGGCTCCAGAGAGAAAAAATTAGAGGGGGCGGATGGGCAAACGTATAGCTACAGAAACACAAACTCTGGAGCTAACAGGGCTTTGTATAGTTACTGAATCCTTCATGAACGCACCCCTGCTAATAAAAACAAACAAAAAAAAAAAAAACAGAACAACCCTGGCTGGCCAACGAAAGAAGCACCCCCTGCAAGCCAACCCAAAGAGCACCACTGCTGGCCAACCAAAAGAGCGCCCTTCCTGGTTGACCAAAGAAGCACTACCGAGAGGTTAACTAAAAGCGCACCCCTGTTGCCCAACTACAGGAGCATCCAGCCACAGTGGCTATCCCAAGGAGCAGATCTGGCATTAAAAGCAGAAGTGGTTCTGCATGAGCAGCCAATGGTCTTGCTCAAATCTTGACAAAGGTTACCTCTAGCATATCAGTATAAATACAAATTAGTTGTGTTCATAACAAGAAAGACAGACCCCTCTAACTATTTAAATAAAATATGCTGCTTGCATTTGATGCTCGCTGCTGAAGTTTACAGACTTGGAAAGGTACAATTATTACTCAAGTAGAATGGTGGTAAGATTATTTAATCTGATTACTGGAACAACACTGGATGTTCCTTGGGAATCACGCACACCAGCTCTGCTTGCTCTCCCTTGATATCCTGTAAGTTTCTCCTGCCTCAATTCTCAGATGTCCCTGAACTCTTTCACTTTACATAATCAGAAACTGTACTGTGGGCTCACTTATTGGGGGGCATTTTCACACAAGCATGCAGCCTCAGAACTATTATGGCTCCTATCTCAAGGTTCCCAAGACTGTTAAAGTGACTGGTCAGAGACCTCGTGCGGAACTTGCACCTCAGGCTTGGGGCAAATTCCCACCACCTATATCTTACTCACGCCATGCCATACTCAATCAATTTTCAGGGGAAATAAATTCCTGACAGTGCATATATCACACCAAAAACTTCTTTGGAAGCTAGAAACAGCCCTTTGATTTCTGGACCACAAACAAGAAGCAGGGTAGTAAAATTCCTAGCTGTAACAGTATGAATTGACCTAATCTGGAAATCACATGTGGACATTTCCTGTCATATTACAGAGTGGGGTTAAAACCTCAGAAAGTGCTAACAGAAGAGATGGTTGGCTTAGGGTTTCCATCTTTGAAGAAGCCCAAATCAGGACATTACATACTGAAACAGGATTGTCTGCAGGACAAAAGGAAAATGTACAAACGTACAAAAATGCCACCAGATAAAGGCCTTATGGTCTATCTAGTCTGCTTGAGTGTGCAAGACCCCCCACAATGTTCACAAAGGGAGCCAGCCCCCAAACTCAAGACTTGTTCCTGCTCAAAAATAGAGTTTTTTTTTTTTACTAAATGGAGCTAGATTAAGTTTTATCTGTATTAAGCATATAGGGAGACAGGGATGATGGCATGTCATTTCAGCCCTCCAGTAGTGGGAAATGTTTTGTAGCATGTAAACAAGCCTCTGTGAATGGCATGCCTGTACACAAACAGTACAGGCATTTGAAAGCACTTTTGTGGGAATGCAGATTTATTTTTAAATTGTAAATGTTAACAATTGCACTTAACTCTGCTTCCTCTTTACAGTAAATGTTAACAACCGCACTTAAATCTGCCTCCTCTTTACAGAAAAGTAAAAAGAGAGGTGGCACCGTGGTGGGGAGCATTCCTTTAAACCTAGGTCTCCAGTTTTGCAGCTTGGCGCTCTAGCCACTATGCCAAACTGCCTCTCTAAATATGGAAGCAAGTAGCTACTAATATTTATCATGTACAATGCAGTACAACATAAGTTAAATATAACAACATCTACTTTTATATGCCCACACCACCAAAAAACACCAAACACAGACACACACACACATGTACGTACGTGATGCAAACAGCCCAAAGTTTGATTTCCGGGTTTGAACTATTATAAGTAGTTTGTTATTTGTTCTTTACGAAGCAAACGGTTAGAGTGCTTCATTTCTCTCAATCCCCCTCCACCTCTTTCATTGCACGTGAAGTGGCCAAAATACACTGTGCAACTATATCACTCGGTAACATAATCATGGTCTATTTCAGATGTGGAAGTGAAACACTTCTTTCTACTTTCCTCAAGCAGCCCAAGCCCTCCTTCTCTGTTGACAGTAGGCCACTTTTGCTCTGCATCTGCAGGCTGTGATGCAAACCTGACCTCAGTTTTGCTAAAACAGCATCACCTACTGTCCTCTTCTGTCAATCAGGTGCATGTGTGTGCGTGTGAACCCCACAGATGTTAGATAGTAATGCTCAGATACTGCTCTGCAGGATTCAAGCACCCTCCAATAGGTAGCTGCGCTATCCAGCTGTTGGATCCGATCCCCATCCAGCCGTGCCCATATGTTGGATCCTCGGTCACATGCAGTCAGATGTCTTGATCCAAGGGTTGGATCTCCAATCTGAGACTTAGACAGCTGTGACCTGACCATCTAATCCATCGGATCCTATGCTCCTCAATCAGATCCATTTTGGGATCTAAGCAGATTGGATCCACTGTTGGATCCCATCCATATCTGATGAAAATGGTGTTATACGGCACACACTATCCTAATACCACTGATCTCAGACAAAACTAATGTTGCTGCATTTATATAGCGTCTCTGATTTGCTATGGCAAACCCATGGCACATTAGCCATTAATACACAATTTAAACATTTAGCTTATTGTACCGCTCTGAAAACACTTAAACTAGAAACAAGGTATATCATAGAGAATAATGGACAGCTAGGTGGTTATAACAAGGATTTTACCCCGGTGGGATGCCACATAAACCCTGAGAGCGAAGCTCGAGGGGTTTATTAAGGCATCACACCCTAAGGGGTGTGTAAAATCCGAGTTTGTAACCACCTAGCCATCCTTTATTGTGTATAATTACCTGAATGGAATTCAGTCTGTGCTTGTTGTTTTGTTTGTGCTGGTTTAAGTTTCAACAGTAGCAAAACAGCAAAGTTTGGTTGAGAACAGTCTACTTTAAGTAACATTTTTTTTTTCAATAAACGTTTTGCTTTCGGAAGTCATTTTTTAACTTACTTTTTGTGCAGGAACTGACAGAACTAATGAACTGGATCGTTACGGAGAAAATCAATAAAACATTAAAACCTGAAATAAATGCATTCAGTTAGTTTAAAACTTTAAGTCTGTGTTTGTATTTTTCAGGTCTTTGTGATCAATGAGTCTTTTTTTGGTGTTTTTTTTTTGGGGGGTCCAGGTTGCCATTGTGAAGGTCGGTTGCTGCGGTGATTCAGGTCGTGAATCCTCACATTGCCTGTGGAGAGACAGATGATTTAGTGGTTAAGCTGAGGATTGTGAGCAAGTGTGGGATTAGAAGAAAACGTGCTTCAGTCTTCTTCATGCGGTTGGAAGTCTTTGAGAGGTGGCCCGAGCGAACATGCGAGAGAGCGGGGTTTTCACTGAAGAGAGCTCATTGTGAGGTACAGTGTCTCACACCTCCTCACAGAGAAAGCCGGCACTTGTTTGTCGTTATAACCAGTTGGTTATAACAACAGGGTTTTAAATCATTGATTAGCAGTTTTTTGGGGGACAATACTAGCTGTACAGAAAGCATTTATATAGGTTTTCTAGAAGTGTTATGTTTGTCAAACACAGTGAGGCAAGTGCTATGCAGTTTCACAATGTTTTAGAAGTTTTATGAGCAAAACGCCAATCAATTTTTAGAGTTAAATAAAATCCTGAACAACAAAATTATAACCGGCTTTCTCTATGGGAAAAAATGTTAGCTAGTAATTATAAGACAATTATTCACTACACCTTGCGACCCAAAGCTAACGAGCCTCATTTTACTGAGTGTTTCAGTAAATATGCCATTGTCCCCAACTGACTTGATTCCAAAGACTGGAGAGCGAAATCTGTATCCCTTGGAAATAAGAAGAGAGGGGGGACATGATAGAGACATTTAAATTTTTGAAGGGGATTAACAAGGTTAGGGAAAGGAGCATATTTCATAGGAAAACAAGTCCAAAAACTAGAGGGCACAATTTGAAGTTGGAGGGTAGAAACTTTAGGGGGAACAGGAGAGAGTACTACTTTATGGAGAAGGTGGTGGACCCCTGGAACAGACTGCCGGTGGAGATGATGGGAGCGAAAATGGTAGGTGAATTTAAGAGGGCATGGGAATAACCAAAAAGAGGGAAGGGGAGGAACCAGGTCAAGGAACAGGGACTGGAGTCTCCATCGGGGCCAATTAGGGTCTAGAAGTGCCTATAGAGCAGGGTATAATGAGCAAACTGGATGGGCCTGGAGATCCTTTTCTGCCATCAAATTTCTATGTTTCTATGTTATGTTTCTAACTTCACAACTGTCATGTTTTTGACACTGCAGTCTACTGTCATGGTAAGCATGGCGATGTCGTAACAAGTGCACTATGAAACTTAAATATTAAGCAATACGTTGGCCCTGTGGCACAGATGACTGAGGCGCTATGCACCTTACCTCTCACTACGTAGGCAACCCCGGATTCGGAAATGACCTTGTGTCGCTGGGGGTCGGCTGGGGAGGGAGAGGACTGAGTGTCCGGAGGACAGCTCTTCTCTCCCTGGGGAGGGAACCCTGCTGACTCGGCCCTTGGTTGCTGCCCCGGTGGAAGCCTGAAGGTGGTGTCGGCAGCTCGAGTGACATGAAGAGAGAGGCTGCTGTTGTACTGTGTGTATGCCTCCATGTACATACACTTACGTTGCAGCAGGGACAAAGGGGAGAAAACAGGAAAATGGCAGTTGCAGGCTCTATGAAGCCTTGCCTGCCTGCCATCGCCCTGCACTGTCACCAGTTCACCAACCCACAAATCTGAATGCAGGGTCTCCAGGTGGGGGGCAGATGGCCCCCTCCCTTCCCCTGGCCCACCATGGGGGACAATCCGTGGGGGATCTGGGGCTTGGTGGACCAGGGAGTGAGTTGCTGGGCAAGGGAGATAGAGACAGGGACATTTTTCCACCGTGGGATTGGCATTCTACAAGTATCGAGCCACAAACTTTCAACACCACCACACTCACAGCCCAGAGGCCAGAAACCCCCTGGCCCCAGATCATGCCAAGTTTACTTTCAAACCAATAAATTTTAAACAATTAGAAGACCTCCTGCTGTCTATGGACACTAAGAAAAGCGCTGGAGCAGACAAAATAGACCCTTTTTTCTGAAATTAGGCCACTACTACCTTACAGCTCCGATAACGCATCTCTTTAATACATCTCTTACGCAGGGAGTTTTCCCTGCTGCATGGAAAACTGCGCACATCATTCCTATATTTAAGTCTGGTGATCCCTGCGAGCTAAACAATTACAGGCCCATTTCTATACTGCCCACCCTAAGCAAGCTCCTTGAAAAAGTAGTACACTTCCAGTTCAGAGCTTATCTGGAATCCTCAAACCTTGTTCTCCCATCCCAGTCAGGGTTCAGATCTAAGCATAGCACATTTTCTGCACTAGCAAACATTACCAATGCTTGGCTCACCACTCTCGACAACAAATACCACACAGGCGCAATATTCCTGGATTAAGTAAGGCCTTTGATACTGTCGATCAAAACATTCTTATTAATAAGCTAAACATTACTGGGTCTGGATACACAAGCCTTATCTTGGTTCAAAAGCTACCTGACAAACAGACATCAACAAATAAAAGCAGACTGTGAGCGTGCCTCCATTTCCCCAGTCACCAGAGGAGTCCCACAGGGCTCCATATTAGGCCCTTTACTCTTCATGGTCTGTATCAAATATATAAATTCCAACATCACAAACGCGAAAGTCCACTTCTTCGACGATGACGCTGTATTATACAGCTGAAAACCCTCCTTATCCAGTGTCTGCGACGAGCTTCAAAGTGAATTTGACCAGCTCCAATCCAATCTATTCAAGGCCAAGCTCCCACTTAACACTAAAAAATCTAAGGTCATGATCTTCACTCCTCCTTCACCATAGAAGAAGTCACAGCCCTTACTTAGCCTTGCCTGCAATTACAACCTTGTTAGGAGAATTATTAGAGAGCACTGATAAATTCAAATACCTAGGCTTCCGACTCGATCATAACCTTACTTTCTCAGACCAAAGAGACCCTCTGCAAAAAAATTAAAACAAGACTGGGATTCTTTTATAGGAACAAAAATGTCTTCCCACTTCATGTCAGGCAACTACTTGTCCAAGCAATGTTTCTTCCCCTCATAGACTACGCTGACCTTATCTATACTAACGGCCCCTTTTGTTCCCTCCATAAATTAGATGTACTTTATCATTGAGCTGTCAGTTTCATTGCCAATGCCCCTCTGAAAACTCACCACTGACTACTACATTCCCAAGTCAGATGGACCTCCCTAGCAATCAGAAGACAAAAGAATATGCTACTTTGCACTTACAAGGGAGGCCCTATTAGATAACCTACCATCATATATCTCAAAAGCCTTCCTTCATTCCACCTGTACGTATGCACTCAGGAAAAATTCCTATATCTTGCTCAATATTCCTAGATTTCACACTCGCTACAGGAAGGCTGCCATAAACTAAGGCCTCCCAACCCTTTGGAATAACTTCCAAGAGGTGCTCAAACTTACTAGCCTTGTTACTTGCCCTGTATTCAAATCCATTATCAGTCCATTCTGTCTCGACAGGTGTACCTGTTTCTGAGCACCAGCAACAACTTCTTATTTAGCAAGTCGAACTAATTCTGTTTGTAATTTATTCCTAGTGGGACATATCTGTCTCATTACATCTCTTGTCTAGTGTATATTTTTACTTTTTCTCCCCTTTGCATTGTATATTGTTATGCCTCACTTAATTTAAACGTTGTGTATTTATTTTTATGTATTACCTATCAATGTCCCTTTGTATTGTCTAGTCCTTCCTGGACCTCCTTGTAAATGAGCTTGCTCAATGGAGTTTTTTTCCTGGTCCCAAATAAACTGAACTGGACTGAACAGGCTCAGAAGCTGCCTGCAACAGGCCCGGAGGATAAAAACCTCCATGGAAAAAAATATTAAGCAATAAGGCATGACAAGATGTGTGTTATTGTGAGACAATGTGAACTGAGGCAGAAGGCAATGCTGAGTGCCTCACACACTTGAGAAGTGCCTTTATCCCACAATTACACATACCCTGGAGTACCTTATTGTGATTATAAAATAGCACCTCTGATTTTTATTTTAAAAACTGAGTAATGATGATCAGAAAGTTAAGTCATTCTGATCTGCATTGGTGTGCTGGACTAAGACAAGGTCATGTGATTACATCTGCTCAATCATAGATGTTAGTTTCTTCCGCTCATTTTATAATCCAGATTAAAGCTTTGTACACATACTTCCTGGACAGGCCAGCAACATACCCTGGACACCAGTGGAAAGACAAGTGAAATTTCTACAAAAAAAAAAGTTAATTTCCTAGTGAACTGGTGAATACTGTTTGTCTATGAAATTATATACTGAAGTGGCCACCTGCTCTCATAACTGGAACACAATCAGTAATTACAGTATGTGTTCAGACAAGTAAGACATGAAGACGCTACAAGAACTCAGCATCAGCCTGGACACATTTCTGCTTACCAAAGGGGTATCACATGGTACCCTGGGTAGTAGGGTTGGTCAGAAATCCTTATAGATGAGTTCATGTTTGCACAGCATACTTGTTGGTCCCTGCTTATGAACTGGGTGGATGGGGAGCCCTTATGGATCTAGAGTCCCTCCCAACCGTAAATTACTGCATCATTAGGGCCACCCAGTGGAAGCACACTGAACTTTCATGATGGTGACCAGGGCTGGGAGCCAGCAATCGGGCGGCTAGTCTGGGAGGCAGCGCTACTGATAGCATGTCCCATCTGGGGGAAGGGAGGCCATATGCTCCTGCGTTGCAGCAGCCCCTGCTGGTGGCCCAGAAACCTCACTCTTCTAGCAGAGGCATGCTGCATGTAGCCTTGGCATGCCCCCCCCACCCTCCCCCGCATAAGACTGTGTGCCATCTGGGGATGGGAAGCAAATTGGAAGGTAACTCATTAGCTGTGCAGGATGATGGTCAGCCCATCACAGGTCCTGCACCACTGACCAGACAACCTACTCCACTGGATTCTGACCTCCAAAGGGGTAAGAGCAACTCAATGACCCTGTCATAAGGAACAGAGGATGGGGTAAGTTTCTGGGAAAGGTGGGTGACTCGGGTAGCTGGTCAGAGAGAGGCAGCTCAGTGAGCGGTACCTGGAAAAAAGTCTCTGGAAAAAATGGAATGCGGGAAAAAAGGCACAGAGAAAAAAAAAGGCTCCAGTATGGTGCGAGAAGTATTTTACCTCAGATTTCACTAGAGTGGTGAACCACGGCAGCATGGTGTTGTAATAGTAAATCTGCACTTCCCTCGAATGGTGCCATTTTTTCCCCCTTTTCATCTGGTGCTTTTATTTCCGCGTGCCCTTTTTTCCTTGTACCGTTTTTTTCTGAGGACTTTTTTCCCTAAAACCCAGGGAGCAGAAAGGTAAACACAATGTGCAAAAAAAAAAACCTTACTGTGTAAGTCTAACATTTTTACTTGGCCAACTAGATGACTAATAATGCATTCCTACTATGACTTCAGTCACTCCATGTGTGGTAGAGCTGCCCCCTCCCCCAAAGACTGTTTGAGAGGGTCTCTCTCCTATTTCTTTTTCTTCCTACGTAAAGTCTGTTGTAACGGCATCTTCTTGTCTACTATCCTTTTCTCTCCTGTTCTGTAGGCTGGCCACCTACACCTCTCTCCTTATTTTCTGTTTTTCCTTTCTGCCCTTCCAGCGTTGTCTCCTGTTTTAGCAGGATGCACTCTGCTTGCTGCTAAATCTGCCTGTAATAGCTGGCTGCCCAGCTAATAGTAATCATGCCAGTTATTATTACAGCTAGTGAAAGCTGTGATTCTAGCCAGCTGTAATGCATGTAATTCCTGCACGAATGTGCAAGAGGGTGTAGCTCTGCACGACCGTGCGAGAAGGAGTACCCCTGCACGAACGTGCGAGAGGGCTCTGCAGCACTACCATTTGTTTAATTTTTTTATGTGTTTAGCGTTAGGCTATGTCAAGCTTCCCCTGTTGCAGAGTTCTTCTTAGTGTCCCTTATAAATGAGGACACAGTAAAAAGGGGTAGTTCTTTTTAGTAAACCCCTGCCGTGCCCTTGTGGAAAGTTAAAAGAAGTAGTATTAATGTATGGCGCTTTTGGTCTGATTTGCTGCGCCTTCAGCAAAGCCAAGGGAAATGGGTGACGCGGAGTGAGCTAACAAGCTCAGAATTCTGTTGTAATAGTATTTGCCCCGCGTCTACCCTACTTCCGTATGGCAGTATCGCTTGCTTTGCAATAATGAAAAAGAGCTCCCTTAAAGTCATGAGGTCAGGAAAAAGAAAAGAAAAGTTATTTTCCTGGTAATTACAGCTGACTTGAGAAGCGGGCGGCTCCACGGACCTTCATTTGCATTCTGAAAAGCTGTCTGTTCCCGCTCCGTGACCTCCCCGCTTTCCCAAGTGCTGCAGTGCGGCGTGAAATTACATTTGGGATCACAGAACTTAGAATGGGGCTGAAAAGAAGTGTTTGCTGTTCTTTTGTGGACGAGAGCTTGCTTTTTAAGTTAGGAGTACCAAGTGCTCCAGTTTTCAGCAGCGCTCTTCCTGTTTATTCCGCAGCTGTTTTCTTCTTAACATCAGTCCCCAAACATTTTTAGAAGCAGAATTTAGAGCTACATAAGGTCTTTTCTTGCACCTTACACGCATGGTTGTGCGCAGACCATGCATGTAGGGTAAAGAAAGGCCTTGAAATAAGTAACTTGAATATAAATATTCAACATTCCCCCTCTCCTGGGAGAGGTAATATTGAAACATTTCACAACAATAAAGCCTTTGCATCCACTTTGGAAGCAAGAACTTTACTCACTTGTTATTGTATATCCAAAAGCAACTGTCTGCAATAAAGCTGCTGCCTTGTTATGAGAGGCTGACTTTCACAACCTGCTGCAGCCCCTGTCCTTAAGGGCCAGCGCCCCAAATGGTTGCTAGTCTTATAGTGACATTACTGTCAATCTTGGCTGAGTAGGCAGGGTTTCAGAGAGAACGCCACTAAAATAACAAGTGCAAATACATGATAAAATGAAACAAGCTAAGTATTCATAAAGGTTTAGTTGTCCTTATGTTTCTTTTATTGTTTTATTGATTTTTCTTGTTTAGCTTAAAATACTGAGAGATATTTTGTATTAGACTAGGAGGCGGAGCCTATTGTCATGATTTGTATTAGTATAAAAAGCAGTCCATGGAGCTGGTAATCAGATCAGTTCAGCCTGAAAGTAGGTTGAGGACACAGAGGGTGGGACTAATGTTGTAAAGTCCTAGCTGTGTGCCGTTGTTTTTCTCGGTTATTTAGTTTTATTGCAAGTTATTCTTTTCATTTTTAATAAATACACACTAACGTGTATTTTGTACCTTCCTTTATTGTCAAGTGTCTCTCTCTCTCCCACACTTCACTACGACACTGTGCACTTCTCATGTATCTCCTACATGGGATTTCTTTTATTATTGTTTTTACAATTTTATTTTACAGTTTACCAGGATAGCCCAGCTGAGATAACAGCATCTCATTTTAGTGGGGTCCTGGTTTTACCCATTTTACAGCTGTGTGGAATGGAATGTGCTCAAGTTCACGCAGTTAAGTATTGGGCGGGGGGCTGAACTGGTGCTCTCCTAGGTCTTACGCCCCTGCTAAAACCACTAGACTACACAGCCTCCTACAGTTACAACAGACAAAAAACGCCTAAAAATTTAGCTTTTTACATCTCCATGATAAAAAAAAACCTGCAGCAATCACAAGTCCCAGTACATTATATCATAGTTTCCACTGTTCATAAGCAGGTCATATATTATGGTAAATTAGAAAGCACAAGTAGGTTACACTGCTGAGCGCACAAGAAGCCAGGAAAATATGATTTCATGCGAGAAAAAGTTAGTTTTTCGCTTTAGAACCCCCTTAAGATATATTAGGTTTAGTAAACAATAAAAAGCACTCTACAGACATAATGACTGAATTTCAGTTAAACAGCTGAAAAAGGATTCAGGCTAACTTCTGAAATGACCTGAAATTAACTTCAGAAAAAGCTGGGAAGACAAGAATGTGGCAACGGTAATAAAGATAAATGTTGAAAGGCAGTTTCTTAAAGGTATTTATCAAGCTTACGCCTGCCACGCCACCAGCTGAACCGCCTTTAATGGGATACTGTGTACATCAGGATGATGGTGGTGGAGTGTGTGTGAAGGCTGCAGGATCAACTAGATAAATGCTTTGAAAAACAAAACCCCCCCCAAAAAAAAAGTATTTATTCTGGTGTGTTGTTCACTGGGGCCTCCTGGACACACTATTATATTACAGGGATCTGAGCATTCTGGCCATCCCCTCTAGTTGCTGAAACAAAAGGAGCTTGACTTGTACTCCCCTTTCTAATTTGTATACTGTAGTTATTTTATTTATTTAGTTTTGTCTTTTGATTACTGGGTAGGTGCATTGGACAATAATATGTCTATTTTCAGGCATGACCCGGGAAAGTACGGTTACAAACAATCGTGAAACACAATACAGTAAAGAAGATAAAGACATTGGCAGTTTGCCTTTTCAAGCACACTGTTGATGAATTGTTTTTGATACAAAACTTGAGTAAACAAAAAGATTTAAAAAAATGGTCCTAACATTTGTAAAGCAGGAAGTTATTTGTGACATTAAAGTAACAATCACCTGGGATTGTACAGTGTCATATGTAGGGGTAGGTTTGAAGCGTATTACTGCTGCTCTCCTGTAGATGGCTAGGAACACGTATGAAGTAACAAACAAGTTCCAAGCGGTGCTGTTATGGTTATTCAACTGCATATCCTGGAATGGACTTCTGCCAATCAGGACACAGGAATTTTCCCAGTTGTTTTATAACTTCCTTTTCCTCAGTGGGTATGCCTTGGGCCTCAGACCTACCTGAAGGGGGGTGTTAATTAAGCCAGGGGTTCTCAAATGGTGAGGCCAGCCTCCCTGGGGAGGCCCCAACCTGCTCCAGGGGAGGCTCAAGCAAGTCTGAAAAAGTACTGTATTTAAATTTTGAGTTTTATATATTTTGTGTGAAGAGATGAAGCAAACTGAAAGAGGATAATAGTAGGTGAATTTTATGTATTTATTTACTAATAGGTGACAAGGGTAGGTGAATGAGCCAAGGATCATTTCAGGTGTACCCGGGGAAGAGTAGGGAGTGAATACATTTCAAAAGGTAACTGCAAACAATCAAGAAATACACAATGGACAATGGTGCAAACAAATGTGAACAATAAATTAATAATGAATAGTGGTAATTGATCAATTTGTAAACTGATGGCAGAACAGCCCAAATACAAGGGCTGAACATAGAAGTGCTAAGAACAATAGCAGGAAGGAGCAAAGTAATCCCTGAGAAGTTGCTTAGGAGCAGGGAAGGAGGGGGAGAGGCAAAGTATGCAGGAAGGTTATTTCATATAGAGAGGAAACAGAGCAAGTAGTCTGACCCATGAAGGTAAGGCAACAAGGGGTAACAATGGTTCAAGAATGAAAATAGTAGAGCAAGTAGGCTGGCCTGTTGGGGTTACAATAAGCTGAATAATAATATTTGTTTTATTTATTTATTATTCAGATAACACCTTTGAGCACATGAGCTCTTTTTCAAAGGTTCCATGTCAGTATAAGACAAACAGCTGAATGTGAGCCAAGAACTCAAAGGGGTTTCAATGTATTCATGGTATACTGCGCAAAGTACAATATGTTATTTTTCTTTGGGGAGGCCCAAGATTATTTCAAGTTTTTGGGGGAGGCTCAAAATCTTTTCCATGGATTTGGGGAGGCTCACTGTGACAAAGTCTGAGAACTATTGAATTAAGCAATAATGCATGACAAGGTGTGTGTGTTATCACAGAATAATGACATGCCTCAGGTACATTCAACCACCTGAGAAATGGTGTTATCCCCAAAAATAATACACAGCCTGGAGTATATTACTGCTACTATCAAACCGCAAAATTTTAACAGATTACATGTTTTTACCTCAGAATTTTACCCATGATGTTAAAACATCTGATTCTGGTCAACACTCCATGACAGAAAGCCATACGGTTGCCATGTGCTTTTACTTCCATATTTATGTAATACTTGCGCATGAAGCATACAAGAAACATTTTGAGGAGAGTAGAGTATTGCAGAGGTATGGCAGTGTTTGGCCAATCCAGCCAAAGCTTTCAGGGGCTCTTCCCTTGGCCACTAATCAACAGTGAAGCTGCCGATGACGGCAGTTTCAGAGTGAGTGCTGGATTTGAAAGAAATCTGCCGCTCCAATGACGGACAATTTCGCCACTGCAGCGGCAGATCTCTCCCCACCCCCCACAACCAGGCAAATTCCAGCCATGCACATTACAGTGCACAGTAATGCGCATGGCTGGACTTACGAGCAACTCGTTTGCTCAGTGTGTCTTTCCTGGTGAAATAAATAAATGAGCCCCGACGCACATAACTGGTGGCCCACCACATACTCCCCCCAAAGCCTACACTGGGGTGCCCCCCCAAGCCCGAACATATATTTTGCAGACAATGGGGTGCCCAATCCCCATGTCAGCATGCCCCCCCACTACTGTGGCATACTGGGAGCCCACCACAGTGTGCCAAATTAATCATGTTTTTCCGACACTGGGATGCCCACTCCTGGTGTCGGACGCACACCCCACATCCCCTTTTTGTCAGCCGACCTCAGGTGCCCAATCCCTGGGTCGGCATTGATCCCCCCACTAGTCTGGCACACTTGGAGCCCACCCCAGTGTGCCGAAATCAGTTTAGTTTTCAACCTTAAAACAGAAGACAGTCCCATGATGTATTTTTTTTTTAAACCTGGAAAAAAGAAAACTATCACTCGTCGTTCCCGCCGCCACCCTCCCCAACCCGCGCCTCCCTCTGTGCACCCCACCTCCCTGCATCCCCCACCCATACTTACCTCCGAGTTCGGAAGCAGCGCCTTTGTGGATCGGAAGACGCCTGCACTCTTCAAAAGCCGACTGCAAACCGAAGAAAATCACGGTAAGCCCTATAATGGCAATCAATGGGGTGTTTCAACTTAGGTTGATATCTCAACTATTGTTTGGAGTTTTAGCCCCAAATTTTCAATATGGGGTTCTTGGCACCCCACCTTGTGACCACTGGCACTGTCATTTCGTTTCTAGGTCCCGAGAGGTGATTTTGCGGTCACTGTGCGGAATCACATTTTGGGACCGATTAACGAAACAACAGTGCCACGGTTCATGAGGTGGGGGCTAAAAAATCCTATGTTGCACGTTTGGTGAAAAAACTCCAAACAATGACTGCGTTACGAGTGTGTGTTGCGCAGTTTGTATGTACACTCGTAACTTTGCTAATTTTTAATAGTTGCACTCCAAATTTTCAACATTGCCATTTTTTCACACCTCCTTATGAACAGTACAGCTGCCATTTTTTGCATCCTGCCTGAAACGTGTTTTCACGCCTGTGTCGTAGAATGGCGCAGTCGCTGGCAAAATCAACTTTTGGGACAGATGAATGAAATCACAGTGCCACTGTTTATGGGGGGAGGTCCCAAAAAGGCCATGTTGAATATCTGGTGAACATATTCCAAAAAATGACTGCGTTACGCAATTTCTACGCATGCTCATAACTTTGCCATTTTTTCATATTTTCACTCCAGATTTTAAACATAGCCATTTTTTCACACCTCCTCATGAACAGTACCAGCTGTCATTTTTCACATCCTGCCCAAAATGTATTTTTGCAGCTGTTGCACCGAATGGCGCATTTGCTGTGCGAAATCACTTTTCAGGGTTGAGTAATGAAATGATAGTGCCACTGTTCATGAGGTGGGGTCCCAAAAAGCCCATGCTGAAAATCTGGAGCAAAAATACCAACAAACGCCCAGGGCGTTAGGGTTTCCAACCATAACGCCCCACCCTGTACAGACCAACAGGCGTCGGGATGTGGCTTGGGGTCGTCGGCCGTAATGCTCACGCCATTCCACCCCCACCCTGCAACCACTGACAGGCATCAAGGTGTGCTTTGGGGTATTCAAACGTTCACCCCATTCTCTTATACTGCACCCATCTCAGCTTATTTTTACTTATGGAATGGGGTGAGCGTAAAGGCCGAAGACCCCAAGGCACACTGTGACACCTGTCAGTGTCTGCAGGGTGGGGTGAGGTGGAATGGCATGAGTGTTATGGCCGACGACCCAAAGGCATACCTGTCAGTCTCTGCGGGGTGGGAGTGGGGGTTGGCATTAGTTCAGTACTTCACTGCCATTTCTATTATGCATCTCACTAACTCAAGCAGTACCAATGCCAGTACCAGCAAGCAAACATTCAGCATGGACAAATGCTTGTTTGCACTGAAGTGATATCGTGGGATATAATCACTGACTGGAATCTCTGTTAGCTGAAGAGATTTTTGGATTTCTCTTACCTATTTTAATATTAGGCAATAATACACAACAGAGTGTACAGCGTTTCACCATGCCTTGGGTGTGTAAGAAAGTACAGGACCACATGTCAACTGCCTTACGCACTCAAAAAGTGTCAATACCCCACATTATGACACAGGTAGAAAGAATGCTGGCTCCTGACTGGCCAAGAGGTACTTTCAGCTGGGCCTCCCAGCACAACGGCCCAGCTGAAAGTAGCCTAACAAAAATATGTCTAAAAACCACATCCATTTTACTAAAAAGGATCCATTTCATAATCACAATAAGGCACTACAGGGAGTGCATTATGGTGGGCTAACGGCCCTTCTTGCCTTGTGCTACAACCCACCTGAGGTGGGCTGTTATGCCACCATAATGCATTTCGTCATGCCTTATTGCTTAAATATACCATACTCTGGAGTGCATTATTGCTATTATGCAACTGATCGTTTTTGTGTAAATGTAAAAAAATAAAATAACTTGTTTCAATATATATATGTATTTTTTTATCTTTCTGTTATATATTTTTTATCTTTTTGTTAATTTTATAAGACAGTCTTACAAAAATTAATGCATAGCAGGAACAATCATCACAATAGCACGTCACATTCTTATCTTAGGATACTTCATTATTCAGCCTAGGTTGATCACCATATGGGAGAAATACATACAAGTCTGGAACTAGTCCGGTTACTTCCAAGATTCATGACTTACAGATAGACAAGCATGCTTGCCCTAACAGAAGCGGACCCTATCACAACAGTAGAACACGATAAGCAATTTACTTTACAGATTCAATCTACAGCCTACTGAATGCCAGATTTTGGCAGAGGTTAGAAACCAGCATACTTCTTGCATCCTTTATATGTGTCCCCACCTCATCATACACTTTATTAAGGGGTAATTTAAAAAAAACACAGAACACCTGCCTAACAGGCATGACTGCAACAGCCAAACATCAGGTCCCCCATTAAAGTCTTATAACCTGTTCTTAACCAGTTGCCAAGCCTCAAACTAAAAGTCTTTTTTTTCACTCTGTAATGAATCTGTGAAAAGTCATTTTCAAAGTGTCCATTTCAGGCTGTACTTAGAAAGCCAAAAACTGCAGTCAACCTGGGAGGGAGGGGACTCAACAAGTGGTGCCATGAAGCCAGCACCATCTTGTGTCCACTAGATTTAAGAAAAACACATGGCCTAATAGAATTACATAAATATAGGTATGTTTACAAACATGATTATTACCTGGGCATGCAGCCCACTGCAAAGCACTGCCTATGAAGGTTCACCACACTCTCACCCTCCCTAGTCCCCCAGTCACAAATTAGTTAAAAACTGCAGCAGTCACTGATTTTCACCCTGAATGGCCCAACAAATCTTGAATACCAAAGTCCAGATTAATACACTTCAGCAACACTCCAACCTCCCTGGGGTCATTGTGTAGTGTTTACCAGCATAAATCACCTTCAGTTTTGCAGGGTACTGTTTAATATGCATAACCCCCAGGGTTCAGGCTCTGGATGGCCTGTATGACATTAAAGGTCTCCTTCTATGGTGAAGCTAACTAAGGTCTGAATCACTTGAAAATCCCACTCCTCGTTCAGGTTAAGCTTTCCCACCCTTCTGGCTGCCTCCAACTCAGTAACTCTTCATCGATACAACCAGAGTGAAGTTAAAAAAAAAAAAAGTCCCGGGCAGATCAGGGCCCTCTCTTCTTTTTCTAGAAATTATACAAAAAGCCTTGTGCATCAGAAAGTTGGGTTCCGGTTAAAACAGAGCACCTTCTGTTGCCTCCAGAGGCCCTACAGTTCATAAATTTGTGGCTCACGTTTGGTTTTCAAGGGCTTCACAGTGGTACCAGAGGATTTATTTACTGTAATGAGCCCAGCTGGAGTTACCCGCAGAGGCAATACCAACACTTCCATGGCCTCCACGTGTGCTGAAGATGACTGCACTTCACATACTGGTCGCACCATGAGATAAGCAACCTGTTGTTCAGTGTGCCCTCCTGGTGAAACATTTCAGTAAATAAATAAAATAATTACTGTGAGACAGGAGTTAAAATCTTCCATTTTATAATCTGTGACACTATCTGTTTTTCAAGGGCCTGGACTACCCTCAGCAAATCAGTCACTGCTGATTCGAGTGCACCCTGTTCGACTGGCTAGTGGCTTTCCTACTGATAACTGGCCCCGACATCTGCCATTCTCATCTCCATCGTTGGTCAGTAAAGAGTAGCTAACTACCATAACAGCAGATGTTCAAGAGACTCTCCTCCACTCAGCCACATCATGGAACTGGACGCTGTCGGCGTCAGGACTACCAAACATTTTTGCAGGCTTGGGTCACCTACGTTAATACACCTTGTCAGCACCCATATAACAAGAGCATCCCTAGAATGCCACAATTCCATGCTAGAGACAACTTCAGAGGCTCATCGGACCGGCAGGGACCAAAACGACCAGAACCACACCAGGCACACAGGAGAGGATATGAAAACTTGGGTACAGATCCCTTAGAAGGCATTACAGGAGAAACAGCTTGCAAAACCAGGCAGTATAGTCACCCATGGCCCGACATGAGGGAAGGTGGGAGAGACAGCTGTGGCTCAATGGAGATTCTCTCAAAGATCTGCTGTTATGGTACGTAAATGTTCTATCTTCCTCTAGGATACCTCCCTCTATTAAGCCACATCATGGAAAGATTCCCAAGCAGCAGCAAGTACAGCAGGAGGATGGCAGGACCAAATGATCCTGAGTAAGGAGGCCCTGCAGAACATGGAGGCCGAAGCCGGCACATCTACGAGAGACAATGCCCAGGCTGTAGTGTTTTGTGAATGTATGAGCAGTACTCCAAGTAGCAGCAGCACAAATGTCAGCAGTGGACACATTTTGAATACAGACCACTGAGGTAAGCCGTGGATGAAATGAGCACAAACAGGACCAGGAAGCTGCTCAACATGCTTCAGGTAATAAAATGTAATACAGCGGACCAGCCATTTGGACAGGTCCTGTTTAGTAATAGGGGTGTCCACTATTTGGGGGGGCAAAAGCAATATACAGTTGAAAGGATTTTCTAAAATACTTTGTACGATCCAGGTACCTACCAACGCAGCTTTCTATGGACTTCCAGTATATGTAAATGACGCTCCCTACTATCTGTGGGAGAAAGAAAGTAAACTGGGTGAGCTACTGTATGTAGTCTAATTTAGTGTTTTTTCAGACACAACCTTTGGAAGAAAATGAGGACTGGTACACAAGGTAACCCTATCCTTGGGGAAAATACGAAAAGGAGGATCTACCACCATAGCCTGCAACTCATATCGGTCTAGCAGATGTTATCGCCATTATTCCAAAAGAGTAAGCACAGCTCACAAGTAGCCACATGCTCAATGGGAGATGCAAAGAGGGTCTCTAGGACCAAATTAAAGTCCCACACCAGAACTGGATCTCGGACTGGGGTGCGCAGAAGGAGGATATCCCTTAGAAATCTTTGGGAAACCTCCAGTTGGACCACAGTCTTGCCCTCCATCAGGGAATGAAAAGCCAACACAGTGGCCATGTGAACTTTTATAGAGGAATACTCAAGTCCTGAGTCCTTAAAGGTCAATATGTAGTCCAGTACATTATGAACTGGATACGTGAAAGGATCCAGCATATGCTGAGTACGCCACACAGTAAAATGTTTCCACTGTTGTGAAAAACAGGTTACTCACCTGTAACAGTAGTTCTAGGAGTGATGTATGTTATTCATCCACACTTCTTGGCAGTGTCCCTTTCCCTTTAAATCTGCTGGAAAGTCTTCAAGCTGGCTCTTCCCACCCACCCGGGTGGTAAAACCCTCAGCTCTGCCCCATGACGCCAGATTGTAGCCTGCTGGAAGCCAGGTTTGTGTGTCCGCAGCCAGGGAGGTCGGGTGGGTCCGTGTGGATGAACAACATATACCACTCCTAGAACTACTGTTACAGGTGAGTAACAGGCATAAGGCAATTCTAGTGGGGGGAAGGAGGAAGTAAGCTGTTGATTAACTAGAGTCTGCAGCTTATCCATCAGGTAGGGAAATGGGCAGACTGGGTGGGCTAAGCGGTCCTTATCTGCCATCAAATTCTATGTTTCTATGTAACCTGTTTTTCTAGGGACATGGATATGTTGTTCATCCACACTTCTTGGCAGACTCCTAGCAATTCTCCAGGAGGAGGGAGGCAAGGCACACACCCCCGACACTTACTTTGGAAACAGAGACTGGAGAACTGAGGCCCCAAAACCAGCAGCCCGGCGTGACTCAAGGTCGATGTGGTAGTGGGTAATGAAGGTGTTTACTGTTTTCCAGGTAGCAGCCCAACAGATGTCCTGTAAGGGGATGTCCCTGGAAGCAGCCACCGATGCAGTGGTATGGCAGGCAGAATTAGCTCTTATCCCTCTAGAGGTTCCTTGCCTGCCAACTCATAGCACAGACTTATGCGAGATGTAATCCACCTTGCAGTAGTCAGTTTTGCTGCAGGTCTGCCAGAAGCGGCTTCAGCGTAAGTGACAAACAGCTGGCGAACCTCTCCCCGAATTTCCACTGTCCTCTCCTTATAACAGGAGAGGGCTAGTCTCAGGTCCAAAGTATAGAGCCTGCATTCGGCCTCCGAGGTGTAACTGGGGTAGTACACTGACAGAGTTAACACCTGGTTAAGATGAAACTGTGACACCACCTTCGGAAGGAATTTCTGGTGGGGGCACAGGACAACCTTGTCCTTGTGGAAGACCAGATAAGGGGAGTCCACTAAGAGCACCTGGAGCGCCCCTGTCCTTCTGGCAGACATGACAGCCACCAGGAAGGCAGTCTTCCATGACAAGTGTGACAGCTCACACTTCTGCATCGGTTCGAATGGCTTGCCCATGAGCTTTGTCAGTACCAGCATTAGATCCCACGGAGGTGGAGATTCACGCACCGGAGGGGATATGTGACCCAGGCCTTTGAAAAAGCACCTGACCACTGTCTCTTGCGATAAAACGTCGACTGACTAGCCCATGCCCGGTAAGCAGAGATGGCTACCAGTGCACCCTAAGGGTCGATGACCAAAGACCCCCTTTGGAGAGAGACCAAAGGTAGTTGAGAACGTTAGACACTGGACAGGACAGAGGGTCCAGGCCCTTGCCCTGACACAAAATGAAAAACCTTTTTCCATTTGAAGGCATAACATTTTCTGGTTGATTCCTTTCTGGATGCCTCGACCACGGTGAGGACATCCTCGGAAAGACCCAAAGCCTGGAACTCTAGCCGCTCAGGTACCAGGCTGTGAGGTGCAGGGATTGATGGTCCGGATGATATACCTTCCACTGATTGAGTGAGATCAGGTCCAGGCATGCTGGAAGCCACTCCGGGGGCCTGTTGCTGAGGCTAAGATCATCAGGGTACCAGAACTGGCATGGCCAGTCTGGGGCTACCAGAATCACCTGTGCCTTGTCCTTCCTCACCTTGATGAGCACCCTGTGGATCAAGGGAAATGGAGGGAAGGTGTAGAAGAGGCCTAGGGTCCATGGCCTTGAGAAGGCATCCCCCTCAGCGAGCCCTGCTGGGAGGGACGGGCATGAAACAGCCTTAGCTTGGTGTTTTCCCTGGAGGCAAACAGGTCCACCATTGGTTTGCCCCAGTGGGAGAACAGGCTGTAAGCTACCTCTGGATGGAGAGACCACTCATGGGATGTCTCGCCTATGCAGCTGAGAGCATCCGCCAGATGGTTTGAGGCTCCTGCCACATGAATGGCTAGGAGATCTGCCTCCAGAAGACACACGAGTATCCAGATGTGGAGCACTTCCCTGCAGAGCAAACGGGAATGCGTGCCGCCCTGTTTGTTGAGTTAGTACACGGTCGTGGTACTGTCCATCTGGACTTGAACCACTTGACCCCAGAGCTGAGGAGTGAAAGCTGACAGTGCCAGTCTGATTACTCTGAGCTCCAACAGGTTGATGTGGAAATGGGACTCCACGGGGGTCCAGAATCCATGGGCCCTGCTGTCCCCCATGTGGCCTCCCCAGCCCATGAGAGAGAGGCATTGGTCGTAGGGACGGCCGTCGGCTCACGGCAGACAAACGGGATCCTTTCCTGCAACTGGCCTTGGATGGTTCACTACTGGAGAGTGTCCCACATCTTCTGGGTCACAGTGATCAGCTGGTCGAAATGATCGTGGCGCTGAGTCCACTGGGCTGCTAGCTCCCATTGGAGGGGTGCATGTGCCACTGGGCCCAACGGACCACAAAGGTGCACGCCGCCATGTAACCCAGAAGGCGCAGAAAGTCCCGGGCAGGGCGCAGTTGCCCAACCGGAAATGATTGGGCAACGGAGGAGAGAACCTCCGCCCTGTCCGCCGGGACCCGAGCTCTGCCCCGATGAAGCACATCACCTGAGAAGGCACGAGTTCTGACTTGGCCTCGTTGATCAGAAGGCCGAGCTGGGAGCAGGTCTGGAGGGCCAGATCCCTGGACCTCTCCACCTCCTGCTGGGTGGAACCTGCTAAGAGCCAATCGTCGAGGTAGGGGTAAATTCTGCCCCCCCCCCCCGACGCCTGAGATGGGCTGCCACCACTGCAATGCATTTGGTGAAGACCCGTGGGGCCGATGACAGGCCGAATGGCATGGCTCCGAACTCATATAGGGTCCCCTCGGCTCTGAAGCGGAGGAACCGCTGCTGAAACGGGCAGATTGGGATGTGAAAGAACGCATCCTGGAGATCCAGTGAACAGAACCACATGTTTCGCTCCAAGGATAGTATGATCTGGGACAGAGTGACCATCTGAAAGGTGCGTGACCTGAGATTCTGATTCAGGTCATGCAGATCTAGAATGGGGCGCCAGCCCCCTGTCCACTTGGTAACCAGGAAGTACCTGGAAACGAAGACTGGGTCTGCTGGAGGATCTGCCACTGGAGTTATCACCTCCTTGCGGAGGAGCTGAGCAATGTCTTCTCGAAGAGCCGACTGAGTATGGACGGATACCTTCAAGGTCGGGTTACTGACCTATAAAGCCCTACACGAACAGGGACCGCAGTATCTGAAAGATCTCCTTACTCCCTACTGCCCCTCTTGTTCACTCCGATCCGCCGACGAGGGACTACTAGAGATTCCCAGGGCTTGTTTGAAAACATCTAGAGCACGTGCGTTTTCTTATGCAGCTCCTGCCCTGTGGAATTCTCTACCTCATCGGATACGTAGCTGCCTGACCGTCGAGAGTTTTAAAACAGAGTTGAAACCTTTTTTTATTTGTAAAAGCTTATGGCCTATGATTTTATATTGATAATATTATATTTGTTTGTTTATTGTTACCTGTAAAGCGCTTTGATCTATGGAAAAGCGTTTTTAAATAAATTTTTACTTATTTACTTACTGCTGCTTGAATTCCAGAGGCAGTCCCTGGCTGACCACTTCTAAGACCCACCTGTCCGTGATGATAGCGGACCAGGCAGAAAGGAAGTGGCAGAGCCGGCCCCCCACAGGAGGACCCAGAGCTGACATGACGGGAGTGGGGGTGGCAGCCCCCGCCCTGTCACTGAGCAGGCTTGGAGGAGGAGGATCCAGGACCTGAACCTCGGCCTCCTTTACAGACCTGGGAGGGCCCAGGTTTGGGCCGGGGGCGCCAAGCTTGAGCCTGCTGCTGCTGCTGCCACCCCCCTTGAAAGGAGGGCTGCTGTGCTGTAGGGGAAGAGTGCCAAAAAGGCTTCTTCTTCTTCTGCTGCTTCTTAGAACCAGAAAAGCCTTTAGCAGAAGTGGCATCCAAGGTGGCATTGGACTGCTCAATACGCTGAAGATGACCAGCCACACCTGGGCCAAAGAGATCGGTGCCCAAAAAGGCACATCAGCTAGTTTGTGCCGAGTATCCACCGGAAAGGAGAAGAGCCTCAGCCAAGCCCTGCAGTGAGAGGCAACTGCGGCTGCCAATGAGCGGGCACAAGAGTCCCCAATATCCAGGGCCATCTGAAGCTGTTGTTTGGCAACAGCCCGGCCCTGGTCCCAGACTTGCTTGACCGTGGTCTGCGCATCCACATGGAGGTGTGGAAGGACTTCATTTAAAGACCCCAAGAGGGCATGGGAGAAGTGTGCCATGATGACGACTGAACTTGCTTGATGGAGGCCTAAAGACGAGGCCACATAGATCTTCCGGGCAGAATGATCCAAATATTTGGATTCCTTCTCAGGAGGTCGGTCAGTATCAGCAGAACTACAGGTACGCCTGAACACAGAAGCAGTCACAAGGCTCTCAGCCAAAGGGTGCTCTGTGAACACCACAAGGGACCCCATATGCACCGCATACTTGCGGGCCATGCGGGCAGACGGAGCTGGACAGGAGGCAGGGTGCTGCCAAAGTTCTAAGGCCGGGCCAACAATGGCCTCAGCCACAGGAAAGGCTTCTGTCGGGGGATCCCCTCTCTCGAGGATGTCCGTGAGAGGGTACTCCGCCTTTTTCTAGATAGACTCCAGGGGCATCCCTGTGGACTCAGAGATGAGGCGAAGAATGCCCTGAAAAGACGAAGGATCTTCTTCCGTCTCCATCCCACCAGCCGATTTCATCATCCCCCGAATGAGAATGGAGGCCGGTTTCATCCGAATCCAAAGTTTTCAGAGCCAAACATGGGACTGACACTACCCTAACTAAGTTCTCAGCAGATGTGCTTAGGGAACTTGACTCAGGGACCAATACAGGTGCGGTTTTCATCGACCTTTCCAAGGCCTTCGACTTGGTGGACCACCGACTCTTACTTCAAAAATTGTTCTACAGAGGCCGGGACACTCATGCCCTCAGATGGTTTGAAAGCTACCTTACTGGGCACACACAGAGGGTCAAGTGGAAGGACAAAATTTACGATTCACTGCCCCTCAAGGAGGGGGTACCACAAGGGTCTATACTCGGTTCCCTCCTGTTCTCCTTGTTTGTAAACGAGCTGCACAACCACTGTGGGAGCAGTAATGTCATCCAGTACGCTGATGACGCTGTGATTTACAGAGCCTCTGACAACCTGGATGACCTTGGTCCATCCCTCCAAGAGGACATTCTCATTATGGAGGACTGGCTCACAGAGAATAAAATGGCCCTTAATACTACCAAAACTAAGGCTATGTTGTTCGGACCCAGATCCCTTGGCCTAGACAGAACATAACTCCTTCAACTTACTTCCAGGGCGGGTAACAAACATGAAGTGGTTGCCACTACAAAATACCTTGGTCTTACCCTGGACCAAGGTTTCACCCTAAAGCAACATGTTGATCAAGTCACAAAAGTTATCCATGGCAAACTTGGTACACTCTATCGGATTAAGGATCAGCTGATCCCTGAAGCCAGGACTGCCATTGCCTTGTGTGTCTTACTCCCAACACTCACCTACGCTGCCCCGGTACTGCAGGGAGTGGCCAAGCTGGAGTTCAGCAAGTTACAGATTTTGTACAATAAGGTGGTCCATTTTGCCACCCTGTCCCACTCTAGGAGTCACCATTGTGATTCATTGGCATTACTCAGCTGGCCGTCATTCAAAGTTCGCCTCAGGTACCCAGTGCTCTGCCTAGCACATAAGCTAATTAGCTCTACAACCCCCCCAAGCCTCGCAGGGCTCATAACTGCTAAGCAAAATATGCGCAACCTACAGACCTCAGGCCAAACTCTCCTAGAGGTCCCTAGGGTAAGGACCAAGGCAGGGGACATGTCCTTTTCCCTTGCTGTCCCTTCCCTCTGGAACAATCTTCCTCTGGAGGTTCGGGAAGCTACATCATTAATGTGCTTCCGAACAATATTCAAGGCTCATATGCTTGCTACGAGTCAGTGCCACGTTACCTGACACCTCCTCACTACCCACCAGCCTGAGCACTTACATCACTACCACCTGAGCTGGCAGCACTAACCCTACATAGAAACATAGAAGTTGACGGCAGATAAGGACCGCAAGGCCCATCCAGTCTGCCCATTTCTTTTTCTATCTTATAAATGTGCCATCGGCCTTTGCTCTGTCAGTGGCCTATCTATTCATAGTCATTTGCATTGCTCCCTTATGCCTATCCCATGCCTGTTTGAAGCCCTGCACTGTATTCATAGCCACCACTTCTTGTGGTAAGCCATTCCATGCATCCACCACCCTTTCTGTGAAAAAGAATTTCCTCACATTCCCCTTAATCGGCCCCCCTAATCTCATGCTGTGTCCTCTTGTCCTGCTATTTTCTTATATTTAAACACGTTAGACTCTTTCACCTTGTTAATGCCCTTAAGGTGTTTGAATGCCCCGATCATATCACTCTCTCCTTCCTTTGCTCAAGGGTATACATATTGAGCTCTGTTAATCTGTCCTCATATGTCTTCTGATGCAGTCCCTGCACCATTTTGTTGCCCTTCTCTGGACTGCCTCAATTTGGTTAATGTCCTTGTGAAGGTGTGGCCTCCAATACTGCACGTAGTACTCCAGATGGGGCCTAACCAGTGTCTTGTAAAGAGGGATTATTACCTCCCTCTTACGACTTGTGATACCCCTACTAATACACCCTAACACCCCCTAGCCTTACCTACTGCTTTAGAGGTCTGCTTGGATGATTTCAGGTCATCAGTGATGATGATGCCCAAGTCTCTTTCTTCCTTTGTGACTGCTAGCAACTCCCCTTCCAGCCTATAGGTGGCTTCAGGATTTCTCTTGCCTATGTGCATGATTTTGCACTTCTTTGCATTAAATCCCAGTTGCCACTCTTCTGACCATTTTGCTAGTTTATCCAGATCTCTTCTCATTCTGCCCACCCCATCTGGATCATCTACTCTGTTGCAGATCTTGGTGTCATCTGCAAACAGAGAAGCCTTACCTCTAGTCCATCTGCAAGGTCACTAATAAAGATGTTGAAGAGGACTGGCCCAGGACTGATCCCTGAGATACCCCACTTGTGACTTGCATCTCTTCTGACTGTATACCATTTACCACCACTCTCTGTTTTCTGCCCGCCAACCAGTTTGCCACCCAGTTGACCAACTTCTGACCCACCCGAGCCTACCCAGCTTATTTATCAATCTTCTATGTGGAACAGTGTCAAAAGCTTTGCTGAAGTCAAGGTAGGCGACATCAACTGCTCCCCTTGGTCCACCACTCTGGTTACCCAGTCAAAGAAATCTATGAGATTAGTTTGACAGGACCTTCCTTTGTAAACCCATGCTGTCTTGGATCCTGTGCCCCTATGGATTCCAGGTGTTGCACTATCCTTTCCTTAAGGAGTGCCTCCATAATCTTGCCCACTACTGAGGTAAGACTGACTGGTCTGTAGTTCCCGCCTCCTCCCTGCTACCACTCTTGTGGAGCGGGATCACATGAGCCCTTCTCCAGTCTTCTGGGACCTCTCCTGTGCTCAGAGACTCACTAAACAGTTCTGCTAATGGCTCTGCTAGTTCCACCTTTAGCTCCTTAAGTACCCTGGGATGTATGCCATCAGGTCCCATTGCCTTATCCACCCTGGAGCTTAGCAAGCTCTTGTAGGACCCTTTCTTTGTGAAGGGAGTAGTGCTCACTCCCTCCCCTGTGTCCATGATGCTGAGCTGTGGGCCCTGCCCTACCTTCTCTTCAGTAAATACTGAGCAAAAGTATCTATTTAGGATAGATGCCTTTACAGGGTCCTCCTCCTCACATGCTCCCTTTTCTCCATTAAGCTTAGCAATACCCCCTCTGGACTTTCTCCTTTCACTAATGTATCTATAGAAAGTCTTGTCACCTTCTTTTACTGTTTGTGCTAGTTTTTCCTCAGTTTGGGACTTTGCCTGCCTTGCTGCCTTCCCTGCTTCCCTTAGGGCAGTTTGGTATGCCTCCCTGTCTTCATCCCGCTGTGTTCCCTTATATTTCCTGAAGGCCAGCCTTTTGGCTCTGACCTTTTCTGCTACTGTATTTCAGAACCAAAGTGGTTTCCTTCTTCTTTTGCACTTCCTTTTCTGTCTAACACAATGGGATGTTGCTTCAAGTATTGCATCCTTAATGCTTGCCCACTTTGCCTGTACCCCCTCACCTGTGTTTCTTTTTGCCAGGGCTAGCTTAACTCTGTTGGCCATCTTATCAAAGTCAGCTCCTCTGAAGGCCCATATTTTTGCCTTGGAATGGGATGATTTAGATGTAGTAGCCAAATTGAACCATACCATGTGATGGTCACTGGCCCCCAGGTGACCTTCTACCTGGAGATCTGTGATCCCTTCCTTGTTAGTCAGTACTAGATCTAGGAAAGCCCTGTCTCTTGTGGGTTGCTGTACCAGTTGTTTGAGGCCCTCCCCTGCAGGGAATCCACTATGTGTCTAGTTCTGGCAGATGTTCCTGCTGGTATTGACCAATCTGTATCCGCATGTTGAAGTCTCCCATTATCAGAACCTCCCTTTAGCTGTCATGTTTTGTATATCTTCTAACAGTAATGTGTCTATGTCCTCCTCTGGTCTGGGGCCTGTAGACAACCCCAGTTCTTATGGCTGTCCCATTTCCTGTTTCCAGGGTGACCCACAGTTCTTCTGGCTCCTTATGTGTATTCTGAATTTCTGTAGCTTTGATATTTTCGATTGACATACAGGGCCTCCTCCCCTTTTGCACCTCGGTCTCTTCTGAACAATACATAGCCAGGTACTGAAGTCTCCCAAGTGTGGTTACTGGTAAACCATGTCTCACTAATTGCTACTATGTCCAGTTTAGCCTCTGACATTATTGCCTGCAGGTCTGGGATCTTATTTCCCAGGCTGTGAGCATTTGTACATGATTTTCCATTGGCCAGATTTTGTGTGTTAGTTGTTGGGTGAGGTTTGGCATTACCCTGTGCGTCGATGGGGAGACAAACCTTTTTCTTACCTGGTGATGCAAATGAACTGCAAACATGCTGAATCCCTGTTTGACCACTAGCTGAGGGGAGGGGTGTTCTTCCCATTCGACGTATGGGGTGCTGCACCCCTCTCCCCATTTGCTAGTTTAAATATTCTGCAAAGACGTCAAACTTCTGCCCCAATGCACTGACTCCCTCCTTAGTCAGATGCAGCCATCAAATTTAAAGAACTTTCGCTCCCAGAACTGTTGCCAGTTCCCTACAAATATGTGTCCTTTTTCCTGGCACCAGCCCTTGAGCCACGTGTTTAGCCTCTCAGTAGTCTCTCCCCCAAAGATTTGTTTTCTTTCTAAGAGGGTAATTGTGACTCAATTTAATCACAGGCTCTCCTATATTGTACACCTCTCTAATCAATGTAACCTGCTATGTAACATATCACTGCTATATATACATGTTAGAATGTTGCATGCCAAAGTTGAATCTGTACGAATTGTTTTACCATGTTTTTGTCCTGTAACTCCCGGGTCGCCCCTGAAAAAGGGACCTCCGGGGCCCAGTGGGCCTACCCGGTCATCAAAATTCAATAAATAAAATAAATAAATCCAGATACAACGGTCGACTGCCCACATCACCCTCGACCCGCCAGGGGTGGTTACGGGTGACAGTGACCGAAAGACGCCGGGGAAGCCCGGTGTCTGGTCTAGCTTCCTTAGAGGGAGCCCCTCCCACAGGCTGCTTAGGCAGCGATTCCACCAAAATCAATGGAGAGACTGGTTTAGGCTGAACCAGAGGTTTTATCGGCTCCGTGGGCAGGGGAACCGACTGAATCAGCTCCAAAGGAGTCGACTTCATCCTGGGAGGTGAGAGCCAAGTAATGGCTAGGGTAGGAGCCGGGGTAGGCTTGTGCCCGGTCAAAATCAGCTGTTGCCACATGAGGTCCTCATAGCGCTGACAGAGTTTTCGACGGAGCCTCTCCTCATCCGAGGAGGACGAGGACGACCAATGGCATTGCCTCTTTTTAGAGTGCTTATAGCTCTTCCTCGGCCTATCGGTCGAGGGGATACTGGACCTCGATCCGAGATCGGCCAGGCCGACTCGGTTGCTCAGGAGACACTGGAGGGACCGGTGACTTCCTGGGGTCGGGGATCACTTCCTTGATGGGATTCCCAGCAGCTGGGTCTCCTCATCGGGGAAAACAAGGACTAGAGTCCGAGCATGAGAGTCGCCGACCGGGGTCGGCAACAAGGGGTCAATAGGGTCAAGGACTATCTCAACCTCATCAAACGACACTTTGGTCGACTGGCCAGATGGCAGGGCTGAGAAGCCAGCGGTCAAAGAGGCAATTTCGACCGAGGTCGAAATGGCCGGTTCCTGGGACCAAGATCGCTCCCGATCCCAAAAGCGTCTCCATCGAGTCGAAGACAATCCTGGGTCCCTTTCCTGCTTCCAGGACATAGAGGAGTGCATGCCTGCAGGACTCTGACTCTTAGTTGGGAGAGACTGACAACTCACGGAAAGAATCCGAGAAGGTGAAGCCCAGGTTGAGCGGAACAAAGAAGCTCCGAGAGGAAGATTCTGCGGCACGAGACGCTTCCTCTTCGGAAGGCTTGCATGCACTCCAATTGCTTGGCGGATCCTGCAGCTGTGGAAACTGCCCACCGAGCCTCCTTGGATTTTACCGGTGGGTTCCATTTTTCAGGCCTCCCCAACTTAAAGCATGCGAGTCGGTTGTCGAGGACATTAGGATGAAAAGCGAGGCAAAACTCACACGTCAAGGTGTCATGGTCGACACTCAGACAGTAAACACACGCGGCATGCGGGTCAGTGCATGACATCTTCTGGCCACATGAACACCAGCGAAATCCGGGGGAAGACTTGTCTTCCATGGTCGAAGAGAAATCGCTAACGCGAACAAGGCGAATTTTCGGAATAACTGAAGGTTTTGAAGCCAGGGCCTACAAAATGCGAGAGCACTAAGGAGGCAACCTGAATCTTCCAGCGGAAAGGAAGATCTGGCATCATGGGGCGGAGCCGAGAGTTATACCATCCGGGTAGGTGGAAGAAGCTAGCTTGAACACTTTCTGGCAGATTTAAAGGGAAAGGGACACTGCCAAGAAGTGTGGATGAACAACATATCCACATCCCTAGAATAAGTGCATCAGGTAGATGGCTTTCTAGACACCAGTAGAACATCAGCCAACACAGGGGAAACCCCAAAGCAGGAGAGTGCTACGTCCTCAGAAGCCGCGCATGGAGGTGCAGGAAGTGAAGATCCGGGTGCATCAGAACACCCTGCTCCTATGTCAAAAAACCCGCTCTTAATGTTAGCGGGACATGAGGTTCCACCGCCAGTTGTTGAGAACTGGAAACCAAATTTGCCTGGGCCAATGAGAAGCCACCAGAACCAGGGTGGCATGCTCGGCCCATAACTTGACCAGAGCCCTCTGTATTAGAGGGAATGGGGGAAAAGCATACAGAAACCTTCCCTTCCAAGAGACAGGTAATGCATCTCATCAGAAAACTCCTGGCCCTGGCTGGCCCAGTGGTGCAGAGGGCTGAGGCGCTGGACGCCACACCTCGAACCATGCCAGTGCCCCGGGTTCGGGAATGGACTCGGGTCGTCGGGGGCTGGCTGGGGAAGTAAGGATCGAGTCCGGTGACTGCTCTCTCTCCTGGGTGGGTAGATGGGACGCCTCGCTGTTGTAGTGGCCCGCGGTGGAGACCGGGGGTACTACATGCAGCAGTGCAGGAGCGCCAACCAGAAAGCTGGAAAATAGCTTCGGCACCACCGGATGACGGCCTCCGTGCTCCATGTTCCCCGGAACCTCCGGGAGCATCCTCCGCCATAGCAGCGCCTCTGGACCATGGAAAAATTAGTGTGCCGGGGTTCCCTGCTACCCGGTGCCTTCCCCCTCGGCAAGGGGATACGTCGGGGGACAAATCAGGGGATCGGTTGCGATGTGTGTGTGGGAGGAGCTCCAGAAGAGGACAGCCGAGGCATGGAAGCACTAGGGGGCCCGAAGGAGAGGTGGACGCCGGAGTGTGAGGGGAGGTAAAAAGATCACACACACAAAAAAAAAGAAAACTCCTGGCCCTGAAGCAAGTGAGAAGAAAAGTAGTCATTTTGCGCTGTATGGAGAAGCAAACGGAACGACTCCATTTTTTGAAGAAGTTGTCCATGATGGAGTCTGAGAGTTCCCACTCATGGCAAAGTGCACGTGACTGACTGAGGCAGTACGCCAGTGCATTCAGAGTACTGCGGAGGACTACTGCTGACGGAAATATGTTGCGTTCCACTGCTCAGTTCCACACTCTCATCGCCTCTCTGCAGAGAGTGTACGAATGAACCCTGCCTTGTCAAATAATCACCAAAACATAGTCTGTGCAAATCAGTAGCTGATTCCCTGGAAGGAGAGTTGTGAAGGCCTGTAAGCCACGCAGAACACCCTTCATTCCAGAGTGTTGTTGTGAAGCACTGTATTCAGGGCTTCATTGGCCCTGGGTTCTGAATGGGCCCAAAATGAGCTCCCCTGCCCAAACCTGAGGCATCCATAGTCATCACCAACAAGGGGAATGATCTTAAGAATGGGACCGCTTCTCTAGCTTGGAGTGGTCCAACCACCAGAGCAGGGAATGACAGAGGAGGAGGAGTGACCTGTATCAGTTGCTCTAGCTTGTCAGAGTGCTAAGCCCATTGTGCTCTGAGGAACCACTGCAGAATCCTCATATGGAAGCGGGTCAGTGGGATAGTCAAGATGGCAGCCACCATCAAGACAATCGGTCTAAAAAGACAGCAGGCCAACACATAATTGCTGGAGATAACCAGCTGTGACTGAGCCTCTGGTGCCGTGGTCTGGTCCAAGAGGAGAAATGTCAGACAAAAACTCGTGTCCAGAACGCCTCCTATATACTGGAGCCTCTGGCAGAGGCAATGACCAACATTTAGCTCATTGACTAGTATGCGCAGCTGGTTGAGCAACAGCTAGGTCCAAAACAGTGTGTATACAATGGCCTCCTGAGATGGGGCCTTTAATAACAGCCAATTGTCTATGTAAGGGAAGACATACAAACCCTCCTGTGGAAGGCCGCTGCTACCATGGCAAATACTTTGGTAAAGACACACGGAGCGGAGCACAAACTAAAGGGCAAAACATGAAACTGGCAGTGTGAGCCCTGAAGCATGAAACAAAGATATTTTCTGTGCAACATTCGGATCTTGACATGAAGGTAGGTATGCATCCTTTATGTCCAGTGCAACCATCCAATCCCCTTGTAATGAGAAGGGCAGCAAGGACTGCAGGGAGACCATTCTGAACTTTTTGTATTCTATTAACAGGTTAAGAACCGTAGGTCTTGTACTGGCCTTGAAATCCCCAGTCCACTACGGAACCACAAAGCACCAGGACTAAAAGCCTCAGTTTATTTCTGAAACCGGGACTAATTCCACAGCTTGTTTGTGGACGAAGGATTGAATCTCCTCCAGAAAAAGGTAAGATGTCCCGGACGGTATTGGTTTGGCAATGGGATGGGGGTTAAATGGAGGAACAGTAAGGAGCATGAGGGCATGTCCATGCTGAACCACCTCTAGAACCCAAGCATCTGTAGATATCACTCTCCACTTTGGTAGAAAGTGAGAGAGAGAGCGAGAGAGATGGCCGGTTACCAGAATCTCCTAAGGTGGGAGGGGAGGCGAGTCGTCAGGGGTGCTGGTAATTCTCTGACCTCTCTCTTGTATAACTGTGGCACTCACTACCTAAGTATCATAGGATACTAGAGCTCAGGATAAAAAGTTGTCTTTGTTAATCCACACCAGGTGTTGCCTGACGCGTTTTGGATACTAGATCTTTTATCAAAGGCTAACAAACCATAAATCACATACATCTTACATACAACAGTTAATGATGTCACAATAGTGTCAGAGACATTTTAAAATGGTTGGGTACTGACTTAGTTGATTAATAAATATCCTTTTCAATAGCAATTAAAAACCACAGCAACCACTACAGCACAACATAAGACAGACAAAAACGTCAACCTTCAGTGTAAGCATCAACATACATAACTTTAAAGTGCAATTGCACTTGTGATACTAAAGTGCAGAATATATTGCCCACTATAAACTAACAGAACCTTAGTGCAAATAAGCTTAAAGTCAATTATTTTATCTACTGTTAGAATAAGCTTTATAAGACAGTAGTGTAAGTATCAGAATGTCTTTATCTGTCTCCCAAGTGGGTTTTAATTCCAATCCTGCATTCAAGCCCGGTTTTCCACTTGCCCTCAGCCTTAAGATCCATTCTTTCTCTATTTTTTAGGATCATATTCCTAAAATTACCACCCTGTGGGTTAGGAAATATTCTTTCAATGCCAATGAAATCAAACTTGTGTTCCTTGCCATCATTTGCACCATGTATATGTGCAGCTGTTGCGCACGTCAGGTCTCCCTTCTCTATAGCCCGTATATATTCATTTATTCTTATTCTCAGCTGTCTCTGTCTTCCCAACATAAAAGGCCGTACACTTACACTTTGCTAAGTAAATCACACCCTGTGTATTGCATGAGATAAACTGTCATATCTCATAACTGCGCTCGTCCCTCCCGCTCCTAAAGTTTTTGCTGGCGGTCATGTGTTTGCATGCCATATAGTTTTTACACTGAAAGCACCCTTTACTACTTCCAAGCCAAGTCGTCTTTTTATTTTGGCTAAAATGGCTTTTCACAAGGCTGTCTTTGAGTGTGGGAGCCCTCCTATATGACATAATGGGAAGCATCTGGCCAAGTGTCTGCAATCCCTTATCACTAATCAGCCCATGCCAATGTGTTTTTATGATGTTTTCTACTTCTTTTGCATGTGCAGAAGAGCTGGTCACATAGTGAAATCTTGTACTTACTTCACTTTGCCTATGTGTGTCATTTAGCAGTGTTGCTCTATCTTTCTGTGTGGCAAATTCCTGAGCTTATCTATTGCATTCCTTGAATATCCCCTGCTTAGCAACCTATTATTCAGTGCTTCTGCTCCCTGTGTGAACACTTCCTGTGTGTTTCAAGGCTGAAGGAAGGGGAGGCGAGTCAGAAGGCATCAGGAGTGCTGGTAACTCTCTGACCTTTGGGAGGTCTGACAATGGCACTAAGGGGCAAGTTTTCAGCCTAAGATGCTGAGGGCTAAGGCGTCTCGGAGCCATGACTGGGGCCTCTTGAATAACCATGGCATGGACGGGCAGAAGGCCAGCGAAAAGAACCACGACCCCAGCATCGAGGTTTGGGGTTCAAAGTATGCAGGGATACGACAGCCATTCTAGACGACTGCAGAGCTTTCAAAATATTTTCAATGTCATTGCCAAATAGTTGCTTTCCGTTGAAAGGAGTATTCATTACAGACTGTTGCACATCAGAAGAAGTGTCAGTTACCCTAAGCCAGAAATAGTGATGGAGGCAAATCCCAGAGGAATCATAGGCTGCTCTGACTTGGTGATTACCTACTTAAAGGCCATTAGTTACTGTTTGCCGAGACAATATTTTTTCACAGCCCTCAGGCAACTGTTCAGCAAGGGTGGCCACCGTCTTTCAAAGGAAATTCTGATATTTAATCATATATGCCTGATGGTCCGCAGTTCTTAGGCCTAGGGAGTCAGAAGCAAAAGTTCTCTTCCCTATCACATCTAGCTTCCTCAACTCCTTATCAGGAGGAAGACAGCTCAAGTGTTTTGGAGCTTTAGCTCTATCTTGAGCAGCCATAATTACCACAGAGTCTATGTCAGGCTGTGAAGAATAATACGGCGTTGCAGTAGGGGCAAGATATTGTTTATCCACCTTCCTGGGAACCGCAGGCAGTTGAGCAGGTCTGTGCCAGGCTGCCAAAGCACTATCCTCCAGTCCAGAATGCACACGAAGTATAATATAGCAGGAAAAGCTGAAACTTCCAAGAAATCATAAAGATTTTTCTTGGGAAAATCTTCTTCAGCATGGAACCCCCGTTTAGCCTGAATCTGTTTAAGGAAGGCTTGAAAAAAGAGGCATCCTCAGGGGGGGAGACCTAGGTGTGTTTTTCATGGTTCCATGTCAATACCATGCATGGAAATACAGTGTGGTTTACAGCAGTGCAGTAAATAAGTCGCAAATCAAAACGGCGCATTACAATTACAGCTCATTGACATTACATTGCAAAGTGTCACTGCAAGTCCAGCAGCGGTCTCGATCCTGAAAATGAGACCTGAAATCATAAGCATAACGTGGCACTCGATTCAACTTAAAATATCTAGATCCTCATAGCCACAATAAAATGTACTTGATCCTGAAAGTGTTTAGCAGAGGTGAATCCCAATAAAAAAAAATGTATTGCACGTGACAGAAAGTAGCGCAGCTAGAAACCGAACGTATCTTGGCAGAGACGAGAAAGCAGGTGTTTTTGCATAACATCTATATGGAAGCAATGCATTTATTTGTAACTTTGTGGTGCCCAAGCAATGCCAAACTGATATCGGAGCAATGTTGTTCTGACAGATCCTCCGTATTACTTACTAAATATGGCCACGACTTACAAATATCTGTAGTTGTCTCTGTTGACTGTGTGTTTAAAATGCTTCTTTTATATGTCAAACTTTTTTCATAAGCACACGGAAGAGGGTGTGTAAACGTTGGCTACATGCAAGCTGCAATCGAGACGTGCCTAAGCTATCTACTTTCTGACACTGAAATGCGGGCCACTTATACACCCAATGTGGATACGGAGCAATGTTGCTGTGATAGAGCTCTGCCTTAGCTAACGGTTCTGTGGGGTAAAATGGTGGGAGGGGCTCATAATATTATACAGTTGAGAGGCAGGTTCGCAAATAACACAACACTGTACACCACCACTTCAGCTATTTGTTTCATTTGATTATTTTACTGGGAAATAAATCTAACTGCGTTGGGCACTGTGTTTATTATATGCGCATCTGGGGTGGTAACTTTTTACAAGAGCATGTTCATAATGCAGCTTCAGTTTCAGGACCAAGATCACGCTTTTTGGGCATTGCAATGAACTGTGTCTTTAGCGTTTTTTGTTATGTGCATTTAAAGCTGCGCTTAAATGCTCACGCTGTAACTGCCGCTCGGTATTGACGTGATACCGTTTTTCACACTCTCCTCCAAGCAAGAGGGTGCAGTACAGCATACAGCTTGAACCAACCGCATCTATAATCTCTTGATCCTCATCCATGACCTCTTCCTACTCCATGTATTCTGGATTATATTCCAGTTCCTCATTGACTGTCAACGGCTCAGGGTCAGTGAGACAGGACAGCTGAGGAGGAGCAGACGAAGGAAGTCCTGTCAATGGCAGACTTTCTGGAACTGGCACAAAGGCTGGGACAGAAAACTGAAACGTCGACATTATGTCGATGATGGGCCCACCAGAGGTGCCAGTGAAGTAGGCAGTGATGGCAGCAGCTGCTGGAATAGTTCCAACACTGTTTGATACAATGCCTGTGCCCTGACAGAGCGTGAAGGGATGTCGACGGCTGAGTCACCAATGAGACAGTTCTTGATGGCAGAATAGGCTGCAAATCCCCAACTGGGAAGGACAGTCTGATGCTGGACACCAAATCTGGTGTCTGAAAGACATTTGAGAGGGGAGTGAAAGGCCCCATGGCCGGAGCCAGGGAACCATCTTTGTCTGTAGACTTATCCTGTCAAATAGGCGAACGGGAACAGTCTGGAGAAGCATCTTTTTCCTTTCTGCACTTGTCCTTTTCTGAATAGCGATGTTTTTCCACTGACTTCAAAGATTTATCCATTTTCTTTGACGAGTCACCGACAGACGCCATTGACCACAGTGATCAATGGGCTGACGGCGAACTAGCAACAGAAGTAGTTTACAACGATGACGCCGCCTTCACTATAACCTGTTTCTCCATTTCTTGTATTAATAGAAAATCTTCTAAAGCTTTCTTGTGAGGTTTGCTGGTTGCCTGGTTGAAGCCCTAGCAGATTAAACAGGCTTTAGCATCATCGTCTGTACCAAGGCAATGAATAAAAACAGAGTGGTCGTCGTTACAAATCTTACCACCACCACAAATGCAATAACCACCACAACAGCAAAAATGGAACAATGATTCTTTGTCCATTCGTGGCATAAAGGTTATTTTTTTATACTTTTTTATTGAAATGCTTCACTATCGGTACACAGTTTACAGGATACAGATATGACCACACAGTGCTAGTATATACACGGAACAGCATAACATACAAACATTTTGCACCAATATAATATTTTTTATCTCTGTAGCAGGTAATCCAAAACTACCTAACAGAATCTGTGGAGTAACAGGCTGTAACCTGGGTCTGATGTCCACAACCTCCACTTGCCTACTGTGCGACTCTGAGCAAGTCACTTAAGGTGCTTTTACACACAGGTTTTTAAAACTGAATCAGCGTTACCTGTGTGGTGCCACTGTACTCTGTTGCATTCTGGTTCTTTTCTACACCCTGCGAGTATTCCAGCAACCCCCATCTCTATTTGTTTCAGCTCCCCCAGAGTTTGCTGCTCTGTAATGGTTGTTTCTGCATTGCTACCGGAATGGCTGTTTTACTCAGCCAGACGAAACGGAACACATCGGTTCAAACCGCGATAAGCAGAGATTGCAGTTTGGACGAACGTTCACCTAGGGAATGAAACAGATGCACTTTACACACAAGGGCTGTAACGGAATAATATTTCTGTAACAGTCACTCCATTACAGAAACCTGTGTGTAAAAGCGCCTTTAATCTCCTCAGTGCTCACAGGTCACCCCGAAAACAGGCACTGTGCCTAGTGGCCCTAACCTGGTTACCAAATAATTAAAAAAAACAACCCTGAGGACCCTGGAAGAGACCACACAGTGTTTAGGTATTCTAATGTTTGGTCAATAACTGTCTTCCAGAGCACCGGTTAGTGGACGCCGTAGGAGTAGCATCCAGGCAACAAATCCAGCATCGAGAGTGCAACTCACTCCACTTGGATAAAAAAGTCTGTTTCTATAAGGTAAATGATGGAACTGAAAGACAATCGGTCATAAAACCTGGAGTACAGTGTACAGTTCTGGAGACCATACCTACGTAAGGACATAGGGTAGAGAAGGTTCAGAGGAGGGCAACAAAGATGGTGCATGGATTGCATCACAAGTCCTATGAAGACAGGTTGAAGGAACTGAACATGTACTCCCTGGAGGAGAGGAGGGAGAGAGGGGACATGATAGAGACATACAAGTATCTTACAAGGAGGAACAGGGTGCAGGAAAACACTATTTTTAAAGCGAAAAAGATGTTCCAGGACTAGAGGGCATGGGATGAAGTTGGAGGGAGGATGATACAGAGGAAACATAAGAAAGAATTTCTTCACAGAACGGGTGGTGGACAAGTGGAACACCCTGCCAGAGGAAGTGGTGGGGGCTGAAACAATCACGGGATTTAAGAATGCATGGGATAGACATAAAGGAATTGTGGAGGTCAGGGGTAAGGGGCAACAGACTTCTAGGAAAACAAACTGAACTTACAAGCTCAAATGGGCAGACTGGGTGGGCCATAGGCCCTTATCTGCCGACACTGTCTATGTATGTATGTAACTCACACCTAGAATCGCTCAAACTGAATATATCACTAGCAAAAATAACCGGAGTTTCCTGTGATATGTTGTGACAGAAGCTATCAAGTTAAATAAAAATCTTACCTACTCCTGAAGAAGCCTTTCAGCAAAATATTGAGTAAACCTGAGGTACTGCAGAATGGGCATATGTGAATATTTTTGAAGTAAATGAAAACTGAAGACAATTTATTGGAAGCATCTGTATTTCTTGTACTGTGGTTTTTGGACTGACTTGGCCAGTTACAGACCAAACTGAAGACAATTTATTGAAAGCATCTGTATTTCTTCTATTGTGGTTTTCACACTGACAGAGCCAGTTACAGACCCCAGGTACCAACTATTAACTGTGACATACCCAAGGGAGCCACCCCTCAAAAAAAGTGGCTTCAGTTTGCCTCAACTTCTCCATCTGAGACCACCTCATCTGATGCCACCTCCCACCTTATCCATCTTGCTAAGTAAGCCTGTGTCCTATCTAAGGTAAGGCAGTCCATTTCTGAGATTTGGGTAACGACCTATCATTGGTGTGTTGTCTGCAGCAAATTTTTTAACATGGCATAAAAGTAAAAGTTTAAAATAAAAAACAAGAAGTATCAGCATAAGTGAATACTTGCAGGAGTTTGACGGCATTCTTCAGCAGTAGTGGACCGATGAGCAGCTGACAGTGGGAGAAAGAACTGAGGCATGCTGGGGACACCCATTTTATACAGGCGCTGACGAGGCACGTCGACATGGGCAGCCTCAGCCTGCAAAACTTTTCGGGTGGTCCTGACGCCAACGGCTTACAGTTCCATGATGTAACTCAATGGAGGGAGATATCCTCAAAGAGAATCTCCTTGTGGAGGGGTTTTGGGATAACAGATGGACCAGACACCAAACTTCAAGTTCAACACACAATCTCTGTGTGATGTTTTTTCAAAATGCAGTAGACAACCTTAAGCAATGGCATAACCCTTCTTCAGTACATCAGTTTGCAGCAACAGACTATGTATGTCCTATCTCTGCACTTAGCCAGCACCTACTGACTCTCTGATCTAACTTAGCAGTTGAAATTCAGCCTCCAACCCTATGCGAGCCTTGTTTGCTTGGGTGGTGGGTGCTCAAAAACCAAAAACAAGCTACAGTGGTAGTTATCTAAAAGTTCCCTACCTTGAGGTACCATTGAGATATCACTGAGGCTATCTGCATTGACTGTAATGTGATCCTGCCTCATTCTGCCTCAGTATACCCAGGCATACCTCAGTATTGAGAAACTTTTCTATGACTACCACTGTATAGACAAAGAACCTCAATGCAGAAGCACTGAAACATGGGTTACCCCAAAGGGCACCGACAATAAGCCAGGTTTCAAAGAAACACAACATCACACATACTTCCATAATGCAAAGCATCATGGGATATACGCAAATCACCATGAAATTTCAGACTTGTTCAACTTACAGCAATTTACATGCATTTTAAATAGCAAAACTAACAATTTCTACAATAGTCACCTAGTACTTTTTACCATTATCAAAAACACCTAGTGCCATGGTATTTTCAACATTTACAGGTTTCATAAACATAAGGTACTGTATATACATCAAGGTATTTTATGACAGGAGCTCCCTGTCACACTTCTTTTCTCTGATTTCCCAACAATAACTTGGGGGCTCCAAACAGCATGGGGGCTTAAAACATAGAGGACAATGTATGGGCGTCAGTTAACAACAACGCTGTATTCACTTCGAGAAGTTACCATGGCAACTGTGTAAACCTCGAGAGCGAAGCTCAAGAGGTTTACTGTTGCCTGGTAACATTGAGAAGTGAATTTAGTGATGTTGTTAACTGATGTCAATACATTGTCTTGTATAGTGTATGGGCATCAGCTGAACATTTCTCGATCATGGCAGTGATGTGCTGTTGCTCATTACCCCCCCCACCACCACCACCACACGACAAGAAGAAGCCCCGCTTGGTCTACATTCTCCCACTGTCTGAGACTCAAGTTTTTAACTTAAATATGATGCTACCCACCTATTCCGAATATAAGGACTGTCCTTTCATCAGCGCTGCTGTCTTTTTTTGAACAGATCTTACTGCTGCAGCCGTTTCCCCATGATTGTAATAGACCTGTCCTCCACGCAGCTGTTTACACAGAGTTGAGCATCGCTGACTGCACATGCGCAATGAGGATAGATGCTGTTGTACCATCAATGTGACGTCCTCAAGATGGTACAACACCATGTTGACATCACATCGATGGTACAACAGCATTGTGTTTCTATCGAATTTTATGCACAACAGCGCTCTCCCATACACTATAATAGCATGGGGGCCTCCAAACAATAGCATGGGAGATCACAATAGCAGTATGGGGGATCACAACAACAGTATGCCAGCTTCAAACAATAGCATGGGGATCACAACAATAACATGAGGGTCACAACAATAACATGGGGGCTCCAAACAACAGCATAGGGGCTTAAATCAATAGCATGGGGGTCACAAAAATAACATGGGGGTCACAACAGCAGCATGGGGGCCTAAAACAATAGCATGGGGATCCCAACAATAACATAGGGGTCACAACAGTAACATGGGGGCGCCAAACAATAGCATTGGGATCACAACAACAGCATGGGAGCTCCAAACAATAGGATGAAGGATCACAACAACAGCATGAGGTCACAACAATAGCACAGGCACTCCAACTAATAGCATGGAGGATCACAACAGCAGCATGGGGGAATCACAACAGCAGCATGGGGGATCCAAATAATAGCATGGGAGCGCCAAACAGCAGCATGGGGGGGCTTAAACAATAGAATGAGGGCTCCAAACACTAGCATTGGGGCTTAAAACAATAGCTGGGGGGACAAAACAATAGCAAGGGGAGCAAGCAAAAGCAAAAAACTCAAAATCAGTATACAGGAGGTCAGAGGAAAAGCATTGGGAGCTCAAAATATAAACATGGGGCTGTTGCAAAGACATAGGGGCTGAAAACAAAAGCATGTAGGTTGTCTGATGGCCCAGCCACACTGTCCCGATAGTGAACTGAGTTAACCTGCTGTTGGCCGAGGTCGAGGAGTGCAGCAAGATGGCAGGGCACCCTATCTGGGGGGGGGGAAAGCACCTCATTCCACGGCACCATTAGAAGACTTGTTAGGTTTAAACATAAGGATGTTTGCCTTTGTGTTGATCGGTGTTGGGTTGCTTGTTCTTTATGAATTTGCCACTGAATTAATATTTTGTTGAACTATACTTGTGTGTGCCAATTTCCTCTTTGGTTATAACCATGGTTGGGCCTTGTAGGCTTCCCCTTCCAGCAACAGTGGAGACTGGTGCTCGCGAGGCCAACAGCAGGCTGTGGTAAGTTGCCAATGGATAGTTACTGAGGGGAAAAAACGTGTTGTCATATCAGTAATGGTTGTTAGTACCCTTGGGCCATGCACTGTGTTGACCCCAGAGAGATGCAATCTGAGGGGACAGCAGTGGAGGGGGCTAGGAGATTGCCAACCGACAACCCACTTGCATACTGTGTGACCCTGAGCAAGTCACTTAACTTCCCTATGCTCCCAGGTTGCACTTGTAAACAAGGTTTCAGCTTAGTGTGCCCCTCCTGGTTAAACAATTGAATAAAATATAAAAAAAGAATAAAGAGATAGGCATGAGTAATAGGAGAACAGGTAACAGGGAGACAAAGCTGGACAGAAAAAAATAGCATAGAGGCTCGAAACAAAAAGGCCCCTCACACAGAAATGCATAGCAACACATTACAATCCATCCCCTGGTCTTCCTCTTTTCACTTAGGTCTCTAAAAAATTCCATGTCCCTTTTCTTTACCCTTGAGCTATTCTTTCCTAAGTTTTGCATTTCTTATTGCTTTCCCTACCTTCCTCTGTTTCTCCTGATGGACCTCCCTTTCTTCTTCCCTCTGCATCTCTTTATACCTCCTAAATGCTACCCTTTTAGCCTTTCTCTTTTCAGCCACTTCTTTTGAGAACCATAGTGGTCTCTTTATCCATGTGTTTTTGCTCACTTCCTCTGCGCAGAGAACTGCTGCCTTTACTATTCCCTCCCTTATCTTCACCCACTGTTCCTCCACCCCATCCAGGTCACCCCATACCGCAAAGTAGTCTCTGAGGCATTCACCCATTATTTTGAAATCTGCCCTCCTGAAGTCCAGGCCCCTCATCCTTGCATGCTTGGATTCCGCCACTGTCCTTCTCCTGAACCACATTGTACAGGACACTCTGGTTCCTAGGTGGCCTCCCACTCTGACGTTCACAACACTGTCCCTCTTAGTGAGCACCAGGTCCAATACTGCCCCATGACGAGTGGGCTCCCTGACTAGTTGCCTGATAACACCCCCTGCAGGGAGTCTACGATGTTCCTGCTTCTAGCTGAAGCTGCAGCTGGGAGGTTCCAATCCACATCTGGCAATATGAAGTCCGACACGATCAGCAGATTCCCTTTATCTAACACTGTGCCAATAGTTTCCACCAGTGCCTTATCTAGTTTCTCTCCCCCCCCCTTGCTGGAGATCTGCAGATCACACCAGTCTGAATAGTGGTATTTTCCCATCTCCTGGGTGACCCAGAGTACCTCCAACCACTCCACTCCACTCTCCCCTGGATTCTTGGAAATGCTTCGGAGGAGTCTGCCCTGTCAGCACAGCAGTAGTGCTACTGCTCACAACGTTGGCAACCCAGGCACAGGAATGAGCCATAGTCGCCCAAGAGCCAGCCAGGGAGGAGGATCAAGTGTCTCAGAGGACACTCTCCTCCTATAGGAGGAAGGATTCCCAGACTCCATTTCTATACTGTCACCTGGGCAGCTATAAACATAAGAGCTGGTGCATAGTGAGGTGGGGGGATGGAGATGGTCTTGAGTTACAGAGCCCACAGGTCGGTATCCCAGGCCAAGGAAGGAAAAGGGAACTCTTGGGCCCTGACAATCTGATGCTTCACTATCTCTCTACAAATTGGCCTTCCACTGGCCTGGTGGTACTGAGCGTTGAGGCACTGGAAACCTTACCTCGCGCCACACCAGTGACCCAGGTTCAGGAACAACCTCGGGTCATTGGGGAGCCGGCATGGGGGGAGAGGGAGGAACAGGATTGAGCCGCTAACGGCAGCTCTGCTCTCTCGGGAGGTGGTCAGCCCTCTGTAGTTCTGCTGTCGAGGTGGAGGTCCAATGACGTGCAGGTGAGGGGTCGACGCATGGGAAGGTGTCTCAGAAGCACGCGGCATGCCTCCCACATGCGCGTGTCCGCCTTGAGACAAGGGGTTGGAACAGGGAAGAACTAGAACACTATAAACTACGCACGGAAAAAAATATAAAAGTTGGCCTTCCAGTGGGGAGTTTGGGTAGCTCCCAAGGATCCATTCAAAGGGTAAGTTCGGTAAGAGGAGCTAGGTAAGGGGTAGAGATGGATCAGGTGGGTCTGAGAGGTCAGCAAGGCTAAAGCGGGCCTCCATGGTGCACCAGGGACAGCAAAAGGTAAGTTAAAAATAAATGCTTCTGGGGAGGGGGGGGGGCACTGCGCTTCTACCTTTATGGAACTCCAGACCCCACTTTCAGTCTGATTTCCTAACACTCCTAGTAGAGACTTTTCTCACAATTCCTCCTAGGTAATCCATCCCCGACTAGAACTCCAGACTCCTGCCCACCAGGCACTTCTCACAAGCTTAGCTTCATCAAAAACATCTAATCCACTACATTATTTATGTATGCTGAATTTAAATCACTTCACAGTTCTTACATGTCCCTTTCAGGGAGAAACAAAAACTGGGCTCCAATCAAGCCTGGATTCAGCCCAAACTGAGCCATTCTTGAGACTAAAAGTCTCTGCCTGCCCAAAAAGGGACTGCAAACCATTACTAGGAGGAACAGACTAGCAGCATAACACTGCTTCCATATGCCCCCCCCCCAAACAAAATAGCATTCGATGAAAAATAAAATGGAAACAAAAATTATTTTGAAAAGAAAAGCAAATCGTCAAGGTGTTATAAAATAAAATACACAGGTGTTGCATTCAAAACATACATATGGAAAATAAATTACAACTTACCAAAGCTTCAGTTCTGCTTGTGCTTGAGGTGCTGCAAATTGCTATAATACCAAGGGGGCCTACTGCGGCTGGATCATTTCAGAAGGTACATCTAAAAATAAACAAAGCGTACAACTCACTGAACAGGTGATTAACTCACCGAGTACAACATCCACTTAAGCTTGGTACACACTGTGGAAACAAACATCTCCTTTTGTATTGTTGAGCAGCTTCTGCCATTACCCAAGCTTAACTGTAACAGCGAGGTCACTCTGACTTTTATCTATTGTCCTTCCTGTTCGTTCTGTATCCGCTAACTAGGAACTCCAGGTCCTACCCCATTTACCAGCCCAAGAAATGGAACAAACAATCAATCATCCATCTACCACCGAGATGAACATATACAGGCCGTAGTTGGCTGGCAATTCCTCCGAGCAGCAGTTTCAAATGCAACGGCTGCTACCCGTACATACCACCATCATACAAAAACACAGAATTTGTTGGCAGAAAATGACCGTTTGGCCCACCCAGTCTGCCCAGATGGTTTCTGGCTAGTTTGCCTCCACAGACCCTAAGTGGTCTCCAGCGACCCCCTCTCCTCCCTGCTGGTTTACTAACTGTCCCCTATGTCTATTCCACAGAGGCTTGAAGTCGCCTACTGTTTTTGCCTCCACCATTTCCCCTGGCAGTCTGTTCAAGGGAACCACCACCACTCTCAGTGAAGCAGTACTTTCTCACATCCCTCTTAACCCCCCCCCCCCCAAACATCAAAACTACCAGGAATCACGCACCAAATACAGGTCATTAGTTAGACCACACCTGAGTACTGCATGCAGTACTGGCGCCTGTATCTGAAGAGGGACATTAAGTTACTGGAGGGGTGCAGCGAGGTGACAAAGATGATCAAGGGGCTGGGGACTTATCATATGAGAGGAGGCTGAGGGAGTTGAACATGTACTCACTGGAGGAGAGGAGGGACGGGGGGACATGATTGAAACCTTTAAGTACATGAAAGGAATAAACAAGACAGGTACAGAGGGGCTGTTCAAAGTAAGGGAGGGGAGGGACACCCAGGGCTATGATATGAGACTGGAGGGAGGAAGGTTCAGGAGGGAGATGAGGAGACACTTTTTTACAGAGAGGGTGGTGGCTGGGTGGAATGCGTTACCTGCAGAAGTGGTATCCGGTAGAACAGTACACTGCTTCAAAAGGGGATGGGACAGGACAAGGTGGAGGGTCAATGAAGGGAAAAGGTGGAAGGGAAGGGGCAGCTGCAGAATAAGGGGTGCTAGCTGCACATTCGAGCAGACTTGATAGACCTCTAGGCCTTTATCTGCTGGCAAATTTCGTATGTTCGTACCATCATCGTCAGCTATTTTTCAGGAACAATTGTGGTCTACTTTGTATATATGAATGTACTGCTGCCTCTTCCATTTGTGTATATATATATATATTTTTTTTTTTTTACTTCTGCTGCTGACTACTCTGTATAATTAATGTATTGCAATATGTATTTTCCTCTGTATTTCTTCCTCTCCCTCCTCACCCCCAGGGCGCATCTGGAATTGAGTGGTACCCTGCTCAGTATGCCTTCCTGGTAAAACTATTTAAGTAAATAAACAATTCCCCTGAACAGCAGTTTCACTCGCGACCACTGCTACCATCACCAACATAATCATCACCACCCCCACCTACCATCATCATAAACACCACCCATCACTGCGGACTACATTCTGTTGGTTAATTCAATCTTCCGGGTACAGAGAAGATCTGCTAGGCTTACTTCAGCGACCAGTTTCAGTAAGATCCCAGACTACCACACCCTCCGCCCCCACCTCCGCAACTTGCTAACAGTGCTCAGTCATGGGTCTCACACACATGTTCTGGTGAAAAGCTGAATTATTTTGTCCTTTATCAAACTGTAATTTACAAACTAGTTTAAACATGGTGGTTACTACTGATAAGAACTGTGTGTTTGCTAAGAGTTGCCACCATCTGAAGCTTTGTGCATCGAACATTCAAATTCCCTGACAACAGCACATGAACATACATAAACAAAATTTTTTCTAATTCCTGATGTAACCCCTTCCAAATGATAAGGGCTTACCTAGACTCCTTTGCCCTAAACTGCCTACAATAATTATAAAAGAAAACTATGCAGGTCTGTTGCTGCAGTGGAAACAAACCACAACATTAATGGGTTAGGGTCCCAGGAACATTCCAGTGCATACTCAAGTAAGTGAAATCTGAGATGTTTAAATCTTGTAAAGCTAATGAATTATGCCGGACTTCCCCAGCTAGTACCGAGAGCAATAAAAATGTCAGGCTGAGAAGACACAGAGGAGTACTTATTATCTTAAAGGAGGAATTCCACTTAGGTACTGTTAATTAAGAAGACATAGTTTCAGTATTATTTGTTTGGAATACGGCATCGTGCTCCTGGTCCTGCGCTTTTCTATCCTAGGAGGAGGGGCAAGCAGGCGTAATAAGAGATTAGCTGCTGAGCTCTCTTCGAGCTGGAAAGGGAGTTGGCCATTAGCTCTCACAGAGAGAGAGGAGGACTTGGGGGCTACTGACCCAAGCTATGAAAGGAAGCCTACCATGGTTCCACAGCTACTTGGACAGGAAGATTTCAAAGATTTTTACAACCCTTAAAGTGCAGAACCTGAACCTGTGTGCTGCTGACTGCGTCAGAAGGACAGCTTTTGGAGAAATCTGCGAGCAGCAGAAACTGTAAGACAAATACCTGCATCACTCCTGCAGACATTCTGGGAGAAGGGCTGGTTAGTACTACTGCCAAGTACTAGCTAGCACACCACACTAAGGTCCAGACGTCTAGACACGTGTGTGTGTGTGTGTGTGACATGTGGCCCCTGCTCCTTATCACTATTCTGTCCTGCGGAGGAGGAAGAGGGAAGAGCCAGAGAAGTCCAGATGTCTGTAGACACAGAGAGCCTGATCTACTTACAAACAGAAACAGGAGATCTGCATCTTCTAGCTGCCCCTCCCCCTAAACTGCACAACAGAATCATCAGTCTGATAGGACCCACAGGTGCAAGAAGGAGCCCATGTTGATAAGGAAGTTGGTATATCAGAACCGTGAGTACCCTCTGGGCTTGCCCTGCAACTGGGAAAGTTTGTATAAAGTTCCGCCACCAAATCTACGGATTTGGCCAACAGGTCAGGAGCTACAAATACCTCATATGGAAGATTACCATTTAAGCAATTGCATGGCCTGTGGGAATTTTGGGTTTCACTGTTCTGCTTGTTTTCAAGTGCACCACCGCCATCCAACCAGCTGCAACATCACCGGGCTTGCAACGTTTCTATGGTGGGGTATCCAGTGAAGCACAGGAAGCTTCCTTTAAGGTTAAGAGTTTAAACTAGCACCAGAGAGTAAGGCCCCCGTAAATGTGGGCTGGTAATACTAAAAGGTTTACAGTGTTTATCATTGCTGCCTTGTCTTGCCCATGGGGGGGGGCGGGGGGCAGAGCTGGGGTAAAGCATTGACTTGTGTTGCACTGAAATCTTCGTAAGGCTAAGGGGAGGTCATGCCAAACAGATCTGATTGAAGAGTAGCCAGGGTATTGGATCGGGGGGGGACGTGGCCTACTTTGACTTCAGAGAGGCCTTTGACACCATTCCACACAGGAGGCTGGTAATCAAGTTGGGTAGCATAAGGGTAGGCAATAAGGTAAGAACTAAGAAACTGGTTAGGGGATAGGAGGCAGAGGGAGGTGGTACATGGAGTTCGAGGTAAGCGTGACCAGTGGGGTACCGCAGGGGTCAGTACTGCGGACAGTCCTCTTTAATGTCTTCATCAGTGACACAGCAGAGGAACTGGAAGATAAGGTCCGCCTCTTTGCAGATAACACCAAGATCTGCAATAAGGTGGACACTCCGGAGAGGGTGAAAAGGATGGAAAGAGACTTGAAACAACTGGAAGTGTGGTCAAGAGTTTGGCAGATAAGGTTTAACGCACAGAAGTGCAAAATAATGCACTTGGATCACAGAAACCCAGGGGTGTAGTACAAAATGGGGGGAGAGATACTAGCAGCGACTAAGCAGGAAAGAGACCTGGGGCTAATCATAATCGGATGACCTGAAGGTGGCCAGACAAGGGCAAAAACAGTGGTGGGATTCAAAAAAACCTGGGATAAGCACAAGGGAGTCATAAGCATGGCATTTTCAGTAGGTAGGGGAAAAGGGCAGATGGGATGGGTGTATCGGTCCTTATCTGCCATCAAATTTTATGTTTCTATAAGGGATAGGTAAGGGGGTGGCAGAGAAAGTGCCGTAGACATGGAGGGGTCTACAGTGTATGCAATGCAGCAAAAAAGGGCAGACTGGATGGGCCATGCAGCCCTTATCTGCTGCCAGCGTCTATATTTCAATGTACATTTAGAGTATGGTAACAGTGCTACCCGCTTGTTTCCCTTTTTCCTTTGCTACCCCTTCTTCTTTCCCACACTCTCCCTTTTAAAATAAATTATTTCAAATTGCATTTTATAGTTTAGGGACTGTCTTTGCATGCAGTGTGATTGACACTGGAAGAGGGACTCTGTAGGCAGTGTTTCGGTCACCAGTTACTCCATATCACTACCCCAGGTGGAGGCACCACACCATTCTACTCCAGTGCAGCACACTCTTAGTGGATCCAGGACGGCCTCCTTGAGCGGGGTGGACAGTTGAACCTCGAGGGCCCTGGTATGGCGACCACTTACCTGAAAAAAATTATTAGTCTAGTGATCCTGATATGGTGAAACATCTTTGGATGAAGCAGAGTGCAGGGCAAGCAAGATGGTCCAAGGGCTCAGGGGCAAGTCTTACAAGGACAGGCTGCAGGACTTGCACAAATACACTGAAGAGAAGAGAAGAAAAAGGGGTAATATGATAGAAACATGCAAATACCTGAAAGAGATAAACAGGGTGGATGCTAAGGAAATCTTTTTCTTGAAATCAAATACAAGGACCGGGGGGAACGCACCGAAACCACTGGGGTGGGGGATTCAAGAAAGATATCTACAGATGCTTTTTCACGGGAAGAGTGACGACCAAGTAAAACAAACTGCCGGAAGAAGTGGTTAAGACCAAATCGGTAAGCAGTTTCAAGTGAGGACAGAACAGGCATATGAGCTTGGTCAAAACAGGGGGCAGAAATTAAGGGGGCAGTATGGCCACTAGGGCAAATGCAGAGTAGTGAGGTAGGGTGGGCAGACTGGATAGGCCAATAGGTCTTTTCTGCCGTCATTGTCTATATAATTCAAAACTAAAACCAAAAAGATCCGCACACACTTCTCACCATACAACAGTGCTATCCTTACAAAAAACTGTAAAAGCAAGAAAAAAAAAGGGTGCACATACCACAACGGACTACAATACAACTGTTGCTTTATTAAGTGCACCGTTGGGTACTGGGCATCCGATGTGAGCACTTAATAAAGCAACAATTGAATTGCAGTCAACAGTCCATGGTGGTAGTGCAGTCTTTTTTTTGTTTTCTTGCTATGTGTGTAATTCACACTTGCAAGTTGAAAGCATACAATTTAAAAGTACTGCAAATTCCTTCACTGTTCAGGTGGTGACAAACAGGGCTGGATGGCAGCTAGGAGTGTCATAATATAAAGTGAACTTACAAGCTCAAATGGGCAGACTGGGTGGGCCGTAGACCCTTATCTGCCGACACCGTCTATGTATCTATGTATTACTTCTGTATTATGTTCTGTATTGCTTGTGTCAGGACCTACTTGCAAATGAGCTTGCTCAATGGAGCCTTCCCGAGGAAATCAACCTGAACTTAAATATGGAAATTTTTACAGCAAGGTCAACTTAAAAATATCAGTTATATTATCCCAATATTATGGTTTCTGCCTTGGGTTTTGTGGGAGGCCACTCAATGCCCAAACTGTGTGGGAAGAGTCAGTGGACTGCAAAACTCAGTTCTTTGCACTTCATCATGAATATACAATGCCTGAAAATAGGCATTGTCATGCCTAGCGCACCCACCCGGTTATCAAAAGCAAATAATAATAACAATAATATATATTAAACTGATGTATTGTACTTAAGTCGTTTTAAAACAGAAGGCTGATTTGGGAGTCGGCTGAAGCAGACTTTTTTGGCAGAGCTCCTTATCAGCACGAACAAATTGTTTTGTTGTACTTTTGCCCATGCATACCATTGGGAAGTCAGTGACGGTGACCTCAGGACTGGTTTGAGAAAATAAACTCCTTTGGATTCACCTGGAGTACCTAGGAAACGGTGCCCAGTCAGCGAATCTTTGGCTCCTGGGGGTACCGCAAGGAGCGGAGGGTTCAGATCTGTAGAACTATATCCTGGAACTTTTTAAATTGGTTTTGAATTTGGACCTTTCAGACAAACTTATTGAAACTGTATTGTGTACGGTTCTGGAGATCACATCTCCGGAAGGACACAGCGTGAAGGTCGTCCAGAGGAGGGCAGCTAATGATTGAACAAAGTTAAATAAATAAAACAAACTAAAGTGGTGCATGGTCAGCATCAGAAGCCCCACGAGGAGAGACTTAAGGACCTAAATATGTACACCCTGGGGGATATGATAGAGATCTTTAAATACCTTATGGGGTAAAAATAAAGTACAGGAAGGAAGTTTCTTTTTCCCTATATGTAGCTTGTGTTTTTTCCGTTTTCCTCACCCAGGACCCCGGCACGTGGAGGTGCATACGCATACTGGGTACCAGCCATCTTCCGCCTAACCCTGGCAACTGCCTGCCATCCCTCCACTTTCCATCGGACCTCCACCCGATGGGAGCGGAACCACGGGGAAAGTACACATCCCTCCCCAGGAGAGGAGAGCCGCCTCACAGCAGCTCAATCCCATTCCTCGCCCTCCCCACCTGCTGACCCCTGACAACCCGGGCACAAGGTGCAGCGTCCAGCGCCTCGACCCTCAGTGCCACCGGGCTGGCAGGAAGGAAGTATTTTTAAGAAAAAAAATAGGTGCTTAAGGACAAGCGGGCATGGTAAGAAGCTGAAGGTGAAGCAGATTCAGGAGAGATGTGAGGAAGTACTTCTTCACAGAAAGAGTTGCAGATTCCTGGAACATCCTTCCAGCGGAGATGGTAGGGGCAAAAACAGTGGTCTGGTTCAAGGATGCATGGGATAGGCATAAGGGAGTCTTTGAGGAAGAAGGGGGGGATGGCTGAATGGGCAGGATATCAAGTAAGCTCTGCAGTGATGCTATAGACAAGGAAAAATGGGCAGACTAGGTGGGCCAAGCGGTCTTTATCTGCCAGCACATTCTATGTTATGTTACCGAAGCACCTCAAGGAGGAGGCCATCAAATCCAGAGCTTCCCAGGGCAATTGTGATTACCAACACTAGGACTCATGTGGGAGACACAGTGCTAGCACATGCAAAAAAAAAAAAAGGCACCCTACTACTCCAAGAGAGCACAGCCATCTTTTTCCCCAACATCAGTTTTGCAACATGGCAGAGATGCAAAACCTTTGACTTCATCTGGCTGGGTCTGAAGGAACTGGGAGTATCACACACTCTCCAGCTCCCGGCCAGGTTAAAGGTAACGTACTTGGGGGGGAAAACAGTGTTTTCTGTGACCCAGCTGAAGCATAAAATATTTGGGCAAAATAAAAGGGACTTCAGTGCAAAAGAAGGTTCGAGAGAGCCAGACCCTGAGGGTGAGAACTGAAATGCAACTCAGGGACTTTCACATACTGATAGCTAACGCTGTGATTTCCTAGCAAATGTAACCTACTTGTTATGTGACTAACCAAAATACTATATTATCTAGTCCTATTAAGAGTTAGGACCCCTAAGCATGTCTGTAAAACTAAATGGATCGTGTGGGGATCGATGCTGGGGGGTGAGAGGGAGGGCATCCCAAGGTTTAACAGCCAGTTTGTTTTTTTCAGATCACCAGTGTCCGGCCTTACTCTGACTGGAGATTAGTTCCATTGCCATGCGGTGGGAGCACTGCTGTAAAGCGCTATAAGTACACCTACAATTCCCCCTTGCAGCACGTAGCTCATTATTTATTTTTTTATTTTGCAATCAGTTTACAACCTTTGGGCCAGAGGCTCATTTCCAAAGGTACCTCGTCAGGTGTGGTAGAAAGAGAAGAGAACATAATACATAAAGATGCAGGCATACATGGATCCAGGGTATAGGTTACACAGTTTGCATTACAAGGTGCAGATTCAGGTATTGTAGACAAAAAGGAAGGTTACAGAGTTTAGCAGCATAAGTGAATGATACTTGCAAAAAGAAACATGCGTAACAAGTTCCATGGTACAGGTTACAGAGTTAGCAGAGCATGCGACCAGGCCAACACAGCAGATAGTTTGATTTGGATACAGTAGTGCATTCTAGTAGGACAATTTAACAAGCAGTATATTAGGATTCTAGCATACATGGTACATTCTTGAAAACTGAGAGAAGGTAGGCAGTCGGATATGGTAGTAGTGTCGAGGAGGTAGGATTAAGGCGGTACGGCGAGGGTGCCGCCCAGTGGGCATTGTCACGACAAAGGGTGTTGTACACCCATTATGCACAGGTGCAGCAACGCGTGTTGCTTAGCTCGCTTTTGAGCGCAGTTTTGAACTTGGAGATAGTGGGGATTTCTGAGATGGAGAGAGGGAGCGTGTTGTACCAAGAAGGGGCTCTATGGCAGAAAGACCTCTGTCCATGCGAGGTCCTAGATCGAGGAACCAGGAAGGTGGCCTTGCAGGAGGTCCGAGTACTGGCTAGGGGTTGGGCTAGGAGGAGGAGGGAGGCTGTCAGCCCGGTGGTGACAGTCCTAGCAGGGTTTTTTTAGCTATAAGGCAAGTTTGATATTGCAGCCGTTCATCAAGGTTTAGTACTGTTGCCATGTCATAAAGCTGACACGTATGTGTGAGCCTAGGGGCCCCTGTGATTAGCCTGCATGCCTTATTTAGGACGAGGCAGATTTTGTTTAGGGCAGTCATGTTGGCAGCACCGTAGACAGGTAGCCCATAGTCAACTAGGGATAATATGGAGGATGTAACTGCAAGCTGGAGGGCATCGGGGAGGAGACAGTTTTTGTAGCGGTATAAGATACCGAGCCGTATATTGGTAGCAGAGGCAAGTGCATCGATGTGGGTGTGATAGGTGAGGGCTGAGTCAAAGGAGATCCCTAGGTACTTGTAGGAGTGGACTTGCTCCAGTTGCTGTTTGGAGTAGGAGAAGATACGGAGAGGGGATTTGCATGCTTTGTTTTGGGGGTGGGCAAAGAGCATGGTTTTAGTTTTTTTAAGATTTACGACCAGTCTATGCCTTTTAAACCAGGTTTCAGCGCCATTATAGAACGTTGCAGGAATCCTGGAGGGAGGAGGGGTTACGGTCGGTGGCGAAGATGACGGCGTCATCTGCATACAGCAGAATTTTCCTAGTGCATGCACTGGGCAGGGTATTAAGGTATAGCGAGAAGAGTAGGGGTCCCAGAATGGAGCCCTGTGGAACCCCAGAGAGGATAGGACATGGATTGGAAAGTGTCCCACCAATATTGACACGTTGGGAGCGTGCGGATAGGTAGCTGGAGCACCAGGCAAGTGGCCCAGTGGTGAAGCCTGAGTGACAGAGGGCTTCCAGCAGGAGGTGAGACCGTGTCAAGGCCTTTGAGAGGTCGAGAGAACACACTGCTAGAGCCTGTGTCCATGGAGGAGTGTAGGAATGGTGAGAATTCAACAAGAGCTGTGCTAGTATTGTGTCCTGCACGGTATCCGTGCTGTCCAGGGCAGAGATGTTGTGTTTGGTCAGGTATTCAGTGATTGCGTGGCAACCAGTTTTTCAAGGGCTTTGGAGAGGGGTTGGAGTATGGAGATAGGTCGGTAGTTCCCAGCTAAGGACCTGTCACCCCCTTTATGGACAGGAGTAACAGTGGCGGTTTTCCATGTAGTGGGGAATTGTCCCAGGCAGAGGGATTTGTTGAGAAGGCTGGTGAGTGGGGTAAGAACCTGATCCAGTACCAGCCGGAGAATTCTGTGGTCCAGGGAGTTGTCACTGGGACTGTTGCCTTTTAGTGCACAGGTCAGGTGCGGTCTGACTTCCTGGGCAGTAACCCTACACAGGTAGAAGCTAGGGCGTTGGAGGGCAGGGGCAGGTTTGGAGGGTGGTTGGTCAAAGAAGTTACTGGGGAGGATAGGGCTAAGGTCAGTAAAGGAGGTGTTTAGGAGGTTTGCAATGTCTGCAGGGTCCATTATGGTGGTGGTGTCAGTAATAATCTGGGATGGGGAAGGGAGCGAGTGTTCCCACTCAATTGTTTGACGTTATCCCAGAAAGTACAAGAGCACCCCCAGGAGGCGGTGAGGGTGGCCTTGGCTTTCCTGATTGCCCATGTGCATTTATTCACAAGTAGAGCGCTGTAGGCCTGTCTGTCTGCTTGTCGCCCAGTTTCTATGGCAAGGTGTCATAAATTATCCCTATGCCTGAGCAGCTGTAAAAGGGCAAGAGTAATCCAGGGCAGGTTATGTTTTTTGGTTTGGACGGCTGAGAGTGGAGCAAAGAGGTCACAGGCTTTACTAAAGGTTTGGGTAAAGAAGGTAAGGGCAGTGTCTATATCAGGAGCGCGGTGAATGGGGGACCAGTCTTGTTGGGCAAGATATTGTTTAAGGTTTTTCAGACCACATGGTCTGAAATGCCGATTACTGATTGGACCACTGAGTGAAGGGTCAGGCTGAATTCTATATGTTTGGTGAGCACTATGTTTTGTTCCCTAGGGATGTGCTTTTCTTAGTAAACGCTTAGTTAACTCAGTTAAGAAGGGGATAAAACCTTTATAGGTACATCAGGGAGCAAAGGAAGACCAAGGGAGGGATAGTGAGGCTTAATAAAGGGAGGGAGGGTGGGCAGAGGAGACTGTGAAAGGCAGAGATACTAAACAAATATTTTGCTCAGTATTTACAAATGAAGAGGGGAGGACATAAAACAAACAGTAGTAACACTCTGGATACAGAAGTTGATACCAGCCTATTTACAGAAGAAAGGGTTCTGAAAGAAGTCTAAAACTGAAGGTGGACAAAGCAATGGGGCCTGATGGATTCATCCCAGAATTTGAAAAGAGCTAAGGGTAGAACTAGTGACACCACTGACTACCCTTTTAACAAATCATGGGAGGATGGGGTGGTACCCGAGAACTGGAGGAGGGCAGATGTGATTCCCTTCACAAAAGTGGGAGCAAGGCAGAAGCAGGAAACTACAGAGCTGTTAGTTTAACCTCAGTGATAGGGAAAATGATGGAATCACTTCTGAAGGAAAGAACTGTCGAGTATCTAGAGGCCAGAGGGGCACAGGACCCTAGGCAGCATGGATTCACAACGGAAGGTCATGCCAGACAAATCTGATAGATTTCTTTGACTGGGTGACCAAAGTAGTTGATCAGGGAGGGCTGTGGACATGGCCTACCTAGACTTTAGCAAGGCATTTGACACAGTCCCACACAAAAGATTAATATACAAGTTAGCCAGCCTGGGAGTGGGTCCCAAGATGACAGCCTGGGTAAAGAATTGGCTGGAGAATAGGACACAGAGAGTAATAGTAAATAAGTCCACCAGAAGAAAGGAGGGTTACTAGCGGGCATCCGAGGGTTCAGTATTAGGACCGTCCTCTTCAATGCTCTTATGCTTACATTGCGGAAGGACTGGAAGGAAAAGTATGTCTCTTTGCAGATGACACTAAGATCTGCAACAGAGCTGATGCACAGGGTGGGGTGGAAAGGATGAGAAGGGACTTGGCAAGGTTAGAGGAATGGTCAGATGTATGGTAGCTTAGATTCAGTGCTAAGAAGTGCAAGGTAATGCACCTGGGAAACAAAAACCCAGGGGAAGAGTACACAATGGGGGGTGAGATACTAACAACAACAAAAATGGAAAGGGACCTGGGGGTAGTCATATCAGATGACCTAAAGGTGGGCAAGCAATGTGAGAGGGCAGTAAGGAGGGCTGGGGATACTGGGATGCATAGGAGAGGCATCACCAGTAGAAAACAGGAAGTTATTATCCCTCTGTACAGACAGCTGGTGAGACCCCATCTGAGTACTGTGTGCAGTTCTGGAGACCCAATCTCTGCAAAGACATAGACAGGATGGAAGCTATCCAGAGGCTTACAACTAAAATGGTGCAGGGTCTGAACGGAAGACATATGAAGAGAGACCTAAGGAGCTAATATGTATAGCCTCGAGGAAAGGAGGGAGAGGGGGACATGATAGAAACTTTCAAGTACCTCAAGGGAATCAACAAAGTCCAAGAGGGTAGCATCTTTCAAAAAGAGGTGTGCAAGAACAAGGGCACAATTTGAAGATAGAGGCGGCTCAGAGGTAATTTAGAAGTATTTTTCTGAAGAGGGTTGTGGATGCATGGAGCAGCCTTCGGAGGAAGGTTGTGGAGTCAAAAATCAGTGGTGGAATTCAAGCATGCATGGGACAGTCATAAGGCAATTCTGGGGGGTGGGGGTAAGAAGAAGCAGGCTGCTGGTTAACTAGGATCTGCAGCTTATCCAGTAGGTAGGGAAATGGGCAGACTGGGTGGGCCAAGGGGTCCTTATCTGCCATCAAATTCTATGTTTCTATGTAACGGTCCCAGTAGTTACTTATTCAGGTATAGCTGACAGAAAGTTACAAAAACTTTCCAGTTCAGGTTATGGCACTACAATATAGTAGTTATGCTCAACTATGCCTAATGTTCATTGTTTTTTAAGATGCCTGGTTCTTGGGCCTCAGTTTTGTTTTTTTTGTTTTTTTTATTTTACCAGGATTTGAAGTTCTATTACTTTTTTCCCCTGCCGTTCAAATGAGGTTTCTCACACGTTTTGTACGTATTTTTATTTATTTGGTATTCGGAAAAGACCTTTGAGTGCAAGCTCTTTTACAAAGGTTCCATGTCAGAATTAACAAAAAGAACAGTAGATGAATGACAGCATACAACATAGTGAGAGATAAAAATTGGTTATAGTACTACAGTATTTTTGCTAGACTTGGTACAACACACAACACAGTATAACACATACACTTAATATTCTTAGCGAGTATCTCTGGTTTTGTGGGTTTGGTTCTGCATCAGTGAGTGAGATAAAGAGCAGTGGTGAGAGAACAAGGGGGAAGCAGCCTCAGAAAGGTGCCTTGTTGAGAATAAGGGGTAGAGAAAGTGGCAGTTGGGTATGGGGGGAAGGGGGGCAATATGGCGGAGAAGTGACTACTGCAATGCCGTTTACCTAGGGCTACTGGGGATTGATATCCGCCGCTTGCAGCTGGTGCAGAATGCGGCAGCCAGGTTTTCGACTGGTACCTCTAGGACCAGTTATATAACACCTGTGCTCCGCGGATTGCACTGGCTGCTGATACAGTGGCGGATCACCTTCAAGGTTGCGTTGTTAACCTATAAGGCCCTACACGATCAGGGACCCAGTTACCTGAAAGATCTCCTTTGTCCCTACTATCCCCCCCGCCCTCTCCGATCCACCGATGAGGGATTGCTAGAGATTCCCAGGGTTCGTTTACAAACATCTGGGGCAAGGGCATTTAGCTTTGTGGCCCCGACCCTGTGGAATTCTCTACCTCATCGGGTATGGCACTGCCTGACCGTCCAGTGCTTTAAAGATGCATCTTTTTAGCCTGCCATTCTTTTAACTACTAAAGCTGCGATTGTATTTATTAGTTTTAATTTTTATTTGGATATTTATAAAAATGTGTTTGTTTTATTATACAGGCGCCTTGGTTTGGAAAGGCGCCTTTTATAAATAAAGCTGATGATGATGAGAAGTGCTTGACTAAGGGCAAGGTAGGGGCAGGCATGATCAGATGCTTGAACTATCAAGGGCTCACTGGGCATGGCGTAAGAATGGTGGGGGTGAGCATGTGCCGAAGGAATACGAGAGTCTGTTACTGTGGGCAGACATTGGCAGATCGCTGGGGGGAGGTACTGCAGTCCTGCCAAGTGCTTACTAGGGGGATAGTGGCAACGGGGTTGGGGGCTGGCCATTAGAGGCAGCTGCACTCTGAGATTGATTTTTGGTGCTATCTGAGGCCATTTTTGAATTGAGCCATACATTTGGAGGCCATAAGGTCCGCAAGGAGTTCATTCAGCCACAAGCAGGCCCGACAGGCAAAGGCGCGTTGCCCAAGCATGGTTCAATGGAAGGGCCCCTCTCATCCTACCCCTAGTGATATGCAATGAGGCGGTTGACTTGAAAATTTTAGTTACACAGGGTGGGGTTTTGCCCTATAATGCCTTCTTCTCCAGGAGGCAAGTTTGGAACTTGATCCTGTTCCTTAACAGCAGCCAGTTTGTACGTTCGTACAGACAGCAGTCGACTGTTGATAGGATGGAGCTGGAGACTGAGAGGTGGAGGGCCTCCGGTGTGAGGTATTTCATGTGCCTATAAAGAACACCAATGTTGGTGTTTACTGCCCTGATCACAGAGTCAATATGATGCGTGAATGTGAGGGTGTCATCTAGGGTGATCCCCAGATACTTAAACAAGTGCACTTGTTCCAGCAGTTCACTGCCTGTGTTGGAGATAACCGGCGGGGGGAGCCTCTTTTTGTTCTGGGGGCTGGATATTAGCATGGCCTTGGTCTTCTTGTAGTTTAGTAGCAGCTTGTGCTTGCAGAACCAGTCCTCGAGTTTGCAGAAGGAGTTCTGTAGTTCGGATTGGAGGGCACCATGAGATGTGTTGCTGCTTGGGAAAACAGCATCATCGGCGTGTAGGATGATATTAGTGTCACAGGCTGTTGGAAGATAGTCTAAAAAGAGGCTGAAGAGTAGGGGCCCAAATATTGACCCCTGGGGGACCCCTAAGGATACTACTCTGGCGCTGGATACGGTTTGCCCAATTTTGACACGTTGGCTTCTTTGTGTCAGGTAGTCCTGGAACCAACATAAGGCATTGGCCGCCACACCCAGGTTTTGCAATTGAGTCAGTAGAAGAGAGTGGTTAACAATGTTGAAGGCTTTGGTGAGGTCAAGGAATACAGACCCCACCAGTCTGCCTTCCTCCAGAGCCTTGTGTGCATAATTCACGTATTCCAGCAGGGCAGTGGTGGTACTGTGATTCTGTCTGAAGCCGTGCTGGTTTGGGCATAACAGATGGTACTTGTTGAGGTAGTCGATGAGTTGACCGGCCACTATCTTTTCCAGTGCCTTGGATAGGAGGGAGAAGATAGAGACTGGTCTATGGTTGGTTATCTGTTGGATTTTATTCTCTTATTATACGGCGCCTTGATGCCTGAAAGGCACATAACAAATAAAGCATATTATTATTATTATCATCATCAGAGACTTGTCTCCACTTTTCTGCACAGGTGTAACAAGGGCCTGTTTCCAGACCTCCAGGAATTGAGCAAGGGCCAAAGACTTGTTAAATAGCTTTGTTAATAGGCACTTAAGAACATCAAGTGTGTGGGATAGGAGTTTCATGTCTTTCCCATCACGACCCATTCTGGTCTTGCCTAGTACTTTTTTTTTTTACCAGTATTAGGGCCTCCTTCACCGTCACCCTCTTAAAGTAGAAGTCAGGACGAGTGTTCTTGAGTGGCTTGCTGATGGCATGGTTTGCAGCAGGGTGCAGGTAGTCAGGTAGTAGCACTGAGGTCAGGTCAGTGAAGGCCGTGTTGAAGGCATCTGCTATAAGAAGAGGGTCTGTAGTGGGGAAGTTGCTGATATTGAGCAGCTGAGGGTGGTTCTTGACATCCTTCCCAAGGATGCTTTGATGTTGTCTCAGAATCTCTTACCATCACCCCAGGAATTGCTAAGCTGTGCCTTGTGGTAGTTGGCTTTTGCGAGCCGGATAAGTTTGGTTCAGCGGTTTCTTGCTGCTCTGTAGCACTGGTAGTCATGCTTGCTTCATGTGGTCCTGGCCTCCTCCCAGCGGCTATCCCTTTCTTTCATGTGGGAGAGGAGCTCCCCAGTAATCCAGCCATTTACCTGTCCCCAAATTTTCCTTTTCGTGAGTGGGGCAAAGATGTCACAGATGCTATTAAAACCATCAATAAAGTATCTGAGGGCCTGATCAAGGGTAGGTGCAGGTCAATAGAGGACCAGTTGTGGAGAGCAAGGGCCGAGGTGAGGGATCCAAGTTTGCCCTTCCTCAGGACCCTGCCATCAATTAGAATGGGTGGGCGCTTGGTAAATTTATTTGATCACAGGAATGAGACTGGGGAGTGGTCACTTTGTGTATCTGGTAGAACCTTGTGCTCAGAGATCCGGGATGGTGAGCTTGATAGGACCCAGTCAAGGAGGGTATTGTTTCCTGTCTTGTAGTTCTGCCTGGTAGGGCAGGGGACAAGTTGTGTCAGGTTGGTGGTAGCTACCATATCCCTGAAAGGGGCTGCCTCCTTGCCAACCCAGTTAATATGATATCGGAGTACCGAAAAGCAGTCATGATTGTCAGACTTCTTATCAATCTTGAAATCATGGTCTCGTAATGTGTCCTATTTGAGTGGTAACACTCCTGACTACCGCTACTACTAGACATTCAGAAAATATCCATGGTCTTGTTGTAATTAGTTTTTTCTATATGCTTACTTATAAATTTCACTTTCTAAGTGAATATTAAGTACTTCCCATCCACTGTGGTAACTCAGGATAATAAGTGTACTCGTACTAATTTTGATATTTCTGTAAGACTATTCACTGATACTTTGAACCATTCTCAGTTTTCATTGTATTAACTGTGCTGTGAATAGTCTAAAAATAAATAGTTAAAAAAAAATTGTTTAAAAAAAATATACTGTACCGTCTTCCCCTGGGGCCCAGGCTGAAAAAAGGACCCATGTCTCAGTCCACCTTAACCAGTTCCCAATAAATAAAATATTGTGAAAGTCATCACAAGATTGGAAAACAGATGTAATATCAGTATTTATTAGTGAAACTTATTGTGGTTGTTATGATACCCCTTACTGCAACATGATCCATACAGGTGAACCAGTTCCAGTTTGTTGAATTGCTGCTTTAACCCATAGCTGGTTGAAAGGTAGCCTAATGCAAGAAAATCTAAACCTCCTGCATTCAGTTAGAGTAGTTGTGATGTTTAAAAGCTCCAGTTAGGCAGACTCCATGGAGCCAAGCAATGGGGAGATCACTCTGGTATGAAGGTGATTCAGCTTCGCACTCTGAGCCTGGGACATCAGGAGTGGAGGCCAGTGGGGGGGGGGGTTCAGAGCATCCCTGAGACATTATCTTCCCAGTGGAAGGACTGCTTCCCACATCTTTGACAGCATGGATGACCACGTGCCCTCAAACACCTCCCCAGACCAGGCATAGCATGTGTGAGATTGAGAGAGGGTAGGGAGGAACAAAATGGGTAGCAATTGTGCACCAGTACACTGGAAGATAGCCTCATGTTCACCCCATGCCAACGAACCCCCCAGCGCACCACTAGATGAAGCCCAGAGTGTTTATTTCCCCTCCCACATTGTGCAGAGGCCCCTGGCAGGGACAAGCCAACCAGTTGGGAATGAGACAGAGAGAAGTTCCAGGGAGCACTCCCCCACAATGACTGGAGGAAGTGCCCATCAAGGACAAGCCAGCCCTAGGATGACTAAGGTCTGGATTAGGAATCCTGAGAAGTGGCTACGAGGGTTAAGTCTGGTGGGACTAATAGTGGGGGAGGCATTGGAGGCCTGAAGGGATGGGATGCCAGTGAGCATGGAAGGAGAAATAAATAAATCAAGGAGAAAAAAACTCTTGCTTTCTTGCAACACATACCATTGTGGATGTAAGTAGATCAGAGTGGTGCCATGCTATTGGTTATCAGAACCTTGTGCTCGTAACCCCAGGAAACACACTACCACAATATCAGTAAATCCCGCACAGCTGCACGTGGACATCTGGGAGGACACGTTAGAAACTGCTGGTGGCAGCCATCTTTAATGTAGATCCACTTTAATTACATACCCAATCCTAAAAACAACTATAAAAATGATTGAACAAATTACAAGTGCCATGCAGAAGACCTAGGATTGGATCTCTTGTTCACAGGGCAGGCGGAGAAGAGGCATGTCATGTGCAAGGACAGTGCAAATACTGCGACCTACCCAGAAATTAGCCTCCTTCCTCTTGCCCGTTGGCCCAGAGCAAAGAACCTGCTATGTAACAACATCTGAAGGAAGAAAAAGTGTACTGTAAAGAAAGTGCTTTTTCTGACAAGTTTCAGCTACTGTACTGTGGAAATATGTGCTTTCCTTTTGTTTTTATTCACAATTTGTTTTTGGTTTTTTAACACCAGTAGGCCAGATGTTGGCCCATTTTGTGAAATCATTCTCTTTATCTTATTTACTTCATTTTTAAAACTTTTTGCCTGTTACCCACCTACTTCTCGCTGACCCTCTCAGCCAACTTAAAGGATGCCACCAGGGTTGGAATTTATCATCAAGAGTAGTGCTTGTAGTGTCATGAAATTGTTGTGAGCCTGGCTCCCCAATCCAAACTATTTTCCTGTTAGCATGCCCATGGGCACCTAGTTGTTAGGTGTTTGTAGCTTTTTTTTGCCACCTGGAGTCGCACTGAATAAATTGTGGAAAACCCATACTTTAGAGACTTGTGAGTTGTGCTTTGTTGCCCTTCCGTGTGCCCCGCTTCCTTTGCTCTGGTCATCATTGTTTGGGGTCAACTTACCCTGCGGCTGCAGCAGATAGCCTTCACCAAGGTGTGCAAGCCCATTCTGGACTTTCTGTTCACTGGTCAGCTTACCTAGAGGAGGGGTGAGAGATCCAGGATCAAGCAGTGCTAGAGGCATGGACCAGCGACAGAGATGCTCGGGACAGCATAATCACTTCCCAACGACCTAGCAAGAGTCTGGTGTCTACAACCTTACAACCTCCTACTAATGAATTTCTCTCTGTAATTGACTCTATGAGAGGGGGGGAACTGGTTCAATGGGGAATGGCTCCCCCTCCTAGCAACCAGGAGCCAGACATTCTGCACGGAGTGCAAAAGTCCCACCCATAAGAAGAATGCATCAGGCAGGGATAGTAAGGGTGCAGAAGAAGTTCAGGGAGCTGGGGAGGGGCCTTGCGCAGGTAGCAAGCTTCATGACCTTCTCGGAGGTGCTGCCTGTTCTCGGCATGGGGGAGCCCATGAACTTCCACACAAAGGACTTCAACGCTTGGCTGGAGAACTGGTGCAGAGAAAAGGGTTTCAGTTTCATTGGGAACTGGGGATCCACCTGGTGAAATGTGACCCAGTACAAGGGGGACAGCCTACACCTGTCCAGGGAAGGGACTGTTGTCCTCAGTGAATGGTTTAAATGCTTCATAGGCAAGCATTTAAACTAGCAAGGGGGTCTGGCAGAAGGATGCAGGGAGAACCAAACTGCCCAACCCCCACAGGATAGTGAAGTCCACAGGGAGGACCATAAAGCTGTGATATCACGCTGGCCCGTTGGTGCTGAGGGTTGAGGTGCTGGACGCCACACCTCGTGCCACGCCGGTGACCTGGGTTCGGGAACAAGCCCAGGTTGTCGGGGGTTGGTGGGGGGTGAGGGCGAGGAGCAGGACTGAGCTGCCACGAGGCGGCTCTCCTCTCCCGGGGAGGGATGGGGCTTCCCCGGGCCCTGGTGGTCACTCAGTGAAGGATGGATGGCAGTTGGGCTACGGAGGAGCTCGGCAACAGCCTGGGATGGGGCAGAAGGGACTGAGCTGGCACCCATCGTGTGTGTACAGGAGTGACTGCCAGGGTCCTGGGTGGAGAAAAATTGGGATAAAACGCACTATAAACTATATATGGAAAAAAAAGTTGTGATATCACCAGAGGAAACAAAACCCATAGAGGGGGAAACTGCAGAGGACAGAAGGCGGGGTGACAACAGGAAGGACAAACAGAAGAGGCAAAAAGACAGCAGGGAGGATAAAAGGAAAAATGGCAGAACATGGAAGACCATGTATACCAATGCCTGCAGCTTAGTGAATAAAATCCCAGACCTGGTGGCCTTGATGACAGAGGCTGACCTGGACATTGTAGCCATTAGCAAGACGTGGTATACTGGAAACCATGATTGGGATGTAGCAACACCAGGTTATACTCTCTTTAGGAGAGATAGGGAAGGTAGAAAGGGAGGGTGTGGCTTTTTACGTCAGGGAGGGTATTACAGAAACTGAGATACAGGGAATGCGGGGGGGGGGAGGTACTGTGGATCAACCTTGAGACAGGCAATGGCAGTGCTATTCGCATGAGCATGATGTACAGACCTCCAGCACAAGCGAAGGAGGTGGACAGGGTTCTAGTGGAATCCATCCACACGATGGCAGCTAAAGGGAGGGTGCTGCTGATATGCGATTTCAACCTGTTCATTTACGGAAGAGACAGTCCTAAAAGAACTAACAAAACTGAAAGTGGACAAGGCACTGGGACCGGATGGGATACATCCTAGCATATTAAGGGAACTACTGGACATGCTGGCAGCACCACTGGCAGCCCTGTTTAACAAGCCATTCGATACGGGGAGTGGTTCCGGAGGACTGAAGGAGGGCAGATGTAGTCCATCTTCACAAAAATGGGAGTAGGGAGGAGTCTGGAAACAATAGACCAGTCTGCCTCACCTCAACCGTGGGAAAAATTATGGAATCACTACTTAAAGAAAGGATTGTGGTACACCTTGAATCCAGTGGAGCACAGGATCCGAGACAGCATGGATTCACAGCAGGAAGGTCATGTCAAACAAATCTAATTGATTTCTTTAACTGGGTGACTAGGGTAGTGGATTGAGGGGAGCAGTGGGTGTGGCCTAACTGGATTTCAGTAAGGCCTTCAATTCCGTTCCACATAGAAGACTGGTGAACAAGCTGGTAAACTGGGTTAGGAACTGGTTGAGTGATAAAAGACAGAGGGTCGTGGTAAATGGAGCTCAATCTGAGGAAAGGAGGGTGACCAGCAGAGTGCCACAGGGATCAGTCCTGTTTAAGGTCTTCATAGGTGACATTGCGAAGGGGCTGGAAGGGAAGGTGTGGATGACAGCTCTGAAACAGGGTGGACATGCCGGGAGGGGTGGAAAAAAATGAGGAGGGACCTAGGTAAACTGGAGGAATGGTCTACAGTGTGGCAGCTGAGATTCAATGCGAAAAACTGCAAAATCATGCATTTGGGGTGCAAGAACCCAGGGGAGGATTACATGATTGGGGGGAAGGGGGTACTGATGCTCACACCAAACAGGAAAGGGATCTGGGGGTAATCATATCTGATGACCTAAAGGTAGCTAAACAATGTGACAAGGCTGTGGGTAGAGCCAATGGGATGCTGGGGTGCACAGGGAGCGGCATCACCAGCAGAAGAAAGGAGGTGGTGATGCCACTGTAGAGATAATTGGTGAGGCCTCATTTGTTATACTGTGTCCAGTTCGGGAAGCCGCATCTCCGTAAGGGCATAGATAGGGTGGAGGCAGTTCAAAGAAAGGCAACAAAGATGGTGCAGGGCCTGTGTGGAGGGGTTGTGGGATAACAGACGGACCAGACACCGAACTTCATGTTCAACACACAATCTCTGTGTGATGTTTATTCAAAATACAAGAAATAAGCTTCTGCAATGCCATATGCCTTCTTCAGTACATCAGTTTGCAACAACAAACTAAGAATGTCCTTTCTCTGCACTTAGCCAGCACCTACTGACACTGATCCCATTCACTAGTTGCGAGGTAGCGACCACCCCTATGCAAGCCTCATTTGCTTGCGTAGTGGGGGCTCAAAAAGAAAAAAAAAAAACAAGCTATAAACAAAGAACCTCAATGCAGAATCACTGAAAGAAGGATTACCCCAAAGGGCATTGGCAAATCAACTTTCAAAGAAATACAACATCATACATACTTCCATAAAGCAATGCATCATGGGATATATGTAAATCACCATGACATTTCAGACTTGTTCATCTTACATCAATTTACATGTGTTTTAAATAGCACAACTAACAATTTTATAATAGTCACCTAGTACTTTTTACCATTATCAAAAACACCTACTAGTGCCATGGTATTTTCAACACTTACAGGTTTCATAAATATAAGGTATATACATCAAGGTATTTTATGACATAGTGCTATTACATACTAAATCCAACAACAATAAACACAACCTGTTTTACATACATGTGGAGGTCACCACAATAACCTCCCTATACGAGGACCTGAGAGGGAAAAGGAAAATTAAAGAGGACACTATAGCATAGCCAAGAGAGGGAGAATGGGGTGCCCACAGGTGGCCAACCTTATGGACTAGAAATAGTAAAGGATAGATTTGGCTTGGAAATAGAAGAACTGTTGCAACAGATTTTAGAAAAGGTCGGTCCTCAAGAGTGGCAGGAGCTCCTAGTCACAGCCTGCACCAAAAGTCATATGAGGAGAGACTGGGAGACCTCAATATGTATACCCTGGAGGAGAGGAGAGACAGAGGAGAGGGCAGTGCCAGTGGCTCAGGCAGGTAGCACACTCGCCTCTAAGGCTGGGAGATCAGAAGGTTGTAGGTTCTATCCTCACACAAGGCACTTGGGTTAAATCCCAATATCGACACTGTAGTGCAGCATGAGGGGGATGCTGCACACCTGAGGTGTCGTCTTTCGGATGAGATGTTAAACCAAGGTCCCATCTACCTGTTCTAGTGGTAGTTCAGGAGGATGTTAAAGTTCCCATGGCACTTCTCAAAAAGAGTAGGGGAATTACCCCGATGCCCTGGCCAAATTTCCCCCATTCATTAAAAATACCAACAGCTTAATTTGGTTCAAGGTCAGTTGGCATTCATCTGTATCCCCCTTCCCTGGGTTGTGCCTGAAAATAGGCAGAATTTGTCTAGTGCACTTACCTGGTCAACAAAAACTAAATAAATAAAATATGATAGAAACCTACAAATATCTAAAAGGCATAAATACTGTACCAGAGGCTAACATCTTTCAGAAAAGATGATGTCCAGGAATGAGGGGACATGACACGAGGTTGGAAGGGGGTAGACTAAGGGGTAGCGTGAGGAAATATTACTTCACGGAAAGGGTGGTGGATGCATGGAATAGACTCCCAGTGGAAGTGGTGGGGGTAAACACAGTGGGGGAGCTCAAATATGCATGGGGCAGGCATGGGGAACCCCTGGCAACAGGAACGAAGAGGTAAAGCCAGAGATCAAGTAGGGTCTGTATGCGGCTTTTACAGTAGGCAGGGAAAATGGGCAGACTGGATGGGCCTAGCGGTCCTTACCTGCTGTCAATTTCTATGTTTCTATGTATCCTCAAGAAACAGCACTTCTAATTCCCGCAGCAAATGCCTAAGACCAGGGCTGTAAGAATTAAACCAGGGTATTAAAAAAGGTCAAAAAACAGATTTGTAGTTTTTCATGTGAAAGTATCACTTGGCTCAGACTGAGTAGCAAAATAATGAGAAGACATTTTTTTTTTTTGTTAGATAAATATACCTTTTTTTTATTTATGCGTTTTTAAACAATCATTATATCGAAGGAATACTGTGCAACTGTCCTATTGTTACATTCTTAAAATAAACAAGTTTACTTCCACTGACGGGGAGTTGAATGCCGAGAAAAACAGTTGAAGAAATGTTATAGAACTTCGAAAGAAGAGTTTGCCTATGGTACAGTATCTAAAACAGAAGCTAAGAAGGTGACCTGTTCTTCCAGCAGAAAGAAAGAGCTGACATCATGGGGCAGAGTCAGAGGATATACTGCCTGGGTGGTGCACATCCAACAGAAAGTGTGTTCCACTGGAATTGCCAGAGTCTGGATAGTGAACTGGATCCAGATCCCTAAAAGGCATCTCATACAACAACATGGCGAGTAACCATAAGCACTGAGGTCAGTGAAGTACAGGAAGATGCAAGCTAAGGGAAAACATTCTATAACACAGATTGATCTCAGTTACAAATCATATTGATAGTGAATATTCCCCATACCATAACTCCAATGTATGTATTTACTCATGACTACCTACTATGAAAATGATACATTTTTTAGGCTAACTACAAGCTGAAAATACAAGAAAAGTCTCAGTGCCTTTGTCAGGCATGACGGCACTGGGGCCTTGAATGCTTGTTAGCCTAATAAAGGTATCATATATACCCAACAAAAAACTTGTTTTGGTTATATTTGTCATGGATTGGTGTGGGCTTTGTAAGCTGCAAGCGTTTCATTAGAAAAAGCAAAAATGCTATTTAGTTTTTATTCATGTAGTCTCTTATGCCATGGGCTCACTCAAAATCTAGTCAACAGTCTACTGCTATGCATTTCTGGACACGGTCGGCATCATTCCCAGTTTGTGTAGCATTTTGCAACGTTATAGCAGCTATCTGGCACCCTGCCATCCATGGTTTTCCAAGCATACGGCTAATGCTGTACTTGTAGGCCACCACTGTGGCATCTGACCCATGTTTTAAACCTTCCACACCCACAACAACGCTCTTTCCTCTGCCATAAACTCTCGGATTGGCTACTTTACCGCCATAGGGATTGCCTGCCCCTCGCTGCCCTCCGGCTGGCCCTCACCTCCTCCGTCCTGTCCCTAGTGGACTACGGCTTGCCCATCTATGCTGCAGCTGATAACACCGCCCTCTCTAAAATCCAGCTCTCCATCAATAAGGCCTGTAGGCTCCTGACCGGAGCCTCCAGCCACATCCACCTGCTCTATTCCTCCGCCAACCTGCTCAACTTCGAGGAATGTCTGCAGTATCAGACCTGCCTTCTTGCTAAGAAATCCTCGCTCGGACTCTCCCCCTCCCGGAGTCTCTGCCTCCCTACCACAGTCATCCTCATCCATTTCCACCCGCAGTTCTGTTAAAGCCACCTTCAAAGTGCCCAGAACTAAGACCTCCCTTGCCTAGAGGTCGTCCTTTTATTGAGCCCCCGCCTGGTTCAACTCCCTTCCTACCTGCATCACCAACACTGCCAAACTTGGTCCCTTCAAAACCGCTCTCCGGAACCATCTCTTTAATGTCCACTACTGTAGGTGCAACTAACCCTGCTCCCCCAATCCTACTACAGGACCTTTCCCTGACTGGCCCCCCTAATCTCGACAAGGTCCCCTGGACTGCTGATCCATCTTTTCCCCTACCCCTTTTTACCTACGCCCTTAGGTTTATACAAGAATGCATTCTACTGCAACTCCAGAGAAATTGTACATCTTTAATTGTAAATCTGTATTTTATACCAACATGTAACTAAGCGTATTCTGTGTTCAATGTCTGCACCTGTGATGTTGTCCAATGTTCTATCTGCACAATGTTCTATTGTCTTGCCCTCCCTGTGACGAGGTACCTTTGTAAATGAGTCCCTGACTCAAAGATTGTAAATCCGACTTGTACAAATAAATAAATAAAAAAAATCCCCCCCCTCCCCCAACGCTGTTGCTTCACTACAGCAGTACAAGACAGTCACAGCAGCAGGAATGACCAAAAATGAGAGACACAGGAGACAGTGGTGGCCCACAAAATGATAGGAAAAAAAAAAAAAAAAAAAAAGTATTGCATCCCGCTGTTGTTGTGAGGGGTTAGACATATAAGAGATGGCGTTTTTCTCAGAGTTGACGTGTGGATTATCTTAAAAGGTTAAAAATGTTCTACTGTTCTAACTTGAATCACCCTGGACTGACTGCAACTTGCATCATTTTCCATTTGGAGTTCCATGTTTGTTTGTTTATTTTGGCATTACTGTGCTCAGGATAACTCTAATGTGATGCAACAGCCCTTCAATTATTGTACAGCGAGGGGGCTGACAGCAACCGAGTTCTGCAGCTGTGAAGGATGAAGCACACTAAGGTCAAGCGGACTGCCCAAGATCAAAGGTCACACAGAGTCCCTGGTTAAACTCAGATTAAAGCCAGGGTCTCCTGGCTCACAGTCCTTTGCCCTATAAATGGCGATGACTACACTCACCACCATTTAAGGTTGCAGAAAAAGGGACACACTTTATTATTTTTTACAGTGGTGTCAGCAACAAGTTTCTGTTTGCTTAGCAGCTGCTGCTACATAGCTTTAGAATGGAGCAGTTAGATAGTCAATGAATGAAGCTAAACTAAAAATGCCCCCACCTCCAAAGTGTCTGGATAGAAAACAACACTGGGTCACATGCTTCTCAGTCAACGTGGTACAAAAACTAAAAAGGCACTTCTTAGGCCAGGGAAAAAAAGAAGAATGTTGATCTTTGGATGTTTCAGAGCATTTTCCTGGAGCAGCGAACATATTACTCTTCCCACCTGTCCCATTCCCTTTCACAGGCTTACATTTGTAATCTATAATGACATAACCAACCTTTATCTTTCAACCAGGGAGAATATCAGAACCATTTAATTTATGTTGACCTCCAGCGATATGATTATGCAATAACTATATATATATATATATACATATATACATAAAGGACTGTATATGGGCATTCATAGACAGCAAGCCCAAGTCTACATTGGCAGGTGTCCATGGCCATCAGGAACCTCGAAGGCAAAGCTCAGAAGGTTCCTGGTTTCCACGGGCAGCTTGAGATTCAGGCACAGACTTGTCTGTGTATGGGTGCCCATACACAATCTTTTATAGTGTATGGCATCCACCAAGTCATTCAAATAAGGCCCATGAGGTTGTATCACTGTTTAACATCTTCACAGCTTTATTTTTAAACAGATTAGCCGGAGCGTTGCTAAAACTGTGATCAGTTAGTGGTTTCATAAAATAATAAGAACAGTCTTAGTCCTTACTGATGTTATTTATTTATTTAGCTTTTGTTAACCAGGTAAGTACACTAGACAAGACATTTGCCTGTATTCAGGTATGACCTAGGAGAGTACAGGAAATACAAGTTCAAATACAGAGGACAACATGATACAGATTCGGTCGGTTTCACAGAGTCAGGGAAAGTATAACATATGCAGTAGGTACACACAGTAGAACATATGCATAGAAATACGAGCAGTGCGATATATACAGTTAGAGGTGTAGTAAATACAGATTATATACAGCTTAGAGCCCCAGAAAAGTGGAGCCACAGTCAGAACCACGCCCGAAACATAGGGTGAAGACATTATATTCAGAGCCAAACCCAAGTGGTCCGACAACACCTAAAGAAAGTAGGGTCCGGTGCCAGGGACCAGGTGAGGTCATGGAGGTTTGGGACAACCACACACTGAGGAGAGCTTCAGGTGATTCCAAAGGGATGATCGAAAGCACACATGTGAGGGGGAGGAGCGGACCTGGACCGGAAAGGAGTTCCACAACTTGGTGGCACACAAGGCAAAATCTCTGTCCCCCATTTGAGTGCGAGTGGCAGGAATCTTAAGGACAGCAGGGCCCAGAGACCTAAGGGCATAGGAAGAGGAGACAGCCGGTACAAGGAGCTCCGCCAGCCCGGGGGGTGGGTGCCAGTGCCAAGGACCTTGCCCGTGAATCACCCCAGGACAAAATCTAAGTAACTGGATGGGGAGAGACAGTTCAGCTTGCTATACAGGTCACCGTGGTGGGTGAGACAAGGGACAGCAAGAGCAAAATGGCAGATGTTGTTGTAGGCTATGGTCCACCTAGAAAGGTGAGCTTTGGAGGTGCGAGCAACCAGAAGGAGCCTGTAGCAGAGAGAGGGGAAGAACACACCTCTGGCCAGTGCAAGGCGAGCAGCTGAAGTAAGGTTGCTCTTTGCTCTAAAAGTCAGACCCAGTTTGCAGTTGACAGCTTTGCATACATTCTGGATATGGCGTCCAAGGTCAAGCTGTGGGTTGAGTGTCACCCCAAGGTATGTGATGGTGTCAGTGACGAGGACCTGAGAACCATCAAGGCCAGTGATACACAAAGGAGCAGAGGCCTTAATCTTGGCCAGGGACCCAAAGAGCATGGCCTGAGTTTTTTTAAGGTTGACAACCAGCTTGTGGGATGTAATCCAGGATTGGATTCTCCTGAAATCCTCACTCAAATGGCGGATGATAACCCCAATGTCCCGAGAATAAGTGAGGATGACCAGATCGTCAGCATATAGGATGGATCTACAGTGGACAGAGGTAGACGGTAGATTGTTGAAAAGATGGAGAAGAGTAGGGGCCCCAGGACTGAACCCTGGGGGACTCCTGAGGATACGGTAGTGGTGACCGAAAGCACCTTACTGTATTTGACAAGCTGCTGTCTGCCTTGTAGGTAACTGGAGAACCAACAGAGCACAGATGGGGACAAGCCAAAGGACCTAAGCTGAGAGCAAAGCTGGGCATGGTCAACAAGGTCAAAGGCCTTGGATAGGTCTATGAAGATGGCACCAGAGAGTTTATCCTGGTCCATAGCTGTTCTGATCCTGGAGGAGACAGTGACAAGGGCAGAGGATGAACTGTGCCCTTTCTGAAAGCCATGCTGCGCAGAAGACAGCAGCTCATGAGACTGAATATACTCCGAGAGTTGCCCAGCCACAACTTTCTTGAGAAGTTTACTGACCGCAGACAATATGGCTATTGGACAGTAGTTGTCAAGCATTTTAGGGTTGCCCTGTTTAAGAACACGGACCACCCTGGCTACCTTCCATATGTCAAGGATAATCCCAGATGCTAGGGACAAGTTGAAAATGTGGGCCACCGGAGAGAAAATATGAAAGGCACCAAGACAGAGGAGCTTAGGTTCCATACCATCATGGCCAGCACTGGAGAAGGGGGAGAGACCAGAGAGCAATCTCTGCATCTCTTGAGCCGTCACAGCCTTAAAGTGGAAGAGCGGATGGGAGATAGGGATCAATGGTGGGGCAGTGACCTGGTCACAACTATCACGTCCACTAGAGGGGAATAGAGAGGTAAAGGCGGACAGGTCAGAGAAATGCAAGTTAAATGCATTTGTGATGGTTAGAGGATTGTTGCAGCTAGAACCATAGATGAGCATGTCAGTGGCCTCACAACTGGAGGAACCACTTACTATGTTTCTAACGTTCCTCCAGAAACTCCTAGTGTCTTTAGTTGAATTCAGCAGCGCAGCTCTGCAGAATTCACTTTTGGCAGCCCTAATTGCTTTTTTACATTCATTTCTGAGTCTCCCGAATTGCTGAAATATGGCCTGGTCCATCATGACCTTGAATTTGGCCCAGTACTTGTCTCTAGTCCTCACGAGGGCAAGGAGGCTCCCATGCAACCACTTGGTAGCAAACCCCTAACCCTCTGCCTAATGAGAGGGGCATGCTTATCCTGCAGCGCCCCAAAGGTGCTGAGAAAGTGATTGACTGCAGTGGAGGAGTCCTGGGTGTTCCGTTCCGCACCGCAGACCAGTCAGTAAGCTGAAGATCATCATGAAATGAACCAAGGTTGAACCTGGAGAAGTCCCTAACCTGAATGATTTTATGAGGAATTTTTCAGGGAGGGGATCTTCCATACGCAGTACACTGGGGAGTGGTCAGAGATGGAGTCAGGAGGGATGCCAGATGAGCTAATCCTCTCAGGTCTGTTGGACAGGACCTAATCCAAGAAGGAGCTCGTACCACCAAAGGAGGACCACCTAGTTGGTTCCTTTATGAGTTGTGACAATGAGAGACCAGTAAGCAGAGACTCGTACGACTTAGTATTTCCATCAAGCCAGGTTAAGTTAAGATCACCCAGGATCATTAGCTCATTATGCCCAGTCATTGATCCAACAGAATCAAGGAGGTGGGACAACCCCGATATACCCCCCCCATTGGGAAATTATAAGTACATATAATATGTAGCTTTTTGGTTTTCCCAAGTAACATTACTGTGTGTAGTAGTTCCACAGGGAGACTGCAATGGCTGTTGGCCGGACAGAACCGACAGGTTGAGGTGACTCCTGTAGTAGACCAAAATGCCACCCCCCCAACCCGCATTTTCCCCGGGCAGTCCTGCCTGATGAGATCATAGCCAGGAAGTGCGCATGCCAAGTCTGGGGTTGAAGGCTTCAGCCAGGTTTCGGTTACGCCAAGGATGTCAGGCCTGTGGTGAGAGACCCAAGCAAGGAGTTCAGCCAGGTTGGGCAAGAGGCTACAGATACTGAGGTGGGCTATTTTCAGCCCTTTGCCAGACGTCCAGCCCACAGGTGAGGAGGAGGCTTGATAGGGAGGACCAGGGTTGAGCTCAATGTCTCCTGCTAGGGCTAGAGTCATCAGTAAGAGCCAAAGAAGATGCCTTAGAGGGGGGGAGCCATCCCTAGCAGGCGGCTTGCGGCCATGTTGCCTGACCATGATGACAGGACCCAGAAAGCACCTGAGATCAAGAAAGCAGATAGTCCACAGGGGCTGACTGTCACAGGCTAAAAGGTTGGAGAAGGTGAAGTCTGGCTCCTCAGACTGATCATGTGTGACCCAGGGTCCCCCCACAGGAGGTGAAGTGTGACCCAGGGTCCCCCACAGGAGGAGCGCAGTCACCAATAAACAGAGGGAGGCATAGCACAGCGAGTAGACCAATGGTAAGGGAACATGTGAGTGGGAAGGGTGTGGCCCCCTTCGAGAAAGGCTCAGAATCCCCCATGTCAATACCTGAGTTTAGGCCAAGGTACTGTGGGAAAGATGTGTGGGGCAGGTTAAGCCTGACAGTCACTACAAGGGCCCCGGGAGGGAGGACTCAGAAATGCTGAACCACCAGGCCCCCTCTGAGCTACCCAGGAGGCAACTAATAGACTGACTGTCTGTCTGTACAACAGCCGCCCCCACTACCACTGTCAGTGGAAATCTCCCCCTGATGTGAGAGCACAGCAACAGCCACTAAAAAGGAGTACCAAGCTCCGCGAAGATGGCAGGGATCAAACCACAATACATTAAGCAACATTCCAAGAAAAGGATGCAGCACAAATCAAGCAGGCAGTAGTTATACAAGCAGTCTAGCAAAAACAGTATACAAAATGCTCAGTGTCCAGGACACGCTGAAGCGGGCAGTAATTATACAAGCAGTCTAGCAAAAACAATATACAAAGTGCTCAATGTCCAGGACACTCTGGGTAAGCGGGTAGTAATTATACAAGCAGTCTAGCAAAAACAGTATACGAAATGCTCAAAGTCCTGGACACTCTGGGTAAGCAGACAGTAGTTATACAAGCAGTCTAGCAAAAACAGTATACGAAATGCTTAATGTCCAGGACACGCTGGGTAAGCGGGCAGTAATTATTCAAGCAGTCTAGCAAAAACAATATACAAAGTGCTCAATGTCCAGGACACTCTGGGTAAGCGGGCAGTAATTATACAAGCAGTCTAGCAAAAACAGTATACAAAATGCTCAATGTCCAGGACACGCTGGGTAAGTGGGCAGTAATTACACAAGCAGTCTAGCAAAAACAGTATACGAAATGCTCAATGTCCAGGACACGCTGGGTAAGCGGGCAGTAATTATACAAGCAGTCTACCAAAAACAGTATACAAAATGCTCAATGTCCAGGACACGCTGGGCAAGCAGGCAGTAGTTATACAAGCAGTCTAGCAAAAACAATATACAAAGTGCTCGCTCTGGTTAAGAAAAGCTGGGTAGGAGCCTGAGAAGGGACAGAAAAGGTTAGACTGCACAGCAAGCCCCACAGTGTAAGCTACAGCATGTATCAAACCCCTGAGTGATAGGACAGACAACAGAACAATATAACTAAGCAAGGGTAAGCCACCAAGCAGTAGAGAGGCTCGTCTGACTGCAGAGTCCAAATGGAAAAAACAAACAACACAATTTTACACTTTTAGTCAGCCCACCATGGTGGGAGGAACAGGAAGTGTGTGGTTGAGGGTCTTACCTTACTCGCTAGCTAGCAACAGCAGATGCAGCTCGAGCAGACTGAGCGTGCGAATAGATGCCATTATGTTATGCTGCAGTAGTGACGTCCTCAGCGCAGCACAACAGCAGCATGATGTCACTACTGCAGCACAACAAAGAAATTCTGGCTATGGCTTTCTATAATGAACAGCATTCCTCCATAAACTATACAACAGTCAGTTAAAAAACTATTTCCATGTTTAAATGAGAAGAGGCAAAGCCTGATGATCAGCATACTTTTTGTCACTGGATTAGCCAATGGTTCAGAAAAAAAAGTGTGTTTTGGGGGGCATATTTGGTGCCACTCAGGAGAAGAGGACTTACGAAGAGAGACTGGCAGATTTAAACATGTATGCACTGGAAGAGAGAAAGCAGATATGACTGAAACATACAAATACTGTACTTCCATGGGATAAATGAAGTAGATAGCGGAGAATCATTCTGCCTGAGTGGGAACATAAACACCCCAAGCAACTCCTTGTAGCTGGCAGGGTTATATATTTAGGATGGATGCCAGAAGTACTTTTTCACAGAAAGGGTGTTGGAGGGTGGAATAAGTTGCCGAAAGAGGTGGTCTGTAAGAAATCAATGGGGGGACAGATACACGCGCTTGGTAAAGCCCATATCAGGAAGGAAGTGCGGACAGCGGGCACCCCGATGGCTCAGTGGTAGCATGTCATGCTATCGTACAGGCAAGCCGAGTTTGGGGGTGAGCGTAGGTCACCGCGTCAGGAGACAGGCCAGGCCGAGGCAGCTGCTGCATGGCATTGCACCTTAGCCAGGGAGAGTCAGTTCACACTGGGTAACATGGGAGAGGGCAACACAAAGGGAAAAAATTCCTCACTTCCGTGTACATGATCCGAGCCTTGGGATCTCCCCTAGGGCCTAGCGCCTGCTGGCACTGAATCTGGACTGCCTCGGGGGGGGGGGCAATGCTCTCCCCCTGGAGCCCCTGTAATGAAGGGGACAAGCAATGGGGGTAATGGGTGGGTTACTGGGGTCTGGGGGAGCCAGAGGTTTTGGACCTGATGGGGTACATCCCTGGGATCAGGGTATATCCCTGGGGAATGGTGGTGGAAAAACTGATTGTGGGGGCAGGCTTTCCTGTTTGTCTCAGTTACCCTGGGACCTTCCCAACTTCCACGCAGTGCCGAGCGCCACCACAACACACCTTGCCTTCACACAGCAACCCTCTGTGGAGGAGTAAGCCTCTCGGCACACCCCAGGGGGTCTCTGTGGCGAAGGACGTTTGGTGCCAACCCTCCCAGCAAGGAGAAAACCTCTATAGAAAAAAGAAAGGAAGTCGGGCAAGGGGGGAGTGAATAGCCACTAGTTCTCTGTCATTCAACATTAGATAAGTGGGAATGGACAGACACGATGAGCCAAGGAGCCTTTTTCTGTCAACAAATTCTATTTCTATGGCCCTACCTGCTCATGCCCCCCCCCCCCCCAAAAAAAAGATGTCTTCAACTACAATTTACTGCCCTAGACAAGCTAGCTGAGGGCATCAATAATGGGTGTGACAAGATACCTTCTGAAAACTGAAGTGTGCCTGAAAGTACAACAACAGCAGATTCAGAAAAAGCAGTCAGTTACATACCGCAGAGTCTATTCACTCCACACAGGAGCACTCACATACCTCTCCCCAGCTCCACACAATAAACTACTTTATTAAGTTTAAATTCACAGAATCCTGCGGCTTCACCTCTAACCACACCAGGGTACGTGAAGCATTATGAAACAAGTCAGAGGATGTGAGGTGAAGAGTACGCTCTCTGACTCTTCCTTTCATTTGTGTGGCAGGTAGGGGAACGGAGATGAGTCATTTATGTCGGCAGATGTTAGAAGAGAAACAAAAAGACCTTTTGAAAATTGTGTTACAAATCTAGAGATGAATGGAAACCGCTGAAGTCTTTGTTTATAGCACATTGAAAACTGTGTATTGGACAAAGTACTGGCAGCGGAGGGAGGAAGGCAGAGTGAAGCTGCTATTGGAAAGAGGCATTCCCATTAATAATGGTGGACTTTTAGAAAAGTAGTCATTTCTGACCTGATGGCACTGATAGTAATCCAGCATATACAGAATGAATGGGGAGGTGTGTGTATAATGAGGATTGTTTACACATCTAAGGTGTGGGATACAAAATAAACGAGAACGAAACTTGGTTGATTCACCAAGGTCTCCCACCATACCAAGGGTGAGTAAAAAATCCAAGTTACACATGCCCTGTGTTCTATTTTATATAATAATTATGTAAAGTAACTTCTACACAAGCAGGTGCGTCACTGTGGTGCACTATGTTCAAAAATTGGGTTGCTCTGGTGACTGACATCTGAAACCAGAGTCAAAAGGCAGCAAATTTCAGCACAGGCATGGGATTGTCGATAAGAACATAAGAATTTGATGGCAGATGACAAGTGAGTGGCCCATCTAGTCTGCCCATGAACCTACCCCCCTTCCCTGTATTTTGCTCCTTTTGTTTACACCGTAACACCAGTTCCATGTGTGTTTAAATGCATTCACCGCCTTTGCCACAACCATCTCTGGGTGCAGGCTGTTCCATGTGTCTATTACCCTCTCCATAAGAAAGTACTTACGGATGCTGGCCCTCCAGCGCGCAGAGTTGGATTTCTGCTTGTGACGCCAAGCACTGGGTTCGGAACGGACCGGGTCATCAGAGGGCCGGCTGGGGGGAGAAGGGTCGAGTGTCCCACGACTGTTATCCTTCTCCGGGAGGAGGGTGCGGGATGCCACCAGTGCAAGGGGGACTCCTGGTGGAAGCCAGAAGTACTGCAAGCATACAGCGACAACAAGGTAACTAGAGGGAGAAAAACCAAGCCTGCCTCCTCTCTGCCTATATGGTGCCCTCTCCTTGGCTGCAATCAGCTTCCCAGGCCGACTCCCGTCCTATCCCATTGCTCGTGGCACCTTAACGAGAGGGTGCCACGTCTCCGCCCTGGGGGGTAATCCAGGGGGTCCTGGGAGAAAGGCTCATGTGGGGATGCCGCAGCCGAGGAGTCCGTGACCGGGCAGATGGCCGGCAGAGAGAGAGATGAGGCGGAAAAAGAATAAATAGAAAAAAAAAAAGAAAGTACTTACTGATATTGCCTCTGAGCCTTCCCCCTCTCAGGCGTAGGTTATACCCTCTTGTATGCGCCTCTCCATTTGCATGGAAGAGGTTGTCTACCTGAACAGTGTTTATACCCTTGATGAATCTGAATGTTTCTATCATGTCCCCTCTGTCCCTTCTCTGTTCCAGGGAGTACAAGTTTAGGTCTTGGAGTCTAGACTCATATGGCTTGTGATGGAGGCCCTGCACCATCTTTGCTGCCCTTCTCTGAATTGATTCCAAACGCTCTATGCCCTTCTTCAGGTGGGGCCTCCAGAACTGGACACAGTACTCCAGGTGTGGCCTCACCCGGGATCTACAGAGTGGAATGATCCCTTCTTGTTTCCTGCTAGTTATTCCCCTGCCTGTGCATCCGAGGATATTGCTTGCTTTTTGTGCCATTTTCACAATGATTCCCTACTTTAAGGTCGTCCTATATGATTACACCCAAGTCCCGTTCAGTCCTGGTCTCTTCAAGTCAATCCCATCTAGGAAGTATTGAGTTCCTGGGTTATGTTTCCCCATGTGCATCACTTTGCATTTTTTAGCATTAAATCTAATATTCACATAATGTTCATATAGCTCTAACAGACTGAGCAGGAGAGTTTGATAAGCAAGGCTTAGCTGCGCTAGGTAAAACAATAGGGAAATCCTTAAAAAAAAGTAAATGGCAGGTCCGTCAGCACACTGGTAGGGCCACCGCTGTGATGCCAGTTACCGGGTTGGGAAAATGAGCTCTATGTTGCTGGGGGCCACGGGGGGAAATCGAGCACCCCATGGACAGCTCTCCTCCCTCCGGGTTGGGAGACTCTGCTTCTTCTCACTGCAAGACAACCCACGGGCAGAGGTCAGGTGCATAGCCCATGTGGGCGCACCACAATGGGAAGGGCTGCCACAGATACCACCACATGTGCATGTGTGTCACTGTACGCTGGGGTACTAGGAGAAGCCTGAAGAGAAATGCCTAGGCCCTATCCTGCACCCCCACAAGCACTGCACAACTGACATGACAGTCTACCCACCACCTTCTGTGGTCCTGGGTGAGTGGTGGGTAACCAGTAAGTGCATGAGAAGGTCAGCTGCAAGGTGGGGAGGGGGGGTGCTGCAGGGATCAGTGGATGGAGGAGCAGAAGCAAAGGATGAAGAAAAAAAAACCAAAATGAATACAATTGTTAGAACTTTTATGTGGCAGTACTCCCAGCCGTGAGGGTTGGTACCAAGTGTCTGCCATCAGAGAGGCCCCCTGGGGTGTGCCAAGGAACCTCCTTCACGCAGGTTCTGTGCATGATGAGGGCATGTCATTGGTGGTGCTCGGCACTCGTGTGGCAGTTGGGAGGGTCGAAGGATAACAGGAGAGCCCCTCCTCCAGTCAGAATGATGTACGCTGGTACACTTCAGAAGTGGGTCTCTGCCAGATGTAATGGCAGAAGGAGAGGCTCAGGAAGATGAGGGGTCACCAAAGAGATGAGTCGAAACAGGAGAGGAGCAGACAGATATGAAAGACGACGCAGAATGATCAGGAAAAAAAATGGTCCCCCGATGGTCCAGAGGAAGCACGCAGTGTATCACTGCTGGAGATGCGGATTCGGGAGCAAGCCTGGGGGGGCTGAACTGGTGAGGTACTGTGAAGTGCTGATGAGTACAGTGCAGTGCAAGCCAGCCTGGGAATAAAGACACCCAACATTCGCTGCTGCAGCAGCCCTCGAAGTGGACAGGGGACCTTTCCTTCTCAGTGAGGGCTGGTGTGTGCACAGAGAGCCCTGCGGAATACGAGGCCAGCAGTTGGCTGTGCTTGTGCCGCAGAGAGGTGGGAGGTTTCTAGGTAAACCAGGGACCAAAAACAAATTTTTAGGTTCACCAACACAGCCCAAATGACAGCATCAGCACTCTGAGGTCCTGGCATATGTAGAACCACTTGGCATCGACAATGGGGGAGGGAAAGGTGGATGGGATTAGGAGGTCACCAGAGACACGCCTGAGTGAGAAGCAGAATGGGGGCCAAACATCTACATGAGGGAAAAAAAAGAAAAAAGCACAGATCAAACAGGTCAGTTATCTTCCAAAACTGCCCATCTAATACTGCCTATTTCTGCCACTGCCTTCCTCATGCAAGCAGTCAGACTCACGAGCAAAACCCTCACCGTCTCCTGTGAATTAGTCCTTTCTCCAGCACACTGCAGAGATCTGCAGTAAAATACAAAAAAAAATGTCAGGCCAGGTGCCACACTAGGAACAGCCCCAGGGGAGGATTTCACAGTATTAAATTCTGAGTATCATGAAAGCTGTATAAAAAAATATATATATAAATATATATATCTAAATGCTGTATATATTTATTATCAGAATAATTTGAAGCATTTCTAATTGTATGACTAGTACAACTCTGATTGGATAAGGGTGGTGAATTTGGAATCTCAGTCACACCTGGAGAGAAACATACCCATTCCAGCAGCTCTGGCAGTAAGTGAAGATCATTTATTACAGTATGTGGTGGCATTATCACAGTGTTGTTTTGTTACATGCATATATCATCAGTAAGGACTACCTTGATATACTGTGTGTTCTGTTATTCCGACATCCCTATGGGTCACTTAGCATTCCTGCACCCTTTGCCAGCTGTTGAAGAAGCATCACTGGCTGTAAAGGAAGCCAAACCACCAGCCACAGGAAGGGTGCTGCTGTGTCAACCTGAAACACTGAGGTGGGGGACAGAAAACGATGGGGGGCGGGGACTATGGTAATTGGGTTGCCTGATGGTCAGGTGGATAGCATACTACACTTCCACGCTGAACTAAGGGAGCTGGCAGGGCAGCACGGGAGGTGGCTGGGGAGTCCGTGCTGCTCGGCAGTACTTCCAGCTAGGGGAAGGTCCCTGCCACGTTCCATCACTGTAGCAAACCTGGCAGTGGGCTAGTAAGCTTGACTCCTCCGCAGGAAGATGCTGCTGGTGTGCAATGTCTGTCTATGCGCAGCCTGGCGATGCAGGGTGGTGGTGGGTGGGGTGAAAACCTGAAAAGGAAAAAAAACGATGTCCCACGAGCCATCTGTATGGTTGTCACTGGTGCCCTTTCTAGACCCTCTATGTGTGGATCCCTCCAGTCCACGACAGTGGAGGCAGCAGCAGTCAGGGCTGGGATGGTGCCAAGACCTGACAAGGAGAAGTGAGGCCACTGGCTCAGGGGCAAAAGCTGTAGAGAAAAAAAAGTTTAAGAAAAAAAACAAGAGTAATTAAAAAAAAAGGTTTAGAAAACACAGTCAGGGGTGTGCGAGTAACCAATATAAGTACCTGAATGCTACAAATCATCAAGGTATTCCACTGGCTCTTAGGGATGGAATAATGAAAATATTCCTCTATTCATAGTACTTATATTTGGAACAAAAAATTGTTTTTAGAAGTTGCACCTGTGCTGGCTGGTGGCTCAGCAATTAGTGCACTGCACTCCCATACTGCTAACCCAGGTTCAAGAGGGGACTTGAGGAGCTGGATCAGATGGCCGAGGGACTGGCATGACACTGTGCCATGGCAGCGCTCCCAGTTGGGAGAGAGGTTACTCTGTAGTTCTGCCTGCAGTGATCTCTGCAGTGGGCTGGGGGTCTTGCCTCCTCCACAGGGTGTTGCAGCGTGCATATGAGGCCGGACAGGGCACCACCCAGCATCAGCGGGAAGGCCTAGCTGCAGAAGAAGGAGGAGGAAAAAAATAATAAGAAACTCTGTATCTCCTGTGCCACCTGAACGACTTCTGCCATTACTCTCGGGTCCCACACCACATGGATCCCTACTAGTTCCAACACTGGGGGAGCGGCAGATGGTGCTGGGAGGTCACCAGGTACCGGCCAGAAACAAGGCAGAGGGATAGGAAGTAAACAGCTATATAGGAAAAAAATATCCCCCAAAAAACAACAAAGTAGTATCTGTTTACAAAGGGGGGTTGGGGATCTAACCCTTTCATAACAGCTACAGGGTCACAGCACTCAAACCCCTGCCCTGGCATACATATTCTTGAAGGTAGCTCTGTGGTGGTGGTGGGGGGGGACAGGTTATCTCCATTTGATGAGAGGAGGGAGAGTGGTGACACAGAAAGAGCCCAAAAATTATAATCTTGCTGTTTGATGGATATACGGTAGGTATTCTGTTTTTAACAATAAAGGAGACGACTGTGTTAGTAGAGTTTAAAATGCATCATTGGCTTCAAAAATGGCATGAATTTCACTTTTTGGGGGGTGGTCACCTTCAGACATTCTTTTCCTGGCTACTCTGACCAGGCCTCTCAATTTTTTCAAAAATAGAAACCAGAAACATAGGAATGTTTTTCCCACTCAATTTCTGCATTTCGTGGAACTAGGAAAAGCAACAGTTTGGAGTCTTTCACAGCTTCACAGCTCAGCTGTGAGAACTTTCACACCGCAGCTCCAATATTTCACTTACACAAGTTTCAGAAGAAATCCTTTTTTTTTTTCTTAAGAAGAAAAATATTACTTTTGCCTCCCTGAGCTATGTTAAATTGGAAAAATAAATTCTGCAAGCAAAACAAAAAAAATATATTGGGGAGACAAGAACATGTGCTCCAACCGGCACGAGTCACTATTACACCAAAATCTTAAAAGCCATTTACATACAGCTGCAAGCCCTTGAGGTGTTTTGAGTTAAGGATAAATTTTGCAAGCAGAGGTCGCAGACATGTTAACACAGACACCCACTCATAGTAAAATCTTTTTTTTTTTCAATTTATATTTTTTACCCATCTCTAATGTTTGGCTAACCCAAGAACCCTCTGGCACCCTCCTACCAACCTCCCTGCCTTCCTCCCTTGCCATCATTAAGGGTCCCTCAGCTTACCTTTGGACCAGGTGCTGGGTGGTGGGGATACACCCCTGAATGCACAACAGGAGCTATAGTTGGTCCAGTATACCAGAATCCACTGTAAGCCAGCACCAGCCCCCAACACACACACACAACACCCCTGGGGGTTACCAGCACACGATGAGGAATCAATGCCCATGCTTACACAATGCGTGACAGCGGAGGACCCTGTCTGGCATCCTCCCTGCCCACTCGAAGCCTTGCTCGCTGCAGCAAAGATGGCATCCCTCTCTCCCCTGAGGAGGACGGCGTGCCCCTGGGACACCTGATTCTCCTCCACCGGCCTGCTCCCGATGAGCCAGGCTCACTCCTGGTTCCAGCACTGTGAACGGAAGTGCTACCGCTGTGCCAACAAGCCAGTTCTGTGTTAAAGCACTGAACTGTGACACAGAAGATCCCATGTTTGAGTCCAACCACTGTCAACTGACCTCCCTGTGCTTCACAGTTTCATCCAGCCATAAAACTAGACAGAAGCAGTACCCTACCCCTGGCCCCATAAAAACAGAGGTTTCATAAGAACTGGGCAATCCTAGCGGGAAAAAAGATAAAGAGACATATAAACAAAACTGCAGCACCAGAACACCAATCCCACTGTGGAGATCCTCTGTAGTGCTCATAGAACAGAACTTGGTGTTATATAGCACCTTTCACAAAGCACTACGTTAGATAAAAACAGTGGACGTATTGTACACAGTGTACAGCATATGTACCCGCCACTAAACACATCAAGTTCACACACAAACACACACACGGAATGGATAGAAGGACCCTCTTTTTTTTTTCTTCATAGCACTTTTTCTCCCTGGCTGTGTCTGTCAAGGTTATATACCCTGTTTTGGCCCATTAACTCCCATCCACCCCCTTGGTCCTGCCTCCAACATCTCTTATGGTTCTCTCTGTGACACGGGCTCCAGAGGGATAGCCATCCCCCTCTCCCAAGGCAGAAAGCAATATGGACTAGGATCGTTGTTGATGGGCACCGGGACCCAGGTTTGGCCTTGGGAGTCCAGGTTGTCCTATAAACGGACATGGGTTTTTCTCCCTGGTTCCTCCCTCATCCCATGCCAACTGCATAGCCATCATATGGAGGGAGTAAACACAATTGGACCACCACAGGAACTGCTGCAGCAACACCATCCCACCACTACTGCACAGCACTGCTGAGCAGCAGCAGCTGTGCTCTGGCCTGCCTCCCAATGCAGCGTTTTGAGTTTGCTCTCCAAAGGATGGTGCCTCTAACAGTGCTGCAACAACCATCCAACCCTTCCCCGTGAATCACTGCAGTGTCAATGTTTGGTAACAGCCCAAAAAGTGCTTGGTGCAAGACTTGCACCTATGGTCTTTCTCATTCATTCACAGGAAATTATGGGAGCCAGTCATTATCTCAGAAATATTTACCATAGCCTGCACACCTATTTTCCAACCATCTTATGTTTCTTCCACTGTTCGCTCCGGTGGCCCCCTTCTGCTGGCTAATCCCAGTCCTGTCACCACCTCACGCGACACTTAACCTGCACCTCTTGCAACGCCATGGATGGGTACCTCTGTAGGTGGTGTGGTGCCTACGGGATGCTGCCATCATCCCGTCACCGGAGGCATTTTCCCAATTTGTTTCCCTTTTCTCCCAGACTGTCATACAGGCCATGGCGCACACATACTGCATTGAAATGCAGAGATGGCTCAGCTCCCACACCCAGCCAACCAGGTGGGCGACCGCTGCAGCGCAACCTTCCATACAGTGGTATGCACAGCTTCCCCCTCCCTGGAGGACAGCCATCCCTGGACTCTCAATCCTCCTCCCCCCTGCCACCCCCTCAGTGACCTTGGCTTGTTTCTGAACTCGGGTGCCTGTGTGGTGTGGTGAGATACTCGAGATACTCAGTGTCTCATCTCTCCACACCACTGGGTCGGCATGTATATATACCTCTCTAAATCCAGGTCACATCCTCAAACAGCAACCCACCCCCTGATCACCAGTCATTCCACTGTAGTGCAGCTCTCTAGGTCATCACCCAAATTACAAGCATTTGCATATAGTACAAAGAGGGGGAGGCGGTACAGAGAGGCTAAATAGGAATAGTGGACACATGATGGAAACTGTTACATTATGAGCGGCAGTGGGTAGGCGGGCAGGAAAGGTGGTTGGCGAAATGCAACTGTCTAGTTTCACCCACCACCAGAGGAAAACAGACTGATGATGCTCTCACTTTACAAAGCTACAGAAAAAAAAATTATATCTATCTCACTTTCTACTGAGACAGACACAGAGAGAAAAGAGACAAGGAAGGAAGGAAGACATAGACAGAAAGAAAGACAGCCTAAACTTTGATTGTGCAACTTTGGGGTTTTCTTTTTTTTTTTTTATTAATCTAGCACATGGAAAAGGAAGTTCTTTTATAAATTATAACACAGTAGCACTGTAAATTGAGGTTGAAAGGGACTTTTTATCTTGTGTTTGTCTTTCTATATATGCTGTAACTTGTAACATGCTTTTATTTTATGTATTACTTGGGCTACAATATTGGTTATCTCTACTATGTAAATCTGCGGCAAAGTTTGCAAAGGGACACTACTGTAAATGTGCTTGTATCCAGGCGATAACACTGAAATTGAAATGTAAATCGTATCCACCCCCAACTTAATAAGCAGGGACAAATAAAATTATGCTGTGCAAACGTACTGATTTATAGGGATTCCCCAACCACTCCACTGCCCTGGTTACCCTGTGAACATATGAAAAACAAAACATATCACACTCCCGGACTAAACGGTGCAACCTATCACAGCAGCTGAAGCAGAAGGCAGAACAACCAGGAAAACAGATTTCAGCACTTTGGGGTATCATGGCTCTGAAGTACTAGAATGTTGATTAGTGGTTTTCTGACACTTGAATAAATCTTGGACTTTTAGTCCATTCATTTTTGTGTGCGGTGTCTATTTGTTCTGTCTGCTGCCCTATAAACATAACATGCTTTGGTACTCATACCTGATCAAGGGATGTGGTTCTGTGCTGGCCCCTTGGAGATATGGGCTTGTCTGCAGATGCAAGCATCATACCCTGAATTGGAAGGGAGACAGAAGCATCAGAAAGAAAGGCCATCCCACCCTCCCACCCCTGGGAAGGAAGGTAGGATAAGTCACAGCAGCTCAGCACTGGTGCCCCGGACCAATGAGCATGGAGCAGTACTGGTGCCAGCTATGAGCTGCCACTCATTTGCCACACAGGCTGGAAGAACAGGTGCGCTGCAGTAAACCTGATACTGGTGAGGGACTGACGGGTGAGGAGTAACTACAAAAACACTCTAGCAACAGATGAATGACTTTACAATTTCAGTGTTTAGGCTAGAACTCTAAAACATTTTAGCATTTTGCCTAATTTGTCACCTGAACATTTTAGCCAAATGATAAAACTATTAGCCAAACCTTTAAAAACCATATGATCTGCAGTTTGCAGAACTGCAGTAGCAGTGTTTCTACCTCAGCAATTTTATTTGTAGGACAATACAGAAATGCTCAGCAAAATGCTATTTGGCTACTGGCCTCTTATCCACTGATTAGCCCAGCTGGGTCCCGTTTCTAATTTCACAGTTGGCAGGAACTAAAACACACGGAGGTCAAGGGTCTCTCTCAAGGTCACACGGTGAGCCAGAGGCTGTGACTTCAAATTAAAGAATAAGGTATGTCAGGGTGTGTTACTGCGAGATGACAGTACACCTTGGGAAGTGAGACACTAGGCAAAGTCAAGTGCCTTGCTCACCATGAGAAGTGCTGTTATCATATGGTTATGCGTACCCTGGAGTGCCTTACGATTATAAAATGGCTTCCCAGACTTTTAGCTTTAGAACCAAGTAATGAGGTTCTGAAAATTCTGCATTTCTGACCTGTGCTCTTGGGCTGGAATACCGCACATCATGTGATCACATCTGACCGATGACACAGGTCTTGGTTTTTCTCACTCACTCTAACATACAGTGTGATACACTTGAAAAGTACTGTGAAACCAAATCAGTGGAAATGATCACAACCTTTTTCTTCTGTTTTCCGAAGGCACAAAACTGGATTTTGGTTTCAAAGCATATGGCTCTGTTTTGATTGTAATTAGAGCAGTGAGGTTATCTGACGACATACACTCGACTCTTCCAAAACCCAGCAGCCAAATTCTGCATCTGGCTCTTCACTGGACGTGCTGGGCATGGAAAATGCATATTTTTTATTTCAAGTAACTTCCATGTAAACCCTTTGCTGATCACGTCAAGATATAGAGGGAGCTCAGCTCTTTGTTTTTTTTATTTCTTCTTTGGGTTCTCTTAATTCTTTAATAATGAGCACAGCAGCAGACTCAGATGCTAATTATACATCACGACATCTCATGACAGCCGCTTTCCAACATGTACACAGAGTCAAGCAGATGCTGAATCATGTCATACAGGTGAATCACCCCCCCAAAAAAAAAAAATTAAGAAGTTTCTGCAGTGCACACACATTAACCATGTCACCCCATCAACAGCTCTACCATCACTCCAGTCAGGGTTGGTACACCACTAGAGACCATTTTTCAGAGGGACCCAAAAGGTATCCAGTCAAAAGTGCCATCAGAGGCCCTTCAGCACAGCAGCAGTGCTACCGATAGCGATGCAGGCAATCCGACTTTGAGAGGATCTAACATTCCAGGGGTTACTCTCCTCCTCTGAGGAGGGAAGGCAGCCAGCTCCGATGCTATACTGCCACCTGGGTAACCACAAGTGGCAGTGTGCCTGGAGAGACTTGTTGGATAGAAGGATGCTGGCTCTGACATGATCCGCACCCTTGCAGGCATGAACATTCACACCCTAGAAGGCTGGCATCTCAAGGGATCGGAAAAGCTTGGTAAATCTCCAGCCTTAAGCAGGATGATGTTCAGGGCTCTCGCAAGTCCCACACTAGCAACACTGGGCCTCCTACAGATTTGCATCTCGTACTGCAGCATTGATGGAGCGTCCTGCTGCCCCTACCATGGGGGAGGGGCATTGGGAAGCTAGAGGGATGGGTAAGTTTACAGGAAGTCGGGTGACGGGTCTGGGGGTACTGGAATGAAAGGGGGTCATTGGAAGCTGGCCGAAGACCCGGATTGATGTGCATGCCCCAGACGCCTGCACTGGGGTCAACTGGGGTCTGGGTGCATTGACAGAGGGAGATTCCCCGGAAAAATAAGGCACATACAACTTCTTGGTGGAGGCTTGACAGGCAATTAATTTATATATATATCACATTATCCTCTTTACTTTGCCACTTTTTAAATTTTACATATTTAACAAGTAAAATCAACAAAATCCTGGGCAATGGTGAAACTATTCTTAGGACTCCTGTGGCGTTCACGAATGTTTATAAAGATAGAAATAGACGGAGTCCTTTTTCCACATCAAATTCTTTTATTCCTTTCATGAACTTCACCCCTACGTTTCGCTCCTATGAGCTTGTTCACGGGGCTTCAATATCTATTATAAAAAATAAATACATTTAGTTCAATTTTTATGTTTCACTTCTTCTGAAAATATTTACAAACTGTTCTTAATGCGTATCTACCTGAACAAAATGATTTCTAATTGTGGAAAGCTTCAGAATTCATTCTGTAAAGAATGTATAACAATGTGATTTATTATTTGAGACTACCATGTAAATGAAGACTATATGGCAACAGACTACATCCAGACTCTAACATTAAATTTGTTACTTGAACTTGCCCCAGTTAACTGGCATACCTCAGAAAAGGTCCAAATCGCTTGGAATTTGTTGTCACTTTCTTTATGTGCTTCGACTTTCCCCACGTTACCCATTATAAGGTCCAACAATTAATATTCTGTTCAAACACATCGTTCAATTGTCTTTTATAAACGTCTCTGGTTCTCCTTTCATTTTCTGTCGTTTTCTCAGGGTCTGGACGTTTGTAGAGCCCGATGCCCCTTCTTCCACTTTTTCTTGAACAGTCTGCTGTCCGTCGCCTTCTTGGTGTCTGTACGCTTGAACAGCCCAATACTCCTTCTCCTTTTCCCATTGCTGCACTCTCCTTGAGTCCAGTTGCCATCCCCCCCTTAACTGTATGCCTCCTTTTCTGTCTGCCTCCACGTCCGAGCATCTGCGCCCAGCCCATGGATCTTACCTGCCCCCTTTTCAACCCCCCCACTTTTTTTTTCCCTCAAAAATTCTCCCTCCATCACAGACCTTTCGTAGTCCCTTTCTTCGTTCTCTGACCTGTTGCCCTCTTGCGGCAACCCTTTCTCTGTACATCCTGTTTCCCCTAGAGTGGCGTCTTTTTACTATTTTTCTTGTTGGCCCATTCTGCCAACCCGTGTCTATTGGGGCTTACCTCCCCTTTTCCTGTCACCCTGTTAGGGTGACCCAGTATCCTTTTCCTCCAGCCTACCCTTAGTTGGGGTTCTGCCCTAGTTATTTTCCTCCCTGATGGATGGCGGCCCACTTCTCTACCCAGTAAATGTAGGAGTGCCCGAGGATCCAAACCCACCTGCTCCTTCCCTGACCTGTGGAAGACAGAAAACCACGTTATACCAGTTTCCTCACATATCTCTTATAGCAATTAGAACGCCACCTTCCAACTTTCTTAATTTCTTCCTCCGACCCTCCTGTCACTGCCAGCATAGATGTGACTCCAATTCTAAATGAATGAGAGGAATAACTCTGAGGGTTCTCTCCCAAGTGTGCCATTCCCTTCTTTAGCATCCCCATTACTTGGAAACATGTAACCGGCTTGCCGTCACTATGTGTGAAGAACTGCCGGCCCCCTTTTGCCTCCTCCCCTTGTATTTCCACACAGAGAGGCAACTGGGCATGTCGCCTCCGTCTCTTGTCTTCCCAATACGATCTCTGCCCTCATCCTCGTCTGATCAGTCTTAGAACGCCTCCACCAAATTGTCACCCTCTCTTGTTCCCAGCGCATTTCCTTTTCCCACAAACCTCCTATCGCATCCCTTTTGTTGCCCAGCACTACTTCGCTGACCCTGAATATGCCTTTTGCCATCACTGTAAACATGGCCCTAAATAAGCAGGCTTCCAAGTCTGACGTACGTATCTCCCCCAGGGCCCCTACTAGGTCTTCGAGTTTTTGTCCTGCCACAGGTTTTCTCAAGTCTGCCTTTTCTCCTTTTAACCGCTACCACCCCATGAACATGCACTGAACCACTTTAAACTTATTCGGTTCAGCCCACCCTTTCGTGCTACAAGCCCATCCTATCCTAGCTAACTGTACCCCCATTGTCCTGCTAGACATTCCCGCTTCCCACTTTTTAACCATGTATTTTGTTATCTGGTCCTGTGAAACTGGCTCACTTACCTTGAACCCTTCCTGCTCTCAGAACTCCTGAAATGCCCCCCACATCCCTTCGTATGCCCTCAGAGTGTTGGCAGACCAGGAGCTCCTGAATAGCAGTCGGGCTCCTTCCAGCCAATTTCCCACGTGCCCTCTGATACCTGCGTTATTTGTGCAGCTGTTTGTGGCGCCACAGACCTGAACCTCTCCAGCTGTAAACGGGAAAGGCTGTCAGCTATCTCATTTTTTACTCCCTCAATATGCTTAGCTTTAAATGACATGTTTAGTCTTAATCCCCACAGCACTAGTTGTCTCAAAACCCTGTTTGCTGACACTGAGTGTCCTCCCTGCTGACTGATAACCTCTACCACAGCTCTACCGTCACACCAGAACATAATCTTCCTGTTCCTTAGGTGCTCCCCCCATGTCAGCACCGCCAACCATATGGGAAAAATCTCCAGCAGTGTTATGTCCTTCAATAGCCCCCTTTCTCTCCAACACTCTGGCCATGCTTCTGAATCCATTTCCCCCCAAAATATGCCCCCATGCCAATAGAACCGGATGCATCTGTGTATAGGTCCAAATTGTTATTCTTTAGCCACTCCTTCTGCCAGAACGTGACCCCATTGTAGTCTATTAAGAATTGCTGCCACACCTCCAGATCCTGCCTCGTCCCCTGTGAAATCAATCAATCAATCAATCAAAATCTTTATTTAACCAGGCGGTCACCGTTGAGCAAGGTTCATTCTTGAAGTGGACCTGGATGTAATAAATACATAATAAGGTATAATACACAATAATTACAATACAATAGCATAAACCGTGTGGAGATAAACAGAGATAATAATATGCGATACAGGTTAAATGAACATGTGTTGGGTCAAGCAGAATGCATTAATGTTGAGACACAAGGGAAACAAGGAGAAACACAACATTACAATATACTAGCAAGAAAGCAGAGGCGAGAGCAGTAGTCGACAGAAATAAGTGAACAGCCAAACAAACTGTCCAGTCAGTATTGCAGATGGCTTCCGCAACTAAGGTGCAAAAGTATGGGTCGTAAGGGGGAGGTGAGCTGACTGGAGCCACAGGGTCACGTAGAAGGCTCACAAGAGGTATGGGAGGACGGGGGGGGGAGCAGGGGAGGAAGGGGGAAGGGACGGTGTTTAAGAGTAGGGTGCACATTGCAGATTGTGTTATGAGGTCTTCTAGTAGGAAGAAAGATGGAGAGCAAGGCACGAATGAAGCCAGTGCAGTGCCGGAGCAGGTCAGGGGAGGAAAGAGGAGGAGAGAAGCAAAGAAGGGGAAAAGGTGGTGTGAGAGAGAGAGAGAGGGGACCAGGCTGTGGCTGGACCAATTATTAGGGAAGGTGTAGGGAAATGTCCACCCAATGGTGTGGCAGTTCAGCCCCCTGGTCACCCTGGCTAATCTCCTGGTGAAAACCCTAACAGGCGCCACTGCCCTACACGCAAAATTCAAATGCCCCAACAGTTGCTGTACCTGACCCAAGGGGACTCTCCTCTCCTTGACCTCCTGTAGTAGTTCCCTGAGTCTGGCCACCTTCTGTTGGGGTAACCTGAAAACCTGCTCCTCTGCATCTACCTCGATCCCCAGGAATTCCAGCTTCCTAGCTGGACCTTCTGTCTTCCCCTCTGCAGGTGGTACCGCTATCTTCCTGCACATGTCCTGAAAATCTAGAAGCATTGACTTGGTCTCCTCTCTGCTCTCCCCTACTAGCAGGAAATCATCTAAGTAATGTACCACCGCCTTGTGCCCGTATTTTGCCCAAAACACCCATTGCATCCAAGTGCTAAATGCCTTGAACTTCACACAGGCTGTGAAACAGCCCATGGGCATTGCCTTGTCAAAATAAAAGAACCCTTGGAAGTGAAATCCCAACAGGTCCCAATCTTCCTTCCTGACTGGTAGTAACCGAAAAGCGGATTCAGTGTTGGTCTTTGCTAGCCATGCCCCTTCCCTTTCCACTAATCATTTCCACTGCCTACTCCAATGTTGCATTAGAAACTGTGCTACATTCCCCGGGGATGTGATCGTTCACTGATGCCCCCTCCGGATATGACAGGTTATGGATAAGCCTGAACTCCCCCTGTTGCTTCTTGGGCGCCAGTCCCAATGGTGAAACCCACAGATTGGGTAATGGTGGGATCTGAAATGGACCCTCTATCCTCCTGGCCTCAGCTTCTTTCCTTATTTTCCTTTTTGCTATATCCTCTTTCCCTTTTAGTGAGGCCAAGTTCTTGGCTCTCATGCTCCTTCTCAGCTCGATACTCCAAACTAAAGTCCCTTTCGAACCCTTCCACTAGCATCTTCCCTGCCCTCCCATCTGGGTATCCTTTTATCCACCCCCACCCTGACTGGAGTTCTAGCTAACCCAACCCCCCGCCTCAATGTTGCCTGCCCCTCCCTCATTGGCTCCCCATGCCACCTGACCCATACCCCCCTCTCCCTTGGAATCCCATCCCCCTCCCAATTTGGTAACCCCCCCTTGCTCCACAAAGGGCTGCCCGTTACCCCCTGCCCATTTGTTCCCTCTCCCATTGCTCTGCAGCGCGTCACTGGATGCTGCCCAGCACACTTCGAGCAGACGTGTCTGAACTTGCAATTGGTCCAAGAACCCCAGCATGTTATTATCTGCTGTCCACTTCCCCATTTCTATCCCCTTCCCCTAATCCCCCCCCTTGCCCTGACAGACTCGACACCCATAATTCGGAATGCATGGAATCCAACCTCAGGTCTCCCCTGGCCATCATCCTCTGTCTGAAACCTTCATCATATTTTATCCACCCCAGGTCCATCTTTGCCTTATAGGTGTCCTTTACTGTGGCGGCATATGTGAGCAGTGGAATGGCCAACTCCGGCTTCTTTTCTAGTAGGACGGTACTGAATATGGAAAACCTCACCTGCCATGTTTCTATACTTTTTCCCTTATTATTTTTTTCTTCCAACTTGTTTCCCATTATCGCTAATGCCACTGCCATCTCAGTGTTACCCACTGTTTCTTTTTGTGCATACCTCTTTGCAGACTCTCTGTCTACCAATGCGAATATGTCCACGTATTCGCCCTTCCAAATCTTCTCTTTAGTAGTTAAAGGTACATGATCCTCCAGTGTCATGCCTGGTATTCCTTCGTTACCCACTCTGGTTTTTGTGTTCCCTTTCTCCCCAGCTGCCTTCAGTTCTTCCAATGCCCTTTCTATTTTCTCTATCCCCTTCTCCCCCATATCTCCCAGCATACCTGCTAAATATTCAGTCAGATTCCTCTCTGGGTTCTGATCTCCCGTATCCTTACCACTTGTGCCCTCTTCAGCATCCAGATCCTGAGCCTGTTCCTGTGCCGCACCTCCCGTGGCATACTTTTTACAGCTGGGCTCTTTCCGGAACCCCCCACTGGTGACTTCGCTTTCCTGCTGCTTTGATCACCTCATTCCGTTTTGCTGCCTCTCTCAACTTGTTCACATTCTCCATTAAACTTTTTCCTGTCCTTTCTAGTTTTTTGCCTTCACAGCCTCTTCTGCCACCTCCTTCTTCCACGCCATCTGCAGCATCTTGTTGACCTTTGCATCATTTCTGCCACCTGTTCCATCATCTGGACACTTGTAACTTCTCTGTTTCCTGCCATCCTGAACAAGTAAATACTTGGGGGGGATATATAACAGAAACGTGGTTACCCTCTGTCCTAGTGTCCCCCATGCCTGTTGCTTTTCAGGTCTTTACTGTGTCAGATTTTCTCCAAGAATTTCCCCTCTCCAAATCTGTATTGTTTTTAGTGGCTCATTCCCTTGTATTATTCCCTCACTTTTTGTTTATGATTTTTTTTTTTTAACCAAACGTTACCGTCCCATGACATGCTTGTTGTCTATTTATTTATTTATTATTATTATTAATATAATTTCTTTATATTAACCCTCTCCAACCACTGTACACAGTAGTGTAATATTGCCCCTTTTTTATTTTTTTTTTAATTCCAACGCACATCAGTCAACAAGCCTGTGTGGCATAATCCCATATTACTTATCAGGCTGACTGCAAAGAAAAAACTTAATTTTGGGGCCAGCTAAATCCAAGCACTGCCTTTCCCCTTTAACTGATGCTGTCTGAGCATTGATGTCTTGTTCTTCCTGCCTATAAACCGTGACCATCAACCATTACCAGAAACGCAAATATGTCCCCACTTGTCTTCCAATTCTCCGCTTCTTTTTCGTTCATTCATGCGTTTATTTTTTAATTGTTTTTTGTCCCCCCAGCCTTCAGCATGATCCTATGTAGTCCTTTCCCTACGAACTACAAACACGGCATTCGCCTATGGTCTGCGCATGCGCAGTAGCGCATTATCCAATCGCGCATGCGCAGCCCATGTTTTTCCCCAAGTGGCAGGCCTGCGGGCTACCTTGGCATAAAAGCCTCCAATTCTGGGCCTACCTTTCAGCTTCTACAAAGGTCCACAGGCTAGGCACCCAACTGCCGCGCTCCACTCCTCTGCCTGAAAGTCCTGGCCCGCCTTTCACCTTTCCGTCACAATGGCGCGGTGCGGCAGGCAACCCCCTTTTAATGAAGCCACTGATCCGGTCCACACACCTGCTCCCCTGTCCCCCACCCAGCCATGCGACTCCGCCATCGTGATGGCGGCCCAGGATGCCACACACCCTGGAGGGCCCACGGTGAACAGCCAAACCTCCAATAAAAAAAAAAAAAAGCAGCTACAGGGCCATATCTTGTGTTATCCTCCCTCCTTGTGGCCCAGCAAAATCCTTCTGCCCTGGACTATACCACCGAACCGGAAGAGGGACAATGAAATGAAATCAACAACACCCCCATGGATCCCGCAGACCTCCTGTGTAGCCCTAACCTCCTTGCGGCACTGGCGACTCTGTTGTCTCTCTCCTGGTCTGTACCTCCTCCAGACAGCCAGGGAACCAAAACAGCATGGTCATTACAGGTATTGTCCTTTTCTCTTCTATTCGTTTTTAGCTCTATTCATTCAGCCTTAACAGTGAAACCTCCTACCATTATTCTTACCCATGGCTGGACCACAAACAGGGCAGCAGTGCCCTATAACTCTTATATACTCAGTTATTTAGTACAACTCCTATATACCTCCCAAAAATGCTCCCTCAGCGTCTAATTCACCAGGGAACCTAGTGCAAGGTTATTAAATCAGCTCTCCACATTTTTCATATGGTCACAGTTCCCCACAGCTCCTGCCCAAAAACAATCCTCTGTGTAGAACAATACAAAAAGAAAGAACAGAAGCCAAAGCCACTTTCCCCAGCGGTACTCTTACTTTCTAAATTGCCTAAAAATGCATCTGCTGTTGCTCCATTTACTGATTTATTATTATTATTTTTTCTCTGCCAAGCCTGCTAACATTGTATTTCTACCCCTTAACAGACCTTGCCTCACATGGCTGTGAAACTCCTCTGCTACTTGCCATAATTCCTGCAACTGTTAGCCAAATTGAACTGTTTCCTTAATTGCAGGTTATGTGCTGACTGTAAAGCACCTCTAGGAAAAACCCCAGCCCAAAAAGGCTTGCCACTAAAACACTGAAAGCTAACTCCCTTGCCTGGTTACTGCTCAGGTCTCTCCCACGTGGCCAGGCCTACCCCACCTGAAAATGCCTTACCTCAAGTAGTTGAATTGCAAGTCGAAATGCTGAGTTCTGGTCTAAATTCAGTTCCCAGCAAACAGAGGGAGGTCCTCTGCTGGCACCTAAATACCCCTTAGCCACCGGCCCCTTTCCCACCCCCATCCAATCCTTACCTGCTTACCTGTCCTATCATATTTGTCATGGAGCGATGACATCAGGACCCCCCTGCCCCCTTGCCTGAGCCTACCTTCCTACCATCCATCCAACCTCAACCTGAGCCTACCTCCCCGCCCCCAGCCATTCCTGTCCCCCTGTGCCTTCTTTCCCAGGGAATCCCCTGACAATTTAGGTTGTCCTTTAGCAGCAACCGCACTTATCTAGTGAGGTACTCGACTCCTGACAAACATGCGCCAACTGCCGAGTGGCACTAATCTGAGTACTTGATAATGGAGCCATGGTGACTATGAGCATATGGCAGGGAAGATGGGAGAAACTGCTACAAAATAACGTTTTAGGCAGTGCACTACCTCTTTAAGCTATTACAGCATTTCCACAAAGCCTCCCTCTGCTGAGTTAGAACTCTGTCCTTGAAAGGGACAATCTACATAATGCCATTCTAAAATGGTACTTACAACTAATGTCAATCAGAAACAGTGGGCTGGCCTGGTGGCGTTGAGGGTCGAGACACTGGACGCCACACCTCACGCCACGCTGACGACCCGGGTTTGGGAATGAGCCCGGGCCATCGGGGGTCAGCAGGGGAGGGAGATGACTGTATGTCCGGAGGACAGCTCTCCTCTCCTCTCCCAGGAGGGAGGGGGGTACAGACTCAGCACTTGACTGGCCTCTGGCAGAAGCCGGAGGCACAACGAGTGTGCAGAGCATACAGAGAGAGGGTTGGGGAGTGGTGGATGTCGGCAGAGTCACCTTGATGTCTGAGCGCATGCCACTCCCTCAGAACATGGAAAAATGATGCCAGAGTGCCAAGGGGAAGGAGCGCCCGCATGAACCCTAATTACTGCAGCCTGACTGACCACTGGAGGGGACCAGACAAAACCAGAATGTCTCAGGTTGTAGGGGCCCCACCTCGTACCCGCCTAGGGGGTATAGCTATGGCTCTATGGGGGTGCACCGGGCATCAAGGTAAGGCAGTGAAGTACGGCTGGTGCATAGGCGTCTCCCGACAGAGCGGGGCTCCAGCGTGTGGGGGGACAATAAAGAAAGTTAAAAGAAAAAAAGAATCAGAAACAGCATTGTGTAGCAGTCACACACAAGGCCATCACACGCCAGTGGCTTAAGGAGGAACCCCCGCACTTCCAACAATGGCCAAGTATTGTTAATGACATTCAGGCAATGGAAAAACTAACTTTTAAAGTCAATTTGAAATTCCCAATCTTTGTGAGTAGACTGGACCGTTGAACCCTCTGGGGAGCTTTTGAAGCTGAGCCTGTTTAGTCGGAGACACACAGCCTGACGGCCCCTTCCACTGCTACTGATCTCAATCTCATATAGGACCAGACACTGGATACCCTAAAGCCATGTTTACATGGTGACAGCGCTGTGGCATGTATGCCGTTCCCTTCCCGATGCACCATCTGCGGTCCCGTTTACACAGCCCACCCTCACAGCACTGCAGGGTGCTCTGAGGGGCTGTGAATTCACCGGAGGCGTATTTTTAAAATAGCCTGTGCAGTGGAGCAAGTGCAGCAAAGGGTTCACACTGCCATTTAATGTGCTCGCGCAGCTACTGATCCTACAACTGAGTCAGATAAAAAAAAATATCCAATGGGCATATCACAGGCGCTCTGACAATGTTTACATTGCTGACTTTGCAGCGCATTAACCGCAAGCGCATGGGTTGATGCGCTGAAAAGTCGGCAGTGTAAACAGGACTTACAGGTATTAGGCAGAGCTTAACTGCCTGAGGTCTGTGTTTTATTTGCTACAAGAACTGAAGTGTCATTGTAATATTAATGCCATTCTGGAAGATTGTATTCTCTGTAAACCACCAGGTTGTTGTAACACACAATTGCATGGTTAATTCCTATGCTCCTTATGTACCCAAGCTTTTCAATAAACTTGAATTAAAAAAAAAAAAAAGAAACAGCATTGTGTTTACTAAAAGGCCAATGAAGGCTGAAAAATACCAAATGGGAACCAGTATTTGAAGAGCTCGTGTACTGCCTAAAACTAATATTCGTTTTTAAAAGCAGTCAACTGTTACCTTTTTTTTTTTTTTGTACTTTATTTTTATGAGTTTCATATGGTATTTCATACATAACATTTCCATATTTAGGACAAACCAAATTTGTTCTTAAAAACCACAGTGAGAGATACAGCCCTCTACTTAATCCTAGGATAGGTGTATCCCAAATATTGAGATACCACATCTGGCGGGATTACTAAATGTATAACAGTCAAAACCAAACACGTTAATAGCTGTAGTAATGAGTCCAGGAGCAGTATGACTAATTGTGATAATCTGAAGTCCTTAGTGTATAAGTCCCAAAATTATACACCCTGTAATGGGGTTAATGGCGTCATACTATTGAATTGAAGATTAGAAGACTCCAAAATAAGCATAGGCAGCAAGAGCCGCTGTTTCCACTCTACATAATTTATAATGATTAACCCATTAAACTGAGTTAATAAATGAGTGTTATGAATAGGTCACTACTCAATGAGGATTATAAGGAGAAAAAGTTAACATAGACTCCCCTTTAACTAGAAACAAATCCTGGAGCAAGGCCAAAGCATAGTTATTAAAAGAAAACACGAGCACTTAGCCTTCCGCCACATCAATAAACTAAAAAGTCAGGCCTTTATGTATTTATACGAAGAAACAAACAGAGTTTATGATGTAGTACTTACGAGAGTTCAGCCTTTTTCGTGCTCCTCAGATTCACTATCGATAGCCCCATGATTACGGTGCTGACTCCGACGGCTGGAAACAAAGTGTGAGGCCCACTTTCCTGCCTCAGCGGGAGTCGAGAAAACCCAGGCCTTTCCCCCATACACAGTCCTCAGACGAGCTGGATATACCATCGCATGCATGATGGATGTGTCTCGCAGCTGCCTCCGTACCCCGAATGTTTTGCAGCGCATCCTGGTTGCGTAGCTGAGATCTGGGAAAATGTAGATAGATCTCTCATCCTGAGAGAGACAGCCCTGCCTGTCTGGCCAGTCTCAAAATCTTTCGAACGTTTTGCAGCGCATCCTGGTTGCGTAGCTGAGATCTGGGAAAATGTAGATAGATCTCTCATCCTGAGAGAGACAGCCCTGCCTGTCTGGCCAGTCTCAAAATCTTGTCCCTTGTTCCGACACCGTCAGTCACCAGGAGAAGGGTACGGGGTGTAGCTGTGTTGTCCCTATAGCCCCGTGGAGTAATTCGGTATGCTTTCTGCAAACCAAACTGGATGGATTGTCCCTCAGGCACAAGTTTATCTGTCAGCCACTCCTGCAGAAACATCAAAGGGTGATCTCCTTCGATTCCTTTGGGTAGCCCAAGGATCCATATGTGAGAGGAACAAGCTTGATTCTCCAACGTTTCAAGCCGGGCCCTTAAGTGTATGTTCTCCTTCACCAGTAGTGTACAGGCAGCTGAGGTAGAATTGGATTGCTTTTTAATGTCTATCATATCTGTTTTCAACATCTCCACATCCCTTTCAACCACTGTCATCCTTGTTCCAAAATTATCCAGTTTGGCGCTCAAGTCAGAGGCTGAAGATATGAGAAATTGCAGCTTTATGCCTGCTGAAGCCATTGTCTCGTCTGGTTCTTACGATGAAACAGCCTGTGCTTCTAGGCCGGGCCTTGTGAGCTGAGAAGAAATGGAGGATTTTCCACTCGATCCTCCACCTCTTTTTTTTCTTTTTTTTGTTCTTTAATTATTTATTCTCCTTAGCTGGGGGAGGTGTACCTATGGTTCCCCCCCATCCAGCTGTCTCCTTGGCCCTGCCCCAGCCACAGCCACAGCTCTCGGCAACACCTATGTCCTGCCCCTTCCAGCCACAGTGTGGTGGAGACTTACCCCGCACACTGTGGAAGACCAGGGAGCAGACACCAGGGGAGCTGACTTGGGTGCGTCTGACGCGATGCCAGATCCGCCTTCATTGTGCCCGCGGAGGTTTTCTGCGCTTGTGCCCCTCCCCCCACGATGCGAGCGTGCAGTGACTCCAAGGACACTGTCGTGCAGCACATCCGACATTGGCCCACATTGACCCCACAGCTACCATCAGGAGCCAGTGCATCTGCGGTAATCCCTTCCCACCCTCCCCGGAGAGCAGTCCCTTGGACGCTCGATCTTCCACCCCCCAGCTGACCCTCCAGCACCCGAGGTTGCTCCCAACTCTGGGTCACTGGCATGGCGCGTGGTGTGGCATCCAGTGCCTCAAACCTCAGCACCACTGGCCCGGCTTCGATCCGCCACCTCTATCTTTCCAGGGGTTACCCATTGTTTGTTTTAAGGGCTCCTCTTTCCGATGGGATTAAAATAACTCTTGATCTCTTCTCAAAATAGGAGATTTTAAGCTGTTTTAAATTTAAAAATAGTGAGCTGCTGAAAAATGTTGCCACTCAGCTTGGGCTCTGACGCGTTCCCCCAATTACCTTTTATATCTGAGGTACTTTTCCTTTTCCTTTAGTTAATTAGAAGATTGTTTACCTGATGTTAGTAGGTGTGTTGTGTGGGACAGCACACTGCTTGGCAGCTGACATATCTAGCTTTGTTCCACCCACTACATCATCAGCAGTGTGACCTCACTGACTGTGACATCACTGCTGCTTAGGAACAGCCACTCAGTAGCTGTCAGGTCAGTCACCTGTGATGTCACTGTCAATGAGATCAATTAATGCTGATGACGTAGTGGGGGGGGGCAAAGATAGGTCTGTCAGTTGACAGGCTGAGAGTTATTCCATACATCCAGCACAATATTATCACACAGAAAACTTTCTAATGAGCAAAGGGAAAAAGAAAAAAAATATTTCAGAAGTAAAAAGTCACAGCTGACTGCTTCTTTAAATTTGTATCACTTTCATATCTGGGTGTTTTGGTTCCACTAGCTCTTTAAAAAAACAGCTTCTATAGGAAAACAAGCATTTGTCAATGCCGAATGTTGTCGCGCTGGCATTGGCAGTGGGAGTGGCATAGCTAGAGATGCATAGTGCTGTGATTTTGTGAATGTGTGTCAAAAGGTGGTTTTGCATTGCGAGCATGCCATTGTGCGCCACAGCTGCAGAAACACGTTTTGGGCAGGCTGTGAAAAATGGCAGCTGGACTGTTGATAAGGACATGTGGACAAATGCCAGTGGTGAAAATGTGGCATGAAAATATTGCAGATTGACGAAGTTACAAGGGTGCGTGGAAACTGCGCAATGCACGCTTGCAATACAGTCATTGTATGGAGTTTCGGCACCAAATTTTCAACATAGGCATTTTAGGACCTCTGCTCATGAATAGTGTCACTGTCATTTCCTCAAACTGTCCCAAAAACTGATTTCGCACAGTGGCAGTGCAATTCTGAGCTGGATGTGAGACAACACATTTCAGGCAGCTGCAGTGCTCATAAGGAGGTATGGAAAAATGCCAATGATGAACAGCTAAAGTGAAAGTATTACAAATTCACAAAGTCATGAGTGTGCGTGCAAACTGTGCAAAGCACGCTCATAAAACACTCATTTTATTGACTTTCGTTCCCAAATTTTCAACATAGGCATTTTAGGGCATCTGCTAATGAACAGTGTCACTGTCATTTTCATTGTGTGTCTCGAACATGGACTTTCCACAGCAACCATGCTATTCTGCGCCGGAACTGCAAAAACAGATTTTGGTCAGGATGTGAAAAATGACAGCTGTACTGTTCATTATGAAATTGCAGAACAATGGCACTGCAGAAAATCTGGAGTGAGAATATTAAGTTTGCGAACATCTGACGTGCGTTAAACCGCTGTATGCCTTTCGTAACAGTCATTTTATGGAGTATTGTCACCAAATTTTCAACACATGCATTTTAGGACCTCTGCTCATGAACAGCGTCACTGTCATTTTAGTAATGTGTCCCAAACACTGATTTCGCACAGCGAACGCAATATTCTGTGCCAAAAGTGTGAAAACACATTTCGGCAAGGATGTGAAAAATGACAGCTGTACAGTTCACAAGAAGGTGTAGTAAAATGCCAAATTTGAGAATCTGGCATGAAAATATTGCGAATGCGCTCAGTTACGAGCGTTGCTATGCACCTCGTAAAACAGTCATTTTATGGAGTATTGTCACCAAATTTTCAACGAAGGCATTTTAGGACCTCTGCTTGTGAACAGTATTACTGTCATTTTTGTAATGTGTCCCGAAGACACTGATTTCACACAGCGACCGCATTATTCTACGCCGGAAGTGCGAAAACACATTTTGGCAAGGATGTGAAAAATGACAGCTGTATGATTTACAAGAAAGTGCAGTAAAATGCCAGTGTTGAGAATGTGGCATGAAAATATTGTGAATGCGCTAACTTATGAGCGTGCGTTGCACAGTTGCAACGCGCGCTGGTAAAACAGATAATCATGTTTGGATTTTTCCCACCAAATTTGCAACATAGGGTTTTGGCGCCCACTCATGAACAGTGGCACTGTCATTTCCTTACAGCGGTCCCGAAAGGTGATTCTGCGCGGTGACTGCGAAATCACCTTCGGACTGAATAACGCCATGACAGTGCAAGAATTCATGAGAAGAGTCCCAAAAACCCATGTTGAAAATTTGGAGCCAAAAATCATAAAAATGCCTGAGATATGCACTAAAGTTGAAAAACCCTATCTATCCCATTATACAGCTTAAGGGCATTTCCTCAGTTCGCGGTCAGCTTTGAAGAGTGCAGGCGTGTTCCGGTCCACGAAGATTGTCGTGCTGAGCTCCGGAGTAAGTATGGGGTGAGAGGAGGTGTGAGGCAGGGTGCGCAGTGGGTGGGCGAGGGTGGGGGAGGGGCACGGAGACTACGAGGACCGTTTTCCTTTACAGGGTAAAAAAAGAAACATTGTGGGACAGTTTTTTTCAGGGGATCTGTACGCTGGGGTGGGCTCCCAGCGTGCCACCTAACTGTTTGGGGGGTGTCTGTAGCCAACAGAGGTTGGGCACCCGTCGACAAACAACATGGGGGCGGTTTATGCCAAGGGGATTGGGCACCCTGTCGGCACACAAAGAGGGGCGCAGCTGAGGGGATTAGCACCCCCTGGCATTAAACAATGGGGGTTATTTCGCCGACGGGGAGTAGGTTCCCCGTCGGCACACAAGGAAAGGGGGGCAGGGTAACAGCCGAAGGGGATTGGGCACCCCCTTGGCATTAAACAATTGGGGGGGTGCTTTATGCCGACAGGGACTGGGCTCCCCCATCGACAGACGGGGGGCAGGGGATGCCGACAGGGGGATTGGGCACCCCTGAAGTCAGCAGTTCTACCACCGTGTCCCGCCATGTACATAATGGCGGTGAGCATGGCAAGAAAAGTACCGCTGCGTTTGACGAGCTTTGCTCGGATTGCAGCGGACCTTTTCTTAGATGTGCTCACCCCATTATGTATGCATAGTGTGGCGCTGGCATGCAGGCTGATTGGGGAATCCTGGACGCACCTACTGGTGCGTGTCCTGCATTCGCCCAACAACGACCGCGCCTCTAAAGCTGCACTGTCCCACTATGTTGGGCATGCAAGCGCACCAGCATAAAAATGAATTAATAAGTTCAGCATAGCTCACCTTTAAGAAGGACTACAACAACTCCAGCTCTCATTACCTGCAGCAGGAACAGTTTTTTGGGAGGGAAGGAAGAGACAGAAAACACTAAAAGGAAATGATGGTCCAAAGCGTATTTATGTATGTAAAATTTGGGGCCAGGAAATGTACACTGAACTACAAACAGTTTAGTTTCAAGATCTGTCGGGGGTGGAGGGAGGGGTTACAAGAATTGAAAGTGTAAAGTCTGGTATCACAGAAAAAATGCAATCTGAGGTTAATGCACCAAACACTGTAAACTATTCAGAACAACAAAAAACATTTTCTTAAAAAGAGGGAGTTGTTTCTATTACAGAGAGTGGCTGAGCCACAGAACAGTCTGCCTGTTACAGAGTGTGGCTGAGCCACAGAACATTCTGCCTGTTACAGAGTGGCTGAACCACAAAACAGTCTGCCTGTTACAGAGAGTGGCTGAGCCACAGAACAGTCTGCCTGTTACAGAGAGTGGCTGAGCCACAGAACAGACTGCCTGTTACAGAGAGTGGCTGAGCCACAGAACAGTCTGCCTGTTACAGAGAGTGGCTGAGCCACAGAACAGACTGCCTGTTACAGAAGGCTGAGCCACAGAACAGTCTGCCTGTTACGGAGAGTGGCTGAACCACAGAACAGTCTGCCTGTTACAGAGAGTGGCTGAGCCACAGAACAGTCTGCCTGTTACAGACAGTGGCTGAGCCACAGAACAGTCTGCCAGTGGAGGCGGTGGGCACCAAAACCATTAATGGTTTCAAACGTTGTTGGGACAGACTTAAGAGCTTAACAGCTACTTGGGGGGAAGGGGCAGTAAGACAGGGAACAAGGAGATGTAGACAAAAAAGATCTTGGGATATAAATAATAGGGTGTCAAGGGCGCTCTGGATGGACCACTGGTCTTTTTCTGCTGTCGTTGCATCATAGGCCAGTTTTACCTATGACACTTCATCCCCCCCCCCCAAAAAAAAACAGCAACCCTGGGTTGGAAACTTGAACAGGTGTGGCAAAAACTGAAATACTGCCACTCAAGCCACTGGGTCAGCCCTAGTCCTGCCAGAGTTTATTGCAGATGCAAGGAGTTTCAACTGTGTTCACACAAAGGAAATGAAACACATGCACCAAAATTCTCTGGGTTTAATTCCCATGCCAAGGGAGGCAATATAGCCTAGTGATTAAAGAAACAAGCTGAGAATCTGGAGACCTCACAGGCCTGGGTTTGAATCCTAAAATTGCCACATGCATACTGTGACCCTGAGCGAGTCCCCTAACCTCCCTGTCCTTCATTCTCTCTCTCAGGTCGCACCTGGAAATGAGCTTCAGCTCAGTGTCCTTTTACCAGCCAAAAATTCTAAAATAAAATAAAAATATGCATCTTGTCTGCCAAACAACAGTTAAGAAAAAAGATCAAAATGTTTTTCCAAGGCTTTTTGGCAGAGCATTTCTGTCCTTTTTCTGCTCTCAGTAACAGTTGCTTGGCAGATATGCATTTCAAGGTGCATATGAATTAAACAAAAATATTTTGTGTGTGATCTCATGAAAGCTTGGTTTGCCAACCCAGAGTGGGAGCCTTCCTGTTAACTGCAGTGCTATTCAGACTGGCAGTATAGCCTATAGGTTAGAGTAATGAGCTGTGAATCAGCCTGGTACATCCAGCAGACCTGGGTTTGATTCCCACAACCTCCACTTGCATACTGTGCGACTCTGAGCAAGTCACTTAATCCCCCAGTGCTCCCAGGTCACCCCTGAAAACAGGCACTTGTGCCTAGTGGGCCTTACCCGGTTAACAAAGACTTAAAATAAAAATAAATAAATCTTGCAAATGTAATGTTGCAGAAAGCCTTTACTAGGGACAGTGTGCTGTGTCTTTTACAGAAAATCACAAATAATTAAACAATGAGAAGACCTCTATAGCCTTTAACAGAGGATTTAATGATGCAGCACTGTTTAGTGTGCACGAGTTGTGTAGAACCAAACTCGGATGGAAAGAATATGGGGAATGCTACAAAAAGTACACTGGTAGTCCATGAAGTTTTCTTTCTGCCATCCTGTCATCCACTCAAATGCTACATTCAATGACACGAGAAGCCATTTTATAGACTGGCTAATGGAATATATCACAAATCGATTTGTTGGATTTTGATAGTCAGAAGAGGGAAAAAACAGAAGCCAGCACTGGAAGCCTTGGTGAATCCGTGGTCAGGTTTATTTATTTAAATGTGTTAACCGGATAAGGAGTACTGTACAGTACCACAGACTCTTTCTCAGGCTTGACCTGGGCCAGAGGCATACAAAGGATGATGTTACATGACAATAATATGATAACAGTGTAACCCCCCACACACACACACACAAATAGGGGCTCCTATAATGTCTTCCTGGGCTGCCTAAAGTCCACTGTCAGAATGGTGTCCTGTGTCCAGTAGTCCTAACTGCCTGCATGAGAGTGTTCCATTAAGCCTCCGTGCCTGTCTCTTTAAGAGAGTAGCTGTGCTGTGTTAGAAGATTAGTCTGGGTTGAGTGATTTAAGGCTCGCGACCAGCTAGACAGTCTGTATTTCTGCTCCATTCTGCAGTCGCTATTTGCAGAGGGAGTTCTGTTAGGGAAAGTATTTATTTGCTGTTTATCTGCTATAATAATAGAGGAGTTTGTCTAACCTGCTTTCCATTGCAGCTTGAACTTTTGCATACAAGCCACCATTTTGGTTCTGGACTGCCAGTGTTGGACCAATTGAACCTCAGGGGACCTAAAACGGAGACTGTCCCCAGCGGTCTTGTGGGATTGAAATTCTGTAGAAATTGTAGTTTTAAGTGTTTGGCGCCTAAATGGACCTGGAGGGGAAGCCCTTTCTGTGACAGACAGTTACCTCAGCCAACCAAACCTTTTGGATTACTGGGAAATACACATGTCTGCCTGATGCAGTGTGTCAGTCGTGAGTTGGAGTTTGCAGAGAAAACAACTCGAGCCAGAGAGCAGCTGCTCCTGCTTAGAGGCTAAGGAGATCGACTGGAAGGCTCTGCTGGCCTGCCTGCCACATCTTCTAGTGTGAAGTATTGCCTTGAATGTTAAAGTTAAACTTGTCCGATTATTGGATTGAGACCTCTATATGAAGAGAAAAAGTGTGTTAAGTGCTACTTGAGAGTGGACCGAAGACTTGCTCCAGAAGCGATTGGCCTACCTGCTACCGAAGTGAGCCTCAGATCAAAAGGTTTGCACAAAGAAGCTGCGATTTGCAAACGGACTTTATCCGAACTGTGGCAAAATTACTTTAAGTGTTGTAGATGTGCTGAATGTGTTCTGTGGGTCGCGACTTGGTTCCCCACGGTGAGTTCTGTTACACCAGCTGGAGGCTGTTCCAGCACTTCATAACGGACTTCCTCCAAACTGTCTGCTCTGCCTGAGCCCTGCCATTTCAGCCTAGGCCGCTGCTCCCGATTCAGAGACATTTTCAGTAAAAGACCCGCTCGGGGATTTGGCCCCTGCTCAACACCATCGAACAGGTAGCAACCACCAGGAGGTGAGTCGTGAAGACCCTGCTTCCCCTGGCAATCCAGTACAACACCACGTGGTCTTCATCTCACCTGTCCTGCTTCCTGGTCTGGGTAGCATGAATACAAAACAGGGAAGATCCCTGCAACAAAAGCTACCATCATTTGTGTGTCATCTGATTTTCTTGTGTTTGGGTTTATTGCAATGGAGTGAGCCATCTGGCTCCAGATTGCAAATATTTAGGTTCAGTGCATGTTAACGGTTTTCTTTCCTAAGGGCCCCAACAACAGCTGCAATGCTGGCCTACCCCAGGAAAATGCTTCAGGCTAGCCTGTTTAACATACCGGGTACCCAGGGTTGTAAGGACTGTGTTAAATGGACTCATTGTGCATGCCTATTCAGCCTGAATCAAATCAGATCTGCCAATCACTTCCTAGATTCACGACCCACCCTTGTTCACATCCCCCTGAATAAATCAGACTGTGGTTTTTCACGTTTAACCTGGTTAGTGTATACCTACCCATGATCCTTACCTTCCCCCTATGCCTATCCCAGCCTCTCTTAAAGCTGTCCACTGTCTTCAACGAGAAGACCTCTTCCGGCAGCGCATTCCAAGTGTCCACCACCCTTCTCTGTGAAGAAGTGCTTCCTGACCTCCCTCCTAAATCTCCCACCCTCCAGCTTAAGACTGTGCCCCCTCGTGTTGTGGTTGCCACCCAGCTTAAAGAGACTCTCCTTATCAACCTTATTTATCCCTTTCAAGTACCTGAAGGTCCCAATCATGTCCCCCCCCCCCCTGTCTTCCAGGGAGTACATGCTCAGTGCCCTCAACCTTTCCTCGTATGCCTTGCCTTGCTGACCGGCTATCATCTTTGTAGCCCTCCTCTGGACCTACGCTACCCCAAAACCATTGTTCCAGGTGGAAGCACCCATTCACCGAGCTCAGGCCCCCAACCTGTGCTTACTCACACAGGAAGGGGTAGTAGCCCATAGGGCAGCGCCACCTAGGGGTTACAGCAGTATTATCAACATTTACAGAATTAAACCACAATTACAAAAGCAAGTCTCGAGCAAATTATGGTGCGATCGTGATTTTACATTAATTAAAAGAAATACTTGTGCACTAGGCAGCTGGTAGCGCATTCTAAAAAACAGAAGCAGACATGGGAAAAGCACTGCAGTCAATTTTTGTTGTGCACAAAGAGATGACTAACTGAAGACACTCAGCTGACCATAAAGCAGTAGTTAAAAGGACACTGTCAACCCCCTTAAACCTCAGAGACTCTCTTGTTTAAGAACACTTTATGATTGGTCACATTTTGTAGAAACTGCTGATGCAGTCAGTAGTTTGATTCAGACTTCTTCTTCTTGTTAAAACAGAGACTACTCACCATACTGGTGTTACCACAGAATAACATGTTTGTTTACAGTCCTTAATCAACTCTCACTGCATCTTTCCTGGAATTTGGAACACCCCCAATACAGTCTAGCCACTCATGATGCAGTGGGAAGAGAAGTGACTATTGCATCATGAGTGGCAGCACTGTTTGGGGGGTGCTCTTTATGCCCAGGAAGTATGCAGCAGGAACAGATCAAGGTTTTGAAACAAAACAAGGTCTGGTATAATTACATCAATAGCATGCATTTCAGTTCTGCTAAAAACTGAAGCAGATTAAACAACCAGCAACTTAGTTTTAGAAAAGGTAAGCAATCATAAAATAAGGGTTTACAACTAAAAATAATATGATGCAAAAAAGGGTTGAAAGTGTTCCTTTAAATGTGAGACTAACTGTATTCTCAAGAGAGGTACATATAGTTGGGTAAATTGCTTTATGAACCAGACAGCCAAAAAAAATGGATATGGGAGAGGCAATCTAGTAGAGAATAAAGAAGATGATGTGTACATGAAGGAGCAACATAGCCTTATCCAGCCTTTCCCCCACCAAAGTGTCTCCAGGAGTACCTCCAAGGCCCCCCACCCGTCCCCGCTGCAGGACATCTCTTGGTCAAACAGCCTTTTATCACAGGGCCCCTTACTGGGTAAATGGCCTACCTGTAGCTCTCTCTGCTGGGACAAAGATAGGCCCCTTCAAAACCACCCTCAGGGAGTTTCTCACTGAGAACTCAACCTGTGACTGCTCCTAGCATCCTTCCACTAAATCAGCCCCAGCTTTCTTCCCCCACTCCCTAACTCATAGCACGCCATAATAATGGATTATGTAATTATGCACCCTATCTCTGCTAGTCTACCACCTGTATTATCTCTGCATTGTAATAATTACTGTGGTAGAACAAATGACATTTACTGTATCTCCTGTTTTTTTACTTGACTCTAGGTTGCCTCTGCCCACAGAATGTAACATGAATCTGTTATACTACTTTCTCCTCTGCATTCTTTATGTGCCATGTTGATTGTTTGATATGCACCTTTATTAACGTCACTGTGTAAAATTTGTATACTATGTTAACTGACAAGGAGCCTTTGCAAAACAGTCTATGACTCAAAGGGTGGAATTCCGATTTCTCAAAATAAAAAAAAAAAAAAGAACAAAGTGTAACCCCCCTGCAAATGGGTGTCCCCAAAAGTCCTCCAGGAGCTTGCCTGAATGCTCCAAGTCTGGGTGGTGTTCGGCATTTAAGCTGTTTAAATGTGGTTCCAAGTGAGTGCTGTTTGAGCCTCCACGTACTGTCTCTTTAAGAGCTGTCTGTTTGCAGACTTAATTAGTTTGTATGGGGGGACCGTGTATTTAATGCTCGAATCCCGGCCGAGCTGCTGTCAATTTGCTCTGTTTCTGCCATCGCTATATGTGCAGAGGGAGCCTTGTTGAAAGATAAAACTATTTGCCAGAAATCATTTGCAGTGACTGAGAAAATGTAGTTTGTCTAACCTGTCATCATTTCAGCACGAACTGTTTCAGTGTAGCTCTTTCATTTTTTTTTTTACTTATTTACGTTTTTGGTAACCAGGTAAGTGCACTGATCCAGTGGACCATTTTCAGTCAAGACCTGGGTCACAAGGTGGCGGTACATGGATACAAGCAGTAGCTATAATATACAATTTACATATACTGTACAAGCAGCAATAGATAAATAGACAAAAGCTTACTTGTGGTAAAAAAACAATGCTAAGTGAGGTACCATGGGGATACCTGCAGCAGTACAATGGGAGAAAAGTTACAGATTCACAAGGAGTAGTTTAACATGACAGACTTCTCAATATCCAGTCTAGGTAACACATCTGTCCTGAGAAAGAGAGCAGGTTGACCTGAGAGCTTGTGGTAAAATGAGGGCATGGCTTCCAGACAGTGCGCTGAGTCTAGGCACTGACGGAGCACAGTCTGAGTAAACTGGAGAGAAGGGTAATTTGTGTTATGCCCCACTAAGTCTTGGTGTAACCTTGAGCCATGGCCTGGACCAGGTACAGTGATGTGGGAGGTGGTCTCACAGGTAGGTTTGAGAGGCAGTATGAGAGTTAAGTGAGTGGGTTAGTGCATTTTGGTCTGGAACTGCTGAAATGGACCAATCAATGGGGAAGGGTTCCTTAAAATGGAGCCTGTGGACGAATCGGAACTTGGACTCTCAATTTTGAGCCAGCCACAAGGGGATTGTATGGGCAGTGACTCTGGGAAATGAAGTTTTGACTTTGGCGCCTTTTTTCACCAACAGAGGGAATCTCATTGTGAGTGACAGCCGAACAAGCCAACAGAATGGTGTGGCGCTAAAGGAAATGCCCTGCTCTGTGACTGGAAAGATTAGATCAGTTGTGACTGTGAAGAGAGAAGGAGCTGTGTGCTTCTGGATGTATAGTTTCGCACTGGGCGTGTGAGGCCCTGAGTTTCGGTCTGCAGCCTTTGTGAGTGCCAGTTTGGACTGAACCAAGTTGTGAGGAGAAAGAAGCACTAGAAGTGTGGAAACCAGGCTCACCCTGTAGAAGACTGGAGAATTGCTGAATCACGCTCGGTCTGTCAGGAACTGAAGCTGCTGTGTGTGTGCTTCCGGGTATTTTGCAGTAATTGTGATCGTGATCGAGGAGCAGTCTGCCTGGTATCGTACTTTCCTTTTACATGTAAATGTGCATAGTGCTTATGGGGAATCGCTATTTCCAATCCCCAGTGCTGTGTGCTGTGTGCTGAAGCCGGACGCAAACCCCAGCTTGTCTCAGACTAAATCTGTTTGCTATCAACTACAGTGGGGTCCAGTCACAAGGACTTTGTCTCCATGCCTTGTTATTCTGGCAATCCAGAAGAACATCCACCATCCGGTTTTCAGCTTGGGTATTGTGAGTACAAGTCAGGGTATCTCCCTGCAGCCTGTTTTCAATCACAGGTGCGTCATCTAATTCTTGTTGTTCCACTGCTTCATGGACTGAGCCATCTGGCTCCGGATTACAACTGGGTGTTGTGAATATATTTTCTTCTACAGGGCCCTATCCATCTGCACCTGCCGGCCAACCTCGGGCAACTGACCTGGCTAGACCCCCCCCCCCAACCTGGGTACCCACAGTGTGACTTTTCAGCCCCTGTATGTGTCCACAGTACTGTGATTTAATGCCACCAATTAACCCCATTTCCCCCTCCCGAGTTACTGCCCCCTAAATAAATCAGATTTGTTGTGTTATACTATATACTGTCTGTGGTGTTGGTGCTTATGGAAACAGTATTGTGTTTGCTGTGTATGTTGTTTAACCTTATTTTACAGGGGGTCCTCAGAGACGTGCTGCAGAATCAGTCTTGAGGGTAAGTGTCCTCCCTGGAGTGGGTTACTGCACTTATAAAATGGGAAAGGTATTGAAAATGGTTTTATAGTATACGGTTATCCTTTGTTACGTATAAAAATCAGCCCACTCAAAATCCTTGTCAAGCACATTCTAAACCGTTATGCGCATCCTAAAGTGTTGTTATGCGCATTCCGAACAGTTGTTATGCACCATTCAAAGGTCATACAATTTTAAATTTCTCATTTATTCTACACCTAGCTACTTACTAACCACCCAGTGGCCAAAGTCATACATTTTACCTTTCAAAAGTCTGGAAATTTGGTTTTGATTTTGTTATGCGAGCAGAACAATGAAATGGCAAGATATTTTTTTTCACTTCAGTGGGGGTCTGTCACGCTAGTGTAAAAAACCATATACTATAAAAAATAAAATATGGTCAACCACACACAACTCGGCATGTGTTTCCATCTCGGGGCTGAGATGACAGCATGCACCTCTGGAGCTTTGCTCTCGAGGTTCATACGCTGTCATCTCAACCCCTCGATGGAAACACAGCCTTGTTGTGTATGGCTGCCCATACATTATTCTCTATGTTTTCATTTAGTTAGGCTGTTGCTAGGTAGATTAGGGTAGGTTCGTTATGAACTATGTGTATGCCAGAGATTAATCAAGGGTCAGGTGCCGTGTTTAGACCAATGAAGTTGCTAGGATTCTGAAGCCCATTTTATAATGTACCTTAACCCACACTACTGTGTACTATTCCATACTTAATACATGCACGTTACATAACTCCACAAACTAAGATAACCAAGATAACATGTTATTGTAAAACTGTAGTTTTGTGCTTCTAAATGAAGAGCAGTCTCTCCAAGACCACAGCTAACTTCCCCAAGAAAATCTTCAAAATTGCTGCTAGCATATTGTTCAGGAATATTTTTATTTCACCACTGCAAATATTGTATATTAACAGAAGTTCCACACAGACAGCAGAAGCTAAAAAAAACAACAACGGCAAACGCACATTCTTTTCAAATTTCAAGCCAAGTCAGGCTTGGCACATTCTCCCTTCCCCTCAATAACTGCCTAGGACAGGAATTCATCTAGTATTATTTTTACAGTCTGCTTTATGCATCCACATTTTTAAAGGTTTTTACTTAAAGTGAATTTCCAACCAAATGTTATACGGTATAGGGCTTCACAGCCCAATACCTCATGCCAGCGTGAGCTGATTTTTGTTTAATTTTTTAACTAAGTCTATGAAGTTTTAGAAGAGACTGTATCTGGCTCCATAGTCACTGCCAGCTGATCCCTTCCAGCTTCCTGGCTCATCTGACTCTGCCCCTGTGCGCCGAAGTTTTGTGACGTTTCGGCAGGGAGAGTGCGGGGGCATGCCCCATACAAGTCTATGGGACAGTTTTTCAATTCCATTTTGTGAAACTTTAGGCAATCTGAGAGGGGAAATGAAAGCCACTGCTCTACTAACAGGGTAACTAACAAATACTGCTGCTTTCATTAAAATGTACTTGTGTGGCCAAAATGAATCTGTTGTCACGTCTGGTACAGATATGACTCAAAATCGTTAGAGACTGAGGCAGTGCTCTTGACCTGAGCGCTCCATTCCCCTACGACTGAGACACTCTTATTCTATAAAGAGTGTCTTGAAAGCAGGTACTCTGGGAACATGCATGCTGGGGAAGGGGGGGGGACTTTTTTTTTTGGTTCACTGTTCTCTCATGTGAAGAACATGCAACTGCCCACATATTTGACAGTCTGCAAAGCATTGCAGCAGGCAAGGATTTGTGGATCACCCTCCCGCAGATACCTGAACTAGGGAGGTGTAGCTCAGGTAGTTTGCTTCCACTGGAGGAGGCACAGGTACGGCCACCCACAGGAAGGGGTATTTTGGCTGGAGGGGTGGAGCAAGGGGCTTAAGAGGCCCTGCAAGGTCTCGGTTCTCCTTTCTGCTCCTCCCTTCAGCCACAACAGAGTCTTAGCAAATAAGCTACCGTCACAGTTATTATAAACGTGTTATGGCATGGGAGTCTCCCAAGGAGTCATACAAGAGGGTAATGGAGGGTATCGGCTTCTGTTCTGGATAGGCTGTCCCCCTGGTTGGCATGAGGCGAGGCCCAGGTGACCGGGGGCCCAGTTTGGACAGGTCAGGGGACAACCTCATCGGGCTTCTCCTGTGGATGAAGCACTCGTCAGATGGAGGATGGTCACCTGCCAGAGAACAGCCCTTCACCTTGGAAGCCAGTATCCCTACAGAGGCTTTACATTTGTACTTGGGTCTGTCTGGAAGGTCCCTTCAAGTGGTAAGGGACAGACTGGCATCTACCGCTGGAACCTTAGTGAGATTCCTGAGCTGCACATGTTATGTTACATGCTGTCTATTGCATAGGTTTTCAACAAACACATGGCTGTAGCCATTTCTCCAAGACAGCTGTGTATGGCTGTTTGTTCAGGGAAAAAGGGATGACAGGACCGAAGAGACCATGATAAGAATAGCTCCCAAAGCCGTATCAGCATACACTATAGTCTATGATTGCACACCTTCTCCACAGGGCAACAGTGATCTCCAGCTTGTACCATTCATGTGCCATGATGATTCTGCTGTACCATTGTTCTGACATCAGATCAACAGCACCTGACATCATTCATAACTGTGCAAACATTCAAATCAAACTCACTTTCAGAGAGAAAACTTAAAAAACTGCTGCACTGTAGGTCAAAAGAAAACTCCCACTATGACCACCAGCCCAGCAAAACCAGAAAAGACAGGCAGGGCCTGTTCTAACTCGAGGCCCAGTTGACACAATAGCAACAGATGACTGGACAAAGAGTATGTTCTCTGTCCAATCATCTGTTCTCACTGCGAGTCTTATAGGACCAGCGGGGGAAGGAGAGCTGAGCACCCCAGAGGGTGCTCTCCATCGCAGGAAGGGAGACAGACAGACTTCGCTGTGCTGCCACCTGCTGGGTGGCCACAGATGGTAGTGCAAGCAAAGCCACGTAATCAGGGAGCACACCACTGTGCTCTGATGTGCATCGCTCGTCAAGGGCTATTCTCGGCATCTTGGAAGGGGCGGGGCTAAATAATGGGAAAAGGCCGGAGGTTACAGGAGGGTGTCCACCCCTCACTGCAAGACCCCCACTGCCGACCATGGCACTCTCTGAAGTGCCTACCAAGTCTCCATTAGGGGTACAGACCCTTCCCGACAGCCTCATCCCAAAGGGTAAGGGAGGTGAGGTAAGTACTGGGTAAGGTGGGCAATGGGGCTGGGCATGTGGGTTGGACCAATGGGGGCCAGCTGGCTAAGGTGGTGAAAATACATACTAAAAAACCAAAACAAAACTCACCAACCTAGTCCAGGGCACACATTTTACATTAATTCAGTGTTCTGAGCACACCACATAGCTGTGGGAAGAATGCCAATTTCCTGCTGCCTGGAACACAACTTTTCATGATTGCGCAGCAAAGCTGGACAAGTTATTACTGCAGCTTGGTAGAGTTTCTGGGGGGGGGGAGGGGCCTAGATGCTCTACAGCTGTGGAAACTATTTTTTATCACTTTTTTTTTGCTGCGACTGAGTCTACCTTGGAGCCTGCTTCTTCACTGTTTACTGCCAACTTGTTTGTGGGCCTGCTCAGCATTCTGTTATGTCACATTCATTGTTCCACACAGCTGAATGAAAGGTACTAAACAGTGGAGCTCTTGTAATGCCCAGGACACCTACAAACCAACAGCAGGGAACGTGGAGCATATCAGAAGAGTCGGTTCCACTGAAAAAGGGGAATAAGAAAGGAAGTAAAATGTTACACAGTGCATACTGGCTTGGAATAAAGGAGATCCTAAGATCAAATCCCACCACAGTCACTTAGTCACTGTATGGTGCTGGTCACAGCACTTACAACCAACCTCACCAGTGCTCTCTTCTCCTTCAGGTCCAGGGGAGGTCCCTGGCAAGGACATGCTGGCCAAGGGAACAGGAAGTGGAGTTTGGGCATTGTTCCTCCATGACAAAGGGAGGGGGCCCCAGGGACGGACAAGCTGGTCCTAGGATGTGTAGCTGCAGGTCTGGATTGGTCTCCCTAGCGGGTAGTGATGGATATGTCTGGTTGGTAGCGGAAGCAGTGTTCAGGGGCCTGAAAGAGTGGGGTGCCAGCGAGCACAGACTGCCACAGCAGCTGTTCCACTTCCATTTAGTGTGATGAATAGTGGCATGAGATATGATCGTAGTGATCATATCACTCATCCATCCTTGTCAGTCTTTAGAACGCACACATGATCAGTGTAGTTGGACTTTGTGGTTTGAAAGGGTGGGGCAGGGGAACATACCAGCAACTGGTATTTTGGTTGCCAAGTGCCCCAGTCAACGTGTCTGGGATTCTACCTTTGAACGTAATCCAGTAGTAATACACTGACAGATACCACACAGGGGCAGACGGGTAACCCCCTCAACCCCACTCTGACTATTCCAATCAGCACTTTAAGCAGAGATTAAGACACACTGAAAAACATAATCAACTAAACATTTTTTATCAGAGGGGGCTGGTTCATTTAGTAAATAATGTACTGGCTCCAGCTGCTAGGGTAAAGGGTTTAAAATCAGCCGCAGCTAGCAAGAAGAGGTTTTTGTGGGGTCTGCACTCAGTTCCTAGCCCACAGTGATCCTACAGTAGGGACATGTTTGCTTGTTTTATCTGCACAAGCCACAAAGCTAGTAGAAATCAGATTTGACAGGCTGTACAAAAAAAATTAAAAATAACTGTGAGGCTATCCCAAAAGGTTGATTGCTGTGACTAAAACTTCATTAGGTCCACATCAGTTTATAAAAACCAGGACTTGTCCAGCCCATTTGCACAGTGGTAAGGGTACCACTCATGATGCCAGTGATCCAGGTTCAAGAACGGGATCGGGTTGTCGGAGGAAGGCCGGGGAGGATTGAGCCTTGAGGGTCGCTACCTCTGCTGCAGTGTTGCTACTTGGGTGACCATGGGTGGCAGCACAATGACAGGAAGGCAAGAAAGGCAGGCCATCCACTGGGTGCACAGATGATGCCCGCCGTCTACTTTCCCGCTCTGTGCCCCTAGCGTACCAACAGCCATGGGGAGACGAAGAAAAATTACCCTGGCATCTGAGGTGAAGGACACTGGTATATCTAGGCCCAGTATGTCTGCCGTACTACCACTTGGCATGTCGAAAGAAGGATGCCGTCTCCCATCCCCACCCCAATGGGCTTCTCAGACACCTTAGGACTTCCCCTACCAGCCCCCAGCCACAGCAAAACCAAACAGCCTGCTTCCCCATGCTGGCAGTAGTCATGCCCCCTAACCGTACCAGGGTACATCTGAGGCCCCTGAGCATAGGTGCACTGAGGAATCTGAAGGAAGATCCCAGGGGTCTGTGAAGGATGGAGCAAATGGGGGCAATGTGGGTGCAAAAAGAACAACCTGAGACTCTACCACAAAGTTGAAGGAGAAACTCCACTAGCTGAGTTAGTAGGGATCAGTATATATTTTAGCCAGGTTGCTAGTTTCTGTTCTCTTATTACATCACCTCATCACAGAATGTGCATCAAATCATTAAAGCAGCAGTGCCCATTACGGTAAAACATTTGTATCTTGGATTCAGTTTTAAAGTACCTTTTTTGTTCTGCCTTGTAAGACACCCTGTCCTCATTGTTCTGAGTCTGCTTAAACATATCTTTTTAGATGTGAAATAATTAACAAAAAGCATTCCTTTCAATATTAAAGCAACATAGAAAAGTATCGGTATCCTCAGGTTTTCATCATTATCCACAGCTGTATTTGAACACCCAGGTTGGGATTTTTTTTTTTTTTTACTGCAATTATTTGTTTTAGCTCATGGGAGCCTGGCAGGTGGCTCTGGTCCCTCCCTCGGAGGGACTCTGTCTCCGACTCTCCATTCCCCGTCCGACTTCCTCTACAATCCCCCATGGATTTCCCTCCCATGCCAGGACTGAGGCGAAGGGGCACCGGAATTTCCCTCATCTTCAGAGCGAAATCTAGATGCTCAGGGAGCCAGGACAGGCACGGGAGAGCCACCATGGAGCCTGACAGCTCCATTTCCACCACATTTTCTCCGCCCCCCCTTCCCACTGACGGCGTACATCGACAACATGCCTCCTGACTCGCATCTCCTCTGGTCACTGCCAGAGGGAGCTCGACGAGCGGGACAGCAATCCCTTCCTCTCCAAGAGAGGAGAGCAGTTCTCCAGATGCTCAATCCTCTCTCTCCCCTGCAAGCCAGCCCAAACTGTTCTGAACCTTGAGTCGCTGGGCGTGGCACGGTGTGGTGTCCAGCACTTCAACCCACAGCATCACCGGGTCAGCCCAGGTCAGGATTTTCTAAGTGACAGATGCAGCACTCGTGTCCGTATTCTGGACAAGTGCTGCATCCAGACAAATGCATTGGGATGCATATTTACAAACATTCTCATGTATCTGTGACACTTTCCACTTTTTCTGGCAAAAAAAAAAAAAAGGCTTGTGTCATTTTCCGTACGCAAGTCAGAGCAATCACACCCAGACATTAGACCACCTTGTTGCGTGGCCGCATCCCTAAATGGACGCAGCTGTTTGAAAATCCCAACCTCATGGTTTAATATTACCTGTCACGTGGCAAAAGTTAACAAGCATGCAACTGACACTGCTTCCTTACCTTATGGGAGAATGGGTGGTCAAAAACATCGGACACTACAGATGAGAAGCTAGGTATCTTACGAGGAGCGTTAATTATATCACATATACAAAATATCCTAAAGTAGACTCAAACCTACCACTCACAACACCAGCTACCTGGGGTGAGAAATGAGCCAGGGCCACTGGGAGTCCCTGAGGATGCTCTCCTCCAGGAAGGGAAGGTGGCCATTCCTGCTGTAATACTGCCACTTGGCTGAACACAGGTGGCAGTGCAGTCAAGGGCACCATGTGAGAGGGGGCACACACTGACCGGGGACCCGAGCTTGCATGTGCATTGGTTTCCTTGCTTGTCATCCTCTTCCAAGTGTGACCAGGAAGAAAATGGAAAGCAGCCCCGGTGCTGGTTTCCTGAGGGGCCACGGTATAATCTGTGCTGCCCTTGACTCCTCACCCCTCACTTGACAATGTGCTCATTCAGGGGAATATCCCCTCCACCACCGTTTCTACCCAGGGGATAAGCTGAGGTTCAATGGACATGGTGGGGAATGCCAGAAGACTCTGAGAAGGAGCCAGTGCTGGTGGTCAAAGGGGGCATAAAACATAAGTTGTAAACAAAACAAAAAGGCATATTTCAAAACGGTAGAAAATGGCATTCTAAAATAGAATGAAAAGGATTAGGTACTACATTTTCTATGTAAGATGCACTACCGCTTTAATCAAAAAAGTATTCTTCCACAGCTTTAATCAAAAAAAGCATTCTTCCCCAGCTAATGTATCAAGGAAATGCAAAGAACAGAGAGAAGACAATGTGGTTTGGCCAAGTGTAGTACTTCACTATTTTCTCATTTTTTAACCTACTTTAATTGCAAAATGTTACTTGTTGTAAATCAACTTAATACAGTAAGGAACTCACAAGTACTGTCAATAGCAGCACCAGAATGCAGCTAGTATAAATAAATGGTCCCTTCCCCCACCCCACCCTGGGAATAATACTTTTTAAGTTTGAATAAGTAATGGCTGGAGAGAACGGCACAATGATCATTTTTTTTTCTTATGACATTCATAAAATGTAATCCTTGACAAATTACACAATGTAATTTCCCAGTCATAACAGCGTGCGACTGTCTCTGTCAGTAAATCCCTCTTCGATTTTTTTTTTATATACCTTCAGTGTTACACTGCTTTAACCCTTACACTGGACACATACACTTGAAGTATGTGTGAATGCAGTTTGATACACCACGGAATAACATGCGTGGTACCCAAGTGAGCAACACAGATAGCTGTGTAACAGAAAGAAGAAAATCTTGACTGATGTACACCCAATCTCATAAAATATTTATTGATGTTTTACCAGGAAATGCCTGCAGAGCAGACCCTACTCATTTCCAGAAGCATCCTGGGGGAAAGGTACGAGGGAAAACTAAGTATTAAACAATACAAGACTGCAATATTGTAAACAGCACAAGGTATCAAAACAAACAATACAGACGGAGAGAGCAAAGGACGAGAATTAGAGTCAGATATAGAGGACCTTGAATTTCAGCATAAAATTACTTTGAACCCAACAGTTAAGCGGGATTTGGAGGAGCGGAAGGCATCCTTGGAGGCCTTGTTAACCACCCAACTAGAAGTCAGTAACAAAAGAGTTCGCCAGAACCGTTTTGAAAATGACAGTCGAGCTGGGAGGTTCATACCTCTCAAGTGTCCCTTATTACGAGGGACATCCCTCATTTTTTCCCTTAAAATTGCTCTGTCCCTCATCCGTCCCTCATGGAAAAGGTGCTGCCCACACAGAGAATGTGCTGTAAATTTAGACTTTAAAGCAGAAACTCTTAATATTCTAAAATACTAAATCCAAAATAAACTTTGTACAAGTAAACACTATGGTTTTCACAGTGTTCTGAGCTTGTAGCTACATGTTTGAGGATGTGTCCCTCATTCTGAGGGTCTGTGTCCCTGATTGTCCCTCATTTTGAGTGTCCAAAAATGTCCATGTCCCTCATTTCAGTGACAAAAGGTTGAGAGGTATGGGGAGGTTGCTGGCAGCTACTCTCCGCCAGCAGCAGACCAGCAGAATGGTGCTACAACTTGCAGACTCAGCTAGAGGGTGGGCCAAGACTAGTCACCCAGGGGAAATAACTACAATTTTCACTAGATATTACGAATCCTTGCACACTCAAGAGGAGATCCCTGATTTTCAGGACAGAGTCACCTAATTATTTGAGGGCCTGGACATCAAATCATTTTTTTAGACCTGAGGCAGACCAGTTAGATGAAGCAGTTACTATTCAGGAGTTGCAGAGCCAATTGGCTCACCTAAAAAAACAGTAAATCCCCGGGGCGTGACGGTTTTCCGTCGGAGTTCTATAAAGCCTTCGTAGACCTTCTCCTCCCAGTTTTGTTGCCGGTTTGCCAGGAGATTATTTGGGGAGGGACACCTGACTTGTGGCAGCTAGCCCAAATCACAGTCCTTCACAAAACAGGAAAGATCCTTAGCATGTGGATCTTATCGACCAACTCTATTAAATGATTATCTGAAATTGTTTATGGGTTTACTGGCAAGGAGACTCCTGGTACGTATCTCTTCCCTGATGCATGAGGACCAAACGGGATTTATTTCGGGCAGGTAACCTAGCCAATAATATTCAGCGGATGTTAAATATCATTTCATCCTAGAAATCCCAAAAACTGTTTCAGATAGCCATCTCCATGGATGTAGAGAAAGCAGAGATAGGGTGAATTGGCATTTTTTAAAGGCATCCACGGAAAAAATGCAATTCGGCCCCAAATTTTCACAAGCTATTTCCCGGTTATATAAAACCCCTAAAGCATTGGTGAGGGTGAATGGTATCAGTTCTGATTGTTTCCCCCTATCCCATGGGACAAGACAGGGTTGCCCTCTTCCCCCACTGTTGTTTGTCCTGTGTTTAGAGCCGCTGGCTTCCAAGGTGAGACAAAGTACAGCGGTAAGGGGTATTACAGCGGGGGGGCTGGAACAGAAACTCTCATTATATGTGGATGATTCTATATTTTTTCTATCCTCCTTGGAGGTGTCATTACCTCTCTCACACAGTTGTTGCACTCCGTCAGTGTGATCTCTAGGTACAAGATCAACTTTTCCAAATCCAAAGCCCTAGTGATTAGTGATACTAGTCCCTGGCAATTTAAAGAGTTTTTCCCTTTTCAATGGGCCCCTCAAGATTAAATTTGGTATTTGGGCATTCAGATTTCTACAGATCTCTCAAGGCTTTTTGCCTTGAACTATGGAAAGCTGTGGTAGGCCCTCAAACGTGATCTGGCCCGATGGCGTTTGCTGCCACTTGCATTGATGGGGAGGGTGGATGTGGTAAAAATGAATATTTTGTCGTGTCTCCTCTTCCTGTTTCAGTGCCTTCTATTGAGATTCCTTCCTTCCTTCCTCAAACTGCACAAGGGCATTCCGCAATTTGTTTGGCAAAATAAGAGACCTAGAATCGCCAGGCACTTGCTTCATCTTCCCAGAGAGGAGGGGGGCTTGGCCTTTCTTAATTTTCATTTGTATTATTTGGCAGCACAGATGATGGCAGTTCTCTCTTGGGCAAAGCAGAGAGTCACTTCCCAATGGTACTCTTTGGAGGATGCTACTGCGTGAGGCAAGCCCCTACTTACACTAGTTTGAACAGTGGCCCCCCCTGAATATGCGAGAACAGTTTCAAACAGATGGGTCAGACATGGCCTACATGTTCTCTCTAAGGTGCGAAAACTAACAGCCACCCCATGGGAGTTGGCCCATTGTCCCTTATTCAACATTACTCTGGATTTTTTTCCTCCCACCCTTGACCCAGGTTATGCTAGATGGGAGACAAAGGGGATCACCAGATTTGTGCAACTAATAGAGCATGGCACATGTATTAAATTTCAGAGGGCAAAAGAGAAGTTCAATTGGACTAACTCAGAATTTTTACTGTATATGCAGGTTAGGCACTTCATTAAACTCTGCGGATCATATTAAGTGTTTGACTATGCCTTACATGGGATGGAAGACCTACTTGTATGGCATGGTAATGATTGCGAGTCCAGGGAGACATATTGTTGGGATTTATAAGCTGTTCTTGGGAGCTGAAGGGGATTCTCTGCTCACCCACAGGTTGGCACGGGAGAGGGAGGCCAACATTCTTCATCAGTGAGGCAGACTGGAATCATAGGTTAAAATGGGGTTGGAAAGTCACATCTGCTCCAGTATGGAGAGAGTTTTTTTTTTGGAAAGTGCTAATTAGATTTTTCATACCCCAACCATCACACAACACTACAGCGCTACCAAAACGGCGGCCTGTGGGCAGACAGGGAGCCACTGGCACATCTTCTGGGGTTGTCCACTGCTGTCCTCCTTTTGGAGAGATCTGCAAGATGCAACACACAATATCACTGGCGTCTTCATTCTGCTTACATTTGAGGACTGGAATTTGGGATTTCCCACCATGACACATCAGAGGGGTGAAATCATGCAAGTTTTTTAATTCTGATTGTTGTAGCTTTGAAATGCATTATAAGTAGATGGCTTCAGCCGGAACCCCTTACAATAAATGACTGGATATGGAGAGTAAGGGATGTGCTTACTATGGAAGCCCTAATAGCCAAACTCCGGCTTCAATTTGATAAACACGAAGCACATTGGAGGGGTTGGGAGTCCTGGCTGCTGGGGGTCAGGGGACAGCATGCTCCTCAGGAGGGGTGGATCACACTGATGGGGGTTGGCCTAGTGCCATGCTTTGCTGGATGGCCTGCCTTATTTGGGGACAATGTCCAGCTTCTGACAAATTATAAGTGAATGGATGAGATAATGCTGGTTGATGGATGTTATCTGATTATATGGAGAAAACAATGAAAGAGCGCCGGCCTGGTGGCACAGAGAGTTGAGTCGCTGGATGCCACGCTGGTGAACCGGGTTCAGGAACAAGCCAGGGTCGTTGGAGGCCGGCAAGGGGGGTAGGAAAACGATGTGTGTAGGCTGCTGGCTGGCAGTTCTCCACCTCAGGTGGGAGATCTTTGTCTCCTCAGACCTTGGCTGCCCCCTGGTGGAGGCCAAAGTAGTGGTGCCGCTCCGAAGAGTCCCGGCGCTAGGCCGAGGGAGGGCAGAAGAGACCTGGCACTGGAGCTGCAGTGCGCATGTGCGCCTCCACACACTTGAGTCACCGCTTCCGGGGGTCTCAGGCTTAGGGCTCACTCACGGGGAGAAAACGGAGGAAAAAATGGGGGCCACCATGGATGAAGCCTCCAGGCCAGGCTCTGGGAATCTGTTATGGCGTGTAATGATGCCACAAGACCTCTAAAGACCCTGGGTTAGGGTAGGGTGGCAGACGATAGAGGTGACCCACCATAGGAGGATACAAAGAATTGAGGGGGGAAAAAAACATAAGTGCTATTGACCTCACTTCATATGGACAATGTAACTTGGAGAGGGGGGGTGGGGAACTGGACGCGCAGCCATCAGTTGGGCACCAATGTTATGGGCCCCTTTTTCTTTTCTTTTTGAATAGCCAAGAATGGTTATTGTTTATCTGCACCCTAAGATTTGGGGGGGGGGGGCATTTTACTAGTTACTGCACTTAATTTACAGTAGTCCGCAGGTCAGTAATTACAAGTGTGTCTAGAGGAGAAATACCCTGCTACAGGTACATGTTGATTATCTTTCTTTAGCCTATATGTCTTCACCTAGACAAACATTGGTTATTTTGTGAATATTTGTATGCTCAGCTGCTGTGTCAATTTATCCAGTAAACTCAGGTTACTCACCTGTAACAGTAGTTCTAGGAGTGGTATACATTGTTCATTCATACTTCTTGGCATGTCCTTTCCGTTTAAGAATCTTGCCGGAAGGTCTAAAAGCTGGCTCCTCCTACCCACCCTGATGGTATAACCCTTGGCTGTGCCCCTTGACGCTAGATCTTGCCCGTTGGAAGAAGTGGTTGTGCGTTGAAGCCGGGGAGGTCAGGTGGGTCAATGTGAATAAACAACATATACCACTCCTTGAACTACTGTTACAGATGAGTAACCTGTGTTTCTAGGGATGTGGATAGGTTGTTCTATCCACACTTCTTATCGGACTCCTAGCAGTTCTATGGGAGGATGGTGGAAAGGCGCACTCTCCCTACTTAGGAACAGAGATTAGAGAACTGAGGCCCCAAAACCAGCATCCTGGCATAACTTTAGGTCAATGTGGTAATGAGAAATGAAGGTGTTTGTGGACTTCCAGGTAGCAGCCCTGCAGATATCCTGGATAGGGATGTCCCCAGAAGCAGTCACTGTTGCAGCGGTATGGCGGGTGGAATGAGCCCTAAGCCCTAAGGGAGGCTCCCTACCCGCCAACCTATAGCAGAGATAGATGCAGGATGTAATCCATCTGCCAGTCATCAACTTAGCTGCAGGTCTGCCAGGTGCGGCTTCAGCGTAGATGACAAACAGCTGGCGAGCCCCTTCCCGAACTCCGGCCATGTGTTCTTTATAATAACAGAGTGCTCATCTCAGGTCCAAAGTATGGAGCCTATACTCGGCCTCCAAGGTGTGACTGGGGTAATACACTGATGGAGTCATTACCTGGTTCAGGTGAAACTCCAACACAGCCTTCAAATTGGGGCGCAGAACAACCTTGTCCCTGTGGAAGACCAGATAGGGAGACTCAACAGAAAGACCCTGGAGCTCCCCAATCCTTCTGGCCAATATGATAGTCACCAGGAAGGCAGTCTTCCACTACAGGTGTGACATCTCACTCCTGTGTACTGGTTTGAATGGCTTGCCAATGAGCTTTGCCAGTACCAGCAGTAGATCCCACGGTGGTGGTGGTGGTTCATGCACTGTAGAGGAAATATGGTCGAGGCCTTTGAAGAAACGCCAGACCACCTTCTCCTGTGCTGTCTGCTGACCGGCCCATGGCCGGTAAGCAGAGTTGGCTGCCAGGTGCACCTTAAGGGTCATGAGACTGCAGACCCCCTTTGGATAAAGACCAAAGATAGTCGAGAATGCTAGCTACTGGACAGGACAAAGGGTCTAGGCCCTTGACCTGATACCAAATGGAGAATCTCTTCCACTTGAAGGCATAGCACTTCCTGCTCAATTCCCTCCTAGATGCCTCAACTACAGTGAGTACATCTTCAGAGAGACCCAAAGCCTGGAACTCCAGCCGCTCAGGAACTAGGCTGTCAGGTGCAGGGACTGAAGGTTCAGGTGGAGGACCGTCCCCTGATTGACTGAGAGCAGGTCTAGGCATGCTGGAAGATGCCTCAGGAGCCTGAGGCTGAGGAGATCAGGGTACCAAAACTGGCGGGGCCAGTCCGGAGCCACCAGGATCACCTGTGCCTTGTCCCTCCTGACCTTGAGGAGCACCTTGTGGATCAAGGGATGTGGAGGGAAGGCATAAAAGAGGCCTGGGGTCCATGGCCTCAAGAAAGCATCCCCCTGCAGTGAGCCCTGCTGAGGGGGGCAGGCACAAAACGGCCTCAGCTTTGCATTCTCCCTGGAGGTGAACAGGTCCACCTGAGGGGTACCCACTGGGAGAACAGGCTGTGTACTACCTCTGGATGGAGAAACCACTCGTGGGATGCCTCACCCACATGGCTGAGGGCGTCTGCCAGCTGATTTGAGGCTTCTGCCACATTAATGGCTAGGAGATCCACCTCCAGTCAGCTCACGAGGGTCCAGATGCAGAGAGCTTCCCTGCACAGAGGCCAGGAGTGCATGCCGCCCTGTTTGTTGAGATAGTACATGGTTGTGGTGTTGTCCATCAGCACCTGAACCACTTGACCCCAAAGGAATGGCGCAAATGCAGTCAGCGCCAGCCAATCTGCTCGGAGCTCCAGCAGATTGATGTGACATCAGGATTCCTTGGGGGTCCAGAGCCCGTGGACTCTGTGGTTTCCCATGTGGGCACCCCAGCCTGTGAGAGAGGCGTCAGTCATCAAGATGATCGTCGGCTTGGCATGGGCAAACTGGCTCTTTCCCTGCAGATGCTCCAGGATGGTCTACTATTGGAGAGCATCCCACATCTTCTGGGTTACAGTGACCAGCTGGTCAAAATGATCTATTCGCTGAGTCCACTGGCTGGCCAGCTCCTACTGAAGGGGGCGCATATGCTACTGGGCCCATCGGACCATGGAGGTCCAGGCCGCCATGTAGCCCAGAAGTCACAAGAAGTCCCAGGCAGAAATGATCAGGCAAAGGAGGAGAGAAGCTCCGCCCTGTCCATTGGGAGCCTGGCTCTGGCTCAGCAAGAATCGAGCTCTGCCCCGATGAAGAAAATCACCTGCGAAGGCACAAGTTCCGATTTGGCCTTGTTGACTAGGAGGCCAAGGTCGATGCAGATCTGGAGGGACAGATCCCTGGACTGCTCCACCTCCTGTCTGGAGCCAATCATCTACATGGGGATGCACCCAGACCCCTCGAAGCCGAAGATGGGCTACCACCACTGCAATGCATTTGGTGAAGACTCTGGGTACTGATGACAGACCGAACGGCATGGCTTGGAACTCGTAGAGGGTTCCCTCTGACCGGAAAAGGAGAAATCTTCGGTGTGACGGACAGATCGGGATGTGGAAGAACACGTCCTGCAGATCCACAGAGCAAAACTACATGTTCTGCTCGAGAGATGGTACGATCTGAGAGAGAGTTACCATCCTCAAGGTGCGAGACCTGAGAAACTTGTTCAGGTCGTGCAGATCTAGAATAGGGCGCCAGCCCCCTGTCCGTTTCAGGACCAGGAAGTACCTGGAAATGAACCCTGGGTTGACAGGGGGATCCGTGACTCTGACCACTACCTCCTTGCGGAGGAATTGGGTGATGTCAACCCAGAGAGCCAACCGAGTGTCCACGGATACCATCTCCTCCCATGGGGCTTGGTTTGGCTTGGTGGGTACTGCTCGAATTCCAGAGACAGACTCTGGCCAACCATTTCCAATACCCACCTGTCCGTTGTGACAGCGGACCAGATGGAAAGGAAGTAGCAAAGCTGGCCACCCACAGAAGGACCCAGAGTAGGTGTGATGGGCATGGAGGTGGTCATCCCCATCCCGTCACTGAGCAGGCTTGGAGGAGGAGGATCTGGCCACAGGATAGCCGGGACCCTTCCCTCTGGGCTTATGGACCGCTGAAGCTCCTGACTTGGGCCGAGGGCACCAAGATTGAGCCTGCTGCTGCCCCGATTGGTACTAGGGCTGCTTGGATGCATGCGGTAGAAGGCTGAAAGGGCTTACATGTCTGCTTCTTGGAACCCTGAGATTCTTTCTGGGCAGAGGTAAAGGAGTCCAAGGTGGCACTAAACTTCTTGATGCGCTGGAGGTAACCATCAACTCCTGGACTGAACAAGTCAGTACACAGAAAGGGAACATCTGCCAGTTTGTGCTGGGTGTCCGCCGAAAAGAATGAGACCCTCAGCCAGGCCCTGCAGTGCATGGTGACTTCGGCCGCCACCGGACGGGCACAGGAATACCCAATGTTTACAGCCATCTGGAGTTGCTGTTTTGCCACAGCCTGACCCTGATCCCAGATCTGCTTGACTGTAGTCTGAAGGTCTGCGGGGAGATGCTGAGGAACCACCTCATCTAGAGAGCCCAGGAGGGCATGGGAGAAGTGTGCCATGATGGCAGCCGAGCTCGCCTGACAAAGACCGAGTAAAGAGGCAGCATAGGTCTTTCTGGCAGAGTGGTCCAGTTTTTTAGACTCTTTGTCCAGAGTTCTATCAGCATCCCCTGAATTGCCCGAGCACTGAAACACAGATTCGGTCACCAACCCCTCAGCCAAAGGGTGCTCTGTGAACCCAAAAAGGGTTCCTATGGGAACCGCATACTTGTGGGCCTTATGGGCTGATGGCGCGGGGCAGGAGGCAGGGTGCTGCCGCAGCTCCAGAGCAAGGCCAACAATGGCTTCGGCCACTGGAAAGGCCTCTGTCAGAGAATCCCCTTTTGTCAATGTCTGTAAGGGGATACTGAGCCTGTTCTGAACAGGCCCCAGTTTCATCCCCGTGGATTCAGAGATAAGACGGAGAATGCCCATGAAGGACGTGGGTCCTTCCTCCGTCGAGAGACTCCCCAATGAAGCTTCGCTGAACGGACGAGATTGCATGGAGGAGTCCTCAGACTCAGAGGAGTCTGGATAGATTGGCCGACCACCTGAGTCACTTTCGACCCACAGCAGACAGTTGGAACTAATGGTGACTGACAGCCTATGTGGAAGGCCCTTAGTGGGCCGAGCCTCCTTGACAGGAGCTCCAGAGAGAGGCTGCTCAGGTGGTGGCTCCACCACAATCGGGGGAGAGGCAGGTTTCAGCCGGGCCGGGAGGGCCTTGATCGGCTCCACAGATGGAGGGACGGTGTCGGCCGGCTCAGGAGGAGTCGGCATCGGCCTAGAGGGTGACAGCCATGTGATGGCCGGTGTGGAAGCCTGGGTCGACTTCGGACTAGTGAACACCAACTGTTGCCACATGAGATCCTCGCAGCATTGACACAACTTGCGCCAAAGCCTCTCCTCTTCCGAGGAGGACGAGGATGAATAGCAGCGGCCCCGCTTCTTGGAATGCCCAGAATGGCGTTTGTGAGTTCTCCTTGACCGATGACCAAGACCTAGACCTTGACTGCTGGGGGGACAGATGGGGGTGCTCAGAAGGAGCCAAGAAAACCCATGGCTCCTCCAGGTCAGGGCCAGGGACCGTGCGGAGGTTCCCAGCAAGCTGGGTTTTCTCCTCGATAGGTCCAGTCAGGACCAGAGTCCTGAACAAGGAATTGTCAGCCTCATCCAGTGACAGCGGGTCGACAGGGTTGACAATTTTGACTGGGTCGTCGTCCCGTGCCTTAGCCGGCTGGCCTGATGGGGGCACTGTGAAGCCAGCAGACGAGGCCACAATTTCGATCGAAGATGAAACTGGAGATTCCTGAGAACGAGACCTCTCTCGATCCCAAGAACGATGTCAACAAAACTCTTCCTTCTCTCTTGACTCCTTGGATTCCTTTTTATGGAAACGGGAGCTGTGTGAAGCCTATGGGCCCTTCCCTTGGTCAGGAGAGACTGGCACAACTCCTTGAAGGAACCTGTAAAGGTAGAGCCCAGTTTGGGCAGCACAAAGTCCGATGCTGAAGAGGACTGATTGGCAGCCCGAGCTGCCTCCTCCTCAAAGGCCTTCATTTGCTCAAGCTGTTTGGTGGACCCCGCAGCCACGGAGACCACCCAATGAGCCTATTTAGATTTGACCGGTGGGTTCTGTTTTTCCGGTTGGACAAGCTGTAAGCGTGCGAGGCGTTCATTCAACACATTCGGCTGGAACGAGCGACAAAAGTTGGGTATCGTGATCATGGCTCAGGCAACAGACGCACGTGGCACGCGGGTCAGTGCAAGTCATCTTCTGCCCATAATAGCACCGGCAGAACCCAGGTGAGGACTTGTCCTCCATTGCGGTCGTGATCGTAAAACGATGCGGAGAAACTAACAAGTTTGAGCTTAAGTAAGTAATCCAAAGATTTAAGTGCCAGGGCCTACTCAGCGCGGGAGCAATAAGGAGGGAACCCGAATTTTCCAGCAGAAAAGAAGATCTGGCATCAAGGGGCACAGCCGAGGGTTATACCACCCAGGTGGGTGGGAGGAGCCAGCTTTCAGACTTTCCGGCAAGATTCTTAAAGGAAAAGCACATGCCAAGAAGTGTGGATAGAACAACATATCCACATCCCTAGAAAGCTGAGATTCAAAAAGAAAAAACAAACAATACAGTATTACACACAGTACAAGGTATAAAAATACACAACAGTGCAATCTTGCACACAGTGCAAGGTATCAGAACAACTACAATATTTCACACAGTACAAGATATCAAAACAATAATAAAACATGCACACGGAACAAGATGTCAAAAGAAGCAATACAATATGCACATATAACAGGGCATCAAAACAAATTACAGTACTACACACAGTACAAGGTATCAAAACAAACAATATTATGATATAGTGTATGGTTAGGGCTTATTATGCACTTAAATCAAGCAGCTCAAAAACCTTGTTGTGCACGTTCTATCATCAACTGCATCTGTGCACCCCTCCTGCTCACTAACACTTTCAGCGTGTGGTTTCTATTTGCTGGTCTCCAGAATTATACAGAGATCTGATGCTAAATCTCACAAGAGAAATAGACATTTGAAATTTTTTGCTTTACCACACTGACATGACTGCTGTCTTGGGCGGGGGGAGGGGAGTACAGGCAGGGAGATGTTTTCACAGTTTGTACTACAGCTAGATTTGATTGGGGCTTCACTTTGTCTTTGTTGCTAAAGATCAACATCGCTTGTTAAAACAAGTACTGTATTCCAAATCACTTTGTTGTTGCAGTAAACAACTTGTTACAGTAAGCAAATTTAGCAGCTCTATTACCTGTGTTCTCTTCAATGTACAAAATAGATGATTTGATACCTTTTATTGGACCAACAGAGATTTACAGAAAATCCAGCTTTTGAACCTATAGAGTTCTTCAGCAGGGAAAATGTGTGTTCTGATCTTGATTTTTTAAACCGTATACTATAATAAAATATGGGCGATCATACACAACTCAGCCTGTGTTTCCATTTTTCCGGGTTGAGAGAACAGCATGGACCTCTCGAGCTTTGCTCTCCAGGTCCACACACTGTTATCTCGGCCCCCTTGATGGAAACACAGGCTCAAAGTGTGTGGTCACCCATACTTATTCCTTATATAGTATATGATTAGGTATTATGTATAAAAGCAGCCAGTTTAAAAACCTTGTTGTACACATTCTAACAAATGTTGTGAAGGTCTACCATCAAGTGCACCTTCATCCCTGATCGTGCATTATCCTGCCCATTTTGTTTACCTTAGACGTCGCTGTAGTGAGAAGAGGCAGAGTTGGGGCAGAGCCAGTAGTGATGTAGGGTTAGACAGATCCAACAGGGTACCCACTGACACAGTCATCCCCAGAAGCCGGACAAAATTACCCAATTAGGGTGGTGAGTCACGGCCACACCACTGGGCAGGTGCTGATCGCCTGATTGTTTTTAACAAACAAAAAATTTCTCAGCACCAGATGGTGCAGCAGGCAGTGGTCGAAGCCACTAGGGCAAGGGAGACCCCACCCTAAGCACCTAAAGAGGCATGCAGATCCACAATTTAGGAAACACTTGTATCTCTTATTTAAAACCATACACTATAAAAAAATAAAGTATGGGTGACTATACACAACTTTTACCTTATGTTTCCATCTTGGGGTTGAGATAACTGTATGGACCTCTCCAGCTTCGCTCTCAGAGTCCATATGATGTAATCTCTACTCCTCAATGGAATCTCAGGCTTATTGCATTTGGTTGCCCATACATTATTCTATATATTGCATATGGTACAAGGTATCAAAACAGAGAGTAATTCAAGCTGGCCCGATAGTGCTACTGCTTGGACGTTAACATTCGAGGTTCAGGAAAGAGCTTGGAGGGTCAGCTGGGGGACGAGGCGTGAGTGTCTAACCGACAGCTCTCCTCCCCTTGGGAGAGAGTGTCACTGCACCCCCAACAACAGTCTCACCCCTAGTGATGACTGGGGGGGAGGTCACTGCACAATGGACTAGAGCTGAAGCGGGATTGTGAACAGTGTCAATATTTCAGGCATGGGAGTGCACCTGATGCTGCCGAAATGTCAGAGCAAGTCTGCTCCACCTTGCAGAAACAAAAATCCCCGGCTACTCTACATGACACAGACTCTCCTCAGCCCTGCTACTGCCGCTTCATGGCAAGCCAGATGCACATGGATTAGCATCTTCCTTCTTCCCTTTCCTCCTATGGGGGCTCACAATACAAGGTGTTATAATAACCGGTATAGCACAGCAAAATGCTACCCAAAATAGGGGGTAACATTGACGATTTCCAGAAATGTGTAGCAGTAGACTGGTAACCAATTTTCTGAGTGAGTCCATGGCAAAGGAGACTACTTGATTAAAATCTGCTCATCAATCTGTGCCAAATGCTATGCATTTTCACAGCTGATTAGCACTTTCACATGTGAAACTGCTACTCAATTTTTTCATCTTATTTAATACCATGCCATAACAGATTACTCACAGTCTCCGGGGAATACCTGGCAGTTAAGTACATGGGAGGCTGGGGGGTGGGGTCTGTGAGGCTGAATATGGAGCACATTCCTGACGAACAAGTGAGCAGAAACAGAATGGACACAAAAAATTCAATAATTTTATGTTGTGCACAGTACAGGGTATCAAAACAAATAATTATTGTGCACTGTACAATAACACAATATTGTGCACTATATAATGTATTGAAACAAAAATATACAGAATAGTGTATGAATAATCATATACAATAAGGTTGTGCTTCCACTGAGGGGTGGAGGGGGACCTCATAGGGACCTAGGGAGCTAAGCTCAAAAGGTCACTGGTGTCCTCTCAACTCCAAAATGGAAACACATGCTGGGTTGCATACAGTTGTCCATACTACAAGTTTTATAGTGTGTGGTCATTCATACAGAAAATATGTTTTTACTCACTGCATTGCTGCCTAATGAAGTTAACACACTATGCATACAGACACTTGTTTGGGTTTTGCTTGGAACATGCACAACACTAGAATGTGCACTGCCATTTTGAAATGCACAACAAGGACTCAACTGTCACATTTCTGTGCACAACAAGAGTTAACCATATACTATAATAAATTATAACATGGGGTGAGAACTCTGAGAGACATGATTGGTGCAGCGCTGCCACCTGACCGTGCATTAATGTAGCATAAATAGCAATATATAAATACAAATATAAACAGCCGTGCATAAATAGAGCAGTGGTCTAAGGCTCTGAGCTGTAAATCTAGTGACATTCAGCAGACCAGACCTGGGTTTTAATTACACAGCTTCGACTTGCATACTGTGTGACCCTGAGCAAGTCACTTAACTTCCCTGTGCTCCCAGGTAGAACCTGGAAACAAACTTGGGCTTAGTGTGCCTTCTTGGTTAAACAATTTCCCGTCCCCCCCCTTTCCCCTAATGCACCATATACTGTACTCACAGTTGATGCGAGCAGGTGAGATACTAAATCAGTGGGCAGAATGGGTCTTTTTTCTTGCCTGAAGCATTAACATCAAAAGCAATACTTTCAGAGAGGCAGCTTAGCGAGCGGTACTCTGATCCCCACCCACCTGCCCAGTTGATCTCGGGGGACCTAGCTTACAGTGACTGGGGAGCGGAATGCTGCTCCAGCAGTCATGTCAGTCAGTGTGCTCACTGTATGTTATGAGGTGACGGGTACCGTACAGCAGTACTGAGTTTCATATGTGCCCCCCAGCAGTCCCGTGTATTGTATTCCCATATATTAGCCCAGTGAAACCCCTCCCAAACCCCACTGTATTCCCCCCCACACCCAAGTGTCTGCTCATGTTGCAGAGACAGAGCAACAGTTGACTGCGGGGAGAGTGCGACAGAGAGCACAGTGCGATCCGAGTTCCGCACACAGTGTAGAGAGAGAGACACCAGCACACACAGATGTCACTTGAACTGTGCGGCAACCTGGCATGTGTTATCTTGCTCTCTCTGTACAGTAACACTGCAACTCCAGTGTCAAAAGGCTATGAGAGAGAGAGCAACAGGACTGTGACATTTGTCTCTTTCTGTCTGTTTCTCTCCACATTTGGTGCAGCAGTTCCATAGCGAGTGACCCACTAGCAGACAAGTAAAGAGTACAGCCGCTGACAAAAGCTGTATGCTGTTCCCTGTGCATGTGTGTGACAGAGAGAGAGAGAAAGAGAGAGACAGGGATCAGCATGGGTGCTTTCCTCTGTGGGCTGTACTTCAGTGGGACTAGGGCTTCTTTCTCTCTCTCTTTCTTTCCACATATTGTGCAGCACTTAACCACCAAAAGGAGTGACCTCTGCAATTCTCCCCGTTATACCATAACAGTCTGTCCTCCCCCACGGTGATTGCCCCCTCTGGGTCCCACATAACGTAAATCAGCTCCTGCGTGTCCCCTTCTCCAGTGTCCCCCACCCCACAGTTGGCAAGAGATTTCAATGAAAATTGTGTCCCCAGCATCTGTCCCGCACCTATAGCCCCCCCCCTCCCAAGCTCCACAGAATCTGCGGCAATGCAGTGACCAGGATGATCTGCTATGGAGCTGTGCTTTTCTTGTGGCACTTCGATGTCTTCTGTCATCTGTCTCCACCTTGTCTCCTCAAGTGTGCAGAGAGAGAGGTGTCTCCCAATGCTGTTGGCTAGCCCATCAGGCTGTCCTGTGGTACGAGCCCCCCGCCCAGTACCTGAATTGTGCTCTGGTAGGCAGTCGCCCTGCTCCCGAAGATGTTTACTCCCTTAATTGAAAAAGCAATGTCCCCTGAGTTGGACCAAGGAAGAGAGTAAGAGACAGCAGATACGTGTCTGTGCTGTGCAGCAGCTGTCAGACTCATAAAGACAGAGACGGGAAAGGCAGTGCACATTGCGGACATCCGGATTCCTCCAGTCCGTAATTCCTGTTGCCCCTTCTGCTTCTCCTCTCTTTGGTCCCACCACCACCATACGCTCATCACCCACAGACAAAGCTGTCCTGTTGATGAATTGAGAGTGTGTCACGAGGGCAGTCACGGACCGTAACAGTGCCGGTAACTACATTGCCCCCGCGAGACACTGATTTGTGTTGTTCATGTACTCCACAAAAGAGAAAAGTTGGACCAGGAGCTTCAGTGTAGTAGCTGAGGCACCTCTTAATACTTGCCATATGCTAGAGAGAGAGAGAGAGAGAGAGAGGCACAGCATCGTATAGTGCTGTCGGGGCATAGTTGCTGTATATGTGGGTGTGGGGGGTGTGTGCATGTTGTAGGAGTGAATGCTATGCACAAGAGATGTCACAGATCATATCAGTAGTTTATATGTGACATTTCTATGTGCATAATAGCAATGCAGTACGCATTATTTGTTAGGGACTATTTTGCAAAGTGGATAGGATACAGTACGTTTTTTGCTATTTAAACAGCAAAACAACACCTTTTTGATATTTTTTTTGTTGTTTACACATAACCCATGTTTTAAGTGCAATAACCTATCCAGGGTGTACTGTTATTGGGGATTAACGCATACCTGGGTGCTGTGAGGGTGCTCGGCCTATGGCCTATGCCTCACAACGCACCCAGATGTGCGTTAATCCCCAATAACAGCACACCCTGCCATGGGTTATTACTTACATATTGCATACGGTACAAGGTATCAAAAAAAAAATAATACTGTATTGCAGACAGTGTAAAAAGTGCAAAAAGGCAGTAGTAACAGTAAAGCAATTAAACAAGGTGTGAGAACAGTAATTAAGGCACACCGATGGCCAAAACAGAAAGAACGTCTTGCTCCCACTATGGCAACGCAGGTTCAGAAGCGGACCTGGGAGCTGTGTCGGGCAGCTGAGGTAGGCAGTACTCCCACACAGAGAGGGATGATGGTGGGTTCCACCACCACAGTAGCCCCTGGGGTGGGCTGGGGAGCTTGGCTCCTCTGCAGGGGTTTGCTTGAGTGCGTGAGAGGCCTGACCAGGCACTGACCAGCATCCGAGGGTGGTGGGCAGGACTGCAGCAGATAGGGAGAAAATGGGAAAAAATCCATGCACCTTGGCCGCCTGTGTGACAGTCACCAGTACTTTCTGGCCCCACTTTGAGTGGATCCCCACTGGTCCAACAGTGGGGAAAGCAGCTGATGGGACTGAGTGGTTGCTGGCAGAAGGGCCTGAATGTCTGGAAAAGGTGGCCAGATGGCAAAACATTCTATGCAAAAAAAACAACCAATAATTACAAAGCAACAACAAGGCAATGTTTGAGACAAGCAGAGCAACTCAGTGAAGCCCAGAGCATTACAGCTAAGTAACAGGATTATACGCAGGGGCAGATACGAGTGGTGTGTATGCAGAGCTGGAGTTTTAGGGCAAGGGAGGAAGAAGGAAAAGCAGATAGCAATGGAGGGGGAGTCCGAAGCAGAAGTTCATTATCTTATATGATATGTGAGAAGGGTGCCATGTTTTCAAGGGATTCTGAAGCCCCAATAGCCAAGCGGTTTATTTGTGGCTCACGAACTCTGTAATAGCATTCCACCCTTACTTATTTTTGGAGCACTAGAACCAATTTTATTAATATGGTCATTACCTAGAAGTGATGTTAGCACTGAACATGCACTGAACAATTACAGGTCTTAACATTCAGTGCTTACATAACATCTTATAATCATTCAATGTATGTAAGCACCGAATGGTTACAAGACTGAAAACTCCTGCATTCCATACCATTACTACAGTTCATCACCATATATTAATTATGTTTTAAACTGGCTTGCAGTAGGGAAATGATACAGGCACAATTAATAATTCTATACATTAACAATGGCTCTAAAATACATCACATAAAACACACAAAAACAGAAGATTATCGAACAACACAACCACAGAACCATTATTGAAAAACACAAACTGTATTATCGAAGCTTCCGTTTAAGCACACAGCTGGGGTCACAGGATCCCCCTGTTTTTTTTTTTCCTTCTTTTGTTTATTTAAGGTCAAACATCAATTTGACAGAGGGGTGGAATCAGAAACAGGCACCACTTTAAGCACACTTCCATTCTATGTGACATGCTGCGTTCCAGTTATCAAAGCTATCCATGGTATAGCAGGCCTCTTGCTATCTTTCTCACCCGAGTTACCCATGTATGCCCAAAGAAGCACTTCTCTCAGCTAGCACTGACGTTCTGTCTGTTCCCTTTGCAAATCTGGCAACCGTTGGTGGTCATGCTTTCTCCTGTACTGAACCAACCGTGCATGATCTTCCCCTAGAAATTAGCTCTTCCGACTTCCTTACTTAATGAAACCTATCTTGTTGAGGTGAAATTACCCTATGCGTGCACCCACTCCAGTCACTGAGAGCTTTTTCTGTAAATGATGTGTATATATGATGTTTTTTGGCTGCTGCACCTCTGTAGCTATTTTTAAATTTGGTACTTTTGAACTGTAGCAAGGAACAAATTTGGTTTTATGTAGTGCCTTTCATGTGCATGGTATCCCAAAGCTCTTTACAATACATTAACAGATGGCAGCCGGCATTAGGCATGCACACAAGGAAGAAAGGCCAGGGATGGGGTATAGAGAAACAGAGAGAGAACACTAAACACAGGGAGGTTAAGTGACTTGCTCAGGGTTAACAGTGAGTGATGGCTGTGGGATTCATAGAATCTGCAGGTTAACAGCATTGCACTCTTACCACTAAACTATACTGCCTGCCTCCCTTGTGGCAGTCTTTTGCTTTACACTTTTTTTGGGGGGATACACAGTCTACACTACAAAACGTAATATCGAACTGAATTCAATTATCATAACAAGGGGAAGGTTATGTTACTGGACTGAGATTCCCCTAACATTTGTGTGGATCTCTTGAAACAGGAGGGTGGAAGATGTCCTAATGTCTTGAAAGTCAGATGAGACGCTCTTTTTTTTTTTTAATGTTATTCTTTGGTAACCAGGTTAGGCCTGCATGCCTTTTTTCAGGGGTGACCCGGGAGAACTGGGGAGGTTAAATGACTTGCTCAGGGTCATACAGTATGCAAGTGGAGGCTGTGGGAATCAAACCCAAGTCTGTCTGCTCGATGTACCAAGCTCATTCACAGCTAGTTACTCTAACCAGGTTATCAGACAAGTGAGCAAACCCACAGAATTCATGGGGCGTGGGGAAACCATTCTGCTGGTAAACCCACAGAATGTATGTGGCAGGGGAAAAACCATTCCACTGGTAAACCAACAGAATTCTTGTGGCAGGGGAAAAACATTCCACTGGTAAAGCATGAGCCGGGCCGATAACCATTTCAATCAAACTCCTGGAACAGACTGCAAACTGCCGAAATAACTGAATAACACTGTTTATGTAACAGTACATCAGTTACTTCCAAATTTCTACATGCCAGTTATAAACAGAGAATGGTAACAACGTTTGCATTTGATCTGAACAGCACACCTGGTTGTGGTATACAGTAATCTTTGACCTATGTAGGGTTCTGTATAAACACATGTTATATGCCAGGAGACAGAACGCAGTATTCAGATAAGTTATCCGCAGCGGAGACTGAATAAAATACTTTTTAGCAGCTTGTGTAGAAGCTTACATCAGCTGCATAAAAAGACTGAATCACACTGTATACATACCCAGATTTTTCTTCCAGCAGTAACCATAAAAAAAGAAAAAAAAAGACTGAAAACCATAAAAACAAAGAAAAATGATTGTTTTCTTATACAAAACCAAGGACACAGAAATAATTCAAACAGAGGAATATAGAATGCTAAGATTAAGTAGGGAACTTACAGCAAACAAAACTGTAATCAAGGAATATAAACACTACTCAGTAACTAAGGATATAGCAAGCTCAACCCTGGCTCATTCACTGAGATTTAATCATATTTCTTACATACTTTTCTTGAAGAGCAGCCGACACCTTCAGGAGAACTTTAGCAAAACATCATAAGATACAGTTCGGCTTGTTTTTTTTTTTTTTACATTTCTGTTTATTCCCCTATTATGTCCCTACCACAGCAGCACTATCGAGTCTCACCAATTAAGCCTGTCCCTGCCAGCGCCTTACCTGCCAGTCCTGGTCCCTCCATCCAACCTCGGATACCCCCCCGGGCGGGGCCAGGGTGGGGGCAGACCGCAGACTCTTGCAATCTTGTCAGAGTCCTGGACTGCAGGCAGTCACTGACACATCGGGACCAGGCTCAGTGCTCCATCTTCCTGGCTTTGAAGGGGTTTTTCCTTTGTTCTGTGGGACACTGCGTGCCAAGACGTCATGGCGTGTGCACTGATGTCTGTAACATCCACCCCCCCTTTCTCGATGGAGCTGCCCCAGAAGCTAACTGGTCCCAGGCCTTCGCCTGTGACCAATCAAACCCTCAGCGCCACCGGGATGGCTCTCTGCTTGTCTGCTTGTTTTTAATATTAGTTCTGTAGTTCTCCTCTCCATTATTTATTACTGAGGTAATTTGCATGAAAACAGGATCTTTGCTCCTGCACAGTTAATCTATTCTGGTTGCTTTCTCCCCACCTGAAGTCATAATGCACTGCTTGTGACATCACAGTTACTCCCATGGCGACAGATTGTGATGTCATACAGGATTATGACTTGAAGTAGGGAGTAAGCTATAGAGGTAGATGAACTCTAAGGTATAAATATCATGTATTCATGTAAATTTCCTCAGTAATTAATAATGGTGAGAGGAACTCTATAGAATATACATGGAATGTAAGCTCAATTATACATAAGTATTATGTTTTTCAAAGTTTTCTTTGTGGCATCAGCAGCTCTTTAAATTTTATAGGGGTGCTACTAGTATTTACTTATTTTTTGTTTACCGGTTAAGTGCACTAGACAGAAACTGCCTATTTTCAGGCATGACCCAGGAGAAATACGACGACGTGTGTATGGTATGTGGCCAATATCAGAAAAAACAGGATCCCTCCCCATCAATGAGCCAGGTTTGACTATGCCCTTAATCAGCAATGATCAGGAGAGATGTGGCCATCTCCTATATAGCATGCTCCCACTGACCGCCTGTGGGTTCCTTTGAGGGCAGAACTCTTTTTCCTGCCCTACCCCAGGACTTAATTTCTAGTCCAGGTTATTGTTCTCACTCCCCCCACCCCCCTTGCCCTAGCCCTACTGTTTTCCCCTGTGTAACTGACTGAGCCTTTTACTTAGTCCCAGCCGTGTCTGATACCATTACTAGTTCTTGCACTGACAACCTCTGCTGGTAATCAGCTACTCTCTCTGTAAAATAAAACTTTCCCACATTCCTCCTCAAACTCCCTCCTGCCACCTTCCACTCATGGCCCCGTATTTTTGATTCCCCAGTCCTGTTAAGTATTTCTGCACAATCTACCTTGTTCATTCCTTTCAGGAACTTGAAGCCAGAGAGTGGTTTCCACATAGGATGAACGGAGACTTCAGGGGTATCACATATGCCAAGAGGTGTGTCTTGTGGGCAGCAGGGGTTGTGGGGACCCAAAGGAGAGGGGTGATAGGAGAAACAAAAAAAAATGTTTTAACTGAGCGCTAGGTTATGCTATAATAACTGTCTAGTCATGTGGCTGGATTTCACCAAATGCACTACTGGACCGTTCTCTCCCATTTTGTTTCACCCTGAGTAACCCAGCTGAGATGCACATTCTCATTCAGTGGGGTCCTGCTTTTACCCCCATTTTGCTGGGTGGACTGAAGCACCGAGATGTTTAGTGACTTTTTAAATACAAATAAATATTTTGAGATGTTCAAATATTGCAAACATCACATGATATAAAGTAAGAATTTACAAATGCAGGCAGGAATAAAAAACATTTAAAGGAGAGCTCAGAAAGAACTGGAAGGGGACAGGATCAGTTGTGTTCCAGGACAGTAGCTGCTGCTGTTGTTTTCACAGGGTTCTTGTGGATTTTACTTGGTAGGTTAGTTCTTTTCTTTCTTACTTCTAAGGGGCTAGCAGGGTATTGTTTTGGGTGCTGTTGGATGTTTGTAAACTGATTTGGTGGCTGTAAAGTGGGGCTCATTTGTGGATGTTTCACTGTGTAACAGGCTGCGCTGGTAGAGGCCTATTTCTTCTGATTTAAAACCTATTTGGTGGGATTTGCTTGGGCCTAGTTCTTTGGCTGCTGGGCTTGGAGGGGGGAGACAGGGCTGATACACTCTCTCTCGAGTCAGGTGTCTGCTCAAGACCCACCCTACCCCCCTGAAGTCTGCAAATTTATAGGGGAACACCTGCCCTGCAATTGGAGGAAAAGGCTGCAGGTGCAGCTCATGTAGTTCTAGCCACTGGGGGTAGGATTTAAAGGCTGGGAGAGAGGAGCTTTGGGAGTTGTTCATTTCCCTTATAAGTTTAATGTGTTGTACTGCACCTAGTAACAGGGTTACTGGTGTACAGTGGGACTGTTTATAAGATTAGTGGGTGACCTGATTAGGCAGTAGGGGTATCTTGGACTGGGGGAACCTGGTGGCTCACCCAAGGAAACCTATTTGGAAGGGATGGAACCACACATCATTAGGGCCGGCATCTTTGGGAGGGTGGTGGGTGCACAGGTGTGGAGCAGCCATGATACTGGACTGGGCTTGGAGTTCAGTGGTTGCCCAGTGTGCTACCAGCTAGCACAGCAGGGAGGAGGTTGGGGGATTAGGAGAAAGCTGGGGAAGGGGTGGTATGGTTGGGGAAGGGGCTGGGAATCTCCCACAGGGTTGCACCAAGCACTGGGGGTGAGGGCATAGGTAAGGGTGCAGGAGAATACTCAGGGGTCACACAGGGAACCTGGCAGAGGGTCCTAAAGGACACTACCAAAAAGCAGGCAGGTAACTGGGGCCCTCACAAAGGTGCGGAGGACAACATTCTCAGGGAAGTAGGCAGATGGCCAGGACTGGACAGAAGGAAGCAAAGCGGGGAAGTGGATCAGACCTTACACTCAGTAACGCTTCAATTCTCTTCTTCTGCTCAAGGATGAGGGGGTGATGTAGCCATGACAGGGTAGTTAGAGATGGAAAGGAGTGGGAGGCAGGAGGCAGGGCCAGATAGCAGGAAGAACAGGGGACCTGGAATGCAGGAGAATGGGGAGCAGTGAATCAGAGCAGGAGGGGCAGGGGAGAGAGGAAAGCGCAAGGAGAAGAACCAGTTGGGAGGAAAGGTAAGGAGAAGGACCAGAAGTACAAGAAGGATTCAGTAAAGGGAGCTGAGGGTTTAGGCCAGGGGAGCCGACTAGCAAGGAGGAACTAAATGGAGACAGGAAGAAGGGAGGATGAGCCAGGCTAGTTTAGCAGATGGGGAGAAGGACCAGTTGCGAGCAGTGAGGGGTGGCAAGGAACAGAAGGATACTCAGGAGGAGGAGGCATGGATTGGAGGGAGGGGTGGCATGTGGCACCCAGAAGGGGAGGAACACGGAGCCAGCTGGGTGGAGGGCCTGTAGAAGGATGAGGGACATGGAAGGGGGGATGGAGGAAAGGAGAGTCAGAGTGCTCCTGCTGGGAGATTCTATGATCAGGGGTATCAAATGGATAGGGAGGGAGAAGCCTGGCCAGTTAGAACAAGATGCTTCCCTGGACTAACGGGTGCACAGGGCTAACCACGAGGTATATCAGCTGGCAAAGGATTGTGGGGTTCCCCAGACATACTGGTCCACCTGGGTACAAATGACATTGAGGAAATAGCGAGCTAGAGATACAGGCAAGATTCAGGGAGCTAGCCAGGGTCTGTCATGACATAGGATGCACAGTTTCCTTCTCAGAAATCCTGCCAGTGCCAAGGGCTGAGTGGGGAACACAAAGGAAAAGTGGGGAGATAAACCAGTGGCTCAGGGAGTGGTGTGAGGCCAGAGGGTATGAGTTGATGGGGATTGGGGGGAGACCTGGGAGGATAAGGAGCTGTATGCTAGAGATAGACTACATCTCAATTTGGAGGGGAAGGGAATCCTTAAGTTGAAAATAGAGGGGTTCATTGGTGAAAAGTGCGGTTTAAACTTGTGAAGGGGGGTGGGATGGGAGAAAAGGCTGTCAAGAGGGTGCCGATAAAGGAGGGACTCTGTCTCCACCCCCCCTGGGGACCAGGAGGATTGCAGGAAAAGGCCAATTGGCAAAGTGCAGACCAGGGGAAACAGAATCCCCATGGGAACATGAGCAGGGAAATGGAACTATAGGAAAGGGTGGAAGGTAGTCCTGTAAATGCCAGGAGCTTGGGCAATAAAATGCCTGAGCTCCAGGCGATGCTAACTGAGGGAGCAGTGGATGTGGCAGCGGTCACTGAGACTTGGGCCACTGCAAGACATGACTGGGACCTGAACCTGGAGGATACACTATGTTCAGGAAGGACAGGGGAGGAAGGGGAGGAGGGGTAGCAATGATCAAAACTGCATTGGCATAGGGGAGTGGGAGGCGGAGGAACCCGTGGGGCGATTTGGGTCACCTTGATAACAAGGGGCAGAGAGTAAAATAGGGTGGTGTATAGACCCCCTGCCCTGGCGGAGGAGCTGGAGGACAGTCTGGTGGCAGATGTTAGGAGACACTGCAGACTGGGCAGAGGCAGTGGTGGTGTTGGGGGACTTAAACATGCCAGGAACAGACTGGGAGACTATGACATCCTCTGTGACCAGGGAACAGAGGTTGTTGGATGTCTTCAAGGCGTTCCTAACTCAGCAGGTGAGGAACCGACCAGGAGGCACCGGGTACTGGATGTGGTCCTGCAGACAGTGACACAGACTGGGGCCTGGAGGTAAGGGACCCATTGGCGGGGGTGACCATGCCATGGTCTGGTTCTGCCTGGACCTAGGAGGGTGAAGGCTGCACAAAGATGGAAGTAACCGACTTCAGGGGTGGATTTTAAGGAAATGGGAAGGATCCTTAAGGAGCATTTGGATGGGATTGGGTCAGACATGGGCGCTGACAGTAGGTGAAATCATCGGAGAGGGGTGCAGGATGCTACCAGCACCTGTGCAAAGTAAGACGAAAATGCGGTGGGGCCAAAAACCCTGTTGGTGGACCAGGGAGGTCAGGAGGTGGTGTGGGAAAGAAAGCAGCTATAAGCAATTCAAGTGCTCAAGGAGTGAAAGGGATCGGGGGAATCAGAGCTGATGGCTAGAAGGGCCACTAGGTGGTGGAGGGCAGCTAAGGCAAGGAAGGAGCAGAACCTGGCCAGGAAATTGGGAGAGGAACAAGGGTTCTTTAGATACATTGGGGAAAAACGAAGGGTGAAGGGCAGTTAGCAGGATTAAATCAGGGAAGAGATGGGCACAAGACCGGGGGAGCAGGCTGAGGTACTAAATGAGTACTTCCACCTCAGTTTTCACCAGGGAAAATGGGGTGCTGCATCATACATGGGAGGAGACAGAGATACTGAGGAGGGGACCCTTACCGATCGGCAGGTCTGGAGAGGGGAGGCATCACTGGCAGGTGGGGAGGGCTAAGCAGGAGAAGGGGTGCGGAAGTGGAAATCACAGCTGAGAGAGTGAGGGAAGCCCTCAGCTCCCTTAAGACGGAGAAAGCACTGGGGCCGGATAAATTACATCCCAGAGTGCTGAAGGAACTTGCAGATGTCCTGGCAAAACCCCTGGCAGAGCTTTTCACCATCTCTCTGAGGACAGGGTGGGTGCCCCAAGACTGGAAGGTGGCGCATATAGTGCCTATCCACAAGGGGGGATCAAGGGAGGTGGCAGGGAACTACAGTCCTGTCAGCCTGACCTCGGTGGTGGGCAAGGTGATGGAGGGCATTGTCAATGAGAGGCTGGGGGGGACCTGGATAAGTCAGGGTGCCTGGATGATAGACAGCATGGATTCATCCCGGGGAAATCGTGTCAGACAAACCTGGTGGAGTTCTATGACTGGGTGACAAGTGCCTTGGACCTGGGTAGACCAGTAGATGTCCTCTTTCTGGACTTCAGCAAGGCATTTGACTCTGTTCCTCACGTGGGCCTGTTGGATAAGCTGGGAGTAATGGGGTGGGGAACAGATGATCAGATGGATGGCAATTGGCTCCAGGACCGGACCCAGAGGGTCGTAGTTTGTGGGATAGTCTCATCCCCAAGGAGGGTCATTAGTGGGGTCCCACAGGGATCAGTCCTTGGGCCCCTTCTGTTCAACGCCTACGTATCTGACATAAGGACAGGAATCAGGAGTGAGATGAGTCTCTTTGCAGATGACTCGAAACTAGGGGCGGTGGTGGATGGGGAGGAGGGAGGTGGCCCTACAGGGGGACTTGGAGGCTCTGGAAAGATGGTCTAGAAAGTGGAAGCTGAGGTTCAATGCAGGGAAATGCAAGGTACTCCACCTGGGGGCCAGAAACCCAGGTCAAGTGTACACCCTGGGGAAATGCTACAAGTCTCGATGGCTGAGAGGGACCTGGGGTGGTGGTGGATGTCAAGATGAACAACTCTGAGACTTGTGGGGGGCAGCAGCCAAGGCCAACAGGATGCTGGGATGCATCGCTAGGGGATCACCTCCAGGAGGAAGTGATACTCCTCTGTGTAACTGTTCTTGGTGAGGCAGCACCTTGAGTACTGCGTGCAGTTTGGAGCCACACTATAGCGGACATTAACCTCCTGGAGAGGGTCGAGGAGGGCAACCAAAATGATTTGGGGCTTGGGGACAGGACCATGAGGAGAGGCTCGAAGAGCAAATATGTACACATTGGAAGAGAGAAGGGACCGGGGACATGATAGAGGTCTTTAGGTACATGAAGAGGGTAAATAGGGAGGAACAGTTGGGGTGCTTGAAGGAAGGAAGGGGCCACTAGAGGGCATGGCTGGAAGCTGGAGGGGAAGATTCAGGGAGAAAGGAGGTGCTACTTCACTGGGAGGGTGGTGGAGCCATGGAATGCACTGCCTAGGGGCTGGTGGGAGGAGAGACAGTGGAGGGGTTCAAGAGGGGTGGGACAGGTACAGGGAAGGGTTCTGGAAGCAAAACCAATGCAGCAAGAATATCCAGAACTGGGAAGGGAGAAGCCAGAGAAGGCGAGGGGGACAGCAAGGTCAGCACCCAGGTTGGGGACTGACCAAACAAGCAGACACGAAAGACCGTTAGGCCTATTCTGCTGGCATTTTAGTATGTTAGTATGTTAGAACTACCAGGTAACTTGAAGCCTTGACAAATGCACAGGTCAGGGCTTCAGTACCCCAAGTGTCCCTGCAGGCACAATATAAAATAAAAAGTTTTCAGACCTTTTGATGTAACCCCTAGGTGGCGCTATCCCAAGGGCTACTACCCCTGCCTGCTTGACTAGTAGCAGGTTAAGGGGCCTGAGTACTGAAATGGGTGCCTCCACCCGGAGGTCAGGATTGGTAGTGGTCAAGCTAACCTGGGCACATCCCTCCAGGACACTGTAACTCCCCTCTTTCCCCTCTAGTGGCCTGAACACTGTACAATAATCACTTTCACAATACCCCTGGTACACCACACAAGTACCCACACTGTTTGCACTAAATCCAAGTTTGTGGGACTAAAGTAAGCTACTGAAGTGGGTCAGGTCAGATAAGTTATCTGTTTCCTCTGAATCGTCCTCCCTCCAGCTTCATCCCATGCCCTCTAGTCCTGGAACATCTTTTTTGCTTAAAAATAGTGTATTCCTGCACTCTACTCCTCCCTGTAAGATACTTGTATGTCTCTATCATATCCCCTCTCTCCTCTCCTCCAGGGAGTACTTATTCAAGTCCTTCAACCTGTCCTCACAGGACTTGTGATGCAATCCATGTACCATCTTTGTTGCCCTCCTCTGAACCTTCTCTACCCTGTCTATGTCCTTATGTAGGTAAGGTCTCCAGAACTGTACACTGTACTCCAGGTGGGACCTTACTAGTGTCTTGTATAGTGGAATTATGACCTCCCTTTTCCTGCTGGTGATGTCCCTGCCTATGCATCCCAGCATCCTATTTGCTTTACCTGCTGCCTTGTCGCACTGTTTCCCTACCTTGACGTCATCAGAAATGATAACCCCAAGATCCCTTTCCTGCTTGGTGCATGCTATATCCTCACCCACCAACTGATATATTGTGCCAGGGTTTTGTGCCCCATATGCATTATCTTGCACTTTGTACTGAATTTCAACTGCCAAACCCCTGACCATTCTTCAAGTTTCTGCAGGTCCTTCTCATTCTGTCTACCCTCTGTTGTGTCTACTCTGTTACAGAGCTTTGTGTCATCAGCAACAGGAAATTCTGCCTTCTAGGTCCTGCGCAATGTCACTGATGAAGATGTTGAATAGGACCGGTCCCAGTACTGATCCCTGTGGTACCCCACTGGTCACTCATCCTCTGTGGAGTGACAGCCATTTACCACCACCCTCTGTGTCCTGCTGCCCAGCAAGTTACATTACCACCACGCTACTGTCCTACACACCCATATTCCCCAGTTTGTGTAATAGTCTTCTATGTGGCACAGTGTCAAAGGCCTTGCTGAAGTCCAGATAGGCCATGTCCACTGCCCTTCCCTGATCCACCTCCTTAGTCACGCAGTCGAAAAATTCAATGAGGTTGGTCTGACATGACCTCTCCCTGGTAAAACCATGCTGCCTTTGGTCCTGTTGTCCATTGACAACCAGAAGTTCCACCAATCTCTCCTTCAGTAGTGCTTCCATGATCTTCCCCAGTACTGAGGTGAGACTCAGAGCGGAAGTAAACTGGGTCAGGGGTACCATCACCCCTATCCAGAGACCACCCAGTCTAATGCCGCTACCTCAAAGGATGCCGAGAACGAGGCGCACTTGGATGACAGTGGGCTCAGGGAGGGTTAGGACAGTCAGGCAGAGGCATGTCCCAGATCCTATTACACTCAAGAACTCATATGCCACACTGGCAAAAGGGGACAACCAAATAGAGGTACCCAGAGAAGTGTAAGGAAGGAATGTGGAGGTTAACCAAGTAGGTGACCTCAGTGGGGAGAGCAGTGGACCGCAGAGGAGGAGGAAGCGAGTCCTGGTGGGGGACTCCATCATAAGAGGGATCCAGCTAGGAACACAGGAGGGGAGGAAAGGGAGGTGAGGTGCCTACCAGGTGCCACAGCACGGAGGGATGGGAGGAAGATCCTGGGGATCCCTGGGAAGGCAAGACAGGAAGGTGAACTGGATGTCATTATCCACCTAGGTACTAATGACCTGGCGAATGGGGAGCCAAAGGAAGTTCAGGAAGAGTTTAGGAAATTGGGGAGGGGGTCTCAAGCAAGTAGCTACTTCTGTCACCTTCTCAGAAGTACTACCTGTGAGAAGCATGGGAGAGCATAGGTGTACATGCACCAGGAACTTTAACTCATGACTGAAGAACTGGTGCTGTGAGGAAGGGTTTGGATTCATTGGTGACTGGGGACCCACCTGGAGGGACTGAGGCTTGTTCAAGCCTGACGGCCTGCATTCATCCTGGAGGGGAATCCATGCACTCAATGACAAGTTTAAATGCTACATGGACAAGCATTTAAACTAGCCAAGGGGGGGTGACAGGCCAGCAAGGAGGGTACCTAATTGGCCACCCCCCACAGCTAGTAGTGGAACCAGTGAACTGGAGGAGTGGATCTCTCTACAAAGCAGTGTGCAAGAGATGGAGATAAGCGCCCAAGAGGTGGACAGGCAGAAAAGGGGCAAAATTCAACAAAAAGGCAGACAGCAGAGAGAACCAGGGATAAAGGACAACCAGGGAAGGGGCTGGAGTAGAATAGCTAAACAGTCTAGGGAGGTCAAATCAGACCTATTAGAACTCTCTGGCCCAAGGGTCCTCCCTTGGGCTCGGCCCACTGCTCAAACAGTTACTACACCCTTCTCCATCAGAGATCCTCTATGGAAATGTCTGGGTCACACCCCTCTCTGGTCGCTGCCCACTCTCTACTAAGCTGCCTGAACATTTCCACATCCTCAGTGTGGTGGCTGGGGGTGGCCTAGCTTGACCCCCGGTGCACAGAGGACTCTCCACACACTGGCATCGGTCCCAGTGCTGCTCTCCACATGGGTGGCTGGTGCCTTGAGGGGAAACATTGAGGCACCAGTGAATCAATGTCTAACGTGATTAGATACCCAGATGTAAAGGAGGGGAAAACCCCCATGCCTGTGCAAAAGCTTTTTTCTCTTATGTTAACAACATTAAGACAGTACACAGTACGATTGGTCCCTTTTTTAATGACGATGGGCAGGCAGTCACAGCCAGTGAAATGGCTCATTTACAGAACAAGTATTTTTGCTCAGTATACAATACATGCAACCCCACTAAGTATATTGGTGATGAGTCATCAACACCAGGAAAAATAACCATTGACCCTAACAACATTCTAGAATGCTTAAACAAGCTTAAAATTAACAAATCATCAGGACCTGATGGTATGCACCCAAGAGTCTTGAAAGAATTAGCAGAAGTACTGGCTTTACCAATCACTCATATAATGCAAGCTTCACTGGATTTGGGAATAGTCCCAAATGACTGGAAAATTGCTACGATAGTCCATATTTTAAAAAAGGGTCAAGAACTAGGCCCAAAAATGTTAGGCCTATTAGTTTGACCTCCTTGATAGGTAAAACCATGGAGATGTAATCAAAGATCATATCTTAGAACATGTAAAAGATAACAACCTGGGTGACATGGCACAGTATGGGTTCACCAAGTCGAGATCATGTCAAACTAACCTATTGGCAATTTATGAAAATGCTAATCGAGAGTTGGATTTAGGGAATACAGTGGACGTGATCTATTTAGATTTTGGCTAAGGCTTTTGCTAAATTGCCTCATTATGAATTATTATCTCTACTGGAAGGGATTAACCTTAATAGGAACTGCTGCAACTGGGTGTCAGATTGGCTCCAGGGTAGGAAACAGAGGGTGGTGATAAATGGGGTCTTATCCAGCTGGGCCCCAATTACTAGTGGGGTCCCACAGGGCTCCGTTTTGGGCCCAAGCCTCTTCAATATCTACTCTTCATTAAAGCTGAACAATCCAAACATCTGGCTATACAAGTTTGCTGATGATTGCAGGATAGGGACTGTAGTAAATACACAAGAACATACGAAAGCTTTACGGGAGGCCCTCAATGACATATCAGAATGTACAGTTAGAAACAAACTAGTGTTGCATACTGCTAAATGCAAAGTCATGCATTTTGGCAGTAAAAATGAAAAGATGCCCTATAAATTATCTAACATCCCACTAGAGGTTACTAATGAGGAGAGAGATTTGGGAATAATCTTTACAAATGACCTTAAATTTAAATCCCATTGTAGGACCGGACTAAGAAAGCAAATCATAACCCCAACTGTATTTTCAGACACATAGCAAGCAGGAATAAAAATGTACTTCTTCCCCTGTATAATGCCTTGGTTAGGCCTCACCTGGAGTAATGAGCGCAGGTCTGGCCGCCACAAAATAGACGGATATAAACCTATTGGAGGGTGTGCAGCATAGATTTACTAAATCGGTGGAAGGTCTGAAAAATAGATCTTATAATGGTAGAATGTCATCACTCAATTTATATTCCCTCTATTACAGGAGACGTGGTGATCTGTGTCTTCTTTACAGACTACTAGATGATGATGTACTTATGGCAGAGATGGGTTTTCAGTATAATATGTGTTGGATCAGTTCTAGGAGACATAACAAACAGCTTTTACGCAGGAAATGGAATCGGAACCAATGTAAATTTTGATATAGTCAGAGGGTTGTAACATCATGGAATGATCTTCCAATGAATACTGTTAACAGTTCTAACATGAACAACTTTAAGAACAGTTTAGACACGTATTATGGGGATAAGGTATTATAGTTTTAAATTAAAATTATGGGATGGCAAGCTGGTAAGGACCTTGTGTCTGTTAGCTTGACTCTACCTATGAAAACTACAGTTATGTAAGAACTTACCATAACAGTAGATCTTCGAGAGAGGGTCCTTCAGTAGGTCATCACATACAGGACTGGCGCCACCTGGTGTTGGGCCACACGGCAGACTTTTCTAGCAATCCCTGATGGGGGACCACCCACCCGACATCACGTGACCGGCGTCAGCGTGACTACACATAATGGGCGGTTCTCACACCCACCCTCCAGTTCTCCCGCCGGAGCCAGGAAGAGGCCTGACAGCAGGAGCAAACAGGATTTGGAGACCCTGTAAAACATAAAATAAGGGGAAGGAGGGAAGGGAAAAATATGACCTACTGAAGGAACCTTTCTCTCAAAGATCTACTGTTACGGTAAGTTCTTACGTAACTGTACTATCTCACTTCGAGCGGGTCCCTTCAGTAGGTCATCACATATAGGACTGAGTCCCAAGCAGTCCTTCGAAGGAGAGACCGAGAGAAACTAGGGAGGAGGAAACAACCAACTCCAACGGAAAAGAACTGAAGTCCGAACAGGACCCAGTCTAGGACAGTAGGCCCTGCAGGATGGCTAGGCCAAAGCCAGCCCTTCGCCTAGAAGCAATGTCCAGACTATAATGCTTGGTAAAAGTATGGACAGAACTCCAAGTAGCGGCAACACAAATGTCAGCTGCAGAAACGTCCCATAGGAAGGCCGCAGAAGCAGCCATGCCCCTAGTAGAATGACCTCTGATGGTACCCGGCAGAGGTTTAACATACTTCTGGTAACAGAATCGAATACAGTTGCCTAACCATTTCGAAAGGCCTGCTTAGAAACCGGTTTGCTCTTCAATCTCGGGGCCAAAGAGACAAACAATTGGTCACAAGAGCAAAAATCCTTAGTCTGGTTGGTATAACATCGGAGGATCTGGTGAACATCCATCGTGTGAAGGAGTGCCTCACCTCTGTTAGAGGGGGACGGGTAATACACCGGGAGCTCTACCAACTGGTTCAGCGTGGCTTCCGACACAACCTTTGGGAGGAACCGCGGATGGGTTCTAAGGACCGCCCAGTCCTAATAGAAAATCAAGTAAGGCTCCTTACAAACTAGAGCGTGAAGCTCCAAAATCCTTCAGGCTGATGTGATGGGCACCAGAAAAAGCACCTTCCAAGACAGGAAGCGCAGATTACAGCTCATAGCCAGCTCAAAAGGAGAAAGGGTGAGCTTTTCCAGGATGAAGTTCATGTCCCAAGGTGGAGTTGGGCTGTGGATGGGGGGTTTCAGGTGGAGAGTCCCTTTTAGAAAGATTTTAGAGACATCCAACAGAGCCACGGATTTACCATCCACTAGCTCGTGGTATGCTGAGATATGGACCTTTAAGGAAGAGTAGGACAGACCGGAGTCTGACAAGTGAAGGAGGTATTCCATGACTTGCAGGGCCGAGCAAGAGAAGGGGTTCCAGCCCTTAGCGGTCGCGCATATGGAAAACCACTTCCACTTCATGGCGTAAGTGGAACGGGTAGAAGGTTTTCCTGGCCTCAATGAGGACCTGTGCAACCTGAGAGGAAACCCTGAAACACGATATTGTGATGTCTGCCATCAGGCCCAAAAGGCGAAGGACTCCCAGATCCCACGATAGACTCCTCTAACCCGAGACCCCCATGACAGACTCCCTCACAGCAGCTCTTTAAAAAATTCAAAGGAAAAGTGGACTGGAGTGACACCTGTCGGCACCTTCACCCACGGTCCAGAAACTATTCTCATTACTCTCCGGTGCACCAAACATACTCATATATAGATCAAAGCTACACACAAATTTAAAACTTAGAAATTCTGGAAGACTCTCGCACTGGAGACATAGTACGCTCCAATCATGTCCCTTGAATCACCTTATGGAACATGGGTCTGCAACACAAAAGAACATGCTGGCGACTCAATCCCTACTACCTTAGATCCCAACAATTTATGAATACATAGCAGACGAGATCACTAAAGTACTTAGAAACAATCCACCAGCTGACTCCACCCCAGCAATCCACTGGGACACTATCAAATCAGTACTACGGGGCCACATAATACAATACACAGTGACCCAGACTAGACAGTGCTGAGAACAGAAGACTAGGTTGGAAGATACCCTATATTTTCGGCAAATGGCACATACACAGGTGATAGATCTGTACTTACACAACAAACACACTAAAGCGGAACTGGACCACCTAAACCTCCAGCAGACAGAAACTGCTCTAACCTTCTTAAAACAATGGTTTTATGAAGCAGGCCCCCGTGCCACAAGGCTTTTGGCATACCAGGTCTGCAGACAAAAGAAAACCTCCACAATCACCACAGTTAGACATCCCATAAACAGATGGCCAGTCACTAAGATTCACAACATTGCAGAGGCCTTCACCTCTTACTACTCCTCCCTATATACTCCCGAGCAGATAACTCCCAACCAAAAGTGGAATATCTGCACAATATTACTCTACCAAGACTCACAGAGGACCAAGGAGAAGCACTAACATCTCCAATGTCTGAGGTTGTACTCTCATCTGCCATAGCCAGTGCGAAAACACTCAAATCCCTAGGGCCTGATGGCTATGGGACAGAGTTCTATAAAACAACTAAGCCCCAAACCCTCCCTAGGATGCTCATAACCTTCAACTCGGTCCTGGAGGGGAACCCCCTCCACCATCCTGGTCATATGCCATAATATTGGTCATCCCTAAACCAGGTAAAAACCCACAACTATGCAGCTCCTATCGGTTTTCAACACAGACTATAAGCAGTTTATGAGTATTCTGGCCCACCGTATAGACCGCTACCTTCCTCAATTGATTGGAAATGATCAGACTGGGTTTGTAAGAGCTTGTTCCACCAAAGATAACATTAAACACACCCTTCATGTCACTCACAAAATGCAGATTAACAACTCCCCTTTGGCCCTGATTAGTCTCAATGCTGAAAAAACATTTGATAGGGTGGCATGGTCCTTTCTATATAAAGTGTTGGGTAAGTTGGGGATCCTGCAGGCCTTGGTCCAGATCATACAGAATATCTATTCAGCTACTAAGGCATGTGTAAAGGTAGGAGGGCACCACTCCATGTACTTCCCACTATACAGAGGTACTAGGCAGGGATGTCCCCCGTCTCCCCTACTATTTGCAGCCTTTATTGAGCCATTAGCACAGAGAACCTACCTGGGATTACATTTGGTGATACAGAACACTGCATTGCTTTACATGCGGATGATGTTCTGCTATACCGGCTAGACAAGGAGAGGATGCTTCCAAGGGTTAATCAGATACTAGATGATTTTCACAGAGTATTAGGATATAAAATGAACCTCACCAAAACGAACATACTAGCTTTTCACTATACACCCTCCCCTGATATACAAGCCTTTTTCCCAGGTAACTGGGACCTTACCGAATTGAAATACTTAGGGATTTACCTGTCCCAAACCCCAACCTAAGCCTATAAAAATAACTATGCCCCTTTCACTGCGCAGCTAAAATCTGACCTTGCGGGCTGGAACATACTACCCAAGTCTAACCAGGACAATAGATCTCATTAAAATAGTGACTCTTCCCAGGGCACTCTATCTATTTCAGAATATCCCAATACCCATAACTCAAAAGACATTCCGGAAGTGGAGCCGGAATATTTTCAAGTTTATATGGGCAAGGCAGAGGCCTACAGTCCGCCTAAAAGTGCTAGTCTTCCCAAGATCTATGGGAGGCCTATTGCTACCAGATCTACAAGCACACCATAGGGCGGCTCTTCTCACACATCTTACAGCCAGACAAGTATCTGCTTCCAGCCAGTACGGATCAGAAATAGAACAAACCCTCATGGAACACAATAAGTGCTATCAGATGTTATATCAGCAGACAGTGGAATCGCACCCAAACCATCTAACCAGTGCTTGGATTAGACATTATATAACAATCTGGAACTCCATCAGGAGATACCATCACCTTACCCCATTCCTAGCCCTCATATGGCCAATTTCTACCTTTAGCCATTTTCAACCAAGTAGACTAGACAACGGTTTTCATATTTGGGAAAGGTATGGCCTGAAATATCCAACTCAAATAATAATCCAGGGAAAGCTATGGACCTTTGAGGAAATACAAAAAAAGGTTTGGGTTACCACGTAGGGACTTTTATCACTACTTACAACTGCTACATTATTTGATAACCTGTTATAACACCTGAACTGTACCTTCCACTGATTACTAAGCAAACACAGCTGAAAACTAACCTTAACCAGGGACATCTGATTTCCTTATTCTACCAAACACTCATCACACACCAAGAAAACCCTATAAATGGCACGTGACTACAGTGGCAAGAGGAGCTGGGTCAGGCCATTTCCACAGAGGAATGGCAATTATCCCTCCAATATGTGGCAAGAGTCACTAGCTCTCACCAATGGCAAGAGTACACCTGGAAAAATCTAATTAGGTACTTCAAAACCCCAGCTATCACCAGGCACTACTCACCCATGGGATCTGCTGACTGTTGGCACCAGTGTGGGAAGAATCTGGCACACCACACACCTATCACGTGGTCATGCCCCAAACATAGCTCCTTCTTGTTAGAAGTCCAGTCCCAACTCCAGGAATTGTTCAGGTTGCAGTTTCAGCTTACTGAAAAAATGTACCTTCTTCTGCTTTTCTCTCGGGGACTGAGAGACCAGAACACCAGGTATCTCCTCAGCCTCCTTACCACAGCTGCCAAGAAAGTCATAACTAAAGCATGGCTCACCATAAGAACCCCAGCTATCCAAGATTGGTGGCTGATAACCAAACAAATATATCAAATGGAAAAAAAATCACTCATAAACTTAAGGAAAGAAAGGAGAAGTGTAGTTCCAGATGGACACACTGGTTATTATATTACATGCTAAAAGATGAAACTTTTGTCCCTTAAAACCATTTTACCCTAGTAGTCCAACCTATGCCTGGCTTCTCCCCTGTTCCCCCCTCCCTCTCCTCCCTTTCCCTCCTCCCCCCCTTCTCTTCCTAAAGGGAATAACCTCACCAGTTGGTGGCAGTGGGGGGCGTTGCTGGAGTCCGGGTCCCTCCCTTGCAGGGTTCTATTCTACCCATAACATCTTACCTCCCACGGATCAATGGTTCACAAATTCCAGATCCGTTGCACCTGAGGTATGAAACGCACAGGCATGACGCGGGAGGATGGAGGGTACCAAGAGAGGAAAAGCTTTGCACCTTGCTTTCCCTTTCTCAATACAACAGAGTTCTAAGAGTTCTAAAATGAACAACTTCACAAGGACAACACTGAAGGAAGAGTGCCCTAAGGTAATAACTATACACTGTTCCTAATATAATATGCGGTTATATTAGGAACAGTGTATAGTTCCTAATATAATATGCGGTTATGATATTGAATGTGTTAGTAGGACTTCTCCCAATGAAACATATAGAGGATTGTGTATAAGCAAGCATACACAACAAGGCAGTTGTGATTGAGAGGTTTCCGTGGTAACCAGAGACCTCGAGAGTGTAGCTCGAGAGGTACGTTACCAAGGAAACCTTGAGATCCTTCAACTGCCTTGTTTGTGTATGCTTGCTCATACACAACATTTTATAGTGTATGGGCAAGCATAATCAGCGATCTGTGGTCCCCCAAACAAGTCTACATCTTAAAATAAGGCTTACTTCAGGATGTGTAGCAGCGCGCCGACTTCCGCATCGCCGTGGACTGCTCAACTGCGCATGCGCTAATGCGTTCGATCTTGTTGTGCTGCACCAGTGACGTACTCGGTGCAGCACAACAAGATAGTGACGCACTGAGGCAAGCACAACAACGCTGTTGGGAGCATGGATTTCCATGCTCAACAGCGTTCTACCATACACTATATAAGTATTGCTGTAATGTGATTCTCCGAACCTGTCGACTGTTTGTGTGTGAAAAAACAATAAAGATGATATTTATAAATAAAAACTCATCTCTGGCCCAGAAGTTCCTAGGGGCAAGTCCCACACCAGGATTCTAGGCTCATATCCTGAGTTGACACTGCCGTGCAGTATGAGGAAGGTAAAACCCAGCTGGAGGTGCTTCTTCCTTCTGATGAGATGTTAAGCCAGGGTCCATTCTGTGCATCTCTGGCGTGTTACCAACTGTTCTGACAAAAGTTACAGAGGCCATGACTTCACAAAGGGGGAGGGGGACAACTTTAAACACATTATAGATAAAATTCCCTTTATGCAACATCAATGGCGATAAACATGACAAGGTAAAAACATCTTGTAGTGTACGGTAGAATGTAGTTCTACACAGAAATCAGTGAAGCTCAAAATGTGGTTCTGCAACAGTAGTGACATCCGTACTGCAGCAGAACAACATTTCATTCGACTTAAGTACATTTGTCACACTGTGTTGTCAATGAGCGCTTCAGTTGCCATGGAAACTAGGCTCAAACTCCCCAACCGCAGAACCAGCAAACTCAAACTCACTTCTAGTCAAACGCGCTCACTGCAACAATCGGGCTAACAGCAATAAACAGTGCTTACTACTCTGAAGTCAGGATCAGCCAGATGTTTAAAGAACAACACCTGGTTCTCACAATGAATGTTCCTCTCGCTAAGTGAGAGGAACGGCTGCCATGTTTTTTAACTTCAAAACCCCGCCCACACCCGAAATCCAACCAACTGAAATTTGCAACTAATGGAAGGAACGCCACGTCTCTAACAACTACGCAGCGCGTCCTAGCAACCAGGGCTAACTCTCAGCTGGAAACAATGACTTTTCTACTCAAGAAAAAACAAACAGAAAGGTAGCAAACTATATTTTTATTTGTTTTGGAAGACAGCATACACTATATTGAATAGTATATGGCTCACTATACACAACAAGGCTGTTCTCAACCTTGTGGTTACTATGCCATCTGAGACCTCTCAAACTTCGCTCTCAAGGTCATCCGGTCGGCACAGTAACCACTCAGTTGAGAATAGCCTTGTTGTGTATAGTGAGCCATACATTATCCTTATATACAGTATATCCAAGTTGTTAGACATCATGTTGTCCTGTCAGCTGGAAATGGCACAGGTGATATCTTGCCCTATCGGGTACATCACAATGCATACTGAACCAATCAGAGAGCAGCTCTGAAAACAGTAACGACAGCACAATACCACTGTACGGCACTGAAGACAGCAGTCAAACATCAAGAGAAAAAATCTTCAAAGAAACAGCGGATGTAAAAAGTTAAGAATCGTAACCTGATATTGTATCAATCAAATATGCAACGTTTTGACTCAAAATATGCAGTTCAGCATTGCTTCTGAGGGAGCAGGACTTCTATAACTCGCTTGAGACTCCACCGCTCATGCGTTATGGTCCTGCCGCCTCACAAGTAAAGATAACCTGCAGTTTGAGTCAGCATAGTGCATATCCCCTAGGTATTCTTTCTCTTTTAACTATTTTGCTTCTATTTTGCCCCAAGAGCATCACTCTTTCAGGCAATCTCATCTGTGCCACTCCTTAGCCTGCCAAGCTCACCCTCACTGTTGTCCCTGCCATCTATCTTACCACGGTGTCTGTTACTGCCTGGGTTGGTTCTATCCCTCAGCAGTTGGTGGGGGGGCTCCCTCCTCCCCAGCAGGGATGCAGGTGAGGAGAGAAGCATTCTGCAGAAACTTTTTGTACAAGCACCATGGGTTTGGAAGCAGGCATGCTGCCAGTGTGGACCTGGTGGCACGGGGAGCAAACACACAGAGGCCGTCGCCCAAGACAGCCTGGCTGGGCTTTTTCCCTTTGTTCTCCCTCCCTTCCAGCCATGGCCCTTCCAGATCTGAAGCGCACATGTCAGCATCCTGGAGCAGGGCCCACCAGTACAGAGTCACTCACACCGGCAATGGCCCCATGTTACCTCCATGTGCTGCTCTCCAAGCTGTGCATGTCCCTTTCTTTCTCTGGAGGACAGAGTCCTTATGGATGCACTTTCATCCTTTCTGCTGGCCTCTGCTACTGAATTCCCAGGAACAAAACCGGGTGGTCTGCATGCCAAAGTGGCCCCTCACAGTTAAGCACCGACTATCTGCCCATTTTCAATATAGCCATGTACATTAACATAATCCTCTGTTTATGACATAATAATCATTGCCACAGCAAAAGACTGATGTCACGGAGAACTGTGATGTCAGAAGTAGACAAACAAAAGCAGATAAATTCTGGTGAGAGGGATCCTGTTTCCATGTTAATGTGCACAGTTATAAAACAAAAAGGAGAAGTTAAACACAGAAAGTAGATCAAACAAAAGTTGACGTGTGTCCAAAAATTATGAATTTTTGCCAGACCATCAGCACAGTAGTATAGTTACCTTTTGTTATACTGGTGACCTGAGTTGAGTGACATGGCAGGGTTGTCTGAGGCTGGCCGGGGGGGGGGAAGGGGAATCAGGCACCCTAGGCGATGCTGTCCTCTGGGGAGGGTCATGCCTCCACTGCATTTCTGCCACCTAGATGGCCATGGGTGGAAGCACGATGGAGTTGGAGCAGGTGGGCTGACGCTGTTCAGTCTCGAGGATGCCTTATCATCATGCATGTGCTCTAGTCCTAATCAGCCTCTTGCATAGTAACATCCGGGGGGGGAAGGGTCAGGAGCAACCAGGAAAACCCAGGCTCCCTCCGAAGGCTCCACAACATTGACTGTGACACTCACCTCCGAAGGCTGCCAAAGTTGACTCAAGGGGCCTGAGGGCAGGTCCAGATAACCAGAGCCCCACCATGGGGGTATGACACTGGGGACAAAGCAGAAAAGGGGTTAATTCCCGAAAAGAAGAGTGACGGGGCAGGGGGAGGCCTTCCAGAAGGAGGTCTGTTGGAGCAGAAAGGGAGGGGCACAGACAGACAGTTAAAAAAATTAATAAAAAAATGTTTTTTCAGTGCGTCTCTGAGACTTCAGGGTCTCCTGTGACGAGGGGGGTTGGGTCAATATCTGCAATTGCTTGGCTAACATTCCCTCACAGAGTAAAACAGATCGCATTGTGACTGTTGGTTACTGTGTCAGAGATTTTGTTCAGCACAAATTGTCTGCCCTGTCTGCATATAGTCCCTGCACTACCATTATCTAGATTAGTGCTAGTAAACTATTTTGAGACTTTTTTTGTTTAATGTTTATGATTTTTTCCCACTTTTATACATTCCATTCTCACATCCTCATCAGCCTGTCCAAACGCCTTGTAGCATTCATCCTAATTTCCCACCTCAGCTAGGAACTAATTCCTCTGTTCAGTGGTGATCCCAGTGGGAGACAAATCAAACCATCAGAAGGAGTGCAGTTCTGATGCATGCTAGCTTGCACCAGCACCCATGCTACGGTCCACTACATGATGAAGGAATGGGCCTGAAAGAGATACAGTCATTTATGAAAGTCCCTAAGTAAAACAACATTATTCGACAGGTTTAGACAGAAATGGCACAAAGCAAAAAAAAAACTTCTTTTTACCCAATTTGAAAGACATGTTGTATTTTGGGGGTATGTCACTATTGATATCTAGCAAACTGGGCACAGCACAGTGGAATTCTGAGCCAATCAGAGAGCAGCTTGAACAACGCTGATGACCTCACAACAGCCATGTGCACCACTGAAGACAGCAGTTAAACAGAAACAGTAAAATCTTCATATAAACAGACAATTTAAAAAATGTAACAAGTAAATATGTTGTATAAATCAAACATGCAATAGGCTGACTCAAATTATGCAATTCATAATCACCTGCAAGGGGACATGACTTTTGTAACTCACTTGTGGCTCTGCCACTCTTGAGTTATGGTCCTTCCCCTCACTTGTGAAGATGAATAGGATAGTCTTAGTCGGTCTACTGTATGTAACCCCCCTGCAAATGGGGGTTCCCAAAAAGTCTTCCAGGAGCTTGCTTGAATGCTCCAAGCCTGAATGGTGTTTGGCATTTAAGCCGTTTATCTGTGAGTGCTTTTAGAGCCTCTGGTACTGTCTCTTTAAGAGCTGTCTGCTTGCAGACATAATTAGTTTCTACCGGGGGATAGTGTGTTTCCCTGCTTGAGTCCCACTCAAGCTGCTGCCAAATCGCTCCGTTTCTGCCATCGCTAAGTGGGCAGAGTGGGCACTTTTCAAAGATGTAACTGTTTGCCAGAAATCATTTAGAGTAATAACGAAAATACAGTTTGTCTAACTTGCTTTTCTTTGCAGTCAGAACTGTGTTTGCCTAGCCCTCCATTCTGGTTTTGAACTGCTGAACTGGACCAATCAGTGTGGGGGGACCTTTGAAATGGAGCCTGCTGCTGGCAAATCAGAACTTGGACTCTCATTGTGGAGCCAGCCACCTATGTACTGTATGGCCAATGCCTCTGGGAATTGTAGTTTGGACTTCGGCGCCTTTTTGCACCAACAGGGGAAGTCTGATTGTGAGTGACAGCCAAACCAGCCAATTGAACTGGGAGGAACTCAAAGGAAATGCCCGGCTCTGTCTACTGGAAAGATCAGATGAGGTGAGACAGTGAAGATAAAAGGATCTATGTGCTTCTGCTGTGTATAGTTTTAGCACGGTAAGTGCATGTAAGGCCCTGAGTTTCGGTCTGCAGCCTGTGTAAGCGCCTGTTCGGACTGAATCCGACCTGTGAAGAGAATCAAGGAGATCTGAAGAGCAGAAACCAGGCTCACCCTGTAGAAGACTGGAGAAATTGCTGAATCGCGCTCGGTCTGTCAGGAACTGAATCTGCTGTGTGTTCTCCCAGGTATTGTGCAGTAATTGCAATCAGGATCGAGAAGCAGCCTGCCTGGTATAGTACTTTCCTTTTACGTATAAATGTGTGTAGTGCTTGTGGGGAATCACGTTTCAAATCCCCAGTACAGTGAATTGAGTGCATGAAGCTGGAAGTAAACCCCAGCTTAATCCAGACTACATCCATTTGCTCTAAACTGCAGTGGGGTCCAGTCACAAGGACCTTGTCCACATGGTCTGCTCCTCCTGGCAATCCAGGACAATCTGCCCTCCATCCAGTTCCCAGCACTGAGTTTGTGAGTACAAAGTAGGGTAGCTCCCTGCCATCTGTTTATCGAATTGCAAGTGTGTCATCTAATTGTTGCTTTTTTCATTTCTTCACAAACTGAGCCCTCCGGCTCAGGATTACAACTGGGTATTGTGCAAGTGTTTTTTCCATCACAGGGCCCCAACCAGCTGCACCGATCCTGGCTAGCCCCCCAATCCTGGGTACCCAGTGAAAGTGACAATTTGGGACTCTGAATATGCGCACAGCACTGTGATTATTAATGTGTTTAACCTAATTAACCTGATTTCCCCTTCCTTGTTACAGCTCCTTAAATAAATCAGATCTGTTGGTTTTCAGCAAAGTTACACTGACTGAGGTATTCGTTTATGTTAAAGTATTGTACTGTGGTTTTTGCACTGTATCATTTTGTTTTACAGGGGGCCCCCAGAGTCCAGTCGACAGAGCCAGTCCTGGGGAAAAGTGTACACTGTGAAGATATTTTAATGCATTGTGTTGGCCACTAGTGGGAAGAAAGGGGGTTACAGTGTCCTAGAGGGCTGTGACCAAGTTAGTTTAACTACTGCAAACCCTGACCTCTGGGTGGAGGCACCCGCCAGTGGACCTAGGCCCCTCAAGCTGTTAGTAGTTAAGCAGGCAGGGGTAGTAGCCCTTGGGATAGCGCCACCGAGGGGTTACATGTATATCTCCTATTCGTTGTTCATTATACCACCAGTCTAACTAACCTAAGAAAAACTTGCAACTGCCTGTTGTTAAAGTTATTTATTTTACAACATATCTTCCCAGGATAGCCATGCTGAGATGCAACATCTCATTTTGGGGGGGGCTGCTTCTACCCATATCCACTGCTGGGTAGACTGTAGCACTGTAAGGTTAAGTGATTTGTTCAAGTTCCCACAGTGAGTATCTAGGTCAGATGGGGTATTAACCTGTGATCTGTTGGTGATGTAACTACTGGGCTGCGCTGCCTTACATAATTTAAGTCATCCCATAACAGCAGATCTTCAACAGAATCTCATCCACCGAGCCACATCATGAAACAGTAAGCCGTCGGAATCAGGACCACCCAGAAATTCTTGCAGGCTGGGGTTGTCCATGTCAACGCACCTCGTCGGTACCTATATAACATGGGCATCCCTAGCACACTTCAGTTCCCCGCCGGAGACAAGCTCGGGGTATCATCAGACCGGCAGAGACCGAAGCTGCCAGGACCACACCAGGAACACAGGAGAGGATATGGAAACCTGAGTATGGATGCCATCAAGGGCATCAAAGGAAAACCAGCTTGCGAGAGAAGGCAGTATAGTTACCCGTCACCCGAGAAGGGGGAAAGGCAGGAGGTGGAACTGTGGCTCAGTGGAGGAGATTCTCACAAAGATCTTCTATTACGCTTGGTAACTATTCTCTTTGCGGTATCTCCCTCCACTGAGTCACATCATGGAACGGTTCCCAAGCAGTACCAATCACTGAGGGGATGGCAGGACATAATGATCCTGAGTAAGGAAGCCTTGCAGGACACTGAGGCCAAAGTCGGCACGTCTACGTGAGACAATGTAACCTGAGGCACTCCACGCAGTGCAAGAAAGCAGCAGCCAAGGCAAACAAGATGCTGGGATGCATATCTAGGGGGATCAGTAGTAGGAGAGAGGAGGTTATACTGCCCTTGTACAGGTCACTGGTAAGGCCGCATCTAGAGTATGGAGTTCAGTACTAGTGCCCACACCTCAAAAAGGACATTAACCTGTCATCACAGAGGCAACAAGTCTTTGTGTGAAGCAAATAAACAAAACAAAGTTAAAAAACCACTATGGTTTTCAAAAGAGGTGGCAGAAAAGATTAGGGAGAAAAAGATAGCATTCAGGAAGTATCAGGAATCACAGAATGAGCAGGACAGAGAATTGTACCAGTTAAAGCAGAAGGAAGCGGGGAAGGCAGTCAGAACAGCGAAGGCCCAAACTGAGGAAAAGATAGCCAGCTCTGTTAAGAAGGGGGATAAAACCTTTTATAGGTACATCAGGGAGCGAAGGAAGACCAAGGGAAGGATAGTAAGGCTTAGTAAAGGGGAGAGGAGGTGGGCAGAGGATGACAGTGGAAAAGCAGAGATACTGAATGAATACTTTTGCTCAGTATTCATAAAAGAAGAAGGGGGGAGGTACCTAAACCAAGCAATAGAAGCACTCTGGACAGGGGGTCGATAACAGTCCATTCACAGAAGAAAGGGTCCTGAGAAAACTCCTAAAACTCAGGGTGGACAAAGCAATGTGGCTTGATGGGATTCACCCCAGAATTCTAAAAGAACTAAGGAGAGACCTAGTGACACCACTGACTACCCTTTTTAACAAATCATGGGAGGATGGTGTGGTACTGGAGGAGGGCAGATGTGATTCCTCTTCACAAAAGTGGGAGCAAGGCAGAGGCAGGAAACTACAGACCAGACCTGTTAGTTTAACCTCAGTGGTAGGGAAAATGATGGAATCACTACTGAAATAAAGAACTGTTGAGTACCTAGAGGCCAGTGGGGCACAGGACCCAAGGCAGCATGGATTCACAGCAAGTAGGTCATGTCAGACAAATCTAATAGAGTTCTTTGACTGGGTAACCAAAGTAGTAGACCAGGGAGGGACTGTAGATATGACTCACCTAGACTTTAGCAAGACATCTGATACAGTCCCACACAAAAGATTAATAAATAAGTTAGCCACCCTGGGAGTGGGACCCAGGATGATAGCCTGGGTAACAAACTGGTTGACCAACAGGATGCAGAGGGTAATAGTAAACGGAGTACACTCTGAAGAAAAGGTGGTTACTAGTGGGGTACCACAGGGTTCAGTACTGGGACCGGTCCTCTTTAATGTCTTTATAGGAGACATTGCAGAGGAGCTAGAAGGAAAAGTATGCCTCTTTGCAGATGATACAAAAATCTGCAACAGGGTTGATACACAAGGGGGGGGGGTGGAAAGGATGAGAAGGAACTTGGCAAGGTTCGAAGAATGGTCAGAAGTATGGCAGCTTGGATTCAATGGAAAGAAGTGCAAAATAATACACCTAGGAAACAAAACCCAGGGGAAGAGTACACAATTGGGTGGGGTTAGTAACAACAACAAAAAAGGAAAGGGACCTGGGGTAGTCATCTCAGATGACCTTAGGTAGGCAGGCAATGTGAGAAGGCAGTAAGAGTAGAGGGATACTGGGATGCATAGGGAGAGGCATCACCAGTAGAAAACAGGAAGTTGCTATCCCTCTGTACAAACAGTTGGTGAGACCCCATCTGAAGTACTCCACGCAGCTCTGGAGACCCCATCTCTGCAAGGACATAGTCAGGATGGAGGCAGTCCAGAGGAGGGCAACTAAAATGGCGCAGGGTCTGCACCAGAAGCCATAGAAGGAGAGACTTAAAGAGCTTAATATGTACACCCTTGAGGAAAGGAGGGAGAGGGGGGACATGACAGAAACTTTTAAGTACCTCAAGGGAATCAACAAAGTCCAAGATGGGAGCATCTTTGAGAGGAAGAGATGTGCATGAACAAGGGGGTACAGTTTGAAGATAGATGGGGAACAGCTCAGGAGCAACGTCATAAAGTATTTTTTCATGGAGATGGTGGCGGACGCATGGAACCGCCTTCCTGAAGAGGCTGAATGGTCAAAAACAGTGGGGGAATTCAAGATTGCATAGGACAGACATAAGGCAATTATATTGAAGGGTAGGAGGAAGTAGGCTGTTAGTTAACTAGAATCTGCAGCTTATCCAATACTCAGGGAATGGGCCGACTAGGTGAGCCAAGTGGTCCTTATCTGCCGTCAATGTCTATGTTTCTATGGAGAAGGTCCAAAGGAGGGCTACAAAGATGACAGTGGGTCAGCAGGGTAAGACATAAGAGGAGAGGTTGAAGGCACTGAACATGTACTCCCTAGAAGACAGGAGAGAGAGGGGACATGATTGGGACCTTCAAGAACTTGAAAGGGATAAATAAAGTTGATAAGGAGAGTCTCTTTAAGCTGAGTGGCAACCATAACACTAGGAGGCACAGTCTTAAACAGGAGTGTGGGAGGTTTAGGAGGGAAATCAGGAAGCACTTCTTACAGAGAGGGTGGTGGAAACTTGGAATGCACTGCCAGAAGAGGTCATCTTGTTGAAGACAGTGGGCAGCTATAAGACAGATTGGGATAGGCATAGGGGGAAAGTAAGGAACATGGGTAGGGAGGATGGGAGGAGTGGAGAGGGAGAGCAGGGACATTAGCTCAAGCTGTGGACCCTGCAATACAAGCAGACTTGATAGACCAAATGGCCTTCTTCTTCTTCTGGCTTCTTCGTATGTTCATATGTACTGTCCAGACTGTAGGGTTTATTGAATGTATGAACAGTACTCTATGTGTCAGCAGCAGACGCATTCTGAAAACATGCCACTAAGATAGCCTCCCTGTGGGTGGAATGATCACGAACAGGACCAGGAAGCTGCTTACAGTACTTCTGGTAACAAAACACAACATAATTGGCCCTGTTTAGTAATCAGTGAGCCCACCATTCGGGGGGGGGGGGTGCAAAAGCAATAAACAGAGAGGATTTTCTACAGTTCCTTGCACAATCCAAGTACCAACACAACATCCTACATCCAGGGTATGTAAACAATGATCCCTACGGTCTGTGGGAGTCGAAAAGTAAACAGGATGGTCTATAATCTGATATAGTGTTCTTTCAGACACAACTCTACAGAAGAAGACAAATACTGGTACATAAAGTATCTCTAATCTTGTGAACAATATTAAATGAAAGCTCTGCAATCAGAGCCTGCAACTCAGAGATGCATCTAACAGATGTCACTGCCTCTAGAAACAGCATCTTCCAAGAGAGGAAGTGACGCTTACAAGTAGACGCAGGCTCAAAGGGAGGCAAAGTGAGGGACTCTATGACAATTAATGTCACTCCACCGTAGTTATCTCAGACGGGGGTACAGAAGGAGGATACCTCTTAGGAATCTACAGGAAACCTCTAAACTGGGCCACAGTCTTGCCCCCTGTCAGGGGACGAAAAGTTGATACAGCTACCATGTGGACCATTACAGAGGAATATCCAAGTCCTGAGTCCTTAAGGGACAAGACGTAGTCCAGCACTTTAGGAACTAGATATATAAAGGGATCCAAGGCATGCTGAGTACACCACAAAGTAAAACACCTCCATTTTTGTAAGTGTACTGGGTAGACAGCTTTCTAGCCACCAAGAGTTGTCACGCAACAGTGTCAGTGGCTCAGCAGGTAGCACACTCGCCTCTGAGGCCCGGAGATCAGAAGGCTCTGGGTTCAGTTCCCATATCTGGCACATGGGTTAATATCCCAGTACAGACACTGTAGTGCGCATGAGAGGGGTGCTGCACTTCTGAGGTGCCGTCTTTCGGATGAGACGTTAAACCAAGGTCCCATCTGCCTGGATTGGTGGTAGTTCAGGTGGATGTTAAAGATCCCATGGCACTTATCGAAAAAAAGAGTAGAGGAATTTCCCCGGTGTCCTGGCCAAATTTCCCTCATTCACTAAAAATACCACCAACAGCTTAATCTGGTTCAAGGTCAGTTGGCATTCATCTGTATCCCCTCCCCCGGGTCGTGCCTGAAAATAGGCAGGATTTGTCTAGTGCACTTACCCGGGCAACAAAAACTAAATAAATAAATAAAAAGAGACATCAGCCACCGCCAGGGGAAACACCAAAGAGAAAGAGCTCTATGTCCTCAGGAGCCATGCATGAAAGTGCAGGTATCTAAGATCCAGGTCCACCAGAGCACCCTGCTCCTGCATCAGATGTCCTGCTCTTAGGGGGGAGCAGGAAACGAGATTCCACTTCAAATTGTTGGAGAAGCAGAAACCAAATTTGTCTGGCCCAATGAGGAGTCACAAGAATCGGGGTGGCATGCTCGGACCGTAACTTGACCAGAACCCTTTGTATTAGACAGAACTTAGAATGCATGTATTTATTTGTTTCAAAGGTTTTACCAAGAAAGACATACTGAGCTGGTATCAGGTATCAGCTCATTTCCAGATGCATCCTGCAGGACGTGGAAGACAGGAGACGATAACAGACATAAATACAGAATATAAAATACACAGAATGGAAATAAATATATCAAAAAACAGCACAAAGCGCTAAGAATTAATTGACTTTTAAAAACTTACCATACAGCAATTATGTGATTAACAAAATAACAAATTAAATAGTAATCAAAATAACAAAATAAGAAATAGGGGAATGACTAAAACCAGGGAAGTGGGGAACTGCAGAAGGGCATGTGAAAAATAGGAAGAAATTACTGGTGAAAGAAGTAATCCCAATGTCAGAAACAACTGCAGGAGTGAATAGAGTACTCATGGAGAAAAGATTTAAGAGCAGGAAAGGAAGGAGCAGAGCAAACAGAAGGGGGAAGAGAACTCCATAATTTAGAGAAACAAAATGAGAAGGCAGCTTGACCAGCAGTAGATTTCACTTGAGGAAGAGCAAGAAGGCATTCCGAAGAGAATAAGAGGACGGGGGGGCAAGATATGATGGTACAGAGCTAAACCAAAATTTAGAGATAAAGGAAACAGAGAGGGTAAAGCTCCCAGCATCACAAGAGGAAAGGGAACAGGAAGAATACAAGGTACTGTGATGTGTACGTATGGGTTTATCAAGGGCAAAGCAACATAAGGCGTGAAAGATAAGATTCCAGTCTAGCTAAAGTAGACTTTGGAGCAGCACTATAAACAATGTCTCCATAGTTGTGTTGCTCAGATAGTGCTTTTGTGGATCCTACCACTATCTGTCAGACAGTGCTGGTATCCTGACTTGGATCCTACCTGATATTCTGCCAAAAACAGGTGCAGGATCCAGTGTCAGATAGTGATGGATCCTGGTCCAGATCCAGGTATCCTAGTTAGAATTCACGGATCCTAGGGCAGATAGTTAGGATCCAGGGTCAGATAGTGATGGATCCTGGTTTGGATCCAGGTATCCTAGCTGATAGAATCCATGGTCAGATAGCACTACTATCCTACCACAGCAACTATCTGGCCAAATTGGAGGTACCGGTTGGTATCCTGATTTCTAGGATACTATCTGAGCAACAGTACACTCCATAGTCGAATATAGGCAGAATCATCCTGGTGAGAATTCTTCTGCCAGCAGGAAGCGGAATGTTTCTCTAATTTCTGTATAGCACCCCAAGCATGAGATGGAGCTTCTTGTGGATAGCATCCACCTGAACAGGAAAATCAAGGTGGCAATCTAGCCAGACCCCAAGGTACTTGAAGGAAGAGACATCTTCAATAGTCGCACCATCAAGAGTATGAAAGGAAGGAAGTGTAGGGACTCCAGCAAGTGTCTTCCAGATGCCAAAAGTCATAGACTGTTTTCTTAGCACTGAGGGACAGCTGATCATCTCGTAACCAATGCTGGACGTTGTTAAAGTCCATTTGGAGCTGGTATGTGTGATCAGGTGCAGAGGAGCCAGACAGAAAAAGAACTGTATCATCTGCATACATATGTATTGATACAGAGGAACAGGCCTTGAGGAGGTCATTTAGAAAAATGAAGAAAAGAACTGGACCCAACAGAGACCCTTGGGGAATGCCTGAGCTTATAGACAGACAGTGTGAGTGTGTGTGTGTGTGGGGGGTGGGGAGGCATTCAGGAAGTCTCCAATATAGACAGCTTGTGACTCACTCTCAAGGTACAGCAGAATCAGCTGAACAGATAAGGGGAGTAAAGGAGTAGTTTACTACCAGTTTTGCATGATTTACTCTCACTTTTGGAATTTCTCACTCTGTATATTTACAGTATGTTGGTACAAATGTACAGAATTGTCAGCAGCATTCAATGCTACTAGCCATGGATCCACATACTAACAGACTGTCAGCAGTAGAGGTGGGGTCAGAAAACAGCACAGGTATCAATTGTGTGCATGCAGAAGACTGAGGAGTTGTACACTAGATGGAAAGAAGGGCAGTTGCAAAATAAAATCTTAAAAATAGGGTCACCGCACTACATAGCAGTGGGAAAGTATCTCAAGACTCCTCACTGCTATCAGAAGAGGAGGATCAGTGGTTGCAGACACCCAATGGAACGGTGACCTTTTTTTTTTTTTTTTTAAGAGAGGGGGGTCCAAGACAGTTCAACGCATGGTATTACTACTATGTACAGTGCTCCCTTGCTATAGTGAACCCCTCTAATATATATATTTTTTTTTTAATAGTGAACACCTGATGGCTCCCCTTGTTATTTAAGAAGGCATATTAACACCTCACTATAGTGAATCCTACCTATGGTAAATAAACTAGATGACTCCAGAGGTGTTCACTATAAAAAGGGACTACTGTAGTGCTGGCCCGTTGGCGCTGAGGGTTGAGGTGCTGGACGCCACACCTCGCACGCCAGCAACCCGGGTTCGGGAATGAGCCTGGGTTGTCGGGGGTCGGCAGGGGAGGACTAGGATCGAGTGTCCACAGACAGCGCTCCTAGTCCTGGGGTGGGTTGGGGAAGCATACCGCACTGTGGCGGCCCTTGGGGATGCTCGGAAGCACTGCAGCAGAGGGGGGAGTGCGGCGGACGTCTGCATATCAGTGCATGGACATCATTGCACGTCCGTGCTCCATCGGGGAATCTACTGGAGGAAAATGGATGGGTGTGACCAAAGCAGCTTGATGGCCGCGCCCTATGGTGCCGGGAGGACTGTTGTGAATCGCGCTGGGGGTTCGGGGGCTGGCTCGGCTAGAGCAGGGTATAGAAACCCCAGCGAGTTAGCGGCAGCCCGGACCCCATCATGCGAGTGAGCCTGCTGCTCTCCTGGCAGGCAGGGCCGACAGCTGGATGCCCCCGGCGGTAAGTCGCCGCAGCAGGAGTACAAACCATGATATGATAAAAAAAAAAAAGAGGGACTACTGTGGATGAAAATACTATCAGGTGAAAGCAGCTAGCAGTAAATACTTCTCAGTCCTAAAAATTATCTGGACCCATGAGCAGAACCATTCAACTGAAGCAACTGAGAGGCCAGCGGCTTTAAGCTTGTTCAGGATAATGGGATGGGCTACAGTGCCGAAAGCTTTGGCTAAGTCAACGAAAACAGCTGAGGTGATAATGTCCTGATCTATAGCAGGAAAGGCAGCATCAGTGAGTCTGAGCAGAGAGGTAGGTGTGAAATAAATGAGACTTCCTAAAGCCAGACTGCAAAGATGTGAAGAAAGAGATAGAGTCAAGAAAATTTTCGTTTTACCTTTATATTTACTGATTTTCTGTATAATAATACATTGTACAGTTACAATACAGGATTAGAAACATTTTCAGATAGCCTATGTGGCCTCTACCACAATAATATGGAGTACAGTTCTGACATTTGCCCTGTAATCTGGTACGAGAGGAAGTGAAGGAATCCTAAAGAGTTCATAACATCAAGTCCAAAAGTCTCCAAGAACTGCTAGCCTCTTTAAGGGCAGTAGGTGTATCCTTTAGGTAGAATAAAACAGAGAGCACAACACAATTTATAGATTGTTATTTAACCTGTTAACAATTAGAAAGAAAACTGACATATATTTTGGACACCCTTAACAACCCTCATTCGCCCCTAACAGGCCAACCTTCAAGATATTTACTTAAACTCACCTTGCAGCATACAAACAGAGAAATGCCATTTTATGATCTAAACCAGAACTTAAAACTGGCTCCAACAGGGAACACTGTATATTGTAGGAAGTATAGTTGCAGACCTTAGCAGGCTAGATAATTGCAGTGCCCACTTCAGAGAAGGAAAAATCTAAAGGAGCTGACAAAATGGCTGATTTCCCACACTCACCCTACCTCGTGAGCTCCAACAGTAAATTCAACAATTAAGGCAATTCTTAAGCACCCTTATAATCCCCCGTATCCATAAAAGTTATGCAATAAAATATGGCCCTGCACACATTAGAGCTGAAGATTTGCACCGGTTTAAAAAACGTTTTAAAAACGTTTTTAAACTCACCACAGCAGCCCATCCAGATCAGTCTTCAACCGAGTTTTAACTCAGTTATACCACAGCCGACTCCTGTCTGCATCTGTCTCCAGTAACGTTTTTTAAAACGGGTTCTCCACGACCCTTAACATGCTTCCTGGAGGAGCAATATGCAGACGGCCATCCACACTACAGGGTAACACGCTTTCTCTCATAAAACCGTTTTTAAAAATGGACTTGAGACTAGCTCGCAGCAGGGTTTAAGCACGGTTTCCTAACATGCTTTGAAACCATGCTTAAATGCGGAAGGGTGCCATGTTTGCACTAGTTAAAACGTTTTAAGCACCTTAAAACGTTTTAACTAGCCTGATGTGTACAGGGCCTATGTGTCTCGCACTCTTTCAAGGAGACTAACACAAAACCAAAACATGCTGCGAATTACTTCCAGTCTGCTACCCTTGGCAGCCCGTTACTCACAGTTAAGTCCTCAGAACCGCAGGCTGAGTGGGTTAATTCAAGACCATCTCTGCGGCTTGCAAACTCCATTTCTACCTTCTCGATCCAGTGGCCCGCGTCCTTGGAACTACTGAATTGCCAAGTTTCCCCCCATAGAACGCTCTAAGTCAAGCCATCAGCAAAAAGGAGTGTATAATCCCCAGCACCCTTAAGCACTGCCACACTGCATCAAAAGTTTTCCTTCATGCCCAGGTCTGAAAAGACAAATCCGAGTAAAGTTTAATGTCTGAACCATTTATTTCTAAAGGGTAGGTGGCACGTGATGCTAGGATCACTGTGTCTCTGATCTCCAAACCAGTGTTTTTTTAAGAGGATGGTATGTGGTTGGTTCGGTGCAGATGAACGGACCCTTGGATTTACACAGCAGGCTTTAGTGAATGTTGACCAATTAAAACCTTCTGGCAAAGTCAGTTTCTCTCGTAGCCAGGTCACCAGAAATTGCAGCAGTGTGGTCCCCTCCACGCCCTCGGGAACTCAGATCACCCTGACATTTCCCCGAGTGAATTTCATTTTCAATTATTTCCATGCAGCTACAGAGTTGACCATTTTCTTTTGTTAGAGTGGCTACTGTTATTAACACAGAAACAGAGTGCTTTTCCGCCTCTGCAACAGGCCCCATTAACTTTTGAATAGCTGCGTCATGGCTCTCCATTTTCTGATGAGATTTCTCGATTTTGGAATCCATTGTCCTCATGGATTCCAGCACTGCATTCCAGGGTGGCTCCAATGCTCAATGAGCACCACTGCTACTGCCACTTGCTGGTCCCAGGGCCTTGCTAGTGCTCGGCTGCTGCTGATCTTTTGCTGGCCCCTGTGCTTGCATTTTCTGCCAACCCATTCTTCAAACTTAGATCACTCTGCTCCTGGTGTCTTTCTGCGTCGAGTTCTGGTGTAAATCAGAGATATTTAACAATTTAAATTGTATTTTTAGTTTTATTTAACACCATGAGGTGAAGAGGTGTAAAGAAGGGCCGCCAGCCTGAAAGATGTCTCTCAAGCGCCCCCCAAAAGAAGAGAGCTGAAAGGGGAATTGGAAAAGGATATAGAAACCTCCCTTTCCAAAGAGAGGGATAATGAGTCTCACAAAAAAGCTCCAGGCCCTGGGGCGAGTAAGCAAAAATGCAGTAGTTTTGCATTGTATTGAGACGCAAACAAGTTTATGTCCGGATGACCCCATTTTTCAAAGAGGTCATCCATGACAGAGTCCAAGAGTTCCCATTCATAGCAGAGCGCACTGGAGCAACTGAGCTGATCCACCACTGCTTTTGGGGTACCGGGGAGGAACACCGCTGGACAGGGATATGTTGCATTCCACTGACCAGTGCCAAACTCTCATCGTTTCTCTGTAGAGATGGTACGAATGAACCCCGCCTTGTCAACTGATGTAGTGCATCACCGACATATCGTCTGTGCGAATCAACAGCTGATTCCCTGGAAGGAAGGCGTCAAAGTCTTGTAGGCCACACAAAACAGCCCTCATCTCCAGAGTGTTGCTGAGAAGCACAGTATCCAGAGCCCCACTGGCCCTGGGTTCTGTACGGGCCCAGATGAGCACCCCAGCCTCAACCTCAGGCATCCGTGGTCATCACCAGCAGGGGTAACAGGCTAGGAACGGGGACCCTGCTCTATGCTGTGGCAGTCCAACTACCAGAGCAGGAAATGACAGAAAGGAGAAGTGACCTGTATTAAGCAAGCTAACTTGTTCTAGTGCTGAGCCCATTGCACTCTGTGGAGCCACTGAGGGATCCTCAATATGCAGGCCAGTAAGGACGACTGCTGCCATCAGATAAAATAGTCTTTGCAGACAGCAGGCTGACATAATCACTGGGGGCATCCAGCTATGCCTGTGCCAACAGTGCCGTGAAACAGTCTGAGGGCAGGAATATCCATCAAAGACCAGTGTCCAGAATAGCCCCTATGTAATGGAGCCAATGGCATGGGGTAAGGATCACCTTAGTCTTGCTGACCAGTATGCCCAGTTGGTCAAAGAAATGCTGAGTCCAAAACAGTGTGTATACAATGGCTTCCTAAGACAGGTTCCTTAACAGCCAAATGTCTATGTAAGGCACCACAGCAAATATTTTGGTAAAGACATGCAGTGCAGAACACAAACCAAAGGGCAAAACACATAATTGGTAGTGTGAGCCCTGAAGCATAAAATGCATATATTTTCTGTGTGATGTTCAGATTTTGCTATGAAGGTATGCTTCCTTCATGTACAGTACAACCATCCAATCCCCCTTTAATAGCAGGGGCAGGAGGGACTGCAGGGAGACATTCTGAACTTTTTGTGATCTACAGTATGAAAAGGTTCAGACCCTGAAGGTCTAGTGCTGGCCTTAAATTCCTGGTCCATTTTGGAACCAGAAAGTACCAGGAGTAATAGCCTTGATTTATTTTCTGAAACCAGGACTAATTTCAAAGCCCTCTTGCGGAGGAGGGATTAAACCTCCTCCAGCAAAAGGGCAAACTGTCCTGGAGGGTATCGGTTTGGCAAGGGGGTGGTTATCTGGAGGAACAGTAAGGAGCTCTAGGGCATGTCCATGCTGAACCACCTCCAGTACCTAAGCATCTGCAGTTATCTCCCTACAGGTCAGAGAGGAAAGGCGAAGGGGTTGTTTTATATGTGAAGGAAGGAGTAAGGGCCACTGAGATACTGGGGCAACAGTGGGACAGTGAAAGGCTGAAGGTACCAAGGGTCAGCCTAGAGATGGGGTTGAGGGCAGTTATCCACATGGGAGTGGTGTACAGGCCTCTGACACAGGGGATAGGGGGTCTTTAATCTGTCAGATATAGACTGGGGCATTCTCGTCGCAGCTACACCAAGAGGCAGGGCCATCCCTCGACCACATACAAGGGGCTTTTCTCAGGCAGCTGGTTTTAGGACCCACTAGGGATGGTGCAGTGCTGGATCTGGTACGTACAAACAGAGACAGCATTGCTGATGTCACAGTTGGCAGTCCCCTGGGTACAAGTGATCACCGTACTATGTGGTTTGGCATATGGATAGGACATAAAAAAAAAAAAAAACACACACGAAGACAAGGGTCTTGGACTATAGGAGGGCACATTTTAAAGAAATGGGAAACTACCTTAGAGAATGCCTCAAAAGGGGGGGAGGCAGATAGGGGAGTGGAGGATCAATGGAGATAAATTAAGCAGGCCATAGCCCAGGCAATGACATGCTGCTTGAAGGAAGTCAGCATGGGAAGGAGGAGGAAGAGGCCGTCATGGTTCTCCAAGGAGGTGGCAAAGGCAGTGAAGGAGAAGAAAACAGCTTAGAAAGTAGGAGGAGACCCAAAAGGATGAAGACTGGGAGGTATATCTGGCAAAACAAAGGGAAGGAGGATGAGGTCAGCTAAAGTACTACTTAGGAGAGGATAGCTAAATAAACTCCTTTGGATGCATCATTGACAATGCCATCAGAAGTGGAAACCTGTCCCCTTTCTTCTCCGTGCTCAAGCAGAAAACCAGTTCCTGCTCCCTTCAGCAATCCACAGTTCCACCTTAGGAAGTTCCCTGGGTTTTTACCAGCCTGGGCAGTAAAGCCTTATCCTTCGACGCTCCCAAACTATGGAACAATCTACTGGCCTCCCTCTGCTCTCTAGACTTGCACCTTACCTTCAAATCTCACTATAAAGCAGGGCTGTTGGCTGAATCCAAATGTAACTGCTCCGCCAGGTGATCCTGTATGTTGTGAATAGCTACCTATCTATACAAATAGCCAAATGGACCCTGTTGTACTATGCTGAACTTTCATGACTGCCTGCAATATCGTGTATTTTGTACTTGCACTTTATTGTATTCAATTTGTTCTATTTTCTGTACCATTTCTCAGCAAATGTAATTGTATCATCTGTATCATCCTATATGTCATCCTTATGGCTCGGGACGTGCCTGAAAATGGTCCACTGGATCAGTGCACTTACCCGGTAAACAAATAGGTCACAAAAAAGGGGAAAAGACCTTCGGATATGTGGGGAAAAAAGACGAAGGGGAGGGATAGTGAGAATCAAGACGGCAGGGAGGGACTGCACAGAGGAAGATCAAGAGAAAGCAGAAATACAAAACTATTACTTCTGCTTGGTCTTCATGGTAGAGAGTAGGGTGGATGGATCAGCATGCTACAATAAGCAACAAGGAGAGGAGGAAGTGGACACAGGTCCATTCTTAGTGGAGAGGGTCCGGAAGGGATTAGAAGCCTTAAAGAAGAATAAGGTGATGGGACCAGATGGGATTCATCCAAGAGTCCTAAAGAAACTGTGCACGGTGCTGTCCGCCCCTCTGGCAGCACTTTTTAGCACCCACATGGAGATGGGGAAAGTTCCAGAGAACTGCAGGAGGGCCGATGTTGTCCCTCTGCACACATGTGGCAGTAGGAAGGATACTAACAACTACAGGCCAGTCAAGTCTGACATCAGTGGTGGTAAAGTTAATGGAGACACTACTAAAGGAGAGACTCATGGAGCACCTGGAGGGAAAAGGGCTGCAGGACCACCTGCACATGGATTCACAGGAGTGAGGTCATGTCAAACTAATCTCATAGATTTATTTGACTGGGTTACCAGGGAGGTGGATCAGGAGAGAGCAGTGAACGTGACCTATCTGGACTTCAGTAAGGCTTTCGATACTGTTCCACACAGGAGGCTAGTTAAGAAACTAAGCAGCTTGGGGGTGGGAAGAAAGTGACAAGCTAGGTATCAAACTGGTAAAAGATAGGAGGCAAAAGGTGGTGGTAAATGGTAGTCATTCAGGTGTCAACAGAGTGACTAGTGGGGAGTCACAGTGTTTTATGCTGGGACCAGTCCTCTTATCAGTCTTTATAAGCGACTCTGCAGAGGAGTTTGAGGGTAAGGTGTCTCTCTTTGTGGATCATAGAAAAATCTGCAACAAGGTTGTCACCTAGAAGAGGTGCAGAGAATACAAAGAGATCTCAGGAAACTAAAGGAATGGTCTGGGGTGGCAGCTGGATTTCAATGCCAAAAAGTGCAAGGTTATGCACTTAGGGCTGCTCAACCCTGGGGCTGTGTGTAAGATTGGGGGAGCACAGCTTACAGTCATCATGCAAAAAAAGAGACCCAGAGGTCATCACATCTGAGGACCTCATGGTGGTTAGGCAGTTTGACAAAGCAGTGGGAAAGGCTAGCAGGATGCTGGGTGCATTGTGAGATGGACTTCTAGCAAGAGGAAGGAGGCAGTGCTGTCACTGTATCACTCACTGATGAGGCCCCACACCTGGAATACTGTGTCCAGTTCTAGAAACCGCACCTCTACAAGGACATTGAAAGGATGGAGGCGGTACAGAGGAGGGTGACCAAAATGGTGAGGGGGATGCATGAGAAGCCATATGATGAAAGGCCGCAGGAACTCAACATGTACTCCCTGGAAGTGAGGAGAGCGAGAGGGGACGTGACTGAAACCCACAAGTACCTCACAGGAGTGAACAAGGTGCAAGTGGGGGGGTCCATTTCAGAGAAAGGAAGGCACAGGAACAAGGGAGCATGCATGAAGTGAAGAGGGGGAAGTTTAGGAGAGAAATGCGGAAATATTTCTTCATGGAAAGGGTGGTGGGTGACTGGAACGGCCTGCCAGATGTGGGGACCTTCAAGCATGCATGGAATAGGCAGGGGGCATATTAGGTAGAGGAATGGGGGGGTAGAGAATGACACTAATGACCAACTAGGGTTAGTGGTGACGGAATAGACAGGGGCAAGGGGCAGACCACATGGGCTAAAGGTCCTTTTCTGCCAACAGAATCTGTTTCTATGTTTTTACTTTGGTGGAAAGAGGAAGATACAGTCCTGCCCAACTAGAACTTCCTGAGACAGTGAGGCTGGAAGAAGAGTAGGGGAGTCAGAAGGTGCTGGGGGGTCAGCAGGAGTGCCAGTAATGGTTTCACAGACAGGGTGGTAGATGCATGGAACGGCCTTCCTGAGGAGGTCGTGGAGTCAAAAACAGTGGGGGAATTCAAGAATGCATGGGACAGACAGGCAATTCTGGTGGGGGTTAGGAAGAAGTAGGCTGTTGGTTAACTAGGATCTGCAGCTTATCCAACAGGTGGGGAATTTGGCAGACTAGGTGGGCCAAGCGGTCCTTATCTGCCGTCAAAGTCTATGTTTCTATGTTGTAAGTCTAGCATGGGCACTGGATGGGGCAAGTTTATAGCCTGGGAAGTGGAAGGCTGAGGTCTCTGGGAACCACGACCAGGGCCTCTGGAATAACCATGGCCTGGATGGGCAAAGGGTCTGTGAAAAGAACTACAACCCTGTCCCCAGAGTTTGCGGTTCAAAATATGAAGGTATCTAAGAGTCAATCTAGAAGACTGCAAATCCCTTAATACATTCTCAACGTCATTGCCAAACTACTGCTTTCCCCTGAAAGAAGTATTCATCACAGAATGTTGCACATAAGAGGAAAAGCCAGCCACCCTAAGCCAAGAGTGGCAACAGAGGCAAATTCCAGAGGCTGCAGCCTCAGAGGCATTACAGGCCAGTTGGAGCAGATGCTTACCAGCTTCCTGGCCACTATTTATTTATTTGGTTTTAGTACACTAGACAATTAAATTCCTATTTTCAGGTATGACCCAACCTGATGCCACCTCCTTCTCCTCCATGTATCCTGCGTTATATTCCAGATTGACATCCACGAACATTGGCTGGGGGTTGACAGAACAGGGAGACAAATTAGCTCTAGTTTGCTGAGCCACTATTTTGCCCTGGCCCTCTGGAAATTCTTCTGCCACGGTGGCCACTGTCTTCCTAAGGCAATTCTGACATTTAGTAGTATGCACCTGATAGTTTGCAATTCTTAGGCCCAGGAAAGCAGAAGGAAAAGTTATCTTCCCTTTCACATCCAGCTTCTTCCTACTACTTGTCTGGATGAACAGAGCTCATGTGTTTGGGAGCCTTGGATCTGTCATAATCAGCCATAATTGCCACGGAGTCTAATTCAGGCTGTGAATAATAATATAGCTTTGCAGTAGGGTCTAGATAATGTTCATCCACATTCCTGGGAACTGCAGGTGGTTGGGAAGGCCTGTGCCAGGCTGCCAAAGTAGCATCCTCAAGGGCAGAATTCACAGGAAGAATTATCACTGTACAAGAGGCAGAAATCGGCAAGCACTTATGAGATTTTTTCTGCACGAATCCTCCTCTTCAGCTTGGAACCCTAGTTTAGCCTGAACCTGTTTAAGGAAGGCTTGAAAAGAGGCATCTTCAAGGGGAGATTTAGGTGTGTTTTTCATACTCTCCTCTGAGTAAGAGGAGAGCGTGGAGCTTGTGCCAACCACATCTATAACCTCTTCTTCATTATCCAAGGTCTCCTCCTCTTCCATGTATTCTAGTTTATATTTCAGTTTGTTGTTGACATGGTCCAACGGGGAGAAAAATGAGGAGGAGCCAATGATGGGAATCCCATCAGTGGCAGCTGGTCTAGGCCCAGTACAGAGACCTGGACAGAGAATGGGAGCATTGATGCTAATGCTGATGACGGGCCAGATGGAGGCACGAGAGTAGGTGTCAATGGCAGGAGTGGCAGCAGGTGCTGAAATAGCTCTGGCATTGTCTGATACAGTGTGCCTTGATGGAACCCAAAGAGGTCAATGAAGGCTGAGCCCTTGACGGGACAGTGCCCAATGGTGGAACTAGCTGTAAATCCCTAGGCAGGGAGGATAAGCTGACACCGGACCTGGACCTTGGCGTCTGAGAGATTGGGGGGGATGGGACCTGTCTTTATCAGTAGGCTTACCCCATCTAATAGCTGAATGGTATGGAGAAGCATTCTTATCCTTCTGGCCCTTGTTCTTCTCAGAATGACAGTGTTTTTCAGTTGATTTCAAAGACATTTCCTTTCTTTTTTTTTGCTCCCACCCACACTGGTTGGTCTCTTCTTCGGGCCCCCATATGGACCAATTCTCCCCCCGGTAGTCCCCCGACCCCCAGCATCCCACATCGCAGCCAGCCCCAGGATACCTCAATGTATCCCTTCATCGAGTGGGTCCCCTACCTGTGCAGGGAATGAGCCTTACTGGCCTTCCTTATGGTCCTGGGTGCAGCTGAGGCAGCTGATGAGGGCTCAAGCACTCTGGCAGTAAGGATCTAGGGGAGCCGTCACCCGACCGACCAGTGCACCATTTTCCTTGTTTCTACTGCAGGAGCATGACGTCCAGGATGCAAGGCAGACACCAGCGTCAGTCATGCTCCTTAGCTAGTGGGACCAGGCACACTTCTGTACCCCCAGCCTCCGCCAGGGGTCAGTAGGCACCGGTCCTCTACCCCACCCTCCCCACGAGAGAAGGCGAGCAGTCAGCAGACACTCCAGCCTTCTCTCCCGGTTGGTTCTCCGATGCCCAAGTCCGCCTCCAACCGCACAGTGTCGCAGCAGTAAATCTTTCCGCTGCACCGGCTACTTTTCTTTCTTTTTGATGATTCAGTGATGGCCATCAATCGTGGGGATCAATGGCCCAACAGTGAACTGGGAACAGAAGTGGAACAGAAGCAATTGACAACAGTGAAGCTGCCTTCGCTGTAACCTGCATCTCCATTTCTTGTAGATTTAGAAAACCTCTAAACCCTTCTTGCGAAATCTCCTGGTTGCCTGGTTAAAATTCTGACAAACTGTTGCAGGCTTTAACGTTGTGGTTTGTACCAAGGCAATGGACACAAATGGAGTGGTTGTCATCTTTATAATTCTTAACATTGCCGCAATGGAGATAATGGAACAGCAATTCCTTGTCTTTCTGATGCAGCATAAAAGAACGTTTAAAATAACAAATGTAAAAAAGTTGCAGCATTGGAGAATACTTGCACATGTTTGACAGCATTCTTTAGCAGCAGTAGACCAATGAGCAACTGAGGCATACTGAGAACACCCATGTTATATAGGCATCAATAAGGCGTGTCAACATGGGCGACCCCAGTCTGCAAAAATTTATGGGAGGTCCTGACACCAGCGGATTACAGTTCCATGATGTGGCTCAATGCAGGGAGGTATCATCAAAGAAGATCAGGAGTTAATTCTCCCAACGCAATTATCACTTTAGAAAGTATACAGTATCTGGGCCCCATAGCAATGAGCAATCCACGCTGCTCAAACTGTGCTAGCCCAGTGTTCCACTGGAATTCTTTCCACCATCTCAAGCATCACCACACCAAGCTGAAAAAAAGTCCAGCAAGGGGATTTCTGTAAAAGTGAAATTCCATTTTTATTATATGCCATCAAGAAGTACAATCAAACAAGGGCTGCAAACAGATTTGTGTCTGTAGATTTCTATTGTTCCAGACTGGTAGTTCATGGTCCTCGTGAGCACTTCAGCCAATTCCCCAATATGCTGGCTGATCACTGAGTGCTAATGCACTTGTTGTCAATCTGCAGCTCAGTATGTCCCCCCACTGGTGTGAAATGCAAACCCAGCAGCTAACCCTTATGTCCCTAAACTCCATACAGGGCTTTTGCCCTTAGCAAGAGTTGGCAGCTGGCTTTATACCCAGGCTGCCCCATGCCTTCACTCCACATTTTAAGGTTAAGGGGTGAGCAGATAGCTTGTTTCACTTGTCTGTGAGGCAGGTGAAAAACAAACTCCCTTGCCCCTATGGTAACAAGGTACAGCATGGAAGTAAGTGTTTCAGTGCAGCAATTTACAACAAAACTAGTTAGTTACTGACTCAGTTTTTTCCTTCATTTATTTAACCAGGATAAGCACATGCATTATACAGTGCATATAAATATTTAGATGACAGCACACAATCTTGCAGGTGATAACATAAAGTTATATATGTAGGTGATAACACGGAATATGTAAGCAATAAACCACAACAGGGGGTGGATTACTATTCCTGAACAGCACACGCAGTTGCGTTGTGTGTGGCTTACTGCACTTACAAAATGGGTCCATTGCAAAAAAAAAAAAAAAAGGACAAAGCAGCGTGGTTTCTATTTCTGAACTGCACAGCTGTGGACCCTTCTCCACCAACCAGGAAGCAGGATTTTCCCAACCCATTTAATACTGTAGGGTATCACATACAATATTGTAGGTGCTAACATATGCTATGCAGCTGATAACACACAACGGGGGTGTGTGGATTTTAATAACTGGTAGGCCCTTGCGAGTTTTGAGGAATGAGGTACAGCCTTCAACTACACAGGAAGAACAAGGTTTTACAGCATAAAAGCAAACCTGAAAGTGCCTTACTGCGCTGATAAAATAGTTATAAGGGCAAACCCAGTATTTTGGCATCAGCACATTGCACTCCCACCTTGGACAGCGGGGTTCAAGAACGAGTTCTGGAATGCCATGTTGAGGTTATCTGGGATTGCCTCCCAATTAGGCACTGGGATACATGGCACTAACGCACCCTCTACCAATCAACCACAGAGTGGAACTGGTGTCGACTATGAAGACAGATATGGGAGTCACCCAAGGCTCAATCCTCTGTCTTATACTGTAATCCACTCTTCTAAATGACCTGCCCTCTGCCTGTATTTCCTCCCACATCCACATGTACACACGATACAGTGCTCTTCATCAGAGGGCAACATATCAGTGCATTCAAAAGCAAATTGCATCTGATTTCAATGCCATTCAGCGTTGGAAATGCAAACAAATGGTGGCAATGACTTTTGGCTCAAATCATAGCAGGCTTAACTCACCCTCCTACTGTTTATTTTATTTATTTATTGAAGTCTTGGATGACACCTGTGAGCGGATGCTCATTGAGAGGTTTCACGTCAGATACATTAACACAAAAAGACACAATATAGTTACAGTAAATTATACCCCCACTGTCCAAGGCACTAGAACGCATCGTCTCGGACCAGCTCACAGAATACCTGGATATGTACAACATCTTGTGCAAGCAACAACATGGGTTCCGCAAAGGTCACAGCACCTCCACAGCCCTACTTGAATTCACCGGTGCAATCCACAATGCACTTGACTCCAGTGAACTACTAGGCTCAATCTACATTGACTTAACTAAATCCTTCGACACCGTCAATCACTGCCTCCTGCTTGTCCAGCTTCAGAACACTGGGCTGTCAACTGACTCTATTGGCTGGTTTAAAAGCTACCTTGAAGAACGGTTCCAAACAGTAAGAATCGCTGATACACTCTCAGTCCCTAGACCGGTCCGCTCGGGAGTCCCCCAGGGCTCCATTCTGGGACCCCTCCTCTTCAGCCTATTCTTAAACTCACTACCGGACAGCTGCCCAGAACAAATAATTCCCTACACCGACGATGCTGTGATCCTCACCTCAGACCCTGATCCAATCAAATTACATAATAAATTTCAGCAGGCCTTCTCCTCCATCGAATCCTGGTTTCTAAATCATAAACTGCTTCTCAATCAGAAAAAAAACAAGTCTATGGTCTTCTGCAGCCCCCACAACAAAAACAAACAACTCCACCTCTCCATTGCAACCCAACAAGGAGCCATCCTAGAGCAAACACAATCGTTCAAGTACCTAGGCATCACCCTTGATCCCCACCCCCCTCATACGCTGTCCGTATCAGCCATGTTGCAAAGTCTGCCAATGCGAGGTTAGGCATATTATTCCGGCACAGGAAACACCTAACCCCAGAAGCACTGGCAGTGGCCGTCCAAAGCTCCATCGTCAGCATCAATGACTATGGTCTTAACATATATGGGTCTGCAACTACCTCTGCTCTCAAATGTATTGCAACCTCTCTGAATAAGGCCTGTCATCTCATCACTGGCTCACATCCCCGCACCCACACATGTGACCTTTATTCCCAATCTGGATGGCTTCAACTGGACAAACGCTTAAAATACCAAACCTGCATCACGGCCAAGAAAATTATAATGGGTCTAGCCCCACCTGGTGTCTGTGCCCTCCTTAAGCCTAGACATAGGACCGTCACTACAAGGAGATCCAATTCCCATCTACTACATATCCCACGATGTCGCACGACCCAAGGACAAAGATCATTCGCCTATCGGGCATCCAACTGGCTCAACTCTCTTGGCAGCGACTTAGCGACCGCTCCAACACTCGGCCTCTTCAAGTCCAAGCTGCGCCTCTCACTGCTTGTATCCTGCGATTGCCCATCTCAACATTTCCACCGTTCCAGCTGCAAATGCCCCAGCACTTACAATCAGTCTTTGCACCCCTAGCACCTTACCTGTAATATTCCCTCGACAAGGCCCCTGGCTGCACTGTCTCCCACCCGCCCACCCCATTATCTCCACTCCTGCCCCACCCTGACCACCTCCTGTACTCCCCCTTAACCCCTGCACCTCCTTCCCCACCACCCACCCCACCGTTCCCTTGTCTTGCTCATAGCTCAAGTCTTTGTACTGTTTATTACAAGTCTGTAAGTCAATGACTATATGTTTGTAACTAAAAATGATGACTGTTGCACATGCTGACGTGGAACCTTTGTAAAAGAGCCTCATGTCAAAGGTATTGTAATCCTAGATTGAAATAAATAAATAAAATAAAAAATACACAGAGAACGAAAAATTCAACAGTGCATGGGTTGCAATGACAAACAGTTCATAAATTGTGCTAAGGCATTGTACATGGTATGCCAGCGTACTACTGAAGAGAGAGCGGCAGAGGCAGACTGTTAGAGTGAGATGGGGGGGCAGTGGGAGCTGGCATAGGGAGGGCAGAGGGAAAGAAAAGAACCAAGGGGTAGGGGTGGGAGGCAAGTGCACCTTCCCACTGTTTAGATTTGTAATGGCTCACCTACAGCACGTCATACATATACATGTTGGAGTCTGTATGAACAAATGCCTTGATTTCTCCATCCACTTTGACTCCATCGCCAGCCGAGGCTTTCCCCAAGCTCGGTACCCTCCACCACCATCGCTGCCAGATGGGAGCTCATTCAAAAAATAATGCTCCCTTTTTTGACTATGGAGACATCCACTATGGAGCAGCACCAAAGTCTTCTCTAACCAGACTTGTCAGTCTTTACAATGCCTTCTGATATTTCTCCCTCACCCTGCAGGTTAATTTATTTACTTATTTCGGAAACAAGCTTTGAGCATGGTGCTCATTTACTAAGATTCCACGTCAGCAGTACAAGACAATTCCATTGTTATAAATCATAAAGACAGACTCGTAATTACACAGACAACATAAAATACTGGACAGGTAGTTAGCTATAATGTTGTTTACAGTGATATAACAAGAGATAGATTCAGATCAGGATAAGATCAAAAGCAGCCAAGTAAATAGGCATGGTCAACTGTCAATGTTCCAGCTGAGTATAGTGAGAAGAGAGACACTGGGGGAAAGGAGGGTGGAACCTAAGTACAGCCAAATGGGGGGAAGGTTAAAGGAGTACCTGGCTGTGGCGGGGGCAGTCAGGGGGAGTAAGTTAGAGGTACCGAGCAGGAGGTGTATGGGATGAAAAGGAACAAGGGTGAGGGTGGAGTTAAAGGGTTAAGGAAGGACAGAGGAGGGCAGATGATGGCACCCTAACCGTAATATTTCATGGAAGGATTGGGTGTGTCAGCATTTTTGTCAGTGTCAGAGCCTGCACAACTACCACCTTTAATCTGGATGTAGTATTTTTCCTGCATAGATGAGGGAAGTTCCAGAGGACTGGAGGTGGGTCGATGTAGTTCCTCTGCAAAAAAAGGTCAGTAGGGACGATGCTAGCAGCTATAGGCCAGTCAGTCTCATATCAGCGGTGGAGGAGTTAACGGAGAACCTACTGCAGGAAAGGATCAAGGAGTATCTGGAGGCAGAAGGGCTGCAGGATCACAGGCGGTACAGTTTCATGAGGGGCGGTCATGTCAAACTAATCTCACAGCTTTCTTTGATTGGGTTATTAGAAAGGTGGATCATGGGAGAGCAGTGGATGTGGCCCATACGAATTTCTGTAAGGCTTTCTACATTGTGCAGCATGAGGGGGGCCAGGTAAGAAAAGTAGCCTCGGGGTGGGGGAGAATGTAACTGTAACCCCTAGGTGGCATTATCCCAAGGGCTACTATCCCTGCCTGCTTGGCTAGTTGCAGGTTAAGGGGCCTAGGTTCTGATACCGTTGCCTCCACCCGGAGGTCAGGTTTGGTAGTGGTCAAGTTGACCTGAGCACAGCCCTCCGGGACACTGTAACCTCCCTCTTCTCCTTCTAGTGGCCTGAACAGTACACAATAATCACTTTCACAATGACCTTTATTCACCAGGCAATTACCCACACTGTTTGCACTTACCACCAGGGCTGGTTCCTCTAGCTTGACCCCTCGGGGCACTCTGTAAAACAAGGTTAAGCACAGCAAATAACAACAGTACAACACTCTTTGCACAAACTAGAACCACAGTCAGGTTAAATGCAAACAAAGTTAAATCTGATTTATTCAGGGGACTTGAACAAGAGTGGGGCGTAATCAGGTTGATTTGCTTAAAGCTATATTAATTAGACAGTTATGCATGCAGTTCAGAGTCCCTACACAGTCACACACTCTGGGTACCCACGTAGGAAAATGGTGGTCTAGCCAGGTACGTTGCAGATGGTTGGAGCCCTGTGAAGGAAGAAAGCAACATGCAAACATACACTATTTGTAATCTGGAGCCGGAGGGCTCAGTTCGTGAAAGAAAAGGCAACAAGACAATCAGATGACAGCACTTTTAGATGTAGCTGTTGTTGCAGGGAGCTACCCTGATGTTTACTCACGATACCCAACACTGGACACAGGCAGGATGAAATCGAGACTACAGGCTGTTGAGCTGGAGTGCCCAGAGAAGCAGGGTCCACATGAATCACCATGGCATCATTCCTGTTCAAGGCGTTGAGCGGGGGCTGATCCCCAGGCCGGTCTTTCGTCAATGACTTTCTCTGCGTATCGTAGCAGGGCCCAGGCAAACGGAAATGGATACGGATTCAGTCCATGGAGCTGGCTACAGCCTCCAGAAAGCAAAACACAGTTCAGACACACAGTGGGGAACCAAATCACGACCCACTATAAGCATACAGCACATTCACATGTAAGGAAATTCCACTGTACCAGGCAAATGGCTCTCTGGTCGCAATTACAGAGTCTCTGCACAATCCAGGAGTTCAGAGGTAGCTGAAAGTCTTGACAGGCCGATCGCATTCAGCAAATCTTTGGTCTTTTCTTCAGGTTAAAGCCTGGTCACAATTCAGTGGCTTAATTTGCTCTCCCAGTTCGGATTCAGTCCAAAAAAACCCACAAGTTCCCTCTCAGGAACAGCAGGCAGGCATGCAGGCCAAACTCAGGTCTTTCCACAGTTCTCCTGCGCATATCCACTATGGATTGCTGCTCAGACTATCTCGAGCTGTTACTTCTTCACTTCCCAACTCAGATCTAACTGAAACTGCAAGCAGTGTGGGACTTTCCCCAAGATCCAAAAGGTTTGGTTGGCTGATCTGTCTGTCAGTCACAACAAGGGCTCACCCTCCAGGTTATTTTAGGTGCCAAAAGCCCAAAACTACAGTTTCTACAAGTTTTGGCCCCACCAAGCTCCTGTAGGCAGGTTCCATTTTAGAGTCCCTAATGTACTGATTGGCCCATTCTGCAGTCCAGGACCAAGATGATGGAAACAAACAGAACTGTCCATGCTGCAAAGAAGGTAGGTTAGAACAAACTGTAATATTATTACTACTCTAACAAATGAACAGCAAACAAGTACGTCTTCTAACAGAGCTCCCTCTCGGATTAATTATGACTGCAATTCAGGCAGCTCTTAAAGAGACAGTACACAGAGGCTAGACAGGCTCTCTCTGGCAATCACATTGAAACTGCTAAAACGCAGGACACCGGCCTGGCAGTGAGCATTTAGGCAAGCTCAAGGAAGACTTTTCGGGAACACCCATTTGTAGGGGGGTTACACAACAAACTAGGTATTAAACTGGTTAAGGGATAGGAGGCAAAAGGTAGTGGTAAATGGTAGCCACTCAGGCAATAGGACAGTGACTACTGGGGTGCCAGAGGGTTTGGTGGCAGGATCAGTCCTCTTCAATGTCTTCATAAGTGACGCTGCGAAGGAACTTGAAAGGAAGGTGCGTCTCTTTGCAGATAATACAAAAATCTGCAACAGGGATGACATTCAGGAATGGAGGTGGGAGAGAGCATGCAAAGGGATCTGAGGAAACTATAGGAATGGTCTAGGGGTGGCAGGACTTCAGTGCCAAAAGGTACAAGGTTATGCACTCAGGGCTGCTGTAAGATGCAGTGAGTGGAGCTTACAGTCACCAAGCAAGAAAGAGACCTAGGAGTCATCATATCCAATGACCTTAGGGTGACTGGGCAGTGTGACAAAGCAGAAGAAAGGCTAACAGGATGCTGGAGTGCACTGGGAGAGGGGATTTCTATGAGAATGAGGGAGATGATGCTGCTGTTTTATCGCTCACTGGTGAGGCCCCACCTGGAGTATTGTGTCCAGTTCTGGAGGCTGCACCTCCACAAGGACATTGAAAGGGTGGAGTCGGTACAGAGGAGAGCAACCAAAATGGTAAGGGGGTTGCACGAGAAGCCATACGAGGAAAGGCTGCAGGAACTCAACATATACTCCCTGGAGGAGAGGAAAGCAAGAGGGTACATGATTGAAACCTATAAGTACCTTAGTGGAGTGAACAAGGTGCAAGTGGAGGGTCTATGTCAGAGAAAGAAAGGCACTAGAAAAAGGGGGCATGCTGTGAAGCTGGGGAGGGGGGGAGTTTAGGAGAGATATACGGAAGTACTTCTTTACAGAAAGAGGGTGGATGACTGTAACAGCCTGCCAGAGGAGGCAGTAGGGCAAAGACTGTACGGAGCTTCAAGCATGCATGGGATAGGCACTGGGGCAGAGTAGTTCAAGGAACAAGGGGAGACAGTGACACCTATGATCATCTAGGGACAGTGGTGATGGAATAAGCAGGGAAAAGAGGTGGAGGATAGGCCTAAAGGTCCTTTTCTGCCAACAGAATCTCTGTATTTATGTGGTTTATTCCTCTGAAGCCTCCCTCAGTTTTTGTTACAAAAGGAAGAGGAGGATTCCTGGGTCGTACCTGAGAATAGGCATATAACTTGTCTAGTACACCTACCTGGTCAACAAAAGCTAAGTAAATAAACTGCCTTTGCTAGGAGGGCTGCCAGGTGTTGTTTGGGACAGTAGCAGACAAAACCTCTTTCTTTTTTTATAACTCTCTTATTTATGCAAGTTTTTCATTATCAGACATTCAATCACATTAATGAAAATCAAGTCAACAATGTATTACAATCCTTAATTTAAAATAAAATAAAATGAAAGTAAATCAATAAATAAATACAGGGTCAGCAGATACCTATTTCCTCAATACAGTAATTCCCATACTGGGGTGGTACACAAAACCACTTTCATGGTCTTCTCAGAGCCTGATTTCCATCAAGATTTCCTCAACCTGAGGAATGAACAGGAGAGGCCCTTCAAAAGGAAGTTGCAGGCTGGCCCGGTGGCACACAGGGCTGAGACGCTGGCACCTTACCTCGCGCTACACTGGCAATCTGGGTTTGGGAATGCCCTCAGGTCACCAGGGAGCCAGCTTTGGGGGGGAGGGCTGGAGCGGGATTGAGCGTGGCTCTGCCCGACAAAGGGGTGGCTGCCCGCTCATCTGTAGTCCCGTGCCAACCGGGTGGAGGTTCGGTGGGTGCGTAGGCAGCACAAAGCAGTGACTCAAGTCAGGGGAGGGGCGGAAGGGGCCCCCAGATCTTGGCGTCTGCGCACACGCATGTGTACACTGTGGCCTGGAGGGGGGGGGGCAGAGGAAAGTGAAAAGCAATAAAAGCATATATGAAAAACAAAAGGAAGCTGCAGAACCATACAGTATGCTCGCAGTCCTGCTTGAAGAGAGAGGAGTACAACCAACAACAACGCTTCCTGAGAATAACTCCTGTAGCCATACACAGAAAGCTAACATCCACATAACCCATGGCAGTTTGAAAATGGTGCTTGCCCAATACTATAGCAGTCACTGAGTCAGGAGACCTTCTCCTGATGCTCCAGAGGAAGGGCAGCCCTATGATTCATAGCTGAGGACTACTAGGCACGAGTATTAGGCAAAATAACATGAGTAGCTAAGTTTACACACACTCAGAGTCTGCCCCAAATAAATACTTCAGCTCAAGTCAATGTACCTAAACTCCTTACTAGAAGATTAAGAAGGAGCTGCATGGGCAGTTCGACATTTGCACTGCACCATGACTACATCTATACCAACATACGAAATAGCCACCAGAAGAAGGCCTTACAGTCTATCTCATATGTTCGATTGCAGGGCCCCAATCCAAATATTACAGTGGGCACTGTGCCCACTCCACGCCAACCCTGATCCTCCTCTTTACCCTGTTCCACCCTGTCTTGAACCTTGCCCCGCACCGTATGTTCAGTAAAAACCTCAGATGAGAGTCCATTCCACTCTGACACCACCCACTCTGTAAAGAACTGTCTCCTGACCTCCTTCTTGAACCTTTCCCCTACGAGCTTACAACAGTACCCCCTTGTTGTCTTGTTTTCACCGAGACAGAAATGTTCTTGATATCCATCTTGTTTATACTTTTCAGGTACTTGATGGTTTCAATCATGTCCACCCTCTCTCTCCTCTCTTGTAATAAGCACATGTTGAGTTCTCTCAGCCCCTTCTCATATGCCCTACTTTCCCCGAACCATCTTTGTCAACCTCCTCTCAACAGTGCTTCATTGAGGCCTTAAATCTCTTAGAAGAGTCTACATAAATGCAATCTTCTTGGTAAGTGGTGGAACCAGCCAATGCAGGATGAGACCAAGCCAGCTTAGCCAGACACAAAACAGTGTCATGATGAAAGGATGGGAGAAGGACTCTTATTCTCCGAGGGCTAGCACTCATGGAGAAAGAGTGTCAAGTAGCTTAGTTTGGCATAATGGGCAAGTGTTCCACCATTGTGTGCACCACAGTAAGGTGGGCAGATGTTGGGGGATCTGTTCCTGACATCTTGGCACCAAAGTGATTGCTCTACTTGAAATCAAGCTGGCTGTCCATCTTCCTGCCATTGTGATTGAGGCTGAAAAATGCCGAACTGCCTGTCTATTAAATACTGCTTTTTCACCCTAGGCCATCCTACTCGGGGACTCAACTCTAGCTAAGTGCAAGTAGATACAATAATCTGTTGACAAATCTAAGGAAAAACTCTCAAAAGTAGCCAAAATGGCAGCACTATTACAAAGGTAACTTCATTTTTCCATCAGAAAGGATGGAAACACAGAGGGATGAAGGGACAAGATGAGAAAGAGCTAAAGCTTTAGCCAATAGGCTTTCTGAAGGACTTATTACATATGTGTGAATACATTTTTTAATTTTTGATCGGGTAGGCACACTGGAGCCAGGCGCCTTTTTCAGGTACAACCTGTGAAACGCATAAGAAATTTAGACAGATGTAAATGAATTATCAGGCATCTGTGCCACCATCCCCTGTTGTGACATAGCAGGTGCTTCAACCAGTGTCATTATAATTTGCAGTCAGTCAGTGACTCCTTTTGATGCCAGTTTTGCATAGGCTCCTAATCTGCTGAAAGTGGAGCCGCTCCCCAGTGCACTCAATTTTCATCAAAGCAGAAACCCATACAAGCACTGTAGCGATGTCAGCGTCAGGCTAGTACTGCAGAATAGTGTCTCCAGTTCTGCAGCTCACAGAACGAAAAAGGATAACAACTGCATGTGGACTGTGCAAAGCTGGGCTAAAAAGATGACACGGGGTCAGCTGGGAAAATCGTAAGAGGCATGCCAAACTAGTTTGAACGTGTACAAGCTGGGAGCCAGTAGAGCGAGATAACAGACATGACAGAAACCTTTCAATATCTGAGAGGCATAAATGGGATAGAATGTCACAGCTTGTTCAAATGTAGTGGCAGGATCATCAAGCCGTGGTCACAAGCATAAACTGATGTGGGGGGTAGATTCACGAAGGACATGAGCAAGTTCTTCTCATGGAAAGAGTGGTGGAAAAGGAACGGTCTGCCAAGGGAGGTGGTTAACGCCAAGATAGTGATGGGTTTCAAAAGAGTAAGGGCCAGCTATAAGAAGTTGGTGAAAACAAGTCAGGATAGTTGGTACAAAATGGAGAGAGGGGCTGAAGTGCCATTGAGGCATTCGGCCTAGGCATGACCAAGGGAAAGCTGGTACAGCTCAGGGTGGAAAATGGGCAAACAAGATGGACTACAGGTCTGTTTTGCCTACAGTTTTCTATATTTCTAGAAGCCACTGAATGATTGCAACTGGTGATACCGAACTCCTATAATGTTGCCAAAGAGGGGCTACATATAGAGCTTGCTTTAAAAATCTAGGAGACAGACGGCCCGCCGGCACAGTGGTACCGCTACCGTTTATGATGCCAGTGACCCGGGTTTGGGAACGAGCCCAGGCAGCTGGAGGGCCGGCCGAGGAGAGAAGGCTTGAGCATCCTAGGGACTGCTCACCATCTCTGGGAGGGAGGGGGAGCCACAGTCTGGTGCTTGACTGACCCTGGGTGGAGATCTGAGGTACAGCAAGCCCAGTCAGACGGAGGGGACCATGTGGTGGACGTCGGCGCTAGGTGCCATGATGTCATAGCGCACACCACAGGGCACAGAAAAACAGCGAAAATGGCAGCAGCATCTCCGGTACACGGAGCGCTAGCCTCGATCCCCAATGCCTCCTACCTGCCGCTGAACTGGCATCCCGACGAGACAGGAAGAAGACGGGGTGTCCGGGCCCCACCTCGACCCCACCTGGGGGGTAAAACCAAGGCTCTGTGGGGGATAAGACAGCTCAGAATGGTCAGGTAGGAGAGCAGAGACTTACAAGACATAAGCGACTCCCAAACAGTGGAGTGCCGATGGCCAAGGGAGTATAAAAGAGAAAGTTAAAAACCAAAAACAAGCAACACACAGTGAGAGTACAGGGGGGTAAAGCATTTATAAATTGAGGATGATGCAAGGCTTCCTTCCCCTTTAAATCAGTCCATATCTACTGCAACTCCTTTTGAGTGGTACTAATACACCCCAAAAAGCTGTTGTACAGAAAACTTGGAGCAGATGCACTTTGTGCTGTACAAAATGGCATTCAAGATTTCACATGGGAAATCACGCAGCCATTAAACTTTTAACATGTGAGATCACGAAGCAGTTGCTAAGAAACAGAAACTGGCAAACAAGAATGCATGAAGGTGTGTCCAAAATATCTGATACAATAGTCAGGGTGTCACCCTCTGAACTCCCTCACCCATTATTTATCAAATGTCAAAGGTTTTTGTGCGATCTCGTTCACTGAGTTTCTATGAGTTTGTTTAATCATTCGTTCCCATTTGCTAAATCTCGTTCAATCAGGTATTCTCGTTTGCCAAATCTCACACAGCAGAAACTGCATCCGGGCCAGAAATACTTCATACATTCTACACAGAGGTCCCTTTAGTAGAGATGCAATAATCAGATCCATTTTTCTTTTTTTTTTATTATAATTAAAGTGATGGATTTGCCTTTCATAAATGGTGAAAGTTTGATGACATTGGAAACTGAAATCCTCTGCTAATCTGCAGGTCAAGTGCACTGTAGGGTTTCAAAGAGCTGCTTCACCATCGCACAGCAATATTGACCTGATGGGACCAGAGACAGAGACTCATTTAGTCTCATTAGTGCGATGCTGTTATGCTGCACAGACTGCTGAATAGAGTAAAATTATTTTGAAGCTGCTAATCGTCAGGCCCAGCAGAGACAGTAACAGCATTCCACACTGCTACATGGGTTCGATTCTGTGCCAGGGTAGGGTACGCACATTACATATATACAAACAGACTTAGAAACACAGTGGGCATAACTATTTTTCCCAGTGCCTGACACCTCATATCAGCATTCTTCGAGTTATTTATTTACAATTTTGAACCAGGAAAGACACACTAAGCTGTGATAGCTTGTTTCCAGGTGTGTGCCGGTGGGTGGGTTACACAGACCTCTTTTTATTGATGGAGAATTGTTGGCCATTACAGCAGGGATACTATCCTGCTCTTTATCGGTAAGTGCTATGTCACTCGTACTCCCATTCCTCCCCAGTGGTTTGTCTCAGGTGTTAGAGATGTGTGTGTGTCTGGGGACCATGGGGGGTCAGCTATTCAGCCGATCCTGTCATGTGGACTGCACGCCTGGATCAAATCCCGTGTCGGCTGGGGAAGGAAAATACCCCCCCCAAAAAAAATTAAAAAAAGGAGGGGGGTTGCACTTTGGATACCTTTTGTTGTGCACCAGTAGTACGGTAGTTCACTTCTCTCCCCTCTTACTAAAGACTAACTTAGGCTGCAATTTATATTAACTAGGTGAACCCCAGATCCCTCCCCTCTCCCAGCCATGTTAGTAGTTGGTAAGCAGGTAACATAAATCTCTGTCCCAGTCAGGTTAGAAAAGTGCTGGCCATTGCCTTCATTACTTCACCACTAGGGGGATAACGGCATGCTGGCTAAGGCCTTAGAAAGAAACAGAAGAATGGGGAGGGTCAGTAATGTAATTTAGTCGGGGGGGGGAGATCAGTATAGATAGAGCAGCGCTTCACCTCAAACCCTTATTCTTAAGAATATTAGTATGAAAAGAAAAAGGGAAACATTTAGTAAGATGGGGACTTATCTGTGTAATTGCTGATAAAGAATGTTCCTGGAAGTCCAAGTTCGTTGCTCTGGTTGGATGCTGACGTTATCTGCCAAGTCTGGGACACTTCACATGTCAAGGGCCCATCAGTCCTCAGAGTCCCGTAGACAAGTTTTCCCCTTCCATCAGTTCGGATTTGCAGAATTTCAACGAGGTAGTCCTCTGTTAGTTGTCTGTGTAGGAGGCATGTCCAATGAGGAAGAGTTCTGTGGCAGTTGGCGAAGGGTGCTGGCGATCTGTTGAACTGCTTCCTGCCCCCTGTCGCCTACAAGCTTCCCTATTACTCTTATACCAGACACGCTGCGATAGTTTAGACGCCAGTGATGCTTTCGGACTTGGGGGACCCTGCTGTACCGAGATGCTCCTATTCTTGAGCTCAGTCATGGCATCTGCCACTGTTTCGAATGCCTGGGCACCTTCTGCGAAGTGGACTATCAGTTTAGCGGGATAAGGGGTGCAGAACCGAAGCCCCGCCGTCTTGAGGGCCCGCATAATGGGAATGTATTGTTTCTGCCACTGCATTATCTCAGGGCATAATCATTCTCCAGATAGAGTTGTTGCGACTGAAAGAGCACTACTCCCTGCCTCCATGCCGCGTGTAGTATGGTCTCTTTTTCTTGAAAGCGAAGGAACCGCGCGAGGATGGTGCGAGGGCAGGCTCCCTGTGCTGGCTTGGGGCCTAGGGTATGGTGCGCTCTCTCCAGCTCTAAAGTCAGGGTCTCTGGGAGTTGTATGGCTTCAAGGAGGAGTTGCTTGAGAAATTTGGTCATTTCTGGTCCGTCTGGGACCCCAGAGATACGAATATTATTCAGTCTGGAGCGGCTCTCTGCATCTTCCGAGCTTGCCTACAGCTCCTGGATTTCTTGGTACAGCTGGACAATCGCACGTTCCGCGCCATCCACCCTACAGTCTATGTCTGTGGTCTGCACTTCTAGAGTCTCTTGGCGGCTTTCTATCTTGGTGATATCTGTATGGAGGGCAGTCACCGAACGCATCTCCTTCCGAAAATCCTGTAGTTCAGAGAGCATCAGGGCCATCTATTTTTGTATTGTGGTGAGAGGTAACTGCTTGGCTTTCGGTCTGCTGCGGTGCAAGGAGGCCGTGGCCTGTGAACCCTCGCTACCCGAGTCCCCGTCAGTCAATCTGCCCTCATCCCACTCCCCCTCCGGCTCAAAGATGCGGTTTTCACCTCTCTTCGGCACTTTTGTTTTGTCTCCTTACAGGTCCTGTAGTTTTTTTCGCTGCAATTTGAAGATACTTTATCGGGGAGGTTTGGGAGCTAACAGAATTATGCTGCCATTAAAGGAGTGACGTTACCGGAACTCTCTGTTTCCCATTTTTGTTTGCCTTTATAGCAGCTATTGCTTGTTTCCCAATTTTGTTTTCACTCATAGCAGATATTGCTTGTTTCCCATTGAACATACTTTTTGTTTGACTGTACCCATTCCATTTGTTCTGTTCACTGAATGTACTTGTTTATTGTAACTGAAGTGGAATCTTTGTAAAAGAACCGTTGGTTCAAAGGTAATTTGTAATCCTAGCACTAAGTAAATAAATAAAAATAAAATCACCTTTCTGTGTGAAGATTTTACCTTTTTTTTTGCATTATTTATTTATCCCCCTTCTGCATCCGACCTGCCTCTCCTTCAGGCCTTCTGCCAAGGACTTACCCCCCCCCGTATCTCCATTCCGAACCCTCCCCGATGCCAGCTTCCCCCAATCCCAGATCGCAGCCAACCAGGGTAGCCCGGCGTAACCCTTCGTCGGACGGGTCCCCTCCTTCCGGAAGGAAATTGCCTTTCAGGCATTCTTGCTCTCGGCCCTGATGCTGCTGGGATTCGGTACTCCCCTGGCTCTTCGGGGGTTCCATGGAGGTGGGGGGTCCAGGCGGCCGTCATCCGGATGCCACTTTTCCGCTTTTCTGGATTCCCTGACGTCGCACCGCTTCTTGTAGTGCCTCCGGTCTCCACTGAGGGGCGGCTACAGAAGCCGAGCATGACCCTAACCCACCCCAGGGAGAGAGCAGTCGCAGGGCGCTCAATCCTCTCCGTCCCTGCCGACAGCGACCCGAGTCCGTTCCCGAACCGGGTCGCGGTGTAGTTTGAGGTAAGGTGCCAGCGCCTCAGCCCTCTGCACCACTGGGCCGGCTTTTTTTTTTTTTTTTTAAGGATTTGACTGCTGGCTTCAGTACTACACAGGCCTTTTATGACGTCATCAACTCTCTGATTGGTTCTGTTCGATGCTAAGGTCAAGAAAACTGACTGTGACAAATTTAATTTCAAGATAAATGTTTTCTGGAGGTCAGACAGTGTGATAAATATGGGATATGTGATGGTCTGTTGTAACATTATCAGAAAAATCTTTATGAGTTGTCAGATCCCCAGTGACCTCACAAATGGCATACCATGAGGGAGTAGTCACTGGGGGTCAAAGACAACAAATTAAGTAATTTCTGATATGTTACAACACTCCATCATAATATCACATATTTGATGTATACAGTGGGAGTGGGTAAAAAAACTGGTCACATCGGAGGGTTTCCCCATTTTCTTTACCTTTATTTTATTGATTTTTCTCTCCATTTCATAAGGCACTACTTGTTACGCGTTGTTCTGTGTTTCCACATTTCGGCTGATGATGTCAGGTTGCCACAGCAATATCTGGCCATCAATGGCCTTGTAAGGGGTTGAGTGGCTGTTTAAAACAGTTTCCCTCGTTTTCTATTAGCTGGTAGTGGTGTGGTTTCTATGGTACTGCTGTGCAGTTACCAATTTGCATACTCACTTCCTATTGGCTAGTTCTGTTTTCCCACGAATGCTACTGGTTGATACTTTTACTAGGTCAAAACTAGTACTAATTTTTCTCGTTTTATTTTAGGCTTAATATAGATTTGTATAGAAAAACAACCTGTCTCACTTTATTCTGTGGAACTTCACTGGATGTCTGGTGGGTTGTGATTTCTTTCTGGTTTCAGCGACAACAGACTGCTGACTGCAACTTATTGTTTTGTGAATTAAAAAAAAAATCTGAATGATTAGGTGAACTGTATGATTACAGTATCTGACTTACGTTTTAAACTTTCATGTTTAATTTTTACTACGGTCGCTTTGATAGCACAGTTCAGTACGATCATCAGGGCAGCAGAATCAGTGACACTGAAGTTCAGAAAAAAATATATGTAAACAGCCGCGGTTTAAACACAGCTCATGCCTACAGGGTTCAAGTGTAGTCCCAGCTTATCAGTCATGGAACCTCTGCTGTGTGATGACAGTGACAGCAGAGACAGCCATTGTGACAACACTGAGCTATTTTTGTAAGAAGGGGGATAAAACCTTTTATAGGTACATCAGGGAGCGAAGGAAGACCAAGGGAGGGATAGTGAGGCTTAAAAAGGGGAGGGAGGGAGGGGGCGAGGAGACTGTGAAAAGGCAGAGATACTAAACAAATATTTTTGCTCAGTATTTACAAATGAAGAGGGTACATAAAACAAACAGTAGAAACACTCTGGATACAGAAGTTGATACCAGCCCATTTACAGAAGAAAGGGTTCTGAAAGAACTCTTAAAACTGAAGGTGGACAAAGCAATGGGGCCTGATGGGATTCATCCCAGAATTCTAAAAAGCTAAGGATAGAACTAGTGACACCACTGACTACCCTTTTAACAAATCATGGGAGGATGGGTGGTACCCGAGAGACTGGAGGAGGGCAGATGTGATTCCCTTCACAAAAGTGGGAGCAAGGCAGAAGCAGGAAACTGCAGACCTGTTAGTTTAACCTCAGTGATAGGGAAAATGATGGAATCACTTCTGAAGGAAAGAATTGTCGAGTATCTAGAGGCCAGAGGGGCACAGGATCCTAGGCAGCATGGATTCACAGCGGGAAGGTCATGCCAAACGAATCTGATAGATTTCTTTGACTGGGTGACCAAAGTAGTAGATCAGGGAGGGGCTGTGGACATGGCCTACCTAGACTTTAACAAGGCATTTGACACAGTCCCACACAAAAGATTAATATACAAGTTAGCCAGCCTGGGAGTGGGTCTCAAGATGACAGCCTGGGTAAAGAATTGGCTGGAGAATAGGACACAGAGAGTAATAGTAAATGGAGTCACGCAGAAGAAAGGAGGGTTACTAGTGGGGTACATGAGGTTCAGTAGTAGACCAGTCCTCTTCAATGTCTTTATAAGCGACATTGCAGAAGGACTGGAAGGAAAAGTATGTCTCTTTGCAGATGACACAAGATCTGCAACAGAGTTGATGCAATGGTGGGGTGGAAAGGATGAGAAGGGACTTGGCAAGGTTAGAGGAATGGTCAAATGTATGGCAGCTTAGATTCAATGCTAAGAAGTGCAAGGTAATGCACCTGGAAACAAAAGCCCAGGAAGAGTACACAATGGGGGTGAGTTACTAACAACAACAAAATGGAAAAGGACCTGGGGTAGTCATATCAGATGACCTAAGGTGGGCAAGCAATGTGAGAGGGCAGCAAGGAGGGCTGGGGGATACTGGGATGCATAGGGAGAGGCATCACCAGTAGAAAACAGGAAGTTATTATCCCTCTGTACAGACAGCTGGTCAGACCCATCTGGAGTACTGTGTGCAGTTCTGGAGACCCAATCTCGCAAAGACATAGACAGGATGGAAGCTGTCCAGAGGAGGAGCAACTAAATGGTGCAGGGTCTGCACCGTAAGACATATGAAGAGAGACTTGGGAGCTTAATATGTATAGCCTCGAGAAAAGAAGGAGAGGGGGACATGATAGAAGCGTTCAAGTACCTCAAGGGAATCAACAAAGTCCAAGAGGTAGCATCTTTCAAAAAGAGGTGTGCAAGAACAAGAGGCACAATTTGAAGATAGAGGCGGCTCAGAGGTAATTTAAGGAGTATTTTTTCACAGAGAGGGTTGTGGATGCATGGAGCGGCCTTCCGGAGGAGGTTGTGGAGTCAAAAACAGTGGTGGAATTCAAGCATGCATGGGACAGTCATAAGGCAATTCTAGGGCGTGGGGGTAGGAAGAAGTAGGCTGCTGGTTAACTAGGATCTGCAGCTTATCCAGTAGGTAGGGAAATGGGCAGACTGGGTGGGCCAAGCGGTCCTTATCTGCCGTCAAATTCTATGTTTCTATCTCTCTTACTGTCATCACTTATGAAGATATCTATTTTATCTGAGTAATGTTTTGATCACTCCCGTTGTATACATAAATACATAACACAAGTGGTGACAAAATGTCTCTGATAAATTTATCGCGCTGTCTTACCGCCAGATAAAGACTTATCCTAGACAACAGATATGTCACAATCACGTTTCTTGACCTTAACACAGAACAGAATCAATCAGAGAACGGCTATCACAATGCTGATTATATAACAGGCTTGTTCACCACGGGAGTCAGCAGTTTAGAATCACGGGAAAACAGTAAACTTCTCACACAAGAAGCTGATTAAAAAAGTTAGAACTGTTAAACTGATGTATAAATCAAAAACACAATGGCTTGACTCAAAATGCACAAGTTATTTCCACTTGCGAGGTGACAAAACTTTCATAACTTATTTGTGAACTTGCCACTCATAAGTTATGGTCTTGCCCACTCATACTTGGAGATAAATTGCATATTTTGAGTCTGGCCAGTGTGTATCCCCTATTTCATCAGGAAAACTGATCACAGCTGGTGTATAAAAGAGGATCTCGGTGCCTCAGATTTCATCCCTTCAGAGTTCTGAGGAAGCTGTATGTTGTCAGGGCTAAACATCAGTTTCCCTTCTGTCATCATGGTTGGCCCAGGTGGTGTTTGAGAGAAGGTAGCACTTTAAATATGCTAAAAGGAAAAGGAATTTTTGCACTCCACTCGAGTATATACCAGCGCCTAAGGATGGAGGTATCTTTTTATCTTACTATTTATGTGTAACCCCCCTGCAAATGGGGGTTCCCAAAAGACTTCCAGGAGCTTGCTTGAATGCTCCAAGCCTGAATGGTGTTTGGCATTTAAGCCATTTATCAGTGAGTGTTTTTAGAACCTCTGGTACTGTCTCTTTAAGAGCTGTCTGCTTGCAGACATAATTAGTTTGTATGGGGGACTGTGTGTTTCTTTGATTGAGTACCACTCAAGCTGCTGCCAATTCACTTCATTTTGCAGTCACTAGGAGTGCAAAGGGAACCTGTCTGAAAGATGTAACTGTTGCCAGAAATTATTTAGAGTAATAATGAAATTACAGTTTGTCTAACCTACTTTCTTTGCAGTCAGAACTGTGTCTGTCTAGTTCCCCATTCTGGTTTTGAACTGCTGAACTGGACCAATCAGTGTGGGTAAGCTAGCTCTAAAATGGTGCCTTGGACGAATCAGAACTTGGACTCATAATCTGAGCCAGCCACAAGAGGATTGTATGAGCAGTGACTCTGGGAGATGTAGTTTAGACTTCAGCACCTTTTGGACCAACAGCAGCAGTCTATTGTGAGTGACAGCCAATCCAGTCAAGAACTGGGAGGAACTCAAAGGAAGTGCCGGTTTTGTCGGTTGGAGTTTCAGTTGAGCTTTGGCAGTGAAGAAGGAAGGAGCCCTGTGCTTTTTCAGTGTGCAGTTTAGTCAAAAGCGTGTGTAAGGCCCAGAGTTCCGGTCTGCAGCTTGTGAACAGCTTGTTAGGACTGAATCCGTCCTGTGAAAAGAATCAAAGGATCTCTGAAGAGTAGAAACCAGGCTCACCCTGTAGAAGACTGGAGGAATTGCTGAAAATTGCACTCGGTCTGTCAGGAACTGAATCTGCTGTGTGTTCTCCCGGGTATTGTGCAGTAATTGCGATCGGGATACAGATGCAGCCTGCCTGGTATAGTGCTTTCTTTTATATGGATGTGTGAAGAGGTTTGTGTACCTCAAGTGAGCCCTGCTGACATTGAAGGACCCTATCTTATTTGGAGGTCGTGAGTACTAATTCAGGGTCGCTCCTGTTGAATTGCCACATTAAATCCAAATGGAATTACTGTACTGCTGACTGTTTAATTCCTCCTTTTCTCTGTGGAAAGGGCCCCTACCAGCTGCCACGTTTGGACTAGCCACTAGGGCTTGGGTACCCAGGGACAGTAACTGATAGGGATAGGCCTGTGCACAGAGCCATAGGTAGAATTATTAGAGTGATAAGCTAATTAACCTGATTTCCCTGTCCTTGTTATATCCCCTAAATAAATCAGAGCTGCTTGTTTCAGCAAAGTTATACTGCCTGAGGTATTTGTCTATGTTAAAGTACTGTACTGTGATTGTTGCACTGTATCTCATTTCACAGGAGGTCCCAGTGCGGAACCAGACCTGGGGGTAAGTGTATACTGTGAAGGTAATTCTGATATATTGTGTGGGCCACTAGTGGGAAGAAAGGGGGGTTGCAATGTCCCAGAGGGCTGTGACCAAGTTAGTTTAACTATTGCAAACCCTGACCTCTGGGTGGAGGCACCCGCCACTGGATCCAGGCCCCTCAACCTGTTAGTGGCAAATCAGGCAGGGATAGTAGCCCCTGGGATAGCGCCATCTAGGGGTTACATATGTACTGTATTAGACACATTTATGCAATGGGGTGGAGCCAAATCTCCACTGATAAATGCTGTTATCATGAGATAAATGGCTAATGACATGTCTACTGAGTGTATAAATGAGAGATCTCACATTTATACACATAAAAGACATGTCTTCAGCTGTTTATCCTTACAATGGACACGTCATCAAACCCCCTCCCCAGCCGGCACTTGTTTCATTCTCCAAGTGCAGTCTGCTTCACATGAGACCACACACAAACAAGAACCCCTCACACATGTACAACAAACACAGCATTTAGTTATATTTTACCGCAGCTTCTGTGTGCATGCTTCTTTTTCCTTTTAAAACTAGACTCTATAGTCAAGTCTTCTCCACATTCACACACACACACACACACACACACACACACACACTGTCCGGCCATCCGTCAAGAACATTGGCAGATGGGAGCTTCCATTACCCAGCACAGAAAAAATTATAACTTTACCTCCACAGCTCTGTACATGGTTCCAGTTGCCTCTGAATGCTCCCATCGCACCCACTGACCTCGCTCGTTCCTCCACATGTGGCAGCTTTCCAAAACACCAATTGTTTTCCCGAATCCACTTCACCAGCCCACAAAAAAAATCACTGTCCTTTCGTTTAGCACAAACAGCATGCTGTCATTCCCCCTTCCCCACCCCACCCCCACCGAACTGCCAGCTATGTTCAATATGCTGCTTCTGGCCCTGTACTGTAATCTAATGTTTGGTACATTTTTTAAACACGCCCCAGAACTGCCGACATTCTCTCCTATTCCTGGCACACCAGCACCGCTTGTTTGGATGACCAAAGTAGTAGATCAGGGAGGGGCTGTGGACATGGCTTACCTAGACTTTAGCAAAGTATTTGACTCAGTCCCACACAAAAGATTAATATACAAGTTAGCCAGCCTGGGAATTGGTCCCAAGATGATAGCATGTGTAAAGAATTGGCTGGAGAATAGGACACAGAGAGTAATAGTAAATGGAGTCCACTCTGAAGAAAGGGGGGTTACTAGTGGGGTGCCGCAGGGTTCAGTATTAGGACCAGTCCTCTTCAATGTCTTTATAAGCGACATTGCAGAGGGACTGGAAGGAAAAGTATGTCTCTTTGCAGATGACACAAAGATCTGCAACAGAGTTGATGCACAAGGTGGGATGGAAAGGATGAGAAGGGACTTGGCAAGGTTAGAGGAATGGTCAAACGTATGGCAGCTTAGATTTAATGCTAAGAAGTGCAAGGTAATGCACCTGGGAAACAAAAACCCAGGGGAAGAGTACACAATGGGGGGTGCGATACTAACAACAACAAAAATGGAAAGGGACCTGGGGGTAGTCATATCAGATGACTTAAAGGCAGGCAAGCAATGTGAGAGGGCAGTAAGGAGGGCTGGGGGATACTGGGATGCATAGGGAGAGGCATCACCAGTAGAAAACAGGAAGTTGTCATCCCTCTTTACAGACAGCTGGTGAGACCCCATCTGGAGTACTGTGTGCAGTTCTGGAGACCCAATCTCCATAAGGACATAGACAAGATGGAAGCTGTCCAGAGGAGGCAACTAAAATGGTGTAGGGTCTGCACGGAAGACATATGAAGAGAGACTAAAGGAGCTTAATATGTATAGCCTCGAGGAAAGGAGGAGAGGGGGACATGATAGAAACTTTGAAGTACCTCAGGGAATCAACAAAGTCCAAAAGGTAGCATCTTTCAAAAAGGTGTGCAAGAACAAAGGCACAATTTGAAGATGGGGGCGGCTCAGAGGTAATGTCACGAGAAGTATTTTTTCACAGAGGGTTGTGGATGCATGGAGCGGCCTTCTGGAGGAGGTTGTGGAGTCAAAAACAGTGGTTAATTCAAGCATGCATGGGACAGCCATAAGGCAATTCTAGGGGGTGGGGGTTGAAAGAAGTAGGCTGCTGGTTAACTAGGATCTGCAGCTTATCCATTAGGTAGGGAAACGGGCAGACTGGGTGGGCCAAGTGGTCCTTATCTGCCGTCAAATTCTATGTTTCTATGTTTGTGGCTGGTTCCTTGGCTTTTCTATGCTGTCCAGTTTGTACACATAAAAAAAAAAAAAAATTAATTAAAAATATATCACAATCGACCTCTAGCTGCCCAAACTGCTCAAATGCTAATGGAGGGAAGCTCACAGTGTCTCCCTATCCAGCACCAAACACACTCACTTGCTAAACTGTACCGCCATTTTCTTTTAAAATTTTGAAATGACTGATCCAAACAGCCATTGTCCTGTCAGTGCTCATGTCATGAGGTGGCATCCTTGACGATGGACATAACAACAGCAGTCCTCAGAGGTGGAGGAGCACTACTTCAACAAGCAGACCCAAAAAGCGTATTTAATTATAAAAAAAACAACCAAGCCTATGAAAAAAACATAACCACAAGGTCCCTGCCTATTGCATAAATGAAATACACAACAGGGACCTTGTGGAATACATGATTTATTTTCACTTGTGCAGTTTGACCTTGGGCAAATCACTCATGCCTTACGCCATTTGTGAGGTTATCCAAGGTCAAAAAGCACTAGTTTCTTCCCACTCCTTGGCTTCACCTTGAAACTTTTCGGCACCTTTTCTCCCTATTCTCTTCCTATCCCTCCTCCTGTTCATGATCTCTCCACCTCTCATCAAAGCAAAATAATTCTGCTTTCAAACTCATTGTCAGCGTACTACTTTTGTTGGCAGGTGACACTGAATTTAATCCTGGCCCCATTACACCTTCTCCTTTGCAGCTTCCCAAAGGATTGAGGGTGACTCACCTAAACATCCATAGCCTCCTCCCAAAAACTGACCAGTTACCACTTTTAATGCTTAATTATCATCTGGATGTTCTAGTCATATCCAAAAGCTGGCTTTCTTCTAAGTTCCAGAATTTGGCTGTAACAATACCTGACTGCACCCTAGTTAAGCAAGATCGCCCTAAAAGAAGTGCTGGTGTTTGTTGCAGTTTACATTTCCACCAAGTTCCGGTTCACGACAGTTCTTTCTGTCTCCTCGCCTTCTTCCCATGAGATGATCCTCCTTAAGCTCTCCCTTCCTTTCTCTATTCCTGTCTTTATTGCAGGTCTTTACTGCTGCCCTGGTGTATCCTCTGCTTTAGTTACTGAGCTTCTTTCCTCTATCTGTTCTAACTTCTTGAGCGGTGAGCTACTCATTCTTGGTGACTTTAATTTAAATTGGCTCTCCCCTAACTCAAACAAATTGTCGCAAAATATAAAGTCACTGCAGCTGAACCAACTGATTTCTGAGCCCACCCATTTAAATTTCAGATCCTTTAACCACTCTGTACTAGACTGGTACCTCTCTTCCTATCCCCACCGTATTGTGGATGCAGGTATCCTTCCTGATGCACTCATCGATCAAGTTACATCGTCCCAAAGCCCCCCCCACCAAATTCATATTTCTCAGGTCTTTTAAGTCACTTGACTTGGCCTCTCTCCTAACTGATCTATAGTCTATTGATTGGTCCCCCATTTCTACAGCCAGCAATATAAATTCTACCCTACAATACTTTCAGTCTAAATTCTTGGCTGTATGGGATCGTCATGTACCCCTGAGGAAAACCAGAGTCCAGGGTTCACATCTTCCTTTGCTATCGGCTGAGGTACTTACTTGTCTCCACTCCTGAGACCTTGCCTGGCATACATTTTAAATCACTGGCTCCCAATCTTCCTTGGCAAACTATAGATGCCTTTGCAACGCCTGTGCCAAAGCTGTCAGACTTGCGAAGTCTGAGTGCTGTATTTTGGTTCCACTTTCCAAAACAACATTAATGACGCTTCTAAATTCTGGAAAGTTATTCATTCTCTTTTCATTCCTCAGACCCAGTCTCCCCCTCCCTCTCTCAAGGTTGGTGACTCCCTTATCTCTGACCCTTCTGCTGTTGCTCAGTCTTTTAAATGCTAGTTTACTACCTGTGCCCTTTCACTCATCCCTTCCTCCCATCTCCCCTTCCTTCCCTCTCTTTTTCTTTCTCTCCTATTACTCCCCCTGTTTCTCTAAAGGCTCTGCTTGTCCTCAATCCATTGAAGGGAGGTTGTCCCCGATGGCCTTGACCGTAACCTTCTCCTCCTCTTGGCACCTGCCATTGCTCTTCCCATTTCCTTACTTTAAAGTCTCTCCTTCTCCTCTACTACTGTTCCTGATGTTTCAAAACAGGCTGTCGTTATTCCTATTCACAAAGGAGGTGATCCCACTTCTCCTGGTAATTTCTGTCCACTATCTCTCCTTCCTTCCTTGGCTAAGTTACAGGAACACACTGTTCTATCACAGGCAACTTCTTTTCTTGATAACTCCTTGTTCTCCACTCCCTTCCAGGCTGGTTTTAGGAAATCTCACTCCACTTCCACCTCCCTCGGCTCACTGACTCCATACTTACAGATATGGATCAAGGTCTGATTACTTCTGCCATCTTTGTTGATCTCACTACAGCTTTTGATACTATGGCATATCCCCTCCTTCTGGACAAACTTAAAGCTGCGGGTCTCTCGGAGTCTTCTGTAAGTTGGTTTGGATCTTACTTGAAGGCAGATCCCAAGCTATCCGGATAAGTAAATCCATGTCATCCTCACTCCCCATTAGCTCGGGAGTCCCTTAAGGGTCTGTCCTGGGTCCTATTCTCTTTTCTATATTCCTAAATGACCTACCCTCTGTCCGTTCTTCTGTGTCCATTCATATGTATGCTGATGATACAGTTCTTTTTGCATCTGGCCCCTCACACCTTGACCTTACCAGTTAGATTCTGACAACATGCAGCACTGGTTCAAGTCTAACCCTTTGTCCCTTAATGCCAAAACAAACAGTCTCAATGACTTTTGGCACTCATCAGAGGCTTGCCAAACTTACTTCTGTCCCTCTATTTCATACTCCTGATGGTGCTAAGATTGAAAATACTTTCTCCTTTAAGTACCTCGGGGTCTGCCTTGACCGGCATCTTGATTTCTCAGTGCATATTGATGCAATGCATTGTAAGCGTCACCCTAAGCTAGATGCTTTGTACAGGAATAAAACATGTGTCCCGTTCCTTGCCCGCCGAGAAATTGTACTAAAAATGATCCTTCCAATCTTTGGCTAGGGTGACAGTCTACAGTAGTGCCTCTAAACTATCCCTTACCAGACTGGACCCCCCCCTTTTCATTCTTTCTGTCGTTTGCTTTAGATTGCCCACCTCATACTCACTACTGCTATCTTTACTCAGCCCTTTCTCTCCCCTCCCCTCTCTTGAAGCTAGGCGCCTTTCCCATTGTGTCTCTTTTTTATCCAAATACTGGTTTGGCTCCCTTCCCTCTTACCTCAGATCCCGCCTATCTCCTCCTCATCCATCCTCCTACTCTCTCTGCAACATCACTTCCCTCTCTCTCTCTCTCTCTCTCTCTTCCCTCTAGAAAATCTATTATTGGTCAGTCTGCTTTTTCCTACCGTTTTCCTAAACTTTGGTCCTCTCTTCCCCTTTCAATTAGTTCTGCCTCTTCTTCCTCTCTAAGGTCTCTTCTTTATGCCCATTGTTATCCTTCCTGCAATTGTACATGACTCTTTTCCTTTTATACTCCCTTCCTACCTGTCACTGTCCGAATGTCCCTTTCTAGTTTTGCTCTGTTTCATGCTGTTCCACTTCTTTTCCCTTTTTTCTCATGCAAGATATATATTTTTTTTAATTTTATGGCACCGTCACCCAGGGAACTCTCTCAGGCATCCACGGGTCCCCAGCTCTACCTCTGAGCCTGAAACTCCTCCAACCCCTGGCACCAGCCTGGCTATCCCCCTGGCTCTGAGCTCCCCGAGGTAGGGCCGCCCTTTCTGCCCAGGGCACTCTATCTACAATTCAGGCCGGGCTGAGCTCAGCCCAGAAGTGGAGAGGGTCCGGCTAGTGGAGTGTGGCTGTGGGAGGTGGTGCCGTCGCCTATCCTAGAGGACGAGGATTTCTGGCTAGTGGTTGCACCCGCTCTCCCCCTTCCCCACAGAGCCCGAGTGTGCAATGATGCCAGGGACATCCACTGCAGCTCTGCGTGCCCACTAAGTGTGCCCTACAGCGTTGCAGTGCTTTCAATCTCCACCAGGGTCCACTGCGGTGCCAGGCAAACCCTGAATCCCCCCTGAGAGAGGAGAGCAGTTCTGCAGACGTTCAATCCTCTCTCACCCTTGCCGGCTCCCGGCGGCCCAGGTTCATTCCCGAACCCAGGTCGCCAGCGTGGCGAGAAGTGTGGTGTCCAGCGCCTCAACCCTCAGCGCCATCGGGCCGGCTTGTAAGATATTGTTATATTTTTTACCAACCGACCCGACAGAATCACTTCCTCAGGGGTTCTCCCTGATGACATCTCTGATCACTCTCCCGTCTTCTGCACATGGGGGATCACACAGCCAAAAATTCCCAGTAAGGTGATTGAACTTCGGGACTACTCCAAATTCAACTCTCACGACTTCCTCTCAGACCTCCGCCAAGTCGACTGGTCAGGGGTCACAGCCTCCAGCGACCCTGAGCCTGCCCTGGACTCATTCCTCGAGGTGTTCATACCCCTGCAGAATAAACATGCCCCTCTCATCAGGAGGAGGGTGAGGGGCACTGCCACCAAATGGCTTCATGGAAGCCTACTTTCCCTCTTGAAGGTCAGAGACCAATACTTGGAGACCTATAAGACCTCCCAAAATCCTGATGACCTACTAGCCTACTGACACCTTAGGAACTCCTGCAAAAAGGCAATCCACTCTGTGAAAAGCGAGTTCTGTCGATCCTCCCTTCTCACCTCGGCCAACAACCCGAGAAGGTTTTGGCATAACATCAAGAATGCGATTGGTGGGTCACGAGGCCAGGTCACTGACCTACTCATTGGCGGTCAGTTGTAAACCCTACCATTGCAGATGCCTTCAACTCCTTGTTTTCTGAGCAATCTCCCTCCCTCAACCCCTGCCCCTAAACCCCGGCTCCTCCCAGTCTGGCCCCTTCCACCTTCACCCATCTCATAACCCGAGACCCAGAAGCTGCTGCTGGCCTCCCCCACACTGGGCCAGGGCATGATAGCATAGAGCCAAACTGCTCAGACTAGGAGCCCACCTTCTTGCCAGGCCGCTCACACACCTCTTCAACACCTCCCTCGAGACCGGGATCATCCCCGCGCTATGGAAAGTGGCTAAGGTTGTCCCGGTCCTAAAACAGGGTAACCCTAAAGACCCCACCAACTACCGCCCAATCGCAATCCTGTCCGCTGCTAGCAAACTACTTGAGAAAGCTGTCGCCTCCCAGCTGTCTCATTATATCCAGGACTTCAACATCCTCTCTCCCGCACAACACGGGTTCAGGAAAGGACACGGCACGTCCACTGCCCTTGCCTCCTCTCAGATTAGGACTGCTGCTGACCAAGGCAAACTCACCGGAGCCATCTTCGTGGACCTCTCCAAAGCCTTCGACAGGGTCGATCACTCCCTCCTCAGTTCTACGCTCCTAGCCCTCGGATTCTCCCCCCCGCCCATGCCTGGTTCTTTAACTACCTCTCCGGGAGGCAGCAGTATACCTGTTTCAATCGGACTTCCTCCAACCCCTCACCAGTCCTCTGCGGCGTCCCCCAGGGATCTGTACTGGTCCCCACTCTATTCTCGCTCTTCATCAACGAGCTGCCATCTGTCCCTGCCCACAGCCTATCCACATTGTACGTGGATGACCTCGTCATCCTGGCCAGCTCCCCCAGCATCTCCACCATAAACTCACACCTCAACTCAGACTTCACGCACATCCAAACCTGGCTAGGTGAACACAGGCTCACTCTGAACCTGAAGAAAACTCAAGCCATGCTGTTTGGTGCCTCAAACAGAATTAAGTCCTGCCCCGCCCCTCTGCTAATCCTTGGGTCTGATGGCTCTCCCCTTCAGACTGTAGCCACTGTCAAGTACCTGGGCGTCACGCTGGACCCACTGCTGGACCTAACCCTTCACATAAGGAACATCTGCAAGGCCACAAATGGACACTTGGACTAGCTTACCAAGCCAAAAACTGCCTCACTCCTAGCAAACACTACAGCCAGGGATCCTCCTCCCTATTCTCTGCTACGGGCTCGTCTCCTTTGCCCTGCACCCCAAATCCAGCCTCTGAAATGGGACACAGCGTATAACAACATATGATTCGCTCTCTGCCCCTCCCCTCACTCACACCTGCACGATCTATACAGCGTCTAAAGTGGCTCCCAAACACCGTACCTTCGTGCTTGGGAATCTCATCGACAACATCGCCGGCCACCCTCTGCTCTTGTCTCCCCCAAACCCAGCACCCCTCCTATCTCCTTAGATCCAGGCGTCGCTGGATGGCCTTGTCCCCAGAACCCGTATCCTTGCAGGTGATCGGGCCTTCCACACCTCGCCCCAAAATGTGGAACTCCTCCTGTACTTGGGCCTCCCCCTCCCATACCAGCTTTAAGGCCTCCCTTTGGAGCGTCTTAAAAACACTCTTCAGTGTGTCCCTGCACCTCGTAGCCTTCCAGCCCTACCCAACTACTTCCCACCCAAGGAATTCTGGATGGGGGCCACAGCACCCCTGCACTTATCCTCACGGACCACTCTGAGCAACTGTACTTACTTGGTACTGTTCGCCCTCCCCCCAGGCACTTACCCCCAGTCCCCTCTCCCCTGATCTTACATCTTACACACTCCCATTCCCACCCCCGTACTCACTTCCCCGCTTTGCTTATATCCCTCTTGCTCTTAGATACTGTCATGTCTCCCTAGGCTGTCCCCTGGTAGCCCCTTATACCCTCTGTAAGCTTCCCTAGTATGCCTTCTATTCAAGTCCTCCATGTACTAATCTCCACTGAATTATTTTGTGCTAGTAAGTTGCCTGTTACTGTCTTACTGCCCCATTACCCAGTATGTACCAATACCGTACTGTTTTTGTACTTTCAGTTATTCTAATCATTGTTGGCACCATCTGTAATTTCCCCATGATGCCTGGTATTCTCTGTATCCTGTACTTACTGTAATCCCTGTGATGCCTGTTTTTTTTCTGCTTGATGCATTGTCTCCCTCACTGTACCTGTACTCACTTTACTTGTAACACTCCCGGGTCACACCTGAAAATAGGCACTTGGTTGTCTAGTGTGCTTACCGGGTTAACAAAAGCAAATAAATAAATAAATAAATTGCATTCAGTCCTAAATTGCCTCCAATATTTACGATTCTGAGTGTCTGTCTGTATCACTGAATTTGACTTATGTACTTTTATTATTATACAGTACCGATTAGTTACCTCCTCTCCCCTTCCCTCTCCCCCAGGACACATCTGGAAAAGAGCTGTTAGAAGCTCAGTTATGTATTTCCTGGTTAAACTATTAAATAACTAACTAACTAAATAAACAATGTACTGTATTAAATGCTGTGGAACCCAAACTGCAGCCTTCCTGTGTGTGGATGTGCCTCTCTCCATACTTGTCCCTCTGTTGCAGTAGGGAACCTTCAGAGCTGTTTGAGGCATGTCCACAGCAGGAATGAGTGGCTTTTAAACCCCCGCAGCGTTCCAACTCAGGGAGCATACAAGCTGTTCCAGGTTTGGGCAGTGACGGAGCCTGGAGAAGACTTGGTTTGCTGGCCAAGGCACCTAGCTTCACCTGAGCTCTTTCCTTCTAAGACTGCTTGAAAGGCAGAGTAGAGAAACTTACCAGAGCAAGGGAGAAGGATTAAGACTTAGTTTGGCTAAACAGATTTACTGTGTGGTGGTGTTTTTATTTTTACTCACAGGGATTGCTACTGTTTGTTGCTAACATTTCATTGCTTTATTTTTCTCTGATTCAAATTGTTGTTGCTGGTATACCTTCTTCTGCATTATTACAAGGTGTGCCTACAGGTGTGTGCTAACAGATTACTGCTGTAATCTTCTGATTCAAATTGTCTTTTGCAAGGTATATCTTCTGTTACTGCTTTATTTTTCTGGAGAAAGTGTTTCTTACAGGGTATATCTTCTCTGAAATTATTACAGGTGGTGCTTTACAGGTTTTACAGTTTTATCTAACATTAGGATAAGCTTTCAGGGTTACTGCATTTGTTGTTGACTGATTGTTTCTGCTCTTACCTCCTTGTTCTTTCGTCCGTGGTTCTTCTTTTTGGCAGGAAGGGCCAGCCACCCACCCATCCCCAACCACCCCACACTACACTCCTTTATAGGGTACCACAGTTGTAACATTCTCGTGGCAGAACAGGAAGGGCGGATCAGTGGGGCCTCCAGAGGTGATCTCATTTACAGGGCACTAGTAATTTAACTTGTTATAACAAGTTAAACAAAGCACAATTAAACCATTACTTGCATTTTTTTTCCTTCTAATTACTCTGACTAGGTTACAAACCCAGCAACTTATTTGGAATGGATTTCATTAACTGCAGGTACTGTGGAACAATTTTCAGAAGGACAGTCTTACAGGATTTAGGACACTGTCCTACATGCTGGGCCTTTGGAGATCTTAGGTCTCAGCTCCGGCAGCATGGGCAGAGATTGCATGCCTCAAATTTCATATTGAAGAGGAAATACATTATAAGAACCACCCGCCATTTCCCCAGCATCCAACAGAAAAACCTCGACCGCAGAGGGTAGTTGGTCCAGGAGGTTGGCAGGTGGTTAGGAGGAGCAAATCAGGTGCCCCATCACTCTCTGCCTCCAACACATTACCTCCAAAAACCATATAAACACTATAAAACAGGTATCTGCCTCTATCTCTGAAATCAAATAAAGAGGCAGAAGACACTGCAGAGCAGGACACTTGCACAGGAGCTAGCACAACAATACTCACCCAAATCAGGAACCAAAACTAAACAAGCACAAAGGAAATCCAAAAAACTTCTGATCATAGGAGACTCCATGATTCGGGGAGTTGATACCCATCTCCAGCCAGAGGTGATGGTCAGATGTCTCCCAGGTACATCAGCATGGCGAGACACTGACCGCATTGCTAAAATTGTTCACAAAGCAGGAGAAAACACTGATGTCCTAGTACACATAGGGACTAATGATCTCGCCAGCCGGTCAGTTGAGGAGACCAAGGAACACCTGACTAGGCTGGGTGACAAACTATCATCTATTTCGTCCGGCATCTCCTTCTCTGAGATCCTGCCAGTCTGGGAGAAGGAAGCAGATGGACGGAAGGTCAGAGAAGGGAGATAGGGAGCTAAACACGTGGCTCAAGGACTGGTGCCAGGAAAAGGACACAGATTTGTAGGAACTGGCAACAGTTCTGGGAGCGAAAGTTCTTAAATTTGATGGACTGCATCTGACTAAAGAGGGAGTCAGTGCATTGGGGCAGAAGTTTGACGTCTTTGCAGAATATTTAAACTAGCAAATGGGGAGAGGTGCAGCACCCCATACGTCGAATGGAAGAACACCCTCCCCTCAGCTAGTGGTCAAACAGGAATTCAGCGTGTTTGCCATTCATTTGCATCACCAGGTAAGAAAAAGGTTTGTCTCCCATACGATGCACAGGGTAATGCCAAACTTCACCCAACAACTAACACACCAAAATCTGGCCAATGGAAAATCATGTACACAAATGCTCACAGCCTGGGAAATAAGATCCCAGACCTGCAGGCAATAATGTCAGAGGCTAAACTGGACATAGTAGCAATTAGTGAGGCGTGGTTTACCAGTAACCACACTTGGGAGACTTCAGTACCTGGATATGTATTGTTCAGAAGAGACCGAGGTGCAAAAAGGGGGGGAGGGGTGGCCCTGTATGTTAATGAAAATATCAAAGCTACAGAAATTCAGAATACACATAAGGAGCCAGAAGAACTGTGGGTCACCCTGGAAACAGGTAATGGGACAGCCATAAGAACTGGGGTTGTCTACAGGCCCCCAGACCAGAGGGAGGACATAGACACATTACTGTTAGAAGATATACAAAACATGACAGCTAAAGGGGAGGTTCTGATAATGGGAGACTTCAACATGCCAGATACAGATTGGTCAATACCAGCAGGAACATCTGCCAGAACTAGACTCATAGTGGATTCCCTGCAGGGAGAGGGCCTCAAACAACTGGTACAGCAACCCACAAGAGACAGGGCTATCCTAGATCTAGTACTGACTAATAAAGAAGGGATCACAGATCTCCAGGTAGAAGGTCACCTGGGGCCAGTGACCATCACATGGTATGGTTCGATTTGGCTACTACATCTAAATCATCCCATTCCAAGGCAAAAATATGGGACTTCAGAGAGCTGACTTTGATAAGATGGCCAACAGAGTTAAGCTAGCCCTGGCAAAAAGAAACACAGGTGAGGAGGTACAGGCAAAGTGGGCAAGCATTAAGGATACAATACTTGAAGCAACATCCCATTGTGTTAGACAGAAAGGAAGTGCAAAGAGAAGGAAACCACTTGGTTCTCAAATATAGTAGCAGAAAGGTCAGAGCCAAAAGGCTGGCCTTCAGAAAATATAAAGGAACACAGCGGGATGAAGATAGGAGGCATACCAAACTGCCCTAAGGGAAGCAGGTAAGGCAGTAAGGCAGGCAAAGTCCCAAACTGAGGAAACACTAGCACGAACAGTAAAAGAAGGTGACAAGACTTTCTATAGATACATTAGTGAAAGGAGAAAGTCCAGAGGGGTATTGCTAAGCTAATGGAGAAAGGGAGCATGTGAGGAGGAGGACCCTGTAAGGCATCTATCCTAAATAGATACTTTTGCTCAGTATTTACTGAAGAGAAGGTAGGGCAGGCCCACAGCTCAACATCATGGACACAGGGGAGGGAGGTGAGCACTACTCCCTTCACAAAAGAAAGGGTCCTACAAGAGCTTGCTAAGCTCAGGGTGGATAAGGCAATGGGACCTGATGGCATACATCCCAGGGTACTTAAGGAGCTAAAGGAGGAACCAGCAGAGCCATTAGCAGAATTGTTTAGTGAGTCTCTGAGCACAGGAGAGGTCCCAGAAGACTGGAGAAAGGCTCATGTGATCCCACTCCACAAGAGTGGTAGCAGGGAGGAGCGGGGAACTACAGACCGGTCAGTCTTACCTCAGTAGTGGGCAAGATTATGGAGGCACTCCTTAAGGAAAGGATAGTGCAACACCTGGAATCCATAGGGCACAGGATCCAAGACAGCATGGGTTTACAAAGGAAGGTCCTGTCAAACTAATCTCATAGATTTCTTTGACTGGGTAACCAGAGTGGTGGACCAAGGGGAGCAGTTGATGTAAGCCTACCTTGACTTCAGCAAAGCTTTTGACACTGTTCCACATAGAAGATTGATAAATAAGCTAGGTAGGCTCGGGTGGGTCAGAAGTTGGTCAACTGGGTGGCAAACTGGTTGACTGGCAGAAAACAGAGTGGTGGTAAATGGTATACAGTCAGAAGAGATGCAAGTCACAAGTGGGTACCTCAGGGATCAGTCCTGGGGCCAGTCCTATTCAACATCTTCATTAGTGACCTCATGATGGACTAGAGGGTAAAGGCTTGTCTGTTTGCAGATGACACCAAGATCTGCAACAGAGTAGATGATCCAGATGGGGTGGGCAAAATGAGAAGAGATCTGGATAAACTAGCAGAATGGTCAGAAGAGTGGCAACTGGGATTTAATGCAAAGAAGTGCAAAATCATGCACATAGGAAGAGAAACCTGAAGCCACTTATAGGCTGGGAGGAGTTGCTAGCAGTCACAAAGGAAGAAAGAGACTTGGGCATCATCATCACTGATGACCTAAAATCATCCAACAGACCTCTAAAGCAGTAGGTAAGGCTAGGGGGTGTTAGGGTGTATTAGTAGGGGTATCACAAGTCGTAAGAGGGAGGTAATAATCCTCTGTACAAGACATTGGTTAGGCCCCATCTGGAGTACTCAGTGCAGTATTGAGGCCACACCTTCACAAGGACATTAACCAAATTGAGGCAGTCCAGAGAAGGGCAACCAAATGGTGCAGGGACTGCATCAGAAGACATATAAGGACAGATTAACGGAGCCAATATGTATACCCTTGAGCAAAGGAGGAGAGAGGTGATATGATCGAGACATTTAAACACCTTAAGGGCATAAACAAGGTGAAAGAGTCTAACATGTTTAAATATAAGAAAAATAGCAGGACAAGAGGACACAGCATGAGATTAGAGGGAGGCCGATTAAGGGGGAATGTGAGGAAATTCTTTTTCACAGAAAGGGTGGTAGATGCATGGAATGGCTTACCACAAGAAGTGGTGGCTATGAATACAGTGCAGGGCTTCAAACAGGCATGGGATAGGCATAAGGGAGCAATACAAATGACTATGAATAGATAGGTCACTGACAGAGCAAAGGCCGATGGCACATTTATAAGGTAGAAAAAGAAATGGGCAGACTGGATGCGCCTTGCGGTCCTTATCTGCCGTCAACTTCTATGTTTCTATGTTTCTATGTCTGGCTCACTGAAACACAGAAACAAATACTGACACATGAAATTTGCTGGTAGATAAAGACCACTAATAAGAAACATCAGTATTTATTACATCAGTGCTGTGCAGTGTGGACTAGCGACTGCTGCTGAACCCAAATTGCAGTCGTCCTGTGTGTAGATCTACATCTCCCACCCTTGTTCCTCTGCTCCAATCAGGAGCCTTCTGAGCTGTGTGGGGGTGGTGTGTCCAATCAGGAGTATTTCAGGGCTTGGGCCTAGCAGTTCTCAGGCCACAGCATAAGGGCGATACGGTGGGGTAGCAGTCAGCAGGAGATGATGCACCCCTGGTGTGCCACCTTTCACCACATTACATTGTAGTGTAAGTACTATGTGCATTAAAGCAGCAGTACTAGATTAAAAAAAAAAAATTGGGATCTTCTGCAACAGTTTGATCCCTGTGCTCTGCTGAGCACTTACCCGGTAATCTTTCTTATTTTCGTTGTACTATCACCCCATAATTTACTCTTTTTTTTTTGTTTGTTTTTGTTTACATTCCTCCGGCACACCATATTGAATTGGAATCCTCTGCTGACAACTGCACATGTGCATGACTCGCAGCGACAGTGGGAACACACAGCACAGGATCCCACAGAAGCAAACAAAAGATGTGATGCAACGTGAGGGGGTAGCTTGGCTGCAAATCAGGCACCAGACATATCTGTTGTTGATCCACAACAATGGAAATACATTTTAAATACCAGTATCTAAAAAACTAAAGATCACTAGAAAAAAATATTTACAGATATGGAAACCGGAACTATGGCTAAATGCTTCCAGCCAAAAAGCAGAATTTTGATAATCACTTCCTGATTATCCAGTACTGCTGCTTTAAAAACACAAAGGTAATAGATAAAAGGTAGTCTAAAAACAGGGAATAGGAGTAACAGCCTATCTAGGGTAGGTGTTCAGACTGTGTTGAGTCTATCTAAGGCAGTTGTTCAACGGGAACAATCAGGGATAGGGGTACATAAGAAGTTCCCAAAATCACAGGAAGTGTAGGACTTGAGAACGCTGGGAGTGGTGCAGTGCAGTGGCAGAAGGGAAACAATTTTAAGACAGTCCTTCTGGAGACTGCGGTGTTGCCCCATCTGCATGTGCCTCTCTGGGTTAAGGGAGGAGGTTGCTAGACTCCAGGCAGAGTTGGCTAGGATACAGGCAACCTCTTTCTCCACCCAGGTGCCACCAAGTTGGACCCCATTACTTCAAAGAGTGCCTGAAAGAGGTGAAGAGGAGTGGCTGTGTCATGGTGGGCTCTGGAAGGGTGGGGGTGGTGGGTCACAGGCACATTCCTCAACCTGTACCATTATGTAATTCCTGCGCTGCTCTGACCGGTGGGACTACATGGAGGAGGCACCCGTGGTAGGTACTGGGGAGGATCCTCCATCGCGAAGACCCCAAGAAGGTTGGTAAAGGGTCCCAGAGAAGGAGAAAGCAACTTCTAGTGGGGGATTCAATTGTAAGGGGGATTTATTTAGGAACTGGAAATGGCAGAGGTGGGGGGAGGTTAGCTGCCTACATGACACCACAGCCCGGAGAGATGGGAAGCGGATCTGGATGTCATTGTCCACCAGGGGACTAAAGACCTGGCAGGGGATGGGGCAGGGATAGTGCAAGGGGAGTTCAGGAAAGTGGGGAGAGGTCTTAGGCAAGTAGCACATTCAGTGGATTTCACACAGGTGCTGCCTGTCTAAGACACGGGAAAGGAGAGGGATCTGTATACCAGGAGCTTCAACTCATGGTTAAAGGAATGGTGCAGAGATGAAGGTTTCAGCTACACTGGAGACTGGGGTTCAACCTGGATGGATAAGGGGGTTTTACAGGGGGTGATGGCCCACATCCATCCTGGAGGGGAACTGCAGTCCTCAGTGGACGGTTTAAATTATTTATTTGAAAACTGGTGACTGGGAAAGGCACACTGAGCCGAGGCTCATTTCTGTGTGTGACCCAGGGGAAGGGAACAGAGGATATAAATTCACAGTACAGACACAATATGCTGTTACAACAGTAAAATAAGCAGAGAACCCGAAGAAACTGGGATAAGTGCAAAATGAACCAAACGCAAATGCTTAAAAAAAAAAAAAAAATGATAATTTCATGCGACTGTATAGGAAGTTGTTAGGGGGAGGGAAAGCAGGAGCAAGGCGGGGGAGAAGGAGTCTCAGCTGGTACCTGAGGGAGCCAGGAAAGTTTGTGAAGCAGAGCGAAGAGGACAGCTGGTTCCAAAGTGAAGGAAGACAACAGGAGAAGCCTGACTGCCCAGAAGAGGTGCGGGGATGTGGTATAGCAAAGGTACGAGGATCCCTGGAGCAGAGGGATCAGGAGGCAGAGGGGACAAGGTAAAGGAGTGATGACAGGTGGAAGGGACCCAAACCAGTATTTAGATATGAAGGAGGCACAGTGAATCTGGTGATGTAAGGGAAGAGGGAGAATGGACAAGGATGAGTAAAGTAAGCAATGATGAGTTGGGGGGGGCGGGGAGAGCTGGCAGCAAAATGACAAAAGGAGTTAAAGATGGTGTCCAGTCAGGCCAAGGAGGAGGAGGGGGGGCACAGCAATATACCACATCTGCATAGTGAAAGAACGGGAGCACCATTTTGATGACAAGCTCTCAGCGGACCTGTGGGGACAGACAATCTTCACTGCAGTATCAGGCACCAAGCTTAGGTTGAAGCTTGCAAAGTATGGCATCAATGTGGGCAGAAGTCTAGCCTGATGTCAAGCCACATACTGCAGCACTTGATGTAAAGGACCACTTCTAGATGGGTGTCATCAAGGTGGAGAAGATGAGCACGGATGGAACGCTGGCAAATATTTAGGTTGTGCCAAAGGTCATGGACACAGTTTTTTTTTGTGTTGACTTGGAGTTGATTAGAGTGAAACCAATGTGGAATGTTGTGGAAGTCTTTCCGGAACAGACCCTCCACAGCTGATGTGGAGGGATCAGAAGCGTAGATGATGGTGTCACATGCACACATGTGAATATGTGAGTTAGCAGAGGCCAAGGGGACGTCATTGAGAAAGATGGAGAACAGTATGGGACCCAGAATGGAGCCCGAGGAAGCCCCCGCCTGGATGGGAAGAGGAGGTGACAGAGCGCTACCAACCTGTACCAAATGTTGAAGGCCTGTGATGTAAGAACCTATACCAGTCAACAGCAGGAGCCGAAAGGCTGGCAGAACTCAGTTCATCCAGGAGGAAACAGTTGCACACCGAGTCAAAGGCCTTTGCCAGATCGATAAAGATGAATATAGCTGCAGTAATGTGTCCCTGATCCATCCCTGTTACTTTGATGAAATTTAAACTAGACTGGGGGGGTGGCAGAAGAAATCGGGGAAGTATTAGCTGCCCCCCCCCACGCACAGACTGAAGTAGGAAGCAGTGAGAACCTAAGGGGAGAGAAGTACCTTAGGATGCAAAATAATAAAGGAATCAGGGTAGCAGAAAAGAATGGGAATGGAAACGGAAGCAGTACAGATGGGGGTGGGGGGGATGAGGGAAGGCTGATAATAATCACAGTGGTAGCAAATCTGGAAGGCCATCTGTGCAAATGCTAGAAGCCTAGGAAATAAGATTCCCGACCTAGAGGCCATCACAGTAGAGGCCGACCTGGATATTGTGGCCATTACCGAGTCATGGTGCACTGAATACCATGATTGGGATATGGCCATATCAGCTTATACTCTGTTCAGGAAGGACAGGGTGGGAAGAAAAGGAGAGAAAGTGGCACTTTATATGAAAGAAAACCAAAAAGCAACAGAGATACAAGGAATACAGGGGGAGGCAGAGGTACTGTGGGTCACCCTGAAGAAGCATAACAGAGCCATTATTCACACTGGTGTGATTTACAGACCTCCAGCACAGGCGGAGGGGTTCAATAATGGAGCTACACTGGACATGGTACTCACTAACATGGACAGTGTTGCAGATGTCAAGGTGGGTGGCCACCTGGAGACCAGTGACCACCGCAGAGTGTGGTTTAACTTAAAGATGGCTGTGGAATTGAACCACACAAGGGCGAGGGTCACAAACTTCTGGAGGGCAGATTTTATAAAGATGGGTGAATGTCTCGGAGATCACCAGGCAAGGGGAGATAGATGAAGTGCAGGAACAGTGGGCGAAGCTACAAGGGGGCATAGTGAGGCAACAAACCTCTGCATCAAACAAGTAACGGCAAGAGGAAAAAGACTGTTGTGGTTCTCAAAAAAGATGGTGGAAAAGGTAAGGCCTAAAAGAATAGCATTCAGAAGGTATAAGGAGGCACAGAGGGAAGAGGAGAGGGAGGTGTATGAGGGGAAACAGTAAGGAGCGTAAAGGCACAAACTGAAGAAAGAATAGCCCAAGTGGCAACAAAAGGGAAATATTTTAGGTATGTAAGTGAAAAGAGGAAGACCGGGCACAGATTGAAATAAATAAAATAAATACATAAGATTATAAGGTTAAAAAGGGATGGGGAGCAATGCAGAGGGGCACTGTGTTCACAGTGGAAGGAGAAGGGAATGGGCTATAAAAAAAGTAACAGGAGCTCTGAAGGGAGGGAGATGGACACTAGTCCTTTTTCAGAGGAGAGAGTCCTAAATAAACTTGCTAATCTGAAAGTGGACAAAGAAGTGGGACCAGACGGGATACATCCTAGGGTACTGGAGGAGCTGAGGGAGTTACTGACTGCATCTCTGACAATCCTATTTAACAGCTCACTTAAAACAGGAGTGGTTCCAGGGGACTGGATGATGGTAAATGCAGCCCCTCTTCACAAAAGTGGTAGCAGGGAGGAGTCCAGAAATTACAGACGAGTCTGCCTGACGCTGATGGTGGGTAAGTTAATGGAAACACTGTTGAAGGAGAAGATAGTGGAATATCTTGAATCCAATGGGTTACAAGACCCAAGGCAGCATAGATTCACGGGTGATAGATTTCTTTGACTGGGTGACCAAGGAATTAGTTCAAGGTGGAGCCATGGATGTGGCCTATCCATATATCAGTAAGGCATTCAATAGCGTTCCACACAGGAGATTACTAAACAAACTAGATAGCTTAGGAGTGGGTCAAAAGATGGTAAACTGGGTAGAAAACTGGTTAGAGGATAGGCAACAGAGGGTGGTGGCAAACGGAGTTCACTCAGAGAAGGAAAGGGTGACCAGCGGGGTGCCTCAAGGATCAGTGCTGGGATCACTCCACTCCAATGTCTTTGCTGGTGACACTGCAGAGGAGCTGAAGGGAGAGGTCTGCCTCTTTGTGGATGACACCAAAATCTGCAGTAGGGTGGATACTACAGAGGGGTGGAAAGGATGAGCAGAGACCTGAGAAAACTCTAGGACTGGTCAAGAGGAATGGCAGCTGGGTTTCATGGCAAAAAACTGCAAAATAATGCACTTGGGGCACAGAAACCTAAGGGAAGAGTACAAAATGGGGGGGAATGTTACTGATGACCACTAAGCAGGACAGAGACCTGGGGGTAATAATCTCTCATGACCTAAAGGCAGCCAGACTGTGCGACAAGGCAGTGGGGAAGGCTAGTGGGATGCTGGGGCGCATAAGGAGAGGTATCACCAGTAGGAGGAGGGAGGTAGTGCTGCCTCTGTACAGATCGTTGGTAAGACCTCACTTAGAATACTGTGTACAATTCTGGAGGCCACATCTCCAGATGGACATGGAGTGGAGGTGATCTAGAAGAAGGCAACTAAAATGGTGAGGGTCTGCATCAAAATCCCTATGAGGAGAGACAAAAGACCCTCACTATGTACACCCTCGAGAGTGGGGATATGATAGAAATGTTTAAGTACCTTACATGGATAAATAAGGTACAGAAGGAAGGTAAGGACATGCTGGGTGTGGGGTGGGGGGTTGGGGGGTAGAGTCAGGAGAGATGTGAGGAAGCACTTCTTTACAGAAAGAGTGGTAGATCCCTGAAAAAGCCTACCAGCCAAGGTGGTAGGGGCAAAAACTGTGGCAGGATTCAAGAATGCATGGAACAGACATAAGGGAATCTTAGTGGAAAGAAATGAGGGGAAGGAGAATGAGCTAGAAATAAAGGAGGGTCTGGGGAGATACTGTAGGTAGGTAAAATGGGCAGCCCTGGTGGGCCAAGTGGTCCTTATCTCTCAACAAATTCGATGTTTCTATGTGAATAAAATGATTTGTACTCAATATAGTGAGTAGAAATGAATTTATTCACAATACACGTACTGTATATTAGCCCTGAAGAGTGGCAGGTGCAGCAAACCTGGGGTTGTTCTTTTCATCTAAGCACATATACTGTTGGTTGAACTGCAATGTCGGCTCACTTACACTACCACACTTCCTAGGTTTAATTATGACTGCAAGTCTACCACCCGATCGTTGGAGACAACACACCATGTGATGGGGTTTGAAACAAATAATGTAAGACTTTATACTATGTTTGACTTACTGTAAGTTAATGATGCTGAACTCTTACACTTGTGCTTAACATAAGAGTGGGAAGTTTAAGACAGATGTAAGGAAGTATTTCTTCACTGAAAGGGTGGTAGACGCCTAGAACAGACTGCCAGCGGAAGTGGTGGAGGCTAGAACAGCAAGGACTTTAAGCATGTGTGGGATAAACATATGGGTATATTAGAAAAGAGGCAGGGAGGCGGGGAGGGTCACCAAAAACCAGACAGGGCCTGCAGAGACAGAATAGGCAGGGATCACCTGGGCAGACTGGATGGGCAAAGCAGTCCTTTTCTGCCAACCAACTCTATGTTTCTATGAGTGAGTGTATCCATTTTTCTCTGAAAACAAGCTCGAGCTAGCTTGTAGTACAGAGGATCGAAAGTTTTAACTCTGCCTCACAAGTGTTCAGTTTTGTTCAATGACAGAAATTGAGTTTACACTGTGCGTTCACTTATGTTATGATGTATGTTTCAAAATGTGTTCTTTAATGCCAATTTATTATTTCTGATGGCAACACCAGTTATCACGGATTCAAGTTGATGTCTGAGGTGTAGGGGGAACAGATATGGCACCTAGCCATGACGCAGCAAGACTATATGCTGTGTCACACACAGAAAAGAGGCATGATGTTTATAACTTTCTTGCAAAATCTTGTTTGTATTAGGAGGGGCAAATCTGTGGTCTCGTTACTTTGTCTTTGGAGGTTTAATTTGACCCCTTCGGGCAACACTGGTATATCCAGTGTACATTTCGTGTCAACGCAGCCTGGATGGCCTAGAGGTGGGAGATATAGTGACTGGGGAGCCAGTGTGGTACCGATCACTTCAGCGTGGGTAGGGTGGTGGAAGTGAATCAGGGAGCACCTAGTGCAAACAAATGCTTTAACGGAAGCCCTACAGAATCCACCAACTTTTTTAGTGGGGTGGCTATATGCCATTAGATGAGACCAGGTAATGCTCCATAATCAGTTGTTTTCCCACTACACGGAATGGGACTCCAGGAGCTCTTGGGAACTGAATATAATCAGTGGTTTAGAGCTGTTACAGATAGAACCTAGGACCTACTAGTTCAGTCACTAGAAATGAGCTAACTGAAGTTGAAACAGTAACGTTTAAGGGCACTGACTGCTGTACAAATAAAAGCTATTACCTCCAGAAGATGTTACAGTAGGGATAATATACAACCAGTCTTTGTTAAATGAATAACCATGTCATATATGAAACTGTACCACTGTAGTGACCGTTTTTTATCCTGTATTATGAAAATATAAATACAAAGTTAAAAAAAAAAAAATCATCACTGCTGGCCATCAGCACAGTGGTAGGGCTACTGCTAGCAAAGCCAGCGACTCATGTTCCGAACCAAATATGGGGCAGTCATAAGGCAATTCTAGGGAATGGGGGTAGGAGGAAGGAGGCTGTTGGTTAACTAGGATCTGCAGCTTATCCATTAGGTAGGGAAATGGGCAGACTGGGTGGGCCAAGCGGTCTTTATCTGCCATCAAATTCTATAGGTCATCGGGGGGGGGGAGGATCGAGTGTCTCAACGACAGCTTTCCTCCCTCGCTGTAGGGAGACGCTGCATCTTGCTGCGAGACTGCAGCCGGGCAGAGGCCAGGCGGTAGCACATACGAGTGTACCAGAATGGGAAGGGCTGCCAACAGATGATGGCATGCATGTGCGCTCATGCGTGTGCGTGCTGAACGTCAATGCCCGGGGAGGAAAAAAGGAGGAAACACCCTGGACCTATCCCACACTCCCACAGGCTGCGGAAAATTGACATGGCAGGCCACCCACCACCCTGTGTGGTTCTTGGCAGGTGGTGGAAAACCGGTCAGTCCAAGGGCAGGTCGGTGACAGGGCCGGGGGAAGCCGCAGGGACGAGGGGATGGAGGTGGAGAAAGAGAGAATAGAGGGGAAAAAAACCCTGCCTTGCTTGCTCTAACGTTTGTTTTTAAATTCAGAGCAGTTTTCTTTGAAGATTCAGACACTGCTATGGCCCTTGAGCCAAATCTCTGCCTTTTTTTTCAACTGGCCTCGACTTCACGAAGAGGAAGAGGTAGTTGATTTATACCGCGGTCAAGCCATTTCTAGAGAGTGAAGATAAGTTACTGTAACTTTATGTGTTTCCATGTGGATTATGTCCAAGTTACATAAGAAAAGTCTTACTGTTATCAAAAAATATAAAATAGAAAAATAATCTATTTATATATCTTTTCATCTTTAACTGAGCTGTGGCTTAAAAGTGTATCAATGCATGACTTGCAAAGTGTGCTCAAAGCCACAAGCTTTGCTTATTCTCAATGTAGATTGTGATACTGTAATATTTACTTTTCTTGACACTGTCATTTCCCAGAAAAATGTGCTTCAAAAAGGGGTGCAGTTCTGTTTGTTTATGCGTTTACATTAATTTCAATGTGCACTAGAAAAGCAGGATCTTTTCCTTAGACTGCATCTGTTCATATTGCTTACTCCTGCCTTGAAGTCAGAGGCAGCGTTAGGCACAAGCAAACAAAACAGCTGCTTGGGGTGCCAGCACAGAAGGGGTGCACTAAAGTAGAAAGTATAAGCAGATATCAGTTTAAAATGCAGAAAAGTGCCAATATAAAACACTTTAATTGTTGCTGTCACCCGTGTATTGACAGACTTTTTACCACTTTTTGGATGTGGGCTGGGACAGAAGAAGTGGGAGCAGTGAAGCAGGGAACTACAAGTATTTCTGCTTGGGGCGCCATTAGGTCTTAAACCGGTTTTGCTTGAAGTAAAAATGCTCTGTTTATGACATTATAACCCGTTGCTACAAATGATTCTGATGTCACTCACAAGCAGAGGTTTTTGACTTTGGGGAACGAAAAGCAGCAGGAATATATGATGTCTAAGAGGCAAAGCACTCATTTTCATGCAAAGTTCTGCAGCAGGGAATATTATTACAGTTGAGTACTGCTAAGTCAGTTGTAATTCTTTTTGCATAAAACTGGAAAATAATGTAAACATGGGGGGGAGGGGTTACAAAGAGTGTTGCAAAAGTATGAGGAATCCAAACAATAGCATAGGGACATCCCAACACATAAATTCTTGGAAGGGAAAAAATGAAGTACTTAAACGGACATAATGTAAGCTACTGAAATAAAAGGGCTAGAAATGTGGGTTATAGAGCACCCCCCCCTCCCCATGACCTAGTTGAGTTTGGGAGCGAACTTGAGACCCCGCGTTAGGAGGAGAGCACTGGGTACCGCAGCAATACCTGTGATGCGCAATGCATGCTTCCTCCCTTCCCAGGACATTGCTGTGTGTATCCAAAGCCATCAACAGACTCTGTCCATGTTAGGGAAGGTGAGGGGGGAAAAACCAGTGTTAAAATCCAGTGTGCCAACGTGCAACCAGGGTTCCGGGGTCCTAGCGTCACCAACACTGGATACTTGTCCACATTGGGGGGGGGGGATTGTTTAACCAGAAGAGGCACACTAAGCTGAAGTTTGTTTCCAGGTACAACCTGGGAGCATGAGGAGGTTAAGTGACTTGCTCAGGGTCACACAGTATGCAAATGGGGGCTGTGGGATAGAAACATAGACTTTGACGGCAGATAAGGACCACTTGGCCCACCCAGTCTGCCCATTTCCCTATCTACCTACTGGATAAGCTGCAGATTCTAGTTAACCAACAGCCTACTTCCTGCCACCCCCCACTACAATTGCCTTATGTCTGTCCCATGCATGCTTGAATTCCCCCACTGTTTTAGACCCAACAACCTCCCCAGGAAGGCGGTTCCATGCATCCACCACTCTGATTCAAACCCAGGTCTCCAGGTTTGCAGCTCAGAGCCTTAAACCACTGCACTATACTGCCTGTTGGTGTGGGGGGGGGACTAGCTCTCCCCCAGAACCACAAAGGGAAGCCATGGGAGTTGCTGGTTGGCAGACAGACATTGGGGACAGGGAAGCACCAAGCGTGGCACGGACACATCCCGGACGATGTGGCCAAGGGATAAAAAGGCTCTACAGAAAAAAAAAACATAGAGTTTATTACGCTGGCTCTGGCAATATAACCAATAATTATTTTATCCTAATCTCATCACTCCATAATGGCATACTTGTTTCACTGCACCTTTCAAAAAGACTCTCACTGTCCACAACTGACCTCAAAATTAGGAAAGCAGTGTGATCTAGGTGTTTCAGGCCCTGAACTGAAAAACAGGAGGTCTGAATCTCACCACAGCCACTGGCTCACCAGCTGACCTAGAGCAAGTGAGCAAGTCAATTAACCTCCCAGTGAGTCTGTCCCCCTCTCACCTTTAAAACTGCACAGAAACAGGATCCCACCACTGAGAGTGAGATGCTGCATTCCAATTGGACTATCCAGGAGAAATACATGGGGGAAAAAATAAACTAAATAACAGCAGTCCCTACATGCCTGCAAAGACAGGTGCTTAATCTTGCTGCACTGCTGGCCCTTGGAATACCTACAGTGTTTTGAGTTGACTAACTGATAGAAAGTGAGAACGCTATGATCCATTAAGTTGGTGCCTCAGAAAATAATTGCTTGTAACACCCTACTGCGTACTGCTGATAAACCGGATAAGCTGAAAGGGGAGTTGGTGACAGTAGGTGACCTAAATATGCAGGATGTGGACTGGGAAATCCAGGCAGCTTGCAGTGTAATAAGTCAGGTGCCGGGTGATGTGATGTAAGACTGCTTTCTCGTGCAGTGGGTCAGGGAACCACGTAGAGAGAAGGCCGCCCTTGATCTGGTTCTGTCAAATGCTGAGATAAGAGAAGTAAAGTGGAGGGAACCACTGTGGCACAGTGACCACAATACAGTGTGATTCAACATAAACACATCACTCCTATTCAAAAACCTGTGGTCCTGAACTTTTGAAGGACAGACTTCTTGCTCCCTCAGCCAAACCTTGTACTCGATTTTTTTGCAAAATAGTAAATATTCTCTCCAGTGCCAGATTCTGAACTGCTGTTGGCTGTGCCACCACGCTAGGCCGAGGGATCAAGACATTTTCTACAGACTCATGCTGAGAACAACAGGTTTTCTCGTTCTGTTTTATTCAGCCCTTTAACAGGCTACAACAATCAGAACAAAAGGAAATTCAATAAAATATTTGTGCATTTAAAAGTAAAATATACTGGAAAAAAAAGACAAAATGAGCAGGAGTTGTGTTCACGCGTCTGCCCAAGCTGCTGGCTGGCTGCACCACATAGCAACTAAAGTTCAATGCAAAAAGGGGCAAATACCACCCTAGAACAGACTGCTGGATTTTTTTTTTGGGGGGGTGCAGAAAACCAAGAACTGGGACGTTGGGGGGGGTCATCATTAGTGACAGCACTAGTCCACTACAACAACACTTATGGGAAGGCTCACTGGATGCTGTGATTTACAGGAAGGGGATTTGATACAAGGAGGAAGAAGGAAGGAAGTGATCTACCTCTGTACAGGTCCCTGGCAGGTAGCTGTGCCTGGGGAACTACATGCAGTTCTGAAGTCTACACCTCAAGAAAGACAGTGACCACTTAAAAATCCTACAGAGAAGGGTGTATAGATGACCCAGGGTTAGCAAGAGTGGTCTATGAGGAAAGGCTGGCAGACCTTAAAATACATAACTAAGGGCCGGAAGGGAAAGGGGTGGTGACATGATTGAGACAAACAAGTTCTTGTGAGGAATCAGGGTGGATTGTGAGGACCTGTTGAAGGCACAGTACCTAGAGGACATGGGTGGAGACTGATTTGGGGGATTCCAGAGGGGCCTGAGGAAGTTCTTCATGGAGCAGGTGGGGGACGAATGGAATAGCCTATTCAGAGAGGTGGCTGAAGCCAGGACTGCGTCGGCGTTTAAACTTGGGTGGGACAGATATAACGGAACAGTGGGATCCACAGACAGAAGAGGGGAAGATATACCTTGGTAAGGGGGTGACGATCAAGCCACTCGGGCTATCAGATCTCTAAATCCAATTAAAGCAGCAGTTTTTGTTAGTCGGCAAAAAAATTAATCCTACAGTTGTTTTAGCAAACATGTATTTCTGACAACCTAAGATTCGTGCTCAGTATATTTTTTGTTTTGTCAGATGTTGACTTCTTTTGCAGCTGATTGTGTAATTACTGACTTGCATCATTAAAGATGGCCGCCATTCGCCATTTTAAGAAATCTCTTCCCCTGGTGTTACTTGTTGAATGTACACGCTAGATTAATGCTATAGTTCTATTAGGATGGGTCTTCCACATGTTTCTGATGTTAAACAGCACAAGTTATTAAAATGTTTTCATGGTGGGCGTGACAAGGGCGTGGAAACTTTTAAAAACTTCAAGACCCCATATCTTGGTTCAGGAATGAACGAAATTGAAAAGAAAAATGTATATCTTGATATTTTTGCCAGACGAACCTTATTACTGAAAAATGTGTATGGTTACTAACAAATACTGCTACTGTAAGGTATGCAGAGCATGGAGTTTGTCAGGGAATTAGGGCAGTCTGGATGGACCTCTGGGTCTTTTTCTTCTGACACAACAATATAAACTCTCCAATATTTCATACTTGTTCCATTCACCCACCCACTGCCACCACCCCTTTGACAAACTGGGGGCAGTGTGGTCTAGTAGTTATAGCATCAGCTTGGGAACCAAAAGATGGGGATCGCAGGTTCAAATCCCACCAGAGCTAATGTGTGAATTGAGAACGTCAATTTTTTTTTTTTTAAATCAAGGCATTTATGCTCCTTTGCTGGACAGCCCCCATCATCCCTGATCCACCCTGCTCCTTCATCCACCGTCTCTGGGACTTGCATGGGTCACTGAGTGCCCCCCATGGATTTCCCGCTCATGACCGTGCCGGAGAGGGAGGACTGTCCTCCCAGAGCGCAATCTAGATTTGGAGCCCTGCCCAGTTGGTGAAGTTGGGCCTGTGGTGGGCCAAGGAATCACCTAGCCAGTTGGGGGGCTCACCATCATGATCTCCCTAGGGCTGCCAGCATGCAATGATGCACAGCCTGTGTCTATCTCTGCATACAGGTGGAGAGCTAGCCCTTGGATGCTCAATCCTCCCTCCTTTGGACGTACAAACCCATTTCCCGAACCCTGGTCTCCAACACTGCATGTAGCAGTGCTACTACTGTACCCTGAGGCCAGTTAGGACTTGAGCCTAGTTACTTTTAACCTCCGGGAGCTCCAGCTCAACCAGCTGTGGAACTGGGTACTAGCAGGACCTTACAGTTACACTATCCTTATTTATACCTATTCAGTGATTAAAGTGGAAATGCTGAAGTGGGGGAACCAACATTTCTAGGTGGTGGAACTCTAATACACTGTTCAATAGGGAAAGATGACAGAGGTGCAGGAACTCTCATACAATTGTATAAGAGATGGTGGAACTGATTTTCTATGGGTTCCTGCCCAATTTAACCTCAGTATCGCCACTACTGTACCCCAGGCCAGCTACAACTTGAGCATGTCACAACCTCCCAGTGCTCCAGCAGGGGTATGACTGAGACCTATATGTACCTTGTTCTTTCACAGGAGGAGGAGCACCAGAACATGGGGGCGTGCTATGAAGTATTTTTTTTTTTTTGGGGGGGGGTGGAATTTAAGAGAGATATGAGGAAATATTTATTCACAGAAAGGGTGGAGGAAGCTTGGAACAGCCTGCCAGAGGAGGTGGTAGAGGCAAAGACAGTGGGAAGCTTCAAATATGCATAGGATAGGTACATACGTATAATAAATGGAGGTAAAGCAGGAGGGAGGGACACCTGTGACCAAATAAGAGTCCAGGGTGTAGTGTTAGGTAGGGAAAATAGGATAGACTAGACGAGCCTACCATTCCTTTTCTGCTGACATATTCTGTGCATCTGTTGTTTACTGGTCTTTCAAAAGAATGTACGTACGGTATACAAAGTGGGAAGGATGAAACACACTTCACATGGACACATCCATTCATAAAAGTGCCCTGTGAACCATCCAGTCTACCATTCCCTACCAACAGTATGATGCAAATGCCTGAATGGTCACTCGGTCACTCCTCTTCCCCCATGTCATCTTCCCCTGCTATCCTCACCAGTGCCATGGAGGCAGTATAGTGCAGTGGTTAAGAGCACTGAGCTACAAACCTGGAGACCTAGGTTTGAACCCCACAGCCCCCACTTGCATACTGTGTGGCCCTGACCAAGTCACTTAACTTCCTTGTACTCCCAAGTCGCACCTGGAAACAAGCTTCAGCTTAGTGTGCCTTTCCTGGTTAAACAATTTCCCATTTCCTTTTCCTCTATATGTCTGTCCAACCCTGGCTTTAACCTCTCCATGATTTGGCGCAGATCAACCCCATCAGCAGCCTATTCCACTTATCCACTGATATACTTTCCGACCTCCTTCCTGAATCTCCCTCCTACAAGCTTCTTTGAGTTCTCCCTTGTGCTTGTGTAACCCCCTTGTTACCTGGGGTTACTAGAATCCTAGTAAGACCTAGTGGTAGGCAGGGAAGGCAGCTTGTGAAACTCCAGTTAAATGGGTTTCACACTGTCTCACTCTGTTCTCAGTCTCAGCTGAGACTGAGGGATGACATCACCAATAGAACTATCGCAGCTGCATGAGCCACGTTGGAATCTGCAGCAAAGGGAGTTAGATAGAACGTTGGGAGGTTTTGAAGTCAGTGTCTTAAGTCAGTCTTCAGTTGAGTATGAGTCAGTGCAGTGTGAAGTTGGGGGCTTGCTGAGAAAGCAGCTCAGTGAAGGCTCTAGGAGCCTCAGCCCTTACAGAGGGCTACTTTTAGTTTAAAGGGTGTATGTCTCCACCTTAAGAGAGACACAGAAGACAACTGAGTGGTGGAGACCGCTGTTTTCGGGTCTCAGTGCCCCCTCCCTCCGGGGGGGGGGGGGCAGGAAAGGTTTCCCTGCAGATTCCTGGGGCAACCCCCTAGTTCTGCTTCTAAAGGAAAAGCTGCCTATGTGTTCCAGTGTTTATTTGGGAGAACAAGAAGATTTGTGAGTCGCCTGTGGGGCACTAGCAACGTGAGGGTGAGTGTCTGCTCTTGCTAAAAGGGCCTATGTTTTTCACCCTGGGACTTGTCTGACAATGTGGGGATTGAACTACTAAATATTGGGAAGCCTAGAGAAATGGGCTAAGCAAAGTAAAAGTAGGTTCGAGTCCAGAGCTTGTTGGGATGCAAATGATACGTAGAGGAGATGTGACAGACATCTACCCAGAATCTGCATTTGAAAGTTCAGTAAAGGAATTGTTCAGTTTCCAGAGAAATGGCTGGGTATGGACTGTGGGAGCTGGAGGTTGGAGGCCCCCCATCTTTAGTGACCAGGTCCACCTCTACGGATTTCTTCTGTGGATTTCTACTTTGCCTCAGGCACTTGGCCAGTGATGAGGGAAGTACCAAAGACGTGGGATTGTAAGGAAAATTCTCTCTAGGAGTTGAAGACTCTAGTGTGGTTTGGGGAGCCACAACAGGATAATTGGTTCATCCCTCAAATGGACCGCGGATCAAGTGGCCAGTGGGGAAGCCGGGCCAGTGGGGAAAACCCAAGTAGTGTACAAGAGGGTAGCATCTTTCAAAAAAAGAGGTGTGCAAGAACAAGGGGGCAAAATTTGAAGATGGGGGCTCAAGGTAATTTAGGAAGTATTTTTCTACAGAGAGGTTGTGGATGCATGGAATGGCTTTCGGAGGAGGTTGTGGAGTCAAAAACAGTGGTGGAATTCAAGTATGCATGGGACAGTCAAAAGGCAATTCTAGGGGGTGGGGGTAGGAAGAAGTAGGCTGCTGGTTAACTAGGATCTGCTGCTTATCCATTAGGTAGGGAAATGGGCAGACTGGGTGGGCCAAGCGGTCGTTATCTGCCATCAAATTCTATGTTCTATGTTTCTACAAGTCAGGCTGTGTATCCAAAGCTGCGTGCAAGTCTGGGCTGTGTGCCTGGTGGGTTTAGAGCCTGAGGGCTGGAAATAGTGATAAAGTGTTCTATTGTCTCTAATCTGCATTACCAGGAAATGTAGCCCCGTGGGGGTCCGTCTATGCTTTGTTTGTTCAGCTTGGATGTGAATAAAAGCCACACTGAAGAATCCCATTCCTGGTTCTGGACATTACAGTTATTGCTTCCTGTGTTCGGATTTACTTGGGTGCCCCTGTGTAGAGTAGCCAAACCTAGGCCCCCTGTGCCGAGTAACCTCATCCTCCCCGAACCCAGTCCCCACCAGGTACTGCTGTCAGCTTCAACAGCATGCCACCTGTCGTTTTGCTAGAAAGGCAGGGGTGAGGGGTTACACTTGGGTTTCCCCGATTGTGAAAATTTCCCCAGTGGCTATCATGGTATCCCATGAAGAAACATGAAAGTTTAAATTATGCCCCCCAACCCGATCTCCAGTGTATACATGTAGAGGTTCACAGGTTTCTCCATATAGGACTTCTCTTGCTGACCCCTGAATCCTTTTGGTTGCCCTTCTCTGCACCACCTTAACCCTATCACTGTCATTTTTTAAGGGCGAACTCCAGAATTGCACACAGTACCCAAAATTTGGCTGCACCAGAGATCTGTACTGTAATAGGTACACCTCCTTCCTTCTGCTACTGATCCCTATGCAACTCACCATCCTACTTTCCTTCTCCCCTGCTCTGCTGCACTGTGCTTATTATTTATTTTTATTTGAGGTAATCGGATAGACCTTTGAGCCAGGGGGTTATTTACAGAGGTTCCACGTCAAAAGACAAAACAACAAGTAGGCAAACAAGTACATAATAATAAATACAAGGTGAAGTAAAATAAAGAATAATACCATTAATAGCAGTTTGTTCTAACAAGGCTGATAAGAGAGATTACGTGTTACAGTAATAATAAACATGAGTTTAACATGCAGGAAAATTTGTAACAACAGACAAAAAAATAAGATGTCCTGAAAGAGGAGAGGAAGGGTAAAATAGATAGAGCTGTTGGGGGACCGACAGGACTGTTGTCGGCAAGTCAGAAAGGGGGTGAGGGCCCTGAAGAGTGTGAGGAAAGTGCTAGGGAGGGGAGTTGGAGGGGGGATGGGGAGGGGGGACTGGTCAAGTAATGATACAATGTAAGAGCTAAAAAGTGAACTAGGGAAGTGCAATAGAGGAGAGGTGGATAGGGGAGTCAAGGGAGGGGCACAGGTCGGGATTAAGAGAATGTGAGAAAGGAGGGCAGGGGTTAGGGGTAGGGAGGAAGACATAGCGGGAAGGGAAAGAGGGGAGGGAAGGAGATACTGGGGAGTAGGAGTAGAGCAGGGAGGGAGGGTGGATAAAGGAGAAGGAAGAGGAGAAGAAAAGAAACATGAGAGGGAAAAGACTGAAGGGAAAAGGGGTGGGGAGGGGGTCTGGGGGGTGGGAAGGGAGAAAGTCACAGAGGACCACACTTGGGCAGGGAAAGGAGGGCAGCAGGAAAAGGAGGTGACAAATGAAAGTGCAGGGGGGGGGGCAGGAGGGAAGGAGAGAGGAGGAGGCTGAAGCCAGAGGCTTAGTAAGAAGAAATGGGGCTGGCCTTAACTAGGTTATGCAGTCACAGTCACTGGTAGTTGAAGGAGTGCCTGAAGTTTAGTTTTAAATGGTCCAAGCCTAGTTTTCTTGTGGATATCGTCCCCTACTGAGTTTAGCCAGAGAGGAGCATGGTAAACAAAGGACTGTTGACCTTGCAGAGTCCGGCAAAAAGGGATTTTAAGCGACCAGGAATTATTGCTCCTGGTATGTCTAGACGGGTTGTTCGGAGTAAGGAGGTTTTTCACCCCTAGAGGTGTTTTGCCCAGGGTGGATTTCTTGGCTAAAAGGCAGGTCTGATATTTCACTCTGTTATCCAAATTTAGCCATCCAGATTGTGCATACAGTGAACAAGTGCGTGTCATCCTATCTGACCTCAGTACAAGTCTGCAGGCCTTGTTTAGCGTGGGTTTTATTTGTTTAAGAGCTGCTGGAGTTGCGGCCCCATAAACCACTAGGCCGTAGCCTACAATGGTCAACACAGAGCTAGTAAGAGCTACATTTAAGGCTTCAGAAGTTAAGCAATGCTTGTTGCGGTACAACAGGCCTAGTTTGGTACTAGCTGCCTTGTCAACTTGATCTATGTGTTGCATGTGAGATAGGGTGCAGTCCAGTGTTAAACCGAGATACTTGAAGCATTGCACCATTTCTAGTGGGGCATTTCGATTATTATGGATTTGTAGCTGGTAGGATCATTGCTTGTTGAGAGCAGAGGCAAAAGTCACAGTTTTAGTTTTTTTATAGTTTAATAGAAGTTTTTTATTTATCAAGTCTAGGATTGCAAATACCTTTGAGCCATGGCTCTTTTACAAAGGTTCCACGTCAGAGAAATACAAATTATCGGGAACATAAAGACAGGCATTACAACAATGTGGACATTGCAAACAGAGTACAGATTAATACAGTTCAAGGGTAGCATTGTAACAAGGCAGCCAGCAGCATTTGTCAGAGAAAACAGACAACAGATAAGAAGTGCCAGAGTCATAGGGAGAGGGAAGAGGGTAGGGGGGGAGAAGGAATGTAGGAAGGGTGGCAAGAGGGTGAAAAGTGCAGCATTGGGTATACCAAGATGTGAGGGTAGAATCCAGTGAGGAGGGGAGATGGGGGTGGGGGGGACAACTAGAGCAGAAAGGGAAGTGGAGAAACAAGGTTAAGTTGGGCAGTCACAGGAGCTGTTGGTAGTGAGATAGTCCCAGAGCCTAGTTTTAAACATACCAATAGTTGGGGCAGAGTAGATGGTTGGGCTGAGGCCACTGAACCAGAGTGGTGCTCAATAAGCAAGAGCGTTGTTCCTGTGAAGTGTGACAGTGAGGACTTTCCAGTAGCTGTAGCGGGATCTCCTAAGGCACCATTTGTTAATCGGTGTTGTAACAGAGTTGAGACCCCAGAAGTGCAAAGGCCAAGGTAGATTTTTTTGACCATGGAGCAGGTGAGAAACTTTATCGGTTTGATAGTTGGAGCCAGCCGGTCTGAGTGTACAGGTCACATGTGTGGGTGAGACGGTGAGCACCAGTGATGAGCCGACATGCTTTATTTAAGGCAGTTGAGAGGCATCTAAGGGTTGTGGTTGTGGCGAGCCATAAATGATGAGACCATAGTCTATTACAGAGATCACAGAGCTCAGGACTGCAACCTTCAAAGCTTCTGGTGTGAGGTGTGGTCTGTGTTTATGGGGAGACCAAGCCGTGTATTAGCAGCTCTAGCTCATTATCTACATGAAGTCCATAGGAGAGATTAGGGTCAAGCTGAATCCCTAAGTATTTGAAGGACACCACCTGATCTAGAGTGTTGCCCTGGGTGGTGGAGATAGCCAAGTGGTGTAGCTTGTGTGGGTTATGAGAGCTGCAGAAGAGCATAGATTTGGTTTTCTTGTCATTGAGGACCAGTTTATGATTAAGAAACCATGTCTCTACAGAACTGAAACCAAGTTGAAGGTTGTGTTGAAGAGTTGCAGGATCTTTGTGAGTGGAGAATACAACAGCATCATCGGCATATAGTATGATCTGCTCAGAGCAGTGGTAAGGGAGGGAGTTTGAAAAGGCTAAGGGGTCCAGTATGGATCCCTGTGGGACACCAGCGAACAGGCAGGTTGTTAGAAAGAGCGTCCGTAATTTTTACTCTCTGAGACCGATTTTCTAAGTAGCTTTTAAACCAGAGAGAAGAGTCAGGTGATAGCCCGGCATTCAGTAGTTGGTATATTAGTAGTCCATGGTGTACTGTATCGAAGGCCTTGGAGAGGTCGACGAAAACGGCCCCTGTGAGAAGGCCGTTGTCAAGGGATTTGTGCAAAGCTCCAGTGAACTCAAGAAGGGCTGTGGTGGTGCTGTGACCTTTCCGGAAGCGTGTTGTTGTGGACAAGGTATATTGTATTTATCCAAGTGGTCGTAAGTTGATCAGCCACTACGCGCCTCAAGTGCCTTAGAGAGTGGGGGGCAGTATGGAGATAGGGCGATAATTTGAGTGAATCGTCTTGTCCCCACTTTTATGGACGGGTGTCATGGTGGCTGTTTTCCATAGGTCCGGGAATTTTCCACAGCTGAGAGGTTTAGGATTTTTGTTAATGGATGAATTACCTCATCCAGGGTGAGCAACAGAAGCTTAAGGTCCAGGGTGTCGCTACTAGATCTAGATTTAGAGATAGCTGCAGTAATATAGCGGTGAGCTTCATTCAGCCTTACCTTCCTGAACTAGAAGAGGGGATGGTTAGACTGAGGGGCTGAGGTATTTGGGGAGTAGGCCCTGTTTTCGAAAAAGTCATGGGGTAGAACAGCACTAAGGTCTGAAAAAGCCGATTAAAGATGTTTGCGATCACCTTGGGGTCAAGGGTTGAGGATCCATCAACCATTAACATGGCGGAGAGGTTTCTGGCTGCTTCCTGTGACATCCTTGATATTGTCCCAGAAAGCCACGACCATTTCCCCACGTATTGGTGAGGCGTCTTTTGTAATAGGTGGATTTCATTGTACATTATGGCTTTTGTGCAGACATTTGTGCTTGTTTGTAATTTGGATGTCCAATTGTTTGCCAGTGGCCCTGGCAACTACCCAGAGGTGATCCTTAGTTTCAGCTGTGAGAGAAGGCACGGTGAGCCATGGGTTAGAGAGATTTTGTTTTGCACCTTTAGCAGGGGCAAAGAGGTCATGAGCTTTGTTGAAAATTGAGATGAAGTGATCAAGAGCCAAGTTAACATCTGTTGCTTCATAGATGGGTAGCCAGTCTTGTAGAAGCAGGTGTTGTTTGAGATGGGAAGTTTTCCACAAGGAAGGACTCTGCTAGCGATAATTTTGGGAGGGGCTTAAGGAATTTGTTAGACCATGCACACATGACTGGGGAGTGGTCACTGAGTGAGTCTGGGAGAATGGTCATACGAGAAATCCTTGTGGGGTGAGTGGTGAGGACCCATCCAAGAGGGTACTGGTGCCAGTCTTGTAGTTAATCCTAGTAGGGGAGTTTACCATTTGTGTGAGGTTAGCAGCTGAGATGGAGTCTTTATAGGCACTGGCACTCGATGCTAACCAGTTTATATTGAAATCCCCTAGTAGAATAAGTTCAGCTTCGGAAGGATGAGAGTTGATAAAGTTTAGGACGTCATTGAATCCATGTTTAGGGTCCCTGAGCGGGATGTATACGGAGACAATAGTCAGGGCTTTATGGTTGGGACCTAGGACGATTTTTATTGGCAGAATCTGGGCTGAGGCAGAAAGTGATGGAGTTGCTACAGGGTGCCAAGATAGGGAGTCTTTGATATAGATTGCGCAACCACCGTCTTTTTGGATATCCGGTCCAGCCTGTGGACATTGTAGCCCTGTATTGTTACTGCTGAGTCAGGAACTTTAGGTGTCAGCCAAGTTTCCACCACTGCAAGGATGTCAGGGTTGTTTTGGCATATGAAGGCTTGGAGTGCATCCAGCTTTGGTAGTAGGCTGCAGATATTAATAGCTGCAAGGATAAGGGCACCTGGAGTTTGTGTGTGGCCTGAGCTTCTAGGGCCAGGACTGGGATGGACACTGCCTGAGATGAGAAGGAGAAGGAGAAGGAGTAGGAGTTTTAAGGAGCAGAGTCGCAGCTCTTTGAGAGATAGTTTTGATTGTTGTTTCCTGGAGTAGAAGTTGCAAGGTTCCAGGCGGTGTCCCATATGGACTGCAAGGTGGTACAGTGTAGAGAGGTGGCCACACTTATTGAGAGTAGTGGTCGGGTTAAGTAACCAGGAATATCCAATCGGTGCACCAAGCACAAGACTCGAGTGGAAGTGGAGAGTTCCCTTGGACTAGCAGTGGAAACCAGAGTACAGGGTGGCGGGGGTGGAGGTGGAGGTGGCTAGGACCAGGGAGAGAGAAGAGGGGGGCCAGGGCAAGGAGGAGGAGGAGAGGCGAGAGAAAGGCAGAGAGAGCCCACATGGCTTACGTACTAGATAAAGAGATAGAGATATAGCCCTCTAGTGGTGAGAAGATATAATCTGCTAATGGAAAAGTCAACAAAAAAAAAAAAAAAAGAAGCTCTAAATTCACTTCTAATATCAACTCAGAACTTAAACTGACTGTAAGGATTAAACAAATTATTAAAACCTAGCGCATAAATTCAACTAGAGACACAGAGGGAGATACAGTAGTTAGAGGTGTGTTCAGCAGGAGATAGTGGGGCCACTTGGAAATCAGCTTCCACTGGTACCAAATCCAAAAGTCAGGGCTAGTACCTTGCAGTACAGAGGATTTCTGAAAAACTGTTTAGGTTCCAGAAATTGAGGGGTCCGTGGCCTGGTCAAGGCACGCTGGATCCCTTGCAGCACAGAGGATTTCTGAAAAACTGTTTAGGTTCCAGAAACTGAGGGGTCCGTGGCAAGTTTTGATTTGGAGAACCATTGCTCGGCTTTAGAGAAATGTGACTGCATACGATGCTCGAGTTCAGCAGGGTCACTGTGACTTGAGTAAAGCAGTGCTTCGTCTGCATATAATAAAATCTGGTCAGTAACAGCTAGAAGGAGGTCATTTAGAAACAGACTAAAGGGCGATGGTCCAAGTATTGAGTCTTGTGGCACCCCTGTAGTAACAGGGCTGCTTACTGAGAGGAGACTTTGGATTCTGACTGTTTGACTCCTACCAGTAAGAGAACTTGGGCTGGCAGTATAGCCTAGAGGTTAGAGTAACGAGCTGTGAACGAGCTTGGTACATCCAGCAGACCAGACCTTGGTTTGATTCTCACAACCTCCTCTTGCATACTGTGCGACTCTGAGCAAGTCACTTAACCGCCCAGTGCTCCCAGGTCGCCCCTGAAAACAGGCACTTGTGCCTAGTGGGCCTTAACCGGTTACCAAAGACTTAAATAAATAAAAATTAAAACTTCGGAACCAGGACGCTGATTCTGTGGAGAGGCCGATGCGTGTTAATTGACTGAGAAGAAGTTCATGGTTAACGGTGTTGAAGGCCTTAGTGAGATCTATATAGGTAGCTCCCACCAGGTGTCCTCGATCCAGGGCATTACGTATATAGCTAGTATATTCGACCAGGGCAGTGCAAGTGCGATGTTTATTATGGAAACCATGTTGTTCACGGCATTGCAGCTGGTATTTGTCTAGGTACTTCATAAGCTGCTCTGAGACTATGCTTTCCAATGCTTTAGAAAGGGGAAGGAGAATTGATATAGGTCTGTAGTTAGAGTGGAGTGTTCTGTCACCGCCTTTGTGTACAGGGGTGCCTACTGCTGCTTTCTATAGAAGGGGGAATTTGCCAGTGATAAGAGAGAGGTTCAGGATTTTAATAAGGGGAATGAGGATAGAATCAAGGGCAAGTAAAAACTAATTTGAGATCCAGCATGTCACTGCTGGCTCTGGAATTGCCAACGGCTTTTATTATGTATTTTTTGACCATGGATGGAGAGATGACCTTTAGGTGGGGTGGGGGGATGTTTTTTGAGGGGATACAGGGTCCTGTGATGGGTTGATATCACACATGAGTTGGAGGAAACTGGGGGCCAGAACACCGCTTAGGTCAGTAAAAGCCTTGTTAAATATGTTAGCAATATGGCTAGGGTCCTGAATGGGAGTACCATCAACATTTAGCAGAGTGGGCGGGGCCTCGTAACGTTTTCCAAAGAGAGTTTTTATGTTGTCCCAGAAAAGACGGCTATCTCCCCAAGAGTTTGTGAGCTCAGTTCTGAAGTGTTGCAATTTGAGCTTTCTAATAGCCCAGGTACATCTGTTCCAGGCAGGTTTGCACCTCTGAAGGTCTGCTGGAGTTCCTGAGTTTTTTTGCTTTGGCCCAGAGATCATCACGGTTCTTCATCAAAACAAGGAGATGCGAGGTGACCCACAAGTTGTTAGTGTCCTGAGTCCTACATTTTGTTAATGGGGCATAGATGTTACAGGACTCAATGAATTTAAGAACAAAACCTACAAGGGCAGAGTCCACATCAGCAGCTGTGTCAAGAAAGCTCCAGTCTTGGAGCTCCAAGTGGGTTTTAGAGCAGCCAGTTTCCATTTACGCAAGAGTCTAGTAGTGATCGTTTTAGGTGGAACTTTGGGGGACTTATTGGACCAGTTGATGAGGCCGGGGGAATGGTCACTGAGGGAGTCTGGGAGGACTACAGTATCGAATATTCTATCAGGGTGATTGGTGACTACCCAGTCAATAAGGGAACTAGAGCCAGTATGGTAATTTATCCTTGTGGAGGAGCGAACTGTCTGGGCCATGCTGATGGCAGATAGAGCATCTTTATAAGGCGCGGCCTCAGAGGATTTCCAATTGATGTTTAAATCCCCCAGCATTATCAGTTCAGTGTTTTGGTGGATACTAGTAAGGTAATCAAGGATAAATTTACAACCGTTCGATTGGTCTTTGGGTGGGATATAAACAGAGGCAACTGTTATAGTCTTTCCATTGTTCCCAAGTAAGACTTTTACTGCCAGTAGTTGAGAGTTAGGGCCAGTGTCGATGGCGGCCAGCTTTTGTGCCTGGAGGTGATCTTTTAAGTAGATAATCAATCAATCAAATCTTTATTTATTCAGGCGAACATCATTGAGCACAGCTCATTTGCAAGATGGACCTGATAAGGTCAAGGTTCAATAATTGGTACATGTATAGGAAGATTTAAAACACGTATATACTTATATACAGTAATCAAGGTTCAATAATTGGTATATGTACATGAATAATTAAAACACTTATATATAGAAATCAAGAACAGAAATTGTTTAAACATAACAGGATATGGTAGGAACATATGAGATGCACTCTAGGTAAACCAGTATATATACATATCAACATTGGCAGTAAACATGGCATACATTTCGACATGATATAGCCAAGATTCCAAAGATCCAAGGAAGTCAATGTGGACAAAGAGAAATAGTGATTGGATGACTGAAAGAGGTGGTCATGAGACTGAGACAAGTGACATGGTAGGAAGAATGCATGACTAGAGCAGGGGCTGGTGCTAGAACTGGGAGGTGAAAGGCGTGATAAGGGCTAAGGTAGGAGCCTGGAGTTAATGGGAGAGATTATAGCCAGGGGTGAGGTATCTGTGGAGATGAATTCTAGGAAGTGAATTGCCATGATATGATGGCAGCCTGAGAGAGGAAGGAAAGAACTGCAGAATAAACTAGAACTTGTGGAAGCAATTGCATTTTTCAGGGAAGAGACTTAGGTATAGATGCTTGAAGGATGCTAAGGATACGTTGATCAACTTCAGGACTTTTGAATCGTGTTCCATGATATAGCTAGATTATAGCTGATAGCAGATCTCCATGCGGGTGTTGACTTTAGGCACTTTGAGCATAATAAATTGTAGCTTCTTAGGGCGTAGAGTGCCAGCTGTGGCCTATGAAGCAGTCTAATATATAGTTTGGAAGCATCTTAGTCAAAATTCTGTATGTCCACACTGCAGCATTTCTGTTTCTTCTGAGATGTAGAGATGTCCAACCGACTGCTGCATAGAGAGCAATGGTGAGTGTTAAATGGTAGATCTGTTATGAACCTCAGAGCTCTGTGGTATAGTGTATCCAATTTGCATAGGTAGGAGATAGGGGCAGTGACTATGAGAAGTCTGCATAGTCAGTTACTGAGAGAAATGTGGCCTGGACCAACCTCTTTTGGAATCTCTGTTTAGAAAGTGCCTTATTCTAAAAATAGACCAAGTCTCTGTGACTTTTAAAAGTTCATCAATATGAACTGTGTAGTCAAGTTGCTATCTATCCACACCCCCAAATACTTGAATTTTCTACATAATTAAGGCTTTCACCAAGGATGGTGGATAGCTGGGGAGGATTGTTTAGTAATGAGGGATTTGTATGGCATTGGGTGGAAAAACATTGCTTTTGTTTCTTTGCATTTAAAAAGCTTTTTCCAATAATTGATGTTGTAGTATACAGAATTATGTTTGTAGAACTTCACAAGTTGTAGCAGGCGATGGGTTGCTGACATATAAAACAGTGTCATCTGCGAACAAGTGTACAGTGGCTTTGGTAAGATTCGAATCAATATTGTTAATATAAATGGCGAAAAGGATAGGGCCCAGGATAGATCCTTGTGGAACTCCTCTTAGAAGTGGTTTTAGTGGAGATAGGTCTCCTTCAGCTTTCACTTGCTGTGTTCTTCCTGTTAGGTAACACCTGAACCATGTAAGGGAGGATGGATCCAAGCCTATGGAGTGCAAGGAAGAGAGTAGCTCATGGTCCACCATATCAAATGCCTTGCTTAGATCAAGGAATACAGCCGGAAGCTATTCTTTTATCCAGTTCGGTTTGCCAATGTTTGTAACTTTAGCCAGTGCAGAAATAGTACTATGTGAACGAAACCGAATTGTGCTGGATTTAAAGATTAGATTCTTCAAGGTAATCTCTTAATTGGATGCTTACCAGTTTTCTAGCAGCTTAGATAGTACTGGAAGGATGAGATTGGCCTATAGTTGTTAAGGTCCATGGGGTCCCCTGATTTCAGTAGAGGAAAACTTGGGCTGTTTTCCAAGTTGCAGGAATAGAACCAGATTTTAAGGACAAGTTAAAAGGTGTGTTAAAGGAACTGCAAGTGCATGCATTGCAATCTTTAGAAAGTAGGGGTCAAGGGTCAGCACCTGCACTTTTTTATATCCATCTGCAAGATTAGATCCTCCACTTGTTTCAACAGAATTGGTTTGAAGGAGAAGGAGGATTCAGCTAACTGAGATCCTGTATACTGGGAGCTTAACTGAGCACGTAGCAGATTGGCTGGAGAAGTTTCAAATGCAAGGCCAGCGGTTGTAAAATGATTATTGAATGCATCCAGTATTTCCATTCTGTCCAAGATTGTCACCTTGTTGTGGTGCATTTGAGCTGGTAGTGAAGTGCTAGGATCTTGTCCCGTTATGCCCTTAATAGTGCTCCAGAACCTGGCAGGATTGTGGTATGAAGTCGAGGTTCAGCCATGTAGCAGGCAGCCTTAGCATCCCATACTTTCTTGGTACAGCTATTCCTGGCTTTCTTAAATATCAACCAGTCATTTGGGTTCTTAGTCTTCCTTGCCTTTTCCAAAGCTTACCTCTCAAGCAGGGCTGATTTAAGGTCAGGTGAAAACCAACGACAAGATTTGTTTTTAATTAGAACTCTAGTAATTGGTGCATGAGTGTTAAAGGCATCTAGTATTATGCTATTTAACACCTGATGAGCTTTTTCCACTGAGTCTGCTAGGTAGAACTCTTGCCATCTTGTAGAGTGATTTAGATCATGAAGATATCATAATCGCTTAACATGCAACGCTTACCATGACGGTTGAGCCTATGTAAGCTATAGCCTGGTAGCTGGACGGCAGTGTCAGAGATTCTTGGATTTAGGCAAGTTTTTACAATTGATAGGATGTCAGGTTGGTGGTGAGCAACCCAAGCTTCAAGAGGGTCAAATTAGGCCAAAAGGCTGCAAATATTAATAGAGGCGATTAATAAGTCATTTTGCATGCAAGGTAGAGCGGTGAAAGTACCCACAGGACCAGGGCTAGGGTGGATGTTTCCAGATAGGAGAAGGAGCAGCCATGCCATTCATATTGCTTGCCACTTTAAGTAGGTCATGAGTTGCACCTGACGGTATGTTTTAGGTTTGCGGTTCTTAGTTGTGAAGTTTGTGATAAACATATTTATGATTTGGGGGGGGAATACAGACAGAGGCCGTTCTGCGAGGCCATGTAAGGGATCGCTGTAGTATTGCATTTCATTGTTAGCTCTAAGGTAGACATTGATGTGGGGCTTGACTGGTAAGATGATACAGTAGGCGTGTTAGCATGAGTTTGCACGGTGGGCGACTGGAGAGGAATAACCGTGACAGGTACCATGTACTGCCACATGGCAAGCATGTAGATAGCTATGCTTAGTAACATGGTGCTGCATGGAGAGAAGTAGAACGGGACGCAGAAGACCTAGAGAGAGGAGAGAAGTTACAGAGACATGACAGGCAGAATAGGGATTGGGTCAAGGGGGTGGGGTTTGGATGTGCAAGTGGATAGGCAAGTGACAAGGAGCAGCGAACCAATGGCATACGTGGGCAGGGTATAAGGGGATTTAATTGGTGCCGGGGGTGGGGTCGGCAGGCAGGAGAAAATTCAAGCAGAAGAAGCAGCCGAAAAAAGCTGCCAGAAACAGTCCAAATCAGGGTTTAGTGACCCAGCCAGTCACCTGGAGCCTGGTCCGTATCGCAGCCAATGGTGATGGAGAGGAGCCAGAAAACAGCCAATCACAGTAAAAGCCGCACTCCAGGGATTCAGGCTAGAACTTGGTGCTCGGTAGCGGTGGTTACCTGGGGTTTGATCCGGGGCTGGATGTAGGGGTGGCGGCCTCAAGGAGAGCCGCAGTCCGCGAGCGCCGCTTCTCAAAGGTGTCCTCGGGCAAGCCTGGAAAAGAGGACAGAGGAAGAGTTACAACAAGATAAAAAAAGACAAGTGGTGGGCGGGGGGCAGGCTGGGCATGGAGACAGCTTGTCTGCAGGGGGCAGGGAGGAAAGAGGTGTTAAATGGTGGGAGGGCTACAGGAGGTAGGCCTGGGGAAGAGGGTAGGGATACAGATTATGGGACAGGGGAAGCAGAGTTACAGGAGTAGAAAGAAAGAGAGAAAAAAAGTCTCAGAGAACAAAAAAGTACTTGGGGGAGGGGAACGAGCGAAAAAGCAGGCACCGGTGAACAGGGGCAGCTTAGTAGGGGAGCTACTTACTGCTTCCTTGGTCATTTTGTTCCCCCAACACTACATCTCCCATCCTGTATTCTGGCTTTGGGTTCTTGACCCTAAGAACATAACTCTGTACTTTTTTGCACTGAATTGTAGTCGTCAGACCAATATTTCTCCTGTCTCCATTCCAAGACATTTATAACATCACATCTCAAAGGATTAAGTCAGCTAAATAAATTGTAACAGAACTTTTGAACCATGCTACCATATTCAGTGGGGGAGAACACAACCCACCTACAACCAGTGTAGGACTCTTGTAATGTACACAGAGAGCCTAGTCAACAAATGTCATCTCTTGGGTAAACAAATTGCATAGTTCAAATGATATCTGTTCCTAAAGCTTGAAAGTACAGTTACGCAGGAACGTACCATAACAGTAGATCTTCAAAAGGAGTGCTTGCAGCAGGTTACACCATAAGGACTAAAGCCGGCAGGTGCCAGGACCCCACAGAAAACTTCTAGCTAGCGGTCTATAGCGAGGGACCACCCCCTGACAACGGCCCACTCCCGATGTCCCTTGTGGTATAAAAGGGGCGGTCCCCTAGCACCACCTCAGTTCTCCCACTGGAGACCCTGGCAAGCATAGAAAAAGGAGAACCGAGGCGTTCCTCTAAAGCCGAGAAAAAAAGATGGAGAAGCAGTCACCAGGGGGATGGAGGGAGGGAAAGCAGCACCTGCCGTAAGAGCTCCTCCCAAAGATCTACTGGTATGGTAAGTTCTTAAAGTTCTAACGTAACTGTACTATCTCACTTCGAGGGGGCTCTTGCAGCAGGTTACACCATAAGGACTGAGTCCCAAGCAGTGAAAGGACTGACCCCGGTCAGCTAGGAGGAGGTAGAGGTCAGAGTAAAGATCTTAAGAGGGCAGGCCCTGAAGTACAGCCAGTTCAAACCTGCCCTACGCCTAGAGGCAATGTCCAAACTGTAATGCCGGATACAGCTGTGAACAGAACTCCAAGTGGCCGCTGCACAGATGTCAGCAATGGACATATTTCTAAAAGATGCAAATGAGGTAGCTACCCCCCTGGTAGAATGGCCTTTAACCATGCCCAGTAAAGACTTGCTGTATTTGCGGTAGCAGTAAACAATGCAATTAACCAGCCATTTGGACAAACACTATTTAGAAACTGAAGACCCTTTTTTTCTCGGGGTGAAGGCAACAAACAACTGATCAGTTTTTCTGATGGCTCGGGTGCAGTCCAAATAATAGCGAAGCACCTGGTGAACATCCAGAGTATGTAGTAAGGCCTCCCCTGAGTTAGAATACTCTGGGTAATACACAGGAAGATGGATGTCCTAACTCAGAGTAAATTCGGACACCACCTTAGGAAGGAACTTAGAACACCCTGTCCTTGTGAACAACTTAATAAGGCTCTTTACACATCAGAGCCTGGAGCTCGGAAATCCTTCACGCAGAAGTAATATCAACTAAAAATAACGCTTTCCATGACAGAAAGTGAAGCTCGCAACTTGCGGCAGGCTCAAAGGGAGGCAACGTAAGTTTTTCTAAGATGAATAACAGATCCCAAGGGGGAACTGGGTCCTGAATGGGAGGCTTTAGATGCATGATACCCCACAAAACAAGTGTGGGATAAATCAAGCTGGGCAAGGGTCTTATCATCTGTAGGTGCATCGTACGCAGAGATGGCTGAAAGATGCACCTCAATAGATGAGTAACTCAGGCCTGAGTTAAAGAAAGGAGATATCTAGAATGAGATTCTCCAGACAAATGAAAGGATCCAGATGGTGAGCGAAGGCCCATATGCAGAACTGCTTCCACTTCATGGCATATGTAGATCTAGTGGAGGGTTTTCTGGGAGCCACTAGAACCTCTGCCACCTGGGGGGAACCCCAAAACAGGCAATGGCTAAGTCTGCAGGAGCCATGCATGAAGGTGGAGAGATTTTAGATTTAGATGGACCAGGGTTCCCAGCAAGTGAGAGCAGGTCGGAACACAGGGGTAGAGGGATCGGGGGTTCCACTGCGAGCTGCTGTAGAAGTGGAAACCAAATCTGCCGTGGCCAGAAGGGGGCTATTAGAATCATCTCCTCCCCTTCTAACTGCAGTTTCAGCAGGACTTTCTGCAGCAATGGAAAGAGAGGGAAGGCATACAGAACCCTCCATGTCCAAGAGAGGGGACAAGGTGTCTCGCCACAAAACACGAGGCCCTGGATCTAGCAAGCAGAAATTGGGCAGTATTGTGCTGGATGGGGACACGAATAGGTCCAGCTCTGGGCGGACTCACCTGTCAAAGAGATCTTCTGCCACTGCTGGCAGAAGTTCCCATTCGTTGGACCAAGAACGGCTTAGACTGTTGGCTAAGGTGTTCTGAATGCCTGGAACATGCACAGTCATCAGGCTCAGGTGATGCTCTATGGCACAATACCACACTCTCATGGCTTCTCTGCAGAGGTGGTAATAATGCGTTCCCCCCCTTGCTCATTTATGTAAAAGACCACTGACATGTCCGTCTGGATCAGGAGGTGACCCGGAATCAGATGTATCTGAAAGGCTTGGAGAGCATACAGTAATGCTCGCACCTCCAAAACACTGATATGGAGATGCTGCTCCAAAGGGGACCAGGTCCCCCTTGAGTCTGACGGTCTGCCAGATGGGCACCCCAGCCCTGGCCTGTCACGTCTGTGGTCAGAATTTGCCGAGGTGACTCTGGCCAGAAGGGAAATCACTTGGAAAGGTTGGAGGGGTTCAGCCACCACTTCATGGTCTGACAGACCAAGTTGGATACTGACATGGGAAGTCCAAGTCATCTAAACTTTCGTCCCACTGAACCCGGAGGTTCCACTGGGCCACTCTCAAGTGCAGGCAAGTCAAAAGTACTGTTGCAATGACCGCTTCCATATGTCCCAGCAGTCTGAGAACCATTCTGGCTGAGACTTGCTGAGATGACGAGACCATCAGAGTCGGAGTCTGAAGGCATTCTGCTCTGTCTGCCGGAACAAAGGCCTTGCATTGCTTAGTGTCCAGAATCACCCCTATGTCCAACTTATGCGGGTCAACGGCGGGAAAAGAACTAGGGTGGTGCTGGGGGACCACCCCTTTCATGCTATAAGGGACGTCGAGGGCGTGCCGACGTCATGGGGTGGTCCCCCGCTATAGATTGACAGCTAGAAGTTTTCCATGGTGGTCCTGGCGCCTGCCAGCTTTAGTCCTTATGGTGTAACCTGCTGCAAGAGCCCCCTCAACGCGAGATCTGGCATTACTGATGTGTTACAATGTGCTAGTTCGTCCTACACTCTACAAGACAATAATGTTACTCTGTCGAGTACTTTACCTTCTTAAGGCAATCATATTATTGACGAGGACAGTGACTCAACTAGTACATTATAACTATTATGCTTCATGTGTTTGCTGCTGGCAGTATAGACCAATCAGAATGCAAGAAAGAGGATGATGTCACTATTGTCATTTCTGACAATAAAATGACTGTTCTGAGCAGTCAGTTTATTGAGAATAAAATGACTGGAGTGAGTTTGCTAAGGAATAAGATGTGTATAACCCTGACTTCTGATTAGAGAAGAGGGGTCCACATGTAGTATAATATAGCGATAACACTACAGTGGTCCGGGTTTACGAGGTAATAACTGGACCAAGGGTAATAAACACAGAGGCTGAAGCCCAAGGTGTTTATTAACCCCACGGTCTGATTATTACCAAGGAAACCCAGACCACTACTGGTGTTCTCGCTATTATATTATAAAACAAAAACATTTTTTTTTAAATTGCCGAAATCTGTTTATATGGCACATATGAAGTGGTAGGGTAGACTGGGCTTTCTACCTGATTGGCTAACCACAGATGCAGCAACTAATAAGAATGCAGAGCCACTGTCCCATTATTCTCATGTCCCATGTGTTCTCCACATCAACCTGTCTTTCAGTGTACTCTCCCGGATCGCACCTGAAAATAGGCATCTGTTTTTGTCTCGTGTGCTCACCTGGTCAACAAAATCTAAATAAATGAATAAATTCTGGCTACTGTCTGATTATCACAGAATATCTGGGCAGTAACTCTGCGTTCTGATTGGCTAATAGGGATTTTTTTCTTTTCAGTATAATAATGTATCAATTAGGCAATAAGACACAACACTGTGTGCATTGTGGTGAGATGATGGCACACCCCGGTGTGTTATGAGGCATGAAGCATCACCTAGTTTCTCCAGTCACCCCAGAAGTGCCATTATCCCACCACAAATCACACCCTGGAGTATCGTATTGCGATTATAAAATGGGTCCAAGATATATTTGGTGGGGTCGAGTGAAAAATACACAAAAATAAAATAATGTTAAACATTTTTTTTTTAAGTTTATCTACCTCAACAAAATAGTCCTGGCATATCCCAGCACAGGTATGCCACCTCAGTTTCAAATATTAGCACTTAAACCCTCTATTTTCCACAACCCACCCCCATTAACCATTTTCTCACCATTCATCCTTCTTTCTCCCTTTCCTCACTGTATTTCTTGTTTATTGTTCCTACAATCAATAGATTAAATGTTTACTATCGATGGAATACAAGAATTCACATCTCTGCTCCGTTTTACTGACAGACAGAATGTTAATATTTTTAAGGGCTAGTTGAAGGTTTTTGGTGAGCAAAGGTGGCAGCCACGTTTGTGATGATAATGGGGGATATGTGGCTAGTACTCATTTTTTATGAAGAGGCTGCTGGATCTGGATCCAGTGTCACTGTGCCGAGATAACAGCACAGGTAAAAGATGGCTCTCGGTCAATCAAGTTTCACAGTTTTTTGAAACCCATTTTATAATGCACAAATGCTGCATTTACGTACTACTGTCTACCTGACACTAAGCTTTCTTCCAAAACCTTTAAGTTCACAGCCTTAACAGTTCCAAAGTTAGCCCATTTTTTTAAATCAAGCTTTTACTCATTCCCAGTTCTGCCTGTGGGCACCCCCCCACCCCACCACCACCAGCTGCAGCCTGTTCATGGAATTTCTGGTCATCCACCTCTTACCCTAGACCACACAGTGATGGGTGGACTGCCATGACAGTCGTATGAGAAAATGCAGGGAGAGGCACTTTTTCCTCCATCTCTTGATTTCCTCCCCAAGGGTGTTGGCATTTGGTGACATGTGCAATGCCACATATGCATGCCAGGCATCCGGTGGCTACCCCTCCCCCCATTCGTGTGCTTCCCAGTTCTGCTCCCACCTAGTTTCCACCGGGTAGCAACCATGCAGTGGGAGCATTGCCCCCTACCCGAGGAAGGAGAGCAGTCCTTGTGATGCTCAAACCCTCCTCTCCCAGCCTGCCTCTCATACTGGTCGCTGGCACTGTGTGCGGCAGCACTATCGCTGCATCAACAGGTCGACAAGTTAGCCCGTTCCAAAGCCAAGTTGTTTGAAATGGCTCACTTTGGAACTGTTTGGGCTACAACTTAATTTTTTTTAAATATAACCTTGGAGGAGTGACGTTAACATGGCCATGTCATGTTAGTAGTTTTTCTCCATTGATGCACATCACATCAAATCAGGAGTCAAACTGCTAAATGGAGGCAGACCATGCTTGACATCTACTACTGCCCACTGCATCACAAGATATTAGTGGTGTTCCACAAAAAAAACCATGACAATCCTTTTATTGTAGTTTATCCTGGAGAAGGCTTAGAGGGGGCATGATTACAGTACAAGTTACTACGACCTCCACATGTTGTCTCTTATGGTATACAAGGCGTGGAGAATGAGGTTTGGGTGCAAGGACAGCAAAATGAAGCTCAGTGACTCTGGCTGCCCAAACTTCATGAAAGGAGCCTCTTACACCACAAGAGATACCCCTTGGAGGCCCTATTAATTTATTATAAATAACTCAAGTTATGCTTTTCACTTACTAATTTTCTTTTTTTTATACTTCCTTTATTAGATAATGAATTAGTACATAGCTCTTCTATTATAACATCCATTAAGTACACCTTTACATCTAGATTAAACAGTTCATAGCTTAATCTTGTTAATACACACTTTTTAAAGTTAATCAAAAACTGTAAACATAAAAAATAAAAATAAATAAAATACAGACACTTAAAAACTGGAACAATGTTCAGGCTGAGAGCAGACATAAATTAAGTAAATACAATTTGTTAAGTCTATTATTCCATGGAGTTATTCTATTTGTACATTCCCCATTTAATTTGATATTGAATATTTATCACTTACTAATTTTCAATTAATATGCAACATACAGCACAAATATAACAAAACAAAAGACACAGCTGAAGAAGGCACATATATCATAAATTCATGGCAAAAACTCTGTTTAATGCATCAGTTAGGGTTGCTCCACAGCAACAAAAGCAAGGAAATTCTGTGTTTGGGTTACCACCCCTTGCACCCCACACCGACCCCGTCCCCACCAACAAGCAGCGGGGTGTGCGTTGGGGTCGTCGGTCCTAACTCTCACCCAATCCCTTGTGTAAACAAGCTGAGGTGGTGCAGTATACAGTAGGAGAATGAGGTAAGAGTTAGGACCGATGACCCCTACACGCACACCCTGATGCCATGAATTTCCCTTCTTTTTGAGAATGAGCACTATAAATAGGGCCCCGCGCTCCCACCATGTGTTTTTTTGTCACATAGTAATGCTAACAGTAATGCAAACGCAATCACAAATGGTAACGCACATGATGATGCAAACGTAAATGATAATGCAAATGGCAAGAGAAAGGCAAGCGCAAACGTTAATGAAAACAGAAACGGTAATGCAAACACTAACGGCAACAGAAACGCAAATGGTAACAAAAACAGTAACGTAAACGCTAATGCCAAAGGAAAAGCAACGGTAAGAAAAATGCAAACGGTAACAGAAATGCAAACGGTAACGGCGACGCAGAAGGAAACAGTAATGCAATCGACAATGGAAACTCAACCGAAAATGCAAACGCTAAGGTCAACAGAAATGCAGACGGTGATGAACATGCAAACAGTAACAGTAATGCAATTAGAAATGCAAACAGTTACAATAACAACGATGATGCCAAAGTGAACAGTAATGGAAACGGAAACACAAGCCGTACAGAAACGCAAGTGGTAACGTGCACGGTCACGGTACTGCAATTGGAAATGCAAATGCTAACGGTAACACCAACGATGATGCCAAAGGAAACACAAATGCAAATGGAAGCGCGTACACAAATGGTAATGCACACAGTGATGCAAAACAAAACGCAAACAGAAACAGTAAAGGAAACACAAATGGTAACAGTAACGGAAACACAAACGCAAGTGCATACGGAAACGCAAATGGTAATGTGCACAGTCACGGTACCGCAATTGGAAACGCAAATGCTAATGGTAACACCAACGATGACGCCAAAGGAAACACAAACGCAAATGGAAGCGCGTACGCAAATGCAAATGGTAATGCACACGGTGACACAAAATGAAACACAAACAGAAACGGTAATGGAAACACAAATGGTAACAGTAATGCAAATGCAAGTGCAAATGAAAACGCAAAGGGTAATGCACATGGTGGCGTAGACGGGAACACTAACGCAAACGGTTACGGAAACGCAAGTGGAAACACTAACTGTAACAGTAACAGAAGCGCACACCCTTTTTTCCCCCCAAAAGCTGCATTGAGAAACACAGTGAATACAAAGAATGTATGCATAATGGGCCTCGGAGCAGAAAATGAGCACTTGGAATACTAAATTGGCTTATATCTCAGGAACTGTACGACGTAGAAAAAAAATTAAAATTGAGTATAATTTATGACTTTCCTGGCTAGTTTTGCACTTAGCCCCTGGGGGCTAAGCATTTTTCTGATGAAAAGTCTGTACCTCGAAACGTTTCCGAGATACGTGCCCCGAAAGACACGGTGGACGCTGTAATGTTAGTCTATGGGACAAATAGTCAACTTCGGAGTACCGTAACTTTGCAGCCCTCTAATATTTTGTCACCAAACCACCAAAAAGCACATCTGTGGAATCTTGGCTTTCTTCCCTCAAAATTTCAGCCCAAAAGACCAAACTGTTCTTTTGCAGCAGGGTGGCAGATTTCCTATTCTTTTGGGCATAGTGTCGCAAAGTACTGTCGCAAATCATGACACTTTCACAAAACAAAAATCACGAAAGTGTCGCAAGTGCGACACTACTTTGCAACACTACAGTTTACAAAAATTTGAAAAACATATTTCTGGGGTGTTTAACCCCCAAAAAGACATGGCTAGCATCCTCAGGGCTTGACTAGGTGAACACAAAAAGAACTGTGTCCCTAGAGGGTCCCAAATTTAAATGCCAAGCATTTCTGTGACCTGTACCTGAAAAAAAAAAATGGCGGACTCATGACACTACAGGGGTCATTTGCGACACTAAAAACTGCATTTGCAACACTGTCAAACTTTTTGTTAACTTTTCCTATTGACTATAATGGGAAACTTGTTTTTTTGAATACTTCTGAACCGTTTAATATTTTTTCACGAAATCTTCAAAAGGCACATCGGGGACCTCGGCTGCATGTTCCCTGAAGGTTTTGGACCAGTCGCGCAAACCGTGCAACCTGTAGGCGTGAGCAAAGAATGTACAAAAAAGCGTAAATGCGACTTTCTATTGCGCTTTATAGCTCCACAACCGTACATCCAACAGTTACGAAACTTGGCAGCTCCACAGATCTATGGTACCACTCAGTGCCTGCCAAATGTCAGTCAAATCCGTCATATGATAGCAAAGTTATTAAGCTGCAAAATTTCACACTTTAACCTTCAATGGGGTACTCGACACTAACTATAGTGGCACAACTGTGCCACTATAATGTCTTCATCATTGACACTGCAGATGGGCCATAGGGAAAGGTTTGCCTGTCTGCAGATGACACCAAGATCTGCAACAGGGTGGGTACCCCGGAGGGGGTGGAAAGGATAACAAAGGACCTGGAACGGTTGGAGAGATGATCAGAGGTGTGGCAAATAAGGTTTAACGCTAATAAGTACAAAAGCATGCACGTGGGGAGTAGGCACACTGGAGCAAGCTACAGGTTGGGGGGAGAGCTGATGGCAGTTACTAAAGAGGAGAGGGACCTGGGGGTCACAATCAAAGATGACCTGAAGGCCACAAGGCAGACAACCAAGGTGGTGGGGAAGGCCGTTGGGGTGTACTGGAAGGGGAATCACAACCTGGAGGAAGGAGATAATAGATCTTTTCTGTGTCAATCTTCACCATTCATCACAGATGGGTACTGGCCGGAGATCAGGACCCCGTGGGAGCTTTTTTTTTTTTTTTTTTTTTAAAGGATAGGCGGAGCTGACGCAGCACGCGCCGCCGAGGTCATTTACCACGACGCCGAGGATTAGCTGTTAGGCTGCATCGACCGCCTGCCTACCAGTTCTTAGTCTCGCGTCGAGGTCGCCTCGTGGGAAGCTGTTAGAAGAAAATCTAGGCCTGTCAGCCTTTATTGCAACGTTTAAGTCCGTCGGTCTTACTAGTTCTGGGTTTGCCTCTACTCGACGTCGCCAGTAAGATCTTTCCTTTTTATTTTAAAGTTTGACGTCGAGTCTGTTTGGTGTTTTTCCGTAGGTCATGTCTCGGTCGGAGGCAGAATTTTTTCAAAATGAATTACAAGCCCCTGTCGTCGGTCTTTCGTGCGGCCGGGGTGATTCGTTACCGACCAACATGACCGGTGTCTCGCGTGTCTTGGCCCGCTTCACGACCACGGATTAAATGCGATACCTGCTTCTCCATGGACCGCCGTGTCCTCAAACAGTCGCGGCGTGGAAAGTGAGCGAGCTCCGCCGACTTCGAGTGAGTTAGCACTCGTCGGGCCAAGCAACTCTCGGCCTTTCCTCTGGGTCCCCTCCCGGTTCTCTCACGGACGAGGAGGACGGAGCCTCGGCTACTAGTAGCCTGGCCTTGGTCGAGCTCCTCCAGCGGCGGCAGGAGGCCCGTCCGCTTCCTCCCGGGAGCAGGCGGGAGGCGCCCTTCGGCAATCGCCCCTTCAGGGGTGAAGACTTACCAGTGTCACTCAGCGGTCCAGGAAGGCCGGGTTGCGCTGTCCTCGGCGCGTCCCGGTCGGTGCCGTCGGGCCTTCGGCGCCGTTTGTGGTGCCCGTGGGCCCTGTCGGCGCCGCTCGCTCTCGGTGCCGTGGGCCCTGTCGGCACCTTCGCGTCGCCGACGCTGCTCGCGGCACTCTGACCCTGGATTCAGCATTGCCTTTTGTCATGTCTCGCGGCGCCGAGGTTGAGCACGGTGCCGTGGGGCCTTCGGCGTCGTCAGTTGGTGCCGTCCTCGGCGCAGCTGGTGCTCTCGGTGCCGCTTGCGGCGCCGAGAAGACTAGCGGTGTCATGTTCGGCACGAGTCCGCCTTCAGAGCTGTGGTGCGCTGCTTCGGTACTTTCGGTGCCGCCAGCGGCGCCGAAACCTAGCGGGGTCGTCCAGCGCCGGGTAACTGGGGCTGCCGTCGGCGCCGTCTCTGCCCCTGGTACCGCCCCCGGTGCCAGTGGACTTGGCGCCGCGGCTGGCCCCGGCTCTGGACCTTTGGCCCGAGCTGCCCTGGCGCCTTCTGTCAGCCCTGCTTGCAGGGCTGTGGAGGGCACGGGTGCCACCTCGGCCACTGCTCTGACTGCCAGGCCCTTTGGTAAGGTTGCCTTCCCCCGCCCTCCTACCGTTTGGCTTAGGGCCTCAGACTCTACCTCTTCGGGGTCGGACAGGCAGTCACACCCTTCGGGGTTGTCTGTGGAGGAGAGCGAGCCAGTGGTTTCGACGAAGAGTCATAGCCAGCCCCCTTCTGAGTAGTGTCAGGTGGTTCCCGAGGTTAGGGTCAGTAGTACTGACCAGCAGGCTATGGTGCGTGCCACCATTGCCATGCAACCTGGCCTTGGGGGGGTTCCTCGACCCCTCGACAGTGATACCCCCTCCGGTAGTGTGTCTCGATCACCCAACTTTGGGGCCCATCGGGAAGCCTGCAGGAGGGGAAGGTGCTGCTCCCTGGGTCTCCCCTTCTGGGGCAGCCCAGAGCTGCCAGCTACCTAGGCTGGCCTTTGGGGACAGGACCCTCTCGGGACTCTGAAGGGTCGGGGTGTGGGGTGGTATCGGCCTTTCTCTGGGGTCCACCCGGGCCCGTCCTTCCCCTTCCGGTTCCTTGAGGGGGTCCCATTCTTTGGAGGCAGGGGACCGTCCTTCTGGACCTATATGGCCCCGGTCGCCTCACTGGGGGGATTCTTCTGGGTGCAGCCTTGGCAGTACCAATGTGGTTGCACAGCTGTCGGCTGTGGAGTCTTCCGGGACACCCTCCTTGGGTGTCCATGGTCCGCTCCCTAGCCCTGGCAGAGGTCAGCCGACTTCTTCTCTCGGCTCTGCCCCATCCCTCTGCCACATTCTCCAGTGCTCCCAGGCGTTCTTGGTCCTAGCGGCCCTCTCACCTGGGAGCAGTTCAGAGCGGCGGCTGCTCGGTTCCCGGCCTACGTTAGGGCTACGGACAGCCAGGTTTTCCAACCTCCCCCCGTGCAGCCACCCTCATAACATTTGGTGACCTCCAGCTCCTCATCCCCCTCTTCTGGAGGAGAGGAACCCACTGTCCATATCTCTCCGGCCGCTGATCTCTCCGAGTACCAGCGTTTCCTCGTGAGGATGATGGAGGACCTTCACCTTTCTCCCCTGTCTGTGAGCAATCCTGAGCATGCGGCGCACGCCTTTCTAGGCGATTTTGGTGCAGCCACCCTTGTGGTGCCGCCCTGGCCTACTCCCTTTCGGGAGGCGTCCATGCGTTTCTGGCAGAGGCCCTTCTCCGGAGTTCCTGCCCCTAGGGACCTCAGCCAGAGGTATTGCGCTCCCCCGGAGTCTCCAGGTTCTATGCCTCATCCGCAGTCCGGATTGACGCACCTGGACACCCCTGACAGGCTTCGCGCCCTCCACCGTGACCGACCTCCAGATCAAGACTCCTTGGATTTTGACTTCTGGGAGAGGACCTTCACCTGCGCGGTTGCTTCTCTCCATCTCTGCTCATCAGGCCCACTATGCAGCCTACAACAGGTTCTTGTGGTCCGCTAAGTCAGATCCTAGCTGCTTTGCCTGACTCGAGCAAACCAGGCAAGCCATCGCGCTCTCTGCAGCGGCCTGGGCTCTAACAAGGCACCAAGCAAGGGCATCTTCACGACGCCAATGAGGTAGCTACCAGAGGTCGTGAGAACAGTGATCTGCACCAGGAGATCGGCGTGGCCTCTTTCCCAGTTGTCACCCTGGCCGGCGTAGGGTGGTTGCTCCGCTCACCAGGGAACCTATCTCTTCTCCGTGGGGAGGCGAGGCAGCCGTTGTTGGGAGCCTTCCTTCCCCTCCGGAGAGACGTCTCACTCTCCCACTCTGGGCCTCATCAGGCCCAGAAGGTTCCCCCCCTTAGTGTGTCACCCACTGAGGGCTAAGGGACTCTATCCCTTATGGTGCAATGAATCAACCCCCTTCGGGGGGGCTTGGTACTCACCCATCTGTGATGAATGGTGAAGACTGACACAGAAAAGATATAAAAATTACGTACCTACCGTAATTATGATCTTTCTGTGTATCTTCACTATTCATCACAATCCCGCCCGCCATCCCCCTGGGGCCTCAGTCTCTGGGTCCTCCTCCCTCTGTGCCTACCCCTCTTCTTGAGCGGGGTACAGTTGGGACACACAGGGGTATTTTCTCCCTAAGGTACAGCTCGAGTGGCACTCCTTCTCTACATATATCTCACTCCCTACGGGTGGGAGCTAGGTTGCCCTCCTTCTGTTATCCATCTAACTGTTTAAAAAAAAAAAAAGATGTCCCCTTTTTTTTCACCAAATATCTTTCCAGAGAGAGTACTAAGTCCCTGTACCCTGTCCTTCTCCAGAATAGCCGACTCTGCTTTTGGGGTATTGCCAGTTATTCTGTGCCTTGAATTCTGGCAGAGAGCTTTGCTACTCCTTGCAGTTCCTATACAGTCTGGTGACGGACAAGGGTCTCGGATCCTTGTTACCTCTCACTCTCTCCTAAATTTTCTCCCCTCCCTTCTTCCGTTTCCAGAGATTGGGGCCCCTACCCAATCCCTTAGTCTTACTTCTTCTATACTGTCCTCTCAGTCGTTATTTCTCCTTTTAATTCAGTTTTTCTCTTCCTTTTTCTGTCCCTTGGACTCTCTTGTCCCACCCTCCATCCCTTCCTCTTACCTCTCCGGAGACTCAGAACTGGTAGGCAAGCGGAGTCGATGCAGCCTAACGGCTAATCCTCGAGCGCCACGTAGTACATCAGCCTCGAGGGTGGCGCCGGTGCTGCATCGGCTCCGCCTATCCTTTTAAAAAAAAAAAAATCTCCCGCGGGGTCCTGATCTCCGGCAAGTACCCCATCTGTGATGAATGGTGAAGATACACAGAAAGATCATAATTACGGTAGGTATGTAATTTTTATTTTCACTGTATAAGACCCTGGTGAGTCCTCACCTTGAGTACTGTGTCCAGTTCTTGAGGCCACACCTTTGTAAGGACACTGACAAAATAGAGATGGTGCAGAGGAGGGAGATCAAAATGGTGAAGGGTCTGCATCACAAGCCTTACGAGAAAAGAGTCAGAGACCTCAATTTGTACAGGCTGGAGCAAAGGAGGGAAGAGAGGTGACATGATAGAAATGTCCAAATACCTCAAGGACATGAACAAGGTGAACGGGACAACATATTCCAGTTTAAAAGTAGTGCCAGAACAAGAGGCCTTGACATGAGACTGATGGGTGGCCGCGTTAGGAGAACTGTCAGTAAGTTATTTTTTACGGAGAGGGTGATGGATGCATGGAATAGCCTGCTCCAGGAAATGGTGGAGGCCTGTATGGTGACAGGCTTCAAACATGCATGGGACAGGTATAAAGGAATATTAGAGATAGGAAGAAAAAGCTAAAGCCAATGACCAGACAGGGTCACTGGCTGCTTCGTCAGGTAGCATAAATGGGCAGACCAGATGGGCCTAGTGGCCCTTATCTGTCGAAAGTATCTATGTATATAATATAGTTGAAGTTTACTGTTTCATTTATCAAGTTACATACAAATCACATTAGAGCTCATTATCCATTAATGTCTAACCAAGATAGGTCATTGGGACAAAATACCCCCAATGCTTATATCAGAATAGAGCTAGCAGTCAGTCCAGGTACTGCGAAATAAGTTACAGTCAACCATGGGCAGGGGCACCCCAAACCCATCCATGGGGGACTAAGGGACAAAACCTAGGTCCATCTCCTTGATGTAAAAGACCCAACTTCTCCAAAGACCAGCACAGTAGGGTCTGGGTGATCTTCTCCAAGCAGTTAATCGTATTAACTGTCCCTCTATAATGGCCCAGTGTTAATATCTTTGGTTTAAGCCTAAGACTCTTTGCCAATAATATTAAGACTATACAACAAGCATAGCTTCCACCCTCTCAACCAGACTCCCTAAAGCTGGCTAATAATACCAACAAGGGCAAAACTGAACATCTCTGTGGAACAACTTGGTCCATGTGCTCCAACATCTCGTGCCAAAAGGGAGTTTATAATAAGTTTTACTTTCTTTTTTATTAAATTTCTTAAGTTAAATGAAACTGCCCTCTCCAGGCTGTGAAGTGAAATGCTTCACTCCTAACATTCCTGCACAAGAGACCAGTGTACACAGCGTACGAGGTTCAGTGGCTCTGTGCACTGATTGGCCAAAATGTTCCTAACACTACCTGGGATAGGCAAAACGGAGTACACCACACAGATATTTGATCCGGTACGTTTTAGTTGAACTAGAGGACAAACATACAAACTGAAGGGGAGGGGGCAGGATAAGAGGAAACAAAGTATCCGAAAACATTAATTCACACAAAGGGTAGTTAATTATGCAATAAGGCATGACAGAGGGTGCGTTATGCTGGAATAACAGCCTCCCTTTGGTGGATTGAAGCATGAGGTAAAGCAGAGTGCTTGAACCCCCCCCCCCCCCGAGAAGGGCTGTTACTAGCCCACCAATGCAACCCTTGGAGTGCCTTATTGTGATTATGAAAAGGGTCCTTTTCAATAAATTGGATGTATTTTTAAGCATATTTTTGTAGAACTACTTTCAGCTGGGATGTTGTGCTGGGATAATGGCTCAGCGTTAAGTTCCTCTTGGTCAATCAGAAGCCAGCATTCTTTCTACCCATTTCACAATGTGGAATATTCTATGTGGTGAGGTCATCAAACTAGCACTTTTCAGGCTTTCAAACTAGGTCTAGGCAGATTCTTGAAGGAGAATGGCATTGAGGGTTACACAGCATCAGTAGCAGTCCAGCTGATAAGCTTGGATGTGTGTCCATGGTTGAACTTGAGTATAGTCAGTGACATGCGGCAAGAGGGGCAAACAAGATGAACCTCAAGTGCCTTCTGTCACCACAATACTACACTACTATCTTAGTGCCATCTCAGTAACCTCACACAAGCCCCACACTAGAGACCGTTAGAACATACAAACATAGAAGCTGTCAGCAGATAAGGACCTCTTGGCCCACCTAGTCTGCCCTATTTTCCCCAGTTACTACTTTGGGTGCCTCTGTGGGACATTCCCACCCGGCTAGTGCTGCATAGGTTTTTTTTTTTTTTAATTTACATTTCGTAGTTTTCTCCCAGTTTTTGTCCCCGACCCCATTTTCGGACACGAGCACACGCATGTGGGAGGCACGCTGCGCAGTGTTCCAAGACCTTCTGACTTGCCACCCCCTCCCACCTACGCTGCCACGGAGCCTCCACCCGGTGGCAGCGGAACTATGGGGGGTGGGGGCAACAGCCTCCCCTTGGAGGGGAGAGCTGCCATAAAGCTGCTCTATCCCACGCCTCCCTCCCCATGCCGGCACCCCAATAACCTGAGGTCATTCCCAAACCAGGCGTAGCGCAAGGTAAGGCGTCCAGCACCTCAACCCACAGCGCCACGGGCCGGCTCTGTATAGGAGTTTCATAGTAGTACCAGAAGGGAGATGCGCCTGCGTTTCACCACCCTCACCGTCCCCGAGCCCACCGTTTTGCAGCTGCTCCTCCTTCCTGGCATCCTCTGAGGTAGCAGTGATGGACTAGCTGGTCCCTCGGTGGGGGAGTAGGTCCTCCAATCCCAAGCCAACTTGGCCTCGAGCCTGGCAACTTCCTCCCTCAGCCCAGAGAGGTGCATGCAGATGGGGCAGCAACGCAGCCTCCAGAAGGTCTCCCTAAAGACTTTCACCCCACAGCCACTACACTGCACCACTCCCATCATCCTATACTTCCTACTCTCTCTGTAATTTTATCCCTTTGAATTTCTTTTATTCCCTTACCCTCAACAGGGAGTCTCACCTATTCCTTGGTTTCTTTGTCTCCTTTGAATTCCTTTTTATTTTATTACCCTATGTAGGGAGTTTCACCTGTCCCTAGGTTTCTTTGTCCCCTCACTCCAACCCACACTGAACAGTTGCCAGCAGGTCGCTCACTTGTTATCTAAACAGAGTATCTAGCAAACCCCTACATGCCCCCTTCCGCAACAACTCTTTAAATCAAGATCCTTGCCCCGCTCAGTGTTACCCAAACTGAATTTCTAACTCGTCTCCTCACCAACAATTACACAACTACAGACTTTCCACATACCCACTCAAACTACTTCCTAGAATTACTTACCAGCGAGTGTACACCCTCAGACTTACACAACTTTTTCCAGCAAGCCCCCTTATCTCCCACACACTGTTATTATTCCATCCCCACACTTACAGTTTCACAACAGAATTTCAAGCAAGTCCCTTTCCCCACTCTCTACTTTCTGGGGTTTCTTACCGGCAAGCCTTTGCACTTTCAATTACACAACAAAACAATCCAGCATCAGAGTGGGGGAGAGAGTCTCCAAAAAATGCATTTTGAATGAATGAACTCTGCTTTCTATACCATGCCTTTCATTCACAAAGCATTGTAAAACACTTTATAAACCAGTGTGACACTGTGTGCCCCATACCCAGTCTCAGGGTGTTTGGGACACTTAGGGTAATCCACTACTCTTTACAAAAAGTGCCCCTAGGATCTTTCACTTCCACATGGCAAACGACCAGAGATTGTTAGGAGGGACGTCAGTTCAATGTCTCATCCGAACGACGAATTCTGTAGACCTTACAGGGGATGAGAAGCATTGCAGCTTCCAGATTCTTACAGTATTAACTTACATCCTGGCCTGTTTTTGTATATGTTGCTCTTCTGTCATTTTCTGCCTCACTAGTTCTTAAAACCAGCTCTGTAAGCCTGGCTCAGTGGCTGTGGTTGGTGGAGCACTGTTCCATTATGTGGGAGACCTGAGACTGACTCTCGGTTAGGACTCCCTCGTCCGGGCTGGTGGAGTCAGGAATGCGATGCAGAGGCATTGCACGCTGACCCTGTTGGGGGGAAGGGGAAGCACCACCTGTAGATCTGAAGTGGGACTGCCTTGACGGTGTGGGTGACCATGTAGCATCTGTAGCTTCCTACCTACGAGTTGGTTGCCTGAGCACTCAGTGACTGTGTACTGGGGAGGGAAATCAAACTGAACTTAGTATATTTCAACAGAATATAAATCACTAGGCTAAAAGGGCCATTTCCAGGATCATCCTGCATAAGGTTAATTTACAGTAGAAATACATTACAAATAAACACTATAACAATCACTATCCGCACAAAATACATACAGATACAGAGCGGAAAAAGCAATGAGTGAGTCATCAAGTTTCCATACTTCAAGTACGACTGCATTCATATGGGATCCTTGGGAAGCCCTGTACCCTTTAAGCCATGCAGTTGTTACGGTAATGGTTATTTTATCCATTCAGTAAAGCAGTTATATAATATATGCTCTGAGGTGTTTGGTGCCAGTTTTTGTAACATTTTTTATGTTGTTTCTAATGGTGGCACAGCTTTTGAGGGGAGCTGAAACAACTGCAGCCCTTTCTACGGAGGTAACCACCAGAGACGTGGAAGGATTGGGACGAGTATGACCATAGGTGTGGGAACGCCAAGCCAAGAGGGGTGATATGTAAACTGCACCAAAAAAAAAAAAAAGCTCTGTATACATCTCCCCCCCTATTGTGCGCCATTATAGGTGCTCCTTGCAGAGACATCACCATTTATTGGCTTCTGGCACTCATACCACTACCTGCAAGGGCTGCTACTTGCAAGTGATAACACACTCTGTGGTATGCAGTTTTATAAGGGAATAATACTTCATGTGGTCATTAGGCTCGTGGTATAGCTAAATGTCACAACTACCTGAAAAGTGCAGTCTTATGGCAGCACACCCTGGAGTGTGTTATCCTGCTTATAATTTGGTCTCTATTTGCTAGCAGGAAAAAAAGACATTGTTAAAGCCACCCTACAGCCCTGAAGTTCAGGCAACCCAAGTTCAGGAGCAAGTCTAGGATGTTGCGTCAGGAGGCAGACATGACTACAGCAGTTGCCACTCAGTAATGTGCTGCACTCGAGGAGGGATGGCACTGAGCACCTGGTACCGTAACAACCCCTGCAGTGGGCTAGGGAAGCTGGCTTCCTCCACAGGACATCACTGTGCACATCTGAGGCCTGAACAGGCTACACACACACCAAGGGGAGGCGGGAGGGTGGGGAGAAAATCCATGTATCGTTTATATGACAGCCAGGGTTCCTGTACTCCCCTCAGTCCCAGTGCCTGGTTGACACTAGAGCCTAGCTCAAAAATGAGCTTAGTGGGTGGGGGCAGTCCCCGGAGCACCTGCCTGAGAGGAAAGTCATGGCGGTTTTCAGGGGTGGCAATGGGCCTGGGGGAGACCGGGGGTCAATGTGTCAGATCAAGGTATATCCCTGAAAGATGAACATGGCCAGGGAGAAAAAGCTCTGTGGAAAACATACAGTTCAGGTGAGGCTTGCGGTTGTCAGAATATGATCAATGGCCATGTGCTGTGTTTCAACCAATGAGGTTACAGGATTTCATGGTCCATTTTATCACGAAGAAAATGGAGCCCTCAATGCACTTAATTTTTAGCAAAATAGCAACTGATGCAAGTAGCAGAGTCAGCATCAGTTGCCACAGTCTGACTGAAAACAGTCAGTAGTAGGTGCACCTAAAATTGGGGGAAGGGGGCTACATACAAAGCTTGTTTTAAAGCCAAGAGGGACTGAAATTAAAAAAGGGTGAGAGGTGATGAGCGTAGGGTGCAAGCAAATATGATTTGGGAATGTGGCCAGTTATCCCTTACCTTTTTAATGCAGGTCTAAAAAAAAAATTTGGCCAAGATCAGCGGTTTTCATTTCTTCATACTGGATGAAGAACAAAGTTCAAAATGATTTGCGCAGGTCTGAGAGATTTTAAGGACATCTCTGTTGTATGCTTTTGAAGAATAATACATTTTGAAGTCAGCTTAACGCATCTGACTTAATTGCATCATGCTGCAAAAGGATCCCACTGAAGGGTATAACAGTTACTACAATATACCACTGCTGTTCATTACCTGACACCGAGCTCCTTCGCACGGTATACGTGACATATAATGAATCTGCTATGGCAGTCCTTAATTAACTCCTACTGTGCTTTCCTCGAACTCGGGAGCATTAGAATTCTGCTTTTTATTTCTGGCACCAAATCATTACAGACAAAATCTCCCCCCTCCCCTGATATGTCTCTCTAGATAGTTCTACCGGCTTATGAAAATGAACCACAGATAGAGTAAACTGACACTTCACAAAGGCAGACAAGGACAAACGTTATGATTTTTCTGCATGTTTTCCCTCTCGCCAAGCCTGGCTGCAAAACTTGGGTCATTTAGTTCTGTTACATGAAAAAAAAACCAATGGGCTGAAAGGAAAGGCTTTATCTTTTTATATAAAATGGACAAGGAAAGTCTGGCTTGGTGGTACTAGTAGTACCGTAACATGTGGGTCATCTGGGTTGGATTCGCCATCCCGGCTCCCCTACCCCGAGCTGCAAGAGCCTAAGGTGCACTATAAAGGTAGCCTGTTGGGGCTCCAGGATACAGAGTTTGAGCTGTCCACTATTCTGAAGGCCTCCTTTGGACAGCTGGAAGGCCATGACATTGTGGGGGACCGTGTAATGTTGGCTGCCCCCCCCTCCAAGCTGGTGCTGACAGCCAAACAAGATGCACTGCATCAGGGAGGTGGGCAGGGTTTACAAAGGGTGAAATGCCCCACGTCATTACAGCTGCTGTTGGCCACTCTGCACTCCCATGTCACAGGGGTCTGCTACCACATCCAACTCTTTCTGCTCACTGGAGATGAACATGTAGGTTTCCCAGGTAATTCACGGGTCTAGGCCAGACTCTGCCGGGGGTTAGAACTATATCTCCTTTGGGAGTACTGGTCAGGACAGAATTTGGAAGGTATGGTCAGTGTACAGATGGGTAGTAGTAGGTAGGTGCAAAGCAATTTTATTTCTATAGCACTCGAAGCACTCCATGAAACAGCCTAACATAAGTAAAGTACTGTATACATTCACAAAACAAAAACAATTAACCATTAAATACATGAATATACAGTGGTACAGTAAACTATTAGGACACAGAATCAGAGCTGAAAGCAAAAACCTAAAAACTGCAACTCTCAAGATGTCACTAAAACACCTGCTGGAAAAGACGGCCTTCGTCTCTTTTTAAATGATGCAACTGAGGAAGGCATTCCAAATGAACAGCATATGCAGTGAGAAAACCCTTCCCTCTGATTGCTGCAGTCTTGATCTAGGAATGGCCAGGCCAACAGACCGTAGGCGGGGAGGGTGCGCCACAGCATAAGCCGGGGGCTTTGAGGTATCGGGACACAGTCCACTGCAGATTAAAGGAAGGTGCAGGAGATATGGTTACCGAGTGAAGAGGAAGGAAGTAAAGAATATATTAAAAGAAGAAAAAAAAAAAGGACAACAACAAATATACAGAGGTGAGCTATTGATGATGAATCTCTACAGACCAACTTACACAGGACTGCCGGCCACAATCAGACTTGTCACTGGAAACATACTGTGCTAATCATAGGAGAGATCTTATTAACACAGTGAAGTAATCCCACAATACAGTATTGATAATGATATATCATATATGACTGATTATAGTATAGTAGGAGGTGCTGTATCTGTGACCTATTTAACAGCATTTTTTGATCTGAATGAACTATTGCAGTGCTATACGTTTTCTACGTTGCTACAGCAGTTGGTGTGAGATGCTGGCTGGCTGAGGTGTGGTGAGGAGCGTTGTGCTTGTTGGCTTCTCTCACCCAGATAACCTTACAAAAGTCAGAGCATCCTGGTGGGGGAAAGGTGTTGGGGTACTATGTGTGTTTGGGGAAAGGTAGTATTTAATTATCTGAACCTGGGGTGAGGTAGGGAGTTGGCTGCTAAGTGTGTTGTACAGTCTTGCACAAAAGATAAATAAACAAATTAGCCAGCCTGGGAGTGGGTCCCAGGGTGGTAGCCTGGGTAAAGCACTGGCTGGAAACAGGACACAGAGGGTAATAGTAAACGGAGTCCACAGTGAAGAAAGGAGGGTTACTAGTGGGGTACCGCAGGGTTCAGTACTGGGGCCGGTCCTTTTTAATATCTTTATAAGTGACATTGCAGAGGGACTGGAAGGGGAAAGTATGTCTCTTTGCAGATGACACAAAGATCTGCAACAGGGTTGATACGCAAGGTGGGGTGAAAAGGATGAAAAGAGACTTGGCAAGGTTGGAGGAATAGTCAAATGTATGGCAGTTTAGATTCAACACAAAGAAGTGCAAAGTAATGCACCTGGGAAACAAAAACCCAGGGGAAGAGTACACAATGGGGGTGAGATACTGACAACAAAAATGGAAAGGGACCTGGGGGTAGTCATATCAGATGACCTAAAAGTGGGCCAGCAATGTGAGAAGGCAGTAAGGAGGGCTGGGGGCACACTGGGATGCATAGAGAGAGGCACCACCAGTAGAAAACCGGAAGTTGTTGGGCCTCCATACAGACAGTTGGTAAGACCACATCTGGAGTACTGTGTACAGTTCTGGAGACCCCATCTCTGCAAAGACATAGACAGGGTGGAGGCTGTCCAGAGGAGGGCAACCAAAATGGTGTAGGGTCTGCACCAGAAGACATATGAAGAAAGACTAAAGGAGCTTAAGATGTATAGCCTCGAAGAAAGGAGGGAGGGACATGATAGAAACTTTCAAATACCTCAAGGGAATCAACAAAGTCCAAGAGGGTAGCATCTTTCAGAAAAAGAGATGTGCAAGAACAAGGGGCACAATTTGAAGATAGAGGGGGGACGTCTCAGAGGTAATGTGAGGAAGTATTTCTTCAGAGAGGGTTGTAGATGCATGGAACAGCCTTCCTGAGGAGGTCGTAGAGTCAAAAACAGTGGGGGGAATTCAAGAATGCATGGGACAGACATCAGGCAATTCTAGCAGGGGGTAGGAGGAAGTAGGCTGTTGGTTAACTAGGATCTACAGCTTATCCGTTAGGTAGGGAGCTAGGCAGACTAGGTGGGCCAAGCGGTCCTTATTTGCCGTCAAATTCTATGTTTCTATGTAAGAAGGGGGGTGTTCACTGTTCATTAATAGGTCTGGGGAGGGTACTTTTTATTACTTGAACAGTGGGGGCAGGTGGAGATACATCGCTGCAAAGGTGTGGGGGAAGGGTTTTACATTTTGTTCTTTTTTTTCCCCCGTCAACAACCACTATGTTTCACATAACCATTTCACCAGTGAAGTGTCTGCAAACTGAAGCAGACTCTTCACCAAGGGCAAAGTCCACGCAGTATTTCCATGTGGACCTTGCCCTCTGCAAAGACTTAATTTTGTAAAATGTTTGTCTTTCACTGCGAAGACTATGTGAAACATAGCAGGCAGACTTCACCCATCTCTAATTAGAGTCCATGAGTGAAAGGGGGTTGCATTGTCCTCATCTCTAATAAGAACAAACAGCAGTTAAGGTCAGGAGATCGTTCCAGACCAGTGATTCAATTTCCACACCCGTGATCATCAACAGCAGCTGAAGGATATACAATTGTGAAGCAGCCTATTGGACACTTCCTCCACTTCGTTCTGGAAGGTCTCCTACAATTCTCAATGAATGCCTGGGGAGTCTGGAGAGACGCATTCAGCAAGAGCAGTTCCTGTTCCCAGACATATCCTTCAATTATGCTCCCTTGTCACCAGTGCAGTACTTTTAAGCCCATGAGCGGGCCCAGGAGGCACACAAAAAGCCATACTCTCAGACAAAAAAGGTAAATATCCAAAGGTATACCAAGACAGATTTATTTGGTCACAGAAAGAGAACGGCATTGATGCCCGAGCATCCAGCCAGACATGACTCTTTATCAGCAGGCTCTGACAAAGAGTCATATCTCTGACGCAAAGCGCCGAGACATCAGTGCAGCATGCTCTCTCTCTCTGGTAAAATAAATCTTCCTTTGCGGCATACCTGTGGCTATTTCCCATGTATTATTTTGTCTTCAAAAGTCCGGCTTTTTGTGTGCCTTATTCCGATTGCTGTTTCAGCCAGCACCCTCCCTGAAGCTGTGTGTTGAGTTTTGCCTTAGTCCTTTCAGTTTGTGGCCCTCCATCTGATCCTATCCTGGTTCTTATCGCATCTCCTCAGTGCCACAGGGCAGCTTCTGCCCTGCGGTGGATTCTCGGGTGAGCATGTTGCTCAGCCCCCCCTAACCCGGTCCTCCTAGCACCAGAGGAGGTGAAGCGGCCATTCAGGAGGTCGTGGCTTGAAAGTACTGGGGTGTCATTCTGTGTGCATCTGGGGATTTTTCCAGCTTGTTCCTCCTCATCTTCAGGATGCTATCAGCATACACAGAGTGGCTATGCATCGCACCAGCTGCCATCCTTCCACCCACAAGCTGCTCAGACTGCACTGCCATGTGTTGTCACCCAGATGGCAGTATCGCAGTGGAGCAAGACGCCCTTCCTCCTGGGAGGAGGAGGAGACCACCCCCTGGGATGTTCGTTTCTCCTCCACACTGGCTAGCCCCTCATGCCCCAGGCTTGTTCCTGAATCCAGGTCTTCAGCATCACAAGTGGCAGCCCTGCCACTGCGCAGGTGGGACAACCTCCATATGACATTCTAGACATCCCTGTACAGCAAATGCTGGCTGCCTTACATAGACATTGGGGAGTAATGTCTCTCCAGGGGTCCAAAATCACTCGGTGCCAACCATGAAAACTGTGCCTAGCAAGGAGGGGGGGGGGACTGGCCAGAAGGGTTGTATGTGTCAGACCACCTTCTGGAGTGCATGGAATGTTAACATGAAAAAGACCAATCCCAGGTCACGATGGAATCCTTTTGGGTCAGGTAAGGGCAGTGGGGGTGAGTGTAACCAAGGAACATGGTACACGGAGAACCATGACTGGGATGTCAACATACCAGGGTACACAATCTACAGAAGGGACTGGGAGGGTAAAAGAGGAGGTGGAGTAGCTCTCTACATAAGGGAAGGGATCAAAGCTACAGAACTAAAAAGTAAAGGGGGAGGACAAGAGGAACTCTGGGTCACCTTGGAGACAGGAAATGGCATCACAATCCGCACAGGGGTTGTATACAGACCCCCGTCTCAAGGGGAAGAAATGGACAACAAAATGATAGAGGGCATTCTCAAAATGGCTGAAAAAGGGGAGATACTGTTGATGGGGGACCTGAATATGCCAGATGTTAACTGGGCGACATGGACTGCAGCCACATCCAAGAGCAGGGTCATTCTCAATGCCCTACAGGAGCATGCCTTAGACAGCTAGTGGTGGAACCCACTCGGGAGGGAGCAATATTAGACCTGGTACTCTCAAATGGAGAGAGGATCACAAACTTAGAAGTCAGTAGACATCTGGGAACAAGCAACCACTGCACAGTGTGCTTCACAATAAACACAACCATGCAGACAAGCCATACAAAGACAAGGATACTGGACTTTAGAAAGGCTGACTTTGGCATAATGGGTGAATACCTGAGGAATGCATTAGCAAATGGCCAGAAAGGAGGGGTGGAAGAACAATGGAGAAAAATCAAAACTGCCATCATGGAGGCAACAAGCCTTTGTGTGAAACAAATAAAGAAAACAAAGCGGAATAAAAAAACACTATGGCTCTCAAAAGAGGTGTCAGGGAAGGTTAAGAAGAGAAAGGCTGCATTCAAAAAGTACAAGGAATCATAGATGGAGCACGACATGGAACTGTATCAATTAAAGCAGAAAGAAGTGGGGAAGGCAGTCAGAAAAGCAAAGGCCCAAACCGAGGAAAAGATAGCCAACTCAGTTAAGAAGGGGGATAAAACCTTTTATAGGTACATTAGGGAGCATAGAAAGGTTAAGGGAGGGATAGTGAAGATTAGTAAAGGAGAGGGGAGGTGGGCAGAGGGGAGACAGTGAAAAGGCAGAGATACTGAATGAATACTTTTGCTCAGTATTTACAAAAGAAGAAGAGGAGGAGTTACCTAAACCAAACAGTAGAAGCACTCTGGATAGTGGGGTTGACACCAGTCCATTTACAGAAGAAAGAGTACTGAAAGAACTCCTAAAACTCAAGGGGACAAGCAATGGGGCAGGCGGGATTCACCTCAGAATCCTAAAAGAGCAAAGGAGTACCTAGTGACACCATTAACCACACTTTTTAACAAATCATGGGAAGATGGGGTGGTACCTGAGGACTGGAGGAGGGCAGATGTGATTCCCCTTCACAAAAGTGGGAGCAAGGCAGAAGCAGGAAACCACAGACCTGTTAGTTTGACCTCAGTGGTGGGGAAAATGATGGAATCACTTCTGAAAGAAAGAATTGTTGAGTACCTAGAGGCCAGCGGGGCACAGGACCAAAAGCAGCATGGATTCACAGCAGGAAGGTCATGTCAGACGAATCTAATCAATTTCTTTGACTGGGTGACCAAAGTAATAGACCAGGGAGGGGCTGTGGATATGGCCTACCTAAACTTTAACAAGGTTTTTGACACAGTCCCGCACAAAAGATTAATAATCAAGTTAGCCAGCCTGGGAGTGGGTCCCAGGGTGGTAGCCTGGGTAGCAAACTAGCTGCACAACAGGACACAGAAGGTAATAGTGAATAGAACATATTCTGAAGAAAGGGGGGTTACTAGTGGAGTACCTCAGGGCTCAGTACTGGGTCCAGTCCTCTTTAACGTCTTTATAGGTGACATTGCGGAGGGTCTGGAAGGAAAGGTATGCCTCTTTGCGGATGACACAAAGATCTGTAACAGAGTTGATACAGGGGGTAGAAAGGAGGAGAAGGGACTTGGCAAGGTTGGAGGAATGGTCAGACATATGGCAACTTAGATTCAATGCAAAGAAGTGCAAAGTAATGCACCTGGGAAATAAAAATCCAAGAGAAGAGTACACAATAACAGGGGAGGTACTAACGACAACAATAATGGAAAGGGATCTGGGTGTAGTCATATCAGATGACCTAAAGGTGGGTAAGCAATGTGAGAAGTCAGTAAGGAGAGCCAGGGGGATACTGGGATGCATAGGGAGGGGCATCACAAGTAGAAAAAGGGAAGTGGTTATCCCTCTATACAGACAGTTGGTGAGACCCCATCTGGAGTACTGCATGCAGTTTTGGAGACCTCATCTACGCAAGGACATACACAGGATGGAAGCAGTCCAGAGGACGGCAACTAAAATGGTGCAGGGTCTACATCAGAAACCATATGAAGAGAGACTGAGAGAGCTTAATATGTATACACTTGATGAAAGGAGGGACAGGGCGGACATGATAGAAACTTTTAAGTACCTCAAGGGAATCAACAAAGTCCAGGAGGGTAGCATCTTTCAGAAAAAGAGATGTGTAAGAACAAGGGGCACAATTTAAAGTTAGAGGGGGGATGGCTCAGGGGTAATGTGAGGAAATTATTTTCACGGAGAGAGTGGTGGACGCATGGAACCGCCTTCCTGGAGAGGTTGAGGGGTCTAAAACAGTGGGGGAATTCAAACATGCATGGGACAGACATAAGGCAATTATAGTGGGGGGTTGCAGGAAGTAGGCTGTTGGTTAACTAGAATCTGCAGGTTATCCAATAGGTAGGGAAATGGGCAGACTGAGTGGGCCAAGTGGTCCTTATCTGCCGTCAAAGTCTATGTTTCTATGATGTTAATAAGAAAAATGGTTAAACAGAATGACCACAAAAAAAAAAAATAAGGACAAACACTGCATCATATGCCATTTCAGAAAATGGCAGAGATACTAACAGGCTGCAGAACAGAACTGGAGACGAGCCCTATATTTTACAGTGTAGTACGCAATCATTTTGAGTCTGATCTACATAGGTGACTGGGATGCACTCGAACTGAATGCATCTAAGCCGCAGCCTGGTGCTCCCTTGATGCACATCCACACCAGATGGCATAATCCCCGCTGCCAGCTGGCCACATCGCACATCCTGCAATGGAAGGAGGGAGGTGGTGCTGTCGGGTCATCCAGTCCTGAATCTCGGCCAGGCAGGTCTTAAACACAGAGACCGTCATCTGACTCCCATGCACACAGGACAGGTATAGCTGGGTATCATCGGCATAGCAATGAAAACCCATGCCATACCGCCATACTGCCTGATAACATCTGCCAAGGGCAGCATATACACCGTGAACAGGAGGGGCAACAGGACTGAACCTTGCAGAACTTCACAACACAGTGGCCTCGAGCTGGATGAGGATAACCCCATCACCACCCTTTGCACTCTGTCCTTGAGGTAGGACCTAAACCAGCTGATGACACTGCCAGTCAATCCCCACCAGTTTCGCAGGTGGTCTAGCAACACTTCAAGCTCCACGGTATCAAATGCCACAGAGAGATCGAGGAGAACAAGACTAGATTGCTCTCCCCTCACTCACTAAGGAGATCGTCAGACACCCTCACTAGGGTGGTCTCTGCATTATGTCCAGGTCTAAATCCGGACTGGGACGACTCAAAAATGGCAAAGAAGGTGATACGAGCCTCAAGCTGACTGGCCACCACTTTCTCTGAAACCTTCCCTAAAAATGGGAGGTTTGAGACCAGTCTGTAAGTGGTCATGCAGTTCGGGTCAAACGATGGTTTCTTCAAAAGGGGTCTCACCAGGGCCTCTTTCAAGGCTACCGGGAAAACCCCACTCCTCATGGAACACCGGACAATCTCAGCATCCACAGGTCCAATCAGGCCAATATAACTGACCAAAAGTTGGGTAGGTCCCTGGTCTAGTTCACAATTGGCTGGCCACAACTTTGAGACTATCTCACTCACCTCATTCACTTCAACTGGGCTAAACTCACTCCACACAAGAGGGTTGCCCCTCCACGCCTCTGGCTCGACCCCACAAGCCAACAGAGTGACCCTGGAGGAGATGCTGGATCTGACAGAGGACACCTTGTCCGCAAAGAACAGTGCAAACTCTTTGCACCTAGTGCTTGAACTAGCTCCTCCCGGACGGAGACAGGCCCAGTGTAACAATCTGTCTACCTGTGAAAGAGCTGATTGGGTCTGTTCCTTGCTGTAGCAATCTCCCTAGACAGAAAATGCACCTTTTTTCCGGAGATCACCCTTTGATAGTCACTATAATGCGACTGCAAAGCTAATTTGGGCCTGGAACCTTCTGAGGATCAGGATCCTGAAAAGGCAATCATGAGAAAAACAATTTATTTTCATTCTCTGGAAAAACACCTTTTGTAACTTTTGCCACTAAAGCTTTTAAGTAGGTAAATTTCATTTCTTCATCTACAGTTGAAGAAACCACCCAGACAGACTGCGCTGTGGGCAGCGGTCTCTGCTTGCCATACAAGGCACTGAACTTCACACTTAGCCCAGGACATTACCATAGACCAACAGGAGGAGCAGGTGTCCCAGCTGACAGTGACACTCTCCTCCTCTGGGGAGGGTGGGTTATGTTTTCCTCTGCTATACCGCCACATTGGTCTGTGTGTGGGGGGAAGGGAGGACACAAGCATTTGTGCATCAGGCATGCTGGCACCAAAGATGCCTCTACATCTTCCAAGTTAGAGGATCAGAAAATGGGAAAAAAAGGTGTCTCCCGAAGAAGCGTAGCTCCAGGGTGAGAGAGGTGGACAAATAGAAAGTTTAAAAAAAAAAAAAGAAAAGAAAATGGGGAAAAAGGGTCAGGCAGATGAAGTTACGATTGCAATCTAAAAGGCACAAAGGCAAAGACTTCTTTACTATTTTGGCTCCCCACGACAATAACCTGAAAGACCACCATAGGGCCGGTTCCCCCTTCCTCTGGGTTGTGATACAGATAAGGCTCATTGATGAGTCCTGAGAAGGATGAACGTAACTGTCTTTTCTATTTTCAGCCTCTGCAGTTTGTATGGCAGGCATTTGTTACTGCACACTCCTGCTTAAAGCAGAACCAGTCTAAATTCTTTCACAGTAATTTGCATATACGTCCCACGAGATTTTGCATTACTGTGGTATGTGTAATTTTGTATTTCTTTGAAGTTAAAAGTTGCCATCACATCCATAAAGTGCTGTCTGACCACACCACTGTGCACCACATTGTATCACTTATTCTTTCTCAAGCACTTTCGTGTTTGCCATCTGACTAGGTGTGACATAAAGAAACCACCCTCTACCTGAAGCTGCCATATCTTGTTCTATTCTTCATACAGTACCTCATCAGCACTGTGACCTCACACAAGTCACCAAACTGGCAGGGGGAGTGGTTTCATTTTGGTCAGTTGTGATGTCGCAATCAGTGAGGTCATTATACTAGTAAGGAATGAAGAGGGACAGATCCAGACTGTGGTACAGTACTGTTTCCCATAACACATCTAGTACTTTGCAAATGTCAATTACTTGATTTATAAATTGGTAGAATGTAGGGTTACTGCTTGTGACCTGGGTTTGGGAACAAGTTTGGGCCAGCCAGGGTGGGTGGTATGTCCCAGAGGAAACTCTCCTATAAGTGAACCAGAGCCATATTAAGGGCTCTTAGGCTAAAGGCAGTACGCTCAGTGATTTTGTCGAACTTGTAAGCAAGTAATCCTGTATAAATAATTTTATGCTAAACAAACAGACTCTCTGCACTTGCAAGCAATCCTCCATTCAGCTTAAACTATTAACGTACCTGCTGTTAGCACCTCCTCCCTTCCTACCTGTATTTAAAGCTGCTTTTTTCTGTCCCTTATCCGCAATGAGGTCGTGAGGGCAAGCTAGTACAGCCCTCCCCACAGCCACTGAGACCCCCACGGAGCAATAAGCTGAAAAAAAGCACCCAGGTAGCGACCCCATCGCTTGCAGTGACTGCGCCCAGAGTGAGTCCTCGCTGCACACTGGCTCCCCACTGCCCCCACCACCACCCTTGGTGAGCTACTTCTTTTATAGGGTGGACCGCGTGACTACGTGAACCAATCAACCCACTTTCCCATTAGTTCCTTATACTCTTCAGACACTAGTGGCCACCCCTGAGCAGCTTTCAAACTTCTATCAAAATGCTCTATCTCCCTCTAATAATCAGTGTGCTATACTCAACCATAGCTTCCCTTCCATCCTCGTCCTACCCAATTCAACCTAGCTCTCTGCCCCTTATTCCTACAACTGCAAAGCTCCACCCCCACTCTTCCTCTACCCTAGTGCACCACATTCGGCACCGCTGGCATAACTGGCCACTGGGGGCCACTATCCTTCCTCCCTCTCTCCATGCAGAGTTGCCTGCCTTATATGTCCCCTACTGCTTAGACCCTACGCCCAACTCCCAGACTCATAACTATCTCCCTTTCCGCTGGACATCTCAAAAGACCATGCGCCTAGCAAGGCACATCTTGGCTCTCTTGCTCCTTATAGCCGGTGACATAGAACGTAACCCTGGTCCCTCCTCCCCAATAAATGGGCAACTCCCCGCCCCGGCTACTCACCTCCCAAGAGGTTTCAAAATAGTCCACCTAAACATATGCAGCATCTTGAACAAAATAGCAGCCTTACAAACTAGTGTCCTATCCCTTCGCCCTGATATCGTAATCATTACTGAATCATGGCTGAAGCCCTACAACCTTGACGATGAATTCTCAATACCAGGGTACTCCTTAACCCGCCAGGACTGACAGGGCATTAGGAAGGGTGGTGGCACTGCCATGTACATCTCCTGTAAACTCCAGTTCTCTACAATCACACCTACCATACCCACAGTATCAATAGATTCCCTTCTAATCAAAATCTCCCTTCCGCACTCTATCCCCATATACATAGCAGGATCACTCTGCCCGCCAGACACACCACTGTCTAGCATTCTAGACCACCTGGGCAACTTGAGGTCCCTTACGGCTGGCGGCGAACTCCATATCCTTGGAGATTTCAACCAGAACTGGCTAGGCAGCATAGCCACCAATACGCGCTGTCAAATAAATGCTCTAAACCTGTCCCAACAAATAACGGAACCCACTCGACTAAACCACAAATCCAAAAAGCATACTCTACTGGACTAGGCCCTCACCACCCACCCACATCGGATAATTAAAGCTGGCCTACTACCAGACTCCCTTAGTGACCACCATATGGTTATATGGTAGCGGAAACCTTCAGACCCAAGGCCCCTCCCCCGCAACTCTATACAACAGAGCTTACAAATCCCTTGATCTGACCACACTCCTAAATGACTTCACCAGCATCGACTGGTCCTTCATCCCTAGGGCCACCTCCATGGATGAGGCCCTCAAATTTTTCATGACCAACCTCCTGGCTATCTGGGACGTCCATGCGCCACTCAGAAGATCCAGAGTAAGAGGATCCCACCTACCTTGGGTAACAGCTAACCTCTTGGAACAACTATGAGCCAGAGACCGAGCCTGGAAATCTTTCAAGGCAACAGGTGCTCAAACGGCTCTGCAACACTACTGCTCACTAAGAAATGCCTGCACAAGACTCATACGTCAGGCCAAATCCAATTACTTTGAGTCTGCTTTCAACAATACCTTCGCTCACACAACACAATTCTGGAAGTCAATAAAATCCCTTCTCACCCCGGCCCAACCCCTACTCCCACTCTCACATAGGTGGACGATCATCACTGATCCTTGCACAATTGCCACTGAGTTTAACTCAGATTTCACCAACACTACATCCTCTCTCTCCTCCCACCCCACTCCCTCCCATTGTTCCCCTGCTGTCTCCTCACCGGCCTATTTCTCACTCCGCCAGTTACACCTGGTGAGGTACTAAAAATACTTCAGTCATTCAATCCATCCAAAGGTAAATGCCCCTCGGGCCTTGATTCCAAGATGCTCCTGCTTTCTGCACCTGCCATAGCCTACCCGCTAGCCACGCTCTATAACCTGTCTTTTAGACTCAGGTCTGTCCCTACAATATGGAAACAAGCCACAGTCATTCCCCTAGCTAAAGGAGGCAACCTTTCCTCCCCATGCAACTACCGTCCCATATCGCTGCTCCCCATCCTAGCCAAAATACAGGAGCGACTTGTACTAGCCCAGCTCTACCACTACCTCGATTCCATATCATTCTTCACCCCCTTCCAGGCCAGGATTAGAAAGAATCACTCCACCACCACCTCTCTCCTTCATCTCACCAACACCATCCTTATGGGTATGGATAAAGGGGAGATAACTGCGGCTATCTTTATCGACCTGGCCAAGGCCTTCGACAGGGTCTCGCATGCCCTGTTACTGTCTAAACTCGCTCAAGCTGGACTGACAGTGTCTGCCACCAACTGGTTCAATCGTACCTGGCAGGTAGGTCCCAGTCTGTCCGTATTGGCTCGGCTAGTTCCACCTCACTCACATTCACCAGTGGAGTCCCCCAAGGATCTGTACTAGGCCCTCTGCTGTTCTCTATATTTCTCAACGATCTGCCTGCTGCCTGCCCATAAACTGCTATCCACATGTATGCAGACGACACGGTGCTGTTTGCCTCTGGCTCATCCCCCAATGCCGTGGCAGCCTGTCTGCAGGAGGACTTTGACTCCATCCAACGTTGGTTCTTCTCAAATCAACTATTTTTAAACCCCCAAAAAAACTGTCTCCCTCATCTTCAGCTCTTGGGCCAAACTGTCCCGCCTTCCTGCCCCTCCACGTTCTACACTCTGGGTGGCTCCCCTCTGGAGGTCTGCACTTCCTACAGATATCTCGGTGTCTGGCTTGACCAGTACCTTGATTTCTCTGCGCATATTGATGCTATGTACAAGAAGCTGCATCCCATGCTGGGCGCTCCCTACCGCAACCAAAGTTGCATCCCCCTACCAACTCGACTAGCTATCGTCCACAAGATAATCCTCCCGATAATGGACTACGACAACGTAGTCTACTGTGCTGCCCTTCAAACCTCCCTGTCCAGGCTTGACCCCCTCTTTCAACTCCTTTTGCCGGTTCTCCCTGGACCGCCCTCCTAGTACACATCACTGTGACCTCTACCAGTCCTTGGACCTCCCCTCTCTCCACAATCGGAGATTGCTGCACTGTGCTAGAACTGCTGCCAAGTTCTGGTCGCAGTCACTCCCCTCCTACCTATCGTCCTCCCTAAATGCCCTTCCACCACCGGCATACGCTCTCAGGAACATTGATTCTCGGCTCCTTCACATCCCACACAGATCCACCCGGTCTGGTCAGGCTGCCTTCAGCTTCAGAGTGCCCAAATTATGGAACTCCCTGACGGCCAATACTAGAAACGACACAGGCGCTCCACACTGTAATGCCCTTCTTAAGACTCATTTCTCTACCACCTGCTCCTGCATCTTGCCCCGCTGAATCCCTCGCAACCTAACTGCCAGCAGATTACTACCAAAACTGCTTTCTTCCCACTGTTGCCAACCACTGTTTACTATGTGCAGCTGGGTATTTCCATACTTCAGGGCATGCCACTCCCCTCTGTTACCACCTATCTGGTTACTTCTATTTGTACTTTTGATTTTGTCTGCTCTAAATTTCTACTGTATTGAACATGTATATAAATGCTGTACCCTGCCTATCCCAATGCCCCCCTGGGCATATCATACCACCTATCTGTAAACCTGCTATTTGTATATAGGACTTGTCTCCTCTAAACTGTATTGTACTGCACATGTTTATGTATGTAATCATCTTTATTACTGTATCCTGTGTAACCCCTTCCCCAAGGCACATCTAGAATCGAGCGGTACACTGCTCAGTATGCCTTCCTGGTGAAACTCTTAAATAAATAAATAATGAGAAGGGCAGTTCAACGCCTCAATTACAGTGCTGCCTCCTGGTGACCACAGGTGGTAGCACAACAGCAGGCACACTGAGTGGGTGGATATTGCTGCGAGCTGCTAGGCGTACTTCCACGCCAGCCCTGTGAATGCAGACTTCCAGAGGGTGGAAACAAAAATCAGAAAAATGAGCCGCAGTAGATGACAGACTTCTGTACATCCCAGTCCCCCACACCACCAGTGGTGTCTCCTGATGACAAACTGACACACCCTGCCTAATCCCATTTCTATTCAGGGGATGGGGGGGAGCCAAGACTCTGTGGAAGACAGATGCCTGCTGGCTAGGTTTGTCAGGGCTCGGACGGATATATGCCCATATACATACAAATGAAACTACAAACAAATTATGACTGTTTTTAAACAACAGTGCAATGAATGGGGGCCTAATGGAACCCTTTTGCAATCCGGCTACATCTGTACCCTTCTTTGGGTTAGGAAGGCTGGCAAGCAGCTGCCTTCACAATGGATGCTAATGTCACTCTCTGGTCTGCTGGCCGCGAAGTGCCAACAATCAGGCAGCTCACGCCTTCTCTCAAGAACTGTGGGCCAAACCACTAAGCAGTCAGTCCTCAGCTTGCCCTGGAGCAGGGTTGCAATATCAACCTGGTCTCTCATGAGGCACTGGGCTGGCACTAAAAGAAAATATATAAAAAATGTTCTCCAACTGTCCTGGACACCCACTCTTTCAGGCTCTCCAGAAGGTACATTTCTAGTGCCTGCCAGAATCAGCCTGCACTGCTGCACCCTTCCCCTAGGCCTCCTGTACCTGTGTCGTCAGGCAGATCAGACTTATTCCTATCAGTGGACCCTCCTGCTGTCACCAAGAAGGAAGCATCTTGTTTTTTCTGCGATGGCTGGAGGTAAAAGGTCCAGCCTGCATTGGGGGTCGGGTAGCATGGGAGGTGCTGCCAGCAAGGCCATCACCTAGGGTGACCTGTGCAGCCCTTTTCTGTGCTCAGGGCCCTGCCTGCCACCTGCATGTATGCTACTGCAGCAGTGTCCTGGGGTGGGGATGCTTGGCAGTTTGCGGTCCCCATGCTGCCAAGTGCATCTCTGCACAGAAACCACCAGCAGTCACTGCTTAAGTGAAGTGCAGTCACCCACCATGCAGAAAGGAAGCATCTGAAGGACGCTGTGAATCCCTGATGGCCACTGTTCCTGACGGCCTGGGCATCGATGCAAATCCAGGTCGCCAATGTGCCAACGCGATGCTACATCGCTCAGTGCCACAGTTGGCTTAAAAAATATTTTAATGTAAGCATCAAATTATCTTTTGTGAGGCAGTGTGTTCTAGTGGCTAAGGCACCAGGTCAAACCCCACAAGGGCCACATATACCCACTGTGTGACCTTGAGCAAGTCACTACCCTCCCAGTGCTCCAGTCCAGCCAGCTGCAGAAATGGGTAGAAGAAGCAGCTTCCCACTGCAAACGAGCTGTCGCATCTATGTTGGAGCATCTAGGGTACATAAATTGTATTAAAACATTTTCTACACAGCGGTGTTGGTAAGAAAAGCAGCCTCAAAACTAATGTCAAGTAACTTTATAAAATGGGTTAGTAAAAACGTCAGCTCCCATTGGTTGTATCACTCTGCATGGCCACTGATTAATCACCAGTATACACACAGTTACTATGATGGGGCAGCCAGCAGTGGGCATAACGGCGCTCGTTACATTTCTCTTATCCCCAAAGTGAACGGCAGCCATTTGTAATTGTGGGAAAGCGAGAGATCCCCATCGGCTGCTGTTTTAAGTGTGTCCTGTATTTTCTATGTAAACTGTATCAGGCATACAGTAATTGGGAAACATGGTCCCCAATCGTAATCGGCACTCCATGTGCTCCCCCTCCCCCAAAACAGAGAGAGAGTCGGAGTACTGTAGTTTCCACCAACCTGCCCAGCGGAACTCCACCTTCCCGTAGCTTCCCTGTCTCTCCACTCCAGCAGGTCCCTCCGTGAGTGTCCGTGACAATGCTGCCATCTCAAAAGTCCGTTGTCTCCAACCTGTGCCACAAATGCTGCCCGAGACCTAGAGACACGGCAGACAGAGTGAGAGAGAGAGAGATACAGTCACCACCCCCTCTCTCCAATTCTGTCTTCTGGTGCCATTGTGGAAGATGGGTTTAATGGGTGTTGTTGGTCAGTTGTGCCATTCTCCCCCAGCGACAGATTCAGTAAGTAGCTCCCGCTGTGGCACAATGAAGATGAGAGAAGCTGTGTCTGTTCCTTGCATTGCGTGTGTTTGGCTGCTGGTTTGTTTTTGTCTGCACACTGTAGAATGATCGGTGAAGCCGCAGTTGTGTCCCAAGCCGGTAGTGTGACAGCTATGTTTAATTCATGAAACAGTCTTTTAGATGTGCATGTTTATTATCCTGCCAGATCTGCACTTCATGAGAGGGCCAATGGAGCAGAGTATACATGCGGCTTTAAGCGGCTGAAAACTGCACTGATGGCAAACTAATGAATGTTGTCTTCCGCGTCTGGCAGGAAAAAACATGTAATGTGACAGAGCTATTTTTTACGGCAGACGGAGACAAAGAAAATAAAGATGATTTTAAAAGATATAATAGAGCTTGGATAATTTTTTTCACTCAGAAAAAGTGCCATTTTATAATAAGGGGGTACGTGATGCTGTAGCATCTGATAGCGGTTTTATCAATATAAGTGGCAAGTGAGCTCGGGGGTCATCACGAGTGGCTCCATAAAGTGGAGCCACGAGTGCTTAATCCCCAAGCTCACTTGCCACAAGAGTTGATATAAACCACTATCAGATGCTGCTGCATCACGTATTCATGTTATATTACAGGGGTTGACTTCATTGTGTTATTTGGTTGTGTATTTCTGTGTTTATTTTGCTAGTTTTCTGCTGTGTTTGGGGTTTCATTTGTGCTTCTGTGTTGCTGCGATACAAGTTTGTACTTTAATTTGTACTTTACTGCAGCCGAAACATTACCGGCAGCATTACTACTGAATGTAGTTCGGCACTGATGATATCAGTGACGTGTAGACAAGGCTGATAGCAGCACATACATAATGACAGTGCTGATAACCTGCAGTTCTTGTTGTCTGTCTACACGTCATTATGAGGAATCTGTTTAGTGGTACTGATAGCTGTTTTTATCAAATGAGTTATCAGTCAAACCCTATAATATAAGTGCAATAACCCATTCTAGGCCCATGGGTATACTAGGCCTTAATGCATGCCCCAGCCTCACAACGCACTTGGGGCATGCATTAATGCCTAGTATACCCATGGCCTGTCATGGGTTATAACTTACTCAACACTCCTCCAGACCTTCCCCTCACAACAATCCTTTAGTATGCTGGTTTGATGACCCTCACCTCACAGTTTACCCAGTGCAAACAGCTAATAAATGTTACATCATATGGGGGTGAGGAGCCAGGAGCAGAGAAGAATTTGTTTCACTATGTAGCAGTGCTCTGGATACATTCTCCATGCAACGTCCATATGGTCAGCAAAAAAAAAAAAAGGGGTAATTTCACCCAGTGTAATTTATGCATCAGACAGTATTTCATTCCAGTTTGTAAAGTTTAGGCCCTAGAACAGCATTTGTAACTCAGCAACGAGAACAGCTCTCAGCAACACAATCTAAAAAAGATGCTGTTAAAAAAACACAGCAGGCAAAAACACCGCCAGGAGACCTTCTGGAGAGTCCTTAGGAACAAGGCTTGGAATCTGTCTCCGGAGATTCAACTCTGGAGCATAAAAACACCTTCATTACAGGGCCTGGAGACAGTATTGAGATTCTTTATGCCGCTGGAGTGCACTTTAAAGCAGCAATTTATTTCTGATGAACTACCAGCTAATGTTATTTTTATGCCCTTGTGTTCCTCATACCCTTCTCCAAGTTCCAATCGCAAAGGCAGTGCAGTGACATAAACAATACAGCATGTTAGCTGGTGTTTCACTGGTAAACAGCTCAGCTTTGAGACTAGTTTTCTCCCTATGGGCTTACGTATTGTGTAGCTTTATTAAGGCAACACTGCAATGACTCAGGCCAGTTTGGGGCCTGATGAGATCTGGCCCCATGCTGCCGCCTGCTGATGCTGAAATCGTGCTATTTTTAGCACTTCCTGACAATGTTGAATAAGTTCAGTTTGGCTTTTAATTACAGTAACTTCTTTTGCACACAGTGAAGATGGCTGGCCTTTGACCCCACAACATCCAGCACACAACTTTCTATAGGGAGTATGCAACAGCAGACTAGATACTGAGCAACCGCAGGTCAGTGCCATTTTGTTTTTTAAACTTACATTAACACGTGTGCATACACACGCATGTGCACACACAGACACACATACACACATGCATGTGCACACAAAGACACACACACGCGTGCATGCATGTGCGCACACAGACAGACACACTTACCTGGTTGCCATACATCCTTCCTCCTTTCATTCCATGCAGGTCTGAATCTTTTTTCCATCTATGTCTCTGGCCCCATGCCTCACAGTTCTGGACAGCTTTGCTTGTCCCTGCCAGAACCCAACAGAACCCCCAACTTTGGCAGGGCCTGGACCATGGCCCAGGAGTTGAGTGGTCTGTGGTGCTGCACCCTGTGACGTGGGTGCCAATGCTGCCATCATTAACTGCAACCAGTGGAAGTTTTTCTCTGGGCTTTCTTCCTCTGTCCTCCCCCGAATCAGCTGACTGATCCTTGCCTATTTGGGGGGAGTGTTGCCACATGGTCACCCTTAATACCTACACACCCCTCTTATCACAGAAGGCAGCTGAGCATTGGAAAGGGTGAGTTCTCCTCCCGGAGCCTGAAGGCACTGCCTGTGTAGCATACCGTACACTCCTCGGTCTTCAGGCTGGGAAATTGAGCCATTCTCTTCAGTCCAGGCCTCTGACATAGTCGCATGATAAACTACTGACATTCTGCCAGTGCAGCAGCAGAGTTACCACTTGCAGCGCTGATGACTTGGGTTTGCAAGCAAACTCAGGTTGTCGGAACGTCGACTGTGGGGAAGGGGAGGAAGATCGAGCATCTGTAGGTCTGCTCTCCTCCTCAGGGAGGGAGGGCTGCTGCTCTTGTGTTCTACTGACACCTAGCAGTAGCTAAGGGTTGGGCACCCAGAGATAGCAATCCAGCAGTGGGAGGAGTAGTGGTTGCTGATGTCCTGTGTGCAGGAGTGCGCGCAGGAATGTCTTGGCAACATTACACATCCGCCCTCCCTGGGTAACTAACAGGAGGAGAAAACATGGATGGACAGCATAACATGACCGACCGTCGCAGGTTCCACACCTGGCTCCATGACACGCCTCCCATCTGAGGAATCGTTTCGCGTCTGTGGGCCGCCGGGGTGAGGGCGGGGAGGAAAGGATGTAGAGAATGCAGGAGTTGGGCAGTAAGTTTATACAGGGCTGGGGTGGGTCTGTCCCTGATGATGGGGCCAGCCTGGTATGGCTAAATAACAACAAAACTACTGCTAATTCCAAGTCAGAGGTCAGCGTAATCTTTATCACGTGTGAATAAAGGTGATTGTTTAACATTATCTACACCTGATAAAACAGTGCAATTCAGCAGATGGCAATGAATGGGGCTGAAGTACAAAGCAGTCCCAACAAGCCAGAACAAAGCAATTTCAACAGGCCCTGTCCTTACCCCATTTGTGATACTGCTACTTTAGCTGAATGTTTACCTTCCAACACCAAGTCTCCAGCGCCAACTGCAAGTATGTATACATGGAAAAACAAATGGGCATCCAGCTCGAAAAACTGCCACAGCAGGCCAGCCCAGTGGCATGGAGGGCTGAGGCATTGATGCATTACCTCCCACCACGCCGGCAACCCGTGTTTGCCGGGGGTCAGCCAGGGCGGAGGGAGAGGATCGCGCATCTGAAGGACAGCTCTCCTCTCCTGGAGAGGGTGGTTTAGCAGTCCCACCGAATGACTATCCCTAGGTGGAGGCCAGAAGGCAGAACGGGTCAGGGGACACCAATGAAGGGAGAGTGCTGCAGGACTCCGCAGCATGCGTGTGCTTCCACATATCCACTTAAGTGCACTGATGTGTTGCGCACCAGCAACAGGGAAGGACCAGGGAGAAAAACTGGTGGGAAAAAACCCTTGGCAGTGAGATAAAAATTGACCCCCCCCCAACCAGGCTCCGCACCAGTGGCCAGGCAGAGCCATGGCCCTGAAGCAGAGGACACCAGCGAAGGTAAGTCCTGAAGCAGCCAGGTGAAGGGGTGGGGGGGGTCAACTAGATGGGTTCACCGGGGTGCGCAGGAGGATAAACTACAAATGGGGAAAAAAAAAACACTGCCGTAGTAAGGTGAGGAATAATCTGCTGCTGCTCAAGGAAGTGTGGGAATTCAGGCAAAAGGTAAACAGTCTGCATTAGTGCCGAGTGGACCAAATGCAGTCAGAAAAGCTAAACCCCAGGCGGCCACGCTTGGCGCGGCAGTTAGTTCCGCTTGCGGCGCCAGCGACCGGGTTCGGGAAGGAGCCCGGGAAGCTGGAGGGCCGACCGGGGAGAGGGCTTGAGCGTCCTAAGGACTGCTTTCGTCCTCTCCGAGTACCAGAGCTCGTTTTTGTCTGACCCGGGTGGAGACCGAGGTGTACAAGACCAAGACTGACAATGGGAGTGGCGACGGCCAGACGCTAGCTGCCTTTGTCGCCAGGGGACACGACACGCCACAAGAGGAACACCGAAAAGCACCTTTGCGGCCTCCTGTAGACGGAGCACTAGGCCCGACCTCAATGCCCTGCCTGCCCAGAGACAGCATCCCGACGAAGCACAGTGTGTCTTGGGGTGAATGGGCCCCCACCCCGTACCCCGCCTGGGGGGATAACCAAGGCTTCATGGGGGATGGACTGCTCTGGTCCACAGGCAGGTGAGCGAGGGCTGAAAAGGCCGTTAGGTGTCTCCCGAAGAGAGGGGAGCCGCAGGGGAGGGGGAGTAAAATAAAAAAAAAAAAAGCTAAACTGCATTGGTGCCAAACAATTGAAGCTATTATGGCAGTACAGGAAGTCACAGGCCTCCAACCGGGTCTGCTCCGAGAGGACATTCATAGCACTAGAAAGTTACTTTAAAGTCCAAATAAAAACTACAGTGTAGATGCTATGCAAATAAGCAAATGTGAAAATCTTATCAGTGGCGAACTCCCGGTTTCTGTTGACAGCAAGTCTTTAGACTGCACAGCTGTTTGATAAAGGTGTAAGCCAACTACTGTGCCGCAGTGCTGTGCACGTGAAATTAGGTGGAATGTGGACGAAATAATTAGCTTATAGTAACTCCTGGAGAGCATGAAAACAGAACCCGAAGCCTCCCGTGGGTGTCCAGAGCGACTACTCCCAATCAGCTGGCACTTCAACATCACATGTACTGCGTGAGGATGTATTCTTCAGGGCCTTTCAGCAGAAATAAGGCTTTCACAGGAAATACATTTTCATTTGCTGATTTGCACATTACCCACACTGGAGATCTGCTGCTATAGGAGGTACTGCTCCAGGAGTCGCCTGTTTTGACTTATAATTTTGGATAATTACTAGGTTTTAAAGCAAATTCATTCTAATATGAATGTCCTTCTGACCCAGACTCACACTGAGGCCCATACCTCCCTGTACATCCATAATTAATTTTTTTCCCTTCTACTGTTTATCCTTCATGATTGTCTGGGTGGCTACTTCAGCCTCTGCCCTGCTACTGCACCACTGGCGCCTGTCTCCCCCTGGGGCTTACCTCTGCTTCATCCTCTTAGATTACCCCTCTGTGACAGGATGGAGAGGGGAAGGCCATCCTCTCCCCCACAGATATGCATCTAACATGTGCCAAGGCATCCAGGGTGACAGCGCAAGTCCACAATGAGCAAGCAGGGTGTCATGTAGCAGGCTCCATTTTTCCTCCAGTGTTTTTTCTCCCACATACCTTTCACCACCCCATAATGGCAAGCACAGTCTCCATCACCTCAACAGCAGCAGCAGCAGCGTGTTTTAGGCATGCGCCACCCCTCGTGAAGGAGCAGGCTCCCTGGGTCGCCATGGGGGGGGCCGCTGCTGCGCAGAAGCTTGGCCGTCTATCTCCTTGGTTGGCTTGCCCTGCCTTCAGAAGCACTCCCCAGCCTGACTGCCCAATCCCAGCAGACACGGTCTTGTTTGAACTTATTAATGGGCGTGAAGCGAGGTGAGTACTTCAACTGAACCATCAGGTGGCCCACATACATAATCAATTAAAGGAAAACAGTCATTATGTTAAACTCCACACCTCCCTAAGCCTTACTCTCTATTAGGCTTTTCACAGTACAAAATAACTTTTTTTCCACAGTGCTTTTTTTAACCTCCCCCAGCCGTCTCACTGGGATATACCCTGCAATTCAGGGATATACCCTGATCAGGCGTCTCTGCTGTCATTCAGACAGACGTATACACCAGTGGTGATAAAATTTCCCCGATAACTTTGTATATCACACTGTCTAACCTACAAATAAACATTTATCTGGAGGTTAGAGTCATCACAATCATTATAGATTGAGGGAGCGCTCCTGACCAATCGGAGCGCTCCTTTCCTCTGTGCGTGAGGCACTCTTATTCCGTGAAGAGTGTCTCATGTGAAGATGCCCAGGAAATGGGCACATTCTGAGAAGTTTATTTTTTTTAAATATATTATTGATCGCTCTCGAGCAATAATATATTACTACGTCACTCTGAGCCACTCGTTGCTGAAAACGAGCGGTTTCACATGCCTTCAGCTGGAGCCAGAACAGCTCAGCTTCGCTTCACTGTTCTCACTCCGACTGAAGGTGCGTGAAACCACTCATTTTCAGCAACGAGAGGCTCTGAGGGATGTATTAACACATACAATCACTATCCTTAACCTAACAAAAGTTTTCACAATGCTGATGACATCACAATAGCCTTGTCCTGCTCTGAAGTCAGCTCCAGAGCTAATAGAGAATACAGTTAAATATTTACACAAACTGCTGATTTAACAGGTGTTAAGTTATAAACTGATGTTGTATAATTAAAAAGTAAAATAGCTTGACTAAAAATTTACAGTTCATTAACATTTGTAAGGATACGGGACGTTCATAACTCATTTGTGGCTTATCAATTCATAAGTTATGGTCCTGCCACTCACGAAGATAAAATGCATATTCTGAGTTAGGCCATTTTATAGAGATCTATCTATATATTTTTTTCATTGCAAAAAACTTTGTCAATGCACTAGTTAGTGTTAAAGTGGCAAAAGTAGGGAAATCTGGTATTAGGGTTCCCAACTGAGGCCGGGAGATCAGTAGACTGTGGGTTCTATCCCCACACCAGGCATTTGGGTTAATATCCCAATACTGACACTGTAGTGCAGCATGAGGGGGGTGCTGCACTCCTGAGGTGCCATCTTTCGGATGAGATGTTAAACCGAGGTCCTATCTGCCTGTTCTGGTGGTAGTTCAGGTGGATGTTAAAGATCCTATGGCACTTCTCGAAAAGAGCAGGGGAATTTCCCCGGTGCCCTGGCCAAATTTCCTCCATTCACGAAAAATACCACTAACAGCTTAATCTGGTTCAAGGTCAGTTGGCATTCATCTGTATTCCCCTCCCTCGGGTCGTGCCTGAAAATAGGCAGGATTTGTCTAGTGCACTTACCCGGTCAACAAAAACTAAAATAAATTAAATAAAAACCCTACCTCCCCATCCCCACTCTGCAGGCAGCAACACGAAAAAACATTTTGGTTTGACTTCTCCTGCATCTTCGCAAATCATGCATGGAGTGTGCCTTGGAATGTCAGCCCTAATGCATACCTCATTCCAATAGTAAATAAGCAGATATGTGTAAAGTATATAAGAATGGGGTGAGCGTCAGGGTTGACAACCCCCAAGGTACACCCCATGTCTGATTTGCAAAGAGGCAGGAGAGGTCAAATTGTAACGGCTTTTCATGTTGCTGCCTGCAGGGTGGGGATGGGGTGTTAGGGTTGGGAACCCTAACACCGCATTTCTCTACTTTTGTAGCTTTATGTTATTTATTTAGTTTTTGTTGACTGGGTAAGTGCACTAGACAAATCCTGCCTATTTTCAGGCACGACCCAGGGGAGGGGGATAGAGACAAATGCCAACTGACCTTGAACCAGATTAAGCTGTTGGTGGTATTTTTCATGAATTTCGTGAAGCTTTAACCCTAACTAGTGCATTAACAAAGTTTTTTTTTTTGCAATAAATTTCCTTACTTTTTGAGATAGTATAATCATATCCTTATTTGCCTGTGGGCGTGCAGGGCCACCCCTCCACAGACGCATACATCTATGTTGCTGTGGAAGCACTTCCATTTGTGCCAAAACAGCAATTTCATTCTTTCGTTGTATGGCTTGTTAAAGTTCCAATGTTATCACAAAGAAATTTGCTTTTTTAATTTTGACATGGCCCCTAAATTTTCTGAAGGATAATGTGTTATTCTTATAGTACTCATTAAGACCTTTGTTTTGCTATACAGATTATCCCTTAAGTCCAAATACTGAGGGAGTTATGGTTTGTTGAAGTTCAAATGTGGGGAAGAAAGTCCAAAATCTATTTCGTATGAAAAAATCCTTTTTCATACCAAATGAAACACCCATATGAAAAAGAATTCTGAACTAAAGACCCATACAAAAAAGGATCCCTGGGGGTGTGTGGCCAGCAGCCAAGCTAGAAGCAGCTTTCTGCAGCAGCTCAACCATCAGATACATATTTTATAGAAATATCCAGTGAGATCTACTCCAGCAGAATAATTAAAGGCTCTTAACATAGAGGCTGAATTGTGCTGCTCAAAATGATACTTTTTTCTTTGAAATCAAGCTCTGTAATTGTGAGTTATGGGCCGATCAAACAAAGTGGCTCTGAGTGGGGAAGAAGCCTGACCAAAAGAAACTAGGGTCGGGCACAGCAAGGAATCGACTACCAATACTTCGGAAGAGGCACACCAACCATCAAACGCAGTTCTCCTGAAGGCCACAGAGAAACTTGATGGCCAGTTGGAAGACTTCACAGCTCAATTTAAACAACTAGATGCTAAGGTTGGTCAACTGGCTGAGGATAATAAAACTGCAGTGAATACTGCTACTACAGCGCTGACTGCCTCATCAGGCCTGATTAAAGAAAATGGGCTGCTTCGGTGTAGACTTGAAAACCTGTCTAGAGCGGATAATATAAGAATTTTGGGTTTACCAGAAAGTGTGGAAGCTGACGACTACCCTAGTTTCTTGCAGGGTATGTTTCAGGATCTCTTAAAGTTTTAGTCCTCCTTCATAATTGTAAAGGCCTATCGGATCACACCTCATGGCCCCAGACAGCGCACGATGCAGGGCCAACTACCACCATGAACATTACTTGTGGTTTTGGGATCAGTGGCGGAGAGAGATGATATAATTACACTAGCCAAGAAATCTGGTTCTATGGACTGGGAGGGGAACAGACTACATATATTCCTCAACCTAAGCTACGCGACCCGGCAAAGGCGAAAAGGATATGATGCCATGCGGTCCCGACTGAGGCAACCGGGGATCCAGCACGTCTTATTACTGCCAGCAAGCCTCCGTGTGTTCTACGGGGGTAAAACATTTCAATTCTCTAATCCAGCAGACATAGGAAATTTGTTGACCGAGAGGAAATGGAGTTTGCATCGAAGAATGCAGATACTGAGGATAATGACCGACTTGCACTGGGGTAACACCTCAGCCCTTTTCTTCTTGTTTCCTCGCCACCTCATGTTTATAGTGGTCTGTGACTTTCAAAAGCTGGGGATTTAGGCAAAAGACTTCTGGGTCAGTTCCCATATTTTTTTTCAGATCTAGTTAGGAGAAGACTGCTTAACTGCATCTCGGACTTGATTTGATTTACTTCTTAAGAGTGCCTGCATGATCCTATGAAGGTTCCTTTTTATTTGAAAACACATGGACTGTTCTTGATGCTCTAATAAGGGTATGCTGAATTGCTGGGGGAATTTCATTAAATGAATAAGATGGTTAGAGCTAGTATATGCAGAATCCTACCAATAAATGATGTTGTTACACCAATGTTATAGGGAGAATATTAACTATCTATATGATAGGGAACTTCTCAATGGTTAGATTAGCAGAAGTTGTGGTTAATCTCCTGCGCATGGCTGCATTTATACTAACTTTTACAAAGAAATGTATAATTGAGTCTCGATAACCCTCCCTTAATGTAACTAAATATAGGGGCATAGCAAATAAGGGTACTGTAAAACTGAGTAATGACATCTCTGTAAAGTGATCTTGTCATTTTACTTTGTCTCTACCTACCTATGAGATCTGTAAGCTGTATTTCTCTTATGCAGTAAACTAATAAAAATAAATTTAAAAAAAAGGATCCCTTCATAGGAAAAAAGAATCGTTGGGGGGAAGGGGACTCTTTTTCGTATGAGACACTCTTTTTATGCGAGCGAAAAAAAACATACAAAAGGATTAGCTTCATCTGAAAAAGAATCAGAAAAAAGCAAGTCCAAAATCCTTTTTCATATGATGCCATCCTTTTTAAGTAAGAATGAAAAAAGCATAAGAAAAAAAGATCCCTTTAGGCAGAAAAAAAATTGGGGCTTAGGTCCCCCAATTCTTTTTTTTATGAAAGGAATCCTTTTTGTATGCTTTTTCGTTCATATGAAAAGGATCCTTACATGAAAAAGTATAGGGGTGGGAGGGACCAAGTCCAAATTCTTTTTTTGTATGAAGGGATACTTTTTTGTATGGCTGAATTCCTTTTTCATATGGGTATATGAAAAAAAGGAAGCAAGTCACAAAAAAGGATTTTAAAATTAAAACAAAAAAAAAAAAAAACATTTTGGGGTAATTTTTCCAAGAATTAAGTGCACAGTCCATCTAACAGGGTCCTGATGACAAACAAACATGTTGATGTGTGTCCAGGATATCATTTTTGTGGGTTTTAAAAAATTGGGTGGGGGGGCCCCACAACAGAAACAAGATGGTGACCATATGAAAAAATATTTTTTTCCTCATGGAGAAAGATTACTCCCATACAAAAAAGGATCCTTTTTCCTACGGACCGAATTCTTTTTTTGTTCCAAGCAGCCATCCAAAAGACCGTACTAAGCATGCTCAGAAATGAAATTTTAAAGTTTAATGACTTTGGAACCAATTAATATTTTTTCACCAGACCAGCGAAATTTGCCACTGTGGTCCAAGCCCTTTCTACCCTGAACATTTCATACCAAAATTCCAAACTGTCTGGGTGTTAGAGGATGACAAAAACAAAAAAACCCCAGCAAAAAACAGATTTTTTTTTCACTTTTTCTTTGCTATCTGGATCTCGGGAATCTGCACATCCCACCAGAACAAAACCTGCCCCCCGACTGTAAATTTTTTGCAAATCCGTTGAACAGTTAGGCCGTTTCCATGGTGCAGAGCGAAGGATGTTTGCTTGGCACACTTGGGACCCGGGTTCACGCCCCAAGCCTGGATGGCAGGAGCAGAGTCCAGCAGGGAGAGAGATTAGAGCATATTTTGGGAGGTTCCCTCCCGGGCGGAAGGGATGGGTTTGTCTTGAACCGCTATTTGTCAGCTCCTTGAGATGGCTAGGAGTTGGTGTTCTTGGCGGTGTGTGGCCTTGACACGCTGCCGAATGCCCCCCGCCTTTAGGCCGCAGCCAGCCAGCCCTTTGTGGGAGAGTGTGAGTGGGTCAGGAGTAAATCAGAAAATCAGTCCTCGGCCAACTGTCCTTACTGACCCCCACCATGCCCAGGATACATTGTATGCCTGTGGGCGTTTCTCCTCTCCCAGTTGCCTCCCACGGGGGAGTGGCCCTCCTGAAGGGTTATGTCTGGTTACCCAGGGTCACAGCACAGATGGGGGTGTTGGATGGCGATGGGACGTGACGGCAGTGGGCCTTGGCAGCCTGAAGGCATGGCCAGCCGAGGGCTTGGGGAGGAGCAAAAAAAAAATCCACTGAATGGCTGCGAAACTATTAAAGAGCAAAGTTTGAGGTTTAACACAGAACCCCCTGCTCGACCCTAACTATAGTGGCCCTACTGTGCCATTATAATAAAGAAACACAGATAAGCACAAGTATTGCATTCTTATAAAAAATTGTTTAACCCATGTTTTTGTGCCACTTTATTAAACTTATATCAATTTTATTACTTTGTTTTTATCTGTACTTTTAGTTGCTCATAAACGTATTTCCCAGTTTGTTTATGTTTCTCTTATCTCCACCTTTTTGTTTTCCTACCTCGGCAGAGGTAGAATTTAAGGAAAAAAAAGAGGTATTCTCGGCGGAATACCAGATGCAGAATTTTGGTATCCTGCCTGCAAATCTGGTATTCTGCCTGCAACACTGTTGTTGGGGAGAATGTGTAGGGTGACAGTGCACCTGATAACACTTGGTACAATACGGCGGTGGGAGTGGGTGAAGACTGTGAGTGACCAAAGCCGACCTTATGGCAAGATGGAGGACACTGGATTGTTTGGTTACTGACTATGAAGGTCCACCAGAGATTGCACTATGCCCATGTATGTGGTGAGTGGGTAAGGTAGATGAGTGACCCAACAGCCCTTGCATAGAGTCACCCTATAGAAGGATTGTCAGGTCAGTCATCCACCTTGCCTACTCACCACCAGGTAGTAGAATCTCTGGTGGATTCGGTGTCAGTCACTAAATGACCCAACAATGAACTCCAGCTTGCCATAAGGTCAGTGGCGGTCAATACGCCTTCACCCCATTGACTCCCACCGCCACTGTTCTGACTGCTACACCTCAGGTGCACTGTCACTTACACACTCTCGCCAACAACAGTGTTGCACACTGCTACTTTCGTACTGTCTTTGCTCTCTTAATGTTGCAAACTCTCACGCCTTTCACTTTGCCACTGGCAATGTCTCTCGAGCAGGATCCTGTTAATGGGGGCTCAAAATAAAGATTCAAAAAAACTTGTATGTTGTCTCTTTTTTGGGGGGGGCTTCATTTTTTTGTACAAGAATACTTTATTGATATTTTGCCAAAAGTACAAATTGTTAACAGAAAGTGAAGTTCAGCAAACCTCTGTAACAGCAAGAGCTACACAAAAAAACAAAAGAGACCTTTTTTCACATCAAAATCATCGCCCCAACATTAGCATTGTAACCAATTTTACAAAAAATACCATGAAATAAGAAAAACATCCTACTCCATAATTAAATAAACCTTCAAGTCAGTACAGCTGTGGGAATAACAACCTGGGCAAATGTTTGAATCAGAAGATTTTGTTCCTTGTTGGAGGCCAGGCTGTGTGTGTGTGTGTGTGTGCGCACGCGCGCGTGTGTGCGTTCGTGCAGGTGTCACACTTAACTTTTTTTTTGCACTGGCTATCCTGGGAAAGTGGTACCCAGCTGCACTGGCCCCCTAGAGATTGCACTAGCCCGAATCAAACATGGGTGGGGAACATCTTAAGAAAAAACCTTTTAATCTCTCTCGTATTGCCTTGTTTTATGGGACTTTAGGGATGGGTTTGACTGCCTAATGCAATACTGACTATACAGCACAGTTGAATATAAGCCCTCACAGTCTTTGTTCTGTGGCAGTAGGCCCTCAGAAATATCAGCTGGATCACTCTGCCCTGTATCTAACAGTCGTCAGTTACAGATCCTCAGCTGCCTCCTCTGGCCAGATTGCAAAGCTCCCAAGAGTCGGACCGCAAAATCACACTGCAGGAACGAAGAGGTGGCCAGCCCAGCTAATCAGAGTACAAAATCAGGAAGCATCTGCACTCAAGGAATGAAGACACACACGCTCTCTTTCTTCTTTAAGATTTAAATGTATTTATTGTGTGATATCCAAAACAGATTGAGGGAGCGGACTAGCTGCATACCTCTTGTTTACCCCTTGCCCCAGTGCTTCAAGATAAACCTTCTTCATCATCCCCTGATGAAGAAAGTTAATCTTGAAGTACCAGGGCAAGCAAGCAATATGCAGTTAGTCTGCTTTCTTACTCCGTTCTGGATATCGCATAATAAATGCATTTAAATCTTCAAGAAGAAAGAGCGTGTGGGTCTTCGCTCATTGTGTAGGTACTTCCTGATTCTGACCCAACTGCACCTCTCCTGATCTCGGTTCCTGTACTGTTAGTGGCCAACTTGCAATATAGCTCTCTAACGGGGATATTTACATTATTTAGCTCTACAAATTGACACCTGCTGTCCTCAGCTGCCAAGGACAAAGTTCCGATCGGTCTCGCTACTTAGAAACATAGACTTTGACGGCAGATACGGACCGCTTGGCCCATCTAGTCCGCCCATTTCCCTACCTACAGGATAGGCCACAGATCCTAGTTAACCAACAGTCTATTTCTTCCTACCGCCCACAAGAATTGCCTTATGTCTGTCCCATGCATTCTTGAATTCTCCCACAGTTTTAGACCTCATAACCGCTTCAGGAAGGCTGTTCCATGCATCCACTACCCTCTCTGTGAAATAATACTTCCTCACATTGCCCCTGAACCGCCCTCCTTCTATCTTTAAATTGTGTCCCCTTGTTCTTGCAAGTCTCTTTTTCTGAAAGATGCTACCCTCTAGGACTTTGTTGATTCCACTGAGGTACTTAAAAGTTTCTATCATGTCCCCCCTCTCTCTTCTTGCTAATTGTGTCAAAGGTTGGGTCCCTGACGTATTTCTCGCTGGGCCGCAGCTCATGTCATACACACTCTGCTTGCCCTTGTATAAAAGTTACTTCTCTTGTTGCCCTAGCAAATAAATTACCTTTTTTGAAGTCTGCTTAAGATCTGCACTGTCAGCTCGTCTCCTTTGTCGTTCTGACCTGCAGGCACTGTACGGCATCATGGACTTGCGGACAGCATGGCTCCCTCTCAAATGCAGCAGCGTCAGACATGGTGGGCAGTGATCAAATTGAAACAACTCCATCCCACCAATCAGGGAGCACTCCTGGGACCTAGGGGCACCAAAGGCAGGTGGATTGGCTGCTTGTGCTGAGCAGCCTTGAAGAAAGAAAAAAATGGTTTTGAAAATCGTCTCTTTACAAATATCAGCGAGAGAGAGATGCACTATGAACAGCACCACCATATGGATGGGAGCCAGTACTGCACGCAAGTGCTGACAAAACTCTGGTATTTTATAAGGAGAACCAGGGCTCGATTTTTGGTATTCTGGTATGAAATTTGGTGTCCAAAATGTAGCTGAATATTGCTAAATTCGAGCCTTACTAGGGAGAGGGGACCCACTTAACCAGGAAAGGCACACTGAGCCGAAGCTGGTTTCCAAGTGCGACCTGGGAGCACAAGGAAATGAAGTGACTTGCTCAGGGTTACACAGTATGCAAATGGGGGCTATGGGATTCAAACCCAGATCTCCAGATTTGCAGCTCAGAGCCCTAAACCACTGCACTATACTGCACCTGGGTTATTCCTGAAAAAGTTCCCTAGGACCAGTGTACTTATCCAGTCAACAAAAAGGCAAACAAATAAATGAGATACTGTAGACAGACAGAAACATAGAAGCATAGACAATGTTGGCATAAAAAGACCACTGATCCACCCAGTCTGCCCTATTACAACCCATCCTACCCAGAGACCTGTTATCTAGGCAGGGATTTTGCCCCATGATCCACCCCCTTCCTTACCACTACCCCTGAGTAACTATTAAGCCCATAACCCTGTCCCAGCCATGCCTGAAACCTTTAACAGTTTCTGTACCCACCACCTCTACTGGCAGGCTGTTCCACAGCCCAGCCACTCTCTCTGTAAAATAAAACTGTCTCACATCCCTCCTGAATCTCCCCCTTCCCGCCAGCTTCCACTCATCCATCCACCCCCTCACCTTTTCTGGTTCTCTTAGTATCCACTCCTTCCCCGACTACTGCACTTGTATGCTACTTGAGCCTGCTCTAGGTTTGTCACAGCACTATGATTGCCCTGTTCATAATGTTCGTCACTCTGTTCTATTGTAGCCAAACCTAAGAAACCCTTTTGTAGCATTTGGTCTGTTTAGCATTCTTTCTTTATTGCCCGCACTGTGCTACAGCCTCATTATTTTGCCTTCCTTCTCTCACAATTTATACCTTATTTCCATAACTGTATTGTATAGCCACTGTTAAACCACTGTATATCCTCTGTTTCATATCCTCATGGAACCCCCTCCCCCAGGCTGCACTATGAGACGAGCAACTTGTTGTTCAGTGTGCCCTCCTGGTGAAACATTTCAATATATAAATAAATGTCCCTGTGTTCTTGACTCACTATTCCTGCAGAACAGCTCCTCACAGTTTATCCTGTTTACTCCTTTCAGGAACCTGAAGGTTGCCGTGACAGCACTCCTCTTCCTTTCGGCCTCCAGCGAGTACATGTTCTGAGCCCTAAGCCAGTCCTCAAAGAATCTGCCCTGGTGGCCTGAATCAATTTGGTTACCAATCCATACCCTGGACGGTCTCCAGCGTGTCTTTGTTTTTTCTTAGGTGGGAATTCCAGAACTGGGTGAAGTATTCCAGAAGAAAAAAGTAGTCACCTTAGTAATGTTGTTTCTTCTAATGGAGTCTTGCTGTATTCTGACAATAGCAGTGAGTCCCAACCTTCGAACTGCCCCGGAGATGAAAGAGTTAACTTTCCATGCCAAGCATGGAACGCTGAGCTCGAGCTCGGTTGAGACTCTGTCTGTTGCTGTTTAAACTCAAACCGTCAGATCTTTATGAGCTAAACTCACTGAGGTCCTGTGTGGAAGCTGTAAACCTACACTAGCCAACTGGCTACTAACATAAAACAGACTTTTTTGGTCCCAAAACGAAGACTCAAGTCAGGAAACCCCCAAAAATGAAATAAACACAACACCCACTCACCCAAAGAAGGAGGGTGATAACAAAAAAGGTGGGGCACCTTCTGAGTGCCAACACTGCTACTGCCTACCCACATCCCAAAAATAAAGGTTCTGAGAGGGGAAGGAGGAGAAGTCAGAATACAGCAAGACTCATTAGAAGAAACAACATTACTAAGGTGAGTAATTTTTCTTCAAACAACATGAAGTCTTGCTGTATTCTGACAATAGCAGACTACAAGCAGTACCTCCATGGAGGAGGGACAGAACCTACTTAGAAAAGGCTCTGAAGCACAGTTGTAAAAAACCCAGCATCACTCCTAGCCTGGATATCCAGGAGTAATGCTTGGTAAAAGCGTGAACTGTTTTCCAGGTAGCTGCTTGACATATCTCTAAGATAGGAATATCCCTGGCAGCAGCCAGGAAGCAGCTGTACCTCTGTAGAGTGAGCCCTCAGGCCTGAGGGTGGAACTGCACTAGTTTTTCATAGCAAAACTGAATGCAAGAGATAATCCACCTGGCAATGGATCTTTTAGTGGCAGGTTTTCCTTTACCAACCTCACCATAAGTGAGGAACAGTTGGAGGGAGTCAAACCTGTGACCCTTGGTACGTTCTATGTAGTAGCTAAGGGCTCTTTTCACATCTAAACTGTGCAGCCTCCTCTCACCAGAGGAGGAATGGTCAGTGAAGTACACAGGAAAAGAAATAGATTGGTTAAAGTGGAAATCTGAAACCACCTTAGGCAAAAACTTCCTGCTAGTCCTGAGGACCACTTTATCTCTATGGAAGAAGATAAAATCAGGCTCCACTGACAAGGCTTGTAACTCACTTATGCGCCTGGCAGAAGTGATGGCCACCAGGAACACAGTTTTCCAAGTCAAGTACTTAAGCTCTGCCGAGGACAAAGGCTCAAAAGGGGGTTGCATAAGCTGAGCAATGCAAACGTTAAGGTCCCAAGCAGGGGCAGGGTCCCCGAATGGCGGATTGGTATGAAGCAATCCCTTGAAAAACTTGGAGAATACAGGGTGAGCTGAAAGAGAAGAGGGCTTACCTGCTGAAATGAAAGCAGAGACAGCTGCCAGATGCACCCTTAGTGTAGCTGGTCTGAGTCCCAAGCTATTCAGATGGACCATATAGTCAAGGACTGTGGGCAGATCAGCAGACTCTGGGAACATTTTTTCCACTTGGAATTATAAGTAGTTCTGGTGGAAGGCTTCCTAGAAGCCTTTAGAATGTCCATAACACCTTGGGAGAGGTGTAAATCAGCAAACTCTAACTCTTCAAGAGCCAGGCCTTGATATTGAGAGATCTGATTCGGGTACCAAACCCTCCCCTGAGCACAGGTTAACGGGTTGTAATTCCTGGGAAGAGACAGGGGAAAGTGGACTGCTAAGGACAATAGGAGAGGGTACCAGGGCTGTCTGGCCCAGTCTGGAGCAATCAGGATCACCTTGCAGGGTTAAGACCTGATTTTGACTAGCACTTTGAACAGGAGAGGGAAGGGGGGAAAAGCATACAGGAACTTCCCTTCCCAATTGAGAACTAGGGCATCCAGGGGGACTGAGCCCAACACTGGGGGCCTGCAGCAAAAAAGGGGAAGTTGGTGATTATCTGGGGCTGCAAAAAGATCTATCTGTGGGGTGCCCCATCTGGAGAATATCACTTCCAAAACCAGGGGATCCAGTGACCATTCGTGATGGCCCTGAGATATCCTGCTGAGAGCATCTGCCAGGACATTGTCCTTGCCTGGGAGGTGTAATGCTGTGAGGGAGGTGTTCAGGGAATAAGCCAGAGACCACAACTTAATTGCTTCTGTGCACAAGGCTGTAGACCGAGTGCCTCCTTGCTTGTTGATATACCACATTGTGGTGGTATTGTCTGTTCTGATCTGAATAACTTTGTTCCGAACAGATTTGGAAAAGGCTTGAAGTGCTAGAAATACTGCTCTGAGTTCCAACAGATTGATGTGAAGCAGAGATTCCTGAGGGGACCACAGCCCTTGGGTGGTCAGATCCTCCAAGTGGGCCCCCAACCCAAGAGGGAGGCATCTATAGTAAGGATTAAAGAGTGAGGCTGAGTGACAAAGGGAATTCCCTGTCTTAGATTGTTCTGATCCTGCCACCATTGCAAGGCCCGGATCAGTGTTCGAGTCACTGGAATCAGTTTGGTCAGAGAGTCCTTTTTCTGAGACCAAAAGGCTCTCGAGCTAAACTGAATATCCCTCATCTGAAATCTTGCTCCCTGCACCACTGCTGTAGAAGCAGCCATGTGACCCAGGAGCTGCAGAAAGTGCCTTGCCGGATGAGACACCTGTAGGGTAAATGAAGAGGCCAGTGTGATAAGGGTCCTTGCCCTGTCCAGGGGAAGGAAGGCTCTGGCCTTTACTGTATCTAGCTCTGCGCCTATGAAGGTGAGGAGCTGAACAGGCTGTAGAACTGACTTTGAAAGATTCAGAAGGAAACCTAGAGAGGTGAGCAGTTGCTGAGTTATCTGTAGGTGTAACTTGACCTGGGCCGGGGACTGGCCTACTATGAGCCAGTCGTCTAGGTATGGGAAGATGGCAATCCTTTGCCTTCTTAGAGAAGCAACTACTACTGCCAGGCATTTTGTGAACACCCTTGGAGCAGAGGTTAGGCCGAAGGGCATTGCTCTGAATTGGTAATGGCCCGAAGGCAGCTCGAACCTGAGGTACTTTTGACGGGAGCTTCTGATGAGAATATGGAAGTAGGTAGCCTTGAGGTCCAGGGAGACTAGCCAGTCCCCTGGCCTTAGAGAGGGTAGAATTAATCCCAGAGTCACCATTATGAATTTTGGCTTTAAAAGGTGCTTGTTTAAGTATCTGAGATCCAGGATGGGCCGTCATTCTCCTGTCTTTTTGGGGGTAAGGAAGTACCTGGAGTACAATCCTTTGCCTTGACGCAGGGGTGGAACCCTTTCCACAGCTCTGAGAGCCAGGAGGAAAGAGACCTCTGCCTCAAGGGCAAGTGCCTCTGAGGGATTAGCAGGTGGAAAGGATCTGGTTTTCAGCTTTGGAAATTTTTTGAAGCTGAGAACCAGTCCCTGGCTTACTACTTCCAGGACCCATTTGTCTGATGTTAGAGACTTCCAGTCCTGGACAAAGTAAGCCAGCCTGCCCCCTACAGGTAGCGAAGAATCGGCCCTGGCAATCCCATCAGGGTGCCTGTTTGGCAGGGGTTTTAGGCTGAGGGGTGGGAGCAGGTCTGCTTGTACCCCTTCTGCCTCTCCCTCTAAAGAACCCCCTCTGAGCATAGGCAGAAGAGGAGGCCTGGGCTTGGTAGAAAGGCCTATGAAAAGGCCTGCCCCTGCCCCTGGGATGCTGCCTCTGAGGAGTGGCTTGCCTTTCCTTGGCCTGGGCACTCCTATAGGTGGTCCTATATTCATCCATTTTCTTCATGTAATTCTCCGTTTGCTCCCCAAACAGAGAATTACCCACAACAGGAAAATCCATGGCCTTAGTCTGGGTATCCTGTGACAGGCTAGTACATCTGAGCCAAGCCATTCTACGAAGTGCCACAGATGTAGCCATGACTCTAGATGAAACATCATTGGGCTCACTGCAGCGTGAATTGCACCTGGATGCCTCAATACCATCAGCAGCCACCTGCTCCAGCTCCTTGGCAGCTGGCCAGGGACCTGTTTTGCTAAAGCCATGACAGTGTCCCATCTGGATTTCTGATACCTAGCAGTATAGGCCATATAGTTGGCCCGTCTGAGTCCCAAGGATGCTGCCATGTACTGTTTCTTTGCCATGGCATCAATCCTCCTGGAGTCCTTGTCTGGGGGGGTGTGAAGACAAGGGAATATTTGTCTTATCACAGGCTGCAGCCTGCACTACCCCAACATGGCTGCATTGTTGTGTAAGAAACTCCGTATCTGAGCCGGACAGGGTATACCTCTTGTCCATTCTTTTATCCACAGGAGGTATAGTATTAGGAGTCTTTAAAATCTTAAATGTCTGCTTCCCAAAAGATTTGTGTAAGGGAATAGACAGCTTCCTAGACTCTGGGATATCCATCATTTCCACATAGTCAGGCTCTTCCTGGTCATCCACAGCTTCTTCCACAGGAAGCTGAAGGGTTTCTGCCACTTTCTTATAAAACATGAAATGGGAGGGGGACTCAGAAAGCCTAGGAAGAGACACTCCTGAAGGTCTGTCTGGGGAGATGTCCGGGTCTATGGGCACATCCAGACTTTCAAAACCACATTCACTTTCCTCCTACTCCTCTTCCTCCTCCTCCGGTTCATAAAATTCCTCTAAATCATAATCTTGAACTGGTGGAACCGGCCGAACTGAACACCTTCCTGATGGTGCCGGTTCGGTCGGAACCGGGGAAAGCGACTGTACAATTTTTATCGCTTTGGCTATTTCTTCAGCGGTTGGAGAAGAAACTTTTGGATCCACACCAGCTGATTTTTCCTTTCTTGTTCTCTTAGCCGGAACCGACTCCGCAGAATCGGCTCTCCTTTTGCCCAAAGAAGTCTCACCCTGGTCAGAGGGCACTCCTTCTGGTTCGGTTTGAATCGAACCGGGCTGGCCATCCGGTTCAGCGGACTTTTTGGCCTCCCTTTCCCTGAGCCTACCAACTCTCTTCTGTAGGGTAGCTGCAGGAAAATTTTTACAAATCTGGCAGTCTGCATTGAGGTGGTCAAACCCCAGACAATAAACACAGGTGGTGTGGGGGTCAGCCTTAGCAAAGGCTTCCCCACACACACTGCAGTGCTGAAACCCAGTGGGCCTGGTTTTTCTTTTGGGTTTCTCGGACATTGTGCCAGTCCTAACAAAACTTACCCTTTTAATGGCAATCCGCCAGGCAAGACCCTCTTATCGGTTCCTGACTGTGTTACGGGTCATGGAAAAAAACATAATAAAATCTGTTTTTTTTTTAGAACCGATAAGAACCGGTAAACACACTCTAAAAGTGCAAATAAAGATTTTACAACAACTTGATCGGTTCAAACCGAACTGATGAACAGTTTACAAGTTCCACACAGAATAGAAAATTATATAACCTATCTAGTACTCACGAATACCACAGACAGAGACTGAACCGACAGGTTACGGTTTAAATTCAGTCGAAAACCAAGAAAAGCGGTACTTTGACAAATTGAACTGAGCAAAGGGAGAAATCTCCAGAGCGACTGTTCAGTGAAGCGGAGTAAAGAATCTGACGGTTTGAGTTTAAACAGCAACAGACAGAGTCTCAACCGAGCTCGAGCTCAGCGTTCCATGCCTGGCGTGGAAAGTTAACTCTTTCATCTCCAGGGCAGTTCGAAGGTTGGGACTCACTGCTATTGTCAGAATACAGCAAGACTTCATGTTGTTTGAAGGGACCTTTCCAGTGATCTACAGCGAGGTAGTATTACTTCCTTCCTCCTGCTATCAAAATTCCTCCCAACGCCAGGACTGTGCCAACAACTGTAAGGGCCCCCTGCAAAATATTTTGTGGGCCCCCAAGGGGTGCCAATGGGGGGGGACAGCCGAGGCAACTGTCCTGGGCCCGGTGGCTCATGGGGGCTCGGCCATACTCTTTGACTAATCATCAATTTTTTCCTGCGGTCAGCCAGTCCCGTATGAAATTCATATGGGGGATGCCTGCTATCCCATATTTTGGGGTTGGCTCGGCTCCTAAGAACTCAGTGTCCCACTATTCCTGGCAGTGCGCAACTCCGCATGTATAAAAGACGGTGACTTGGGGTCATGGCATCACATCAGGGAGAGTGGGCTGCGGAAACCTGGTATGAGCATGACAAGCTTGTGTGCTGACCCTCTGCCTCAAGTGCTTCCGACTGGTCCACCCCCGGGCCCCGTCTAGAGTGCCAACTGAGAGGCAATATTTTAAATTGTGAATTTGTGATGGTGCAGCTGGCACTTCGTTGGAACTTGGAAGACTTCAAGCGATGCAGTGCTGCTGGACTGGTTTGAAATTTGACTGGTGCTGCTGGAATTTAAGGAGAGGAGGAGAAGAAAAAGCTGCCCTGGTGGTTGTGCGCCGCCCCCCGCTGGGTTGAGAAGAGAACCTCGAGAAAGTGATACTGGGACTCAGGCCAGCCTCTGTGACTGTCAGACACTCAATCTCAGAGGGAGAGAGCTGCAGAAGCAGTGATCTGAGCCAGGTGGTGACTGGGCTAGAGAAGAGAGAAGGGCAAGTGACTGGCAGAAACACCAGCTACATAACAAGCAAGTGGTGTGTGGTGGGGACGATAGTCAGTGTTGGGTGGGGTTGGCCTCCTCCATCCGCCGTTCTGCAACGCCGTCTCCATTCATGACAGACACATCCGGGGGTTGGGGAGCAGAGACTACTAGGATGGAGCATGAGGAGAAGAACCCAGAGAGCCTGGTTTGCTGGCTGGCTTTTGCCTGGAGGAGGAGGAGGACTGGAGGATGGGGTCATACCTCTCGAGTGTCCTTCATTAGGAGAGACATGCCTCATTTTACCCTTCAAAATTGCTCTGTCCCTTATGGAAAAGATGCTGCACGTAGAGGGAATGTGCTGTAAATTCAGACTTTAAAGCAGTAGCAGAAATTAATAATATTCTAAGATGCTAAATAAAAAATAAACTTTGTTTGAGGATGTGTCCCTCATTATGCGAGTCAGTGTCCCTCATTTGAGAGCCAATGTTCCATTTCAGTGACAAAAAGTTGAGAGGTATGGACAGGGTGTTTGGTCTGGAGCAGGACTTTTAGGCTGAGCACCGAGAGGGGACGGGAGGGTGAGGGGGCCCAGTCTTAAAGGTGTGTCCTGGGCCCAGAAATTTCTGTCGGCGCCCCTGTACCTCCCCACCCATAAGTAAGCAATAAGACATGCTAGGGGCTGTAGTGAGGCATGAGGCTGCAGGCCAAATGCGTTCAGTTCTGTAGCTGTGTGTTAGAACTGTCTAATGCACATCCTCAGAGTGGCTTATTGTGCTTATAAAATGAGTCTGTGTATTCTACATGGTGTTTCTAGTTTTAGCCATGCATTAGACATTTTTACATATATATATATATATATATATATATATATATCTATATACACACACACACACTTTATTTTTATCCCACCTTACTGCCCACTAGCCCCCTCTCCTTCTGACTTGACCATTCCCGTTGATCCTCCCATGGAGTCCACCCGTAGAGTGTCAGGCATACTCCTATATCCTCCTTAACTTCCCTCTGGAGTGCCTGCACATTGGGGTCTGCCCGTGGTAGGTGATCTGGGAGATTAGGTCAGTCATCATCTAGGCAGTGGGCGGGGTGTTTTCACGTTTTACTCCCTTTCTTAAGTCCCAGTACCCCGAGGACGTCGGCACGCAGGACTGACGTCCAGGCAGACGGCGTGCTGACACACGTCGTTGCCAAGTGCCCACAACATCCTCCCCGATTCTGAAGAACCGCCTGTGTCCCAATGCCCATGCATCCACAGACACCAGTGCGTCAGGTGTTCAAGGCACCCCCAGAAACCCACCCCTGGAGGAGGAGAGCATCCATTGGGATGCTCGATCTTCCTCCATCCCTCCGACCCCCGGCAGCCCAAGTCTGTTCTCGAGCCCGGGTCACCAGCGTGGTGCAAGGTGTGACGTCTCAGCGCCACCGGGCCGGCCACATTAGACATTTTTAATGCACAGCTAACAACCAGTCAGATTGCTTGAAATCCTTTGCCCATTTTATAAGCATAAAATAACAGTTAGTGCATATAAAATATTTATAGTGTAGGTTCCTTTGTAGCAATCTCGCTGAGCATCCTTAGTTTGTGCATGCTACCCTCTGTCCCATTTGCTGGCACCATGATCAAGGAACTGAACAGCGTAATTTGTCCATGCTCTCCTGGGGACACCGGCACTAGAATTAAATGTTTTGAGCAATGGGCACCATTGCTTCTTTGTTCTGCACTCCCTCACCACGTGAAACTGGAGTTGGAGTCTTCTGCCGCTACTGCTGACAGCCCCAATTTCAAATGGATAAGAAATGTCCAAAGAAAACACTGTAAGTTTGTCTGTGATTAAAGGTTTTCTTAATGCTGACCTCTGAGGCAGTGGGCCCCCCTGACAGTGTGGGCCCTACTGCAACTGCAGCTCTTGCACCCCCGTGATCACTCACAGCCCTGCCCAATACAACCCAACCTCCTGACTGTCTTGCTGTAGGCCTTGTTACACTGGCTGGATTGTTTCATGGAGCCGCTTATGACGACTCCCAGTTCCCACTCCTCAGAAGTAGTGCCCAGCTTAACCCTTCCCATTCAGTATTCCATCCCGGGGTGCTTGTTACTCATATGCATCACCCTGCCCTTTTGGCACTGAATTTTAACTAACAAACCTCGGATCACCTCAACATACGCAGGTCCCTCTGCAAACTCCTTTATCCCCGCCTCACTGTCCACCTGGCTATGGTGCTTAGTGTCACCTGTGAAGAGCCGCATCTTGCCCTGGATTCCTTCTCCTATGTCACTGATGAACATCCTGAAATGGACTAGACCCAGAACGGACTCTTGCAGCACCCCACTTGTCACCACCCTCTGCTGCCTCTGTAGACAGCCAGACAGGATATAAATAGACAGCTTTTTTTAAGCACTGTCCTGTGCTCAAGGTGCTGAACAATACAGACATAAACAAAGCAACATATGGAAAACTTAGACAAAAATAAAAATTTCCAATCTCAAGGTGTTTTACAATACAGACAAAAGAGATTTTTGCTGTATTGGTCCTTGAAAAACAGGAGTTGCTGGAAGGTTGGATACCTTTGACTGGACCAAGATACAGTATGCCTTGTACAAAGATAATATAGTACACACGCTTTCGGGGCCTCACAGGTCCCTTCGTCGGATGAGACAATACAGACATAAATAAAACACACGTGCTGACCAACACAGACGTAACAAACAACATAATTAATGGGTCACGGAAATAGAGGTGGCATGATTGTTCTGTATCCTTGTGCCACTGTACTTTCTATTTTTGTTGTACTCTCCCAGATCACGCCTAAAAATAGGCACTGTAAGGTCTAGTGCACCTACTTGGTAAAAAAAAAAAAAAAACACACACACATATGCAAACTAAATAAATAAATGACATTGAATACGAGCCAAAAGAGAGATTAAGCATGCAAATATTATTCAACATAATAACCCCCCAAACCACATAATAACCTTGTATAAATATTGACTGATTGTATTGTTATTTTTAGACTGCCTTTCATTATGCTGTATATGTAATTATAACTGGTTTTGTGCCATATAACAGGCAATGTGATGCCACAGTCATGAGCGAAAACGCAATGTTGGGTTGCATTAGGAGGGAGTGAAGAGCAGGTCAGGAATGGTGATCCTCCCCAGTACAGGGACTTGGTTCAGCCACAGGTGGAGTACTGTGTCCACATCTAGTTACAGCAATACAGAACGGGCGCTGCTGACAGGATCATCACGTTGATTAGCTACTTAGCCATACTCAAATTATTCGGCCTAAGGAGCTGAGAGGGGATGTGATCACAGTGTTCCAAATACTAAAGGGAATTGATAAGGTTTAACTTACACACGCGTAAGCAGCTAAGTGCAAGAAGAAGTAGAGGACATACATCAGATTGGGTGTGGAGAGTAAGGGGAAACATAAAACGTGTTACTTCACACAGACGGTGTTTAACATTTGGAATAGCCCACCCAGTGAGGGTGTGAAAGGAAGTTTGTACTTTTCAGGCTTTCAAAGCAGGACTACAGATAGATACCAGAGGGTTAAAAACATTAAAGAACTCTTGACGCCAGTGTGACAACTTTGAAAAAATTTAATATTTAGACACAATTTTTCATATATTTACCAAATGTTTTGTAATTCTCACCCTTACTAGTTTACTGCTAAGGACAGCTGCACATAAAAAGGAGTGTTGCCTGTCTGTTCTGGTTGCTTGCCTACACCTGACATCAAAGTTCTGTTTGACGAGCCAGCCTGGTGGTGCTGAGGGTTGAGGTGCTGGACACCACACCTCATGCCACGCTGGTGACCCAGGTTTGGGAACAAGCCTGGGTCGTCAGGAGTTGGCTGGGGAGAGGGCGAGGAGCTGGACTGATCTCCTCTCCCGGGGAGGGACGTGGGGTTTCCCCAGCTTTTGACTGCCACCCGGTGGAGAACGGGTGGTAACGCCAAGTCGCAGGGAGCCCAGGCAATAGGCAGGGTGTGGTGGAAGGGCCATAACTAGTGCCACAGGGCGCATGTGCGTCTCCACTCACATGTGTTGTCGTGTACTGAGGTCCTGAGACAATGGGAGAAAAACAAGAAAACCAGAGAAAAAAATCTGAATTTAAAAAAAGTTCTGCTTGACATCACAATCTGTTGTTGTTGAGATAATTATGATGTCAAACAGGGGATTATGATGTCAGGTGTAGGCAGGCATAAACAGCAGATAGTATAAGGGACAGTAATCCTCTTTCATACAATTGTCCTCAGCAATAAAGGAAAGAAGGTAAAGAATTATGGAAGATATGTGAAATATAAACTGATTTGTGTCTAACTCTCACATTTTTCCCCAAGTTTTTTTAACAGTGTGAGGGGGCCCTTTAAGGCCTATACAGAGTAAACAGGCGTAGCTTCCCAGAGAAGCAGAAATCTGGAATCTGACAGCAGAGACGAATTGCTTGTTCCATCCAATCTGCCCATTTATTCCTACCTATATCGTTACTGCGAAGTCTGGATGCATGTCCATACTCAATCTGGGAATAATCACTGCCGTACAGAATGAGGGACTAACAAAATGGACCATCAGGGCTGAATTTTCAGCATGCACTGAGGACTTGAAGCGTGATCGTCCCTTATCCCAACACTTATGCACCTAAAAGGTGGTCTAACTATTGCATGCATCTCATAAGAACATAAGAAAGGTACAGGCAAAAGAAGGCTGAAAACCCCCAAATATATTTCATGCTAGTGCACACTACCATTTGACATGTTAGAATCCCACCCCCAAATGTGAACGTCTAGTCTTCTTTTAAAAATGTTCACGTTTCTACTGTAAACTACCTCTTCAAGAAGACTGTGTCATTGAGATACTGTACCACTCGGTAAGTGAACCACCACCTCCTGCAGTTCGTTTTACAGTGATCACCTGTTAGCTTAAGCATATGTCCCCTTAAGCCATCTCCTCTGTAGTTTTCCTTAAATAACTTTCCATAATTGTGGATCCCATGCCACTCTGTATGCTAAAATCATATCATGTCTCTGTCTTTGTCTCCCCAGCGAAAAAAGGGTTAAGCTTACGCAACACTTCCTCAGGTGTCTTGTTCCTTAACCCCTCCATTTGTTTTGTAAATCTCCTTTGTACTCACTCAATTCCTCCAATGTTTTTCTTAGTATAGGGGCACTCAAACTGTCCCCCATACTCCAAATGAGACCTCACCAAGGAATGATACAAAAGCATGTCCAGTGACTTTTGAAATGGGAGCATTATATTTGACGCACGCATCATTTCACTATAAAGGCACTGGAATTGCTGTAAACACAGCACACTGTCTGAAAATAGCATTTAAACATTGTGCCACATTTATGATGCCTTAGGCGCACCCCAACATCCGGACCCATGCCTACAGCATCAGGGATGAAATGCAGCCTTAAGTGTCATCCGTCATCACTATGCGATGTTACTATGTTGTTGTGTATTCTTCACTTGGGACTCTAGGAAAATGAGGCATTCTCATCTTGTAATGGTATTCCAATAAGCTAAAGTATTAGTAAATTAATTTTCAACAACAAAAAAAAATGCTATCTACCATTCGTTGTCGCAGTGGCAGCACAACAGTGACTTAGGGTTGGGAGCAGGCATGGGGTACACGGAGTGGGGGGGCTGGGAGATAGGGTTACCAACAATATACCCAACTTGGGGAGGGAATGTCATTGCATCTGGTGCTGCATCAACCCCTGTAGAGGTCCAGAGAGCTTGCTCCCCCCATAGGTTCCACTGCGTAGACTGACGCCTTCACTTTAGGCTAGAAGTACCATTTAGTGGTGGGGAGGAAGGAAAAGTAGCCAGTGTACATTTAGGTCCATGCCATGGATCTCGCCCCTCACCAGATCCTGTTCCCCTCCCCTGGCGCTCTTTTACTGGGCTGCTGCAGATACAGTCAAGGTGGAATCCCCACCAGACTGGAAATGCTGACATACTGAGATGATTCTTGTTTCCACGTGCAACTGGGGGGGCAGCAGTTAGTGACAACAAATTAAACAATAAAAGCACAATGCAAGCCACGACAGTGACCCGACTTCTGGAACAAGCTTGGATCATCACAGAACCAGCTGGGAGAGGAAGGTTTAGCTTCTCAGAGGATGGACAGACAGAATGAGTCGAGTCCCGCTGCCTCACCACAGAGGGGTAACAGCTGGGGTTGCAAAACTGGGGGGGGTCACCAACAGTGACACGTCAGCACTTGGTACATGACACATCTCTGCCAACTTCCTGATTAAAGCACTCTTAGGGGGAGAGAAACAAAATGTAGTGTGACAGACACTAACCTACTGACTCAGACAAGTGTCCCCCATGGTCAGTCGGCAGTTAAAGTGTCCAGAGGGGCTTGGGAAACCCCAGTGAGGGCCCTGCCATGGGGGCAAGCCACAGTAGCCCACTGTGGGGTGGGCAGTAAGTTCATAAATAAGGCAAGGTGACAGGGCTGAGGCATGGGTCAAAGAGTCCTGAAGAGGAAAGGTTTCTCAAGGTAGAGAGGAGTATGAAGCAAAAACAGTTATATAAAAAAAAAAAGCACAATGTGATGGCTAGCTCCCCCCCGCCCCCCCGGAGGGGGCTGGGGTAGTGCTGTGGCTCTCCAAGTCAGGAAGGGATTGCACTGTGGTTCTCTTGCAACAGTGTCTCTGCAGTGGGCTGGAAAGTTTGCCTTCTCTGCAAAGTGTCACAGTGTGCATGTAAGGCTGGACAGGGCACCGCTCAGTGTCAGGAAGGTGGGAGGGTTGTTGGGTTGGGACAAAATACATAAAAAAACATGCCTCCCAGGCGACCTGTATGATAGCCCTTGGTACTCATGAAACCCACACTACATGGATCCCCAGACAGTTGGGGGAGTGGCAGATGGGTCTGGAATGTCACCAGCAATGGTCAGATGCAAGGCAGAGGAGGTGGTTTGGGAGCAAAAAACTCTACAGCACAAATGAAAAAAGTATTTATACCAGTTCAGAAGTGGTGACAAGTTGTTTATATGTTTGCTTGCACGCATGTGCAAGAAACATAGTGCCACCATATGAGTTTTCGTAGGTGTGGCACCCCCGTTTCCAATGCCCTGAGCGTTTCTGCAGGTGCGGCTGCACTGCACCAATGAATGTCCCGGCTGTCTATGACAGCAGTTCAGATGCAGTGGCGTACAGTTGAAAGCAAATGACTGCTACAGTCAGCAGTGGTAACATGTAGGCAATTTGCACACTGCCGTGCCGTCAGCAGTATGCAAACTGCCTACAAGTCACCACCGCTGACTGTAGTGGTTGTTGTATGCGCCCCACATTCTTTGTGTGCCGAGGGGTGCCCAATCCCCCAAAAGCACACTGTATGTCCGACAGTGGTGCCCAATCCCCGTCGGCTCCAGTGCCCTTCCCCCAAAAAAAACATCCAGGTGCCATGCTGGGAGCCCACCCCAGTGTGGCAAAAGTCCAGCGTCCTCATGTGATACACCCCCCACACACTCTATGGCCAACGGGGGTGCCCAATCCCTACTGGCTCCACTGCCCCCCCCCCAAACTTCTAGGTGCCACGATGGGAGCCCACCCAGGCATGGCAAAAGTCCCACATCATCTTTGTAAAATAAAACCCGTAACAAAAGAAAACGGTCCCTCCTTGACTCTCTTGCCCCTCCCCAACCCATTCCCCATGTGTACCCCACTTCCCCACATCCCCTCACCCCATACTTACCTCCGGAGGCTGGCGAGACGCTCTTCGGTGGAGCGGGAATACGTCTGCACTCTTCAAAGCCCACCACGAACTAATGCTAGTAAGCGGTATAATGGCATAAATAGGGTTTTTCAACTTTGGTGCATATCTCAGTCATTTTTTTCAAATTTTTGCACCAAATTTTCAATGTGGGGTTCTTGGGACCCCACCTCATGAATTCAGTGACTGTCATGGCGTTATATGGTCCCAAAAGGTGATTTTGAGGTCATTGCAATGAATCACCTTTTGGGACTGATTAATGAAACGACAGTGTCACTGTTCATGAGGTGGGCTCTCAAAAAGCCTATGTTGCAAATTTGGTGACAAAATTTCCAAACATTATTGTGTTAGAAGCATATGTTGAGCAGTTTCCACGCACACTCACAAATCTGTAATATTTTCACTCCAGATTTTCAACATTGGCATTTTTTCACACCTCCTTATGATGAACAATATAGCTGTCACTTTTCACATCCAGGCTGAAATGTGTTTTCACACTTCCGGCGCAGAATAGCGCGGCCACTGTGAGAAATCAGTGTTCGGGACAGATTAAGAAAATCACAGTGACACTGTCTATGAGCAGAGGTCCTAAAATGTCTATGTTGAAAATCTGGTCACATAAGTCTATAAAATGACTGTGTTACAAGCGTGCATTGCGCAGTTTCTATGCACCCTTGTAACTTCACAAATTTGTAATATACATTTTCAACATTGGCATTTTTCCACACATCCTTATGAACAGTACAGCTGTCATTTTTTACATCCTGGCTGAAATGTGTTTTCGCACTTCCGGTGCAGATTAGTCCAGTCGCTGTGGGAAATCAGTGTTTGGGACAGATTAAGAAAATCACAGTAACACTGTTCGTGAGCAGAGGTCCCAAAATACCTACATTGAAAATCTGGTGCAAAAAATCCACCCAAATAATTGCATTACGGGTGTGCGTTGTGCAGTTTCTATGCACACTTGTGACTTCCCCATTTTTTTTTTTTATATTTTCACTCCAGATTTTCAACATTACCATTTTTTACATCTCCTCATGAACAGTACAGCTATCATTTTTCACATCATGTTCGAAATGCGTTTTCGCACCTGTGGCACCAAATGGCGCAGTCACTGTGCAAAATCACCTTTCCGCTAAAAAAACTGATAGTGTCACTGTTCATGCTGTGGGGTCACAAAAAGCTCATGTTGAAAACTTACAGTAAAAATACCAAGAAATGCCCAGGACTTTAGGGTTTCTGACCATAACGCCCTAACCTGTAGGGTCTGACAGGCGCCTACCCTGTAAGGACTGACAGGCATCAGGTGTGTGACTTGGGATTGTCGACAGTAATGCTCACGCCATTCCACCCACACCCCCACCCTGCAGCCAGTGACAGGCATCAAGGTGCACCATGGACTCTTTGGCCCCAGAATTCACACCATTCTCCTATACTGCACCCATTTCAGCATATTTCCTTATGGAATGAAGTGAGTCTAAAGCCCGAACACCCCAAGGCACACCTCAACACTTGTCAGTGTCTGCAGGGTAGGGTGGGGTGAAATGTTGTGACCGTTATGGGTGACGACTCGAAGGCACACCCCAATGCCTGTCCATCTCTGCAGGGTGGGGGTTGAGTTGGCATCAGTTCAATACTTCACTGCCATTCCTGTACTGCATCTGTCTACTCCTGCACTTCCAGTGCTAATGCCAGCAAGCAAACATTCGGCACTGACAAATGCTTGTTCTCTCTGTTGTAATGATCTGTGTCAACCTTTCAATTTATAGGCTAAAGTACTTGGGTGCCTTGCTTAAAAGGTCACACCTCCATATGTCCATTCATACATTTAGCTGTCTAGTAATCCCACCATTGTGAGCAGCCTTGTGTGCCAGCAGAAACACACCTCTGTTCTTCCTACCTGAGCAGAGAAGAAAAACAAATCACCGTAGCAACCACAGTTCTGAATCTAGGCTGACAGGGTCGGCAGAGTACACCAGATGTAATAACAAAGCTTTCTCTCTCTGTCTCTCTCTCTCCCTCCTCCTCCACACTTGTAACCCCTACTCTCAACAAATTCCCCGCCCTTTGTCTAGTTATCTTGCATTAGTCCACCCAATGAGATCAGCAGTAGTGCTAAAAGGAGACAGGAGTTTTTTGGCTGCTTGTAATGTTTTTTGGTTTTTTCAGAAATCATATTCATCTAAAATAATCCATATTTACTTGTATCTGAATAAAAGTTGATGTAAAAACTGTTCTGCAGGGGTGCCACTAGACACCAGGAAAATATTAATTATGGCCAGGGTGAACGATTTGAGGGTGAGGGGTGCCACTAGACACCAGGGAAATATTAATTATGGCCGGGGTGAGCGATCAGAGGGTGAAGGTGTCCCACTAGACACCACAGAAAGAACAGGTTACTCACCTGTAACAGTAGTTCTAGGAGTGGTATATGTTGTTCATCCACACTCTCTGGCATGTCACTTTCCCCTTTCAATCCTGCCGGAAGTCTTCAAGCTGGCTCCGCCCACCCACCCGGGTGGTAAATACCTCGGCACCGCCCCATGACACCAGCTCTTAGCCCGCTGGAAGAAAGGTTGTGCGCCTAAAGCCGGGGAGGTCGGGTGGGTGCTTATGGATGAACAACATATACCACTCCAAGAACTACTGTTACAGGTGAGTAAACTGTTCTTCTAGAAGTGTAGATATGTTGTTCATCCACACACTCTGGCAGACTCCAAGCAGTTCTCTGGGAGGAGGGAGGAAAGGCGCACACCCCTTGTTTGGGAAATAGAGATTGGAAAACTGAGGCCCCAAAACCAGCATCCCGGCATGACTCAAGGTCGATGTGGTAATGGGTAATAAAGGTGTTTGCTGACTTCCAGGTAGCAGCCCGACAGATTTCCTGGATAGGGATGTCCCTGGAAGCAGCCACCAATGCAGCAGCAGCATGATGGGTAGAGTGAGCTCTTATCCCTCTGGGAGGCTCCTTGCCCGCCAACTCATAGCACAGACCTATGCATGATGTAATCCACCTTGCAATGGTCCGTTTGGCTGCAGGTCTGCCAGAAGCAGCTTCAGCATAGGTGATGAACAGCTGGCGAACCTCTCCATGAATTTCCGCCATTCTCTCCTTATAATAGGGGAGAGAGAGAGAGAGAATGTCTCAGGTGCAAAGTATGGAGCTTGTACTCGGCATCCAAGGTGTAATTAGGGTAGTATACCAGCAGAGTTAACACCTGGTTAAGATGAAACTCTGACACCGCCTTCCGAAGGAATTTCGGGTGGGGGCGCAGGACAACTTTGTCCCTGTGGAAGACCAGATAAGGGGAGTCCACCGAAGCGCCTGGAGCTCTCCTGTCCTTCTGGCTGACGTGATAGCCACCAGGAAGGCCGTCTTCCACAACAAGTGTGAAAGCTCACACTTGTGCATGGGTTCGAATGGCTTGCCCATGAGCTTTGCCAGAACCAGCAAGAGATCCCACGGAGGTGGAGGTTCACACACCGGAGGGGATATGCGATCCAGGCCTTTGAAGAAGCGCCCGACCACTGTCTCCTGCGCTATGTTGGCTGACCGCCCATGCCGGTAAGCAGAAATGGCTGCCAGGTGCACCCTAGGGGTCGATGACCGTAGACCCCCTTTGGAGAGAGACCAAAGGTAGTTGAGAATGTTAGCCACAGAACAGGATAAGGGGTCCAGACTCTTACCCTTACACCAAATGGAAAATCTCTTCCATTTGAAGGCATAACATTTCCTGGTTGATTCCTTCCGAGATGCCTCCACTACGGTGTAGACATCCTCGAAAAGACCCAAAGCCTAGAACTCTAGCCGCTCAGGTACCAGGCTGTCAGGTGCAGGGATTGAAGGTCTGGATGGAAAACATTCCCCCAGTTCAGAGATATCAGGTCCGGGCATGTACAAAGCTGCTCCGGGGGCCTGCAGCTGAGGTTGAGGAGATCTGGGTACCAGAACTGGCATGGCCAGTCTGGGGCTACCAGGATCACCTTCGCCTTGTCCCTCCTCACCTTGAGTAACACCTTGTGGATCAAGGGAAATGGAGGGGAGGCATAGAGGAGGCCTGGGGTCCATGGCCTCGAGGAGGCATCCCCCTGAGCGAGCCCTGCTGAGGGCGGCATGAAACAGCCTCAGCTTGGTGTTTTCCCTGGAGGCAAACAGGTCCACCATCAGTTTGCCCCAACGGAAGAACAAGTTGTGACCTAACTCTGGACGGAGTGACCACTCGTGGGATTACTGGCCTATATAGCTGAGAGCATCCGCCAGCTGGTTCGAGACTTCGAGACTCCTGCCACATGAATGGCTAGGAGATCCGCCTCCAACCTGCTGACGAGGGTCTAGATGCAGAGCGCCTCCTTGCAAAGCAGATGGAAGTGCATGCTACTCTGTTTGTTGAGGTAGTACATAGCCGTGGTATTGTCCGTCTGAGCTTGAACCACTTGACCCCGGAGCTGAGGAGCGAAAGCTGAAAACGCCAGTCTGACTGCTCTGAGCTCCAACAGGTTGATGTGGCATTGGGACTCCTTGAGGGAACAGAACTCGTGGGCTCTGCTGTCCACCATGTGGGTTCCCCAGCCCATGAGAGAGGCATCAGTTGTAAGAACGACGGTCGGCTTGGGGCAGACAAACGGGATCCCTTCCTGCAACCGTTCTGGGGCGGGCCACCACTGGAGAGTGTCCCACATCTTCTGGGTCACAGTGATCAGCTGGTCGAAATGACCGTGGCGCTGAGTCCACTGAGCAGCCAGCTCCCACTGGAGGGGGCGCATGTGTCATCTGGCCCAATGGACCACTGAGGTGCATGCCGCCATGTAACCCAGAAGGCGCAGGAAGTCCTGGGCAAGGCGCAAGTGCCCAACCAGAAATGACTGGGCAAAGGAGGAAAGAACCTCCACCCTGTCTGCCGGGAGCCGAGCTCTGGCTTGATGAGAGTCAAGCTCTGCCCCGAAGAAGCCCATCACCTGAGAGGGCACGAGTTCCGACTTGGCCTCATTGATCAGGAGGCCTAGTTGGGAGCAGGTTCGAAGAGCCAGATCCCTGGATCTCTCCACCTCCTGAAGGGAGGAACCTGCCAAGAACCAGTCGTCGAGATAAGGGTAGATTTGAACTCCTCAGTGCTGGAGATGGGCTGCCACCACTGTGATGCACTTGGTGAAGACCCTTGGGGCCGATGACAGGCCGAATGGTATGGCTCGGAACTTGTACAGGGTTCCTTTGACCCTGAAGTGGAGGAACCGTTGATGGGACGGATGGATTGGGACGTGGAAGAATGTGTCCTGCAGATACAGTGAACAGAACCACATGTTTCGCTCCAGGGATGGTATGATGAAGGTGCGAGACCTGAGACACTGATTCAGTTCATGGAGCTCTAGGATGGGGCGCCAACCCCCCATCTGCTTGGGCACCTGGAAGTACCTGGACACGAAGCCTGGGTCTGTAGAAGGATCTGGCACTGCAGCTACCGCCTCCTTGCAGAGGAGCTGAGCAATGTTGTCTCGAAGAGCCAACTGAGTGCAAGCTGAGATCCTTTCCTCCCGAGGGACATGGGCTCGGCTGGGAGAGTACTGCTCGAATTCCAGAGGCAGTCCCTGGCCGACCACTTCTAGAACCCACCTATCCGAGGTGATATCGGACCAGGCGGAAAGAAAGTGGCGGAGCTGGTCCCCCACAGGAGGACCCAGAGCTGGTGTGACAGGTTTAGGGGTGGCAACCCCCAACCCATCACTGAGCAGGTTTAGAGGAGGAGGAGGCTCCTGGATCAGCACCTCGGCCTCCTTTGCAGGGCTGTTGAGGACTCTGCTTGGGCCTGGGGTGCCAAGCTTGAGCCTGCTATTGCTGCTGGCCTCCTTGATAGGAGGGCTGCCTAACCGCAGGGGAAGAGTGCCAAAAAGGCTTCTTCTTCTTCTTGCATTTCTGCTGGTTCTTGCCCGAAGAATCCTTCACAGAGGTAGCATCCAAGGTGGCACTGGACTGCTTTATGCACTGGAGGTGACCAGCCACTCCTGGACCAAAGAGGTCGGTGCCTAGGAAGGGCATGTCAGCTAACTTGTGCCGGGTATCTGCCGGGAAGGAGGATAGCCTCAGCCAAGCCCTGCGGTGAGTGGCCACTGTGGCTGCTAAAGAGCGGGCACAGGAATCTCCAATGTCCAGGGCCATCTGGAACTGCTGTTTTGCAACGGCACAGCCCTAATCACGGACCTGCTTCACTGTGGTCTGCATGTCCGCTGGGAGATGAAAGAGGACTTCATCCAATGACCCTAGAAGGGCATGAGAGAAGTATGCCATGATAACAGCCGAGCTGGCCTGAAGAAGACCTAAGGAGGAGGCCGCACAGGCCTTACGGGCAGAATGGTCCATATTCTTGGACTCTTTGTCCTGGGGTCAGTCAGTGTCAGCTGAGCTACCAGTATGTCTGAACACAGAAGCAGTCACTAGGCTTTTGGCCGAAGGATGTTCTGTGAACCCCAGCCAGGGACCCCTTGGGCACCGTATACTTGCAAGCCATACGGGCAGACAGAGCTGGGCAGGAAGCAGGGCGCTGCCAAAACTCAAGGGCCAGGCCAACGATAGCTTCGGCCACTGGAAAGGCCTCCGTCGGGGTATCCCCCCTTTTGAGGACATCCATAAGGGGGTACTCCGCCTTTTTCTGGATGGGCTCCGGGGGCATTCCGGTGGAATCGGAGATCAGGTGGAGGATGCCCTCTCTCGGTCCCAGGACTGTCTCCATTTAGTCAAAGACTTAGGGTCCTTATCCCTCTTCCGAGGGCGGGAGGAGTGCGATCCCGAGGGCACCTCACTCCTGGTGGGGAGGGACTGGCACAACTCCCTGAAGGAGCCCGTAAAAGCAGAGCCAAGGTTCAGTGGAACCAAAAAGCTTCGACTGGCTGAAGCTTGAGCCGCTTTCTCCTCGAATGCAGTCATCTGCTCCAGCTGCTCGGCAGATCCCATGGCCGCAGAAACCACCCACCTCGCCTCTTTCGATTTCACCGACGGATTACTATTCTCTGGTCTCCCCAATTTTAGGTGCACCTTGCTGTCATCCAGAATGTTGGGATGGAAGGCCATGCAAAGAGTACAAGATGTGGTGTCATGTCCGACACCTAGGCAATAGACACACAAGAGGTGGGTATCAGTGTGCGACATCTTCTGGCTGCAGGTACACCGGCAAAATCCGGGGGACGATTTGTCTCCATGTCCAATGCGCTGTAATCGGAGTCGTTAACTCTGATGAGTTTTAGAGCGATTTGAGGTAAAAACTGACGTTGCGAATCCAGGGCCTACAAATTGCTAAAGTAGCACAAGGAAACTGAATCTTCCAGCGGAAAGGAAGATCTGGCGTCATGGGGCGGAGTTGAGATATTTACCACACGGGAGGGTGGGAGGAGCCAGCTTGAAGACTTCCGGCAAGATTTAAAGGGGAAAGGGACATGCCAGAGAGTGTGGATGAACAACATATCCACGCTCCTAGAACAACATTTACAGCCAGGGCGAGCGATCGGAAAATGGGAGGTGCCACTAGACACCAGAGAAAAGTATAGTTACGTAAGAACTTACCGTAACAGTAGATCTTCGAAAGAGGCTCTTACAGTAGGTAATCACATTGAGGACTGCGCCCTCTGGTGTCAGGACCACACGGACACTTTAGCCAGCAGTATCTGACAAGGGACCACCCACCCGACATCACGTGACTGATGTCAGCGTGACCCTATATAGTGGGCAGTCCCCATGCCTGCCTTCCAGTTCTCCCGCTGGAGACCTCTAAGGAGGTGAGAAAGTAGAAGAGGCTCTCGGAGCTCAGAATGAGTCCATAAAGAAAGAGCTGAAAATAATAGGGGGATGGAGGGAGGGGAAGGATTACCTACTGCAAGAGCCTCTTTCGAAGATCTACTGTTACGGTTAAGTTCTTACGTAACTGTACTATCTTACTTCAAGAGGGCTCTTGCAATAGGTAATCACCTTGAGGACTGAGTCCTAAGCAGTGTGAATCAGAAGATTCTGAAACCCAGGAGGCAGGAAGAACAACCTGCTACGGGCACAATAAAAAAATCATGATAGGAAGCCTTGAAACACAGCGAGGCCAAATACTGCCCTGCGCCTAGAAGCAATGTCCAGACTAATGTGTTGCGAAAGTGTGGATTGAACTCCAGGTAGCCGCTGCACAGATGTCAGCTGCAGACACTTTCCTAAAAAAGGCAGCCAAGATGGCCATACCCCTGGTGGAATGCCCCTTCACCTCCCCCGGGAGGGTCTTACCATACTTCTGGTAACAGACGGTAATACAGTTAGCCAGCCATTTGGACAAACACTGTTTGGTAACTGCCACGCCCTCTCTCATGGGTGCAAAAGAAATGAAAAGCTGATCCATTTTTCGGACAGACTTTGACCAATTAGTGTAATAACGCAAGATTCTATGAAAATCCAAAGTATGCAGAATCGCTTCTCCCCGATTAGAATGCTCGAGGTAGTACACTGGAAGTTGAATCGACTGGTTCAACGTAAACTCAGAAACCACTTTAGGCAAAAACTTAGGGCTGGTCCGAAGATCCACCCAGTCTCTGTGGAAAATTAAACAAGGCTCCTTACAAATCAGGGCCTGAAGCTCGAAATCCTTCGAGTTAAAGTAACTGCCACCAAGAAAAGCTTTCCAAGACAAATAGCGCATATCACAAGAACCAGCCAGTTCAAAAGGAGACAGAGTCAACTTTTAAAAAATAAAATTAAGATCCCACAGTAGCACAGGACTATGGGGCTGAAGTGCAGAATCCCCTTCAGGAAAGTCTAGAGACTTCTAACTGTGCTACTGTCCTGCCAACCACCAGGGTATGGTAGGCAGAGACAGCTGACAAACGGAGCTTCAGCGAAGACTAGCCTAGGCATGAATCATAGAGGTGCAAGAGATACTCCATGACCGATGGAACAGGGCATGAGAACGGCTCCCAACCCTTCGCAATGGCCCAAATGGAAAACCGCTTCCACTTCATGACGTAAGTGGTTCTTGTAGATGGCTTTCTTGCCTCTACGAGCACCTATGCTACTCTAAAAGAGACTCCATAGTGGGAAGCGGCAATGTCTTCAGGTTCCACGCATGAAGGTGAAGGGACTTCAGTCCCAGGTGGACCAGCATGCCTTCCTTTTAGGTCAGGAGGTCATTACAGAGAGGTAGGAGAACCCGAGGCTCCACTGCTAGTTGTTAAAGGAGCAAAAACCAAACTTGGCAAGGCCAAAATGGGGTGGTCAGAACCATGTGTGCCCCTTCCGCCCTCAGCTTGAGCAGAACCCTCTTCAGAACTGGGAAGGGAGGGAAGGCGTACAAGAACCTCCCTGTCCAGCAAAGAGACAGCACGTCTCACCAGAAAACACCATGCCCTGGAGTAAACGAGCAAAACTTGGTCAGTTTTGCGTTGTATGGGGAGGAAAACAGATCCAGTTCTGGCCAACCCCCACAGGTTGAAGACGTGGCTGACTACCTCTTGTTTGAGCTCCTACTCGCAGGCCCTTACACTGGTGCAGCTGAGATTGTCCGCTAGGACGTTTTGCATGCTCAGAACGTGGACGGCTGTGAGGTGAATTTGATGCAGAAAAGCCCAATTCCACACCCGCATCACCTCCCTGCTTGTTGAGATACCACATCACACACATGTTGTCTGACCGCATTAATAGAGTACCCTGGGGAAGCAGATGCTGGAAAGCTTGAAGAGCGTACAGCACTGCTCTCATCTCTAACACACTGATATGCAGAGAGGACTCCACCAGGGACCACAAACTTTGCATCCTGTGTCTCTCAAATGAGTGCCCCACGCCATTCCTGAGGCACCCGTTGTCAGGGTCCAAGCGGGAGAAGGGGTCTGAAAGAGGACCCCCCCCGGTGAGACTGGAAAGATCCTGCCACCATAAATGATCCCTCTCCATAGAATCGGGAGACCATGAGCATCCTGTCCAGTCGTCCATCCTCTGGTCCCACTGGGCCCAGAGTGTTCACTGCAAAATGTGTATGTGAAGCTTGGCTAAAGGTACAGTGGTAATGGCTGCCACTATCAGGCCCAAAAGACGAAGACTTGGCCAGACTGAAACCTTCCTGTTGGAGGCCGCCATACAGGTCTGCCTCTGCAAAGCTTCCACCCTGTCCAGAGGGAGGAATGCCATACCCTGGACTGTATCCAACACCACCCCAATGAATTGCAGGTGCTAGGGAAGTGACAAGTTGTGACTTTGGGAAGTTTACAGTGATCCCAACTTGGCTGAACAGTCCAGGGTTGCAGACAGGGAGAGTCCCAGCTGTTCCCTCGATGGTGCTGACAGAAGCCAGTCGTTGAGGTAAGGGAACACGCAGTGGCCACGACACCTCCCGGGCGCCGCCACTACCGCCAAGCACTTGGTGAACACCCGAGGTGCCAAGCAAAGACCAAAGGGCAGGGCACTGAACTGGTAATGTTCCCCCTGGAAAGAGAACCGCAGGTAACGACGGTGGGCACTGAATACAGGGATGTGCAGGTATGTGTCCTGCATATCCAGAGTGCAGAGCCATTGCCCCTGGTGCAGGAGGGACAGTAGATCCAGGAGGGTTAGCATCAGAAACCTCTTGTACTCTATATGTACAGGTTTAGAGTGCTGAGGTCCAAAATGGGACGCAAATCTCCTGTCTTTTTGGGGACCAGGAAGAAGTGGGAATAAAACCCCTTTCCTACCTGGTGCTCAGGGACAGGTTCTATTGCTCTTTTTTTCAACAGAACCTGAATTTCCTCTCTCAGAAGAGAGACGTGTGCCTTCGGATAACGGGAATAGGCTGGAGGCTTTGAAAGAAACTCCAGGGTGTGGCCCGTCTCTGCGAGTTGAAGGACCCAAGAGTCTGTCGTTACTGCCCACCACCCTGGCAGATGACAGGCAAATCTTCTACCCCACCTTGAACTAGAGGGGAGAGGGTGGATAGTGAGTCATGCGAAGGAGGGAAGGTTGGGGAGAGCTGCACCTAATGCCCTCTGGGATTTGGCCGGGGCTGTGGCAGAGGCTGGCTGTGCCCAACATTTGTTCTGATGTTGGGCCATCTGCTGCTGCTTTGGATGCTGCTTTCCTAGACACAGAAAGGGTTTCTTGGCCTGAAAATTTGACCGATACACGGTCTGCACTGACCTAAGGGCCTTGCCCTTATCCTGCAGGGCCGTTATGATGTCCTGGGCATCTCCACCGAACAGTACGGACACCCTAAATGGGGCGTCCTTGATGGGAGACTGCATGTTTTGTGCCAGGCCAGACACTCTCAGCTAGGAAAAATGCCTTAAGCTGATGGCCATAGCAGTCCCTCTTGCAGAGACATCCACAGTGTCGTAGGTCGCACAAAGCGAATGCTTACAAGCAACCGTTGCTGAACGGATAGACTCCACTAAAAGGGACTTGGGACTCAGTCTGGTAAAGCTTCAATGGTCGGTTCCAGCTGGGCAAACAAGGATTTCTGGTAAACCAGCATATGCCCGACATAATTAAGAGCCCTCATGGCCAGAGTGGAGGAAAAGTAGAACTTTCATCCAAACTGGTCCAGTTGCCTAGACTCCTTGTCTGGCAGCGAACGTCCCCTTCCAGTAGTAGGAGACAGGAGGTTATACTGCCCTTGTACAGGTCACTGCTAAGGCTGCTTCTAGAGTATGAAGTTCAGTACTGCTGCCCATACCTCAAAAAGGACATTAACCCGCAGGAGAAGGTCCTGACGAGGGCTACAAAGATGATAGTGGGTCAGCAGGGTAAGGCATACGAGAAAAGGTTGAGTGCACTGAACATCTACTCCCTGGAAAACAGGCGAGAGAGACAGGGGACATGACTGGGACCTTCAAGTACTTGAAAGGGATACATAAGGTTGGTAAGGAGTGTCTCTTTAAGCTGAGTGGTAACACTAGGGGGCACAGTCTTAAGCTGGAGGGTGGGAGGTTTAGGAGGGAGATCAGGAAGCACTTCTTCACAGAAAGGGTGGTGAACACTTGTAATGTACTGCCGGAAGAGGTCATCTTGTTGGAAGACAGTGGGCAGCTTTAAGAGAGGCTGGGATAGGCATGGGGGAAAGTAAGGATCATGGGTAGGGAGGATGAGAGGAGTGGGGAGGGAGGGCAGGGACATTAGCTCAAGCTGTGGACCATGCAATACAAGCAGACTTTATAGACCAAATGACCCTCTTCTTCTGCTGGCTTCTTCGTATGTTTGTATAATAAAAACAGTGTGGCGCATTTGTTACAATAGATTAGCTCTTTTCCCGGATATGAGGGAGCTCTATCAGCTGTTATGCATTGTTAAGTTAAAACTAAAAAATAATACACAGGGTAATTACTGGACTATAAAGAAATGTAAAGAGAGAAATAAAGAAAATTCACTTAGTCTCGGAGGCTAATAGCCCTTACTATTAACTCCGTCAAAAATTAAAATGTTGACAGTTCAGTTGATACTTCTGCAGGTTCCAGTGTTGTAATATCCCAATGTGACTATCGTAGTTCTTGTATACAGAGAACATTTAAAACAAGAAGTAGACTTACTGCAGGTTAAGCAGAGTCAGTCTTTACTAAGGACTCCTTTTAGGCTCTTATAAGGAAAGCTTTAAGAGAAATAAATTCAAATAGAACAGGAGGAGGAGGAGGAAATTCGTACATTAAGTAAGAGAATAATGGATGTGAGGGAGAAAGAGCAGAGAGAGAGAGGTAGAGAGAGGAGGCGCCACTACCAGAGTAAGTCAAGGTCAAGACTTTCATGGGGCCCTAGATCAAAGCCTGGAGAGGAAATATGTTCCCCCTCCAGGTATAAAGGGTCAATCTCCATGTGTTGCCATGGTACAAACCCCGGGCAACAATCCAACTGGTGTATAATCCACTTGCGCCACCTTAGCTTAAAGGAGGTCAGTCGTGCCTGCAATCTGGCTGACAGCCACTCCAGAGAGCATACCTCCTGTGTAAGAGTTCTCCACATTTTTAAAGTTGGGAGTGTTTTCGTGTGTCAGAGCCTGGTTATTACTTTTTTGGCTATTAATATAAGAATAGCTGTCTGCTTGTACGTGTCTTTATTGACTTTAAACCCCTGCGGTACCATGGCTGTTAAAGTATATGTTGGGGTGAGGAGGAAAGGACAATCACATATGTTGGCTATATCAGCCAAGACCTCCTGCCAATACTGCGTGAGCAGGTTACATGGCCACACATTCTGTGTTCCAGGTCCGCTGGGATATGGCCACAGCCTCTCCAGCATTCTCCAAGGGAGGGATTACTGTATTTGGCCACAACAGATGATGTTCTAAAGAAGTAACTTAGTTTTCCACACAAATTCCTTCCAATATGTGGCCACTGATACTTTTAGTGCTGGTAGAGAATAAGCCATCCAGGTCTTTGAATCAATTTCGTCTTTTATTTCCTGCCACTAACGTGTTCGTATTTTTTTCTGTGGTGTCAGAGGGATTTGCCTGTAGGGCTTTGTAAATTACCCTAATAAGATGGTCCTGAATATTACCTCAGATAGGAAAGGATAAGGGTCATTAACGGCATGGGTGCTTGTGCTATGGTGGTCAACTGTTCCTTGTGCAGTTGTAGATAGGATTTGAACTGTAGGAATCTATAGAATTCTGTGGTTGGCAATTTGTGAGTGGCTTGGAGCGACGCAAAGGAATATACATCCATAAGTCCCAGCAGTTGATATACAAATGTATATTATATTGCCGCCACCTGTTTGGATATTTTTCTAGTTTGTGTGGTGGAAAAGCCATATCCCTAGCCAATGCCCTCAGATATAGCCACTCTGCCAGCGAGAGGAAATGGTCTAGTATATGCAACCATTGTCGAAAAAACTCAGTGGTAAAGGGAAGAAACTTTTTAAGTGGTAGGCATGCAGGGGGCTCCCAAAAAGGTATGGGATAAGGTTGAATATATCGCTAAGAGTTTGCTCAATTATTTTCCGGTGGGCGCCTTATGCTGGTGCCAGCCAACACAGTAAGGTGCATAACTGAGATGCTTGTGAATAGGTGTGCACGTTTGGCAGATTGAGCCCCCTATATCTCTCGGCATCTGGAGCTTAGTATATCTTACCTTGGGAGGTTTCCTTCACCATATAAAGCATGAGATTAATTTATCCCAGGCCTGGAAAAATACCTTGCTGGGCATAACAGGAAAGGTTTGCAGAAAGAAAAGATGCTGTGGCAGTATGTTCTGTTGAATGGCCTCAATTCTGTTCAAGAACTGCAATGGTTGCCAAGTCCAACTTGCTAAATCTGCAGTAAGCTGTTGAATGAGGGGCTTGTAGGTTACTAATTCTACATGAATCCGGTTTGCAGGTATTTTTGAAACATAAATAGTGCATCCCTACCTTAAGCCTCCTAAATGAATACGCATGCTTTTAAGGAAGTGTAAAGGACTTCTGTTTTTTTTTCGTTTAATTTACACCCCGCTAACATACCAAAATGGTTTAATTGCTCCCACACTGCTGGAAAAGAAGTTTCAGGCGAAGTTTGTGTGAGAAGTATGTCACTGGCAAATCAAAAATTACTCACCATAGTAATCTTGTTTCTTCAAAGGGATCACTCATTATGATTAAACTGATGCAGTCAGCCTCCTGGGTTGAACTGCCTGGAGAGATGGAACTATATGCAAATGATGGAACTCTCAATTGGCTCATGCCAATTTCAAACTGCTGCCCTAGCAACTGCTGCACCCTGAATGCTTCAGATTCTTAAGTAGCCTAACTGGGTATAAGACCCACTAGTTAAAAACTCAAATCTTTATAAAATAAATTTTGTCCTCTCGGGTCAAAAACGTCCTTAAGAAACAAACTTAAAAAACTTGAGACCACAAGGAAACCAACTGGTTAAACAAAAGCGAGTCTGTAACTTAACCCATATAGAAAAAAAATCCCTAATGCAGAAATGCAGAACAACCTTTATAGGTTCTAGTAGGGGAGGCACGGTGGGTGCTTTAATCATAATGAGTGATCCCTTTGAAGAAACAAGATTACTGTGGTGAGTAATTTTTTCTTCTAATCCCAGGAATCACTCATTATGATTAAACTGATACAGACTGCCAAGCAGTACCTTTGGAAGCTGGGCACAGAACCTATTCTGAAAATAGGTTCTGTAGCACTACTGTACCAAACCTGACATCACTTCTGGATTGTATATCCAGGCTGTAATGCTTTGTAAAGGTGTGTACTGTTTTCCATGTAGCTGCTTTGCAGATTTCCAGTAGTGGAATTTCTCTTGAAGCTATGCCACTGGTGAAGTGTGCCCTCAGGCCCGGGGTGCCTGTTTACCCACTTTACTATATCAAAACTGTATACATGCCACTATCCAGCGAGCAACTGTATGTTTCGTGGCAGCTCTGCCCTTACCTACTTCACCATAGGTAAAAAGCTGTATTAGACTTGATCTGTAAGACTTGGTTCTATCAGTATAGAGGCTAACTGCCCTTTTGACATCAAGGGAGTGAAGCCTCCTTTCTTGAGAACTGGAGTTCTCTGTAAAAAAGACAGAGTGATGGACTAATGTAAGTGGAAATCAGATACCACTTTGGAAAGGAATGTTCTATTGGTCCTGAGGACCATTTTATCCCTGTGAAAAGAGATGTAGTCCACATCTGTGCACAAGGCTTGTAAACCCCCTCTATAACTCCCTACTCTCAATCTCAAACCTACAGGGTAACCACATTGAACAGGTCACCCACTTTAAATATCTAGGTATCACCCTGGACACATCCCTTACCTACCATCAGCACATTAAACTTCTCTCCTCCTCAGTTAATACCCGACTTGGCATTCTTTACAGGCATAAACACTGCCTTCCTCCTCAGGCTCTACGTTTAGCCGTTACTTGCTCGGTCCTCTCATTGGTCGATTATGGAATAACTATATATGGCGCTGGACAAATCAGCCCCTACACAGCATCAATATAAGCACTAAACAAAGCCTGCCGCATGGTCACCAGCAGCAGTAGACAAACACATACCTGTCAGCTCTATTATCAAGCCGGACTGGCTAACCTTTGAAGGGAGGCTTAAATACCATACCTGCCTCCAAGCCAAGAAGATCCTTATGAAACTCGCACCTATCTGTCTGCATCACCTCATCAACCAGCCCCCATAAGGAGCACCTTAGACGATTAGCAGGGACCTCTCTCACTGATTCCCCACTGCAGAACCTCTCTGGGGAAAAGATCTTCCGCTACTGTGCTCCACTTTGGCTAAACAATCTACCATCTTCCATCTTGCTTGCCCCAGTCTAAGACTATTCAAAACAGAGTGCAGAAGTATCTGCTCAACATGGAGACCTGTAGCTGTTTTCTCATCTTTTCGCATAGTTGTCAGGCACCTGGGCCACCACATCATTAGGAACACTCTCAACTCACAGATATTATCTCAGTCTTAGCAATACCCTATACTGTGATTGTTAAACTCTTGTAATGTCCTGGCAATTTTCTGTACAAGCCTCGTCTCTATGTAAAATTCAATATTACAACTGACGTGTAGTCTTTGACTTAAGCTATGATTTTAAACATTTGTTGAAATGTAATATCTCTGTTTTGAGAACATTGTCCATACTGTCTTGTTGTAATTGTACTGTCATGACTGACGTGGAGCCTTTGCAAAGGAGTCCTTGACTCAAAGGTTGTAATTCCGAAATTTTCAATAAATAAATAAAAATAAATAAATTCGCTGATCCTTCTAGCTGAAGTAATAGCAACCAGAAACACAGTTTTCCAAGTGATATACTTCAAATCTGCAGTTGCCATGGGCTCGTGTGGTGCATCCATGAGCTTGGCAATGCTGATATTCAGATTCCAGGCCGGGACCGGTTCCCTTAGGGAAGGGTGCAGAAGGCTGAGGCCTTTAAAGTATTTCCTGAAGACTGGATGAGAGGCCATGGATCTCTCTTTTTCAGCTGAAAGGTAAGCTGAGACTGAAGCCAAGTGGACCTTGAGGGTCGAAGGCTTCAGGTCTAAGGAATGTACATGTGCCAGGTTATCCAGGAGAATAGCCAAGTCAGCCCTAGAGGGGTCAGTACCCATACCTGCAAACCATATGGAAAACCTCTTCCACTTAGAAGAATATGTTGTCTTAGTGGAAGGTTTCCTGGAACCCCTAAGCACTGTCAGCACCTGTTCTGACAGTTTAAGGTTAGCAAATTCTAAGTCCTCAAGAGCCAGGCCTTGAGCCTCGGTGATCTGAGGTTGGCATGCAAGATCCTGCCCTGAGAGGTGGTCAGCAGGTTGTGCCTCCTGGGCAAGTGAATTGGGGAAACTACTGACAGAGTCAGCAGAAGTGAGTACCAGTGCTGTCTCACCCAATCTGGTGCCCCAATATCAGTGTCGCTGGTTGGGACCTCAATTTCAGCAGGGTCCTGAATATCACTGGAAAAGGAGGAAAGGCATACAGAAACTTCCCTGTCCAGTTCAGGGCCATCGCATCTAGGGGAAGTGTGCCCCTGAGAAGGGGCCTGCAACAGTACATTGGTAACTGGTGATTTTCTACAGAGGCAAAAAGATCCACCTCTGGAGTGCCCTACCTCCTGAAGATTGTACTGAGTATCTGGGGGATTCAGGCACCACTCGTGGTGGTCCTGACTTATCCTGCTGAGAGAATCTGCCAGTACATTGTTCTTCCCTGGAAGGTGTATGGCTGATAAAGATACTTTCATAAGAGTATGCCAAGGACCACAGCCTCATTGCTTCTGTGCACAGTGGGGCTGACCTGGTTCCTCCCAGTTTGTTGATGTAGTACGTGGTTGTGGTGTTGTCTGTTCTGTCCTGAACCACCTTGTTTTGAAGATGTGGGGCAGATGCCTGTAGAGCCAAGTAAACTGCCCTGCGCTCCGGCAGATTTATGCGCAAAAGGGACTCTTGGGGAGACCATGTGCCACTTGCTGTGTGGTCCAACGTGTGTGCTCCCCAACCTAAAAGTGAGGCATCTGTTGTAAGAATTAAAGAAGGCTGTTCCTTTATGAAAGGTACACCTAGCCGAAGGTTGTGCTCATCCAGCCACCACTGCAGTGCCTGTACAAGGCTGTGGGTGACTGGAACCAGTTTGGACAGCGAGTCTGTCTTTTGTGACCAGTACTGTTTTAGGTGAAACCGGATGTCTCTCATTTGAAATCTGGAACCTAGCACTACTGTGGTGGCAGATGCCATGTGACCCAGCAGCCTAAGGAATTCTCTGGCTGGTTTTGGTTTTCCTGGCACAAATGAGTTTGCAATATGCAGAATGTTGTTTACCTTGTCCTGTGGCAGAAAGGCTCTGCCTAGGCTGGTATCCAGTTATGCTCCAATGAACTCCAGTACTAGGACTGGTATTTGCTGAGACTTCTGCTCGTTTATTAGAAAATCCAGGGATTCGAGAGTAGATTTCGTTAGTGCTAGGGCATGCTCTGCATGCTGCAGAGACTGACCCACTACTAATCAGTCGTCCAGGTAGGGAAAGACTGTTACCCCCTGTTTTCTCAAAAACTCTACCACTACGACCAGGCACTTTGTGAAGGCCCTGGGTGCAGAAGTTAAGCCAAATGGAAGTGCTGCAAACTGATAGTGGCCTGAGGCCAGCCTGAATCTCAAGTACTTTCTGTGAGATGGTCTGATAGGGATGTGAAAGTAAACATCCCTTAGGTCTATGGAGGCTAGCCAGTCTCCCTTTTGTAATGTGGGAATGATTATTGCAAGAGTGACCATTTTGAATTTTGGCTTCAAAATGTGTCTGTTTAACATTTTTCGATCCAGAATAGGTTGCCAATGCCCATTTTTCTTCCTTGTGAGGAAGTATCTGGAGTAAAAGCCTTTGCCCCTTTGATTTAGGGGCACTGGATCCACTGCTTTGACTGCCAGAAGATGTTTTACCTCTGCTTCCAGTAAGATTCTGTCTGAAGATGTAACTGGTGCAAAAGTTCTTGTTCTCAGCTTGGGAAATAATGTGAAGTCGAGTGCCAGACCCTGGCTCACTACCTCCAGGGCCCACTTGTCTGTGGTGATGGTATGCCAAGCCTGGAGGTAGTGAGCCAGTCTGCCACCCACTGGTGGTTCTACGACAGGGGATGCAACCTGTACCAGCCCATCAGGGGTTCTGTGTGGGCTGCGCCTGAACCTGAGGAGAGGGAGAAGCTCTTCTCATAGCTCTCCTGTCCCTTCCTCTGAAATAGCCTCTAGGCTGCTGTTGTGGCTAAGAGGCCTGTACCTGGAAAAAAGGTCTAGGATAAAATCCCCTACCCCTGCCTCCCCTAGTCTGGGGTCTATAAGAAGCAGAAGGTCTGTCCTTCGAGTTACTTCGATAGGTAGATTTGTATTCCTCTACCTTTTTCATATAGGCCTCAGTTTTATCACCAAACAATGAATGATTTTTTCTCCTTTTTTTGTATTATTTCTTTATTGATTTTGTAAGCATAACTCACACAGCAATTACAGATAGAGGGACAGCAAAATGTACAGAACATATCTCCTCTTACAAAGGATCAAGGTAAGATACCCCCATATTCTGTACATCATGGGGGAGGTACAAAATATTAAAAGAATAAACCCGTAATGAATTGTCCAGTAGCATGCAGCCATGGAAGAGTCCAGGGGAATCTGTCTGCAAAGATATATATCACAGTCGACTCCCTATTAACAAAGTGACCTCTCAGTTATAGCGATTCCCCCAACATTTATAGATTAATGAATAAGAAAAATAACATTCCCCAGCTCCCGGAAGGAACCCAACAACAACTGCCCACAGATATTGACTATTAGCATATATATAGATATTCTGGACACCTATGGTACATAGATTATCAATAGATATCCTGAGGCTAATAAAACATGCAAGATTCAGCAACCCGGGGAAAAAACTACCCCATAGTTGTCTACCCAGCTATAGAATAAAATATTAATTAAATTGCAAGAAGGTCAAGTAAAGAGGGACCAAAAAACTGAGGATCTTAAAATTGGTCCTGACGAATAAGATATTTTAATAGAAAGACTCATTCCCAAACCTCCCACTCAGAGTAGCAAAATACATAGCTGGTATTATATGGCACAAACTAGCACCAAAGGCCTAGCCATTAGCAGGCACACAAGGCCTTAACATTCTTACTATTTTAGCCCACAGTCAGTATGGATATTAGTACTCATCCGAAGAATTCTCCCCCTCATCTCGATCCTCCAGTTCCTGCTCGATGCGGGTAATAAGCTTACCTGCATCTTTCACATCGTTAAATAAGAATTGCTGCCCATTCCAAACCACTCGCAGCTTTGCTGGTAAAAGTAGCTGATGTTGCACCTTGTGCTTTCTAAGGCAACCCCTCAGTCCACCAAAGGCTCATCTCCTCTGCTGAGTACTGTAGGACAGGTCAGGGAACATCATGATTGCGGCTTCTCCATATTTCAATGATCTCCACCTTCGGGCTAATGTGCGAGCGCAGTCCCAGTCACCAACTCCAGTACAGATCAGCATAAAGTCTGAGGGGTTGTAGGATCCAGTGGGGCCCGTCGGGGCATGAATCAAACGCCTTCTCAAAAGAAAATGGGGGATCCACCTCCGACATACCCAAGATAGCTGGCAAAAATGTCTTAGCAAACTGTAATGCATCTTCCCCCTCAGCCGCTTCGGGTAGGCCCACTATCCGGAGACCGCGTTCCCTCGTCTGGTTCTCCACATTCTCTAGGCATTGGCAGAGTTGCATGTTCTCTTCTATTAACTTAGTGGTGGCCTCTGTAGTTTTAAGCACTGATGTCTCCGAATGTTGTACCATGGTCTCGCAGGGGTCCATACGTGTTTCCAGAGCAGAAACCTCGGGGGTGAGTGAATCAAATTTTTTGTCCAATTCTTGGACCAAATTAACCAGTTCCTGCAGCCGGAGGCGCAGCGACATGCTTTCTTTGCATTTTTTCTTTAGTGAGACAGACTCAGCAGCTGTATCCACAGCCCTTTTTTGACTTACCTTGCTCAGATTTCTCTGAGCTCTTGTCAGTGTCCTTAGCTTTGCCTCCATCCTTTTTAGGAATAGAGGTAGATGCACTACTATCAGTAACAGCTGCAGAAGCCATCTCCTCTAACTTTTTAGCCCTTTTTCATAAAGTTTTAGGACAAAAAATCTTGCAAATCTCACAATTAGCAAAAATATGGCTGGTGCCCAAACAGGAAATACAAAGGCAATGTCTATCTGCTTTTGCTACAGTCTGCCCACAAGACTCTCAATATTTAAAACCAGTGGGTGCTGTGTGTTTTTTAGGCTTGTCTAAATGGACCTCTGACATTGAATAAGACAGTAAAAAGCAATCGCAAAACGTTTAATAATACCTTGAAACCGGAGGTTTTAAATTTAAACAACCACTAATGGTTCCTGGAACCGAGTGCTAATCGGTTCCCTAAAAGAAAAGGAACTGAAAATTACTTTAAATTTAAACAAAAATAAAGTGGTCTAAGGAACCGACCGCCAATATAAACTTTGGTAATAAAGTTGAGGTAAACCTCACCAAAAGACACGAAACCCTTAGTTCCGAGGAACCGTGAGGGAACTGCAAATAACACAGAAAACTACTACAATTATCATAAAACTAAACTTCTAAGGCAGCAATTTAAAATTAAACTTAAAATGAGTACTTATCTACACAGCTAATTTATTCTGAAGACAGTTCAAGGAGAGCTCTCCGGGATGTCCTTACTAGGCAGGCGGAGTAAAGAATCTGAAGCACTCAGAGTGCAGCAGTTGCTAGGGCAGCAGTTTGAAATTGGCATGAGCCAATTGAGAGTTCCATCACTTGCATATAATTCCATCTCTCCAGGCAGTTCAACACAGGAGGCTGACTGCATCACTTTAATCATAATGAGTGATTCCTGGGGTTAGAGAGATAGTTTATGCAGACACTTACCTATAGGGAGTCCTTCAATTAAGGGTTGTGTTTGAATGGCTATGGCCAAAAATTGCAAATAAAAGGCAAAAAGAAAGGGTGAAAGATGGCAGCCCTGTCTGGTGCCTCTTGACAGTGGAAATGGACAAGAGTGGGATCCATCTAGTTTAAGATATGTCAGGGGTGATTGGTACAAATGACAAAGCAGGGTAATAAATTTGGCTGGAAATCCAAAATGTCACAGTGGCCCAAAGGAATGGCCAGGCCTAACACTATCAAAGGCCTTCTTGGCATGCATAATCTATTACTAATAGGGCCTGATGCATGGCATCATGTGCCTGATGCTTCTTTATAAAGCCGACTTGCTCGGGATCTTTAAGAAGTGGGAGAATTGCTTCTAGTCTGTGAGCCAGAACAGACATATATAATGTTCAGTTTTCTGAATTCTTTATCGGGGCAGAGCTCATATGATGGGAAGTACTGGACTGATCATGAGCTGCCATAATGACCACCAAGTTAGTTTCAGGCTGGCTGGTTTAAAAGGTCTTGGTAGAGCCGACAGGGTATTGTTTATCCACCTTTTGAGGGACAGCCAGTAATGTACTGAGTCTATGGCAGGCAGTCACGGTAGCATCCTCCAAAGATGGGTAAGTGGGAGGAATGATCACAGAAAGATGCGGGGACCTCCAGGAATTCATATAGATTCCTCTTAGTGGAGTCCTCCTCCTCCTCAGAAGTAATGTCTAGCTTGTCCTGCATGAGACATTCTCAGTTACAGACCTTGGTATATAGACCTCAGTGTCTTCACAACAGGAGGAGACAGCAGAACGAGAGTCAAACGCATCAACAGGTTGCATTTACCTCTACGTACCCTTCTTCCACATCTAGGAGGTCTGGATTATATTCATCCTCCTCCTTAGGCTGAGGAGATGGCTGAAAAACAGTAGAAGGAACAACTGGGGCCACATGCTGCTGAGGCAGTAGCAGGGTGGCACATTGGCAGGACCACTATCCGAGAGGCTCCCACAGCTAATGATGATGGAGCAATGAAACAACTGCCGACAGAGTAACTGTCCATGGCAGAGATAGCAAAAGTCGTTGAAGTAACTCAAAGACAGTAGCCAAAATAAAAACACAAGTGTTGACAGCACCAGCAGGGGAAGTCGATGAAGAAAGTGATAAGGGGACAATGCTCACTGATGATTCACTGAGAATGGCTGCACAAGAACTGACAGCAGATTAGCCATAGAAAATAGATAAGGGCCTTCGACCCAACTAGTCTGCCCTATTACCACTAACAATTGCGCTATATCATGCACTGCTGCCAGCGATGGAGACAAGAATGACAGTCAAGCCAGTGACAACAGATAGATGAAGCAGCCTGAGAATTACCCTCAAAGGGATTCAGCAGCAACCTGGACCAGGAAGGAAGCTTCTGAATCTTTGTGATGATACACCAAAGAGGCCTTTTTCGATGAATGGTGTTTTTCCTGCCAAGGCAACAGCATGGCCAAGTTCTCCTTCTGTGCATAACTCTTTTTTTGTTTGCCTTCTCCCATGTCTTTAAAACCAGTTCTGTATCAGTCGGCCAGGCAACGTGGCAGAAGGGCTTCAGATAGCTACTGCAGTGACCCATTCGTAAACAGACATAAGATGTAGTGGGCTGGCTGGGAGAAAGAGTAATGAGTGTCCCACTAGACAGCTTTCCTCCTCTTTTCAGGCATGGGGATTCCATCCTACGCTATCTGACCCATCCAGCAGAGCCACAGGGTCACTGGCCGTAGACCCTATGTGGTTGCACACAACTGCGAACGTGCATGTTACATCAGTGCATGCTGGAAGCCCAGGGGAGGAAAATGGTAGAAAAAAAACACCGAGGCAGCAGGATGGCAACCTACCCTCTGCAGACCACACATCGTTGACCTGGCAGTCACCTCCCAGTCCAAATCCTTCGCCCATTAGGGAAGTTGTTCTCTCCAGGGACCCTGCCGTGTGGGTCAAGTCACGGAGGCACAAAGGAGACTGGGGTAAGTACCTAGGGATGACATGTACCAGGGGGAGGGTCAGTCAGATGGGGGCCCCCAGTATCCAGGGAAAAAAAAAAAGAGTTGAGAAAAAAAACAAAACATTTCTATATGTTCCTCCTTTATTGTGCCATTCATTATACATGCTCCAAGCACTAATGACATCATCGGTTAGACTCAGTTACAGTGGCTCCCTATACAGAGGCTGCTACTTGCAAGGGCTGCAATCTCTGTGAAAGCTGAGCACACTGAGGATGTGCTCCATTTTCATTAATGCAGCAGCCCATCCCAGTAGCGATATTAGCGTCAGAAGCCATAGACGGATTCCAACCGATGATGTCACTGCCTGGAGCATTTACAGCAGCACAATTTGGGGGGCGCTGGTTTTAAAGATAAGGTAGACAGAAGAGAACAGTAGTAAGTAGATATGAATTGGGAATGTTGCAATCTTTCTGTCTCGGAGAGGATGTGCACAGGAAGAGGAGAAGAGAGAGGAGGATAAGCATGGATGTTCAATGACTTGCTAATTGTCACACCATAAACAGCAGCCACAGTTTATACACAATGTATCCTAAAGAGCTCTACAAGTCATGAATAGCTGGCCGCAGCCATTAAGCATGCAGGAGGAGGTGACTGAGACTGATGAAGGTTAAGAAAGTTCAGGGGGTTAAAGCAGTATTATTTGTTAGTTGACAAAAAAAATCCTCATATATTTTTTTTTTTAGCATTAATATATTTGTGACATAATTAGATTTATTTATTAAGTTCTATTTATTTGTTTATTCTGTTCGGAAGACCTCTGAACTCAAGACCCCTTTTTCAAAGGTGTCCAAGTCAAGCAGGTTACAAACGGAACATATAATAGAAATAAAACAAAACAAGTACCACTGTACAATTTACATATGTGCTGTGAAGGACGATGTTCCTCAAACAGTATGTACTGCAGGCTAGTAAAGGAATTAAAGCACCATGGATCAAGTTACTAGGACAAGAAAAAGAGTGCAGGGTGCTTGATTTTTAACCTCTAAGCACACTTGCTGCTGAGCTTCTGTCCTAAACAACAGAGTGATCTGCACCTGCCCTACTTCACATCTATTACTGTGCAGCCCAGGGCAGCAAATATATGAACTAGCAGACAGACCACCAGGCAGACACAGCACAGGGCTACCAGCCACAAGGGCTGACCATACAACATCTCGCTAAGGAAGCAGGAGTGGAGTTAAGGGCTTTCCTTTATGTCCTCCAAAAACCTCCCCAAGTCCCTGAAAAGCATTGTAACTGACATATCTCTCTGAGTATACCAACAGCTATTTATATTTCTGAATATACCCTACACCAGGGATCCAACCCAACCTCTTTTTAGCAACACTAACTTTAAAACTGCTGGACCCCCTATCAAACCCATTTTCTGATCTGGTATTGTCATTTCCAATGTGGAATGCGGTTCTCGAAAGAGGTGACCGATAAGGTAATGGCTAAAAGGGTAACATTCAGAAGGTATAAGGAAACCTCGAGGGAGGAGGATAGGGAGGTGTATCATGGAAAATTGGCAGCAGCATGGAGAGCAGTGAGGACTGCAAAGCCACAAACTGGAAGGAAAATAGCCCAGGAGGTAACAAAAGGGGACACAACATTTTTTTTTAGGTAGTAAGTGAAAAGAGGAAGACCAGGGGTGGGATTGTGAGGTTAACAAGGGAAGGGGAGGGGGACTGTGCAAAGGCAGAAATCCTGAACAAATACTTTTGTTCAGTGTTCATAAAGGAAGGAAAAGGGAAGGGGCCACAAAAAAGTAACAGAAGCTTTGAAGGGAGTGAGGTGGACACTAGTCCTTTTTTGGAGTCAAGAGTCCTGAAGGGACTCACTAATCTGAAGGTTGACAAAGCAATAGGGTTAGATGGGGTGCATTCAAGGGTATTGAAGGAGCTCAGAGAGATACTGGCTGCACCTCTGACAGTTCTGTTTTTATTTTTTTTTTATTTATTTGATTCTAGGATTATAAGTACCTTTGAGCCAAAGGCTCTTTTACAAAGGTTCCACATCAGATGAGGGACAAATAGCAGACAAGACAATTAGAAACAGGACAACTGGAAAGAGCAATGCAATTTGAGAAGGTGGAGTGCAAAACAGATTACAGTCAATTCCAAGCAGTTACATACATACAGTACTGTGGTACAAGGTGCAGCCAGTGGCAATTGTCAGGAACAAGAAAGTGCAAAAGGGGGAGAGGTTTAGGAGGGAGGGGGTGAGGTAGAGGAGGTGAACGGGGGGGTAAGTAAGAGCATTATTAGGTGGGGCAGATTAAGCCAGGCAATCACAGGAGCTGGCAGCAGAGAGGAGGAGGCGGAGGTTATATTTGAAGGGGCCTAGATTAGGCAGCTCACAGGAAACAGGAGTGGTTCTGGAGGACTGGAAGAGGGCTGATGTAGTCCCACTACACAAAAGTGGTAGCAGGGAGAAGGCTGGCAATTATAGGCCAGTCAGCCTGACATCGATGGTGGGAAACTTAATGGAATCATCGCTGAAGGAAAGGAATGTGGAATATCTTGAATCCAGTGGGTTGCAAGACCCAAGGCAGCATGGTTTCACAGGAGAAAGGTAATGTCAAACGAGTCTGATAGATTTCTTTGACTGGGTGACAATGTATTTGTATCAGGGTGGAGCGATGCACATGGCCTACCTAGATTTCAGTAAGGCTTTCAACACTGTTCCACATAAGGGACTATTAAACTAGCTGGGTAGCTTAGGAGTGAATCCAAAGGTGGTAAAACTGGGTAAGAAACTGGTTAAAGGATAGGTGACAGAGGGTAGTGGTAAACTGAGTTCACTCCGAGGAAGAAAGGGTGACCAGCGGAGTGCCTCCAGGATTGGTGCTGGGACCAGTCCCCTTTTATGTCTTTACAAGTGACATTGCAGAGAAGCTGGAATGGAAGGTCTGCCTCTTTGTGGATGACACCAAAACCTGCAATAGGATGGACACTCTGGGGGGAGAGGGGGTGGAAAGGATGAGCAGAGACCTGAGAAAACTAGAGGAGCAGTCAAGGATATGGCAGCTGGGTTTAAATGCGAAATAGTGCAAAATAATGCACTTAGGGCACAGAAACCCAGGGGCGGAGTGTCATAAATGCACTCAGCAGTTCAGGCCCTCTGCTCCCACAGTGCCAACCTCGGAGCACAGTAATGTGAACAGGTAACAGACAGGGTAACCCTCCTGTCTGCTTGTGTATCCGAATCACCTTTAGTCTCAAGTTCTGGGGGGATTCAAACTGTGAACCTTATGCTAGCGTACCCAAATGTACAGGCTCAGATAATCTTCTCTTCGGGGGGATGCAAAATATCTTTCGCCTAAGGGCACTTAACCAGGTATCCAAAATGAACCCTTAAAACTCTATAAAAGACCTTAGGTATATTCTTACCTTTTTCCAGTTTGGTAACACCATCAAGCTCTTGAACAGTTTTGTCAGTCTTAACCCTCTATAAATCACATGCAAAACAAAAAGAACTTGGAAGTCCCAGGCAGTATCTTTCAAATAAAAGGTTTACTTAAAAATGGATACAAATATGTAAAATGTAAACACAGAACAATATGTCAAAGCACATACAATCACATAAAGAAAAACAAGGACAACTACAGATAAACTCCTACCAAAGTACATTTAGATCTTTTCTACCTAATGTATTACCTCTAAGTGCCCAAGTTAGATCTTGTTTCTTAAGAGCCCAAAATAGATATCACTCAGTTCAAACACAGAATACAGTTTAAAATGCTGTATTTCCACACCCCTTCTATGATGTCATCTAGCTCCTCCTTTTACAATATAAAAAATATAATTACAAACAATGATCTTCCTGTCAGCAGATATTTTAAATACCGTGACTTCAGCAAAAACGAATTTCCCAAATTATGACAGTCTTTAATCAAGCCTTTCCTTTGATCTTGTGTGGTTTTCTGTTCCCAAAGCAGGTCAAAGATTTGACAACTTTTCACACCATGGTGATATAACATGTTTTTCCTCTAAGATGTCCTAAAAGTTTACGAGCCCTATATCCTGGCAGCTGGGTCAGTTCTAATTAAGATAGAAAAACAGGAGACCCTTAATTAAGTCTCTCTAGTCTTTTAATTACCTCCTGGTTTCAGGTCACTTGACATTTCACTGACCTGGGGGGAGGAGACACCCACAGCACAGGATGTCATGTGAGAGACTCACATACCACATTCTATATTACATAAATCATAGAACAATCATAACCAGCTGGCCAAGCGCCACAATTCTCCCCACCTAGACTGAATTTGGGGGCTCTATCACCTGCATGGGATGAGCTTCCAAATCAGTTCACTCCTCATACAGACACAAAAGGCCATCAGCATTCTGATTGGTCGCTCCAGCCCTATGTAAGATTGCCATGGCATACCCTTGCAAGGGAAGACTACATCTTAACAGTCTACCATTAGTTTTTCCCATTTGGGTCAGCCAAACCAGGGGGCTGTGGTCCGTTTGTACCTGAAAATGCTGCCCATATAAGTATGGCTCTAATTTCTTTAGGGCCCACACTATGGAAAGGCACTCTTTTTCCACAGTAGAGTATGCCTGCTCCCTGGGAAGTAACTTTTTACTCAGGTACACTACAGGGTGATCTTTCCCTTGGTTGGATGTCTGACTCAGTACTGCCCCAATACCCACTTCTGAGGCATCAGTCTGGACTATAAAAGGTCTGCTATAGTCAGGACTTGTCAATACAGGAGCACTGCACAGTGCCTCCTTCAGTCTGGTAAAGGCTTTTTCACATGCTGTTTCCCAGGTAATTTTCTTAGGCATCTTTTTCTTTACCAGGTCAGATAGGGGAGCAGCCAGGGCACTGTAATTGGGTACAAATTTCCTACAGTACCCTGCTGTCCCTAGAAAATTCCTGACCTGCTTCAATCTGTATGTTTCTGGTCTAGGCCATGCCTTGCTCATCTCTATTTTTACTTGGTTAGGACGGAGCTGTCCCTGGCCTACAACATGACCGAGGTATGCCACTTCAGCCATGGCCACCTGGCACTTCTCAGCTTTGACAGTGAGCCCGGCCCTCTGTATCCTGCCCAACAGTTCCCTAAGGTGGGACAGGTGTTCCTCCCAGCTGGCACTAAAGATGGCAACGTCATCCAGGTATGCTACGGAGTACTCCTCAGCACGATATAACACCTGGTTCACCAACCCTTGGAAAGTGGCCGGGGCGTTCTTCATTCCGAAAGGCATTACTTTAAATACAAATAAACCTATCGGAGTGATGAAGGCCGACCTTTCCCTAGCTCTGTCAGTTAACTCTACCTGCCAATACCCCTTTGTCAGGACAATAGGCATAAGGTAGGTCGCCCCTCCCAACTTGTGCAGGAGTTCGTCCATCCGGGGCATTGGGTGGGCATCTGACTTCGTGACTGCATTCAGTCCACGATAGTCCACACAGAAATGAGTAGAGCCATCTGGCTTGGGCACAAGGACTACAGGTGAGGCCCAGTGGCTGTGGGATCTCTGGATTACACCTAAATCCAGCATCTCCTCTACCTCCCTCCTAATGACCTTTTGGACAGCCTCTGACACCCGATATGCTGTCTGCCGTATGAGCATCTGTGTCCCTGTCTCCACATCATGTGTCGCTAAGGGGGTTAGCCCAGGCTTGGCGCCAAACAGTGGGGCAAAGTCTGCTAAAACCTCCCTTACTTCTTGGATCTTGTCCGAGGCCAGCTGGGGACACAATTTAACTGCCTCCACAGAGGACTCCCGCTTGCTTTCTTCCAGCAAGTCCAGAAGGGGGTCTCCTTTGTCCGTCCCCATCCCAGGACTACACACTGCAAACACCATGTCAGCCCTATTAGCATATGACCTCATCATGTTGACATAGTACATCCTTTCTGTCTGTCTTCTGTCAGGTAACTCTATGATTTAGTTCACGTCATTTACCTTCCTAACAACTTTGTACGGTCTGGCCCACTCAGCCTGCAGCTTGTCTTTCCGGACCGGAATAAGGACCATGACTTCCTGACCCACCGTGTATGAGTGAGCTCTGGGTCTGTGGTCGTACCACACTTTTTGCTTCTGTTGGGAAGCTGCCAGGTTGCTCTGGGATGTCCCCATAAGCTCCTTCAGCCTTTCCCTAAACCTAAGGATGCAATCCATTATGGGAGTGCCCTGGGTGGCGTGCTTGCCTTCCTAGTCCTCCTGGATCAAGTCTAGGGGCCCACATACCTGGTGTCCATATAAGAGCTTGAAAGGGGAAAATCCTGTTGACTCTTGGCGCACCCCCCTGTATGCAAACAACAGGTGGGGAAGGTATTTCTCCCAGTCCCTCCCATGCTGTTCAGCAAATGCTTGGAACACTGACTTCAGGGTACTGTTAAATCTTTCCACAAGCCCACTGGCTTGTGGGTAATAAGGTGTTGTGCACCTCTGCACCACCCCACACTTCTTCCACAAACATTTCATCAGGTCTGACATGAAGGAACCCCCTCGATCGGTGATAACCTCCTGAGGAAACCCAACACAGGAGAAAATCCCAAGTAAGGCATATGCCACTTTGTCTGTCCTCAGTGAGAATAGGGCGACTGCCTCTGGATACCGGGTGGCATAATCCACCACGATCAGGATGAACCTCTTCCTGGAGGAGCCGGGGGTATTTAAAGGCCCCACAATATCCATTCCTACACTCTGGAATGGCTCTTCCACTATGGGCAATGGAATTAGGGTGGCTTGGGTCTTCTTACCAGCCTTCCCTATTTCTCGACACTGGTGACAAGACCTGCAATACTCCTTCACCTGCTGGGTGAAGTTGGGCCAATAGAAATTCTGGGCCAACCACTGCGTAGTGCACGTGATTCCCAGATGACCAGACAAGGGAATATCATGTGCAATCTTGAGCAACTGCTCACGATACCCCTGGGGAACGACAAGCTGCCTGCCTATCACCCCTCCCTCTGTCTTCACATCCTGAGTATACATCAGTCCATTTTCCCAATAAACTTTATATTTACCGTCACCTCCCTGTGCTCCATCAGAGTCTGCCCAAGCCCTCAGCTTCTTTAGACTAGGGTCACTTTTCTGAGCAGCTGCAAACTCCTTACACATTCCCAAGGTATGGGACAGGTCCCCTTCTGTCTCTAAATTAGGGTCCCTAGCACTAGCATCAGGCTCACTGTTATCCCTAACCCTCTGACAATGGGTCACCTCTCCTTCTTCGGAGTAACTCTCCGTAGCTGTGTGGTTAACTGCTACTGGGGAAAGTTCTACCCCCTTTTTATTAGTCTCTATATCAGGTGACACAGGCTGGGGAACCAGCCTCCTAGTGGTTTCCACAATGGCTTCTGTGGGGTCCAGGGAACTACAAGTTTCCCTTGCTGCTTGGCTATGGGTAACTGCACACACCATCCCCTGTTTGAGATTGTTGCCAAGGATGACATAAACTGCTAAAGTTTTAGCTACAGCTACCTGTTGCACAGTTCCCCCTGTTTCACCCCAGTCTAGGAGAATGCTAGTGAGTGGCAATATTTTCTCCTCACCAGTGAAGTCTTGTACAGTGACATATTTATTGGGTATAAGCTGACCAGGCTCTACCAGATCCTCTTTTACCAGCGTCAGGGATGCCCATGTGTCCCTTAACCCTTGTGTCTGTACATCAGTCACCGTGACTGGGTGCATGTGTTCCTTCATGTTCACAGGCATGCTTCCAGGGACACATAAACAACCCACTTCTTTCCTAGCTCCATGTTGCGTATTGCTCGTCCTTTTGGGACACTGTCTGGCAATATGCCCAGTTTCTTTACAAACCCAACATTCATTTCTTTTCTCACAGAACTCTTTTCTTTGAAACCTGGGGCTAACTGGTTTTGGTGGAGGCAGTGACGGTTTTAGTTGCCCTGAAGGTGCGCTTTTCCCTTTCTGTGCTGCCACACCCACCCCATTCGCTCTCAGAGCAGGTCTGTTCTTGGCATAGCGGTCCGAGAGTTCAGCAGCCTCTTGCATTGTTTTGGGCTCTCGGTCCTCCAGCCAGGTTTCAGCTTTGCTGTGCATGCCCCAAAAAACTGTTGTAACAAAACCGCATTTTCAATTTTATCTAGCGTTTGCTTCAATTCCTTCCCACCATTTTAAAAAAACTGACGTTGTTTTGTGGCTAGCTCCTCGTAGCTCATGTCAGGGCTTCTCCTGAGCTTACAGAATTTAGCTCTGTACGCTTCAGCAGTTAAATCAAATTTTTTAAAACTGCAGCTTTAAGTTTGCTGTAATCATTACTGTCCTCATTGTCCATTTGACCCGATGCATCCCGAGCTTTCCCGGTAAGTAGTGGGGATAGCTGGAAGCTCCAGGACCCTCTAGGAATTTTAGCCTGAATACAAACTTTTTCAAGGGAACTTAAAAAGGCATCCATATCCTCCCCCTCTCTAAATTCAGCTATCAATTTGGAATTCAATTTGTAACCCAGTCCTGTAGTTCCAGTTAAACCCAAGCCACTTACCTGCTCTGGTGCTGGTGGTTGGAGTCGTAGCTTCTCCAGTTCATGTCACCTCTGGCGCTCACATTCCTCAAGGTCCGTCTCGCTGTTCTTGCTCTCTCTTCTCCTCTGCAGCTCGCTGTTCTCGCTCCCTCTTCTCCTCTGTGGCTCACATTCTCACTTCTCTTCTCTCTGGAACTCCAGCTCCATTCTGCGCAACTCAATCTGCAGCTTGATTGCTTCTGGCTCCAGAATGCTGGTGACCTTCCCCTGTTGCTGTGGCCTTCGCTGGCACTGGTCTTGCTGTCATCCTCACTGGATCTGGACATTGTGCTGGCTTCTGGCCCCTCCACGCTCAAGGTCTGTTCCTTTACAGTCAGTGACTCAATGCTCTGGGCATCTGCTGCCATCAGGGCATCCATGAGGTTCTGCTTGGTGGCTCTCCCCTCATACAGGACTCCTCTGTCCTTGCACAACTGCTTCAAGTAGTCTACAGTGTGCCCGCTGTAATTGGAAGCCATCTTCTTCCCTAACTATGGCTACTCTAACTTGCACTTTAGAAAAAAAATAAAACCGGTAAGAACGTGACTGTAAGCAAAATAATATAGTTCTCTTTCCTTTTTTTTTTAAAATAAATCACTGCCTTATTTTGCAAGTGAGCTGTACAGTATTACGCTGACACATTGAACAGTTAAAGCTTGTGTTACCAAATTTATCCGCACCGCTCCCAACCAATCTCTCACAAACACACTCAGCAGGTCAGGCCCTCTGCTCCCCCAGTGCCAACCTCCGAGCACAGTAATGTGAACAAGTAACAGACAGGGTAACCCTCCTGTCTGCTTGTGGGTCCAAACCACCTTTAGTCTCAAGTTCTGGGGGGGATTCAAACTGTGAACCTTATGCTAGCATACCCAAATGTACAGCCTCAGAAATCTTTTCTTCGGGGGGATGCAAGATCTCTTTCGCCTAAGGGCACCTAAACAGGTATCCAAAATTAACCCTTAAAACTCTATAAAAGACCTTAGGTATATTCTTACCTTTTTCCAGTTTGGTAACACCATCAAGCTCTTGAACCGTTTTGTCAGTCTTAACCCTCTATATGTCACATGCAAAAGAAAGAACTTGGAAGACCCAGGTAGTATCTTTCAAATAAAAAGTTTACTTAAAAAATGGATAAAAATAAGTAAAATGTAAACACAGAACAATATATCAAAGAACATACAATCACATAAAGAAAAACAAGGAAAACTACAGACAAACTCCTACCAAAGTAGATTTAGATATTTTGTATCTAATGTATTACCTCTAAGTGCCTAAGTTAGATCTTGTTTCTTAAGAGCCCAAATAAGATATGTCACTCAGTTCAAACACAGAATACAGTTTAAAATGCTGTATTTCCACACCCCTTCTATGATGTCATCTAGCTCTTCCTTTTAGAATACAAAACATATAATTACAAACAATGATCTTCCTGTCAGCAGATATTTTAAATACTGTGACTTCAGCAAAAACTAATTTCCCAAATTATGACAGTCTTTAATCAAGCCTTTCCTTTGAGCTTGTGTGGTTTCCTGTTCCCAAAGCAGGTCAAAGATTTTACAACTTTTCACACCATGGTGTTATAACATGTTTTTCCTCTAAGACGTCCTAAAAGTTTACGAGCCCTATATTCTGGCAGCTGGGCCAGTTCTAATTAAGATAGAAAAACAGGAGACCCTTAATTAAGTCTTTCTAGTCGTTTAATTACCTCCTGGTTTCAGGTCACTTGACACTTCACTGACCTGGGGGGGGGACCCATAGCACACGATGTCTCATGTGAGATACTCTCATACCACATTCTATATTACAAATATCATAGAACAATCATAACCAGCTAGCCAAACATCACAGAAGTACAAAATGGGTGGCATGGTATTGACAACCACCAAGAGGGAAAGAGACCTGGGGGTATTTATATCACATGATAAAGGTGGCTAGGCAGTGCAACAAGGCAGGCAGAGGGATAGTGGGATGCTGGGGTGCACTGGGAGGGATATCACCAGCAGAATGAGGGAGGCTGCGTTGCCTCTACATAGATCGCTGACCCCGCCTGAAGTACTGTGTCCATTTCTGGAGGCCACATCTCCAGAAGGACACACACAGAGTGGAGGCGATCCACAGCTAGGGCAACTAAAATAATGTAGGGTCTGCATCAAACGCCCTACGAGAAGAGACTAAAGGATCGCAATATGCACACCCTGGAACACAGAAGGGAGGGGGATATTATAGAGATCTTTAAATATTGCATGTGAGAAAATGAGGTACATGAGGGAAGTACTTTTCAGAAGAAAATTTGCTCAAGAACAAGGGGACATGCTATGAAGCTTGAGGAAAGTAGATTCAGGAGACATGTGAGGAAGTACTTCTTCAGATTAAGAGTGGTGGAGTCCTAGGAACAGCCCTTCAGTGCAGGTGGTGGGGAAGAAAACAGAGGTAGGGTTCAAGAATGCATGGGATATGCACAAGGGAATTACAGTGGAAAGAAGAAAGAGTTGTAGATTGAGTACAGCCTGAGGTAATAGTGTAGGCAGGGAAGAATGGGCAGATTGGGTGGGCCAAGCAGTCCTTATTTGCCATCAAATCATATGTTTCTGTGATTCTATATTTCTATGTTATTTAACGCTAAGGGAGATACGCATTCCCTTCAGAACCTTCTGGACATCAACTCTGGCTGGAGACCAGTAGCTTTTTGACATTGGTAGTAAGGTTGTACCTGCTTCTGCAGAGCAAACCGAGTCGCTGATGGATGTTTTGGGTTAGGGAGTCAACGTGAGGGGAGATGCAGAGTTTGGTCCAGGTGCATGTCCAGGACTTGTGCAATAGTGTCCCCAGACAGGGTGGTGATGTGCAACTCGGGGCATCCCTTCAGAGCATGGGTGCTTCCAAACAGTAGCAACTTTTTTTTTTTTGGTGTAAACGACTAGCTTGTTAGTTGCAAATCAACTGCAGACCCTGTTGAACTTTGCCAGCAGGTTTTCTTTGAGTGCATCCAGGTCCTGGTGGGAGGTGAAAACTACTGTATCATCCATGCAGAGTAGAGATTTCGAGTAGGCACGGGCCCCTCAGACTTTGCTGATGAAAAGGCTGAATAGCTAGGACCCAAGGAATGAGCCCTAGGAGACTCCTGTGATCAGAAGCTGCACCCCAGGAGCACATCACCACATTTGGCCTTTTGAATTCTGTTGGGTAGGGTAGATGGTGAACCACATAGAAGCTTCACTTGACAGGCCCAGTCCCAAAAGTTTACTGATTAACAGGTCTTGGCTTATCAAGTCATGTCATACTGGAAGCAGTATAGCGCAGTGGTTTAAGACTCTGAGCTGCAAACCTGGAGACCTGGGTTTGAATCCCGCAGCCCCCACTTGCATACTGTGTGACCCTGAACAAGTCACTTAACTTCATTGTGCTCCCAGGCAGCACCTGTAAACAAGCTTTCAGCTTAGTGTGTTTCTCCTGGTTTAAAAAAAAAAGTCGAAGGCCTTGGAGAGATTAAGGGAGGCAGCTCCAACATAGTCTCCTTTGTCTAAGGCTGTGTGGAGTTCCTCTGTTAGCTCAACTATGGCAGTGGTCGTGCTGTACGGTTTCTGAAAGCCCTGTTGTTCTGCACATAGGAGGTCATGTGCTACAATGTAGTCTATCAGCTGATTGCTGACAATTTTCTCCAAAACTTTAGACAGCGGGAAGAGGACTAAAATGGGCCTGTAATTCGAGACCTCCAGGCTGATCCCCAGCTTCAACACTGGAACTACACTGGCTTGTTTCCAGACAACAGGGAGGGCTCTAAACTGAACAGAGAAGTTGAAGAGAGTTTGTATGGGTCAAGCCAGTTCACTAGTAGCCATTTTTAGCAGCTTTGTGTCTGCATCTGTCAGGCCCCGCTCCAGTTTTCGATGCAGATGCTATCAGGTATTTTTTTTTTTTTTTACTCTTTACAAGTCAACCCTTTTAAAACAGAATTCAGGTTTCCCAGTGTTAGTTGAGGGAGGTGGCATCAGAGGTTCGGGAGCAGATGACTATGTTCTTGTTAGTAGGGCTTTACCAACATTAGTGAAGAAGGAGTTAAATAACTCTGCATGACTATTGGGTCTAAAGTGAGAGAGCTACTGACTTTCAGAGTGCTAAGGTGAAGCATTTCTTCCTGCCTACGATTCTGTTGATGCTCTCCTATAATCTCCTGGAATCATTACAAGAATTTTGCAGTCCTGATATGCAGTATTCACTTTTGGCTTTCCTGATAACTGATCTACACTGGTTCCTCTTTTCCTTGTACTTCCAGAGGTGCTGAAATGAGCCTGACTCTCTATGCAGAGCCCACTGTTCAACCCTATCTTTGAAGAGGGCAATGAGTTAAACGGTGAGCCAGTGCCAGGATCCAATCTATGAAGGTTTCTGTAGATCCATTATAGTTGATCTGGGTGGGGGACTTTACCAACTGGCTGCGGTCGAGGTCAGCCAGCTTGACCCCCCCTCCCAAATGCAGTATATTTTAATTTCAAATTATATACAGTACAACTGATAGAAATCTTGGTTCCGAGTACAAGTACAACTAAAATCACATAAGTATTATGATACTCATCTTCCACTATTACTTCATATAGGGGTCAATTAAGTATAATACTATACAAAAATGATAGTTCCTATATTAATTGCAGCAATGACCACAAGCTAATTAATGGAATGTCCATGAATGTCTGAAATGTTCAATTCTGTGCCACAGCACAGCAAGACATCACCATTGTGATGTTAAAATTAGTGTAGCACCTTAAAGGAGAACTCCAATTTTGCTAAACTCTCCATCCCCCAAAGCCTCATACCCAGTTAGGCTTTTCAGAATAAAAAAATAAAATAAAAATTGCATCTGCACTTTTTTTTTTTTTTTTGTAAATGCCACTGTCAGGCACCATGGCGAGTGCTGCACAGTGCCATCTTGTGTTAGAGTGTGGTAACGCACTGCTCGCCTATATGCTTGCCAATACATGCGTGGTGCAGTGCCGCACTCTAACACGAGACGGCACAGCGCAGCACCCACCATGTTGTCTGACAGCAGAGTTTACAAGACAATATTAAGTAAGTGCAGACACTTATAATTTTTTTTTTAATGTGAAAAGCCTTACTGGGGTGTGAGGCATTGGGAGGCGGAAAGTCTAGCAAAATTGGAGTGCTCCTTTAAACAAAGTACAGCTTGTAACAAAATATATAGCAGTCTCATTTACAGATACCCATAATCCAGCCAAAAATACAGCTGTAACAGCTGGAAAAATGCTAATGTTTATGATTTTATTTACTTAGCTTTTGTTGACCAGGTAAGCACACTAGACAAGCATATGCCCATTTTCAGTTGTGACCTGAGAGATTACATGGAATACGCAGACAAAAGACATGGTTTACGGATGGCCCGGTGGCGCAGAGGGCTGAGGCATCTTGCCTTACCTAGCGCTACGATGGCAACCCGGGTTTGGGAACAACCTCAGGTCATCGGGGTGCCAGCACGGGGGGTTTGGGGTGGGAGCAGGATCGTGCGTTGGCTCTCCTTCTCTGGGGGAGGGGTCACCCGTCTGCAGTCCCGCTGTCAACAAATGGAGGTCTGCTGACAAGTGCAGGTGGTAACGGCGCGACTGGTAGGCAGGGTGTCCCGAGTGCGTGATGTTCGCGCACACCACATGCGTGGGCCACATCAGGACACATGAGGGATCGGGAGAAAAGCTAAAGTACCTAAAACTACTTAAGGAAAAAAAAAGACATGGTTTACATAGGATTGCTCAAGATTTCAAGGGATATACAGACAATGCAAGGTACAACAATGAAGCAAGCATTAGACAGCATACAGTAAAACAGTATTACAGAGTGTCACAACATAATAAAGTAGCAGTCAAGTTCAGAGTTTATACACAAGCTTAAAACTTGAGCCAGCCGTGGCCAATGACCATACAGGAGCAGTAAGTGCTATCATAGACAAAGAAAAAATGGAGAGACACATTGCTTAGGTGCAGTTACCGGCCATGGCAAGCCTCAGGTGATTCCAAAGGGTGTTTTTAAAGTTGTTGTGAGAGGTGGCTCTGCAAACATGCACAGGAAGGGAATTCTAGATCCAAGGTGCACAGGCAGCAAAGGCCCGGTCACCCATGAGTGTTCTGGTTTTTGGGACATGGAAGGGAGATGAGTCGTTTGACCTGAGAAGATACAATGAATTAGCACGCTTAAGTAACTCCGCTAGGACTGAATGGGTGTCAATTCTGATGATTTTGTCAGAGATGCAGCCCAGCGAAAATATTCAATGATGTCTCAGTACAACCATTTTGAGCCTTCTAGCATGTCTTTGCAATCTATGAGCACTATGGCAGTTAACTCACTCAGAAACTGATGGCTTACAAACATGTTTACTTTAACTTTTTGAATGTCTAACTCACTGGTCCAGATAATTTTTAAGACTCAGACGTATTTACTACTACCTTCCTACACCTGGTAGTATTTTCATCCAAATGGTAGTACTGTCATCCACTGACCCATCTCGCACCCCCATCTAAACCAAGCCTCAATCCCACTGGACGCCTGCAGTCACTGACTGTCTAAAGCTGCTGTTGAGTCATATTGTGACCTTGTTTTTAACATTGTCATGTTGCAACAGTCCTCCTAACCAGCCAGTGAGCAACTTCTGTCCCCACCTCTACGGGTTCCTGTGTAGTGCCATGGCTGCTAGCATCTCATGGTACTGCCAGCTATACACATGTACCGCATATTGTAAATTTGCAGGGTGGGAAAAACTTCCTAAAATCAGAAAGTGGGAGTATTTCAGTCCCAAATGGTAGTAAAATACTCCTTTACTCCCCTTATCTGCTGTTCCCCTGGTCTAACGCACTGCCAAACATGGAGTGACAAAATAAGACAGTTGTGATGCGGCCCTTCAAAATGGGGGTGAAAGCCCTGCTGGTATGTGCAGGAGAGGAGAATTTGTGCAGACATATAGCCTGTTGCCCCTGCAGCCATGAGGTGGTGGCCAACTTGGAGTAATCAGTTCCTCTTGTGCTCCAAGGGACTCCTCTTGCAGGGTGTACACAATCTGTACTAAGGATTACAACATTATAACCACCTGACAGTCCTTCTCACCCACATCCATATGCTTAAACTTTGATGTGTAATCATCTTATATTGAGCTCCACGCCATTAGTAGCCACACCACACTTAACCCTAAACACCAGCCAGCAGCACAGCACATATTTTATATGTAGAAAAAAACAGCCCCGTGAAATGACAAAACAGTAGATTATAAATCCTTATCAGTTCAGTTCATTATCAGTCCTCCCCTGTGAAGACAGTTTCTTGTTCTTTACTAATGAAGTCCTATTTAACTAAGTTCAGCCTTCTCCATGTCTCATCAGGATCAGTATATAGAAAGGTCTTTCCAGCATAGTTTAGGAATTGCAGAGCATGTGCTGTTCCCAATGACCCTAGTCCCACCCGCACCACCTCAAACTTCTTTCTTCTTTGCCTTGCGTCCAGTAAAAACTAAATATGCACCTCTTTTTCAAGATGAGTTTATCCCTTTCTTTTAGCTGCTGCTAGGATCGTATCTTTGCAGTGCAAACCACATGTTACCAGTAGCATGGTCCTGGCTTGGCTCGGTGTCACTGGTAGTCTTTTTGGGGGTAATTCTACAGGCTTTTGGAGCAAGTCCCTCAATTTCCAGCCCCAGCTGGGATTTAATAAGTTCTTCCACACAGCAAAGAAGATCTGTCCCCTCCGCCCTTTTGGGAACTCCACGTACTATCACATTTTGCACCCTGGCCCTGTTCTCCAAATGCTAGAGTCAAAGCTTTAGTAAACTGTTCTCAGCTGTATGTCCAGTCACTATCACTGCAGTTTTGTCTGCAGATTCTAAGGCAGATTTTGCTTCTTCTATGACTAAATGCTGCTCCATTTCCATGGTGAATTGATTCTTGAGTCGCCACTTTGCGGTCTAAATCTCGTATTGCTTTTAATAATGCTCCATTAGTTGGTTCCCAGTCTCCCCCAGCCTCGTGACTTAGGCCGCTCATTCCTGCCTGGTCTGCCAGCTTCCCTCCCTTTACCATGCCACTGTCCTGTAAGGCTTGCTGTTGCAGTTTCACCATCATGCTGGCCTGGCAATAAATATATAATTTGACATTGGATCATGAGCTCTGTTAAATTCTGCCACAATTATTAATGATTTCAGGCTCCATTTGGTTATTACTGCTAATTATTAAGTGCAATGCAGAAGCTCTGCACTAAAGCATCCATTCACATCAGCTGCTAGCCATGTCCCCTCGGCCATCTTGTTTTTTTATTTTTGTTTTTTAATATTCTTGATTTATGAAGTACAGAGAGGTACATAATACCAGCAATTCACATGACTATAAAAGCCATAAGACATAAAGCAATATACAAGTCAAACAAAACAGGGTTTTATATTCCAAAGCATTCACTTCCAAAGGAGTAACACCCCCAATATCCTAATAAAGAAAATAGGGCTCAAAGGTATCTACCATGTTAGCATCCTATCGGTCTAGAGGCCCAGGCTGCTCAAACCCACCATCAGATAAGCTTTCTCGGGGTCAAAAGACCCACCCAACTCCCACTTCACAGATCTCATTGATCGTGGGACAAAAGAGACATCTTCCTCAGAGATACATAAAACCCAACTCACCCATTTTAGTTCAGTTCTTGATTTCTGGCCAATATTGTGAATCGAGAGCTGCTCGATTCTGTACAGCTCATTAAGGATTGCATGCCAGGCAGTAACTGTAGGAGGCCGTGGGTGTCTCCATAATCAAGTTATTACCTTCTTGGCAGTCAGAAAATACAGATATAGCATCATCGATCTGGAAGAAACCCTTCTGCCCGATGGGGATATGGACAAAAGTACCATTTCCCGGAGTGATCAGTCCATCTTCCCCAGTTAGGCACCCAATACGGTCCCTGATCTGCTGCCAGAAGTAGGCAAGCACTGGGCAAGCCCAAAATACATGAGTATGGGTAGCCACAGTGTTCCCACACTGCTGCCAACATTGTCCATATTGGGCTGGAAGTAATTTTGTAAGTGTGGCTGGAGTATTAAAGAAGCGATTTCGACATTTCCATGAAAATTCATGCCAGTATGGGGCCGATGAGATCTTCATGGCTGGGAGAGCGCGCTTAAGCCAAATATTTATAGGAACTATCAAGAGGACATTTCTGCATTCCAGGCCTCTAAAATCAACTGCGTAGAGTCCAGTAAAAAACTCCTGCAGTCCTCTATAGAGGTGTCCTATTATATGTTGCCAGAGGTCTCCTTTAATAGTGTCTAATATTAAGGACAGTAAGAGGGTAGGGGGTTCTGGCAGACGACTGTGTTGGGGGCCCTTGTGTAATAAAAAGGTGCGTACTTACAGGTAATAAAAATGTTCTCTATTTGTCAGACCATATTGTGTCTGCAAGGAAGCATAAGGTTAGACTCCCTGAGCATCCAAAAACTGACAGAGTTAAGAGAGGCCCAACTGGTGCCATTGCCTGAATGTGTGATCTGTGTGTGCTGGGAGAAAATCCGCTTCTGCCTCTAACAGACGCAGAAAAAATGAAAAACAGGGTCCAGGGATGAGAGAGCACAGATCTTAAACCAACAGCATAAAGTCTGTGCAGTAAAATAACTAGGCCATCCTGTTTTTAAACTTTTTGGCGGGGGGCACTGTGAAGCACACCTACTAATTACTCGTGCAAGGGAGAGCGCCTTAAAATCATTACTTTGCACCAAAAAACTCAGTTTCTTTAGCTCTGAGGTTGGAATTTGTTACCCAGTATCCGATTCTTTAAAAAAAAGCTGAATAGATTGATATCAAACTTGCAATATGGGTCACACCAACAAGACTACGGGAGCCGGAGCAAAAAATCCACTGCCAGCTGAAAGAGAATCTTCCATGGATTCCCAAATGCAGCTGGGGTCTGAGCCCCCCATGGAAGACCCTTCAGAAATCTATGCAGGCCGTAGATAAGATAGAGCTGGCATTGACTCGTATGGCTGAACAAGATGTTAAAATAGATTCAGCTACTAAAACTGTGGGAATCACTGACTCTATGGCTACAAAGGCATTGGCCTCTACCTCAAAAATGGCCCAAGAAAACGCCCAACTGCGGTATTGCCTGGACGCACTGGAAAACACACAGAGCCCAAAAGGTCCGAATTGTGGGGCTTCCGGAAAACACAAAAGGAGAAAATCTGTTCGAATTTTTAAGGGACTGGCTGCCTTCTACTTTAGTACTTTCAGCAGATCTCCATCCAAATAGTTTTGTGAAGGCTTACCGGATATCACCACGAGCTGCTGTTAGTCGAGGCGAATCACCCAGAACCAGTTTTCTGGAAACAACCGGAGCCACCACGAGGGACTTCATCCTACAGGCCGCCAGGGGATCAGGTGCTTTAACGTGTCAAGGCCAAACAGTCCATCTCTTCCCAGACTTCTCTTTTGTCACAAGAGCCCGAAGAAAGAGATTCGATGGGGTCCGGGCTAAACTTCGAAGCCTGGGCATTGCTCATTCTCTACTGATGCCTGCCCATCTCCGAATCTTCTATGGAGGACAGTCGTACCAGTTTACTGACCCTGATGAGGCGGGAAAAAGGTTGAGAGCATCAGTAGGGAGTTTACTCGTGCTGCTACCGACAAGTCAGAATCGGACTGGGACACCTGAACAAATATACTAGGAACTGTTAATGTAAGTACTTTGTGGCATTGTTGTTCATATGTCTAGTAAATTTAAAATCAAATGGCTTTCCACAAACACCTGTCGCCTTGGGTATAACCCCTAACAGTTAATGACCTTAGAGTTAGTTAATAACTAACTGGGTTCTGGTTATAACAGCTCCTTTTACAGAGCTCAGTTATATTGTCTGCAGAAGTTGTGTTTTAAATTGACTTGGAGGAAAAACTTTGATAGGGTTGAGGAATCGCTTTATGTAGTAAATAAAGAAGGGTAGTTAATAAAGTTGATGCAAAGGCAGGGGTTATTACTGCATGGTAGCACTGATGGGTTAAAGCCTTCAACCTGATGTCTGTTTTTTTTTTGAAGCATAAATATAAAGTCAAACTATATTTGTTTCTTTCCCATAGCACTAAATGGAACTGTTGTAACATTTTCTACTGGAAGGGAGTCACATCAACACAGGAGATTGGGTTTACAGTATGATATGATACATTATTTCGTAGGGTGCAGCACATCCTAGATATTTTAAGGACTATAACGTTTTTGGATTACCACTATATCCATATATAATTGTAAAGACTACCTAACCTTTATTACATTGGATGTATCTACTACGTGATTTGTTGATCTCTTGCATGAGAAAATTGTGATAGTTTTATTAGTGAAACAATAAAATATAATTATAAAAAACCTTTTGGCATGAGGGGGTAGCCGGTTTATGTTAAAATTGATGAATATAAGCTTTTTGTTGCTTTGGTTCAGGCTGTTTACTTGCTCAACGAAGGAGTCAAATCTTAGGTCGAACGTACGGAAGGATGTAACCGACTGCCACAGTCTGTTTTTTGCTTCCTTGGCTGAGCCCAATACTGGCAGCCAGGAACTTGCAGGATTGATCATTTGCCCAGGAAGGGAGTAACAAGGCCTGTAGGTGTTCCTTGATGCAGAGAAGTTAGTCACCACCCCGTTTACCAACACAGTCCCTCCTTAGGAATGTGTAGGGGAGGAGTGCAATTTCACAGTCCAATATCTTGCATGCCAGCTAGGACCCTTTGACCCCCACCACTTCTGGATTTTTGGTTGGAATTAAGGTCTCAAATTCTGCAAACCTGGGGAGAAGGCTACACATATTAATGTGTAAGCAGTCGATAAAGCCCCAGTAGGTACTTTGCACCGGGGGGGGGCAGTATCTGAGGAGACAGGTCTGGGTTGGGGTGTATGGTACCCTGTAATAATAGAAGGTATATAGTTAAATTTCTCATTAATGCAAAAGAGTACTTTGATTCTCGTTTAAGCCCTTTATTACTTAGTGCGGTCTTACCACAGGGCCTAATGACCTTGAGAACAACCCTTATATTGCTGACTGTGATCAATGGTCCACAAAGATATTGCACTGTAGTCCTTTCTGTGGGGGGAGGAGGCAAGGACAGAAGGGGTAGCCTGCTAAAGGCTGCCAGGAATTGGGGATGTGCCAGACCTATGGTGGCTATAGATAAACAGCTGTATGGTTCACTCTGGGGCAAGGCAACTGTCGGGACTTGTGTTACATAGATACACAGATACATAGACAGTGTCAGCAGATAAGGGCCTATGGCCCACCCAGTCTGCCCAATTGAGCTTGTAAGTTCAGTTTATGTTTTCCTAGAAGTCTGTTGCCCCTTAACCCTGACCTCCAGAATTCCATTATGTCTATCCCATGCATTCTTAAATCCCGTGATTGTTTCACCCCCACCACTTCCTCTGGCAGGGTGCTCCACTTGTCCACCACCCGTTCTGTGAAGAAATTCTTCCTCACGTTTCCTCTGAATCGTCCTCCCTCCAACTTCATCCCATGCCCTCTTAGTCCTGGAACATCTTTTTCGCTTAAAAATAGTGTATTCCTGCACCCTGTTCCTCCCTGTAAGATACTTGTATGTCTCTATCATATCCCCTCTCTCCCTCCTCTCCTCCAGGGAGTACATATTCAAGTTCCTTCAACCTGTCCTCATAGGACTTGTGATGCAATCCATGTACCATCTTTGTTGCCCTCCTCTGAAACTTCTCTACCCTGTCTATGTCCTTACGTAGGTAAGGTCTCCAGAACTATACACTGTATTCCAGGTGGGGCCTCACTAGTGTCTTGTATAGTGGAATTATGACCTCCCTTTTCCTGCTGGTGATGCCCCTGCCTATGCATCCCAGCATCCTATTTGCTTTACCTGCTGCCTTGTCACACTGTTTCCCTAACTTGAGGTCATCAGAGATGATAACCCGAAGATCCCTTTCCTGCTTGGTGCATGTTATATCCTCACCCCCCAACTGATATATTGTGCCAAGGTTTTTGTGCCCCATATGCATTATCTTGCACTTCTTTGCATTGAATTTCAACTGCCAAACCCCTAACCATTCTTCAAGTTTCTGCAGGTCCCTTCTCATTCTGTCTACACCCTCTGGTGTGTCTACTCTGTTACAGAGCTTTGTGTCATCAGCTAACAGTGAAATTCTGCCTTCTAGGCCCTGCACAATGTCACTGATGAAGATATTGAATAGGACCGGTCCCAGCACTGATCCCTGTGGTACCCCACTGGTCACTCTTCCCTCTGTGGAGTGACAGCCATTTACCACCACCCTCTGTGTCCTGCCGCCTAGCCAGTTACCTACCCACCACACTACTGTCCTGCCCACACCCATATTCCCCAGTTTGTGTAATAGTCTTCTATGTGGCACAGTGTCAAAGGCCTTGCTGAAGTCCAGATAGGCCATGTCCACTGCCCTCCCCTGATCCACCTCCCTAGTCACCCAGTCAAAAAATTAAATGAGGTTGGTCTGACATGACCTTCCCCTGGTGAAACCATGCTGCCTTGGGTCCTGTAGTCCATTGACAACCAGATGTTCCACCAGTCTCTCCTTCAGTAGTGCTTCCATGATCTTCCCCACTACCGAGGTGAGACTGACTGGTCTGTAGTTCCCCTGCCTCTTTTGTTCCCACTTTTGTATAAGGGGACTACATCTGCTGTCCTCCAGTCTTTGGGTACCTCCTGTTTCCAGTGATCGGCTAAACAGGATAGCCAGAGGTTCAGCCACCACCTCTATTAGTTCTTTAAGGACCTGGGTACTCCCATCTGGCCCCATTGCTTTATCAACTCTTATTACTTCCAGTTCCTTCAGGACCCTTTCTCGTGTAAAGGGACTTGTGTCCATTTCTGCACCATTCTCACTCCTTGTACTCCTTCAGACCCATTACCCTCCCTCTTCCTCAGTAAAGACTGAGCAGAAATACCTGTTCAATATGTCAGCTTTACTGTTGTCATCCTCCACGCCGCCCCCATCCTCCTCCTTCAGTCTCACTATCCTCCCTTTGCCTTTCTTTTTTCACTTATGTGCCTGTAAAAGGTTTTGTCCCCTCTCACCACTGATTTTGCAATGTGTTCTTCTGTCTGAGCTTTGGCTTCCCTTACTGACCTCCCTGCCTCCCTTTGCTTCTCCTGGTACTTCTCCCTGTCCCCTTCTGCTTGTGTCTTTTTGTATTGCCTGAATGCAATCTTTTTGGCTTTCACTTACTTTGCTACCTCTTTGGAAAACCATAATGGTCTCCTCTTCCTTTTCCTCTTGCTAACCTGCTTAATGCATAATTCTGTTGCTCTTGTAATTCCCATTTTAAATACGTTTTAGGAATGAACTCTGAAAGAGGAATGAGACCAAGAAGAAAGCCATCTCTTTGGTCTCGGATGTCATAGGTCCTGCCTCGACTGAGAGGGATTGATTACTTACTAAGTTAAAAATTGGTTACTGGGAGAGGCACACTGAGCAGAGGCTCATTTCTAGATGTGACTGGGGAAGGGGAGAACACAATTACAAAGACTGCAGCAAATCAGATGATGCCGTTACAATGACAATAAAGTGCCGTGCAGAACAAACAAGAAAACATGATCGCTGCATAATCATAACAGAGGACAAATAAATGAGGAATACAACTGTTTTGTTAGGCAAAACCACCCAAGACATTGAAAGGGTACAGGGCTGGGGAACCAAGCTTAGGGCAGCTCAGGTGGGGGGGCAAATGCAGTTAAAAAAGGGGGGCATTATCCAGCCAACTGAAGGGCAGCGGGAGGGGCAACTAACACAGTTTAGGGTCACCCAGGTAGGACACTGGCCAAGGTGTGAGCCATACAGACAGGGTGAGCCACTTAGTAGGTAATGTCGGGCCGTCAGGTCAAGGAGAGCGGGCTCCTGAAACAATTATACTGGACCTTCTAGTTACGAAGGGATGCCCACTCGCAATTAAGGGATGCCATTTAAGACGAGGTAACAGCCATAATGTCAGGGTCACCCAGACGTGGAAGAATGCTGTAACAACTATGTGGGCCACCTAAAGAGAGAGCATAAAGCACATCCACTTCAGAGGAAACCAATAAGGTGGGAGCAAACAACCTTGTTATCAGGGGCACCCAAACAGTGATGTGCCACATGGTGAGCACTACCTATAGGTCACCTTGCAAGGGACACTCGAGTTGTTGGAAGGACTACCCTCTCATGCTAATGGCCCCACAGAGAGAAGGAGACATCCCTGTAGGCAGTGAGGCAGCAGTAGCAGCAATTATTTGTGCAAGGAGTAGTTAATGCTGTGAGCTCAAGAGACAAACATTAAGGCAATGGTAGCTTAGCAAGAACATGGTACAATCAGTAAGAAGCATTAGCATTAACAAGTCCCTTGAGCAATTTGTGCAGCGTCCACAGTGGTTGCAGGGATGGGAAGCAGGGCTAGCAATAGGTAAACACTATGCAGTGATAAAAGAGTACAGGGCAAATTCCATTTAAGCAGGCCAGCATTAGGTAAGCATCAAGCTGAAATAAGGGGTGCAGGTAATTGCTGAGCAGTGGCAATAAGCAATGCGTTGAGTTTATCATCAGTATATTTTCTTTCTCTGAGGTGTTTTTAAAAAGTTTTTATTACTAATTTTTATATTTTATGATTCAAGTCATTAAAGATGGCTGCCACTAGTAATTTATAAAAATCCCTTTCCTCGAAATTTCTTCTGACTTTACATGCAGAATTCATACTATGGATGCATTGGGGGGTGCTGGCAAACAGTTCTGTCAGTACACTGCACAGCAGCACACCAAAATGGTTAAAGGAGTACTACAGTCAAAATCTGCATAAATATATGTTGTGAAAGTGTTTTGATTTGTGTGTGTAGTCCTAGTGTGTCATTCCCTTTGTTTGCTATTAGGAGGTTTTGGAATTTCCACGTTTGTATTTTTTATCACTCTTCTTTCTCCTACTGTGCCACCTGTCCCTTGTGACAGTGATGCATCCAGGACCACTGATTTAGTACTGTAGGTGAACATTGATGCGACATCAATCTGCTGTTAGGAGCCTGATGTTCTGGAATCAAATACATTTTTGTATTCATTTGTTTTACCAGCAAAGACATACTGAGCTGGTAACAGCTTGTTTCCAGATGTGTCCTGGGGGAAGGGGAAGAGAAGGGAAATGGAATAGATCCAAAGTACAATACATAAAAATATACAAAAAAGGGAATAAATATAACAAAATAAACAATTAGAAAAAAACACTTCAAGAATAAAATTGTCATGCAATTAACTACCATACAGTAAAATTCACAAGTTGGCAAAAGAACAATGAACAGTGAGCAACGAAACAAAAACAAAGAGCAAGGATCAGTGACTGATGAACCTTGGGAGAGAGACTCAGTGTCAGTGTAGTCTGGAAGGTAGGTGCTAAAAATCCACCTCGCTATCAGTGAATGGCTCTTTCTAATTCATTTTTTTTGCTTTCTAGGTATTTGTCTAGGTTTACCTAGCAGGAGCAAGTGTTTTGTTTTTCAGGCTTTTCATTTCATCAAACTACACATAGCCATAAGAAGCACACAAATCACCCCATGTCATCAACGCTACAATTAGTGAACACTCTAGCTGTTTCCTTACAGCGTAGCCCACTCAATTATCCCTCAGGTGTTTGCTTAAATCTAAATGTAGCCTTTATTTGATAAGGAAAGTTACTTAAAATCACAGTTGTAAAACTGATTCTGAACCAGTACTTGCTTAATCAATGGTCCTGGACACATCACTGTCACATGGGACAGGAGACATTGTACAGCAGAAACAAGAAAAACAATAAAAAATTCGAACATGGAGATACCCAAGGGCTATAAAACTAGTAGAACAAATTCTTAATAGCGAACAAAGGGAAGGACACACTAGGATTACACCTACAACTCATTCTGCACAACATAGATTTAAAAAAAATGTGACTATTACTCCTTTAATTTATTCATAGTGGTCGTGGAGAGATAGTAGAGACTTTTACAACCTTCAAAATCCCATATCTCAGTTCAGGAGTGAAATACCATGAAAAGAAAAGTGGAGATGCAGTATTAATGTTTTTTTTTGGTTTTTGTTCCTCCAGGCCCCAGCCTTTGCCACTCCTTCGGGCCTCATAGCTCCCTGCGCCCGCCGTGTCACTTCCGCTGCCAGTCATGGTCCCATGTGCACCACACCATGGGGGGTCCGGAACTAGCCCTACCCGGGGGCGAAGGAGGAGAATTTGGGGATATGGTGCCCCCAGGACTAATGCATTCATGGGAGACGGAGGAGAAAGTGCGCTCCGGGGACCAGCGTGGAGGGAGGAGGAGTGGCTGTCATCCGGCCAGGCTGGGGCCATTTTCCATTTTCCAGCCGGGTGTGACGTGCCACACGAAGTCAAAGCCGGAGCCGACATCCATCATGCTCCCTCTCACAGTGGAGCCAGATGTACTGCTGTGCTCCCGGCCCCCGCCAGGGGCCAGCAAATGCCGAGGCTCAATCCCACCTCCCTCCCTGGAGAAGGCAGGCAGTCATGGGACGCCTCAAGCCTTCTCCCCCAGCCGCCCTCTCTGATCCGGGTCCGCTCCTCAACTCAGGTCACTGGTATTGCGTCGAACTAACCACTGTGCCGGCAGGCCGGCCAGTATTAATGTTTTTGCCAGAAATTTTGTATTACTAAAAAATCTATATGGAAAATGGTTTTCTGCTAGCAAACACTGCTGCTTTAAGTACACAGAAGGTGTGTGAGAAGAAATTAACCCTAGAGAGTGAGAAAGTAAGGAGAAGTTACACAACGGAAGCTTAAGTGACTTGCTGAAGGAATTTAAACCTGGTTCTAAAGGTTCACAGCTCTGTACTCTAAACACTAGGCTACACTGTCTAATGACTTGTTTCACCAAGCTGTAAGAGCAGTAGGCAAAACCTATAGGAACTTGGTCACTGAAGAATGCATGCATTTGATAGGCCTGGTTCTCTCACAGTGGACGTGCGTACCACTCTGTCCAAAATGAAACCCTAGACTAGCCCACAGAGCGCATTCTTTGCTTTATTACACTATTTGGCAGCAGTTCAGTGTTATTAGAAAACAAATAACAGACCTAGGAGGGGGAGATACAATATTATTTCACTCTCACTGTGCTGAGATGGCGACATGCGTTGCATAAATTTAATCCCCAAACAGTCTACAGGGCAAAAGGTTACGGGTGTGAAGAAAATTAATGAACTGTAACAGTTGACAGAAACTTCAACCCCTTAGCATATATTAAAGTAATAATCCAAATTGATGGGCTACAATATCAGAGGAGATGTTTAACTTACCTCTAGCTGCTTCCCCACCCCAGTTAAATTGCTTTAACTTTTTTATTCAGAAACCTCTGTGCCAACTTTCTAAAATAAATAGGAAGGAATGGTACAGAAATGGAGCCCTGATTCTTTCCTCCGACCACCCCCTTTCCAAACCTGCTCTCTCTCCTCATTCCTCTCTCCCCTCCTCCTTTCTCTCTCTCTCTCTCTCCTCATTCCTTTCTCCCCTCTCTCTCCCTCCCTCCTCCTTCCTCTCTCTCTCCTCACTCCTCTCTCTCCCCCTTTTCTCACTGCTCTCTCTCTCCCCTGTCTCTCTCACTGTACTTAGCCCTGGCCTCCTGAAATGTTATCCTCACTCAAATCTCACATAACCTCCCTGTTGTGCTTACCTAATGAATGCTGCCAACTGTTCATGGATTGCAAAGCACTACAGGATACACTGTGTATGAAAGATGGGTAACACTTTGTTTCCTTAACTACATTGTAAATGAATTACAACTGCAATGTAGTTACATGCAACAAACTTGTAATTACAGTGTAAGTACCCCTGCTGCTTATAATTAATGATTGCTTACCCCACAGTTACATTAAAAGTGACACTTAAGGTGTGACCAAAAGATGCTATAAAACCAAATTCCTTTAATTTTACTGCTGTTTCATGTCAGTTTTTAAACCAACTATTTGAGCTTTCATTTTAAACCCAAAGGGACTGATTTATTTAGCATCTGCCACGGAGTGCCTAATCTGAAGTGCTCAGTTTGTCCAAGTCAGACCTACTGTGAGGAGGTCAGACGAAGGGAAATGTGGCCCAGCCCAGTAACCCCGAGGACAGTACATTATGCTCCTATGTGGGAGACTCAGGTTTCTGGGCTGGTGGAGAGCGTGGGCTCAATTTCCAGGGTGGCACTTGTCCTGTTGCAATGACACTATCAACGTTTGGTTGATTTTTTTCCCCTACTGGAACCTGGTGCCTCAAGCCATCTGTATGCCTAGTGATGGCATATCTGGTCCCCAATTTATATATCAAACACTGTATTTTATACAACCTGACCTTAGGCCCTGCCACCCAACAGTCCAGCACATCAACGAGTGAATATGGCACGGAAGCACCAGTAAACTCGTGTATGAGCGAGTTAGGTTATTTTTCAAGCAATATCAGTTAAACATACAACATGAAACTAGGATGTTAACTGAACTTACCAAAGTAACTTTTTTTTTTTCCATACAGGTTTTTACAACCCCCAAGCCCAGCAGTCGGCTCCAGTCCCTCCCTCGGAGGGACTCAGTCTCCGGTTGCACCGTTCCCCAAGCCGACACCCCCGCCCCCATCCCCCATGGGTTTCCCCCTGTGGCAGGGCCAGGGTGAAGGGGTGCTGGCTTCATCCCACCACAGATATGCAAGGGGGAAGGAAGAAAAGACAAGAACAGCAAGCAGAGAGATAGTGAGAGGTGGAGAATTGTGAAACCGTCAGAGTGATCAGTTCCTAGGACTCGCAAGAAAATTTGATTGCGCAACCAGACAGACAAGAGACAGAAAAGAAGAGGATAGAACAGACCCTTGCATTTAAAGCCTTTCTGCATAACAAACGGGACAGGGCCTTATTCAACCCTGTCACAGATACCATGTGTGTTTGATGGTACTGTGCAGTGCTCTGTGCGTCTTGAGTGTGGTGCTGGTGTGTATGTTCATGCATCTTTGTGGCGGTGGTGGTATGCATGCATCTGTGTCATGCTGGTGTGTGTGTGCATGCAACTATGTGGCTGTGTGTTATGTGTCTACGTACAGTTGTGTGTGTAAGCAGTTTCATTTTCAGTTGTCCTGCATTTACACATTTCTAAAGGTGGGTAAATTGGAGCACTGAGAGGTTAAGTGACTCATTCGAGTTCACAGAGTGTAAGTGGAACTGGCTGGTGGAGGGTTTGAACCAGAGTCTCTCGGTTCCCAAGCCTGTACTGTTACCCCATATCACATTGAGGCCTGACTGTTAACAATAGCTTCTTGATGTCAGCCCTGAAGAGGAGGAAATAAGTGACGGGGCCTCTCGATGCTTGAAGCCTTTTTCCTGGCCCTGCGAACCCAACCTAAAGTCCCTAGATCCGACAGAGTGAGTGAGTGTGTATGTGTGCGTGTGTGTGTGTGTGTGTGTGTGTGTGTGTGTGTGTGTGTGCAGGGTTATTCAGTGTCTGTCCATGTGGGGTGCATGTGTTTAGTGGTAGCTGTGTGCCAAAGGGTCCAAGTGCATGTTACTGAGGATCTCTGTGCCTGTGAGTATCTGGTTCACTTGAGTTCATGGATGTGGTATATATGTATGGATGTAGTGACAGAGTGTGTGTGTGTGTGTGTGGGTGGGTGCCTGTCTGTGATCTTCTCAAGCATTTTATGCCATTTATTCTCTCTTGCATATCTTGGAGCAATCCCTTTCTTTTGCTTTTATTGGTTTACCACGGCAAAGTAAGCTTAATGGTTGCAAGCAACTCTTGTTTATCTAAGATCATGCTACCTACCTCAAATGAATTCTGTATTCTTAAGTAAAACAAATTTACTTATTTTTATTTATTTATTAAATGCTAGGATTAAATACCTTTGAGCAAAAACAGCTCATTTACAAAGATTCCACGTCAAACTGTCGGTAGACAAACAGGGTGAACATAATTACAAAAATTATACAGTAGTTACAATGACGGTAGGGAACATACAAGGGTGAACATCATTATTCATTATACGAGACTACATAGGTAAGGTAGGAGTAGAGCTTAAACCAGTGATCGATGCAGAGAGGCTGGTTCGGACTGAGGACTGAGCAGTGCATTGGTAGACTAGATGTGATGGCATATGAGGGGAAGAACTGTAGGGAGGGTAGTACCAGCGGAGAGGGCAGGCTAGAAGGCCATTGTCAAGGAGGGAGGAGGGATTGAGAAGTGCTAGTAGGGTAGGGGTATGGGACAGGGATGCTATAAGAGCTGGTGTTGGTGGTGATGGGGGCGAGAGTAGCGGGGGTAGCAGAGGGGAACGAAAGGTGGACCAGATAGCAGAAATTTATAGGAGAGGAGCAGGAAAGTTTGGGATACTAAGGGAGGTGGAACTCTAAGTGAAACAATCACAGCTACTAGAAGAGGTGAGGTATACCGGAGCAGCCGTTTGAACGGGCCAATTTTGGGAGTAGTCAGGATATCCTGGTTGAGAGCATTATACCAGTGTGTAGCCCTGTAGGCAAACGATCTCTGGCCCATCGAGGTCTGACATCTGGGAACCTGGAAGGTTTGACTGATGGTGCCACAGGTACACTGAGTGCTACTGTGTGTGTTTAGGAGCTTTTCAACATCTGGTGGCATGAGGCCTGGGACAGCCTTTTTTGTTAGCAGGCAGGTCGTATACCAGATCCTACAAAAGAGTGGGAGCCATCCAGATTGGGCATATAGTTCACATATGTGAGTAAGAAGGGCAGCGCCAATGAGTACTCTACAAGATTTGTCAAGTGCCACCATTACCCTACGGAGGGCAGTAGGGGAGGCAGAGCCATAGATGGCTAGACCGTAATCAATGACGGAGGTGACTGAGCTGTGGATTGCCAGCTGCAGAGCATCTGTAGTCATACAATGCTTGTGCCTATGTAGTATTCCAATTCGAATGTTTACGGTCTTGGCAACATTCTCGATGTGTTGTGTGTAGGAGAGGAAGCTATCCAGTGTGATCCCAAGGTATTTGAAATGCTGGACCTGGGCGCCAGAGCCGTTCTGGATGGTGAGGGAATGGGCTTTATGCTTGCTACGCACACTGCTGAATAGCATGACTTTGGTTTTGCTGAGGTTCAGGATCAACTTGTGGGCACTGAACCATTCTTCAACTCGCAAAGTCAAGCTGTAGTTGATGCTCAATGAGTTTAGGGTCCTGGTGGCTGGTAAAGATGACAGCATCATCTGCATATAGTAAAATTCTCTGGTGACAGGCACTAGGAAGATTATTCATGAATAGACTAAACAGTAACAGTCCCAGGAGGGAGCCCTATGTTACGCCTGAGAGGACTGGCTTTTGATTTGAGGTGGTATTGGCAATCCTGACTTATTGGAACTGGCCCACAAGATAACTCTCAAACCATTGTAGCACTTCATTGGAGAGACCAGTGGAGGAGAACTGTCTGAGTAGAAGTGGGTGGTTGACAGTGTCGAAAGCTTTAGTTAGGTCGATGAACACTGCACCAGCACAGTTTCCCCTGATCAAGTGTGTTGTGGATGAAACCTGTAAACTCCAAAAGGGAAGTGGTGGTACTGTGCCCTTTTATAAATCCATGCTGTTGCGGGCATTGGATTTCATATTTCTCCAGATATTCAACTAGCTGCTCCGAGGCTATGCATTCAAGTGCTTTGGAAAGTGGATTTGTTGGCATACAGTAAATCACTTGTGCAAAAATGGCAGACCACGGGATCGCTGTGGATTTCCAGGTTTTTGGCATTAACTTTCTTAATCAAAGAAACACAGTTTGATTTTATTTATTTAAAATGTGTTGACCAGGAGAGGTGCACTAAGCCACAGTTCATCTCCAGGTGCAACCCAGGGGTGGGGAGGTGTTACAAGGTGGAAGAAATTCAATAAATGAAAGCTGACAAGCACAATGTACACCGCCGAATAAAGAAACAAGTGCAATGTACAATTAAACAATAATACATGACAGGGGTGTGTGTCATGCTGGGATAACGTCACGCCTTGGGCGGCTGAAGCATGAGACTACAGGCCGACTGCGTTCAACACCCAAGAAGTGATGTTATCCCAGCATGATACACACCCCTGGAGTGCATTATTGCTATTATACAACGGCTCATTTATAAAAACAAACTAAAAAAAAGATAAAAAAAAAGTTTTAAACTAGATTTTCACTTCATTTTTGCAATATGCATGTACATTTTAGAAAAGTCCATTATTTCTTTTTTCTCCAGTAGGTGGTGCTGCTCCCTCCCCATCGATCTCTTTCTGTCTTTCACATAGTATTTCCTGCTCCCTCTGTCCCTACAGCTCTCACTTTGTTAAACTGTGTGTCCACCCCTTAAGGTTCATGTCTTGAGTTGTACTCACATCCTGCCACACACCTGTCTGTCATGGTCTCCCTCTCTGCCCCCCCACCACTCACCCGCCTGAGCATCTGTATCAGTTGCGGTTCAGAGTTTACCAGCCATGGTTTTGAGTTTGCTATCTGCGTGTCTCAATGCTTTTCCGGTACAGCTGCCTGCGTACTGGGAGAAGAAGTGCGACTGGTTGAGGAGGCACAGAAATATGGGAGGCATAACTGGTAAGCGAAGCATGATGCATGCAATTAGTTTGTGTGGTCGGGGCGAGGTGCAGCACACTGCCATTTTCAAGCTGATTAGAGTGATGGCTTTATAGAGGATCTAGTTTGTGTGCTTTGGGGACCAGGATTTAAAAAAGCTCTTTAACATGAAGTGTTCCCAGCTTTTGAACAGCAGCACTTGCACCTACTATGTGCAGGCTGCTGAGCAGAGAGTGGTACTGTAAAGCCAATCGCAGGGTCGGCAGAGAGTGCTTGAAGCTGCATGGTGTTGGCTTTCTTTTACATTTCAGATTATTTGAAAAAAGACTCAGCTACATGATGAAAAGAAAAGAATTAGCTACATGATTATTTTGTGTCATGTTGGACACATTAAATACAGTATGTGGAGGATGGTTTGGGGTACATTTGTGTCATGTTGGACACATTCAATATGTGGAAGATGGTTTGGGGTACATCTGTGTTGTGTTGAACACATTAATACGTGGAGGATGGTTTGGGGTACATTTGTGTCATGTTGCACACATTAAATATGTGGAGGATGGTTTGGGATACATCTGGGTAATGCTGGACACATTAAATATGTGGAGGATGGCTTGTGGTACATCTGGGTAATGCTGGACACATTAAATATGTGGAGGATGGCTTGTGGTACATCTGGGTAATGTTGGACACATTAAATATGTGGAGGATGGTTTGGGGTACACTTGTGTAATGCTGGACATTAATTATGTGGAGGATGGTTTGTGGTACATTTGTGTCATGTTGGACACATTAAATTGTGGAGGATGGTTTGGGGGTACATCTGTGTAATGTTGGACACATTAAATATGTGGAGGATGGTTTGGGTAGTACATCTGTGTAATGCTGGACACATTAAATATGTGGAGGATGGTTTGGGGTACATTTGTGTTGTGTTGGACATATTAAATATGCAGAGGATGTTTGGGGTATATTTATGTCATGTTGGATGTATTAAATATGTGAAGGATGATTTGGGGTACATTTTTGTCATTTTGGACACATTAAATATGTGGAGGATGGTTTGGGGTATATTTGTGTGATGTTGGGCACATTCAATATGTGAAGGATGGTTTGGGATACATTTGTGTGATGTTGGACACATTCAATACATGGAGGATGGTTTGGGGTACATTTGTGTCAAGTTGGACACATTCAGTATGTGGAGGATGGTTTGGGGTAGATTTGTGTCGTGTTGAACACATTAAACGTGGAGGATGGTTTGGGGTAGATTTGTGTCAAGTTGGACACATTCAATATGTGGAGGATGGTTTGGGGTATATTTGTGTCGTGTTGAACACATTAAACATGTAGAGGATGGTTTGAGGTACATTTGTGTCATCTTGAACACATTAAATATGCAGTGGATGGTTTGGGGTACATCTGTATCATGTCAGACACATTAAATATGTGGAGGATGGTTTGGGGTTCATTTGTGTCATGTTGGGCACATTAAATATGTGGAGGACGGTTTTGGGTACATTTGTGTCATGTTTGACACATTAAATATGCGGAGGACAGTTAGGGTACATTTGTGTCATGCTGGACACATTAAATATGTGGAGGATGGTTTGGGTACATTTGTGTAATGCTGGACACATTAAATATGTGGAGGATGGTTTGGGTACATCTGTGTAATGCGGGACACGTTAAATATGTGGAGGATGGTTTGTGGTACATCTGTGTAATGCGGGACACATTAAATTGTGGAAGATGGCTTGGTGGTACATCTGTGTAATGCTGGTTACATTAAATATGTGGAGGATAGTTTGGGTACATCTGTGTAATGCCGGACACATTAAATATGTGGTGGATGGTTTGGGGTATATTTGTGTCATGTTGGACACATTAAATATGTGGAGAATGGTTTAGGGTACCTTTGTGTGATGTTGGACCCATTAAATATGTGGAGGATGGTTTGGGGTATATTTGAGTCATGTTGGACACGTTAAATATGTGGAGAATGGTTTGGGGTACATTTATGTGATGTTGGACACATTAAATATGTGGAGGATGGTTTGGGGTATATTTGAGTCATGATGGACACGTTAAATATGTGGAGGATGGTTTGGGGTACATGTATGTGATGTTGAACACATGAAATATATGGAGGATGGTTTGGGGTATATTTGTGTCATGTTGGACACATATTTTAAATATGTGGAGGATGGTTTGGGTTACATTTGTGTGATGTTGGACACGTTAAATATGTGGAGAATGGTTTGGGGTACATTTATGTGATGTTGGACACATTAAATATGTGGAGAATGGTTTGGGGTACATTTGTGTGATGTTGGACACATTAAATATGTGGAGGATGGTTTGGGGTACATTTGTGTTGTGCTGAACACAAGAAATATATGGAGGATGGTTTGGGGTATATTTGTGTCATGTTGGACACATTAAATATGTGGAGAATGGTTTGGGGTGCATTTGGGGTGGGGACACATTAAATATGTGGAGGATGGTTTAGGTTACATTGGTGTCATGTTGGACACATTAAAACATGTGGAGGATGGTTTTAGGTATACTTTGAGGCACTGGGAGGGATTTTTGATTAAAAAAACTTTTGTGAAGTACTGGCAAACTGCACAGTGACCATGCCAAGTGTGGGCAACTTGAACATGGCATGTGCAGTGATTTACTTTACATTTCATATGGTCACGATGTGCTGGGACTTGATCCAGTGATGTGCTGGGATAACACCACTGGTCAAGCTGCCAGCTGACCAATCAAGTTTCAGGATTTATACTTGCCACTGTAGAATACAGAATAGTAGCACAGGGTACAACATTGACAAACTTTAAAGAATTTACAATAGATAAAAGTTAACAGGTGCAGTGCACAACACAGAAAATCAGACAGTGCACAGTGCAAACATTTGCAGAAGTACAATAATTACTCTATTAATGGCAATTTTACTTTTTTTTTTTTATTTTACTTTACATTTTTTGGCCAGGAAAGGCCCACTGAGCCGAAGCTCATTCCCAAGTGCGTCCTGGGACTGCAGGGAAGTTAAGTGACTTGCTCAAGGTCAAACAGTATGCAAATGGATTTGTGGCAATCAAACCCAGGTCTGCTGAACGTTTCAAGCTCATTCACATCTCATTTCTCTATCCTCTAGGCTATACCGCCAGTCTAGTGCCAGTAAGAAATCACTAAATCATTTTTGTAGTGGAAATATTAAAGCAGCGGTACAAACAGAAGATAGTGTCAATCTTTATTGATTGATTCGTTGATTTATTGGATTTTGGTAACCAGGTAGGCTCACTGAGACAAACTGTTCCTTTTTCAGGGAGCGACCTGGAATTAATTACAAACATTGTAACAGGCAATCTTCATAAACTGAATACACTGGATTTACAATTAATAAGAACATATACAAGGGTCAGGTACTAGTTACAGGCAAACACACAACGGTCATAGTGACTTGCAAGACAATGGTCAAAACCAGTGGGAGAAATAAAGGGTGACAGTAAATCATTCAAGCTAAAAAAAAAAAAAAGAAATAAATACATAAAAGGTGCCACCTTCACTCCCGCCAGACCTCAGGCATGAAAACCAGGAGACCGGGGTTCAAATACCACCACTGCCAGTTACACACTTTGTAACCCTGAACAAGTCACTTAACCTCTTAGTGCTTCAGTTTACACAGAATCACTACCCCCTATGGGTGGAAAGGTGACCGGAGTAAATCAAATACTGCTTCTCAGCTGGGCTATCCTTGGTAAATGAATTGCAAAAATAAGATGCTAAATAGTCCTGATTTATAAGCCCAGCAACCTATAAAATGAAAAATAAAATAGTTTTCCCTTCTGTTTTGCTACCAACAGCATATTCTGGCAAGCATAATAAAAAAATCCACATAAAACCTGACTAGAAAGATCAGTGGCATGTGATGTCATTCCCAGGTGCTTTCTAAAAGGCCAGACCTTTGTTTAGAAAAAAACAAAACCCTGTCACAGGGTTAAGTTCCTGCTGCTCTACATAGCGCTGGTTCCATCTCTCACAGTCACCTAGTACTAAATTCATCAGTCAAACTCAGGATGAATTATAGAAAGTAAATTAAAGATACATGATGGTCTCCACCCCCAACCCCTACCCCCAGTACAAGAAAAAAAAAAAGAAATAAAGAGCTACAACAGCAGCAGGAGAAAGTGCATATTATAATGGAAGCTGAGGTCATTTGATGAAAAGTGAAATTCTAGCACTCTTCTAGGTTTCCAGATCCCAATTCTCAAGGGGGGTATGCTGCTGATGACACTTCTTGAAATGGTTGCCTTCCTAAGAAGGGAAAACCTCAAAGGAAGTGCAATAAAGAAGCCACTCTCGAGATGGCAAGGCTGCGTCACACTGCTGGTACTGCTGACAGGCCGCTGCTGTGGGAAAACTCACAGCAGCACTGCAGTCTGCCCATTACCCATGCCAGCTGCTGCGAATAACAGTGAAAGATGGCTAGATATTTCGGGGGAAGGGGGCTGTAGAAAAGGACAGCGCTTGGAGAATTGGGCCATTGTTCTTTGCACATCTTTGCTGGTCTGTTTTGCTCACACCAGCCCCTGTGCACGTCACCTGCACTCACAAACTGTTCCGTTATTTGTTAGCTTTATTAAACTAAATTAAGAAAAATGGATGTCAATGTGGGCGTCCCTGTTATTGCAAAAGTGTTCCATAAAGTCCAGCCAATGGCTTACTGTTCAAAGTATTGCAGTCTGAGAAGATACTCTTGAGGAAGATCCATCTTTTTTTTTTTTATGTAAATATATTTTTTAAGAAGTTTTGTGCATACATAGCATGTGAGGGATTCTGTGTACCTTCTCACAGAAGACTGTACAATGTTTACAACGAGTTTGCTGTAGCAGTGTCTTTTCGTAGCTTGCTGCTGAGGAAACTGACAGAACGGTACATTCATACTTCGCTACTGCAATAGGTTTTGGACAGACATCGGGGCGGGGCAGGACAAAAGAGCAGGGCAGTCAACCAGCTCTGATTCACAATCTCCCTTCTTGCTCCATCACACTCCCACTCCATACATACAGCTAGTATTTCAAGGTACAAAGCTGACGTCACACTGCATCACATATATCACCCTTGTGTTCCATCTAGAGGTGAACACCTCAGTCCTGTTATTTAGCCCAAAAGCACTGCTTCAGTTTATATACGGAGTTAACCATCTCCCTTCAGTTTTCTAACTTAATCTGCTGTGTTCTCAGCCATTTTTTAGTTATACATTTTTTTGTAGACAAAAGCATAATCTCCATTAAATATGTAATATGCTTATCTCTGCAACCGCTAGGGTATTGACACAAGAGGTGCGTCTCCCAAGCAAGTTGTGTTTGGGACAGCAAGACTTCTGTAACTCTCCCAAGTTCCGATCGGAATGTGGGGATCGCTGGACAGGACCACATAATACATGTGTGCATTGCCTGGCCCTCACCACACCACTGCCAGCAAGCAGTAGACCCCTCCCCCATCACATACCTGGACGGGATTATAGGAGTCCTAAGAGGGTTACGTGCTTCTGTGAGTACTCCTGCCAGACGTATGAAGATGATATTCTGCTTGCCTTACCAACAGCCCCTCTCCCAATCTGTCTGTTCGATTACTTGGTTCATGTCCCCCTCCCATGTTTTGGCAATGTAAATGGTATCACACTGTTGTGTCTCTTGTATAGCTATGTATAGAATAGAAATGTGATGCCTTGCATTCTGGGATTTTATGTGCCTGATTAAAGTAGCGATAAGTACAGGTATCTTGGTGTGGTCTCTTATCTCATGGAACCGGGATGTGAGAAAGTGGAGAACCTGGAGATGTCGGTAAAAGTCCTTTCTTTCCAGGCCATACTGCTGCTGCATGTCTTCAAAAGATTTAGTGGTGTCCCTTGAGTATAACTGGGTCAGGGAAAGGAGTTTCCTGGCTCCAATCCCAATAAGCAATGTTTAAGTCTGGCTGGGGTGAACAAATCAAGTTGGGCCACTTGGCATACAAAGATCTTGTATGGAGATAGTTCTAGGTAAGTATCCACCCACACCTCAGGGAACCTCCACATGCAGGGGTTCCGGTCCATCAGTGCCCATTCCTGGCTAAGGGTTCAGAATATACTAACATATGCATATGCCAGCAGAAACAGACCACCTGGTCTATCTAAATCTGCTAGAGTATGCAACTAGCACCCCTAGTTTGCAGCTGCCCCACCACCCCTCCCCTTTGTCATCCCACTGCTGCCCCCACCTCCCCCACTCTCACTCTCCCTGTTCCCTGTCCCGTGCCCTTTTAAATATGTACTAGATCATGTCATTAAACGAAAGCAGGTCTCTCCATCTCAAGTCATGGCTTCCCACAAACCAGCAAGAGCCACTGGAAGAAAATCCGCAATTGGGCAGCCAAATAATATCTCTTCAGGTTTAGAAGGGGAAAACCACCCATAGCTCTTTGCAGCATTAGGGTTGGGAACTCGATCCGGGGGGCATTTACCTGATCAAATGTATCCTGATATGGTTACTTGCCACTTCCTCCGATCCGTTTGTGGGACGGGAAGAGGGATATTTTGAAAAATGCACAAGAACTGGGGTAGCACCACCATCTTGACTGAGCTGACTCTGCAAATCAAGCTTAGTGGGAAGGAGTGCCAGTGTCAGAGGGCGGAGGTAACGTGGGCACCCAGTAGACCAAAACTTATCTGACAGAGCTTGTCTAGTGCTACTGGGAGATTAATGCCTAGATATCTAATTTCCTCATGGTAGGGGAACAGCTTTTCAGAGAAGGGGATGGAAGAATGTGCAAGGGTAGGGCCTCTGTTTTTGTGGTATTAAGTTTACAGTCTGCTGTCTTCAGTAGCGTAGCAAATTCCCAGAGGGCCTGGGTGCAAGGGTATGTTATAGGCCCCCAGTTTTGAATAAACATCAAAATTATGATTTGCGCCTTTAACCTCGGGGCCCGGTGCGACTGCACCCCTGAGACCTTGTAGTCCCTAGGGCTTCTACAAACTGGGCCAGAATCTCAAATACTCCTTGCATGGAAGTTTGGGTCAGTAAGGTAGAGGAGCATGTTCTCTGCATACCAGACTACACAGTGCCCCCTTCCTCCCAGTCTAATACCCCAGATCAATGCTATCATGGATGGCTTGTGCCGGAGGCTCTATATAAACTGCAAATAGCAGTGGCGACAGGGGGCAACCCTATTGGGGTACTCTTGCCAAGAGGAAATGAGGAGGATCTGTGGCCATTTACCTTGATAAATGCTTGAGGGCTATGGTATACCCTTTGTAGGAGGGAGAGGAAGGTTACTGGAAATCTTAGCCCTCCTAAAGGCACATTTTGTGGCATCAAAGAACCAGTCAAGCTTTACAATTATGGCTGTGATGTCACCAAAATCCCCCGGTGGACTTGTTGCTGATGGTCTGCCATCTGTTATTCAGTTTTTTAAGTGGGTCACTTTTTGATGAGAACAGCGAACATTTCGCAGTTACAACACAGAAAAATGTGAAGGGGGGTTTATACAGTAAATGCTGTATATTGGTGCTGCTAACACAGTGGAGGTAGACAAATGTTGCAAATGCCCAGAAGGGCTAGTCATAACCTCATCATGAACTAAGATACACTGCATGATATCCTGAGATTAATCTCTCCTTTCCCAACTTGCTACCATCAAAAAGTATAAACCCAGATTTGATATATATCAAGATTTGGAAATCTCACAGGAATCCTGCAGCTATTTTTTATTCATTTATTTACTTGTATTGTGGCTCTGAGAAGCTCTCAAACATTATCTGAATCTACTTACATGAAGGAGTGTCTCTCTCATTCTGTATGTATGTCAAAAGTATTTTTTTTTTTGCCAGCTTCTGCCCCCCTACGGGGTTCTGGTCCCTCGTTCCACTCGCCACCGCACCATCCCCAGGCTTAACCCCCTGGGCGGGAGCACTGGGTGGGCGCCCCTTCAGGAAACACAGATCTCTAGTCCTGGCTTGTCCCCCAGGGCGGGGTCGCAGGAGAAGGGGCCCACCCCCGACAGACCATGGTCTGAGCGGAGCAGCGGCGGAAACGGGGGCTGTCCTTAGTGGCCAGCATTTTCTGCAGCAATTTTTCCCTTTGGGGCAGGGACATGCACTGACGCTAGCATCCGCCCTGCCCCCCCTTATGTGTCGTGCCGGCCGCGGCGGTACCTCCAGCCTCCGCCAGAGGTCCACATTGCGCCGGATACCCTTCCCTCCCTGGAGAAGGGAGCAACCCTAGAAGCTCACTCCTTCCCCCGGCTGTCCCTCCAACTCCAGAGTAAACTCTTTTCAAAATAGCCTCTAACTCCCCAGTTCAACTTGCTAGATGAAAAATCTTTTCCCACAACAATGTCTGGATCACCTAAAATCTTGCATCTTTCCGAACCTTATTAGGCTGCAATTAGAAAAAAAAACACAGTAACTGGTACTCCAGACAGGTATGCTCTCAAACATATATTCTATGTAATTAAGTTAATTAAAAATCCTGCCTGACTGCAAAAACAGGCTCAAACACCAGCACGTCGAGGTGTGGACCACTACACATCACCAAAATTAGACATTTAAACCCAGTCACTGATGGGAGAAGGCCATGCCCCTTGAGGAAGAGGTGTACCCACACCTCGAAGCGCTGGGGCTTGAGTTTGTTGTGGTAGGTGGGCAGGAATTGTAATAACTTTACTACACAAAATAAATGTTTGAGAGCATGCCTGCCTAGAGTGCTTGCTTCTGTGTGCTTTGGGAATTCATATTTATACAAGCACGTCGTCATCCAATGAAGCACAGTCAGTTCTGCAGTGTGTTTGGCCACAGCTAGACATCAGGTGGCTTAAGGACTCAGCACCCTTTTTTTTTTTTTTTTTTTAAATTTCTGTTGACGACTCCCTTCCTCTCCAACGTGCCCCCTTCCACTGGCCTCCCCAGCCCTGTCACCAGGCTTCTCTATGGCATACCCGTCTCTGTTCCACTGGTTCACCCCCAGTGTGTTGGCATGCTTGTATATGCACACATGTGCGCCCTTGCCAAGGACATCCCAGGGGTAGAGAAAAACACTGGAAATATTTCTTTATTAAAACACTTTTTCTAATAAATCATAATGCAGTATTACCTGCCTGTAATTCTGGATTCTGTATCTCTTATAAGATAAGATAAATAAGAAATATTCAGTTACTCTATATACAAATGATGTTGGTACATTTTGATTTTGCAAACAGTATCCAAGAATATATGGGGATATCAGAGTGTGGATATATTGTCTTTGATATATAGGTGAGCAGAGATAGAAAGAATGGAATGAATAAAGGGACGTAAAGATTTTTTATTTTACGTGATTATACTATTATTGTTCTTGTTAGATGCAGTTTCACACTGAAGGATTTTTCTGAAACATTTGTGTTATATGAACTGTTTCTGGATATACTAAAGTCAATAAATATTTGTTTGAGACACATGGTGAGTGAGCCTTTTGTTGACCAATTTTTGTGATAGGAGTTTCTTAGTATTGAATTGGTCCAGGCTCCTCCCTGAATAAATACTATTATTTTTTCCCCGGTTGGCTGAGCTGGATCAAGGTTCTTTTTGAATTCCCCTCAAAGAGCACTTGTGCGCTGCTGCAGCTTAGCTCAAAAATTATGTGCCAGCTGCACTTTCAACTCCCAGCCCATGCAGAGCTCAAGTTGCAGCCTGCTCCATGCAGGTAGGAGAAAGACGCACAGAGGTGGTGGAGGAGGCTATGGATAGAGAGCCTCCCCTCCATCGAACCATTCTGCCGCACCTACGGCAATGTTTAACTGCCCAGAGGAGTTTGTTTTGCAGGCAGCAGAGAAAGTGCAGCTGGAGCTATAAACTTGAGGCCGAACTGCAGCTGTGCTGCAAGTGCCCAATAAGGCTTATTATAATTTAAATAAATAAGAGGACAGAGGAGGTAGGTCCAGGGGCATGGTTGGTTCCCAAATGAGAGCGCTTGTTAATCTTCCACCACTGCTGTTGATTAAACCCTGAGGGGCTAACACGACAAATTGATGGGAGGACTTATGGGATGAAAAAACAGATCCCAGCAATTACATAAAACAAAACATGGGGTGGTGTGTATACACTCCCTCCACGTGGGATGCTTTATAGCATCCCACACCTCACATGTGTATAAAAGTCTCGATATACACACCCCCATGTACTATTCTATATCTATATTACGTACATACATACACACATATACACACACACACACACCCCTTCGGCGTGTGTGATGCCTTGATAAAACCCCTTGAGTTGCACTCTCAGGGATTATGAGGCACCACATATCTTGGGCATGTGTAAAAAAACATTACGCACTCCTAGCTATACATTATTCTCTATATAATTAATGGGTCCCCCTTTTTTCCCATAGGGGAACCGTGCCTTAATTTGCCATAATATAGGAGCATTTATTACGGCAAACACGTGCATGTTTTCTGTCACTCTACGCATGCACCCGCGGCAGTTCCTCGCTTTCCCACTGCTCGCCTGCCATCTTGCCTGCAACTGAACCACCAGAACTCATCAGTAAGTCATTTCAAAAATAAAAAAAACAGTCATTCTCTACTTACAGGGGATAAACAAAACATTTAAATACATTTTAAAAACTCGGGCAATGAAAACCTGAGGATGGTCAAAAACGGAATTGGAACGCGGCCGTAGCGGAATGTCTACCATTTTATATAATTGCTGGGGTGAAAAAGGGGAGACCGGCAATTATATAAAATAAAACATGGGGTAGTGTGTGTAAACTCAAAGTTTATAATTTCCGGTGTTAGATGCTTCGCTTTTTGGGGTTTATGTAGGGTCTAATACTGGCAGGGTGCAAACTTCTCATTACACACACCACCCCATACTTTATTCTAGTTTTAGAATATAGATTGAAAAAAATACTGAAACCCAACTGGCTGACAGCAGTCACAAGGCATAAGTTTATCAGGTAGCTAGGGATGATAGGATTTCTGAATCCAGAATCGGATTTAATCAAATTCCATTCCAAAATCCAGAATTAGGATTTTTGGATTCTGAGTCCAAAATCCTAATTTCTAAATTAGCATTTCTAAAATCAGAATCACAATCCAATTTCGGTTCTAATTAATATTTTGCAAGCAGGGAGGACACTTCCTACCCACTCTCCGCTCACACTTATGGACTCTGAGGGTTACCGCACTGGTAGCACCCTCTATGTGCCCCAGTGGGACCCTTCCCTTCCCCCAGGAATCAGATTTCGGATTCCAATTTAGACTCAGTGCTGGAAACAGATTATTCTGGAATCCAAAATCTGATGGCAGATTGGGTCTCGGTGATTCCAATCACCCTTACAGGCAACAGCACTCTCAAAAAACAGAAAAAAAAAAAGGAGCCGGTACTATTCCAGCAGAAGTACTATTTTACATATAAAACTTGTTTAAAAGTTTTAAACGATTTTATTTAAAATTTGTTACTGGAAAACTCACATTTCTAAGCATAAGAAGAAGCTGTAGGGTGTGGGGTGTTGAGCGATACCTGTACTGACTGTAATGCCCTCTGCCTGCAGGGAGATACCTGCACTGACTGTAATGCCTCCTGTCTGCAGGGAGATACGTGCACTGACTGTAATGACCTCTGCCTGCAGGAAGATACCTGCACTGACTCTAATGCCCTCTGCCTACAGGGAGATATGTGCACTGACTATAATGCCCTCTGCCTGCAGTGCCGGGTCTCACTACGCCATGGGAATGCAGGTATCCCCCCCACCAACACCCCACACTCTGTCAGGTCTTATCGCTTACATAATTATTGGTTATTGTGTTTATTAAATGGACTGATACCCATTTCAACTATCATAATGACTGGGTTCTATCTGTAATACATGGTTGGTTATTACAGCATAGGTATTAGTCCCAGTGTCAGCATTCTATGCAGCATTTTCCCTTTTCACTTCATGGTCATGCCAAACCACCTGCGGTGCACAAGCCATTACAACACACACCACTCCCCACAATCACCATAAAAACACATATTATAATCAACATGTGTGTTAAAAAAGTATATAAAAAGTCTTAAACCAACAAACATTTATTTGCTTAATCATCAACAGCTGTTCGAGCTGAGGTCCCGTCTCTCGCATCAGCCCCCTTCACAGAAAAAGTGCATATTTGTAATCCAAACTTCAGTGTTTTAAACAGATAAATAAAATTATAAACCAGACTGTATTAGTGAAGCAGCCTTCAACTTTTCAGAGCTAGAGTGACAGGTTACACTGCATGAGCTTCTGCAGCAGTCAACCAGTCAGAAGCAGCCCAAGTCCTGTGACACCCCCCCACCCCCCAATTTATAAGTTAATAATCTTACAAGCAGTTTGCTTTATTCAGGACACAAACATTCCCAAGTGAACCCCCACACGTGTTGATTAAAATGAAGCGAATCTACAGTGCAACTACAGACTGACAGTGAACACCATGCTCTCTACATATACAGCATGTACGTATGGCCAAGAATGAAACATGCTCTCAAAATTCTGACCTAGTGCTTAAGTGATCACTCACTGGATATAGTAAAAAGTGACCGCAAAAAAGCATACATTTCTTCCAAAAAGGCATGCTTCTACATATAAAAGGCATTAAAAGATTAAAGTGCTCCCTTTCACATGCTCTATTGCTCGACTGAGAGCCACGCTCATCATACTCCACTCTGTCACAATTGTCATTTCCCTTACCATAGACAGTTGGCAAAAAGCTGTTAACTTGAAATTTGAAAAATAAAACTTGTATTGTACTACATTCATTAGTTTTGTTTCATTCCTCTTGTTTTGTTGCATTCTGTTCATGTTACTGTGAATAAATTTGTTCCGGTGCTTTATGTGCAATAATTTCTTTGCTTTACTGCAGCAATGATACAAAACAAACTACAGGGTGTCACCTTTTCTTTTGTTACCCGCACTTGGTGTTTGTATGAACATACAGTAATTTACCTGCAGAAGGCCATACAGTCTCTGTAGTCCAGTCATTGAGGAGCCCATGTTAAAGGGCCACTGTCGACCTCCTCAAGCTTCAACTTGTCCTTAGTTAAAAAAAATATGATTGCTTACATTCTGTAAAGATTGCTGATGTAGCCAGTTGTCTGTTTCAGATTTCTCTTTTCTTTGTAAAAGTAAACAATAGACTGACCAACATACTAGTGTTACCACAAAAAAAAAGTATGTTTACATTCCTTAAACAACTTCAGCTGCATCTTTTCTGAACATGGGAGCAGACCCAACACAGTCTAGCCACTCAGGATGCAGTGGGACAAGAGGGGGCCATCGCATTGTTAATGGCTACATTTTTTGGGGGTGTTCATTAAGTTCAGGAAGTATGCAATAAGAGTTGATCAAGGACTAGAAACAAAACAAGGTATGGTATAATTACACCATCACCATGCATTTCAATTCTGCTAAGAAAGTAAGCAGATCAAAAACAGCAGCAACATAAATGAATTCTACAGAAGGTATGCAATCATAAAATGTGGGTTTTCAACTAGAAATAATATGATGCAAAAGGGTTGACAGTGTCCTTTTAACATGGCGCACTGGTCCCCCCCCCTTTGCAGTGTTACCTTCCCCTTAACTGTCCCACCCCCTTCTGAAACTCCCAACTGTTCTCTGGTTGTCAACCTCCTCTAGGAGTTCATTTCTCCCTGTCACCACTCTCTGTGTGAAGATGCGTCTCCTGACCTCCTTTCTAAACTGTCCACCTGCCATTTTGTAGTTGCGCCCCCATGTATTCTTATTTTAAGTTGCAAGAGATTCCCTAGTTCGACCTTGTTTATACTCTTGAGGTACCTGAAGGCCTCTATCATGTCATCCTGCTCCCTTCTCTCCTCACGAGAACTCATGTTTAGATTCTTCATCCTTTCTTCGTACAAGAGATCATGCTGACCTTGGACCATCTCTGCAGTCCGCAACCCTTCTCTGTTCTGCTTACAGCAGGTCTTTGTCATTTTTAAACAGGGGCTCCGGTACTGCACACAATACTCCAGATGTGGACGCACCATAGAACTGTACAGTGGCAAGATCATCTCATAAAGTCAAAGTCAATTTTATTTAAAAAGACGCCCAATCCCAAAGGCTCTGAGCACCGCACAAAAACTGTACAGTATGTCATACCGTATACATTACATTAAAATATCATACACATAAAACTTAATCTCCAAAAGCCTGCATAAATAAAAAGGTCTTCAGACGACTCTTAAAGGCCTCTATAGTGGGGGCCTCTCTCACTTCAAGCGGCAACGAGTTCCAGAAAGCTGGAGCAGCAACTCCAAATGATCGATCCCCTGCTGATTTCAACCTTGCTCTCGGAACTTTGAGGAGGCCACCACTAGAGGAGCGGAGATCCCGGACAGAGGTGGACGGTACCAGGAGATCAGAAAGGTAACCAGGGCCCTGTCCATGTAGGGTCTTATAGGTGAGAAAACCCACCTTGAACAATACTCTCCACCTGACAGGCAGCCAGTGCAAATTCGCACAATGCGGAATGTGCAATAAAACTTACTTTGCCGGTCAAAGCTGGGCAGCAGCGTTTTGCACTAGCTGCAGTCTGCGAAGAGAAGTTCCAGAGACCCCGGGATAGAGGGCATTACAGTAGTCAAGCCTAGAAGTGACTAAGGCATGTACTCATCTGCTGGTGAATCCCCGAACAATGCAACCCAGCATCCTGTTTGCCCTAGTCACTGCTTTTTTTGCATTATGTAGTAGTCATCAGGTTGCTAGTTATAGCTTACATACTGTGACCTTCATACTCCCTAGTCTGGATTATTGCACTCAAAGGCTACACAGGTGGTCCATGCTTTACCAGTTGAAATTCAATGCCAAAAAGCATAAGGTTATGCACACAGGGAACAAAAACCCAAGGACAGAGCACTGGGTTGGAGGGGTTACTCCTTCTGAGGAATGAGACATAGGAGTCATCATACAGTGACTCCGTTGAACAATCTAGCCAATGTAACAAGGCCCACAGTAAGGCAAACAGGATGCTGGGGTGCACTGGGAGGTGTTCTGCCAGCACAAGAAATGAGGTATTACTACCTCTCTATAGATCACTGGTGAGGCCATACCTGGAGTACTGTGCCCTGTTCTGGAGTCCTCACCTGAAAAAAGACAAGGACAGGCTGGAAATGGTTAACACAAATGACTCAGGAACAGAAGGGCAGATCTTACAAGTATCGTTAGGGCACTGCCATGTACTCACTCAAGGCCAGAAGAGAGATGGTTGACACAGATCTTCAAGTTCCTAAAAGGAATAAAAAACGTAAACTGAGAGGATCTGTTCATCAGGAGTAGTGAAACAATCTGCCTGCTAATGTGGGGGCACCAAAACCATGAATGGTTTTAAGCAAGTCTAGGCCAGAGTCAAGGGCTCAGGAGGTACTCAGGGCAGTAAAGCAGGAAGCATAGAGGTGGATACTGTGGGCCAAAACCCTGTATAGACAAAAGGTCTCTGGGTAGGATAGGGTGTTACGGGCAGAGTGGCTGGGCCAATGGTCTCCTTCTGTCATCATTGTCAAGGTTTCTTTGCATGAGCTTGCCCTTTCCAGCACTGAACCGTAGTTGCCAGACCATCTCTCTAACTTCCCTAGGCCCTCTCTTAGATCGCCAACTACCTCCTCCGTGCCCACCCTCCCACACAGCTTAGTGTCATGCACAAAGTGGCAGACTTTGCCCTTTATACTATCCCCAGTGTTGATTATGAACACATAGAGAAGTACCGGTCCGAGCACCAACCCCTGTGGCACACCAACTTTTTGATCAGTCCATTATGGAGGACCCTGTGTAAGGGCTTTACTTAAATCCAAATACAGTACATTAATTGAATGACCCTTGTCCTTCACCTTCGTAACCTAGTCAAAGTTGTTGATCAAATTAGTTTGGCATGACCACTGTGACATAAATCCATGCTATCTGTCATCCTACAGCCTACTGAGGAACTCCACAAACCAATCATTAAGGATAGTTTCCATTTTCCAGTTATCAAAGTCAGGCTGACTGGTCTGCAGTTCCGTGGGCCATTCCTTGCTCTGTTCTTATGCAGGGGCACCACACATTAGTGGTCCTCCATTCCTGTCGCACCAATCCTGTTTCCAGTGTGCAGTTAAGCATGAATGTCAGTGAGGCTGCTAACACTGCCGCCATCTTGCTCAGTACCCTGGGATGCATGCCATCAGGCCCAAGTGAATTTGCCTACCTTGAGCGCCCTGTGATCACCTCCTCTCTTATTCTCTTATGAAATTGTCATTAAAAAAATCATAATGTACAGCACTCCATACAGTAGTCTCTGTAGAAATCACTTACACAATGTCAGCTCATCAGCGCACGGAATCACTGTACTTCTTATCCCACGTACAGTGGTCTCTCTCGCTGAAACGTTAGGAGTGGAACATTTCACTTTACGGCCAAGGGTAGGGCAGCTCCATTCAACTTTAGAAATGAAAACATTTAAAACATACTATAAATTACTGTAGCTACCTCAAGCATTTAATAATAAGTTAACAGGGCCTTGTGGGCTGTCTGTTTTGGTGTTAGAGATTCCTCTTGTGAGGTTTAAGTAGCCAGAAAAGCTTAGCTTTACTTCACAGTCCTCTGCCCCAAACATCACACTCAAAGTCTCTTATACCATAGGACACATCCCGTGGAGGCCCTATTAATTTATATTACTGGCAAAAGACTTTACAAGTGACACTGCGGAGAAGCTGGAAGGGAAAACCTAGCTCTTTGTGGAGGACGCCAAGATCTGCAATAGAGTAGACATTCCAGTGGGGGTGGAAAGCATAAGCAGAGACCTGAGAAAACTAGAGGAGTAGTCAAGGGTATGGCAGCTGGACTTCAATGCGAAAAAGAGCAAAATAATGCACTTAGCGCACAGAACCCCAAGGGCTGAGTACAAAATGGGTAGAGTGGTACTGATGACCACCAAGCAGGAAAGAGACCTGGGGGTAATCATATCAGATGACCTAAAGGTGGCCAGGCAGTGCAACAAGGCAGTAAGGAGGGCAAGTGGGACACTAGGGTACACAGGGAGAAGTATCGCCGGCAGAAAGTGGGAGATGGTGTTGCCTCTGTGTAGATCACTGGTAAGACCCCACCTAGAGTACTGTGTCCAGTTCTGGAGACCACATCTCTAGATGGACAAAGACAGAGTGGAGGTGGTTCAGAGGAGGGCAACTAAAATGGCGCAGGGACTGCATCAAAAGCCCTATGAGGAGAGACTAAATGACCTCAATATGTATACTCTGGAACAGAAGAGGGAGAGGGGGAACATGATAAAGTCCCTTTGATACCTCACGGGGGGTAAATAAGGTACAGGAGGGGAGTCATTTTCAGAAGAAAAGGTGCTCAAGAACAAGGGGACATGCTATGAAGCTGGGGGGGGTAGATTCACGAGAGATATGAGGAAGTACTTCTTCACAGAAAGAGTGCTGGTTTCCTGGAACAGCCTTCCAGCAGAGGTGGTGGGGTGAAAACAGTGGTGGGTTTCAAGAATGCATGGGATAAGCACAAGGGAATCATAGTGGAAATTAAGGGGGGAGGGAGAAAGAGCTGTAGATCGGGCACAGCCTGCATTAACAGTGTAAGTAGGGAGAAATGGGCAGATTGGATGGGCCAAGCAAAAGTTTCTAAGACCCTTTTGTTCTCTTCAGGGAGTCAGAAACATCCTCTTTATTTTGGAAATCTTTACCTTTTCTTTGTATGTCAAATACTTTCAACATGGAGTTACCTGTAGCTCTGGGAGAAGCTATTTTAAAGCTGGTTAGGGTAGCGAAGAGTTTGAGCTATGCAGGAATCTTATTCCACCCCCCCCCCCCCCACCACACACAAACACAATTTCCAGAAACAGGCAGATACAATCAGAATTAAATCAAACGAGTGAGGACAGTGGTGCAAGCAGGGGGGCCCACCTGGAATGTGGAAACCAGGGGCCCACTGGAATGTGGATATTGGGGGCCCAGCCGGAATGTGGATACCAGAGGCCCATCCAGAATGTGGATACTGGGGGGCCACCTGGAATGTGGAAACCAGGGGCCCACTGGAATGTGGATATTGGGGGCCCAGCCAGAACGTGGATACTGGGGGCCTGTCCAGAATGTGGATACTAGAGGCCCTTCCAGAATGTGGATACTGGGGGGCCACCTGGAATGTGGATATTGAAGGGCCACCTGGAATTTGAATACTACAGGACCACCTGGAATGTGGATACTGGGGTCCACCTGGAATTTTGACTCTGGGAGCCCAGGGTTGGTGTACTCGTACCAGAATACCTAGCACTACTTGGTCCACTACCACTTTGATTGCATTCTGCATTAAAGAGCTAGCATGCTGCTTGAGATGAATATTAACTTTCAAATGTAGCAAACTATTACTTCTTACATCTGAAGTATATTTTCCTTTTCCCTTTTGCTAATCAGAAGATTTGCTTCCTGACAATAATTAGTGTTATGAGTGGAACAGTAATCTACCTGGAGGCTGACATAGCTATTTCTATTCCACCTCATACATTATATCATCCCTGTGACCTCCCTGTCTGCGAAGTTGCAACTGAACAAGAAGAGAAAGCCATCTGATGCAAGATCAGTCACTTGTGAGGTCGCAATAAGTGAGGACACAGGGCTGATGAGGTATGAAGGGGAATATAACTATATGTGTCAGCCTCCAGGGGAAGTACTGCTCTTTACTTCCTACTTAATCTTACCCGGAAGAACACTTTTTTTGCTCCATATACTGTACATTTTATACGCTCCCTGCCATCACCCAGGGATGTACTCTGCTTAGGTAATCGCTATCATCTGGACAGTAGGGGATTTTTCCTTCCCAAGTTTTCTCCCTTGTCCTCCTTCCTCCCCTTTACGTGGGACGTGCCCTACAGACTTAGCTACACAACATTCCTCTGTGGAAGGAGCAAGCTGTCTTGCCCCGCCTGCAAAGATCGCTAAGCACCAGTACCCGCCACCAACCCTCTTTTGGCAGCTACCTGCAGCCTAATGTGTCCCCCAAAATGGTGACCAGAGTTCGCTTCTGAACTCCGTCCGTCTGCACAGCAGCACGATGGGCTGCCGACGTGCCACTACACCGGTCAGGTAGAAACCCTTCTAATGAGCAAACAGAATGAAAAATACTTCAGAAAAAAAACAGGATTATTTTTAAACATTTACATTTAATGCCTGCTATTGTTTGGCACTACTAGCTCATTGAGCTGTACACATCAGTAAAACAACAAAAAAAATGTCCTACATGATCAGTGTTTTATAGCAGTAGCACAGTATTTGTTAAGTCATCATGTAATTGTTGTCAGAAATAATTTTCTGGCAAAAAACATCAATATACACATTTTTCCTTCTGCTTTTTTCATTCCTGCATTATGATGAGGGATTTTTTTTTTTAGTTTTTAAAAATTTCCGCTCCCGAGACATGGTCGCCATAAAAAAAAAAAAAAAAAAAATTAAATATCTTGCTGTGATGCTGTTCTGTTTACCATCAGAAACATGTGCTAGCACCCGTCCTAATACACCTGAAGTAAGAATACAGTATGGATATTCAACAGGTAACCACAGCAGAAGAGAGTTTTAAAAATTGTGAGTGGCAGCCATCTTTAATGACGTGAATCATTAAATACAAAATAAGCTATACACGTATTTTTAAAATATGCCAGAAAATTAAAAATACACAAAGGATGAATGTAAGGCTGTCAGAAATACTTTTTTGCTAAAAAAAAAACAACAACTATATGATGAAATTTTGCTAATAAATACTGTTGCTATAAAGGATGAAAGGGGCTCACCTGGTATACAGGTGGACCAGTCCAACAATGATTTGTTTTCATTGAAACTGCTTTTTTTAAGGTCTATAATGAAGTACTGCTCCCCCTTCCCGAAAGAGACACGGCTATGAAATGTATACAGGACAAGGGGGGGGGGGGTCAGTAAAATTCCCAGATGAGAAAACGTTAAAGTTCTTTATGAGGAACACAGAGATCTGCTTTTTTGAGACACTGGTTGGGGTAAAAACTACAGCTTTGTTTGTAAAAATCATAAATTTCCATCAATATGCTAGAAAGTACCCCACAGAGAGAACATATGCTGGTCCTCAGCAACCGGGAGAGCAGTCAATGAGCAACTGATCAGACTTAAAAAGCCATCACAAAACCACACAATTTAGTTATCAGTTTAACCTTAAGCCCTTCTTTTACTCATCTGTTAGATGTTACATGCCTTCAGGACTAAGCTCATTACCTTTTCCCCCTCTCCGCTTCCCATTCATAGACCCTAGTCTAATCCGTAACGCGAGATTCACTTAGGTAGTACAATCAGGGTCTGTGTCTATAAATATTCTCTGGGTTTTGTAACATTATCCAATCAAATACTGGATCTCAGAATATATAATAAGTAGGCATTTTTGTCCAGAGCAGAATGGATGTCAAAGCAGGTTGTTAGCAAACACAGCCACAGATCAGAATTTGGTTGCCGCTGTAAGACTAGTGTGAACACCTGCATAGTTTTATAATTGGTAGGCATTCACTTATTAAAGGAAATTAAAAGTCTCTCAGCCTGCACAGTAAACAACAGTACCTCTTACACAGGGTCACAGTTTTCCATCTGTGCAAATTGCCTCCGCTAAGGTTACTCAAGACTCAAATCCTGCCCATTTCTTGCTTCCCCTGCACACACACACACACACACACACAGGTCTGGGTTACGATCGCTCAGGGAATACATACACTCAGGCATGTCAAGCAGTGTCTATACAAAATATGCCTGCAACCTGAAAACATCACAGCGCAAGACAGAACTCCAACCTGTCTGCTGTCTTCCAAAAAAAAGTGGGTGGGGGAACCTATTTTTTTTCTTTAGTCAGATTCCTCTCTGCTTGACCAGTACCCCCCCCCCACTCCCTTTTGAAACATAAATTGCTTACAAGAAAAGTAATAGTGGAAAAATTGCCAGGGGTGGGGGTGAGGGGGGTTGAATATGGACCCATACAGAAACATTCCTTTTGTGTCACAAAAACACATGGGAGACCAGGATGAACCTCTAAGTAAAGCTGCATCATTAAAGAAGCATTCTCAAAGAAGAAACAAGTCATTTGTGGATGAGATACTAGTAATAGGCAGCTGCATCTATCTTGGCTCGGTGTGCCTTTCCCAGTCACTAATTTTCAAATAAATAAATAGACCAGCCGGCCCACCTGCGCAGCGGAAAGATTCAACGCTGCGATGCTGACGACCCAGGTTCGGGAACGGACTTAGGATGTCAGAGGGCCAGCTGGGGAGAGAAGGCTTGAGCATTTGCTGACTGCTCACCTTCTCTCGAGGGGAGGGTGGGGCTGACAGGTAGGCGTCTGCTGACTCCTAGCGGAGGCTGGGAGAACAGCAGTGCATCTGGACTCCACTGCATAAGGGGGGGCATGTTGGATGTCGGTGTCTGCCTTGACATCCTGGACGCACGCCTCCGTGGGAGAGGAGGAAAATGGCGCCCCGGCTGATAGAATGATGGCCTCCTGGACCCCTCGCCACTGGAGCTCCTGAATACTGATGGCTGCTCCAGCAACACCCAAGACCACTGGAAGTCCGGTAAGGACATTCCCTTAGCAGGAAGGGGACCCGCCCGATGAAGGGATACATCAGGGTACCTGTAGGTGGCTGCGATGTGGGGCGGTAGGTGGGGGGAGTAATCCAGGGCAAGTGGAGGCCCATGTGAGGACCTGAAGAAGTGATCGCCTGTGGTGTGGGGGAGCAAAAAAATAAATAGACAGTAGTGTCCTTTCCCAGTCACCAATTTTCAAATAAATAGACAGTAGTGTGCCTTTCCCAGTCACCAATTTTCAAATAAATAGACAGTAGTGTGCCTTTCCCAGTCACCAATTTTCAAATAGACAGTATCCATCTATTTTCTGTATTATACCAGTAATATGCAGTCATATCTATCTACAGTATCAATCCAGCTATCCTTATAAACCTGGACCACCGCATCTTATCCATCCCGGGTCCGCCTCAGCAGGCCAGGCAGCATTCTCATCACCATTTCCCTCCCGCCCATTCACCACGCCTACCCCAGGTCCTCTCCTCCCGTCTCTAAAGGACCACTTCGTTCCTGTCTACAGTTGCGCCTAACTTTCCTCCCTCCCCTCCCTGCCTCTCCCTAGTTACGCACTTACTCTCTGTTTAATTCATTCCGTTCTTTGTCTAATATAATTTAGCTCATTGCTGTTAGGGTACATTTACTACTAGTCGTTTTTTGTCATCTTGATGCTCAATTGTATTCTCTCATCAACACAATATGTTATCTGTACATGTATTTGTAATTTACTGTTCTTTCCCTGTTCCCCTTCCTCCAGAAAGCATCTAGAATTGAGCATTTAACTGCTCAGTATGCCTTTTCTGGTAAAACATTTAAATAAATAAAATCTATGGATCTACATTATCTAATTATAGTATCTGTCTGTCTGTCTGTCTGTCTATCTATCTATCTATCTATCCCTGTCGTATATGGTTACCCAAAGTTGCTGCACCACAGTTCAAAAGTCATTACATGCTATTGTACCCTTCTGTAGTATGATAGCTTTATTAAAATTAGAATAGAAGATTGTGCCACCAGCTGTTTTACTTTCATTTTCCCTACACACACACACAACTCGGGCCCTCCCCTAACACAAAATCTTCTGTTTCATCATTTTAAAAAGAGACCCACCCCTCATATGGGTGAGTTTTCAGTCTCTGGGATAGGGTGGGTTTCTGTTTTTTATTTTAAATAATTAAAAATTAAACAAGATTTTTTGGGGAAGAAAAAGCAGAATTTTTTTTATTTTACATTTCAAATCATATAGTGTACAGAATAACACAGACAACCATGCACAACTTGACTGTGTTTCCATCTCAGAGTTGACATTACAGTCCTCTTGAACTTTGCTCTCGAGGGAACTATCATGTCATCAGAACCCCTTGATGGAAACAAAGCCATGTTCTGCATGGTTGCCCATGCATTATTCTCTGTATCTATCTACAGTGTCTTTCCTTCTACCTATCTATAGTATCTGTCTACTGTATCGAGCAAACTCCAAGAAAAAAAACAAAAAAAAACCTTTATTCAAATTTTTTTTTATTCCTCATTTAACAAAAACGCAAAAGAAAAAAAAGCTGCATTCACCCACTTGAATTCTCTGGTAGATCACCTGATTTACTGAAAAAGAGGAGAAGGAAAGTGCTCTAAGAGAGGAGCCTGGCTCCAGCCAGAACAATTCACTCCTCTTTGACACTACTGAATAAAGTGAAACCAGGGCTGAAGATGAGCAGCAGACGCTTGCTCCACAGATCCTTACGGTGTCGGACATGCAATATAATTCGGCCAACAACCTGAATCTAGTTTTCAAATTTAAAGAAAAAAAAAAAAAAAAAAACAGCATCCACACAAACAGTAAATTTCCTTCTTGTTGACACTGACAATCTATCTCATTGTTTTTTTTTTTTTTTTTTTTGCTGTTTTAAGGTCCTGTAAACAGAGAGGTTATCAGGGGGTTTCCATAACAATCTTCTTTTGCTTATATTAGCTGCAAAACAGCGGTGAAGTGTACATGCGTGCACACACACACATATGCACACACAAAATGAAACTGAATTTTGAAAATTGGCTCCAGTTGTTACGACAAGTGTGCTTCTAACTGCTGTACATCTGCCAAAAACTTACTGACACATCAGATAAACATACTGTACCTGCTGGCTCAACCTAATGTTCAGGCTTCATATTACTACGGCAACATAACTGCCCGGCTAGTACCTCTGACATAGTATTAGTAAGCAAGCTATGTAAACACTGAAAAACCAAAAATATTCAGCTTTACAGCCTTGGAAATATACATCTCTGGCCCCCTAAAGAGAATAATCACTCTCAACCCAATTCTAGAAACAATTAGCCATTTGGCAAGTTTCTCTTGCCCTGGTCAGGGCAAACGGAATTACACAGTTGACTCCAAAATGCAGTCAAAGCTGGTATTACGTTCCAAGTCACTCTGATGTACTTGGGCCACTCCAATCCATGGACCTATAACTGTTTATCTCCACTTCAGAGCCTTCCCCTAAACAATATTTTACAGTGTACTATCGAACTGTGATTGCTCCCCCCAACACCCTAAGGAAAGCTTCAATGGAGAAAGATAACAGAAGCAAACAAAGAAAATATGCAATGCTTCCTACTAAGGATAAAAAATGTATTAACAAAAACTGTACAAGATCTAGGAAAATCAGACAAAAGATGCAGTACCCGTCTCCTTCTACTGAGCAATTCCCACCCATCCATGCACACACATGTAGGTAGACAGATGCATAGTTCACTTGTATCACTGCTTTGCTTTCGGCCCCCCACCATCAAGCATCCTCCAGCCCACCTGAGTAGACAGCAGCATCCGCAGCGCCTTGTGAATATCAGCCTTTTCCCCCCCGGGGTACGGTAATTTAGCACCCAGCATCCTGATCTTTACTGCACAGTCCTCTCTGCAAACCTTGTCAGGCGTTATTGCACTTCATGGCTCTTTTCAGCAGAAAATTATCATATTTCGCGCGTGTCGTTGCTCTTTGGTGGTGGGGTGGGGGGTACTGTGAACGGATTGGCTGGCAGACGGAGCTGGAAATGTCAATGACAGCACAGCGTCAGGGGCTGGCTCTTCAGACCGTCGGCTCGACAGACCCAGCTCAGCAGGATTCTGAGCAGAATGGAGAAAATCCTTTGCTTCACTGCTCTGCACTGGCTCTCTCTTTCCCTCTCTCTCTCTTTCACACATACACACACACACACACACACACACACACACGCTCACTCACTCACACAGCTGGCTCCCAGGCTGTTCTCTCAGAAGCAGGCATGCTTCCTGCTTTCCTTCCAGTTGCTGGAGTGTTAAATTGTAAATGTTTAAGAAGGTAAACTTTATCTTTAGACTTGTGTAGTGGTGGGGTAGGGTGGGTGGGCTGTCATCTCAGGAAGGTAAAACTCTCCCAAAGTTTTCAGTGGGGAAAGTGGTCCAAGGGGCAGAAGAAACCCCCATGCAAATTTTGTAAGAGGGAGAACTTGAGTTCCTGTGAGAACTTTTTCAATTTAACCTCCGAGTTGCTGCAAGAGGATGTTATCTGTTGGAAGTGTGTGTGGGGGCTGAAGTCTGAAAGGGCACTTAGAGCTTATAGTGGGGGCTGAATTTTAAAAGGGGCGTTTAATGCTTGAATGGCTTAAAGGGCACACATGTAAAATAGTGGGTGGGGGGGCCCCCCAGCTCTATATGGTTCCTCCATCAATGCACACACCCATACACTCTCTCAAGGGTGTTACAAGAATGGACTAAGTTCAAATGCTCCCTCTCCTACCGACAGTATGGGAAAGGGAGGAGTCTGATGAGCATAGGCACAGCAATAGTGCACTCCAGTCAGCATTACTAACCTTTCTAAATTTTGAGACAGAGAGGAACTAGCCACTGATAAGGCCAGGAAAAATAAATATGCTCATACTCAGATTTTTCTGGGTATTTTCCTGCAGTGGTGAGCAAAGTTTTTTTTAATGTTTTTGTCATAGACATTTTTTTTTTTTAAGTAAAAGTCGCACATATATATATATATCTAGAGAGAGAGAGAGAGAGAGGGAGAGATTTTAACAAGAAATTACTCAAGTGAGGCTAGACAAAGGGGGATATGTAATCATATTAAATATTTGTGCACTGAATATTGTTTCATTGCTTTCTATCATGTTTAAACTTCTGATTTGCTCTGCCGATTTAGTCCTTCAAAAAAAGTGTTTTTATTACGGTTAATAATGCCACACGTTAGGCTGGCCTGTTGCACAGTGGCAGGACTATCGCCCACAATACCAGCACCTCAAGTTCAGGAACGAACTTGGGCAACTGGGGGTTGGCCAGTGGAAGGAAGACTAAGCGTCCCATGGGACGCTCTCTTCCTCAGGGAAGGGAGGGTAGATGCTACCGCTGTCACATCGCCACCTGGGCTATCACAGGCAGTAGTGCAATGGCAACACTGTTGGGAGAGAGACTTTACCCAGGCTTCACTTGCAGCATGTGTACAAGCTTGGAATCCCTATTGTGCCAACCACCCAGGGATAGGGGACCAAAGAAACAGGAAGAACCACCTGACTCACGCTGGATGATCCTTGGCATGCTCGGGCACCGGCCACTGTCCACTGGGCGCAGCACACAGAGAACTCCTGACTTCATGCCCAGGAGGAGACAGGAGGTTGGATCTGACTTGGGGCAAGTCAGTGGGGTTGAGGTTAGAAGCTGCCCCAGATAAGTGGCAGACATGCTGGAGGGTGGCTTGGGCCCGTTCCAGGGGAAGGGGGCTGAGGAATAAACTGTAAACTATTAAATAAATAAATAAATAAATAAATATATAAATAAATGAAATACCACAGCAGATCGTGTTTTGCATTTGCAGATTACAACTCTCCAAGCAGTGCTGCACTTCAATGGATGGGGTGGGTGCAGGAAGAGAGGTTGCTGCCTCAATTGGATATAAACACTGGCAAAAACCTCTGCACTCCACAAGACCAAGCATTAGGGAGTCCCTAAGGAAGCTAGAATGAGCAAAGCGCAGGAGTGATTTGTGTGTAGTCACAGTTGGTGTTATTGAAGTGGCAACTATTACAAAGTTAATTAAAACCTTTTTGAACCTGAAAGCCGTTTGAAAATCTTTTCCTATGGGACACCACTTTAATACTTGGTCTTGTGGAGTGCAGAAGTTTTTGCCAGTGTGCTTTGCATTTGGCCTATTCTGGATTTTCTATTGTCTGCTCCTTAAAGGGGCACTGTCAACCCCCTTAGGCCTCAAAGTGCCCCTAGTTTAAAAACATATTTTAGGACAGTTCACATCCTATACAGACTTGTGATACAGCTGGTAGTTTGATTCAGATTCCTTTTTTCTCTTAAGAAGTGAAAAACTTAGTACCCACCATACCGGTGTTACTGCACCAAAACATGTTTGTTTACATTTCTTGTCCAACTCCGAATGTATCTTTCCTGGACTCAGGAACACCCCCAACACAATCTAGCCACTCATTATGCTGTGTGAGTAGATAAGACTATTGTATCATGAGTGGCTGCACTGTTTGAGGGTGTTTCTAATGTTCATGAAGTATGTAACAAGAATAGTTCAACGATCTGAAGCAAAACAAGGATGGGTATAACTATACATTACCATACATTTCAGTTCTAATAGGTAAGGAGGCAGATAAAACAACTAGCAACATCAATGAATTTTAGATAAGGTAAGCAATCATCAAATGTGGGGTTTTACCTAGAAATAATATGATGCAAAAAAGGTTGACAGTGTCACTTTAAGTAGGCTTGGCACTGACCTTCCCTTAGACCCTGAATTTGCTCTATTCCTTGAAGTCGAGTCTGACGAACTGAGGGTCTCTTGGTGGGCCCTCGATAAGCAAATCCAGTCTGGTGGGAATATTCAGGGGGGAACATGACTGTGACAGACATGTGATCAGAGTGATCTATTAATTTATTTCTTTTTAATTTCCTTTGTGAATGTAGTCATGCTTCTGTTGTTAAGTTCTGCCATTTGTAAAGTGGACTTCCGAGGACACATGTCCAAGCAGGCCTCATGGGAGATGGGAAATAATTAGCCAACTCAGCTGCGGGAAAAAGTTCCCTTGGGAAACTTTAGCTACTGATCCTGAAAAGCTGATGGGAGAGTGACATTCTGAACACTTCAGTCAGCCTGAAAGGCAGAGGCGTGGGGTTGAACACCTCGGACATTCTGGAAAACAAAATCATAAAACTGGACTGAGGATGTCAGAGTGTGTAGAAGCCAGCTGGCCTGGATGATATCATCCCTCCATACACACACCCATCGGGGGAGGCCAGTGGTAAACTGTCACTCAAAGGGGCGAAACCACCTCCCACAATCAAAGAGAATAAATCAGCGAGTGGAGGTTCGGCTCGCTGTCTTGGACCCAATAACATCTGAAAACCCAGAGCCCTGCAGCTAGAGATCTGGTGAGAAATACAGCTTAGGGAATAGTGTTTCTTCAGATAGCAGCAGGTAAATAGGTTGTAGAGTGAGAATAGCTCAGATTTTTCTATTTGGTAACTGTCTGGTTTAACTCCATTTATTTTAATTTCTAGTAAACTGGTAATCCTTTTGGCTGACTGTATACAAATCATGTTGTAAATACTTATAGTCCTCTAGTAACAGCTCTATTTTTGATAGAACAAGTGACTGACTGTTTATTTACTAAGGTAATTTGGTTATTTCTGCTGGACTGTGTTTGCAATTTGTCCCTGAAGGGCATTTTACCCACAGTTACTGTGCTGACCTTGTGCAAAGGAGGAGGTAAGAAACAGGTTTCCTGGTTCCTGTTGGTAAACATCTGGTGGTGGCAGTGAACTAGATGTCCCTGGTGTGGGTATTTTCATCACATTGGTGGGAGCTGTAGGGTAAGTGTTGCAGCTGGTACCTGTGCGGTGCAGAGCAGTGCACAGTGTGCTTTCCTTTGAGGCAGGAACTCTGAGAGAGGTAAAGCTTTACCTAGCACACTGGGGACAGAGTGCCAGCAGAAATATACTTTAACAGTCACAAAACAGGATACACAAAAGGATACATTGTCTACTACTGTTTTTATTTCTAGACAGTTTAGTGCAGTGTAGCTACAGAATATGAGCTCCACAACCTATGCCAAATTTCATGTACAGCAGCTTCATGAGCTGTGCACAGAGAGGAGGACTGTCCATGAGGGCGTGACAAAGAGTGCACTCATGGAAGCCCTGTTGGTGCATGACCGAATGCCAGGGGGAAGACGGCCACAGAGGTGGATGGCCCAATATCTGGTCAGCAGTTGATCGCTGAGGATGGCGACCCAGATGGCAAGACTGAGGTCCAGTCGGCTGAATTGGGGGGGGGGCACCTCGTGGCACAAGCTGGGGGAGCTGTGCAACCCCATCAACCTCAGCTTGCGATCCTAAAAGTGGAGCTTGTGCTGAAGGAGGCCAACCTGCAGAAAGCAAGGCTGGAGGCTGAGGAAAGAGAAAGGGCTCAGCAGCATGAAATCCAGATGCAGGAGGAGAGAGCATGGCTGGAGGCACAGGAAAGAGAAAATTCGCCAGCACGACATCTTGATGAGAGAGGAAAGAGAGACAGCACGAGACCCAGAGATCACAGCACAAGCTCTAGAGACAACAGCAGGAGAAAGAGATGGTGAAACTTCACCAGCAGACACCGCAGCAACCTGTAAGTAATGGCAATAGAGGGTCCAACCCACAAAGCCACAATTAATTCTAAAATGTTCCCACAATACCGGGAGGGAGATCATCTAGATTTGTTTTTAAAATCATTTGAGAGGGTTTGTGGGCAGTTTAAACTGGACAAGACTCATGGATGACCCACCTGACCCCACAACTTACTGGCCGTGCTTTGCATGCATTTGCTAGAAAGGACGATAATGATTGCATGGACTATGATAAAGTTAAAAGAGTGTTATTAAAACATTCTGAACTGACTCCTGAGGTTTATAGGCAGAAATTCAGAGAATTAAGAAAAGGCTATGTATAACTGCATGTCCAAATGTTTGCCAGTTTAGACCATTGGGTAGATGGGGCAAAGGCGAGGACTGTAAAGCAAATTAAAGATTTAATTGTAAGGGAACAATTTCTAAAAATTGTACCTGATGAACTGCGCATATGGCTGCTGGACTGGGCATGCAACTCTGCAAAGGAGGCAGCAGAAAGTGCTGATTTATATGTGGCCAGCAGACCACATGTGCAGCATAAGAACAATGGTGGTGGGGAAGCACATGGGTTTAAGGGGACCCAGGGAGGGCAGCCTAAAGGGAACTGGCCTGTACCCAAGCCCAAAACAGAACCCACTGGTTCTAAGGGGAACAAGGAGCCGGGGGGGGGCAAAGGAATGCTGGATTTGCCAGAAAGTGGGGCATCTATCCTATGACTGCCCTAAAAACAAGAGTAAAGGGCAAAAGCCTGGGGGGAAGGGGTGACCAAGACAGTACACAGCAGTTGGTAAGCTCCGCACACACTGTAGTGACACCAAACTCCACAAAGCATATGCACCCTATTCTAATCAATGGGACAGTAACAGAGGGATTGAGGGACACTGGTGCCTCCATCTCCATGGTGAGGCAGGATCTGATCCAGGCAGAGCAGATTCTGCCGGGGCAGTTCTCCAAGATTTGGGGAGTCCCAGGTCCAGTGGTCTAAGTGCCAATGGTTCGTGTCTTCCTGATCTGGGAGGGCAGCCATGGGGTACAGGAGGTGGGAGTTGTATCTAATATCCCTGTGGATGTGATCATGGGGAATGATTCTGACCAAAGGGAAAACCTAGTATGCGTTACTTAAAGAGTACTCTAGCAGTAGGGAAGAGAGGGTAAGCTGCAGATCAACTAGGGTCTGTGGTAATGCATTAGGTAGGGAAAAGGGGCAGACTAGCTGGGCCACATGGTCCTTATCTGCTGTTACCTTCTGTGTATCTGTGTTACTACTCAATGCTAGGCAAAGAGGCAAGTTTCTGAGGGTGAGGAGGATGTGACACAGCCTGTGCAGACCCCTCCCTCAACAACTGAGGAAGCAGTTAGTGTGGGTGAGGGGCTAGCTAGAAGTAGCAGCCCTGAGATCCAGCTGCAAGCAGAGGGGGTCACCGCCAGGGGCAGCTTTCCTCCTGAAGAGGAACTGGGGAGGGTCAGACAGGAGGAGCTGGGCAGGGCACAACAAGCTGATCCTACCCTCCAAAAACTAAGAGAGAGAGCAGATAGTGCTGAGGACGCTCAGGGGAGAAGAAAGTCAGTTTATTGGGAGAATAGGTTCTTAAACAGGGAGTGTACACTACAGAGGGGACTAGAGGAAGAGGTACTCCAGTAGCTGGTCGTCCCCCAGGACTACCAAAAGAAGCTTGTGGCCCTGGCCCATCAGATCCCTTTTTCAGGCCGCCTGGGTATTAACTACACAAAAAAGCAGCTTGCTAACAATTTCTTTTGGCCGAACATGTACACAGATGTGGCAAATTACTGTCAGACTTGTACACAGTGTCAAAGGGTAGGAAAGGTTGGGGACAAGGCTAAGGCAGCTTTGGTGTCCCTGCCTATTATCAATTAACCCTTTAAGAGAGTAGCTGTGTGACATAAATGGCCCCCACCCTGAGTACCCCAAGTCGCATACGAGCAAAAGATACATACTGATTGTTTTGGATTATGCAACGAGATACCCCGAGGCAGTGGCCATGTCCTCCACTGAGGCAGAACGGGTGGCTGATCAGCTCCTGGGAATCTTTAGCCAAGTGGGATTTTCCCAGGAGATTTTGTCAGACCAGGTGCCAAATTTCACGTCCTTAATAACCAGTTTGTGGGAGACATGTGGGGTGAAACAGCTCCATGCTTCACCTTATCACATTGAGAGAAGTGGCCTGGTCAAGAGGTTCAATGGGACCCACAAAACTATGCTCAGGGTATTCGCCAACCAGCACAAAAGGGGCTGGGACAAATATTTGCCCCACCTCCTGTTTGCATACAGGGAAGTCCCACAGGAGTCCACAGGATGCTCACCCTTCATGCTCCTGTTTGGTCACAGGGTGAGGGGCCCCTAGATCTAGTCAGGGATGAATGGAAAGGTGACCATGCCTCCCAAGGGGAGTCTGTTGTGGAGTACATCCTAAATTTCAGGGCCCAGCTTAAGGAGCTCATGGGGCTCGCCCAGGAGCACTTTGCCACTGCACAACAGCAATAGAAAACCTAGTACGACCGTGGGGCCAGAGCCTGGGAGTACGAAGTCGGACAGCAAGAGATGGTACTTTTCCCAGTCTGGTGCAATAAACCGCAGGCAGCATGGGAGGGCCCATTCTCCATAATCAGGAAGGTTAGTGACGTCAACTATGTAGTAGGACTGCCAAACAGAAGGTGCAGGCAGAGGGTATATCATGTGAACATGATGAAGCCCTACTATGATAGGGAAGAAATGGTCCTTGCTGTGTGCGGCGCATCAGAACAGGGAAATGAGGAAGATCCCCTGGTGGACCTCCTTGGGGAAGCCCAGAAAGGATCCTCGCTGGATAACCTCACCCTCTCAGGGCAGCTGACATCGGCCCAGGCAGAAGAGATGAGGGGAGTGCTGCAAGAATTTGGAGGCATGTTCATGGGGAAACCAGGGCACACCACTGTGGCTGAACACCATGTGGACACTGGGACCCAAGTTTTGCTGAGGAAATCCCCCCAAAGGGCACCAGAGGGGGTTAAGCAGACCATGCAGGACGAACTCCAGGACATGCGGGCCCTTGGAATGATCCCAGGAGTCCAGTAGCCCCTGGGCCTCACCTGTGGTCCTGATCCCCAAAAAGGATGATACCACATGGTTCTGTTGACTACCGGTAGCTCAACAGCTGCATGGAGTCAGATGCCTACACCATGCGCAGAACGGATGAGACCTTGGAACAGCTGGGGGAGCCCGGTTCCTGACCACGACAGATCTGACAAAGGGCTACTGGCAGTTACCTCTAACCCCTGCAGCCAAGAAGAGGTCTGCCTTCGTCACCCTATTTGGCTTATTCGAATTCCAAGTAATACCATTTGGGATAAAGAATGCACCTGCAACCTTCCAGAGGCTTATGAATCACATCCTGGCTGGGGCAGGTGAATATGCACTGGTGTATATGGATGACATCACCATTTACAGCCAGACATGGGAGGATCACATCAGGCATGTGAGGAGGTGTTCCGCAGATTGAAGGCTGCAGGGCTGACAGTTAAGGCGAAAAAATGACAAGCTGGCATGGCCGAAGTGTCCTACCTTGGGCACAGGGTGGGCAGTGGATGCAGCCATCCAGAGCCAGAGAAGGCTGATGCCATCCAGGCCTGGCCCACCCCTGCCACAAAGAAACAGGTAAAGGCATTTCTGGGGACAGGTGGGTCCTACAGGAGGTTTGTCTCTCACTATAGTGATATGGCTAAGCCCCTGACAGACCTGACGAAAAAGAAAATGCCTGAGAAAGTTCTCTGGACAGAGGACTGCGAGTCTACCTTCTGATGGTTGAAGGAGGCATTATGTGGGTCACCCACACTTGCAGAATGTTCTCTGCCCAAGCTAAAACGGGTCTTGCTTCCCTCATCATAGTGATGCTGTGATGCCTTGTTTCTCAAAAAAAACTACTGCAGTTTTTTCGTCTGACCGGATCAACACATGTCCCCCAAACCTGGAAGGTAAAGGCAAGAAGTGCTTTTCTGATGACCCATGTCTCTTGCACACTGACTGACTTTCAACACTCTGTGTGAGACCAATCGTCCTGGACCTATATGCCCTGCATGGAAGTAGTCCAGTCCATAAGGCTGGCATCTATGTGATATTTTTTTTTTTTTATAATTCTGTTTAAGCACCTTCGGTCTGAGGCATCTCTCAGAGGTGCCCACTCGATCTTGACCTGGTACTCCCCACCGAGATCCTGCCTCCATTGGTCCCCCCAATCAGTACTTTCCAGCCCCTCCGGATCACTCCCCAGGGGAGGGTCCGCCTCACCTACCTTGGTGGTGTCTTTCTGTAATTAGAGGGTCTGTCCTGTGGGTGGCGCCTGGGGACCATCGGAGCAGTGCTCCAACGTTGGAGATGTGAGGCCAGATCCCTGGGGCCCTTGTCGCCGCCTCAGTCCTCTGGAGATTTTTCTTTCCATTTCTTCCATCCCCCAGACACAGGACGTGCAATGCCGTCCAGCGCGTGACGTGCGTGCTCCCACCCATGTGTGCAGGATGGCTGCCTGACGCAGTTCCCCCTTCTCGAGGTCCCTGACTGCAGTGCACCCAGTCTCCACTGGGTGCCACTAGCATTGCAGGACTCAGACCTCCCCTTCCTCCCAGGAGAGGAAAGCAGTCCATTGGATGCTCGATCCTCTCTTTCCCAGCCAACCCCCGGCTCGCTTCTGAAGCTGGGTCGCCAGTGCGGCGTGAGGTAAGGCTGATGCCTCAATCCTCAGCGCCACTGAGCAGGCCTATCTATGTGATTATTAACCATGGATCCATTGGGGGCATATCTATCATCAGGTTCCATCTCACCTTCCTCCAGAGGATCTCCTTTCAGACCTCCTGCAACATCTCTGCAACACCCGTACTAAATAGCAACCCAAGCTCAGGAGTCACCCTGAAAGGACATAAAGTGAGCCATTGTCCAAGGGACCAGACATGCTACCAGCTTTCCTAGAACCTAGGGGCACAGACATAGTGTAAGTCTCTCTTACCTGAAAAAGTCACACATGCAGGACTGTACGCTCCATACACTCCAAAACATGTCTTCTGACAGGAAAACAATGCTCATGGTTGTCCTGAAAAGACTACCCAGTTGAATTAGCTTCTCTTTTGGGGTCAACAAGCTTTTCTCCCAGTTGACAATCAGCCAATGGCTTAGAACGGGGGTGGTCCATGTGTGGCTCGCGAAGCAGTTTGATGTGCCTCACGAGAGCCCACTGAAAACACAGGCTAAATTTGTAGTTTGGCACTGAATTTATGCATTGATCCTGCTATTTGCATCACATCCTCCACATGTGCAGTGGATGTTCGTCCAGTTGCACAAGCAGTAGCACATTAGTGGGGTACGGTCGTAGAATAAATCGTTGGCCATCAACAACAGTGAATCTTAGACACAACTGAGATGTACGCGAAACAAATGGCTTCTTGTGAACCACCAAGAAAGAAAATGAGAACTTATTCCTAAAACTTCAATGAAGAATGGGAGGAGCAATATTTCTTCACGAACGTTTGCAGTAAATATGTTTGCCTCATTTGCCACGTCAGTGTGTCTGTTGGTAAGAAATGCAATACAGGCCTATGGCTTATGTTAAGATTAATGGTACCATCTCAGAGCCCACAGCATTATGGAGAGGGACCAGGCAGGGGTGCCCGCTCTCCCCACTGCTTTTTGCAATAACTTGGGGCCTTTGGCTCAAGCTTAGTTCTAGTCTAAAGCCACGTAACACCAGGGGCTCTGAATACCAGCTCCTTCAGGTTCCCCGCCGTCGCACCTCTCAGGGCCAAAGATCCTTTGCCTTCAGAGCGCCTAGCTGGTTAAATGCACTCAAATCCTGACATCTCCTCCACTACCACTCTTGGCCCATTCAAACATAAACTCCACCTCCACCTTACTAACTCTCGCTCCTGTGAATGCTACCTATAATCTCCTCAGCCCTCTCGTTTTTGTTCCCTCCAACTATCACCTACCACATCTCCACCCCCTCCTTTTCCTCCGTTACTTTTTTATTTCTTCTTTCTTTTCACCACTCCTGACTCCCCCCCCAACCCCCACCTCTTATGAGCCCTCAATGATCTTTCCCTTTTTGTTGACTAGTTTCAGCCTGCTCCCCGTTGATGACCATGCCCTTTGGCTGAAATTCCTGCCCTCTCCAACTTCGCTCCTCACGTTTATCTTCATCTTCCACCCTCCCTCCTACTTATTCCTCTGTTACTCTGTGTTCCCATGTATACATTATACTTATTCTAGCTATTGTATTGATCTACCATTGTAACCTAATATGCCAACCTATTTATTGTTTTATTCCTATTTCTGTAACTTGTATTGTATTTGTTCTCTGACGCGGAACCTTTGTAAAAGAGCCTGGCTCAAAGGTCCTTGTAATCCTAGTTGTAATAAAATAAAAAAAAAGACAAGAGGAAGCAATCAGGAGCCTACGAGTGGAAGGGGAGCATCACTAGCTTGCTTTATATGCCGATGACCTGTTAGTCTATTTGTCAGAGACAGAGGAATCTACTTCTCCACTCTGGAATCTGTTGGAGACGTTTGGAACTTTATCTGGTTACAAGGCAAACCTAAATAAGACTGAGGTAAACTACAGCCCTATCACAGAAATTACCCATCGATTCCCCTTTAGATGGAACCTACCAAAATTAAAGTATTTGGGGGTCTATCTCACAGTCGATCCAGATTTGCTATATAAATATAATTATGAACCGCCTATGAGTTCTCTGAATGAAGAGTTGGAGAAATGGAGGATGCTTCCACTCCCTCTAATATAGACAATAGAAGCAATAAGGATGAATCTTCTTCCTAACGTTTTATATTTATCGCAGACCCTCCCCAAAACAATTTTTTACAACTATAAATAAAAAAAATCTCATGGTACATATGAGACTACAACCTCCCTCGAGTAAGGTATTCAACTCTACAACTACATAAGGCAATGGGTGGTCTGGGCCTCCTGGATCTTGAAAGCTATCACACAGCAGCTCAGCTTAGAATTATTTTCCTCTGGCTTCACAAATCATATTTTGCGAAGTGAAGAGAGTTAGAGATCAAGGCAGAGGACCTCTCCAATCTATGGCAGGTTTTACTGGCTTATCCTAGTACACCTCTGGTGGATGTTACATTCAATCCCTATACATTATCCACTATAAAATGCTGGAGATCATTATTTAACTTAGAGCAAGTTGCGCCCCTTAAACCTTTACTAATATCTCCTTCTAGACACTCCTTTCTTGCCGGCAAGGTTAGATTTGGGGTTCAGATACTGAGAAAGACAAGGGATTATTACATTAGCACATATTTTATGAGATGGAATACCCCTCCCATTTTCAGAATTGTGTGCCATATATGGTTTGCAGCCGCATGACCAATTTAGATACTTGCAGGTAATCAATTTTGCTAAGCAAGTTCCCAGAGCAAAGCTAGAGCAGGGATCCAGAATGGGATTATATGAGATTATTCGAAGGGCACCCTTAAATCATATGATTTCATATACATACAAGGCACTACTGTCCCTCCGGGGTAACTCGTTAATTTATGTCAAACAAAAATGGGAGAAGGACCTGGGAATATCCCTTTCTGAACAAAGCTGGGAGATGCATTTTAAGTATCTGCATTCATACACAGCCTCCTATAAATGGAAAGAATTTAATAGGAAACTAACCATAAGATATTTTAGGACCCCTGCTATACAAGTAAAATATCAGTCAGTAAGGGGAGGCACATGTTGAAGGCAGTGTGGAATCTCTCTGGCAACACATGGTCATCTGTTTTAGGGCTGCATGGCCTAGGCCCCTTTTATAGATGCACTACAGGTGGCGCTTGGGGAACTTTTCAGTAATCAGCCCTGGCTTACAGCGGAGATGTTTTTATTCTCTCAGATGCCAGCAGGGCATTGGGATTCATCATCCAGGAAGCTGATGGGTGTGTGCCTCCTGGTCGCCAAGAAGGCGATTACCCGTAGATGGCTCTCAGTAGTAGCACCCACCATAGAGGAGTGGAGGGATCTAATGATTGGGGTCTATCATATGGAACGACTAACAGCCCTGGTCAGACACACCACAGGAAAATCTGAATTATGTTGGAGGAGATAAGTCCTGTATATAACAATACAGTGAGGATTTTGTACCCTAGATACATCAGGAGAACGAGGGAAGGGAGGACTCATTACACTGTAGCACACGGCATAGCAGAGACACCCCTAAAAAGCAGAAAGAGGGACCTCCTAAAGACCTACATAGTTAATACTTACCCAAATGGATAGGTAAGGCATTCCACTGGCAATTATAGCATGATTTTATCCAGCATACAATATACTCAGGGTATAGCAGAGGAAGAATGAATTACTAAGGAGGATTCATGGATTTTTATGTTAACTTAATGGTACCCTATCAAAGCATTTTTTTTTCTTTTTATGTACTTCTAAAGTAAAGTAATTCATTAACAAAATAAGCGATTCTGTTCTGTGTATGCAGTTAAGTGTATGTAAATGTTATTTACGCTATATGTTGATCCACGTGTAAATGTATTAACCCGTGGAAAAGGACTAAATAAAAAAGTAAAAAAAAAAAAAGAAATGCAATGTCGAACGACACTTTATAACACCGTATACAAAGTTCAATGGTGAATACCCTCAAAACAGCAACTTACAAAAAGTAGAAGTAGAGGAGCTGAAAAGTGCCCAGAGTGCTCAACAAGCAATTTTTACTAAGCCAGCAAGCAAATGATTGCATGCGAATGGCAGTGACACATTACATACCAGATTACAAAAGGTTGGCTAAGAATGTGCAGTGCCAGAATACACACTAGAGCTGCTCTGAAGAACTATTTTAAAATGCTATAAATACAATAAATTAAAGAACTGTTTGTTAAAATATTTGAAAGGAAAGCAGTCCTTTGCAGGGGCTCCTGCCCCTGCAAAACTTACCCTCCTGCTTAACTTTTCAGAGAAAAGCGTCTCTTTTCTTGCACTGCAAAGTAGTTTAATTTAATTAAGAAAAGTCTGCTACCCGGAAGTATGGCAGACACTGGGGCACTCCATTAACTGCAAGGTGCGGCACCACACCGTGCGCTTCAGCTATAAATGCATTGAAGTGCACGGTGCCCGCACCACCTATCCAGTTAATGGGCGCTAGCATCATCATACTTCCAGGTAGCAGACTTTCATAATTAAATTAAACTACTTTGCGGCGCACGAAAAAAGGCGCTTTTCTTTGAAAAGCTAAACCAGAGGGTAAGGTTTACAGGGGCAGGGTCCCCTGCAAAGGACTACTTTCCTTTAAGAATGATTTTAAAATTATATAAATATAATAAGTTAATAAATGTGTTGAGTTACAGTAACTACTGACTGTTATTATTTTACCTCCTAAATATGGCTACGGTGCAGATCTTATGGTGAAATCTATTGTTGTGGCTCACATCTTATTCTGAAATTTAAAAGCGGCTCATGTCCAAAAAAAGGTTGGACACCCCTGGCTTAGAAGAATAGCAAGAAATGCTACAAAGTCCTGTAAAGCTTTCTCTACTGAGGCTTACTGAACCAGTTAATTGGCCAGGCACAGGTGGACCCCCTTGAGACCTCGCTCCTGGAGAGCATCTGTCAGCACCACCACTATTTTGCTGAAAATCCTGAAAGCTGACGCCAGCCCTAGTGGGAGAGCCTTGTACTAGAAGTGTTTCCCCATCATTGTAAACCTGGGACCTCTCTAGTGGTGGTGGTGGTGGCGAAGGGCAATAGGAACACTGAAATACACCTCCTTGAGGTCCACCAAACACAGGAATACCTTCAGTTAAACCATCTGAAGTATGGATTGGAGGTTTTCTGTCCTGTAACTGTTCTTGGACATTTATTTGCTTGCTTAGGTACTTGAGGTTCAAATTGTGCAAGTAGCCCCCAGTTATCTTCGGAACTATGAAGACGACTGAATACATGCCTCAGCCTAGTTCATCATCTGGGACTGGTACAACGACTTTAGGTTCAAAAGTTTTGATTGCATTTGTGTGCCACTTTTCTAGGGGCGTTGTTGAATGGAGAGACTCCCTGTAGAGAGTCAAGAGGAGGTGAGATTGGCCAGCCCGTTGCTAGCGTTGGATTTCTGCTTGTGACACGGCGACCGGGTTCGGGAGCAGACTCGCTCAGGATGGGGAGCTGGCCGTGGGAGAAAGCTTGAGCGTCCCAGGGACTGCTCGCCTTCTCCAGGCGGGAGGGAGGGACAAGATCCGCAGCTTGTCTGAGGGCTAAGGTACAGCAATCTGGTAGGACAGACCAGTGGGGAGCTGTGTGGTGGACATCAGCGTGTAACGCCTTGACGTCAGGGCACACACCACACAGCAAGAGAAAAACGGAAAAAGCACCACTGGAGCACGGGTAGATGGAGCTCTGGTGCCAGCCCTAATTGTGATGGCCTGCCTGACCACCGGGGGACCCGACAAAACTCGAAGATGTCGGGGCGCTGGGCCCCACCCCATACCCGCCTGGGGGGTACAGCCAACGCTCCATGGGGGAACCTCCAAGGATTCAGGTAGACCAGTCACGGAGGACACCTAGGAAGTCTCCAGAAGAAGCGCAGCTCCGGGTGAGGGAAGGAGGAGAAATAGAAAGTAAAAAAAAAAAAAAAGAAGAGGGTGAGATCAGCCGGCCCGGTGGTGCTGAGGGTTGAGGCGCTGGATGCCACACCCCACGCCACACCGACAACCCGAGTTTGGGAATCAGCTTGGGGGTCGGCAGGGGAGGGAGAGGATTGAGCATCCGATGGACTGCTCTTCTCTCCCTGGGGAAGGATCCAGGGAGCATCCAGTGCAGTAGAGACCCCGGTGGAGACTGAGGTAATACTAGCGTAATGACATTAAGGGGGAGGAGCGTGGAGGACGTCTACGGCTCAACCATGCTAACATTATTGCACGTCTGCGCTCCTGGGGGGAAAAACAGTCAAGCAAAAGTCCCCCAATCCTGGATAGGTGACAGCTACCTTCAGGACCATGCCACCACATGCCCAGTACCGGGCCTGCGTCGCCACCCCCACCCTCGTCCTTCCACCTCCTCGGTCGGCACATTGGATTACAGATAGAGTGCTGGGAGTGGAGGTGGCCCTACCCCAGGGGGCTCAGAGCTGGGGGGTCTGCTGGCTAGAGGGTGGCTAACTCTGAGGAGGCAGGGCTTCAGGTGGGCGGTAATAGTGGTGCTAGGTGAGTGGGGCAACCTGAGAGAGTTCTGGGACCGTAGTAGAAAAATAACTTACCAAAAAAAAGAGAAGAGGGTGAGATAAGATGCCTACAGAATACACTGAAGTAAGCAACAAACCATTTGAGAGAGGTGTGGGTTGTGCTCTAATAACCCTCTCCACGGGTGTGTTGAAACCATGAGATGAAGATGAGTGATATCAACTACCCATTAAGTAGATTATAAACGCAACAACCCACAACACAAATCACTCCAAAATTCGAGCACTCAACAGCAAAGCTCAGAAGTAACTCCAGCTTCTTTTGTAATATTTCAGTTCATTTTATTGAATAAACAATAGATAGCACCACAATTGTAGGTATGTGATTGACGCATTTCAGATTAGGCAGGTAGATCCTTTATCAAAAGCTGCTATACCCAGATTAGAACCATACATAAATACAAATTATTAACTGCCACACCAGTGACATCGCAATTACACCGCTTAAATTCACTGGGTAGAATGCACCACACGTCAGAAAAACATTAAAGTGAATAATTAAAAGTTGTCACCAATAAATACATAAATAGTGTTGATCCATGTAATCTACTCGATTGGAAACATGTCAAGCACATACCTACAATTGTGGTGCAGTTGTCTATTGTTTATTCAATAAAAATGAACTGAAATATTACAAAAGAGGTTGGAGTTACTTCTTTGCTTTGGTGGCAAGTGTCCAAATTTAAGAGTGAATTGTGTGATGTATTCTTCGTGAGTACCGCCACCCCAGTGTGCACTTTTCGGACTTGTGTGTCAACAACCCACAAACACTCTCGTGGTCTACTGTGCTTATAAAATGGGATATTGGTTGATAAAAATTGGGTATGTTTGTGTAATCTCCACTGACGTAGCCTCTGGAATGGGGCAGGCATGGGAAGGGAACCTCCCCCTGCAGTTGCTGAGATGCAAACTCTTATGGCCTCAGCCTTGTTCGCCACTGTCTCCGCTTACCTAGGAAGCAAATACAAGTGACTACAAGCATGGTATGAAAATTCACATACAATGGTTCATGCCATTGTGCAGGCTTTTGAGATAATCTCCCACAATCTCCAATAAAGTCATTTTTTTGTTCACAACTCAGCAAGTGCCAATGGGGCATCAATGGTACAGTTAGTTTCAAGCCAGGCTTTGCAAGTAAAGTCTCATCTTTTATGCCTGCTTGTTTCTGTCAGACCTGTAGTGGTCCAGAGGCAGTTTCACCACAAACTGTCCCATTTGCCAGTACTTTCCCAGGTGCTGGTAAGTAATGCTTATAATGCCTAAAGGGGTGCATATATGAAACTGTGCAATGTACTATATGCAGCGTCCAATTCTCCATTTCCTCTGGAGAAGTTCTATGCACTCCTCATATTCCTGGTGAAAGTCCATGTGTATATACCAAAAGCATTCCTCAGCCTCGTCCCAAAGCCACACGTACCCCGTTGGCCTCAACAGTCTTTTACACCCAGAGTGGCATATATGGGAAGATGCAGTCCTAATGTTCTCAGACTCTTTTTGCCACCTTCCAGTCTCCCTGGCACAATTTCACCTACGTACTTGGTTCTTGACCTGGCATCAACCAGTTCTTTGAATCCTCCTCTCAGTGGGGTTTACAACTGTTGCAGGCATCGTTGAGTACAAGGTGGCGACCTCTGCCTAAGTCCACCAGAACAACTGGGGTGCTATCAATATCATTGCTGCTTTTCCCCAGGCTGTATGGCAATCACTTATGTTCCACCTCCAAGTCAAAGTCCTTGGACGACAATATGATTTAGCTTTCTGAGCGAATGGTCATTTGGCTCCCTCTGCTGTAGATGACACTGTCCATCATGATTTTGGGGAGACCTCTGGGGTGGGAAGGTCTCAGCAGGGCACAAGTTTTTTATTCCCTTATGTAGCGTCCATGTCTATCACGACTCGTAACGGGGATAGAATATGTAATAAATATCCATGGACGGGCGCTACTCCCCCTCTAGGCTGAGGGACCTGCGCCCTTTTGACTGCCCCCCATTGCGGCCCAAAGTGTATAGGTGTTGCCGTTGCCTTGGGGATTGCGGAGGAGGCGGAGAGGAGGAGGTCCCCGGCTGGGGGGTGAACGGAGGGCGAATTGAGACGGGTCGGGAGACGCCTCCGGGGCTTAAATGGGTCCAGGATAGGGAGTATGTTGCCTGGTTCCCATACCCAAGGGTTCCACTGAGAGTGGGCATATAGCCTGCTCCTCCAGGGCCTCTCATCCAACCCGGGCATTGTTATGCAATGCCAGGTCTATAAAAACAAAACAGCAATAATTTGCTGATTTTGTTGAATCATCTGACCTGACATGCATTACAGAACCTGGCTGAATGACGCTGGCCCCATTTTGGAGTCAGCTATTTCAGCCGGTACTGCAATACATCGCCTTTGAGGTTGGATCATAGGGTGGGGGTCGCTATTTGTTTTAAATTGGAATTGGACCTTGTAGAGGTTCCAGTGGTGTCCCCTGGATCCTTTGAATGTATCATGGGAGCAGGTGTGGGCTGCAGAATTCTGCTCGTTTACCGTCCACCCGGTAACGAGAAAGTTTTTCTGCAAGAAGTCGTGGATTTCATCGTCGACCTGGTATTGGAGCCCTCCAGGTGGTTGGTCCTGGGGGACTTTAATGCCTGGGTCAACGATGAACTCTCGCAGTTTGGTCAAGACTTTCTCCAACTAATGAGTTTGTTGGGCTTCACACAGGTAGTTACCACTACTACCCATATTCATGGTCATTCTTTGGATTTAGTGTTCACCCTGGGTATGGAGATCACAGGACTGGTGGTGGAACCAGTTGGGTGGTCTGACCATCACTCTGTAAGGTTCAATTTCGCGACCCCCCTTATGAGACCCACCCCTTTGGAGATGGTCCGGTACCGCCCTTTGAGGGGAGTTACCCCTGAGGGTCTGACGGCAGTGCTGGACCTATCGAGTTGGCCGATGGAGTTCATGGAACCAGATGCCTTAGTAGTGCACTACAATAATATGGTGTTGAGGGCACTGGATTCCATTGCGCCTGTCCGGGTTCGCCCTCGATCCCCTTGGTTTGATGGGACATTGAGGGAGTTGAGAAGAAAGGGGCGAAGATTGGAGCGCTGTTGGCGGAAATCCGGCCTGGAAGGTGACAAACTTAGATTGATGGCCCATTATTTGGACTATCAATCAGTAATCTCCCATAAGAAGGCAGAGTTCCTGTCCAGGGAGATAACTGCGTCAAGAAACCGACCTGCTCAGCTCTTCCGGACCATCGACAGGCTGTCTGGTAATCCAGCCTGTCTGCGGTCGGAGAGCTTTTCACAAATGCAGTGTGATGAGTTTGCTCGGTTCTTTGATGATAAGGTGTCATCAATCAGGTGGAGAACTGCAGCATGCGTTCAAGCGAGCATTGCAGCGACCAACATGGGGTTGCATGTCCTCAGTCTGTCTGGATGGATTTCGACCAGCCAGCGATCATGGATATCATGAAGATTGTCCAAGGCTTGCGACCGACTTGCTGTAGTTTGGATCCTGGTCCTATGCGCCTCCTTGTGGGATGCATGGATGTGATTGGACCAATCCTGAGGATAGTCTGGAGTTCTTTGGATCAAGGGGTGTTTCCGGAGTCCTTGAAGGAGGCTGTCGTGACACCCTGTTAAAGAAATCTTCCTTGACCCCGACTGCCTCGCTAACTACAGACCGATCTCTAACCTGCCCTTTTGGGCAAGGTTATTGAGAAAGTAGTCGCATATACAGTTTGATGACTTTCTTACCACCCATGAAGTCTATGATCCTCTCCAATCCGGTTTCAGGAAGAGGCATAGTACCGAGACTGCATTAGTTCGGGTACTTAATGATCTCCCAATGGCAAGAGATCAGAAGAGCTGTTCGATCTTGGTTCTTCTTGATCTCTCTGCTACGTTTGACACCGTGGACCATGGGATGTTGCTAGATCGCCTGCAGCTACTCTGCAGACTGTCAGGGACAGTCCTCAGATGGTTCCATTCTTTCCCCACAGGCAGAAGTCAAAGGGTAGTCTCAGGGATTTTCTCTTCTGCTCCCTTTGCTCTGTCTTGTGGGGTGCCATGTTGTTCACGGTGTATGCTGCCATTGGGAGACATTATAAGGCGTTATGGGCTGAGTTTTCACTGCTATGCAGATGATACTCAGCTCTATATGTCCTTTGTGCCTGAACAAAATGATGCAGTCTCGGTTTTTAACAACTGCCTCGCTGAGATTCAGGATTGGATGAATGCGAACTGGTTGAGGTTAAATCCAGATAAGACTGAGGTATTAGTTGTTGACCCGGGTCATTATGTGAAGAAGTTGACTCCTGGGGTCCCCCCTGGTCTTTTATTAGGGGATACCCAGTTGAGACCTTCTGAACAGGTGCGAAATCTGGGCGTTATTTTTGACAATGCGTTGACATTAAAGATGCAGGTGTCAGCCACTGTCAAATTTTCCTTTTACCATCTGAGGAATATCGCCTGGATAAAACACCCTGTTCCACATGATGACCTTCCTGTCTTGGTCCACGCTTTTGTTTCTTCCCGTCTTGATTACTGTAATGCTTTATATCTAGGGTTGCCGGGGGTAGATCTCCGTCGCCTGCAGCTGGTGCAGAACGCGGCAGCTAGGTTGTTGACTGGGCTACCAAGAACTTGTCATGTCACACCTGTGCTGCGCGAACTGCACTGGCTGCCAGTGCGATGGAGAATCACCTTCAAGGTCGCATTGCTGACCTATAAGACCCTACACGGTCAGGGACCAGGCTACCTGCAAGATCTCCTTTGTCCCTACCGTCCTCTCCGCCCACTCCGCTCATCTGGCGAGGGATTGCTAGAGATTCCCAGGGTTTGTCTTAAATCATCTGGGGCAAGGGCCTTTTCTTTTATGGCCCCGACCCTGTGGAATTCTCTACCTCGTCAGACTAGAGAGTGCCTGTCCGTGGAATCATTTAAGAGATCCCTGAAAAGTCATCTGTTTTCACTGGCATTTGGTTAGTTTATTTTATGGTTATTTCATTGTTTTATGTTTTTATTTATTATTGCTGATGTTTTATTTCTTGTTTTGTATCAGCGCTTTGATTTATTGAAAAGCGCTTTATAAATAAATTTTGATTGATTGATTGATGTAGCAGATCATGCAGCATGGAGTCATCACTTTTCTACAGTATATCTATTGTCCTCATCACCAGGGTCATTCTGCACACCTCGTCCTGCTTTCTTTGTGTCATGACTTTTGAAGATTGCTGCAGTCTGATATTCTTGTGGGCCAAGATCCTTTGTTTTGTTTGACTCTTTTCACTGACTCATCCGGAATTCCCAGGTTCCTCTGCAGTACTGAACTGCATGTTCACTGGCTCCAGTGACTGAACGCAACTCCAAGTCACCTGCAGTGTTTTCGGGTTCCAAAACTGCTCTTCTCTACAAGATTCGCATAACATGACCCCTCTGTATCCTTTTCCACTGTAGCCACACTGTCTGACTTGGAGGCCCAGGTACACACAGGGTTCCGACACTGACTTTGTGTTGCCTGCATTGCTCTGAGTGGTTATGAAACACTTTTTGTCCGAGATGCCACCACCTAGAGGTGTAAACTGCTCATGGACTTTTGGTCATTTGCTTTGATGGAGCCAGTACTGGTGGCACACATAGGGAATGCTGCAACACCATATATGCCTGTTCCCACTCTCCTGTAATGGGGGAACCCAACCTGTTTCCACTTGTGCTTCTGGCAGTTGCAAGTAACCACACTGATCCTGCATGGATGGACAGCTAACCCCCACTGAAAAGTGCCCCACTGCAACTTTGTAAACAACTTTCAGCCACACATTCTTCTGCTACATGTGCCTTCCAGAACCAAGCACACCAGTGGGTGGCTTTCTTTGAGTGCTGCCACTCCCCTCAGTGGAGCCTTAGCCTCGGATTGGTCCATATGCAAATACCCAGACACTTCTTCAATGTGTTACATTCACGTTGACATTCTTGCATACTTTTTCCTAGCAACAGTGGCTTTCCTTTTTAGATAAGGCAAGAAAAGGCAATTTTATTTATAGGGTGCCCAATCCCAAGGGCCCTGGGTGTCTTACAATGAAACCAAATAGTTTAAAATACAATAAGATGTTAAAATATTTTAAATACAACATCAGACCCAAAACTTATGTTAAAGAAGTGAGTTTTTAAAATGATTTTAAGACTATCCACCGAAGGAGCTATTCTCACTTTGGGGGAAGAATATTCCAAAGCACTGGGGGCAGCCACACCAATGCCAAATCTCCCAAAGACTTTAACCAAGCTCTGCACATACAGAAGAGACCAGCCTCAGCTGAACAAGGAAGGTGGTCAGAAGCGTATGGGATCAGGAGGTCTTTTAGACAGCCAGGACACAATCTGTGCAAGGCATTATAAGTCAACAAGCATACCTTGCAGTTGATGTACCACAGAATGGGTAACCAGTGCAGTGCACGGAGAACCAGTGTGATATGCCCAAACCAGGAGGTCCCAGCAGCCAAGTGGGCTGCCGCATTCTGGATCAACAGCAGGTGACGCAGCAACCTCACAGATAACCCTAGGCTTTTTTTTGTTTATCTTTAGATAACCAGGTAAGGCCCACTAGGCACAAGTGCCTGTTTTTAGGGGTGACCCGGGAGCACTGGGAAGATAAAGTGACTTGATCAGAGTCACACAGCATGCAACAGGAGGTTGTAGGAATCAAACCCAGGTCTGCTGGATGTCCCAAGCTCATTCACAGCTCATTACTCTAACTTCTAGGCTATACTGCAGTTGCAGTAATCCAATCTAGATGTAACTAGGGCATGCACTAGAGTCACCAAGTCAGCTGGTACAAGAAAAGCATGATGCAGGAGATATTTTAAAGATGGAAAAAGTCACTGTGGACAACAGCTGACATCTGATGTTCTGGGGTCAGCACAGAATCCACAATGACCCCCAGATTCAGGCTCCAAGCACGATGTCATTTAAAAATGGAATTGTAGCGTCCATGCTGTTCGTTGTCTATCTAGACCGATCTAGTTCCACCAGCGGCACCTCCGTTTTAGAGGGATTATGTTTGAGCCAGCTGACAGCCATCCAGTCTTGAATTTCCTTAAGACACTCACAGCCTCAAGATGGCACCACCCCTATCAAGTGCACAAGACACATACAGCTGAGCTGGCCCACCAATGCAGCAGGTAGCACTACCACTCTCGCTGCCAATGACCTGTGCTCAGGAACAAGCCTGGGCCATCAGAGGGCAGGCATACTGGGGGAAGGAGGATCAAGCATCCCACAGGATGCCCCCTGGAGGAGATCAAGCATCCCACAGGATGCTCTTCTCCTCTGGGGAGGAAGGGTATTGCGTTCCACTGCTCTACTGCCACCTGGGTGACCATAGGTGGTGTTGCAGGGGATATATGGATGGAAGGCAGAACTGCTGGAGCATTCCCATGGTTTTACTATATCAGGGCTCACCAGCAGCCAATCTGGATCCACAGTCCTGGTTGTGTGTGTGTGTGTGTGTGTGTGTGTGTGTGTGTGTGTGTGTGTGTGGGGGGGGGATTGGGGAGAGCACAGGAAAATGGAGTGCACAGCACCGGGCAGGTAAAGCTCCACCAGCGGCCCACTCCCGCACTGCACCTTAGCTGCAGCGCTCATAGATTAGACGCACACCTTCACCTCTGTGCTGGGTGGCCGAATGCCTGGGGGGCAGAAATGCCAAAGTGACTGAAAGCATACCCAGCCCTAGGAGGTAAGCTGGGGGTGGCAGCACAGGGGTTTGTCGCAGGTGGGTGTGGGGATCGGAAGTAGTTGAAGTAGGATCTCAGGTAGGGAGGGATGCACACATGGAGGTAGCTGAAGGAGCTCTTATCCTCCGGTCAAAAAGGGGCATAAACAATATTTAAAAACAAAAAGACACACAGCTAGGTATCATCCAAATGGCATTGAAAACCTATCTCATAGCATCTAAAGATTTCTCCCACTGGCAGTGTGCATACAGCAAACAAAATAGGGGCCAGGTTTGAACCCTGAGGCACACCACATCACAGTGCAGCATTGCTCAAGATGTAAGAGCCCAGTGCCACCTGCAGCACCTTGCCAGATATGTACAACTCAAACTACCAAAGCACTGTCCCGAGAGTGCTGCATAGTGCCACAGTGGTACAAACAGCACCCCATGGTCCACCGTGTCAAACACAGAGGGAAGATCCAGTAGGACCAGAATGGAGCAAAGTCTGCTATCCCTTGCCAAGACGAGATCATGGTGCACCTCTTTTTTTTTTTCACACTTTTTCCCTCCGGTCACCATGTGTTAGGACTCCATCAGCCAGCACTGCCCTGTTCCCGTCCTGCTGTGCTCCTCTCTAGCTGGAGACCTGTTCCCCCATCCCACCTGTGACTCACCTGTGGGGTTCCCCTCTGGTCATGACACCCGGGCGGGGCTGCCATCTGCTCCTCAGCAAACATCCCTTTTTTTTTTTTTTTATTTTTATTTTTATTAAGTAGAGGTGACAGGTACATGTTATATAGTCATCTTCAGGTACAATTATTACAGTAATTATTTTTCTTGGTTTAGTGCTTATTTAACAATAAAATACCATTTTACTCTTTCCTGTGTACATGTAATTCTTTACAGAATGACTGAATTGTTAACTTAGCAGGTATTCAACCCCTTACAAATTTCATCTAGGTCATGTTCCTCTATGGAATAGAATACTTGTTGTTGCAGAAGTGAGGGCTGCATTCAAAACCATCCCCAGGTCCAGTCTCCCCTAATATGAGGAGAATCACTGTTTCATGGAGAGGCTCAGGGGATAAAATCCGGATCATGTCTGGACAGGTACATCACCCAGGGTCTCCATAACGCCTCAAACGCCGGGTATTTATTGTGGAGTTTCGCCATGAAGGATTCCATGTAATAGATATTTGAAACCATCCCCTCCAATCTCTTAAAGTGGGAGTAATAGTAGATCTCCAACTTCTGGTGATAGCCTTCTTTGCAGCTAAAATATAAATAGGTAGTAGGGTTCGATGCCAGGAAGGTCTTTGAGGAGGAAATATAGATAAGAGAACCATTTCAGCCATAAATTCCACCACCTCCACCAAACAATCCGAGAACTCCTGCTGCAGTACACACCAATATGGTGTTAACGGAGGGCAAGCCCAAAAGACATGAGTGAGGTCGGCGCATGGGCATCTCCGCCAACATCTGCCATAGTGTGCAGGGAGGTATTTAGTAAGAACTGCTGGTGAACAAAAAAAACAACTGCAACATTTCCAGGCAAACTCATGCAATTTAATAGAATCAGTTTACTTTACATGCCAAGGGAGATGCTCGCAACCAATCCTGCTCTGAAATGTCTAATTCTACACCTTTACACCAGCTGTTTAAAATGGCATGTGATGAATCGCCCATCCCTTCCCTAAGAATTTTGTATAAATGTCCCACTTGATGACTCCACACATGCCCATTAATATGATCCTCCAGGTATCTCCACGCCATTGGAATGGGATCTGGTAACTTTGAAGTTACCTCTTTCTGGCGTAATATATAATTTTTAACCTGGGAATATATATGTAAAAGTCAGTATCTGATAAATCCTAAGTTATTTTAAGGGTTTCAAATGGGATGATGCCTGTCAAAGAGAGGAGTTGCTTAAAAAATTGGAGACCCACTCTCCTCCATTTTGAAAAAGTATGATCTGTAGTTGGTGGAAAAAATCTATCATCCCCCCGGAATGTGTGTGTAAAAGAAGAAAAGTGTCCCAAAGCCTTTATGTGTTTGTTTTTTTTGTATAATCTGTTTATTAAAATTTTCCTTTACAAACCAACAGAAGAAAAGACACAATACACACTACATTTGATAGTGGACGGACAACAAATACACATAAACATACAAGAAAAAGAAAAATAATCCTGGTTATTTCATTAATACATCACATTAATTCCAGCTGTAATGTTGTAATGTCGTGACCGAGTGTGCGGACTTGTCTCAGAGACCATGTGCGTTTCTGTACCTTTCCTACCCAGCTTGGTTCTTCACCCAGTTAACAACAGAAGGTAGCCTCCGGGACTCGCTGTATACTTAATATATATGAGAGGAGCCAAGATTACACTCAGAGCAGCACCAATAGACAGTTGTTTACTCCAAGCGTCCCTTCTCCCAAGGGGCATCCTTACTCGTTTCTTACGCCCTCCTTACACCTAAACCTAAGCATCCCACCCCGTACAGAGCATTATGCTTTCCGAGATGCTCAAAGTCGCCAGGAACGGGGCCCACTCCCTCATAAACCTTTCCTCTCCTTCTCTTACTGCACACGTGAACCTCGCCAGGGCCAGTGATCGCATAACCACCCTCCTCCAATCTGCTATTGTGGGTCCATTTCCAATCACCCAGGTGTTCTGAATGCAGTGCCTTGCCAACACAAACAATACTCTGACCCACCTAGGCAAGATTTGCCATTCCTCTTCCCCTACTTTCCTTTCCACTCCAAACAAACAAGTCAGGAGATCCCGGGACAACCAGCCCCCAATCCCCTTGTTTACCTCCTGTACCACCTTCTCTCAAAACTTAACCAAGACTGGGCATGTCCAGAAACAATGACAGAAAGTACCCAACCCTCTACCACATCTCTTGCAGTTCGGCGATACCTCAGGGTGCATCCGGTGTACTGCAACTGGCAGCCAATACACTCTGTGCAGGAATTTAAAAAAAGCCTCTTTGAATTTATTGCATATCATAATTCCCTCCGGCATCCCCAGAATCATTTCCCAATTACCTTTGGAGATCTGCAGGCCTATATCTCTTTCCTAGAGGGCTTTTGTGGGGCCCGTCAGATCTGGCAAGTTCATCCTGTCTTGCACAGTAGCCTTTCCAATAAACCCTTTCGAGTCTTTCTTGGCCTGGCTAAGCATCTGCTCTAATTTATTTGGGCTTAACCCCACACTTCTCCCCTTACTCAGCCCCCTAACATATGCTCTTACCTGAAGGTATCAGAATAGATGTGAGGCCCCTAAATTTATCTCCCTACTGACCTTATTAAACTCAATCAACTCTCCTTTCTCCAGCAAGGTTCCCACACATACCACTCCCCTTTTCTCCCATTCCGAAAACCCTCTGTCCTCCATTCCCGATATAAAAAAAGGATTCCTTGCAATCGGGAGCAAGATTGTCTCCCTCTGAGCTAGTCCCTTTCGCCTCCATGAATGACCCCAAGCCTCCAGTGTCTCTCGCACCAACGGATTAAGCTTCCCCGTTCTCCTATACGCCTGTAGCCCCTTGCTGTGTAAATATGCTGATAATCTCCCGGGAACCCCTTCTTGTTCTAATCCCACCCAGCTAGCTACCTCCGGCCTGTGGATCCAATCCATTACACTCCTAAATTGCACCGATCTATAATAAGCCCCCACGTCCGGAAAATTAAGCCCACCCCTGGATCTGTCTGTCTTAAGTCTAGCTAGGCTTATTCTGGGTTTTCTTCCCTTCCATATGAATTCCACAAACCCCTTCTCCAACCTTTTAACATCCCTCTGTATTAGTCTCACCTGCAGCATTTGCATCGGGTATAGTATCCGGGGTATAATGTTCATTTTAATGAGGTTTATCCTCCCAATCCAAGATATGGGTAGATGCAGCCACCTCTTAAGGTCCGCCAATATCCCTTTAATTAGCGGGTGATAGTTCAATTTATACAGGTCGTCCCACCTCCGACCCACATGCAGCCCTAAATATTTAAAGTCTGACTTAACCATGCTGAAGCCTCTTTGCTGCACCTCCGAACTAATATCTGGGAATCCCATTATTTCTGACTTCTTAACATTTATCTTATACCCAGAAAAGACTGCAAATTTTCCAATAGTGTCCATCAAGTGTCACAGAATCACCCATGTCCCCAGAAAGAAGCATGTAGGTAAACACTAGCCCCTTTGTCTCCCTCACTCCCATCACGCCTTCATGCGGTAGTATCGCCAACGCTAAGGGTTCAATTGCCAGGTCAAACAGTAAGGGCAAAAGCGGGCACCCTTGCCTAGTCCCTCTCCCCAATTCAAACTTTTCAGAAAAACACCCATTTACTATTACCCGTGCACTGGGCTTCCGGTACATGGCTTTAACCCGTCCTATAAACGAGTCCCCCAGACCAAACCGGTCCATCACCTCAAAGAGGTAGTCCCATTCCACCCTATCAAACGCTTTTTCCGTGTCCATAGAGAGTATTCCCATCCTGGTTCCATTCTGTCCCGCCCTCCAAATAATATTTAACAATCTACGTACATTGTGATAGGACTGTTGCCCCTTAATGAACCCGGTCTGGTCTGGGTGGATCACATCCGGCATGCAATTCTCTAGCCTCATGGCCAATACTTTAGCCAAAATCTTCGTATCCACATTGAGAAGAAATATCGGGCGATAGTCTGAGCACTCCACCCCCTCCTGCCCACTCTTATGAATCAAACAAATATTAGCCTCATAGCAAGAGTCAGGCAATGTTGTAATCTGTCCCTCCTCTCCTCCCCCGAAGACTTCCTTCAACACATCTGCCACCGACCCCCCAGGATCCTATAGTAGTCAACGGGGAATCAGTCTGGTCCACCGCTTTCCCTTCCTGCAGCTTCTGTATGGCCCTTAGTATTTCCATTAATGATATGAGGCGGTTTAAATCTCCTTCTGTTAGTCTATAATCCTCGGTATGGGTATCCCATCCAAAAACTCGAATGTCCTTTACCTGTCCAATTTCTCTACCCTATATAGTTTCCCATAAAACTTTGCAAAACACCCTGCTATGTCCTTTGGCCTTGTCATAATACCCCCTATGTTTGTAAGATCCTAGTTGGACCCTCCCCCTTTCATCAGCCTTACCAACATGGGGCTGGGTTTATTCCCCATTCAAAGACCCGCCTCTGGCAGCCAGACCACGCCTTCCCTGCCTCCTCCCTCAGTAGGGAGTTTAAAGCTTCCCTCGCCGTGGCCAGCAGCTTCAGAGCTTCCCCCTTTTCTCCTCCTCCTCCTACCCGCTTTTCCAACTCCTTCACTTGCCTTTCCAATTTTACCCTCTTATTCTTCCTCTGCTTCTTCATTTTACCAACATAAGCCATAATGGCCCCTCTCATGTAGGCCTTGCCCGCCTCCCAGAAGATGCCCCTAGAAACCTCCTCCGAATTATTCATCTCTACATAAAACTTCCATTGCTCTTTTAGGTGTTCCTTAAATGCCCGGTCCTTAGCTAGATATGTAGGGAACCTCCAGGCCGATGGAACTCTCTCCCCCCCTCTTCCTATGAGTCTCAATCCACCATAGCATGATCTGATATAAAAATGGGACTGTGGCTTATCTCCCTTATCCTCCCCAACCAACTCCTAGGAAGAAACACATAGTCCAATCGGGACCACGTTTTATGAGGACTGGAATAAAATGTATACTCCAGTTCAGTGGGGTTGATGGTCCTCCAGCAGTCCACCATGTCTAAGTCTGCCATGCCTACTTGCCACTGTCCCATAGCCTCCTTTACCTGCCCTTTTCCCTCCGAGTGATCCATCCTCGCATCCATGACCCAGTTGAAATCCCCCCCCCGATATGAGACCAGGAAATTGTTCTTTAACAAGCAAGCCAAGCAAAGAGGAATAAAAGTCTGGGTCATATATGGCCGGCGCGTATATGCATCCAAGCGTCATTATTTCGTCTTGCCATACTCCCGTGACAAAAACATATCTGCTCTCCCTGGGGTCTCTAACTTCTCTCTTCATCAAGCGATAGATTCTTATGCAGTATGGCCACCCCCTTTTATGGGACGAGTAGGAGGCCGCAACGCATTTCCCCACCCAATTTCGCACCAGCTTGGTGTGCTCCAGGTCTGTCAGGTGTGTCTCCTGCAATAAGGCCACCTGTGCCCCTTTACGCCTCAATGCAGTCAAAAGCGCGGTCCTCTTTACCGGGCTTGCTATGCCTTTCACATTCCACGATACAACATTTAAGTTTGTTGGGTCACCCATCTTATCCCGAGGTACTTTACATTTTGATGAACATATCCATTTATCTTAAAATTGCAGACCCCTATGGTACCACAGGTCTCATAAGCACACCAATATCTTTCTCTTTGAGTCCCACACACTCGGCCACCTCCCCTTAAGTGTAACCAGGTTGCTATCCTACTAACAAACACTATTTAAAATTTATCCATTTTAACATTCAACAACATCCCCCCCACCGTTTCTCTCCCTGCCCCCCTCCCTCTCCCCCCTTTTTGATTAATTCTCCTTATCCACCCCCCAACAATTACACTAATTGCTATTATAGCACAAGTGCGTGCTAGATAATACATAAGACAACAAACAATCACCATTCTCCTCCACAACTGAGATGCGTGTCCACCCCCACGCCAGGCCACCAGTTCTCCCTGTCTATCTCCTTCTGGCTCAGGACCATCCCTCACACTCTATCCCCATTCTCACACTCTTCTAGCCCTTTCCTTAGCTTATTAACACATCCCATCTCCCAACCCCTCTCTCCAATATCTCCTTACACTCCCCGGTAACTAATGATATGACTTCTAATCTCACTTAGGGCTATATCAGACAAGGCTCCTCCAGGCCTTCTCCTTTTTATTTTCACTGTCGCGGCTTCTCATATTTAATTGTGTCTTCCCACATTTTGTGGATCTGTGTCATTCCTTATGATGATTATAGTGTACCTATTGTTAGTTGACGATTGTATTGCACTGTCCTGTTTTATGAAAACTTGTCTGACATGTACAGTATGTCTTGTGTTCATTACGTGGAACCTTTGTAAAAGAGTTCTAACTCAAAGGTTGTTTCCAAATATGCAAATAAATAAATACATAAAATGAAAAGACAAGTTCCAAGGCATGGCCATGCTGGTGAGTACCAATGGTAACAGCCTGTACAAGGCCCAGTGACAACATTAACTGGAGAAGTGCATTCCAAAAGGAGAGGCTTCATCATCAGCCCACACACTGAAATCACTCTCCACAAGATGTTCGGGCAATCCCCAACACCAGGTCAGCCACAAAGACCTCAAGTTCCTCCTAGAATTCATTTCCACACCCCGGAGGATGGCATACGAGAATGATCTTGCAACTGGTATGCAGCCCACCTTTCACTGCCACATATTCAAATGAAATGGTCACCCCGTGGAGTACACAGTCAGTCACAAAGCAGATCTATAACAGATGGCTACACCACCACCCCTGCCTTCCCACCTAGCGCAATATACCACTGAATAACCCAATGGAAAGGATGCCTCCAGCACAGGGCTGGAGTGATCCCCCTACAAGATCTCCGTGATACATACCAGATCTGCTGAGGAGTCAGCAATGAAAGACTCAACCACTGTGGTTTTATTTTTCAGTGATCTGGTGTTACAAAGAACCAACCTAAGGGGAAAAGCAGCCAGCTGGCTCTAATGCTACCCGTTCACTACAAATTAAATCTGCCCTGGAGATAGGAACCTACTCTCAAGAGCACCTCCTTGATCCCATACAAGTGATTCTACCTATTCCACTTTCAACCCCAGGGGCAGAGCTACAGTGTGATAGGTATCCCAGAAAGACACCCAATCTCCTGCTGCAAGCTAAGAACTCTGCAGGCAGAGTTGGAGGGAGTCTGCTAATGAGGCACAACTGCCACAGCTGCTTCGAATAGTAGACATAAGAAGATCTGGTGACTACAAAATACATGTTCAATAATTACAAAATAAACTTGAAGAGCTAGTGTACTGCCTAAGAAAACAGGTTATTCACCTGTAACAGTACTTCTAGGAGTGGCATATGATGTACATCCACACTTCTGGCAGTGTTCCTTTACCCTTTAAGGCTAGCCGGAATGTCTTCAAGCTGGCTCCTCCCACCCACCTGGGTGGTAACTCCCTCAGCACCGCCCTGTGACATCAGATCTTACCCGCTGGAAGCAAGACCACTTGCCAGGGGAGGTCGGGTGGGTCAATGTGGATGTACATCATATACCACTCCTAGAACTACTGTTACAGGTGAGAAACCTGTTTTCTAGGGATGTGGATACAATATACTATCCACACTTCTGATAGACTCCTAGCAGTTCTCTGGGAGGAGGGAGCAAGGCACACACCCTCTATTTAGGGAATAGAGATTGGAGAACTGAAGCCCCCAAACCAGCATCCAGGCGTGACTCAAGGTTGATGTGGTAGTGGGAAATGAAGGTGTGTGCTGACATCCAGGTAGCAGCCCTGCAGATTTCCTGGATAGGGACATCCCTGAAAGCAGCCATCAAGGCATATGATGGGTGTAATGAGACCTTAGCCTTATGGGAGGCTCCCTACCTGCCAACCTATAGCAGAGGTTGATGCAGGATACAATCCACCAGCTAATCATCCACTTAACTGCCGGTCTGCCAGGTGCAGCTTCAGCATAGGTGACAAATAACTGTGAACCTTTCCCCAGCCATGCACTCCTTATGTGTGACGCTACGCCCGCGCATTCAAGGCATGGAGCCTGTTAACAAGCCTCTCTGAGGGGTGACTAGTGAAGTACACCGGGAGACTGATCACCTGGTTAAGGCAAAACTCAGACACAACCTTCAGGAGAAACTTCAGGTTGGGGTGCAGGACAACCTTGTCGCTGTGGAAGACCAGGTAAGAAGACTCAACTGAGAGCACCTGGAGCTCACTGATCCTTCTGGCTGACATGATAGCCTCCAGGAAGGCGGTCTTCCATGACAGGCGAGACATTTCACACCACTGCACTGGTTCAAATGGCTTGACCATGAGCTTTGCCAGTACCACAATGGTAGTGGTTCACAAACTGGAGGGGAAATGTGGTTGAGGCCTTTGAAAAAGCACCAGACCACCTTGTCCTCTGCCACCGACGGCACATCAGCCCATGCCCAGTATGCAGAGATGGCTGCTAGGTACACCTTAAGGGCCGTTGACTGAAGACTCAACTGAGAAAGGGACCAAAGGTTGTCGAAAATGCTAGCCACCAGGCAAGATAAGGGGTCAATCTCCTTGCCCGGGCACCAAATAAAGAACCTCTTCCACTTAAAGGCATAGCATTTTTGGGTTGACTTCTTTCGAGAAGCCTCGACCACAGTGAGGTTATCTTCAGAGAGACCCAAAGCCTGGAACTCTAGCCGCTCAAGAACCAGGTTCTCAGGTGCAGGGATTGAAGGTCCGGATGGAGTACCTTCCTCTGACTGTAAGAGAGTGGGTCTGGGCAGAGAGGAAGACGCCATGGGTGCTTGCTCCTGAGGCTGAGGAGACTGGGGTGCCAGAACTGGCGTGGCCTGTCCAGAGCCACCAGGATCATCCGTGCCTTGTCCCTCCTGGCTTTGATCAGCACTTTGTGGATCAGAGGAAATGGAGGGAAGGCACAGAGGAGGCCTGGGGTCCAAGGCCTTGAGAAGGCATCCCCCTGCAGCACTGCCTGCTGGGGAGGGGGGTGGACACAATACAGACTTAGCTTGATGTTCTCCCTGGAGGTGAACAGGTCCACAAGAGGGGTGCTCCATCGGGAGAACAGGCTGTGTACTATCTCTGGGTGGAGGGACCACTCGTGAGATGCCTCATCCACAAGGCTGAGGGCATCCACCAGCTGGCTGGAGATGCTGGCCACATGGATGGCCAGAAGATTGGTTGTCCAGCCTGGGCACGAGTGTCCAGATGCAGAGAGCTTCCCTGCACAGAGCATCTCACCCTGTTTGTTGAGGTAGTACATGGTCATGGTGTTGTCCATTTGGACCTGAAGGACCTGACCCTGAATGTGCAGAACAAAGGCTGTCAGAGCCAGCTGAACTGCCTGAAACTCCAGCAGGTCGATATGGTATTGAGACAACTTGGGGGTCCAGAGTCCATGGACTCTGTGGTCGCCCAGGTGGGCACCCCAACCTATCAGGGAGGCATCGGTCACAATGGTGACCATCAGCTCTGGGCAGACAAATGGGATTCCTTACTGCAGATGTTCTGGGACTAACCACCACTAAAGGACATCCCACATCAACTGGGTCACAGTGACTGGCTGGTCGAAGTGGCCCTGGCGTTGAGACCATTGGCAGGCAAGCTCCCAAGGCAGAGCGCGCATTCTCCACTGGGTCCAACAGACCATCTTGGAGCATGCCGCCATGTATCCCAGGAGGCGCAGGAAGTCCCAAGCAGGGCGCAACTGCCCAACCCGAAATGATCGGGCAAAGGAGGAGAGAGCCTCTGCCCAGTCCGCTGGAAGCTGAGCCCTGGCTCTGCAAGGGGCGAGCTTCGCCCCAATGAAGTTAATCACCTGCGAAGGTATGAGCTCTGACTTGGCCTTGCTGACCAGGAGGCCAAGGGACAAGCAGGTCTGGAGGGCCAGGTCCCTGGACCACTGTGACATGGAGCTCCTGCCACTCTGGAGAATCAACCTTTTCTTAAATCTGTTGCAGCAGTTTTTCTATTTCTTAGCCTAATCTATTCTTTACAATTTCTAGTCCATAAGGTTGGCCACCTATGGGCATCCCCTTCCCTTTCTTGACTATGCTACAGTGTCCTCTTTAATTTTCCTTTTTCCCTCTCAGGTCCTCGTACAGAGAGGTTATTGTTATGACCTCCGAGCATATGTAAAACTGGTTGTGTCTATCGTTGTTGGATTTAGTATGTAATAGCACCATGTCATAAAATATCTTGATCTATATACCTTATGTTTCTGAAACCTGTAAATGTTGAAAATACCACTTGCACGAGGTGTTTTTGATAATGGTAAAAAGTACTAGGTGACTAGTATAGAAATTAAGTTAGTTGTGCTGTTTAAAATGCATGTAAATTGCTGTAAACTGAACAAGTCTGAAATTCCATGGTGATTTGCATATATTCCATGATGTTTTGCATTATGGAAGTATGTATGATGATGTATTTATTTGAAACTTGATTTCTTGCCAATGCCCTTTGGGGTAACCCTTTTTTCAGTGTTTCTGTACTGAGGCTCTTTGTTTTTAGCTTATTTTGTTATTTTTCTTTTTGAGCCCCCACTACCCAAGCAAACGGGGCCCATATACGGATGAAGGGATTTCACTAAACAGTGGTGAGATCAGAGCTCAGTGTCAGCAGGTGCTGGCTAATTGCAGAGAAAGGACATACATAGTCTGTTGCTGCAAACTGATGTACTGAAGAAGGAATATGGAATTGCAGAAGCTTATTTCCTGTATTTTGAATAAACATCACACAAAGATTGTGTGTTGAACCTTAAGTTCGGTGTCTGGTCCATCTGTCATCCCACAACCCCTTCACAACCACTCCACCTCCTCCCTGGAGGGATCCACTATAAGCGGGTCATCCAGGTAGGGGTACACCTGGACCCTTTCAGCACCTCAGGTAAGTTGCCACCATTGCAATGCATTTGGTGAAGACCCTGGGAGCTGAGGAGAGGTCAAAGGGCATGGCCTGGAACTCATAGAGAATCCCCCTCTGCACGGAACTGGAGGAACCGGCGGTGGGACAGATTGGGACGTGGAAGAACATGTCCTGAAGATCCAGAGAGCAAAACCACATATTCTGCTCCAGAGGTGGCATGATTTGAGACAGAGTGACCATCCTGAAAGTGTGTGGCCAAAGGAATTTGTTCAGGTCATGCAGATCTAAGATGGGATGCCAGCAAGTACCTGGAAACAAACCATGGGTATACTGGAGGGTCCGAGAAAGGAGCCACTACCTGCTTCTGGAGCTGCGCAATGTCTTCACGAAGGGCTGACACCATGTCAGTGGACATCATGTCCTCCCATGGGGCACGGGCTCGGCAAGGCAGGTAAGTCTCGAACTTTACCGGCAGACCCTGACCAACCACCTCGAGGACCCACCTGTCTGTGGTGGCAGTGAACCAGGCAGAAAGGATGTGGCGGAGCCAGCCCCCCACGGGAGGACCCAGGGGAGTCAGGACGGGTTTGTGGGAGGCACCTCCCCATCCTGTCACTGGAAAGGCGTGGAGGAGGAACCGGCTGAGGAAGCAGCAGGACCTTGACCTCCTGGTTTCCAGACAACTGAAGCAACCGACTTCGGCTGGGGATGCCAAGCCTGGGCCTGCTGCCCAGCTGGGGGCTGGGACGGCTTGGCCGCAGGAGGAGAGAGGGGCCAAAAGGGCTTCTTCCTTTGGACCTTAGAGCCCCTGGGATCCCTCTTGGTGGAGGTAACAGAGTCCAGGGTGGCACTATACTTCTCAGTGCGAAGTGAAGTGCCCTTACACCCCCAGCCTGAACAACTCTGTGCCCAGGAAGGCGATATCCATCAACTTGTGCTAGGTATTTGCCGTGAAGGTCGAGATCCTCAGCCAAGCTCTGCAGTGCATGACCACCATGGCAGCCACATGTCCATGGCTATATGGAGCTGCTGCTTAGCCACCACTCTGCCCTGGTCCCGGACCTACTTGACCGTGGTCTGCAAGTCAGCTGGGAGCTGGGGAAGCACCTCATCAAGGGTGCCTATGAGGGCATGAGGAAAGTTGGCCATTAAAAGGGCTGAACTCGCATGCCAAAGGCCAGGGAAGAGGCCACACAGACCTTCTTGGCCATATGATCCGATTCTGTGGATTCCTTGTTCAGAGGCTTAACCATGTCCCCGATGTTGTTGGTACACCGGAAGACCGAGTCGGCTACCAGACCCTCGGCCGAGGAATGTTCGGTGAAACCTGAAAGGGAACTGGTAGGGACTGCATACTTGTGGGCCATCCGTGCTGAGGGTGCAAGACAAGAGGCAGGGTGCTGCGAAAGCTCCAAAGCAGGGCCAAGAATGGCCTCGGAGACTGGGAAGACCTCCCCAGGGGAGTCGCCCCACTCAAGAATCTCGGTCAACAGCCGGCCCAGTGGTGCAGAGGGTTGAGGCGCTGGACACCTTACCTCATGCTACACGGTAACCAGGTTCAGTAACAACCTCGGGGCAGGGTGCTGACAGGGTGGGAGCAGGATTGAGCATGCCGACAGGCAGCTCTCCTCTCCAGAGGGTGGTGAGGGTGGGTTGGCGCCCCACTGTAGTTCCACTCCATTTCGGTGGAGGTCCGGTGGGTAGTGTAGGCAGAGAGGGGGCAGCAAAATATAGGAAGGTGGAAGGGCCTGAGCTGGCGCCATAGAGTGCGATGAGGGCCTCCAAACGCTCGCATAGCCGTATGCTGGGGCCTGGGTGTTAGGGAAGAAAATCCGTAAAATACATGTGTGTCCCCATCGCTAGTTGGCGGGAGGAGGCGACGGGGACCAAAAAGCTAGATTAAAAAAAAAAAAAAATCTCGGTCAAGGGGTACTTGGCCTGTTCCTGGATGGGCTCCATCTAAAGACCCGTAGATTCTGAGATTAAGTGGAGCAGGCCCATGAAAGAAGTGGGACCATGCGCCATGGACAAATCCTCTCCCGACTTGGCGTCCAACAAACGGAGTTTAGGGAGGAGCTCTCAGACTCCGAGTATTCATCAAAAAGCGGTCGACCACCAGAGTCTCCGCTGACCCTACAGGGTCTGTCGGGAGTCACGGTGACTGACAGCCGACAAGGAAGCCCAGAAGCAGTACAGGCATCCTTGGGGTGGACCCACTGGAGGCTACCTATGCAGTGAATACACCTGGATGGGTGGAGAGGCCGGAATAGGCCAAGCTGGGGTAGGCTGAGGCCTAGGTGGCGGGAGCAATGGAAGAGCCGGGGTTGGGGCCGAGACTGGCTTAACCCTGGTAAACACGACCGGATACCACATGAGCTCCTTGTAGCACCAATGTATTTTGCAGCAGAGCCTCTCCACATCCAAGGAGGAAGAAGAGAAGGAGAAGTAGTGACACAACTCGCCTGAATGCAGAGAGTGGGAACGCTGACGCCAACGTGGGCTGCTCAACTCGGGGCTTCGGGATCGAGAACTTCAACCATCAGGGATGCCAACGGAGGGTCTCGGGGAGGGGGGAAGCTGGTGAAAGCCAAGGACCCTCCTGGATTACTGGATCCCAAGGAGTATGGACCGGATCAGCAGGCTGGTCTCACTCACCCTGAAAGGTGACAGGCAGGACAAGGGGGCATCGGCCTCATCTGGCGACAATGCGTCAAATGGGTTGAGGAAAATCTCGACAGGTTGGTCAACAGGCATCTCAACCAACTGGCCCATTGGGGAGACTGTGGAGCCTGCGGCCTGGGCCAAAGGATCGACCGCAGTCAAAACCTCCAGAGAAGCGTGGGAATCCGAGGCCTGCGAGCGCCTGCAATCCCACAATCGATGGCAAGACTTCTTTTTAGTCTCCTTCTTCGAAGATTTCGATTTTGTGCCCTTAGAGGGGCCCTGTCCAAAGGTGGGAAGAGACTGACACAAATCACGAAATGCCCCTGTGAAGATGGTGCCAAAAGAAAGTGGCACAAAGGCCGAAGTCGAAGAGGCATGCTCCACAGCCTGAGCCACAGCCTCTTCAAAAGCCGCGAGTTGTTCAGTGGATCCCGAAGCTGTGGAGACCACCCAACGGGTGTCCTTCGACTAAATGGGGGAATCCTGTTCATCTGTGCACCCTAAGAGAAGAAGAGTGTGCCGGTCTTCTAAAGTTGAAGGATGCAAAGTGCGATAGAGGCCACACACCTGGGGATCATGTTTATGGCCTAGGCAGTAGACACGCGTGGTGTGCTGGTATGTCCAGGACATCTTCTACCCACACTCGCACTTCTTAAATCACGGCGCCGACTTCGAGTCGTACATGTTGGAGATTGAGAAATCACCTGAAAATGAAGATTTTCACAATATTTGCAAAGGTTTGAAAGCAGAGGGCCTACTCAGCGCAGAGAGCGGTAAGGAGGGAACCTTCTTCTTCCAGCAGAAAGGAAGATCTGAAGTCACAGGGTGATGCCGAGGGAGTTGCCACCCGGGTGGGTGGGAGGAGTCAGATTGAAGATGTTCCAGCAAGCCTTAAAGGGAAAGGAACACTGCCAGAACTCTGGATAGTACATCATAGATATGTCCCTAGAACTAATATTACTTAGAAACAGACTTTGACGGCAGATAAGGACAGCTTGGCTAGCCTAGTCTGTCCATTTCCCTACCTACAGGATAAGCTGCAGATCCTAGTTAACCAACAGCCTATTTCTTCCGACCCCCCACAAGAACTGCCTTATGTCTGTCCCATGCATTCTTGAATTCTCCCACAGTGTTAGACACCACAACCTCCTCAGGAAGGCTGTTCCATGCGTCCACCACTCTCTCTGTGAAAAAATACTTCATAACATTGCCCCTGAGCCGTTCCCCCTCTGTCTTCAAATTGTGTCCCCTTGTTATTGCACATCTTTTTTTCTGAAAGATGCTACCCTCTTGGACTTTGTTGATTCCACTGAGGTATTTAAAAGTTTCCATCATGTCCCCCCTCTCCCTCCTTTCCTCAAGGATATAAATATTAAGTTCCTTTAGTCTCTCCTCATATGGCTTCTCTTGCAGACCCTGCACCATTTCAGTTGCCCTCCTCTGGACTGCCTCCATCCTGTCTATGTCCTTGCGGAGATGGGGTGTCCAGAACTGGACGCAGTACTCCACATGGGGTCTCACCAACTGTCTGTACAGAGGGATACCAACTTCCTATTTTCTGCTGGTGATGCCTCTCCCTATACATTCCAGTATCCCCCAACCCTCCCTACTGCCTTCTTACATTGCTTGCTAACCTTAAGGTCATCTGATATGATTACCCCCAGATCCCTTTCCATTTTTGTTGTTGTTACTACCTTCCCCCCATTGTGCAAGCTTCCCTTGGGTTGTTGTTTCCCAGGTGCATCATTTTGCGCTTCTTTGCATTGAAACCAAGCTGCCATATATCTGACCATTCCTCCAACCTTGCCACGTCCCTTCTCATCCTTTTCACGCCTCCTTGTGTATCAACCCTGTTGCAGATCTTTGTATCATCTGCAAAGAGGCATACTTTTCCTTCCAGTCCCTCTGCAATGTCACTTATAAAGACATTAAAAAGGACCGGATCGAGTACTGAATCCTGTGAAACCCCACTAGTAATCCCTCTTTCTTCAGAGTGGACTCAGTTTACAATTACCTTCTGTGTCCTGTTGTCCAGCCAATGTTTTACCCAGCCTACCACCCTGGGACCCACTCCCAGGCTGGTTAATTTGATTATTAATCGTTTGTGTGGGACTGTGTCAAATGTCTTGCTAAAGTCTAGGTAGGCCATGTCCACAGCCCCTCCCTGGTCTACTACTTTGGTCACCCAGTCAAAGAAATCAATTTGATTAGTCTGATATGACCTTCCCGCTGTGAACCCATGCTGCCTTGGGTCCTGTGCCCCACTGGCCTCTAGGTACTCAACAATTCTTTCCTTCAGAAGTGACTCCATCACTTTCCCTAACACAGAGGTCATACTGACAGGTCTGTAGTTTCCTGCCTCTGTCTTGCTCCCACGTTTGTGAGGGGGAATCACATCCGCCTTCCTCCAGTCCTCAGGTACCAAACCGTCCTCCCATGATTTGTTAAAAAGGGTAGTCAGTGGTGCCACTAGTTCTCTCCTTAATTCTCTTAGAATTCTGGAGTGGATTCCGTCAGACCCCATTGCTTTGTCCACCTTCAGTTTTAGGAGTTCTTTCAGAACCCTTTCTTCTGTGAAAGGACTGGGATCGACCCGACCCCGCCTATCCAGAGTGGTTCTGTTAATTGGATTATTTATTTATTTAAATTGAGGAATTAACACCTTTGAGCCAGAAAGCTCTTTTACAAAGGTTCCATGTCAAGTAGATGAGAGCCAAAATTTACATAAACAGGTTACATAACATTCACTGTAAAAGAGGTTACATGCTGTATAGGTAGCAATCCAATAGGCTGTTACAGTGTCAGCAGACATTAAGTTTAGGTGCATTTCAACATCATGAGCAGGTAACAGTATAAAAACAGGAGAAGGAGTCAGACAAATGTTTGCACAGGGCATGGTGGGAGCAGCCTGAGGTGGCTTTGTCACAGAGAATGTGGAAGGTAGGGAGAGGAAAGAGGCGGGGTGGGGCAGCCTCCAAGGGCATTGTCTGAGAGGGTGGAGGGAATGGAGTGGGAAAGGAAGGGGGGGTGTAGGAAGGGGGGTGAATTAGGTGTGTAGGTGTTTAGTCGTATGTATTCTCTAATTGCAATCACATGGGGTCTTTTGGGCCAGGAGGGTAAGCAGTTCTCTTTTAAAGGGTGCAATTTTAATGTACTCTCAGGTGGTGGCTGGGAGTTCATTAAACCAGGTGGGCCCATGGTAGGAGAGTGAGCGCTGTGCAAGGCAGGTTCTTTTGAAGGGGACCTGGAGCACTCCTTTGGCCGAACTCCTAGTGACTTTTGTGGAGTTGGTGCGCTGGAACAGAGTGGCGGTGGAGGATGGAGCGAGTCCGAGGAGGGCTTTTTTGCCTATTAGGCAAGCCTGAAACTTAGCCCTTAGGTGTAAGGGGAGTCAACCAGTGGAAGAATAGAGGGTGCAGGTATGGGTTTGGTGATTAGCCCCCAGGACCAGGCAGCAGGACTTGTTGATTAGTACTTTGTCCCTATTTAAGGCGGAGTCTGAGGCAGCACTGTAAAAAAACGAGGGCATAGTCTACAACCGACAGGATGGAACTTCAGGTGACCAGGCTAGGAGCTTCAGGGGTCATGGCTTGCCTGTGCCTGTTAGAGGATTCCTAGCTTAATATTAGCTGTTTTGACAACATGGTCTATATGGGGCGCGAAGGAGAGGGTGTCATCAATATGCATCCCAAGATATTTAAAGGAGGAGACTTGTTCAATGCCATCCCCTTTTTATTTATTTAGCTTTTGTTTACCGGGTAGGTACACTAGACAAGTTATATGCCTATAGATAGTGAGGTGTTCATCGTTCCTTTTGTCATGTGGCAGAGTTAGGTGCATACTTTTTGGTTTTTATAGTTTAGAAGGAGTCTGTTTTGGGTGAACCACTTCTCCAGCATAGCAAAGCTTTGCTGAAGGGTTTGAGCTATTGCTGATGTGAGACTGCCAGGCACTGAGATAACTGCACCATCCGAAGAGAGCAGCATTTTTGCTGGACAGGCATTGGGAAGGGAGTTAATGAAGAGGCCGAAAAGAAGTGGCCCTAATATCGAGCCTTGGTGAACCCCTAGGGTTACCTTTTTGAAACTGGAGGTTACTCCCACAACCCTCACACACTGTGTCCTGCGTAAAAGGTAACTGTTTAGCCAGGAGATGGTATCTACTGACAGTCCCAAGGTTCTCAAGTGTCTGAGCAGGATTTGGTGGTTAATGGTGTCAAAGACTTTGGTGAGGTCTATAAATATAGACCCCACCATTTTACCTGTGTCAAGGGCTTCATAGATGTGAGTAGTAAAGTCAATTAAAGCTGTGATTGTGCTGTGGCCGATACAAAACCGTGCTGTTGCGGGCATAGCAGGATGTACTTATTTAAGTATTCGGTAAGCTGTTCTGAGACTGCTTTTTCAAGCGCTTTAGAGAGTGGTGGCAGTATTGAAATTGGGCGGTAGTTCCCCGGGTTAGTTCTGTCCCCATTTTTAAACACAGGGGTGACCAGTGCTGTCTTCCACCTATCCGGAAAGATTCCAGTGCTCAGGGAGATGCTGAAAAGTGTTGTCAGGGGAGGGGCAAGTTCCTCCAATGCTAGAGCTAGCAACTTCATGTCTAGAGAGTCACTCCCGACCTTGGTTTTGTTTAGAGGTTTTTTACATATTTAATGGTCTGGGCCCTAGTAATTTTCCGAAAGTAGAACGGTGGTTGGCCTTGTTTAAGAGTGGGGGGGAGGGTTAGGGTCGACGAAGTCTGTAGCAGGCTGGGTATGGAGAAATTCGGGGAAGGGGAGGACTGAGCTGAGGTCTGTGAAGGCATTATTAAAGGCACTGGCCAGGTCAACAGGTTGCTGAAGTGGGCCTGAAGTGGTTGCTATAAGATCTGGTGGAGCTCTGGGTACTTTCCCAGTGAGGGACTTAATGTTATTCCAGAATACCCTGCCATTACCCAAATTACTCTTGAGTTGTTCTCTATAGTAGGTAGCTTTAGCATTTCTTATTTGCCTAGTGCACTTGTTCCTAGCCATTTTGTAGGCAGCCATGTTAGTCTGCCTGCCTCTCTCTCTGGCAGTATGCCAGAGGTTATCCTGTTGTTTCTTCAGAACTATCAGACAGCCTGTGAGCTAAGGGTTAATGGCTCCTTTTATTTTGACAGTCCTGACAGGGGCAAACATGTCACAAGCTTTGTTGAATGTAGAAATGAGGTATTCCAGGGCTATACCTGTGTCACAGCAGCCAGCTAGTGGGGACCAGTCTGCATCCCTCAGATACCTCTTAAAATTGCCCACAAGCCCCTTTTTGAGGTAGCAGTTTTTGGCGATCTGGAGGATCTTTAGGGCCCTTGTTTATTCAGAAGCTGACTACTGGTGAGTGGTCGCTTAAGGTGTCCGGCAGGACTGCGATGTTTTTGATATGCTCAGGCTTGATGGCAAGAAGACAGTCCATGAGCGTGCTTGTGCCTGTGCAGTAGTTCAGCCTTGTTGCCTGTGTGACCATCTGTGTGAGACAGAGGGCATGGATTCAGTCCCTCGTGGTGACGGAATCCTGGGCAAGCCAGTTTGTGTTAAAGTCCCCCAGGCTGACCTGCTCGCAGTCTTTATTGAGCTTGCTACGGTGGCTGAAGAATAGGTCAAGGCCAGGGGCTTGCTTGCCAGGAGGTATGTAGACTGTGGTCAGAGACATTGCTTTGCCTTGTCGTCCAGTGGAAAGCTTGATGCAGAGAAGCTGTGCTTCCACTGTATTCATACTGTGTGGCATAACTTGACCACTTATTTTGCTACTCAGATAGACCAAACACCCACCCCCTCGCTTGGCTTGCCTATCTAGCTGGAAGGAGAAATACCCCTCGAGCGAGACGGAGGAATCAGGTATTTTATGAGACAGCCATGTTTTGGTGAGTGAGATGATGTCTGGTTTGTGGACAGCAACCCATGCCTGGAATTGAGGAAGTTTGGGTAGGAGACTCCCAATATTAATTGAGGCAATTTTTAGACATCCGCTGATTGAGGAGTACTCGATGCCAAGAGGTCCAGGGTTTGGGTGAATGTTCCCAGAAATCAGTAATAGTATAATGATCACCCTGGAAAGGTGGCGCTTCCTCCACGCTCTTACAATCCGGGACTTTCTGCGCCTTGTGTTGTCCAAGTTTGGTATTTGCTGTTTACAGGTATAAGTGCACATCAGTGCAATAGCAACCTCCGGAGTAATGGGGGTGACTGGTTCATTCTTTTCTGGAACGTGAACCTCCAGGGACTACTGGATATTGAAACTTGGTGCACCAGAGTACCATAGTTGGCAGCTCTTGTGCTAATTAGTGTGTGCCTGGAGCTGGGCTTGGGTTCATTAAGTTTACCATTGGTAATACCGGCCATGGGGAGAAGGATAAGTATGGCCAGAAGATAAGCGAGCCAAGGAGGGTTATAAGGTAGGCACATGATATTAATTATGTTGTCAGTATACTAGACACCCTATAAGAGAGAGGGAGGGAGAGAGATTCTGAGTGGATAGCAACCTGGAGAGGAATTAGTATTAGTGTAGGTGGGGGTGTAGGGGCAGATTATGTTAACACACAGGAATGAGGAAGGAGCAGATTAAGTACCTCGGTACTGCAGCTTTTTCATAAATCACGGGAGGATGGGGTGGTACCTGAGGACTGGAGGAGGGCGGATGTCATTCCCCCTTCACAAAAGTGGGAGCAAGACAGAGGCAGGAAACTACAGTCCTGTCAGTTTGACTTCGGTGGTAGGGAAAATGATGGAATCACTTCTGAAGGAAAGAACTTTGTTACGTGCCTATGGGCCAGTGGGCACAGGACCCAAGGCAGCATAGATTCTGGCGGGAAGGTCGTGTCAGACAAATCTAATCGATTTCTTTGACTGGGTGACCAAAGCAGTAGGCCAGGGAGGGGCTGTGGACATGGCCTACCTAGACTTTAGCAAGGCATTTGACACAGTCCCACACAGAAGATTAATAAACAAATTAGCCAGCCTGGGAGTGGGTCCTAGGGTGGTAGCCTGGGTAAAACACTGGTTGGACAACAGGACACAGCAGGTAATAGTAAATGGAGTCCACAGTGAAGAAAGGAGGGTTACTAGTGGGGCACCGCAGGGTTCAGTACTGGGGCCAGTCCTTTTTAATGTCTTTATAAGTGACATTGCAGAAGGACTGGAAAGGAAAGTATGTCTCTGCAGATGACACAAAGATCTGCAACAGAGCTGATACACAAGGTGGGGTGGAAAGAATGAAACGGGACTTGGCAAGGTTGGAGGAATGGTCAAATGTATGGCAGCTTAGATTCAATGCAAGAAAGTGCAAAGTAATGCACCTGGGAAACAAAAACCCAGGGGAAGAGTACACAATGGGGGGTGAAATACTGACAAGAACAAAAATGGAAAGAGACCTGGGGGTAGTCATATCAGATGACCTAAAGGTGGGCCAACAATGTGAGAAGGCAGTAAGGAGGGCTGAGGGATACTGGGATGCATAGGAGGGCATCACCAGTAGAAAACAGGAAGTTGTTGGCCCTCTGTACAGACAGTTGGTAGAGACCACATCTGGAGTACTGTATACAGTTCTGAGACCCCATCTCCATAAAAGACATAGACAGGGTGTAGGCTGTCCAGAGGGAGCAACCAAAATGATGCAGGGTCTGCATCAGAAGACATATGAAGAAAGACTAAAGGAACTAAAGATGTATAGCCTCGAGGAAAGGAGGGAGGGGGACATGATAGAAACTTTCAAATACCTCAAGGAATCAACAAAGTCCAAGAGGGTAGCATCTTTCAGAAAAGAGATGTGCAAAACAAGGGGCACAATTTGAAGATAGAGGGGGATGGCTCAGAGGTAATGAGGAAGTATTTCTTCACAGAGGGTTGTGGATACATGGAACAGCCTTCCTGAGGAGTCGTGGAGTCAAAACAAACAGTGGGGGAATACAAGAATGCATGGGACAGACATAAAGGCAATTCTAGTAGTGGGGGTAGGAGGAAGTAGGCTGTTGAGTTAACTAGGATCTGCAGCTTATCCGTTAGGTAGGGAAATGGGCAGACTAGGTGGGCCAAGCGGTCCTTATCTGCCGTCAAATTCTATGTTTCTGTGTTTCTATGGTGTACGCATAAACCTGAGGTACTTGCTAGCAGTAGCACTATCAGTGTGAGGAAGGGAAGAGGACAGCCTCTAGTGGTGAACTGTTACAGGCTGCAAATGGAGAAGTGGCCTGACTGGTTCAGCCTGCAGCGGAGCAAGCCCTATAAAAGGGTGTGCTCACCAAGGGTGGTGGCGGGGGCGGTGGGGAGACGACACGGAGCGATGGCAGGGCCCTCAACAGTCCAGATGCTGTTCCCCTGCTCAGAACTGCGCGGCCTCTAGCTGCATGCCTTCTTTTGCTGGGGTTCATTCTGGGGAATGGGGAGGCAGGATCACCGGGCCTCGACCTCTGCGTTTGGGACCCTCCATCAGTCGGTCCCTGCGAGCTGTAGAGAACAGGAGAGGAGGTAAGAAAAGATATATAGGTAGGCTCCACTCAAGAGGGGGATGGTAAGCACAGGCTAGGTGGAGCTAATGAGGAAGGGGATTACAGCCGAGAAAAAGATCCTTGTTTGCTTGCTTTACTTCTCCAGAAACTCGGACATTAAAACCGCACTGGGAGGCTAGAGTTCAGTTTAACAAGGCAATCTGGGCTGGAAATTAAATTTACGGGGCAGACTAAGTCGGGCTAGGAAACAGAATTCTGGAATTAAACCTTCAGCTACAGGGCAAATGGGAGTTGCAGCACTTGGTAGCTAATTCAGCTGCTCACAGGGTTTTACAGTTTCCAGTTAGCATAATTGCTTAAAAATGGGGCTATAACACACTACGCTGTAAGATGACTGGCTTTATGACTGTGTCTAGAAATCAGTTAAAGTACCAACAGGTTATATGCTTACAATGGGGCTAGAACACGCTATGCTGTAAGAAAGTGACTTGCAGTACAACTGTGGCTAAACAACAAATCAAGTACCAGCAGGTTGTAATTTAGCACAAACGAAAAAAACAAAAAATTGGCACCTCCCCCTCCTCCTCTTTTGTGAATACTGAGCAGAAGTATTCATTCAGTATCCCTGCTTTTTCACTGTCCCTCTCTGCCCACCCACTGTCCTTTCTATTCAGCCTCACTATCCCTTCCTTTGTCTTTCTACGCTCCCTGATGTACCTATAAAAGGTTTTATCCCCCTTCTTAACCGAGTTGGCCATCATTTACTCAGTTTGGGCCTTTGCTATTCTGACTTCCCTCCCTGCTTCCTTCGCCTTAACTGGTACAGTTCTCTGTCCTGCTCCTTCTGTGTTTCCTTATACTTCCTAAATGCTACCTTTTTCTCCCTAACCTTCCCCGCCACCTCTTTTGAGAACCATAGTGGCTTTTTCTTTTGTTTTGATTTGCTTATTTGCTTCACACAAAGGCTTGTTGCCTCTGTGATGGCAGTTTTGATGTTTCCCCATTGTTGCTCCACCCCTCCTTCAAGCCTGTTTGCTAGTGCTTTTCTAAGGCACTCTCTCATCTTGCCAAAGTCAGCCCTCCTGAAGTCCACTACCCTCACTTTTGTATGGCTTGACTCTGAGTTTATCGTGAACCATACTGTTTGGTGGTCACTTGTTCCCAGATGGCTACCCACTTCTAGATCTGAGATCCTCTCACTGTCCCCATCTGAGAGTATGAGGTCTAAGACTGCTCCCTCACGAGTGGGTTTCAAAAGTAGCTGTCTGAGGCATGCCACCTGTAGGGCATCAAGAATGGCCCTGCTCTTGGATGTGGCTGCAGCAAAGGAGCTCCATTCAACATCTGGCATATTCAGGTCCCCCATCAACAGCATCTCCCCTTTCTCTGCCATCTGAAGGATGCCTTCTGTCATATCCTTGTGCATTCCCTCCCCCTGAGATGGGGGTCTGTATACAACCCCTGTGCAGATTGTGGTGCCATTTCCAGTCTCTAAGGTGACCCACAGTGCCTCCTCTCCTCCTTGTTTACTCTTTTGTTCCATTGCTTTTATCCCTTCCCTTACATAGAGAACTACTCCTCCCCCTCTTCTACCCTCCCTGTCTCTCCTTTTTAAAAGCAGTCAACCATTATCTTTTATATTTGAGGTACTTTTTCTTTCCTTTTGGTTAATTAGAAAATTTTTACCTGATGTTAGTAGGTGTGATGTCTGGAACAGCACTCTGCCTGGCAGCTGATATATCTATCTCTAGGTCCCCCCACTACATCACTATTGTGACCTCGCTGACTGTGACATCATTGCTGCTTAGAAACAGCTACTTTGAAGCTGCCAGATCACTCATTCACCTATGATGTCACAGTCAGTGAGATCACAATGTTGATGATGTAGTTGGGGGGGGTAGAGATAGATATGTCAGCTGCCAGGCAGAGAGCTATTCCACGCATCCAGCATATTATCATACAGAAAACTTTCTCAAGAGCAAAAGGAAAATACTTCAGAAATAAAAACATACAACTGACTGTTTCTTAAGATCTGTATAATTTTCCTGTCTGTTTTGGTTCCACAAGCTCTTTAAAAACCTCTATCAAATAATTACTTAAAATTCCTTCCACAATACAAATATCCACCCTACTCCCAGGAATGTCACCCACTACAAACACTCACACCACACTCACACACACCATCATACTCCCCAGCCACTCCAAAGTTGTTAAAACAGTCAGAGTGCAAGACTAAACAATTTCCAAAATCAAGTCCATTTCACTAGGCCTGTTTCTGAGAGGTCTGCGGTGCATCTAGTCCCTACAAATGCCAACTGAGCCCCCACGGTGTCACCCCCACCAGTGTAGCCCCTGGAATGGGGGCAGGCATGGGTCTGAAAACCTCCTGTGTCTCAGGGTATTTCTGGTTCGGCGAGAGTTCACTTACATCCCTTCAAAATGCTGTTACTTTCCTTTCCCCAGGTTGAGCTTTTGTGTAGCACCCCAAGCCTACTATGCATAAAGGACCACATATGCCAAAGGACTTTAAAAATATTCGTCCTTTATGCAAGATCCAGAAATCACAATTGATCACGTTACATTTTTCTTTAACAGGCAATCCCTTCTCTTTCAGAGTTTCTGCACTACCACTCCTCTTTCAAAGCTACTGTATACATTCCACTCCTCTCTACGAGCAATGATGAGGTTCCAGACCCTCTTTTAGAGCTACTGTGGGTAACAGCCCCTCTTTCAGTTCCATTCCTGGGGTCCTGGGCAAACTCCCGACCCCCTTCACAGATTGGTCCCAGTCGAGCCCATCTCCACATGCAGCCTCCTGCTGAGATGTATGTTCACCCGGTTTCACTCCAGCAATTTTCACATTCCTGAATGGTGTACTTGGCTACACTTTGATCTATGGTGCCTTGACTCAACCTACACTTTCCTTAGTTAATGGGGCAATTAAGGTAATGCTTCCTCTCCTTCAGTTAGGTCCTCCACAGCAGTGCCTTAGCTTGGTTCCTACCTCCCACTGTCTGAACGGGGGTATCACACTTTGTTTCTTGTCAAATACTATGTTCTTGTTCACCATACACTGTCAGGATGCAATACCGTGAAGACAAGAGGCACACTGTAACTCCCAGGTTTTTACTTTACTGCTGTTACACCTTTGGGATTTAGGGTAAGTGGGTGCCTAGCATCTGCCTGCATGGCTACCCACTGATTCAACCATGGCCTAGCACAAGAGTGGCACCACTCTGCTAGAATCAACACACAGCTATGTCTGAAAACAAGCCCAGCCAGCTACTGTGCACTCAAAGGCCATCATTCCTTTAGAGCTGGACAGCTGTGGCACTGTCAAAGTGCCCACCACCTCGGGTCACCTCGGCCATGCTGGACACAGATTTACTACCTTATCTGGTAGTGTTCCTTCCTACTGGAGCCTCACCTGCCTCTTCCAGTGCTGGTTCTTCTGCATGGGCGCTTCTCCAAACACCCCCCCCCCACAAGGTCTTCTTCAATTTCAAGGGAACCCACAACAGTTCAACCTCCAGTGGGGTGGCACTAGGTCAGAACAGCAACTGTATGGACAGCGCTGTCAACAACAGCGCCGTCCTAACAGCGCTGATCACAAAAGCGGCAGGAAGAAATGCGCCAATCAAACACAGTGCCACTGGTAGCGATCTCAAGTCTGGTTTCCGATCACTACAAGCAAAATCAGAGTTTTGGGGCTCGCCACTGCCCCCCACCCCCATATTTAAAATAACCAACTCCCAGACGGAGTCAGATTTGGGGGGAAAAAAAAAAATTTCGGAGACCAGGATTAGAACCCTGGTCTCCACCTCCATTCTGGTCACACTGCTCATGGTTTAGTGCTCCACGCCATGGGAGCAGCTCGGCCAGCCTCCTGATTTCCCGTTCTCTTATGCCCTCCTGTAGCACCATGGACAGCGAACTGGGGAGCACTTACTATATATCTCTGTTATTCCCCCGTTGCTGTCTGTGGAAGCACTGTGTAGACCGCAATCTTCTGAGCAGCACTATAAATGTAGTGCTGCTCTGTAGGCAATGGGGTAGTCTCTGCTGAAGGGAAACCCTCCTGAGGTACCCACACTCTCCCAGTGGTCCCAACTACATATTTCTCACTATAGGAGCACTACCATGAAAGGTCACCAGATCCCCATTATCCATGATCTTTCCCAGGCCTAAGACACAACACCTCTTGTCCGTGCCTTAACCCTAAAGCCCTCCCCATCTGACTGGCTCAGTAGCCCATCAAGGTGTTGACACTACTGCTTACTGTCTCTGTGCAACCGCCAATGGCCAAAATACTCATGGCACCATGAGGGCAGCCATCGCCCCTATCACTACCCTGGCACCCAATGGCCCTGAGCATCACATGGGCCCCCCTCCTTTTCTACTTTAAGCCCACCAAACTGTCCCATTAGGCTGATGCCAGATAAGTCAGACTTGAATACAGGCACCCATATTAAAAAACAACCACCTTACCCCTTCTGGAAGGAGGAGGTTGTTACATTTAAGCACGAAAGAGAAGTCTTTACTCATTGTAGTGGTTGTATTGTACTGCACATGTTGCTGGACTTCCAGGGGTCGTAGAGGGAGGTAGCCTGTCACACAAAACCTCCCTCCTCGATTGCTGTGGGATTTCCTTTAGTTAAGTCAGCTCCTCCAGACTCAAGCACCTGGGGCTGAAATGGCATTTCCATCCCAGCCTACCTCTCCTGCTCCTTCTCCTCCTTCAAACATGCCAATCAGGTACTCAGACATTTGTGGGGTGGGGTGGAGCTACTGAGCCTGCTGAAAGTGTCAAAAAATGGATCAACCTTTCCCATTACTGCACACGCCACCAAACTTCTTGGGGTCGCAAAGGGAGGTATTCTGCCATGCAAAACCTCCCTCCCCCCTCGATTGCTGTGGGATTTCCTTCAGTCAAGACTGCTCCTCCAGATTCAAGCATCAGGGACTGAAATAATGCTTCCATCACAGCATATCACGCCCACTCCTTCTCGTCCTTCAGATGCACCATTTGGGTGCATGGACGTTCTGGGGGGCCGCTGAAAAAGTTCCAAAAATCAGCCAGATCTCTCCTGTTCCTGCTTAGGCTGCCGGACTTCCAGGGGTCACAGAGTTAGGTAGCCTGCCATACAAAACCTCCCTTCCCCCTCCTCGATCGCCACTGGATTTCCTTCAGTCAAGTCAGCTCCTCCAGATTCAAGTGCCGGGAACTGACATGGCGCTCCCATCCCAGCCTACCTTGACTGCTCCTTCTCCTCCTTCAAACATGCTATTCAGGTGCTCAGACGTTCTGGGGGTGTAGTTACTGAGCCCACTGGAAAAGTTCAAAAAGCAGCCTGACCTTTCCCATTCCTGAACACCCCACTGGACTTCCAAGGGTCGCAGAGGAAAAGTAGCCTGCCGTATAAAACCTCCATCCTAAACTCCTTGATCACCATGGAATTTCCTTCAGTCAAGTTGGCTCCTTCAGATTTAAGTGCCAGGGTCTCAAACGGCGCTTCCATTCCAGCCTACCACTCCTGCTCATTTTCCTCCTTCAAACATGTCAATCAGACTTTCTGGAGGCTGTGGCAGAACTGCATTCTGACAGGCCTTGTACCCCAGTGCAGGGATGTCTATGCTATCATCTTTTCCCCTCCTACTATAAATCTGTTGCACAACAGTACTTCTTTACCCTATCCTTTGCCTTTTTCTAGCCCTGACGTAGGTTGGCCATCTACGTCAGTCTTTCTCTTTATATCTTTTTTCTTCTACCTTACTTTTCCTATTCAATTTATCCGCCTCACCACCATTCCTATGTAGCACCAGGTCCAAGTCCAGCATGCCAACTGGCAACAAAATTATTAAGGTGCTTGTAGGGTATAAAATGCCTATGAATGAATAAAAGTGCATTTAGAACTGTTTAAAGTGTATGTGGAACAATATAAAATGCATATGTGCTTTTAAAATGCCCTTGGATTAGCCCTAGTATAAAATAAAAAGGATAAAACTGATAAAATAATGACGGAACCAAGAAGTCCCCTGAAACCACATGTTCAGACATGAAACAGCATGTCCAGACATGCAGATAGGAAGATGGCTGCCCCTAGTGGCCATATCTATAATGAATTGTTGCATAACCATGCTGACCAGTGGGAGGAGTTTTCTTACATAATGGACCCTTATGTTTAAAATGGTAATAACACTGGCCAGAGAAATAGTTATTTGTATTAGTTTATACTGTTGGAAAGCTCTCTATGACCCAGGCTTAGAAACAACTATTTCTTTTTGTATAGGCCTAGTTGTGTGAGCCTCTAGAGAGACAAACTGTTTAATTGTCTTTTGTGGGTGGGCCTGAAAATTAAGTGGAAGGGCTATATAACCCCCCCCTCCCCAACCCATGCACAGGCAGATCAGCTCAGCAGCTAGTCTCACTTGCTTGGAGTGAAGCCAAGAGAAAGCATCTATACCTGAACAGGTACAGACAATTTCACAACAGGACAACCTGAAGTACTGAACTGTCGTTTGAAACCTGAAAGTAAGGTGATTTTGTTTGATCATAGCATTGGGCTATTTTTCTTTTCTTTTGTGAATATTTTTATTTCTATTTATTTGCTTTTTATACTAATTTTTGTATAAAAATAAAACCACACTGCTGTGTGTTGTACTGAATTACTGTGACCAGAGTTATCCTTTCCCACAAAGCTATTGTAGAGGTGTAGTTACTGAGTCCGCTGAAAAAGTTCAAAAAGCGTCCTGACCGTTCCCATTCCTGCACACGTCACCAGACTTCCAAGAGTCGCAAAGGAAAAAGTAGTCCGCCATACAAAACCTTTCTCCTCCCGCCTTGATCACCGTGGGATTTCCTTCAGTCAAGATGGTTCCTCCACATCTAAGCATCAGGGACTGAAATGGCACTTCCATATCAGCCTACGTCTCCCGCTCTCTTTCTCCGCTTCTCTCAAAAGTGCCAATCAGGCACTTCATGTTCCCGGCGCGGCGGGGGTAGAGCCAGTGCATCTGCCAACAAGTTCAGAAAGTGACCCAACCTTTTTTCTGTTCCTGCACACACTGCCGGACTTCCAGGAGTCACAGAGGAGGTATCCTGCCGTACAAAACCTTCCTTCCCCGTCTTCAAGCACCATGGGATTTCCTTCAGTCAAGTCAGCTCCTCCAGATTTAAGTGCCAGGGACTGAAACGCTCTTCCATCCAGCCTACCTCTCCCTCCTTCTCCTCCTTCAAAAGTGCCAACTGGGTGCTTGGATGTTCGGGGGGTCGGAGGCAAATTAATGAGCTTGCTGACCACCTCAAAGGGTACCCTTGTCAAGCGGTCTTCCATAATGCAGAACGAAATGCTAAGAACCACAGTGCAAAGGACAACAAAGGAGTTTGCCAAGAGGGAGTCAGCTGTTTTTGTACATTTTTGCCAGTCAGCTAGAGGAGGCATCCAAACGGCTGGCTATGCTGCTTCCCTATACATATTTCTAAGACATGCGAGTATGTCTTGCACCCTGTAGCCTGTTTTAGTTGCTAGGTTAGCACCTTCATAGACAATCTTGCTACTGTTTCACAACTGACACCCTAACTGGGTGAATTCTAACTTAGTTACAGTGTATTTACTACCTCCTGCTAATACCCTAGCTGAGTGAACAACAAGTTCAATATAAACACTGAGTTTTGCTATTTCTCTGCTGGTACAGTATTCTGGGTGAATGTTAGTTCACTGATTGCTACTGTCCGATTGTTGTGTGCTGTTAACAGCTACGTCAATGTTACTAGATGACTGTACCAGATTGGTGTTATTGTGTCACTGCTGATGACCTATATGAGTGAACACTAAATTTAATATACCTTGATACTGTCTGATGCTAATAACCTATCTGGGTGAGCACATACTGTAGTACAATATATGCGTTGTTGCTTCACTGCTGATACTCTGCTAGGGTGAGCGTTAGATCATAGCTTGATACTTTCAATTGTTTTTTAGTGCTAATTATTTAGGTCAGTTGTGACTATTAGTGTTGCTCAGATAGTATCCTACAAGTTCGGATACTATCAGATACCATCATTTTGGTTTTGATATCAGATAGACTCGGATGGCATAGACATTTGACCAAGGTTCCGACCTCCTAGGATCCACTGCAAGAATCTGAGGTATCCAAGGATCCGATGGATCTGACCATCAGATCCAACTATCTGAGGTGGGATCTGATAATCGGATCGATTTATTCCAGGTGGGATCCGATGGATCCGACCACCGGATCCAACTATCCGAGAGGTTGGATCCGATGGATCCAACCACTGGATCCATTCACCAGATCCTAGGTCGGATACCAGCACTATCCGACGGAGGATAGTCGGATCCACAAAAGCACTGTTATTGCTGTGTTCGCTCACAGCAATGTCAACTGTCGCTGGCTCACCCCATTCTGGGTGGAGCACCCCATTCTGGGTGGAGCACATTAAGTTTATAGCAGCCTTGCATAGCCTCTGCTCAAACCCCATTGTCTGTATTAGGGCTCTAATGCTGATGCTTGTAATAGGTGTTAAACTGCTAGTATACTTCTACCCTCAGCTCATACACTATCTGGAGAGAATTCCTGGCATTTGTAGCTGGTCATTAAGCTGAAAATGCATATAGTGGTGCTTGTGTTCCTTGGCCTAGTCCCTACAGGACAAGTGGAGGATCCTGCCCCACATAATAACTACACTATTCCAACCCCACTTGATAACTGGGGACACTCACCTATACTCTTGTGTTCCCACAACACCATGAACCCTCCCCCTTTTTTCTCACAACCTGAACTGCACTACTTGCGCCCGTCCCTGCCAACAGCCCACATCTTTGCTAGCAGGTCTTGTCCAAGGCCCACCACCTTCAAACCCCAGTTGAGCAGGCTTAAGACAGCTGGCTTTAGGGGCTGTGACAGGTACTGTAGAGGCTTTCTAACACTACTGCTTCTGCTGTCTGGCAATATACACCCCAACCATGGGCCCGTCCCCAGCCTGAAGACTGTCCACCAAAAATCTGGAAATCTAAAGATTGCCTTTGTCAGCATTAGGAGTCTCCTGGTTAAATCTGAGCAAATCGAAGCCTGGGTGGAGACACTCTTCCCTGACCTAACTGCACTAACTGAATCATGGCTCACCCCTAAAATACCCAATGCCACTGTGCCACTCTCAGGTCATAACCTACCAAAGGAAGAATACCTTGGCAGGCACGGAGGGGGGTTGCACAACTTACTATAAAGCAGACTTAATGGTCACAAAAATTGACCTGATGGATAGGCTGCCCAAATGCGAGTACCTGGCTACCTAACTGGCTCTGGGAAAGGTCCACAGGACAAGGGCCTGGATACCCTCTGCAATTACTTTTTGCAAATCAACCCAAACTGGGAAAAGGTAGCCCTGGGAGACGTTAATGTTAACTGGAACGCTACAAGTAGCAACGGCCACAGAGATCAGACGGCAAGTCCGTTCTTAACACAAAAGGTAACTGCGCACACCAGAACCAACTACAAAATGGGCACCTAAACCCTCCTCGACTGGCTACTGATTACTCACCCCGACAGTGTCACAGAGGTCTCAGTCCTCCCCAATAGCATAAAGGAACACTACCCGGTCCTATGCACATGGACTGCAGAGCACCCTAACCCCCCCCCCACCACCACCACCATCATCACCCACAGTCTCATACTAAAAACTGAAGGGGTAGCCGAATTCAAGAGAAAGGTAGCACTAACTGATTGGAGCTATCTAGAGCTGGTCCTGGACTTCCTGATCATGGAATTCAGCATAGTCTACAACCAATCTGCCCTTATTAAAAATCCTAAGGTCAGAGGTGACATAAACGGCTGGCTCAAGGGACAAATGGTGGTCTATTGCCAGGGAATCAGGGCTCCCTGCTCACCAGCAGAAACAAAGGGAGCTTGGGAACAAGTGTACTATGAAAGTCAGGGCAGAGAAGCCCAACTACTTTAGAGCCCAGCAAACCTGATACTGGAATGACAGCAAGAAATTATAGGAGAATGTGAACTGCCATCTTACAGGAAAATGGTCATTTGCAGGGGCTCCTGCCCCTGCAAACCTTACCCTCTAGATCCCTTTTTTGAGAAAGCGCTTTATGCCGTAGTATTTTAATTAATTGACGAAAAGTCTGCTACCCGGAAATATGTTGGACACTGGGGCAGCTCCATTATGTAAGGTGTGGCGCCGCACCATGTGCTTCAATACAAATGCGTTGAAGCACGCGTGCTGCAATGCACTTTTACACACAATGGAGCAGCACAGCCTGCCATACCTCCGGTAGCGGACTTTGTAATTAAATTAAAATACTTTTCGCACAAGAAAAGGTGCTTTTCTCCGAAAAGCTAAATGGAGGGTAAGGTGTGCAAATGACCGTTTTCCTTTAACAAGGAGGAAAAGAAATACCCAACTATCCTGAACACAGACAGCAGAGAAGTCACTGACCCTACTGACGCTAAGCAATAAATTTATTGAGGCTTCACCAACTTGAGTGCCAACATCCCCTGTCCCGCTCTCCCCCAAGCAGCCCAGGGACCAACTTGTACCTGGTAGACAGCACCGATCCTGGTCAATCAAAATTCTATTTTAAGGCCATCAATGACATGTAAACTCTAAGATACGTAAAATAAAGTGTTAGTCAAAACCAGGGTAGGAAGTGATGATACTAACATGAAGCTAGTCTCCCTGGCCCTACTGAAACTATCACACCCAATCACCACACTCTTCGGTCTCTCCCTGTTCCTTAGATACTTCACCAGTAAATGGACGACAGCGCTCGTCACCCCTGGTTGAGTATACAAATAACATCCATGATGCACTGGACAGTGGTGACCTGGTCAGAGCCATACAGGGAAAAGGGGAAATTGTTTAACCAGGAAACAGTATACAGGCCTCACAAAGGCCTTTGATTTAGGGAATCACAAGCACTTGTTACATAAATTGACTGGTTTGGTCATATCCCTGGACACTGTCCTCTGGTTCAATAGTGATCTCTCCAACCAGACCCAATAGGTCAAAATAGAGGGTACTACAATTCACTACCAGTGTCCTGAAAGTATGGTACCAGATGAAATCCCACCCGAAGTTTGAAAATATTTTTTATTACTGTAAGTTAGCGTGAGCTGATGAACATTTTAAGCCCTCTCAGATAGATCTTATTTTTAAACGTTGGCACCAGCTGGGACTACATCTTATATTTCAATTCCTAACTTCAAACAGGTATTAGCCCCTTTGAGGCCTTACAAAGGGACTCTGGAATAACAAACAGAGAGCACTATAGATATTTACAATTGTGTAATTACCTTCAGCAGCAACACCCTGACCTTGAGCAACTATCTAATCCAAAACCTCTATTAACTATGTTAACAGACTGTACTAATGGCAACATTTGGGGTCACTTAATAGGTCAATTATATTGAGTCCTTAGGGAAGTGCTGGGGGACTCGACTCAATCGGTCTTAGATAGTTGGAACAAAGACTTGGAACGTCGTGCCAATAGAATCTTGGTTGAAAACAGCACTTCCAGCAGTGAAAATGACTCTTTCCTGAATCTGGTGGGAATACACACGAAATTGCAGATACAGGTATTTCAGATCACTTGTAGTTCTTATAAAATATCTGTCACCAATATATGGAGTTTGCCGGAGGGGATGTGTCCATTATTAACTCCTTTCTGGTGCACTTTGCAGGAGGAATTATGGGAATGCCTGGGGGTTTCAGTAGAGCTATTGGCTGAAATGGTGTTGCTAACGATTCTGCCTCAGCATTGGCATAAAACCTTATTACCGTTATATATTTTGGCCACCAAGAAGGCTACCACCCGATGCTGGATGTCCCTTATTATTCCGTCAGTAACAGACTGGAGGCAGATAATGATGGATATATACCTATTAGAAAAATTGACAGCTAGTCTTCATGACAAGCTGGATGCATTCAGTACAAAATGGCAAAAATGGATATGGTATATAGCCCAGATAGATTCTGACTTTGTTCCCCAAATGTCTTCCTGCAGGGTGTATGGGATGAAAATACAGGTTACTCACCTATAACAGGAGTTCTAGGAGTGGTATATGTTGTGCATCCACACTGTCTGGCAGGTTCCTTGCCGCTTTACATCTTGCCGGAAGGTCTTCAAGCTGGCTCCTCCCACCCACCCGGGTGGTAAAACCCTCAGCTCCGCCCCATGATGCCAGATCTATCCCGCTGGAAGCCAGGTTGCGCGTCGAAGCCGGGGAGGTCGGGTGGGTCATGTGGATGAACAACATATACCACTCCTAGAACTCCTGTTACAGGTGAGTAACCTGTATTTCTAGGGACGTGGATATGTTGTTCAATCCACACTGTCTGGCAGACTCCTAGCAGTTCTCCGGGAGGAGGGAGGCAAGGCACGCACACCCTACTTAGGGAATAAGGACTGGAGAACCAAGGTCCCAAAACCAGCATCCCGGTGTGACTCAAGGTCAATGTGGTAATGGGAAATAAAGGTGTGTGCTGACTTCCAGGTAGCAGCCCTTCAGATTTCCTGGATAGGGACGTCCCTAGAAGCAGCCACCGAAGCAGCGGTATGGCAGGTAGATTGAGCTCTTATCCCTTTGGGAGGCTCCATGCCCGCCAACCTATAGCAGAGATCTATGCAGGAGGTGACCCACCTACTTATCGTCCACTTGGCTGCAGGTCTGCCAGGTGTAGCTTCAGCGTAGGTGACAAACAGCTGGTGAACCTCTCCCCGAACTTCAGCCGTCCGCTCTTTATAATAAACGAGCACCCTTCTAGGGTCCAAAGTATGGAGCCTATATTCGGCCTCCGAGGTGTGATTAGGGTAGAACACCGGCAGAGTCAACACCTGGTTAAGGTGAAACTCCAACACCACCTTCGGAAGGAATTTCGGGTGGGGGCGAAGGACAACTTTGTCCCTTTGGAAGACCAGATAAGGAGACTCGATGGAAAGCACCTGGAGCTCTCCCATCCTTCTGGCTGACGTGATAGCCACCAAGAAGGCGGTCTTCCACGATAGGTGAAAGATGTCACACCTGTGCATCGGTTGGAATGGCTTGCCCATGAGCTTAGCCAAATACCAGCAGTAGATCCCATGGAGGTGGAGGTTCTCGCACCACAGGGGATATGTGATCAAGGCCTTTGGAAAAGCGCCCAACCACCTTCTCCTGCGCCACCGACTGCTTGCCGGCCCACACCTGGTAAGCAGAGATGGCTGCCAGGTGCAGCTTAAGGGTAGTCAACCGAAGCCCTAGCTAAGAAAGGGACCACAGGCAGTCCAAAATGCTAGGCAAGAGACAGGAAGAGGGGTCCAACCCCTTGTCCTGACACCAAATGGAGAATCTCTTCCATTTGAAGGCATAGCATTTCCTGGTCGACTCCTTACGGGATGCCTCAACGATGTTGAGGACCTCGTCGGAAAGACCCAAGGCCTGGAACTCTAGCCGCTCAGGAACCAGGCTGTCAGGTGCAGGGAATGAAGGTCCGAATGGAGGACCTTCCCCTTGTTGACTGAGATCAGGTCCGGGCGGGCTGGGAGCCGCCTTAGGAGCCTGGAGCTGAGGCTGAGGAGATCTGGATACCAGAATCACCTGCGCCTTGTCCCGCTTCACCTTGAGAAGCACTATGTGGATCAAGGAAAATGGAGGGAAGGCGTAGAAAAGGCCCAGGGTCCACGGCCTCGAGAAGGCATCCCCCTGCAGCGAGCCCTGCTGAGGGAGGCGGGCATGAAACAGCCTCAGCTTTGCATTCTCCCTGGAGGCAAACAGGTCCACCTGAGGGGTGCCCCAACAGGAGAACAGATCTTGCACTACCTCCGGCAGGAGAGACCACTCGTGAGATGCAGCGCCTATCCAGCTGAGGGCATCGGCCAGACTCTTGGAGGCTCCTGCCACATGGATGGCTAGGAGATCCGCCTCCAGGCTGATCACAAGAGACCAAATGCGGAGAGCTTCCTTGCACAGAGGCAAGGAGTGTGTCCCGCCCTGATGGTTGAGGTAGTACATGGTCGTGGTGGTGTCCGTCTGGACCCGAACCACCTGACCCCGTACAAACGGAGTTAAGGCGGCGAGGGCTAGCTGAACTGCTCGAAGCTCCAGCAGGTTGATGTGGCATCGAGACTCCTGAGGGGACCAGGGGCCATGGGCCCAGAATTCCCCGAGATGGGCACCACAACCCACCAGAGAGGAGTCGGTCGTAAGAGTGACCGTTGGCTCGGGGCGGACAAACGGGATACCCTCCTGCAGATGAACTGGGATGGGCCACCACTGAAGGTCATTCTGCATCTTCTGGGTCACTATCACTGGCTGGTCCAGAGGACCAGAGCGCTGTGACCACAGGCTGGCCAGCCCCCATTACAGAGGGTGCATATGCCAGCGGGCCCAACGGACCACGCTGGCGCAGGCTGCCATGAGGCACAGGAAGTCCCAGGCAAGGCGCAATTGCCCAACCAGAAATGACTGGGCAAAGGAGGAAAGGACCTCAGCCCTGTCCGCCGGGAGCAGAAGGGAGTCGAGCTCTGCCCCGATGAACTGAATCACCTGCGATGGCACGAGTTCCGATTTGGCCTTGTTGATGAGGAGGTCAATCTGAGAGCAGACCTGGAGGGACAGATCCCTGGACCGCTCCACCTCCAACCTGGAGGGGGGCTGCAAACAGCCAGTCATCCAGGTAAGGGTACACCCGGACCCCTCGGCACCGCAGAAATGCTGTCACCACTGCCATGCATTTGGTGAAGACCCTGGGAGCTGGAGAAAGGCCAAAGGGCATGGCCCAGAACTCATAAAGAGATCCCTCTGCCCTGAAGCGGTGGAATCGCTGATGAGACAGACGGATTGGAACGTGAAAGAACGCGTCCGGGAGATCCAGCGAGCAGAACCACACGCCTAGTTCCAAGGATGGAATGATCTATGCCAGAGTGACCATCCTGAAAGTGCATGGCCTTAGGAACTTGTTCAGGTCATGCAGATCGAGAATGGGGCACCAGCCCCCCCATCCGTTTTGGGACCAGGAAGTACCTGGACACAAACCCTGGGTCTGGAGGAGGATCTGCCACCTCCCTGATCACCTCCTTTTGGAGAAGCAGGGCAATGTCGGCCTGACGAGCCGACAAAGAGGCTGCGGAACCCGTTGCTCCCTGTGGGGCGACGGCTCGGTAGGGAGGGGACTGCTCGAACTCCAGAGGCAGACCCATGCCAACCACTTCTAGCACCCAGCGGTCCATGGTAATAGCGGACCAGGTGGAAACAAAGTGGCGGAGCCGTCCCCCCACGGGGTGGGAACTCAGGGAGGAGTGACGAGGCTGGGGGCGACACCCCTCAACCCGTCACTGGGCAGGCATGGAGGAAGGGCCGGCCGAGGGGCCTCCTGGACCTTTTCCTCCAGGCTTCCTATTGGAGGAAGTGGCAGACTTGGCCTTAGGGTGCCAAGTGTGAGCCTGCTGGCCCTGTTGTTGGTGCTGCTGGGCCAGACGTGCCACAGGAGTGGAAGGGCGAAAGGGCTTATGCTGCTGCTGGCAGCCTTTGTCCTTCTGGGGCAGACGTGACAGAGTCCAAGGTGGCGTTGGACTTCTCGATCCCCTTGAGATGGCCTTTCACCCCTGGCCCGAACAAGTCGGTGCCCAGGAATGGAACGTCTGCAAACTTGTACTGGGTTTCCGCTGTGAAGGTGGAGATCCGCAGCCAAGCTCTGCGGCGCATAGCTACTGCAGCTGCTGCTGACCGGGCACGAGAGTCACCAATGTCCAATGAAGTTTGGAGCTGCTGTTTAGCCACCACCCTTCCCTGTTCCCGAACCTGCTTGACCGTCATCTGAAGGTCAGCTGGGAGATGAGGAATCACCTCATTCAGGGAACCCATAAGGGCGTGTGAGAAATGTGTCATAAGTAGAGCCGAGCTAGCCTGTCGCAGGCCTAGGGAGGCAGCAGTGTAAACCCTCCGCCCCAAGTAATCCAGCTTCTTGGACTATTTATTGGGCGGTTTGTCCACATCCCTAGCGTTTCCAGAATGCCAGAAAACACTGTCGGTCACCAACCCCTCCACAGAGGGTTGCTCCGAGAAACCGGAGAGTGAACCGGTGGGGACTGCGTATTTGCGGGCCATCCTGGCTGAAGGCACGGGACAAGAAGCAGGCCGCTGCCACAACTCCAGGGCCGGGCCAACAATGGCTTTGGCCACTGGGAAGGCCTCCGTAGGAGAATCTCCTCGGTCCAGTATCTCCGTGAGGGGATACCCGGCCTGTTTCTGGACGGGTTCAAGCTGCATCCCAGTAGACTCTAAGATGAGTCGAAGAATACCCAGGAACGAGGATGGGCTCTCGTTCACCGGCTGAGCCCCAGCGCATTCCAGGTTAATAGGCCTGGAGAACAGGGAGGAGTCATCATCAGACTCCGAGGAGTCTGCAAACAGCTGCTGGCGCCTGAGCCGCCTCCACCTGCGAGGTCGATCAGGAGTGAGGACCGACAACCTATGGGGCAGGCCCTGACCCGACCGAGAATCCTTTGTTCGGGGCCCCAGTCTTCGGTTGAGAAGGCGGTGGTTCCACCACAATGGGCGGAGCAGCCGGTTTCGCCGAACAACCAGCGCTGGGGTCGGCCTCGATGACTATGAGGGGTTGCTTTGGCCGCTCCGTGACAGCCACTTAATTGCTGGAGAGGGTGACGGAGTCAGCTTGTTACTGGTCAATAAAAGTTGCTGCCATATCAAGTCCTCATAGCGCCGACATAACTTATGCCAGAGCCTATCCTCCAAAGAGGACGAGCGGCGGTGCCGCTTTCCATGATGTGGAGACTGAGACCGCCGACGTCGGCGGGATCTGCTTGACTTGGAAGAGGACAGAGACTGAGATGGGGTCGCCAAGGGTGGGTCAAAGAGGAGGCAGGGAAAACCCGCTCATCCCTTGGTTCAGGGTCCTTTACTGGGGACTTCGGTACAGGAGGCACAGGCAAGTCCTTGGTTACCACCGGGGGAACCGGTGAAGAAGGGTTGTCGGCTTCTCCAGTCAACAAACCAACTAACGGGGCGAGAAAAATCTCGACCGCGTCGACGGATGTCTCAGCTGGCTGACCTGACGGGGACACCGTGAAGCTAGCAGCCTTAGCCGCAACCTCAACCGAAGTTGAGAGCTGACGGTCCGGTGAAAGGGATCTCTCCCACTCCCACAAACGCCGACGGTGGGACTTACCTTTTGGGTCTTTTTTCTTAGACTAACTGGAATGTCCCGATGGCCCTTCTCCTTTAGTGGAGAGGGACTAGCAAAGCTCCTGAAAAGAAGCAGTATAGGAGGAGCCCAAGGAGAGCGGGATAAACGCCGTGACCGAGGAGGAAGATGAAGCGGTCTGGGCCACCTCCTCCTCAAGGGCGATCAACTGCTCCAGCTGCTCCGCAGAGCCCGCAACCACGGACACCGCCCAACGGGCCTCCTTTGACTTCACCGGCGGGTACCATTTCTCGGGACGCCCCAAGTTGTAGTCTGGCAGTGAGGTCCTCAAGAACCAAAGCTGAGAAGGACTTGCAGAGATCGCAGGCCTGCGGATCGTGAGCAAAACCCAGGCAGTAAATGCACGTGAAGTGCAGATCGGTCCAGGACATCTTCTGCCCGCAAGGGCACCGACGGAAGCCGGGAGTGGATTTATCCATCGCAGCCACGAGGGAAGAAGACAGAAGTCTTGTAAATTTTAAAACAATTTTCGGTAAACCCGAAGAGTTTGCATCCAGGCCTAAAACGCAGAGCGCTAAGGAGGGAATCTGAGCTTCCAAGCGGTAAGGAAGATCTGGCATCATGGGGTGAAGCCGAGGGTTTTACCACCCAGGTTGGTGGGAGGCGCCAGCTTGAAGTCCTTCCGGCAAGATTTAAAGCGGCAAGGAACCTGCCAGATAGTGTGGATTGAACAACATATCCACATCCCTAGAACCCTATCTTTCATTCCCCATGTTGTTAATCCTGTGAAAACTATCAACAAAAGGCTGGATATCCTATACAAAAATAGCAACAACCTGACACAGAAAGCCAGATGCCTTATCATATCTATGACTTTCCGTCCAACTGCAACTGACCATGACCTTTTACCTCTTGTCTTCGCCCCCAAACTAATTTTTGCCCTGGCGATTTTGTCCCCCACATCCCCATGCTATAAGATGCATGAGTAGTTTTCCCCTGTCTATCATAACTCAATTTTACCTACTAGATGTATCTACTGTACTGATTTGCCTTTAATATTTATGATTATGTTCCTTTGATATATTATATTGCTGTACATGATTTCTATTTTTGTAATGTAATTTCCTTCAAGAGAACAATTATGATCCTTTCCCCTGCAGAACAGAAGAATTAAAAAAAATCTGCAAAATGGACTATTGAAGAACATCCTAGGTACAGTAAGCTACCACTGGGGGGCTTGATTAAAGCACCAAAACTGGTGCTCTTTAAGGGAGCCCAGACAACTTTCCAAGTGCAGTAAAGCCACTGCAAGGCAATTCTTTTAAATCAAGATGAAAATGTGAAAGATAAAGTGTGCCTCCCGCTAGGACTTGAACCCAGGCGCCTAGCATTCCATGCCAGTACTCTAACCTTCTGAGCTATGGAGACTCTGTGATTACCAGGCTTCTGAGCGTCCCCATAAGGCACACACATTTCTTTTGCCTCGCAGTGGCTTTACTGCACTTAGAAAGTTGCCTAGTCTCTGACATAGGCCTACATTGCTGGTTACGCAACACAAAAAAAGAAATGTGTGTGCCTCATGGGGAAGCTCAGACGCCTGCTAATCACAGAGTCTCCCATACCTCATAAGGTTAGAGAACTAGCACAGAATGCTAGGGGCCTGTGTTCAAGTCCCAGTGGGAGGCACATTTTTCCTTTCACATTTCCATCCTGATTTAAAAAAAATTACCCCCTCAGTGGCTTTACTGCACTTAGAAAGTTGTCTGGTCTCTGACATATGCCTATGTTGCTGGTTACGCAACACAAAAAGGGAAAGTGTGTGCCTCATGAGGAAGCTCAGAAGCCTGCTAATCATGGAGTCTCCCATAACTCAGAAGGTTAGAGTACTAGCACGGAATGCTAGGGGCCTGGGTTCAAGTCCCAGTGGGAGGCACACTTTTCCTTTCACATTTCCATCTTTAAGGGAGAGAAAGAAAATGAGAGACAAATTAAGCAGACTGTGAGAGACAGAAAGAGAAGGTGTCTAACAAAGGCTGGAAATACTGAAAGAAAGAGAGGTACTGAAAAAGTTCTTTAAGACAATACTGATACAAAACTATATACTTGTGTGCATCTGGTGTAGTGATTTTGTTTGTGTACTGACATTTAGCTGTCAGATTAGGGTGCTAAAAAGTGCTTTAGAACAGGTATTTGCTTTCTACTCCCCCCCCCCAATCATACAGCTTTTCACCTACCAGTACAGGCTGGTGCTCAGTTCCATTCCTGTCTCCCCTGCCGGTAACCACCTCCCCATCCACCTCCTCCTCCCCCCCTCAAGACCACGTCAAGAAGTGAGCAGGGGTCCCAAGTGATTCTGCAGGCTGGAGGTGGGTAGCTGGAGCTTCATTGTGCCTGCTCTGCTTTTCTGTTTTCTCCCATTCTACCTCCCCTTCTGCCACTGCAGACAGCGACGTATGCTGTGTGGAGGCACCCCACTGGTCATGAACTGTAGCCCCGCCCTTCAAGTTGCTCGCACTGCACCACCACCATGCCTCCAGCTGGTGACAGTCGTAGAACAGAGCAGATAACCCCTTACTCCCTGGGGAAGGAAAGGTTTTCCTGTACACTCAGTCCCCTCCCCCTATGGACCCCCAGAAACCAGAATCTGCTCCTTTACCCAGGTCACTGGTGTGGTGGGCAATGGCACACTGTCCAGCCACTGGTCAGCCCAGGTATGTGATTTCTTAACTCACTGTCATGTGGTACAAGTTGACCAATGAAATTGTAGGATTTTTAGAACCCATTTTATAATGTGCCATCTTCTCACTCACCTCTCTGTTACTGTGGTGATCCACTCCTACACAAGCCTCTGGAAGTGACCACATCCCTAAGTGGCCCAATCCTGAAGTAAGTAAACCAAACTTTAGAAGCCTGAGTTGTTCTTTTAGGATCCCCCAGACTTACAAGCTCAGAAGTGCCTATAGGTGAATCTTCCAAGCCATAAACCTGTTCCCTCAAAAGGACTGATTCTAAAAGGACTGTCCCCTTCCCCGAACAACCCCTTATCGTTACTTCTTGGACCCCAGACCTGGATTATTATGAACTTTATTCAGGCCTTCCAAGTCCTTCATGGATTTGTTTATGGTATCCCCAAACAGCAGAAAACCACTGAAGAGCAGCTAGATAAACTGACCTTTTGAAGTTTGATCAAAAGACCACTCCCCAAGTCAGATATCTATCCTGGTGATAAAATCTACAGAGACCAACCTGCAGGCCAAAATTACCAGGTCGAGAGAAGCATTAGTTTGGTTTGACAGAGCCCGAAGTTTTGCTGCTTTTTCCTACCTGCTTGATCATTCCTTTTCTGCCAGTCTAATGGCAGATACAGCTCCTGAACCCAAGTTCTGGCTGCCCTGGTTATATGCCGTATGCTGTGTACACCATTAAATGCAAGAATGTAACTGCCATGGGCCTTCTTAAAGGACAACTCAACCATCTTTTTACACATTTTTTTTTTAAATTACTCCATAGGCTCATAAATGAGGCTGGTGTATACATTTATACTGAAACTGCATTTATTAAAGTAGAATAAATGCAGTTTCATAGCATTTTACAATTTTAAACACAGCCTCTCCTGATTCAAAAATCCTGCTCTGAGAATCCTAAAATGGCTGCCTTGATGATGTCAATGAAGAGAGAAACGCCAGCTGTGCAGATGTATTCTAGCTCCACTAGCCATATCCAAATTTATTTATTTGTTTTTGATAACCGGGTAAGTGCACTAGGCATAAATGCCTATTTTCAGGCACAGCCCAGGACAGTACAAAACAGTGCAGGCAGTACATTTCAGTATTGACAGTATAGTACAGAAAACAAGTAGATTACAATAAGGATAGCCTGTGAATAACTTTAAAATGAGAAATGACTGCATGATAATTTGAGCATGAAAGAAACTTGTTCAGTACAAAAATATCTACAAAATGAGTGGCGTTTCATTTATAGATGCCCTTTAGTTTTTTTTTTTTTTTAAATTAGCTAAAAAAGCAGCAGAAAATTCATTTTTTTGTCACTTTTTCCAAAAAACATGCAAATAACTTTAAAAACAAAAAAATGTTAGCATGGTACTATTAGCACAACATTTGTTCAGCACAAAAATATCTACAAAATGAGTGGTGTTTCATTTACATATATCTTTTATTTTTTATTTTTTTTACAATTAGCAAAAACAGCAGCAAATTCAATTTTCTTTTCCACTTTTTTCAACAAACAAATGCAAATAGCTTTTAAATGAAATATGATAACATAGTACTTTGATCACAAAAGTTGTTCAACAAAAAAATATCTGCCACATGAGTGGTGTTTCATTTATAGATACCTTTTAGTTTTTTTTTTTATAAATCAGCAAAAAATGGCAGGAATTTTTGTCTTCATTTTTTTGGAGGTATGGCATAAATGGAATATGCTACCTCCTTACTGGAAATATTGTTGATACTTTTTGTTCTCGTGCCGAGTGACCTGATGACATCACTCGTGGTGCCTGATGACATCACTCGTGGCTTCACCACTCATGATGTCATCAGGTCAACTGGCACTCGAACAAAAAATATCAACAATATTTCCAGTAGGGGGTAGCATATCCTTACATATACTTCATAAAAAATCTCCATTAATTCATCAGTCTGTGTTGCTATTAAAGTGGGAAAAGTATGGAAATGCGATGTTAGGGTTTTCAACACTAACTCCACATGCCCCCCCCCCAAGCAGCCAAAGGGGCAAGGCAACACAAGCAACCACAGACATCCTTCATCGGGCAAGGCAAACAACATACAACTGTTTCCAAATGACATGAGACATCGATCATCATGGTCCAAGCCGAGTGCCTTCAACCACCTGGGAAGTGTGATATAAAATTCCTGTAGGATCACATTGTAAATTGTAAGCAAGCAATAACAAATGACTAGGTGTGCAGTAATGCTAAATTACAGCATGCCTCAGGTGGGTTGTGGGGTATGCGGTGCGGCCGAGTGCCATCAACCACCTGGGAAGTGTTGATGTCTTCACTCAGGTGCCAAAGGCATGCTAAGTACATGGGAGAGTCAGCAGGTGGCTGCGCTGAGGAGCGCCAGGCCCTGACTTCTCTGCCTGGAAACAGAGGTAACATTCCACCGTAAATGGCACACAGCTGAATGACACAAAATGAAACCAAAAAAGGGAAACCGCAGCAGAAGCAAGATGTCGCTCTGGGTAGTATGGCAAAGGCAGTTTTCATGTGCACGGACTAAATGCAGTGAAGAAAAGGAAGTGTCGGTGGGTGGTTGCATGAGAAATGCAGCGTGCCCTAGAGCACTTTGCCTGATAACGTAAAGTGGGAATATGAGAATTTGTGGCTCACACTGTCATTGCGAGGCAGCATTGACAGAGCAGGGGAAAACAGAAATGGAAACATTAAGCGTACAACAGTTTTGCACCCCCCCCCCATTCAGAAGACAGGAGGTGGGAGCTATTTGAAAAGCAAATTGCAGTTTGGTTAATTGGGAAAGGCACTGTGATAGGGCGCAGTGTATGTGGGCAGTCATATAGAAAAAATATCTCACCATTCCTTGTAAATATTTTAGTTTTAATTTATTCTTCTCCAGACGTTATTTACAACAGGATAGTTTCAGTATGGTATAGTACTTTTCCCATCTTACACTTCCATTCGGACAGCAGACATTAAAGCAAATGGCATCATCTGATATTTGTAAGTCTTCCATGTGAGGCAGTAAACAGCGAACAGAATATTCTGGCAGTTCTAAGTCTTCAAATTCAGAGCATGAAATAACACAGTTTATCAAAAAACTCCACAGAGCACTTTTCAGCAGCATCTAGAGCATACCTCCAGACCCACAGCAAAACGAAATCTGATCTACTAAATCAACTGTTTGCCTTTTATACTCTAAAAGGGTCACGTGACTTTAAAACCCCACTCTTACATATTGTTCTAACAACATTTCTTTATTTACTACATATTTATTTTATTTAAAGAAGTAATACACCTTTAAATCCATATAACAATATACATTCAAGTTTATAAGTGATTTACACCTCTTTTAAGCATTTCGCCTTATAATTTAAACAAGCTTAAAGTTCGGCTACTAGTTTCCCCTCATTTTATTATTTCAATGATAATTATCCACTAACCTTATAAATTTTAGTTGTACACAAACAAATCCTCTGAAAGAAGTATTACGCCCCGTTTTATTTCGTTATTCAATGAATGCCCCTAAAATAGTGGCTACCTTTTGACTGAATGGACCAGAGCACTTAAACTCTGCAACCCCAAATTAACACATCAGGCTGAACTATACAGCCTGACTGTGTGGCAATGCGCACAATCGCAGCACCTTTAGGGCAGCAGTCAGCAGAACCTTCAGGTATCTAGTTTGTACATATAAAATTCCAAGGCCCCCCAACCCTTCACAGAGGCACCCTGTGACACTCCTCCCCGCCTAAGAGGGCAACCAATAATTTGGTTGTCCTACTTTATCAATATCACCTGATAGAGAAAAAAAAACTGTAATTAAACCGGTGGAGCTCTAGCCCACCCACACCTAAAGCTCGACCCCAGGGTCCCTTTTTACTTCAGTCTCTTAGCCTGTTTGAAACTTTCGACACATTCATACCCTGGGGCTTCATTTTACAAGGGCACTACGTCCCAATCCATGACATACTTTCCAATGAACATCATGGAATTACATAGAAGTAATACAATTAGAGACAATCAATATACCCTGACAATTTCAATTCCACTAATTGGATAATTCTAACCCAACAATAACCCCCACAGAATTATATCAACCAAGTAGGAATAATACCTTATCTCCTATAGATACCAGAACTCCTCCACATGGCTATTCTCTGTCCACCTCCCTTTAAACTTTCTAATTCCTAACGGAGAGAACATGAACTGCTCAGGGTAGAACACACTAACCCAGTACAACCCTCTTTAGAAATCTACCACCTAACACACCTAACATCCTTATTCTTATAGGAAGAATTCCCTTTTCTCCAGGGCAGCCACTTATTGTGCTTATCAGCCCTTCGGGGTACATCCTTCCCATATATTCCCACATGTCTACGTTCCCATAAAAACACTGCCACCTGTCGATACATACCAGGCCAGTGAAAGTATGGTACCAGACATTTTAATACTTCCCCACAATCTAAGTACCCTTTTTTTTTACAAATTTCTTCGAGAACCCATGTCCGATACTTACAAGGTATTACCACCCTGGAATCAACTTGATTGGTACGGGGGTTAGGTTTCATGTGATATAATATATCATTTTTCATCTCATACCACCATAACTTCCCATTCTTCCAATCCACACCTACTCTTTTACCTTGTGGTTTGGCATATTTACGGAGATGTATAATCTCAGGATCCCCTGCCTGTAACACATCCCAGTTAATGGCACATAAATCATCTTTGGGTACATGACAAAACATATTAACAGTCTCTCCAATAGGTTGTGTGTCTTCATATATAATTGTTGACTTCACCCCACAGTCCTGAACAGTCTCGTTTGGGGTCTTACTGGTAAGACACTCTTCCCTTACAACAGGCAATTCAGAATGTACAAAACAAGAAGTACAATAATTTTCTGTCTTCACCCCAATGTCCCGAACAGTCTCATTTGGGGACTTACTTAGAAGATACTTTTCCACTGTAACAGGCAAGTCAGAATGTTCAAAACATGGAGTACAATAATCTTCTGTCTTCACCCCAATGTCCTGAACAGTCTCACCAAGGGACTTATAAAAAATTTGCCTTTCATCTTCTAACCAGTATAATCCCTCAAATTCAGGTAAATCAGGAAGTCCATTACCTTCTTGAGTTAGTAGCTCCAACTCTTCTCCAACAGGTTCCAAAACAGTCCTCTCTTCAGTAGATACTATTAAACGTTCCAACAAATTATGATACCGTAATTCAGCTCCTCTGCAGCGTTTCTCTGCCTCCATCCATTGGTCATATAACCATCTCAACACCCTCAGATGATCACAGTTCTACTTAATTTGTTCAGACATGGCCACACCATCTGTTTCTTGCTCCATGAACACCATCACCGAAACAGTTCTTCAGTCCTGTTGTGATTTCCCATCAAATGCACTAGCCCACCAGACCTTTGCACAGGCCACACACATTCCACTTCTCACACCAAATGTGATAGGGCGCAGTGTATGTGGGCAGTCATATAGAAAAAATATCTCACCATTCCTTGTAAATATTTTAGTTTTAATTTATTCTTCTCCAGACGTTATTTACAACAGGATAGTTTCAGTATGGTATAGTACTTTTCCCATCTTATACTTCCATTCGGACAGCAGACATTAAAGCAAATGGCATCATCTGATATTTGTAAGTCTTCCATGTGAGGCAGTAAACAGAAGTAAACAGCGAACAGAATATTCTGGCAGTTCTAAGTCTTCAAATTCAGAGCATGAAATAACACAGTTTATCAAAAAACTCCACAGAGCACTTTTCAGCAGCATCTAGAGCATACCTCCAGACCCACAGCAAAACGAAATCTGATCTACTAAATCAACTGTTTGCCTTTTATACTCTAAAAGGGTCACGTGACTTTAAAACCCCACTCTTACATATTGTTCTAACATTTCTTTATTTACTACATATTTATTTTATTTAAAGAAGTAATACACCTTTAAATCCATATAACACTATACATTCAAGTTTATAAGTGATTTACACCTCTTTTAAGCATTTCGACTTATAATTTAAACAAGCTTAAAGTTCGGCTACTAGTTTCCCTCATTTTATTATTTCAATGATAATTATCCACTAACCTTATAAATTTTAGTTGTACACAAACAAATCCTCTGAAAAAATATGCGCCCGTTTTATTTCGTTATTCAATGAATGCCCCTAAAATAGTGGCTACCTTTTGACTGAATGGACCAGAGCACTTAAACTCTGCAACCCCAAATTAACACATCAGGCTGAACTATACAGCCTGACTGTGTGGCAATGCGCACAATCGCAGCACCTTTAGGGCAGCAGTCAGCAGAACCTTCAGGTATCTAGTTTGTACATATAAAATTCCAAGGCCCCCCAACCCTTCACAGGGGCACCCTGTGAAAGGCATGAGAACAAAAAATATCAACAATCTTTTCAGTAGGAAGGTAGCATGTTCCATTTATGCCACACCTCCAATAAAGCTTTCATCAACAAAAATATTAGTACACATGCAAAATCTGCTTTTCTTGATGTTTCCTAATCTGTTCACTGTATATTGTTTTGATCATTTTGATCCAAACCACTTGCCAGTTTTACAATGCTATTTCTAAGCAAAATGAAGTGCCCATCTTTTTTTCTTGAGAAATAAGAAATTTAAAACATTTATAAAATACTTAAATTCTATAAGAACTAGACAATTTTGCCAGCAAATGAAACTGGAAGATGCCTGTACTCTGTTACTGTTAAAAAAGAGAAGGGTCAGATACTTTGCCAAACTTCATTACACTGCTGCTTTAAGATCATACCGCTCAAATTTTGTAGAGTTTCATTAAAAACTTAATATACAGGGGCGGAGGTTCCTCAGTGAATTCTTCTCTTTCCTAATTCTCTGTACTAAATTTTGATGCACAATATAAGTCTGTCCTTAAACCTCCCTGAAGAAATGACCTTACCCGTTAGCATCTTTAACTAGCCCTGCTGGCTCATACTGAAGGGGGGGGGCGTAACATTTCAATAAGTACGCCCTTGTGGCTAGTGGGATATCTGTGAAGTAAAAGGATTCTCCCAGCCACAGCTCTAGCCCGATAACTGCAAAACTTTATTTCAACCCCCGGCATGGTCCAAGACAACTAATCGGCATCTGTCCCATTTACCTTCATATACAAAATGGCACAAGCAGCAGTGACAGTGATTTATCTTAAATGACACCTAAACCTATTAAAATTAGTTAGAAAAAGATGCATTTGAAACATTATGGGTGGAATTGAAAATGACTCGATTACCCTGATTATGTAAGCCTTTGTTTATTTTCAGATTTTATCACCTTCCTTTAAAAAACAACTATGCCCCATGTGAGCATTTAAATTGGTGCCCACATAGGATTTTTGAAAAACACCCGGTTTGTGGTGTTATTTTAAAACAAATTGCCTTTAAAACAGATTACACAAGGGCAGAATTTTAAACAAACTGTGAGTGGAGATACATGGAGGAAAATACTTTAGACATAATAGTTACAAATTTGGGTGACTGATATGATACAGTTGAAATTCTTCTGCCCACTGGTCCAGCTTACCTTAATGTTGTGGTGTCAAAACCTTGTTTTTTGGGGGTAAAGAGCAGAGAGCAAAAAAATATGTAATATATAGTAGAAAATGAGATAAAAAGGAACAAGCATTTGTCAATGCCGAATGTTGGCTTGCTGGCATTGGCATTGGTAGTGCAGGAGTTAGACAGATGCATCATAGGAATGGCAGTGAAGTATTGAACTGATGCCAACCCACCCCCACCCTGCAGAGAGTGACAAGCATTAGGGTGTCCCTTTGGGTGTTTGGTAGTGCAGTGCAGGAAAACATGTCGGGCAGGATGTGAGAAATGACAGCTGCACAGTTCATAAGGAGGTGTAAAAAAATGCCAGTGTTGAAAATGTGGCATGTAAATATACCAAATTTGTGAAGCTACTAGGGTGTGTGGGAAATATACATGCGCTTGCAACACTGCCATTTTATGGGCATTTTAACAAATTTTCAACATAGGCATTTAGCACCTCTGCTCATGTACAGTGTCACTGTTATTTCCTCAAAGTGTCCCAAGAAGTGATTTACCTTTAGCGACCACGCTATTCTGCGCCAGAAGTGCGAAAACACATTTTGGGCACGATATCTCAAATGACGGCTGTACTGTTCATCAAGAGGTGTGGAAAAATGGCAATGGTGAAAATCCAGACTGAAAATATCACAAATGCACGACGGTATGAGCGTGCGAGCAATCTGCCAACGCATGCTCGTAACACAGTTATTTTATGGAGTATCATCACCAAAGGCATTTTAGGTCCTCTGCTCATGAACTGTGTCACTGTCATTTTCATAATCTGGCCCAAACACTGATTTCCCACAGCAACTGCGCTATTGTGCGCCGGAAGTGCGGAAACACATTTCGGGCAGGATGTGGAAAATGACAGCTATACTGTTCACAAGGAGGTGTACAAAAATGACAATGCTGAAAATCCGGCAGTAAAATATTGCGAATGCGCGAAGTTACGAGCCTGAGTAGCAACTGCGCAACGCACACTCGTAAAACAGGCAATTGTTGGAATTTTTCCACCAAATTTGGAAATTAGGCTTTTTAAGAGAGCACCTCATGAACACCGCCACTGTCATTTCGTTAATGGGCCCCGAAAGGTGATTTTGCGCAGTGACTGCGAAATCACCTTTCAAGGCAGATAAACGCCATGACAGTGACAGAATTCATGAGGAGGGGCCCCAAAAACCCCATGTTGAAAATTTGGTGCAAAAATTCCAAAAAATGCCTGAGATATGCAACAAAGTTGAAAAAACCCTATCTAGCCCATTATACAGCTTACCGGCATTTCCGCAGTCGGCTTTGAAGAGTGCAGACGTGTTCCCGCTCCACTGAAGATCGTCGCGCCAGATTCCGGAGGTAAGTATGGGGTGCGGGTTGTGGGGCAGGGGAGAAGCACCGTGGGACCGTTTTTAATTTACAGGTTTAAAAAAAAAAAGACGACGCTGGACGCTTTGCCACGCTGGGGTGGGCTCCCAGCATGGCAGAAGGATGGCTGGGGCGTGAGCCGAGGGGGATTGGGCACTCCTGTCGGCCATGGCATCAGTTGCCACGCTGGGGTGGGCTCCCAGCGTGGCACCCTGTACTGGGGGGCAAGACAGTGGAGCCGATGGGGGATTGGGCACCCCCATCGGCCATGGCATCAGTTGCCACGCTGGGGTGGGCTCCCAGCGTGGCACCCTGTACTGGGGGACGGCACGTACGGGAGGTGTGTCATCTGTGCCGCTGCATGACGAGCTTGTCTCTGATTGCAGCGGCACTTTGTTTAGAAGTTATGTCCACTTTACATAATGTTGGTGTCAGCGCTAGCATGCTGGCTTATTGGGGAATGAGGGACGCACCTACTGATGCGTGCCCTGCATTCGCCCAACAGCAGCCGCGCCCCCAAAGCTCCACTCTCCCAATATGTTGACTTGCGCGCAAGCACGGCAAGCCAACATAAAAAGAAGGAGTACTTGACACAATAGTGGGAAAACTGAACACAGAATGGTTTCAATTGGAATCATCAAATGACACACAGGGGAAAACGTGGTAATTTCTGTTCAACAAATTATTTATTAGGTTACTCCAGAGAAACAAATTGCTTGGAGGAGTGGGATAAACCCTGGGTGACAGAAGAGTTAAAAGATTTATAAAGTAGAGACAAAGGGGCACGAAACTGAATGACACAGAAATGTATAAGAGGTTGAGAAATGTGATGAATAAAATGGCGAAAAGATTCAGAAGGTTGAACTATTAGGGGAAAGTTCTTTAGTCTTAGTAAATCCGACCCACAAAAATGGTGGGGAAAAAAACAGAAGAATTTTTGGAAGGGGAAAAACATGGGTGTGTGATTGATAAATGGGCTAAAGCTTGTGGGATCAGTGGGGAACAGAAAGGGTTTCACTTTGTAAAAGAGCTAAATAAGACCCTACATGAAGTAAGTAAAAAGTTGACCCCCCCCGAAGAAAAAAAAGTAGAGAAGTGGGATATTCCTGATTTGTTGAAAATTGAAGATATAGCTAAAGCAATGAAAACATTAAAGGTTAACAAAGCTATGGAACCTGACTACATTCCAAATTGGGTATGGAAAGAGGGAGCTGATCTTACTGCACCAGGGGTATGCAGCATTTTTAACAAATCAATGATAACAGGTAAGATGCCTGAACAATGGAAACGGACAAGAGTGCTCCCCTACCAAAAGTGTCGAACCCTAAAGTTCTTGAAAAGGACTGTCGACCCATCTCCCTTATGTGTGTAATATCAAAACTGTGTGAAGGGTTTTTAACAAACTAGATTACTGAATACAGGTCAAGTATTATTGATGAAAACCAGTTTGGTTCATTGAGTGGCAGCTCCACTACGCTGGTTGTACTGACGTTTTTAGAAATCCATGTGAACGCATGGGATGAGAGGAAAAATGGTACACACATACATTTGGTAGATTATAGGCAAGGCCCCTGGAATTCTGCAGTTCTGCGGTTGTGGAATTCGCCATAGAATTTGCATCATGCCGCAGAATATATATAGTGCCGCAGAATTCATTGTTTTTGGTGAATTTTCATATAAATATACTGTTTTTCCATAGTGTCAGGCTTTCTTTCCCACCTCGTTTATCCTGAAGCCCCTCCTCTATGCTCAGCATATGATGTCATCGATGACATCACATCATATTTAGCCAATGACAGGACTGCATTCTGACAGAGAAATGAATAAATCATGCCGCAGAAATCAGAAAATGCTGCCGAAGAAGTCAAGGAGTCCTGCCACAGAAATCAGAAAATTCTGCTGCAGAACACCAGGGGCCCTGATTATAGGAAAACTTCATCACAACACTGTGATAAAAAAGTTGGAAGGATGTGGGGTACCAAAATGGACTGGAAGATGGGTAAGGGATTTTCTGCAGGGGATAGCAAACTGGACAGAATTAGAAGGAAAAAAAAAAAAAAAAAAATCGGTGCCATATTTATGTAGACGGGTCCCTCAAGGTACCAAACTGGGGCCTTTGTTATTCTTGTTGATACTAACTTGGTATTATACTTGGTGAAAGACAGAAGGTTACTGCCCATCGAGTCTGCCTCCCACATTAGTGGGGCCACTTTGTGCCATTAAGATCTAGTAAATATGTATCATCAAGTTTTGTTTTGAAGGAGACAATTGAGTCAGAATGTATTATTTCTTTAGGTAATCCACTCCACAGTTTTGCTGCTCTTTGGGTAAAGAATCATCATCATTTTTCTCTGCCTGCTCTATTTTAACCAGTTTATTATGGCACCTAAGATTGAAATCCCTTATCTGATATTCCAATCCTAAACTTTCCATCAGTTGTTGGTCCTTCGTTATCTTAAAATAGTTGTAACATATCTCCCCTATCTTTCCTGCACTTGAGGGTATATAATCCCAACTCTTTCAGTCTTTGTTCATATGAGAGGTCTTTAATCAGTTTATCATCTTTTTAGCCCTATGCTGCACCTTCTCTACATTGTCTATGTCTCTTCTGAGACATGGACTCCACAGAGGAGTGCTGTGATCAAGCTGTGGTCTAATATGGGTTCTATATAAAAGCATGATGTAGTTTTCATGCCTGCTTATAAACGATTTTCTAATGCACCCTAGTAATCTGTTAAATGTTGTGATAACCTTATTACAAAGTTTGTTAAATTTTAAGTCTTTGTTAATAAGTATGCCCACATCCTTTTCACTATCGACTGCTCTTAAGGCGATTCCATTTGGTATTTATCATTATCGTTTTTAATGCCCAGATGTACAACAACACTTTTGTCACTGATTAAAAGACATAACAATTTTTTATGGCCCGTTGTTCAACAGATATCAGATCTTTTTCTGTTTTACTACTATGCTCTATCATATCGACCATACCTCCCAACTGTGTATTGTTGGCAGATTTAACTAGCCACTTCTTTATTCATGTCACCAACATACAATGTAAGTAGTTCAGGACCCAGCACCGACCCCTGGGGTCCCCACTAGAGACCACTCCTGACTCCGATAATATGCCTCTTATCCTCACCCTCTGTGTTCTATTGTCCAACCAGTTTGTTATCCAAGTGTAAGTTTGTCTATACCATGTTTTTAAGTTTTTCAATCAATGTACTGTGTGGCATCTTATCAAAAGCCTTGTGGAAATCAAGATTTATTTATTTATTGAAATCTTGGAATTACACCTTTAAGCTGGAAGCTCATTTACAATGGTTCGTCAAATAAACAAAAGACGCATAACACACATTACAGGATTGGAACACTAGGAACAGTAAAAGTGCAGTGTTACAGGGCACCAGTGTCCGAACAGAGAAAACAAGAATAACATGCAATTAAATTACAATGTAGCAACAAATGAGGTATTTAAGCAGAAATAAATGTTTGTCGAGCTCAAGAGTTATGCAAGATAAGTACTTCTTTGTCGGGTTCTATGAGAGAGGGTGGAGGGAATAAGTGCAGAGGGCATAACAGGCAGAGGGGGGTCAAGGACAGGAATCAGGGGCTAGCAATCCAAAATGCTAAGACAGGCAAGGTGCTGGTGGAGTTGTCTCTTAAATGGGCCAAGCCTGGGTTTAATTATAATATTCGGTGGGAGTTCATTAAGCCATAGAGGGGTCTGCTAAAATAGATTATGTCAACAGGAATGTTCGAATTTATAGCTGCGTTAACTTTTTTGTAAAAGACTAGTGTGTTAGTAGTACAGGAACTATTTTTTGTAAAGCCATGTTGACTCTTGCCCATTAAGTTTTTCATATTAATGTCAGAGACCAGTTTTTACTTTATAATGGTTTCCATCACCTTTCCCATCACTGATGCAGACTAATAGGACTGTAATTTCAAGTATCTGATCCAGCACCCCTTCTTAAAACCAGGTACTACTATTGCCCTTCTCCAGTCACTCGGCACTTTTCCTTTATTAAGTGATTTATTAAATAAAGCATTCAAAGGTTCCACTAATCAGTTTCCAATATCCCTTAGTATTCTCAGGTGTAGCATGTCAGGACTTGCTGACTTACCGGTCTTCACTTTTTCTATTAATTATTTTTACTTCTAATTCACTTGCAGCATTTCTTGGCAGTCTAGAATCTGATGGCGACTCTCCCCCTCCTGTGACAAAGCTCCCTTTTGCCAAGTTGTTACAATTTGTGAATACTCAGCAGAAATATTTATTATACTCATCAGCTAATAGCTTTGGATTTTTTATTTCCTGTTTATCTTGTATTATTTATTGATCCTGTTGTTCTATCAGTTTCACGATTGTTAAGCATAGAAAGACTTTCCATTATCTTTGATGTGTGCTGTTCTGAATTCTAATTTACTCATTTCCTTCCTTATCATGTATTTGCCTTTCTTTAATTCCTTCCTAGAAGCTGCTTTGGTCCTTCTTCATGAGTACATCACTGTGGTTCTTTTTGTCTATTGTTACATAATGGCTTGTCAGGTATATGTACTTTTTCGAGCTCAAGTATTTTTTTTTTGTTATATTTTTTTTGCACCTCCCTGTGGCACCCACCAGCTACTCCTTGGATGCAAGCCCAACACACCTCCACCTCAGCCCAGCACCACCATTCTCCCGACTTGCTTGTACAGCTCATTTTATAACTGACTTTTCCTGTGTCGAAAGGGTCCTTCTTCTCCAAGGGGAAAAGCCACGTATCCTGGTAAGCTGCCACAGGGTCGGTCCGGGCTCGTCAGGGGCTTTATGCTGGTGCGGGCTGGGCGCTTGTCATCCAGCCAGCAGGGAGCCCATTTTTCTGTTGTTCTCGTCCTGCCCCGATCAAGCCGTAAGGATGGCATCCTGAGGTGGGGACATGTAGGAGGGTGTGTCCAGGCCCCACGCTCTCTGCGCTCATCCGCCAATCCACCCACAGGAGCCCAGGCTCATCCCCCCCCCCAGGAGGGAAGCATCCAATGGACGCTAATGCAACCCCTCCCTGCCAGTCTCCACAGTATTTTATTTTTAACTATGGACCAAAACTGTTCCACGCTTGTTGTGTTGTGTTGCTGGTTTCCCTCCATTCCCAGTTTTCAAGTTTCCTCGTTATTAGTTCAAAATCTGCCTTGTTATAATTTTTTGCAAATGTAAGTAAGTCTTTACCTTTAGTATTTTAGTTTGAAATGAGAACTGGATCACATTGTGATCACTATTCATTAATGTTTCTAGTATCTGTACATCTCTGATGCCTTCAGTTTTATCTGTCATAACCAGATCTAAAACATTATTCCTTCTTGTTGATGTATTCACCACCTTGTAACCCATTATTTAGCAGCATGCTTAAAACATAACTGCTCTTTTATGTTAGATGTTGTGTAACCATCCCAGTTAATACCTGGGAAGTGGAAGTCTCCCACCAATACAATCTCCCCCCATTCAACAACTTGTGAAATACTGCATAATAATGCTGTATGTTTTTGCTCAGTAGTGTTTAGGAGGGCGACAGCATTTCCCTATTGTTATTCCCCCCACACACACTTAATTTCATGCCCATACTAATTCTTCATTATTTCCTGTTGCTGTATGGTTCATGATTTTACTGCTTTCGATATCATTTTTGATGTATAATGCTATTCCCCCACCCCTTCTGCCTATTCTGTCATTCTGGTAGAGTCTGTACCCCTGAATGTGTTTGTTCCAACCTGAGTGTTCCATCCACCATGTTTCCCTGATGACTGCTATGTCTCTGTCTCCTTCTTTCATTATAAGTTCAAATTTAGTTTTTTTGAGGACGTTAAGGCTTTTTGTATTTAGTGATAGTATGTTAAAGGGAAACTCCTACAAAGCTGCAAAGTGCAGCAGCTGCTGCAGAAATGCCTGATTAGGGCTTTTATCATCAAATGAAAATTTTCTTTTACCTGTTGCTTTCCAGTTTTAATTGCAAAGACCTGCTCCATCCTTAATGGCTGCACAGCCGCACTTGGCCTTCTCGCACACCGCCGGAAGCTAACACCGCAAGGCTTATGCTAATGAGGGCTACCAACTGTCCCAGACAAGGCAACAGCCACAATTGGCAGAAAAGGTACCAAACCTGGCATTAGGGCAACACTTGGCTCAGGCATCTCAAAGGTCAGGGAGAAGGGATACAAAACAACATTTTCATTTTTACCCAGGTCCTGGGCAGAGGTACCCGGTCTATGGTATGTCTCCTATCTGTGGGGGCCCCAAAAACTCACACAGGTACTAAGAGATGGAATGTCCGCAACCAGAAATTTGGGATTTTACTCTATGGCTTTTATTCCTGACAGAGTGTTAACAGAAAATACAGTGGTGCCTTTAGGGCTTGTAGCTGTACAACACAGATGGCACATTGGTAGCGTGCAGAAACATTTCACAACTCTTTCAGACAGAACTGAGACTTCTCACAAGAACATTTCCCACGGGTGTCCATCTGTTTGTTTAGGGATCTCTGGACTTGCCAGTGCATTTATAGTGGATCTTGCCACTGCACTGAAATCGAGCACCACTAGGTGAACTAAATTAACACCTTAGACCATTCCGTGTAACCAGTTAGATCCCTTTGAAACCAAAAGTGAGTGGTCAGTTCACTATGGCCAAAGCTAGACTCTCTCTGACATTACCTTTAGGAAAAACATAGGATTCCCTAGCCACACAGGGGCTACAAGAGACATCCTTACAGCATAAACTTTGTGCAAAGGTCCTGCATACCTGCATCCTAGCCTTGTTGGGCTCCTAGCCAGGCACCAGCCAACCCACATGAACAACAAATGAACCTTGTACTTACAGCATGTTGTGCACCCCCCCCCCCCAAGACATTTGTTAAGAACACGAACGCCATAGGTCTCACACAAAATCCATAGCTTTCAGGTTTGTAAACACACAGTCTCTACATTCTGGGCAGTTCTGTTAGCTCTCACAGTCTTTTGGGGGTTGCCCAAAAGTACTCACTGAACCTTCAGTCCCATTTCTACTTCTGTGAAAAATCTTCACCACCTCGGGGTTTCACAGGTTCTGGTAGCCACCACGTCCCACAAAACCGGCCACAGTTACTGTACTAAGGCAGAAAATAGCAAACTGAGGGTCCTTCCCTCTAACAAGTGGCCTTTGGCAAAGCACCACTTGCTTGTAGAACTCTCAACTCCAAACTGACTCACAGTTCAAAACAGCAGCAGAGCACTGTGACTTATGCTGCTGCGAGGGTTCTGAATTCCATGACAGCATCCCCTGCCTCATCAGAGCTAAGTAGGTGGTGATGTAATATTTTACAGAGGGTTTTAAACCCTCTGACACTGCCTAGGCTATCTGCCTGATCTAAAACTGATGGGATCCTAGTAACCCCAGGTACTGGCTGGTTGCACTCACTGCCACCAGACAAGCTTGCTGTCCGCAGCAAGGGGTTCGGACTGCCACACAGGCCATCCTACCCCTGGGCGCCCAACAAGGAGGGTTGTACACTCCTCTTCTACCTAAGACCAGCATAAACAGGTCACCACAGAGGACACTGGGGCAGGCTTAAGCAAACTTCAGCCTTACCTGACATACTAGCTAAGGAAACACCACTCCATGGTGTCCCAAAGGAACACCCTGCAGCACTCCTCGACAAGACAGGACTGGTCACCCCTATCCAGATCACGGCCACCAGCCCATCTACCCCCTAGCCCACTAGGGAAAAACTATCTAGCACTACGCTACCTAAGGGGCAGCCTATATCTTTACACATTTCACATTGCTTTAGAAACATACATATGACATTGCTATGCATTTCCCACACCCAATACTACACACTTTACTCCTGTAATTAAAAATACTTAAAACATTTCTAAATCACACACTTTGAAAGACTAGAAAACACCAGGGCTATGGCTGCGCCCCAAATCCTCTTCTTTTCTTCTTCCAGCCGTGCCTGTAAAAGAAAGCCTGCAACAGAAAACAAGAGCAACAAACCTCCCACCAGCAAGATACAATACAACTCCAAAAAGTTTTTAAAGGGTTATTCTTCAAAAAGGCAGTACAAAAGTACAAAAATAATACATACAAAACACTTTTTTTGGGGGGAGGGGAATCTTAATTGTCCATCTAAGGATGTAATGTCCTATGTACACAAGGCACGCACACTCAAAAATGGTTTTCTGGATTATGGCCGAAGCCAGTCCCAGAACAGTTCTCGAAGGAAAGGCACAAGGCCTACTGGAAATGTCCAGACCAGATGTCCACGGACCAAGGTAATACGGCATTGCAGCATCAATAGACAGTTGTTCAAACATAAAAAAATAAGAGAAACTTTGCTTTACCAGTTCAGAAATGCAGGCTGACAGGGCTGGCCCGCCAGCACAGTGGTTAGCTTCCCGCTTGCGATGCTGATGACCCAGGTTTGGAAACAGACCCAGGAGTCAAGAGGGCCGGCTGGGGGAAAAGGATTGAGCATCCTAAAGACTGCTCTCCTTCTCCAGGGGGAGATAGGGGAAGAGTGTCCAGCACTTGACGGACCCCTGGTGGAGGCCAGGGGTAATGTAGCACTGGCATCTGCACATTGGGGGGGCGGGGTGGACGCTGGACGTCACTGCACGTCCCTGGGCAACAAATGCCAGTCCCTCAGTATGCGGGCCGTCCGCGCTGCTGCCTACAGCCTCAAGCCTGGGGGCTGCTCATGGCCACGACCCTGGGGGTAATCTGGGGCTGGCTCAATGTCTGTTAAGGAGGGGGAAGCCCCCTTGGCGGCCCCATCCGGGGGGTAAGCCTGGTCATGGGGACGGCGGTGGCAAGATGGAGCCTGAAAAGAGGGGCTCAGACAAAAAAATAAATAAATAAATAGGAGTGCAGGCTGACTTTTCTGCATCACACCTCTCACTGCTCGGAACCACTTCTCAGGCTGAAGACAGGTCTTCGGATCAAACTCTTCTATGACACCTCTGGATCTGGTTTCTGCTGACCAAAGAAGAAACTGCAGCCATGGCCTCACTCGTTGCTCCCAGAGGGGATGATGCACTTCGACCTTCCGGATCTTCTTTCTTCGTCCGACTACCTGCCGACCTTGTGGCCCGCCAACCACAGCTTGCAGTCTTTTTATGTTACTTGCACATGCTGGATCTTCGGGTTGGTACCACCAGTGATGAAGACCACAAATGAGTGTTCCATCTGGATGGGTCATCTTTACTGAGTACAGTGTTTCATTGCTTTCTTGATCAGTTAAAATTACCGAGTCCAGGTGGTGGGTGCAGCCCACCTTCCAGGAATTAAGTTTGTCTTTGCAAATTCTTTTTCTGCTAGATGGTTTAAGTTCTTTCATCCAGCACCAGAGCTCACTTGTAGATGCCCTGGCTTCCTCCAGCAACCACTGCTCTCTCCGGTCCTCAATTTCTTCCCACATCTACCTTGGCAAGAATGGATACTTTACTCCAAACTCCTTCTCAGCTCTCCTCTGGATCACTCTCTCCTCCCTACTGCTCTTTGGCAGATGCAGGCCCTCAGCCTGGCTTGGGGGTGACCAGGTCTAATGCAACATGCAATTACCATATATCTCCAACTGCACTAGTTTACCCTAGCTTCTGTTTGTTAGCCTTCACTGTTTCCTTGTATTCACTGCTGAACTGTGTTCTCACTGAATTGTTATGTAAAGTCTGTTATGTACCTAATTTCTGTAATGTGGAACCTTTGTAAATGAGTCTTTGACTCAAAGGTATTTCCGATTCCTCAATACATAAATAAATAAACAAACTATGCATCTCTGTTCCACACGGGAAAAAGGCAGTCCATTCTTGTGTCCTCCACCTCTTGCACATTGGAGTCCCTCCACTCTGCTGAGGGCTCCAAAATTTCAACTGCTGCATCTGATGGCCCAGTCTCACCATCAGACACCTCCACCTCCTCCAATTTTTCCATAAGGGCTGCCCAGGAGCCGGTTACTGGCTCAACCCCTGTGAACACCCCATTCTTCACTACTGCTGGAGGTATGGACCTCCCATGTGATGAGGTCCTCTAGCTCCTCATCCTCCCAAAACACACTCGGACTTTGACCCTCTGCCCAAGGGTCCACAAGTTCTAGTCTTGCCACTGCCAAACCCCTCTCAGCCTCTTCCTCGGCCAAGGGGTTACTTGCTGCTTGCACCTCTTTGCTGCATTCAACCACACCCTCAAAAAATTATTTAAGGAAATCTTCTGCTTCCTCCTGCTCACTCTGGGTGCCACTCTGTCTTTCACAGCTATGCTCTGCATTGAGGGTCCACGTAGGGGCCAACTGGACACAGCAGACAGTCTCTCCAGGAGGGCCACTAGCCATACTCATGCAAAATTTTTCGTGCAGTCCTGGCAGTGGGGGCTGGCTGTGACATCTCATCCAATGTTTAGGCATACTGCACACAAACTGGGTAGCCAGGAGTGCATAGGTTGAGGAGCTCCACACAAGTTATACCCTTCAGAATTTCTTAGCTCCTGCTGTGTGTGTGCCACCCATGTTTTAACATGTTTTGGATACGGCTTGCTTCCAACTTGCCATGTTTACTTCCTGCAAAACATGTCCAGAAAAAGTACATTTACATAACAACTTACCATAACAGTAGATCTTCGAGAGAAGCTCTTGCAGTACGTAATTATTTGCAGGAAGTTCTATTCTTCTTCTACACTAGCCATTCGTGCTCTTAACTATGTGGCACACATCCTAGTGTACCAGAAATCTCTGTTCCACCAGCTCAAGCCCGTAGTCGAGACCCTTCCGGACTCAGAAGTGAAAACCACCTTGGCGAATACTCTAAGACCTGCCAAGGTGGCAGGAAGACATTCTTTACCGGCCACCTATGACACGGTGGATTCTTCCACTACAGGAACAGTCGCAGCTGTGAGCCTTCGCAGATACTCTTGGCTAAGAGTATCAGGTTTAATTCTGATGTTCAGTCGGCTATCCAAGATGCCCCTTTCAGAGGCTCTGTCCTGTTTGGCGGAGATGCCCAGGACATCATCACAAGCCTGCAAGATAAAGACACAGTACTTCGGTCGGTTCACACTATGTATCGCCCAAAGCACCAGACAAAATGTCCCTTTCATCGGCAAAACAGACACCAGATGAAAACACAACAGGCACCCAAACGTCAGTTTAAATGTAGGGCTCCCAATACGGCCGCCACCCCTCCAGCCAAGACTCAAAGAGCTGCATGAGCGGTCCTCCTCAACCTCCCCCTCCCATTCCTGACCTGCTGACTGCCCTCCCTCCTCCATGTCCATCGGAGGAACAGGTAGGCGGAAGATTCGCAAGGCATCTGGGAGACTGGGAGTCCATCACAACCAACGCCTGGGTGCTTCAGTTTATAAAGCTTGGCCACACTCTCGAATTTCGAGAACCACCCCACCCCCCAAGCTATCCTCCGGGTTTTTCCAACTACCCAAGAGTGCACATTCCCCTATTACGGGAGGAGATCATAGCTCTTCTTCAAAAAGAAGCAACAGAGCCAGTGCCGGCAAACCAGATTGGGAAGGGATTCAACACCCACTTCTTCCTGGTACCCAAAAAGACGGGGGATCTATACCTGATTCTAGAACTCAGTATCCTAAACCTCTTCATAGAATACAAGAGATTTCAGATGCTGACACTGCAAAGCTGCTGTCTCTTCTTTCCAAAGGACAATGGTTTTGTACCCTGGACATGCAGGATGCGTACCTGCACATTCCAATATTCTGTCCACACTGCAGATTCCTCAGGTTTTCTTTCCAAGGGGAGCATTACCAGTTCAAAGCTCTCCCCTTTGGCCTGTCCTCTGCTCCGTGGGTTTTTACTAAATGCCTAGCGGTCGTGGCAGGAGCCTTGAGGAGTCAAGGGCACTACGTCTCCCCTTACCTCAATAACTGGCTTCTTGCAGCTCCGTCGAGGGAGGGGTTGGAGGCTTCCACATCAGCTACCCTGCACCTTTTCGAGTGTCTGGGTATTACTGTCAATTATCCCAAATCCCAGCTTGCTCCTTCCCAATGACTACAATTTACTGGGGCAGTTCTGGACACAGTACAGGGTATAGCCTTTCTCCCCTGGACAGGGTAGAGACCCTGGAGAGACAGGCCAAGCTGGTATCCTTCAACTGACACATTTTGGTCAGGGCAGTTCTCTGCCCCATTGGCATCATGGCAGCGGCTATACCCACAGTCCCAATGGCCAAACTCCACATGCGCATCTTACAGTGGACTCTCAGGTCCCAATGGGATCAAAGGGTGGATGACTTGGACAGTCTTGTCCTAATTTTCAGTCTGATGCAGAAAGATCTGCAGTGGTGGCAGAACTCCAACAATCTGATTCAAGGAGTTCCTTTCCAGGCCCCTCTTTACTCCCAAATACTGACCACGGATCCGTCAGGAATGGGATGGGGTGCCCATCTGGGATGTCACAAGACCCACAGCCTGTGGTCACCTGTAGACCTACACTTGCACATAAATGTGCTAGAAATGAGAGCAGTTCTATATGCTCTTCAGGCTTTTCAGCACATGCTTCAGCAAGATACACTGCTGATCCAATCGGACAACATGTGCGTAGTGTGGTACATCAACAAACAGGGGAGCACCTGCTCATATCCTCTTTTCAGGGAAGTGATGTGGATCTGGAACTGGGCGGTTCTGCACAAGATTCATCTCCTTGCGTACCATGTCCCAGGTGTGCAGAATGTTCTTGCAGACAGTCTCAGCTGCACCAGGGTAAGAGCACGAGTGGGAGCTAAAACAAGCGGTACTAGATCACATCTTCAACCTCTGGGGTCGTCCAGACGTGGATCTGTTCACAGCCCCATCAAATGCAAAACTTCCCAGGTTTTGCTTGCTCGATCCTGAGAATGGTGCTTTTTGGTAAGATGCGCTGTTGCTTTGTTGGGCAGGGAGATATCTGTACGCATTCCCTCCTTTCCCAGTCTTACAGAGAGTGCTGATCAAGCTCCAAACAGAAGGAGCACAAATGATTCTTATAGCTCCTTTCTGGCCTTGACAAATTTGGTTCCCACTGCTTCAGCAGCTGGCAGCAGAATCTACGGTTCCTCCACCACTTTCCTACGATCTCCTGACCCAACAGGGGGACATGCTGGTACATCCAGGTCTGAAGTCCCTTCATCTTCAAGCATGGCTCCTCAATTTTCACTGTTTTTGTTCACTTGTAAAGGTTTTCTTCTAGCCTGCCCACTTTATCGAGTTACCTGCATTTTGCTTTTGCCTTGTTGTTACTTTTTGCTCTGGCTTCTGCTCTACCATGGCGGCTGCATTTTCCACTGTGTTAATAACACACTCACACTGCTTTTCTTTTACTCTGTTTTACTTGCTTAGATATATGCTTACTCTTCGAACTGCCCAGAAACTTTTGCTTTGCACTAGACGGTTTTGTTGGTACTTACAGAAGTAGCTTTCTCCAACTTCGTTGCTGCGGTCTGTATGCGAGTCAACTGCAATCACACTCGCTTTGCGGACAGTCCCGCCCGATGACCAAGAGGAAAAACACTGGGGTGGCTACCAGAATGACTGATTTCACTGTTTTGAGCACTCTTGACTTAGATCAACAACTCCACCACTGAAACACCTTTTCCAGGCCTGCTGCCTTGCGCGCTCCTACTCTCTCTCCTCCGCGAACACTGAACACTCCACAGAGCTCTAGCCAAGGGGGTAGACCTTCACAGAGAGAGCCAGTCACTCGATGCCATGCAAATAAGCTATGGGCACTTTCTCTCTCTACCTCTCCACAGTGATTCTCGAGCTGTTAGAACAAATTTTTTCTTTTTTTTTTACAGTTAATCTCTTTCTTCCCAGGCAGCACACCTTCAAGCCAAATTCCCCAGCCCCGTCCCCCGCTCGCGGCTTACCTTCCGCTGTCCTCCACGGCTTGCGCCCCATGGCGGAGATCCCTCAACTGCCAGAACAGATCCGGTGCGGAGGTTACCGCTATTTGCGGAAGTGGAGCCTGCGGGGATCGGCTGTCATCGTGCCGCGCCCAGGACTCTTTCACCTTTTTCTCCCCCTTAGGAGGAGGTGTACAATGATGCCCTAAGGAGAGAGCGCACATGTGTCCGAAAGCGCTCCTCCAAGTGTCTGCCTCCTCACCTCCCCTTTCTAAGCGTCCAGTGTGCTGTCCCCAGCTACCACTAGGGGGAGTCGACACCGACGCTGGTGGCCCCTCCTCCCGGAGAAGGACAGTCCTCAGGCGCTCGATCCTTCTCCTCCCCTGGTGGCCCATGCTCGTTTCCGAACATGGGTTGCCAGTGTAGCAAGAGGCAAGGCGTCCAGTGCCTCAGCGCCTCCGGGTGGGGCTGAGAACAAATTTTTTTTTTTACTTTCTTTTTATCCCTCCTTGACCTGCCCTCATCATTCCACTCCTTCGGGCCTCTTGTACCATCCCCTGCCTCTGTCCTTGGAGTCTTCCCCTAGAGTGCCCTCGGCTACCCCACTGGTCCCTTCAAGCGCCTGGATAACTCCCTGGGTGGGGCGAGGAAGGACCTACCTTCCTCCACCTCCGTGGAGCACCTGCACACAGTGGGGTCTGCCCGTGGATCCTGTGGCTGGATGGCTCAGAGTGGCCGTCATCTAGGACTTCTGAGGGGTATTTTCCGCTTTTCTTGTGATCCCCTTCCATCCCCAAGGACGCCGGCTCAGGCGGGTTACGTACTGATGCACTACGCCCGCCGAGTGCCTGACAGCATCCTCCCTCCCCGACTCCAATACCATAGGAGCCGCCAATGCCCCAAAAGTCTGTGCTCCCTCCGACCTTCAAGGACGTCAGGCGCATGGAGCACCCCTGATAACCCACCCCAAAGGAGGAGGAGAGCATCCGTTGGGACGCTCAATCCTTCTTCCCCCTGCTGACCCCTGACGACCCGGGATCGTTCCTGAACCCTGGTTGCCAGTGTGGAGCAAGGTGTGGCATTCAGCGCCTCAACCCTCAGCACCATCGGGCTGGCCCTGAGAAAGTACTGTTACGTAAGAACTTACCGTAACAGTAGATCTTCAAGAGAGGCTCTTGCAGTAGGTAATTACATATAGGACTGATGCCGGCCGGCGTCAGGACCCTACGGAAAAATTTCTAGCTAGCAGTCTCTGGCGGGAGACCGCCCCCACATCAGGTGACCGACCTCATGCAGCGTCAGTATAAAGGGGCGGTTCCCCAAGCCCGCCTTCCAGTTCTTTCCTGCCAAAGGCCAAAAGGCAAGATGAGAGAGAAGCAAATACTTCCCCTCCTGGAAAAGGAGCTGAAAAAGCTTAGGGGATGGAGGGTGGGAAGGTATTACCTACTGCAAGAGCCTCTCTCGAAGATCTACTGTTACAGTAAGTTCTTACGTAACTATATTATCTTACTTCGAGAGGGCTCTTGCAGTAGGTAATTACATATAGGACTGAGTCCCAAGCAGTCTGGAACAAGGAGAAGCAAACGGGAGGAGGAAAGCTACTCAGAAGTAGACCCTCTGGTTGTGAAGGCCTTAGGAAAGGAGCCTTGCAAAACAGCCAGCCGAAGCCTGCTCTATGGCGAGAGGCAATGTCCAAACTGTAATGTTTCATAAAGGTATGGACAAAAGTCCAAGTGGTGGCTGCACAAATGTCAGCCGCTGACATATTCTTGAAACAAGTTGCAGAGGCAGCGACCCCTCTGGTGGAGTGGCCTCTAACTTGATCCGGCAGTGTCTTGTTGTACTTGTCATAACAGAAAGTGATACGATGAGCCAACCATTTCGATAGGCATTGCTTAGAAACAGCATTGCCTTCTCTTTTATAAGCAAAAGAGACGAACAGTTGATCAGTCTTTCTGAGATCCTTCGTCCTGTTGGTGTAGTATCTCAGAATTCGGTGAACATCCAAAGTGTGCGGGAGGTATTCTCCATGATTAGAGTTCTGTGTAAAAAAGGCAAGCAACTCTATGGATGGATTCAGCGTCGATTCTGCTACCACCTTAGGGAAAAACTTAGGGTTGGTACGCAGAGCCACACGTTCCTTGTGAAAAATCAAATACGGGATTTTACACATCAGGGCCTGGAGTTTGGAAATCTGTTGAGCAGAAGTAATGGCCACTAGGAAGAGAGTCTTCCAAGAAAGGAACTTTAGGTCCACTGAGGCTGCTGGCTCGAAAGGAGGCAGAGTAAGCTTCTCTAAAATGAAATTCAGATCCCAAGGATGGGCAGGAACCCGGAGAGGGGGTCGTAAGAGAAGGACCCCTCTCAATAAGGTCTTACAGACCTCCAGCTGAGCAAACGTTCTGTCTGCAAAGGGGACATGATAGGCTGAAATGGCCTCCATGTGAACCTTTAAGGATGAATGGCTGAGACCCAGATCGAAGAGGTGTTGCAGGTAATCCAGAAGTCAGCCAACAGAACACAAGAAGGGCTCAACGTCATTGGAGATGGCCCAAATAGAGAACTGCTTCAATTTCATGGCATAAATAGATCTGGTTGAGGGTTTCCTGGCCTCCACAGAATCTCAACTACTCGGGGGACACGAATCGGGCTTGAGCTACGTCCTGCAGGAGCCATGCATGCAAATGAAGGACTTCAGGCCTGGATGGACCACAGCCCCTGATCCTGGGTCAGCAAAAATAGCGACAGAGGAAGAGGAAGTTCCTCTGAGTACTGTTGCAGAAAAGAGAACCAAACTTGCCTGGGCCAGAAAGGAGCGATCAGAATCATTCGAGCTCCTTCCGAACAGAGTTTCTGCAAGACCCTCAAAATCAATGGAATCAGAAGGAAGGCATAGACGAATCTGCCCTTCCAGTCTAGAGACAGAGCGTCTCTCCAAAAAATGCCGCACCCTGGAGCGAGCGAGCAGAAGACGGGAAGTTTTGTGTTTTGAGGGGATGCAAACAGGTCTACCTGTGGAGTTCCCCAGTGCAGGAAGATGTCATCTACGACCTCCTGATCCAGTTCCCATTCATGAGCTAGAGCAGATGACCGGCTGAGCCTGTCTGCCAGCGTGTTCTCGACCCCCGGGATGTGAGATGCCGTGAGGTGAAGGTTGTGCTTACTGCCCAATCCCAGACTCGCATCGCCTCTCTGCAAAGGGGGTAGGAACGAGTTCCTCCCTGTTTGTTGATGTACCAGACCACACACATATTGTCCGTCTGTACAGCTAGGTGACCGGGAGACAGATACAGATGCAGAGCCTGAAGAGCATACAGTACTGCACTTAGTTCGAACACATTGATGTGAAGGGACTTCTTGAGCTTGGACCAGGAGCCCTGGGTCCTGTGAGGACCGAGATGGGCTCCCCAACCCTCGCCGGAGGTGTCCGTAGTCAAGGTCTGCGAGGGGGGAAGGAGACCGAAGGGAACTCCCCGGCAGAGGTTCTCCTGAACCATCCACCACTGCAAGTCCCGAGCCATGGGAGTGGAGACCAGGACAAGTTGATCTAGGTCATCCACTAGCTGATCCCATTGAGACCAAAGTGTCCACTGAGAGATTCTCATGTGGAGCCGAGCGCGAGGGACTGTCGGAATCGCGGCTGCCATTAGCCCGAGGAAGCAAAGGACTGACCTGGCACTGACCCACCTGCAGCTGGACAACAGGCTGACCTGGGCCTGGAGAGTGCCCGCTCTGTTCGGTGGCAGGAAGGCCATGCCAGAGGTCATGTCCAGGATCGCCCCGATAAACTGGAGCCTCTGGCACGGGATCAGATGGAACTTGGCCTGGTTGATGGTAATACCCAGGCAGGCAAAGACCTGCTGGGTAAGGGAAAGGAAGCACAGGAGTTCCTCCCTGGATGGGGCCGCCAGGAGCCAATCGTCCAGATGCGGAACCTGCACCCCTGGATTGCGGGTGGCAGCTATCACTGAATGGCATTTGGTGAACACCGGGCGCGAGAAAGACCAAGCGGGAGGGCCTTGAACTGGCAGTGGTCCAAAACGCAGGTATTCTACGGTGGGAAGAGGCGGATAGGGATATGCAGGTAGGCATCCTGCATATCCAAAGCACAACCACTGTCCCAGCGGAGAAGGGGCAGGAGGCTCTGCAGCGAGCATCCTGAACCTCTTGTACTCCTGAACAAGTTCGGGAGCTGAGGTGAGAATCAGCCTCACGTCCCCTGTTTTCTTCGGGACCAGGAAGAAATGGGAATAGTACCCCATTCCCTGAAGAGGAATGGGGACGGTTTCTATCGCCCCCTTCAAGAGAAGGGAGGAAATTTCTTCCTGGACCAGAAGATGATGCTCCTGTGAGTACGATGACCTTGGGGGAGGGTGTCGAGGGGGTTTCTGAAGAAACTCTATTGAGTGTCCCTCTGCGATAAGTTGGAGCACCCAAGAATCTGACGTTATCCTCTCCCAACCCGGGAGGCGGAGGGAAAACCTCCCTCCTACCGGTTCCTCTGAAAAAGCCAGAGGCTGTGGGAGAGGAAAGGAGTCAGGTGGTGTGTGGCAGCGTCACAGCTGAAGCTCCCGCTGCTTTTCTGGGCTGTGGGGACTTGACAGCCGGAGGGGCCTGACGTTTACTGGCCCACTTTCCCTGTAGTTTTGCCCTTTGCCGATTCTGCCTCTGAAAGGAACGAAGCTGCACTGGAGGGGGATTGTACATGGAATCCACAGACTTCAGTGCAGTCCCCTTCTCCTGCAGATCAGTGATAATGTCCTTGACATCACCACCGAACAGCACCGAACCCGGAAAGGTGCTTCCTGAATAGCGGACTGCACTTCCGGGACCAAACCTGACACACAGAGCCAGGCATGACGCCGTAAGCCTACAGCGAAAGCGAAGCTCCTACCAGCAGCATCCACTGCATTGTACGTGGCATGAAGCATGTGCCGACTGGCCGAATGAGCAGAACGGACAAGGTCAGCCACTTCCTGTTTAACCCGAGAGTCAGGAAGGGAGTCTAACTTGGATTCCACCTCACTAAGAATCGCCTTCTGGTAATCCCCCATGTGGCTGACACAGTTCAGGGCCCTAATACCCAGAGTGGAAGAAGCATAGATATTCTTGCCGTACTGGTCCAAAAGACAGGATTCTTTGTCAGGTGGAGACGAGCTTAAATGCTTCGGATTAGCTGACCGGCCGTGAGTGGCGCTAATCACAACCGAGTCAGCTCAAGGGTGAGAATCAAGGAAGTCAGCACCCTCGGGAGCCTGGTACAGCCTATTAGACTTCCAAGGAAGAGGGGCTAATGCCGACGGTTGCTTCCAAATGGTGGAAACAAGGTAGGCATGAGGCTCAATCCAGGGTGGCACCAAGGTTGGACGGTCTCGGGCAGATCCAGGTGCTCAGCGAGTTTCTTATGCTGTGGGTCCGGCTCCAAAGAGCGCCACTTATGAACTTCCTGGATTTTGCACATCAACTCTGAGAAAGAAGGATCCTCCGGAGGAGTCCTAGGCCTGGGTTTGGTCGGAGAGCGTGGCTCGTCGTCTGGGTCGGAACAACCGGAGTCATCCAAGGTGTCCGAGGAGGAAGAGGAAGAAGAAGAAGACTCCCTCTCCTGGCGTGGGGGAGGAACGGACCCCTTAGGAAGCCCTCAGGGAAGCGTGTCCTGCCACGCCCTGGAACCAGAAGGCTCGCCCCTGGTATCCGGAGGTGGGGAGGGAGTCTGTCGTCTGGGGCGTATGGAGGCCGGAAGCGGCACCGTTGCCGGGGAGATGACTCTCCACCTCTCTGGTGAGCTAAGCCTTGGCCTCAGCCCATCACGAGGCCAGAATCTCCTTCAAGTCCACTGGCGGCTGAGGGGGCGGTGGAAGAGGAGAGGGGGATACGGATGCTGAGTGTACCCGTAGGGTGCGTATCCGTAACCTGATGGCGGATAACCCGGTGTCGGGCAGTGAGGCACCGAGTACTGCAGCATCGGGTAGGCCGGCGTCGGGTACTGGGGCGTCAGATACTGTGGAGCCGGATAAGATGGAGCTGGATACCCGGGGACCGGGTGGTCTGATAGAGCAGACGGCCCGTCCGGAAGCCCAGCGAGCAGATCTGGAGCAGAAGGCCCAGCGGGCAGAGGGCCTGGCATTGGAGTTGCATTCGGGAGAGGGATGTCGCCCGGCGTCAGTATGACCGGCGTCGGAGCCGGTGTCTGGGGAACTGACGTCAGGTCATCTGGCCCAGCTGGAGGAAGGCCTGACGGGGGCGCAGCAGGAACCTCAGCATCGCCTGGGGATGGTGGGGAAAAATCCCCGGGGTCAGGCTGAGGAGACCCAGGATCCCGGAGGCAGCGAGGCTGAAGGAAGCGGGAGCGGCAGATATAAGGTCAGCGTCCTGCTCGCCACAAGTGGACATCGGGCGGTCGGCGCCCGCCCTCGCCGTCCGACTTGGTGGCCCCATCACCGAGGCAGGTCGCGCAGGAGGGGCAGCCTGGTGGGAGGGATAGTGGGCATGCACCGCCCGAAGGGTCGAGCGACTTATCAACAGTCTCCGTGAGGCGTCAGAGGAGCTGGCGTCCGGCTTACGAGCCGCTCGAACCAGTAAGCCGCTGGCAGCTACGAGGGTGGAGGCCTCCAAAAGCCCGGATCGCCCGAAGAGAGGCCAAAAAGCCAGATGGGCGGGCCGACGCTGCTTTGAAACTTCCAAGGCGACCGTCATGGAGCAGTCCCCAGAGGATGTTACCTGGAGCACGGCAACTCCAGCCGGAGTTGCGGTGGAAAAGGAGCCCCTGGCCCGATGCTTCTCCTTGTCCTTCTTCTTACGATGGCCTTCGGGGGAAGTTGACGCCTGCCAGAGCTTTTTCAACTCCTTCTCCATGGAGGACATCTTCTTCTTGAGGATATGCGCCTCCAGGGACTGCTGCCTCTGTCTGCGGGTGGCGGCATTAAATTTAAGGCAGTGTTGGCACTTCTCCACCTGATAGTCCGGGCCCAGGCAGAAGAGGCACTGGGAATGGCCGTCCTTGTGCGGGAGTTGGGCGCTGCACAAGTCACACTTATTTTTGTACTCGGAGGGTGTAGGGGACGACATACGCCAATGAAAGCTGACGATTAAGTCGAATAATTCGAAAAAACAAAGGTAATACTACTGTGACAGAGCTGACGAGCATGAACTTTACTGCGCTTGACACGAGCTAATGGGGAAAGAACTGAAGGCAGGCGTGGGGACCGCTTCCTTTAATACTGACGTACGATGTCAGTCACTTGATGGGGCGGTCCTCTCGCAGAGACTGGTTAGCTAGAAATTTTCGGTCGCGTCCTGTCGCCGGCCGGCATCAGTCCTATATGTAATTACCTACTGCAAGAGCCCTCTCGAAGAAAGATCCAATTTTAAAGTGCAACTGACTTTTTTCTTTGTGGCATCTGCTTACAGTCCCAATAAGCACTTTTACTGATTTTGTCACATAAAACACAGTTCATTACAGCGACTGCAGTACTTTCCTCCTCAGACATGGGAAAAATTGTATCCACAGTAAACAAACATTTCTTTGCCCAAAATCACTCTGCAGTTGGCAATTTTTACCATTTTAACAGGTTTAAGCACTTTTAAAGCAGGGTTTCACAGTTCCACTAAAGCAGTCCTTAGCAGCATGTTTTTCCACAAAGTTCCACGCTGTAGTCCACTCTCAAAGCTGCACAATACACAAAAGGCATTTTTCTTGGCAGATTGCAACTTTTTCTCCTCAAAAACAGTCCTGTGGAGGGTGCACCACCACTAGACAGAAAGACCACAACCATACCCTCTGCATGGCAACCTTGTTCTCTCCCCCAAAATCCTAGGACGAGCTTCCATTTTTGTAGCAACCCCAACCCCCCAATTTTGTTACTCAGACAAGGCATCACCCCTGGCATTAGGGCAACACCTGGCTTGGGCATCTCAGAGGTTGGGGGGAGGGGAAGGCTACAAAACAACATCTCTGTTTTTACCCAGGTCCGGCGGAGAAGTGCCAGGTCTATGGTGTGTCTCCTATCTGTGGAGGCCCCAAAAACTCACACAGGTACTAAGAGATGGAATGTCGGCAAACAGAAATTTGGGATTTTAATGTATGGCTTTTATTTCTGACTGAGTGTTAACAGAAAATACAGTGGTGCCCTTAGGACTTGTAGCTGTACAACACAGATGGCACATTGGTAGCATGCAGAAACATTTCACAACTCTTTCAGACAGAACTGAGACTTCTCACAAGAACATTTCCCATGGGCGTCCATCTGTTTGTTTAGGGATTTCTGGACTTACCGGTGCATTTATAGTGGATCTTGCCACTGCACTGAATTCGAGCATCACTAGGTGAACTAAATTAACACCTTAGACCATTCCGTGTAACCAGTTAGATCCCTTTGAAACCAAAAGTGAGTGGTCAGTTCACTATGGCCAAAGCTAGACTCTCTCTGACATTACCTTTAGGAAAAACACAGGATTCCCTAGCCACACAGGGGCTACAAGAGACATTCTTACAGCACAAACTTTGTGCAAAGGTCCTGAGTACCTGCATCCTAGCCTTGTTGGGCTCCTAGCCAGGCACCAGCCAACCCACATGAACAACAGATGAACCTTGTACTTACAGCATGTTGTGCCCTCCCCCCCAAGGCATTAGTTAAGAACACTTGAACTCCATAGTTCCCACACAAAATCCATAGCTTTCAGGTTTGTAAACACACAGTCTCTAAATTCTGGGTAGTTCTATTAGCTCTCACAGTCTTTTGGGGGTTGCCCCAAAGTACTCACTTCAGTCCCATTTCTCCTTCTGTGAAAAATCTTCACCACCTCGGGGCTTCACAGGATCTGGTAGCCACCACGTCCCACAAAACCAACCACTGGTTACTGCACTAAGGCATAAAATAACAGACTGAGGGTCCTTCCCTCTAACAAGTGGCCTTTGGCAAAGCACTTGCTTGTAGAACGTTCAACTCCAAACTGACTCTCAGTTCAAAACAACAGCAGAGCACTGTGGCTTATGCTGCTGCGAGGGTTCTAAATTTCATGACATCATCCCCTGCCTCAGCAGAGCTACACAGGTGGTGATGTAATGTTTTACAGAGAGTTTTAAACCCTTTGATGCTGCCCAGGCTATCTGCCTGATTTAAAGCTGATGGGATCCTAGTAACCCCAGGCACTGGCTGGTTACATCAGTATAACCTTTGCGGCAGAAGCTGCCCGTGGCGTGCAAAATGGTAGCCCGCGGCTCTACAGCCATTAAGAACGGAGCAGGTCTTTGCAATTAAAACTGGAAAGCAGCAGGTAAAAGAACATTTTCGTTTGATGCTAAAAGCCCTAATTGAGTGTTTCTGCAGCAGCTGCTGCACTTTGCAGCATTGTAGTTTCCCTTTAAGACTGTTTTTTCGTGTTTTTCTCATCCGTGTTCCTTTCCCTGCATAGCCATCATTCCTGTCTCATCGCCCTTCTTTAGTTAGCTTAAATTATTATTGACACTATCATAGACATGTTACCGAGGAGTCTGCTTCTTTTTGCTTAGGTGCGAAGCAAACCATCGTAATGGAACAGCTCACTGTTCCCATTAAAAAAAAAAAAAAAAATCTTCCAATGTTTAATATATCTGTTTTCATTTTCTAGCATAATTTCCTCAGCCAGTTATTTAGCCTGATAATTTTTTTATTTCTACCAATACTGGCTCTTGGCACTGGTAATATTTCAGAAAACTTAACCTCACAGTTTTGTTTTTTTTCTATTATCTTTTTATCCAGTTTTTCCATGGTTCCCCTATCCCAGGACCCCAGCACACTGTGACACATGCGCCCTGTGGCGCAGGTTCCAGTCCCTTCCACTCCACCGTGCAGCTTGACACTACTCCCCGTCCTCTACCGGGAGGCAGCCAAGAGCTGGGGAAACCCATAACCCTCTCCGGAGAGAGAGTCCTCACGGTGGCTCAATCCAGCTCCTCACCCCCCAACAGCAGGCTCATTCCCGAACCTGGGTCGCCCAGCTACTGCGAGATGTGGCATCCAGCGCCTCAACCCTCAAGCGCCACGGACGGCCACCTCACAGGTTTTCTCTTATAGTATTTTGCTTAGGGCCTTAAAATCATATTGGGTTTGAAAATGGGCAGACTAGGTAGGCCAGGCGGTCCTTATCTGCTATCAGTTTCTATGTTTCTTCCTGCTGCTTCCCCACATTGTTTGTGCCAGCATGAATTAGGACTAATGGCTTTACAGTTGTTAAGTTTTATTGTGTCTGGCAACATGTTCCCTATATCTCTGTGTACTGCCCCTGAGAAACAGTTTGTAGTCACGTTTTCTGTAGTACCCCTTGTCGAGTAAATTGGTTTTCAGTTTCCAGCTGGAAATTTGTGGCTCTCCTGCCTTTTTTACTTTTTTTATTTTTTCCTACGAGGTGCCAGTCATCCTCTTCCTCACTATGGGATTCCCTCTGCTGTTTTTTTTCTTACTATCCTTGTCATGTGTACTGCTTGCTGTTACTGTGTTGTAATTTCCACTTGATTCAGCTGTGTTTAATAGCGTCTGACTTCTTAGACTACCAATTTCCATTTCCAAATTCATTATTGTTATCCTGAGCTCCCATATTTCAATACATTGTTTACAAGAGTAAGAGGAAATCAGAGCTTGGCCCAGTGCTGAATTTGTTACATATTACACATTTAATACCCAGTTCCTCATTTGCCAGTGTAATTATGTCTTGATCCCATAATGTGAGTTTAAGTACCCAGGATTACACAGATTACAGCACATTTTTTTTTTTTCAATTTTCCTCCGGAGATTCCTGGTGACCTGGCTGACGACTGGCAGCCACCCTTGCCTCTGCCAGCTTCGCCTCCATTGCGCACCTGCCAACGCTCACGTGAAGGCAGATTTACGTGCCAGAAAACTGAAAGTGTCGCGGGGTGGGACTTCTGGTCCGGTGATCCCAGGAGAAGTTAAAACTTTTACAATAAATGCCCTGCAAGCCACCAATGGTGGACTTGAACCCAATATCAACCTAGTAGGCTGCTCCGCAACCCTCTGCACTATTATACCAGTCTGCAAGCCAAACTACTGATTGTGAAGGACTTGGCTATCCCTCTACAATCCCACAGTGCACCACCAAGGGGCTCAATATAGGTAGACAGGACTGCTCTACTCCATCACAGTCCCACAACACACCAGCAACGTAGCGAGGTGCAGAGCTCCCAAACAGACAGGGCACAGAACAGTTTTTTTTTTTTGTTTGTTTATTTTAAACAAAAATGATGTTGTAAACACAGACAAGATTAAAATCACTGAAAAACACTTAAGAAGTATTGTTCACATACACAGTCCCACACCTGGTGAGTTGCAATAGTGTGCGTTTTGAATAAACAAATATCGCAAACTAACTTTCTAATCCCTCTCCCCCAAAGTCACAGGGTCATAATACACAGCACTTTGTAATACACAAGTGAAGCACTGATTCTGAAAAGAAAGCTTGATAATGAGCCAAATACAGTGTGTCACTGAGGTACTATAATGCAGCTGGAGCTCTCTCCCTTCAATGATGCCATCCCATATGATGTCAACAGCCACTTTAGGGCCGCATCAGGCACATTAATTCTGAATCTGGAGGGTGTTTGTTTTCTTTTTTAAACCCTGATGAAATTGCATAAATCATTTTATAACATGGCTGTCTAAAATACAATCATTTCATTGGTCAGAACACATCACCTGACCATTGATTAATCCCTGATATACCCACAGTTGCCTTGCCGGTCCGCAATATCCTGATTGACAGCAATGTAAACTGACTTAGAAAAATCACACAACCATAGACACACTGAAAAAGAGAAGGCGGATTCCGCCTTGCAAAGGTGGATTCCGCACCCTCATAACAACAAATCCACCTAGTGGTCAACTACAAAGACAGCATCCTCTATACACATTATTCATTAGGCGGAAGGACTATTTTAGTAGAAATCCATGTTCAAACACATATATTTTAATATTCTTTTATATAAACCTCTAATGTAACGTGGCTCATGTTATAAAAGGATTAACCCACTTCAAGGTATGGGTTTACTGAGCATTAATCCACACCTGGGTGGTTGCCCCCCCCACACACACACATGTACGTGGATTAATGATCAGTAAAACCCATACCCTGTCGTGGGTTATTCCCTCCATAAGTAGGGGTATTAATGACAGGGCAGGCTGTATATTGTAGCCATGTGATTTTATTATTCAGAAGTTTGAAAGTACATTTTGAGGGGTTAATTCAGCACAACACATGCCCAGGTTTGGAGTGGTTACTGAGATAATGAAATGGATCATTATATTTAAAAGTAAAGAACAGATAAAAGAATACCATTTAATGAATTCATTTGTGTTTGTTTTGTAATTGAAATTGAAAGCAGATCCCTGTTTCAGGGCAACTGTGTGAAATTAATATATGGTCAAGTGACTGGAGCCTACCAATCACAGTACTAAACCTGGGATCTAAACCTAATTCCACCTTCTCGTTCTTGCACCTTAGCTGCATTCTGCTGATTCCCTAGTCCTTCACTTCTCCCCTATCTTTCACTGTATAACTCCCTCCCTCCCCCCAATCTACCCTTCCTAATCCATAACCCCCCTCACCCCTTCTCTGCTACAGTCCACCACCTCCTCTAGTCACACCCTTTCACTCTGTCCTCCCACCTTTTTGACTTTCATTCACCACTTCCCTGGCTGAGCGTACATAATCTACCTCTCAGCCTTTCGATTTTTCTTCATGACCTTTGTCCTTGCCCCCAAGATACAGTCTCTTTGCTACAAGCCCATGCTAGTTAGGGCCTTCACCCAGACTCCGTTTTGTGCGTTTCATTAATATTAATGTCTCTGCTATCCCGTGGATTTCCACTCTCTATCCCATCCTAGTTCATACCCAACCAATCATTTCTTTCCTCTCAGGCTCATGTGTTTAGTGACATGACCCACTCGTACTCTTTGATTGCTTAATAATTGACAAGAACTGTTTTTATGACATGTTTGCATCTTCCCCTGTTATAGTCTAGAGAGTTTTAATATATGTTTTTTCAACTTCCATGTATTATTTTTTTGCTCTGTTGTGAATACTATGTTACTATAATTTGCCTGTTTTTTTTTTTTTTTCTGTTCTTGACGTGGAACCTTTGTAAATGAGCCTCTGGCTGAAAGGTATTGTAATCTAAGATCTTAAATAAAATAAAAAATAAAGTACTGGATTTCTCTTACCCATGTCAAAAAGCTGCATGCCATGACACTTACATCTATTACTTGGGTGCCATCTAGTGGTTACTATGTAATACAATGTATACTAACAGTATGGTCTCGATTTCTCAAGTGTACACCGATGTCATCCACCACGAGCTCCACCCCAAAATGGGTGTGCTCTATAGAAACAAAGCCAGTATCCCATTCCTTGCTTGCCAAAAGTTAGTCACGAAGATGATCCTCCCTATCTTTGACCACAATGACACTGTCTACAGTGTAGCTCCCAAGTCCACTCTTGCCAAACTGGACCCCCTCTTTTACTATTTCTGCTGTTTCACCTTTTACTGTCCTCCTCGTACTCACCACTGCTCTCTCTACTCCTCCCTCTCCTTCCCTTGCCTCAATGCCAGATGTCACATCCAACGTACCACCTTCACCTCCAAATTCTGGATTGGTTAGTGCCCTCTCTACCTTCCACCCTGCTATCCCCCTTCCTCCTATCCACTCTGGAACACTGCTGTCCATTCCCTCTCTCTCCCCTCCAGGAAAGCGTCTATGGGACAAGCTGCCTTCTCATATCATTTTCCTAAGCTCTGGTCTCTCTTTTCAACTATCTGCTCAGACTCGTCCTCCTCCCTCAACTCCTTCATGACTCTACTACCACCTCCTGCAACTGTTCCTGACCTATGTTCCTCCCACCCTGTTTTGTTGATGCCCCCCTCGTGACACCCCCCCCAGCTGTGAGCAATTTCCTACTCACCCTAGGCCAACCTGCTTATAATCAGTCATTCACATCTGGTAATGTTTGGTTCCTGTACCTACTTTACTGCACTGGCACTGATAACTCCCGCACCTCGCAGTCTGGGTGGTAGAAATCTGCCCCTTATCTGGCATTTGCTCCCAATACTATATTGCACTTGTATGTTAATTTGCACTGCTGTATATCTTTTTGTGTTGCCCTATTTGTCTGCCTGTATATCATGACTGCACAACTGCAATGTATTTCACTTTTATTTTATTGTAATATATATTTTTTATTGTACTGAATTTTGTTTTTATTCCTATTGCACCTTACTGTATATTATTTTCACCTCACAGCCTGTATTTACTCCTTCTCCCCCCATCGCTCAAGACGCATCTTGAAACAAGCTGCTACCAGCTCAGTATGTCTTTCCCTTTCCTTTCCAGCAGGGTGCTGCAGCCCTCAGTACTGGGACCAGTCCAATTCAACTGCCTTCATAAGTGACACTGCAGATGAACTAGAAGGGAAGGTATGCTTTTTGTAGATGACACCAACATCTGTAATAGGGTGGACACCCAGGAGGGGATGGAGAGAATGTGTAGGGACCTTGGGAAACTCGAGGAGTGGTCAAGAGCATGGCAGTTGAGGTTCAATGCCAAAAACTGCAAAATCATTCACATAGGGCACAGAAACCCAGGAGCTGAGTATAGGATGGTGGGGAGGTACTGACAGTCACTACACGGGAAAAGGACCTTGGGGTTATCATATCTGGTGACCTCAAAGTGGTAGGGCAGTGTGACAAAGCAGTGGGTAGGGCCAGTGGGATGCTGGTATGTAAAGGGAATGGCATCTCCAGCAGGAGAAGGGAGGTGGTGTTGCCACTGTATCACTCACTTTTAAGACCTCACCTGGAGTACTGTGTCCAGTTCTGGAAGCCACACCTCAGAAAGGACATAGACAGGGTAGAGGCAGTTCAGAGGAGGGCAAATAAAATAGTGTAGGGTTTGCATCAAAAGTTCTATGAGGAAAGATTGAGGGATCTCAGCATGTACACCCTGGAAGACAGGACAGAGAGAGGGGACATGATGGAGACCTACACGTACCTCACCGGTATTAAAAGGGTGCAAGTCTCTTTCAAATGAGAAAGAGCACCAGAACCAGAGGTCATGTGATGACGCGGGCGGGGGGAGTTTAAGAGGGATAGGGGAAGTACTACTTCACTGAAACAGCGGTGGATTCATGGAACAGACTGCCAGCAGAAGTGGTAGAGACAAAAACATTAGAGGGCTTCAAGTATGCATAGGATAGACGGGAATATTTGTAAATAGGCAGGGAGGAGGGAAGGAGAGATAATTACCGGTGACCAGTTAGGGTCTGTGGAGACAGACTAGGCAGGGACCATCTGGGCAGACTGGGTGGGCTACGCGGTCCTTTTCTGTTGACAAATTCTACGTTTCTATGAAGCCAGTTTCTAACTCATTGTATTGCTCAACTACCTGTACTTAGGTTTTCCATTTTGTGAACCAATTTCCTGCATGGGACAGCATCAAACACTGTTCAAGTTCAGGTTCACAACATCTGTAGGTCTTCCTAGATCAGGTTCCATATTCACATTCTCAATAAATCCAATAAGATTAGTCTGGCATGATTTCCCTTTATACAATCCATACTGAGATGCCCACCCCAAGTTATTTTTCATGTGCATTCTACTATTCTCTTCTTATTACTGTCTACCTGGTACTGATGTCAGGCTTCCTGGCCTGTAGTTTTCTGGCTCAGACTTGAAGCCCTTCTTTCAATACTGGCATCACATGGGCCACTCTCCAATCCCCAGTTAAGTTAGCAGATTTTATCGACTCACGGAATATCACTGCCGGTGGGATGGACTGTTTTTTTTGGCCAACTTCCTTAGTATTTTGGAGTTTATTCTACCTGGGCCCATTACCTTACTTGTGCTAACCATCTTCAGCTTTCTCTGTACTCCTTTGGCTGTTACAATGTCCTGCAATGTGTCTTCCTGTGCTTTCAGTAACGTTTTACTGTCCGTTACTGTTAAACACATTCCTCTATGAACAAATGCAAAAAACGTTATTCTACCATCTGTTCTTCCTTTCTTAACGGAATCTAATTTTCTTTATCCCTCAGTAGCCCAATAGTTGTTTGCATTTTTCTAGTCTTCCCAACATAGCTGAAAAGCTTATTTTTTTTCTTACATAGAAACTGTCTGCACATAAGGGCTGCTTGGCCTACTCAGTCTGCCCATTTTCCCTACCTAATGTAATACCGCAGAACCTACTTGGTCTCTGGCTTTGCCGCCCCATTCTAAACTAATAAAATTATTTTATGTTTATCCCATGTTCTGTTTTTTTTGTTTTTTTTTTAGACAGAACAGTACAGTACAGCATGCAGGATGTATACAAATAGAGCCAACAGAAATACAAGAGTCATAACACAACCATCAGACAAAATATATGAAGATACTAACAGTAGCTTGTTATACAAAGGCGGTTTCCTCTGGAGGAATACTGTGGATAGGGTGGTTCTGCCTCCCTCTACAGGAGTCCCTAGGGGACAAAGGTGGAATCTGTATCTATACAATACTTAATCCATCTACCCCATACATTGTCAAAAGCGTCCTGAGTGTTTGTATGTACTGCTGTGTGACTTTCCAGCCTGTATACATTCTGAATTACATCTTACCACATTTTATTGTTGTTAGTGTTTTTGTCGTCCACAACCTTGTAATGACTGTCTTTGCTAATGTAATTAACAAGTACAGTAACATAGTGCTACCCGGTCTTTTGATACTGGTTTAGCTTCTCAGAGTTTGCATTTGCTCTCTCTGTTTTCCCCAAGTAAAGTTGTCCATTTTCAATAATATCATTTATTTATTTATTTAGTTAAGTGCACCAAGCAACAAAATGCCAATTTACAAGCATGATCTGGGAGAATACCATCATGGATACAATGGGAATAAAATACAATGACTATGCTACATGAAATGAAATAGCAACACAGTATAATACATTGAAATACAGAAGTAATAAGGAGCAATACATTACATTGGATATGGCAGAAGTATCATGCAATAGGCACCTTTCGTGGGCCTATTTTTTCTCTCCTTAATGTCTAGTACCTACCATGCTATCTACACTGGCGTGTGCCTTCTCCTACTATACGTTCCACTCCATGGGATATAATTCTCCTTTTAAGCTATCCATATGATTTTTGAGAATGCCCAACTGCTGCGGAACACTGATGCCCTTAAATTTGCTTTTCCAGTGAACCTGTGTTGTAAGCGGTTTCATTTGTTCAACGTTTGCCTTAGAAACATAGATACTGACAGCAGAAAAAGTCCATCTGTCTATCCAGTGTGCCCTGTATACCCTATCTTCCCCCCAAGACCTGTTGTCTATATGGAGTGTTTGTCTGGACTACCCCATCTCATGTTCCCTGCCTTACTACTACCCCTCCGAGTAACTACGAAGTCCTTTACTCTTTCCCAACCATGCTTTTTTTTTTTTTTAAATTCATGTTTATTGCATATTCCGGCACAATTGCACATTGGTTCAGAGATTTTTTCAGCATATCTGTTTGCGGTGTTACATACATTTTACATCAGAGGCATCCTTATACATATTTATATTTTGTCAGCTGGCTCTTTCTCTTCTCTGTGACTCTGATTCAACAGTGACAGTGGTATATATTTTACTCAGAACCCTTAGGTATTTTCCGCTAGGCTCTCCCATCTCCATGTCTTTCTCCCAACCTCCTTTCTTCCTTCTCTGCTGCCCCCGTCTCCAGAGACAGCAGCCAAGGAGTCCATCTTCTCACATAAATTTGCATTCTCAAGTTTATTCTATATGTGACTTCCTCCATTTCTCTTATCTCACCCACAGTAGCAACCCAGTCCAGATGAGTCGGAGTATATGGTATTAGCCACTTTTTCGTTAGAGCTTTGTGAGCCGCCGTGAGAAGAATGTTCCACATGTAGGTCTTGTCCGAACCCCTTATTTCATCTGGTTTTATTCCCAATATCAGTTGTCTGGGCCCCAGGGCAGTCTCCAGTGAAAACATCTGTTTTATCTCTTGGCTGATGTCTGCCCAGTACTTCTCAAGTGCCGGGCATGACCAGAAGACATGGAGATAGTTCGCCACAACTGCCCTACATTCCCTCCAGCAACTCCCCTTACAGCTCCTGTCCCATTTACTCTGAGTTGCCGGTGTGAGAAAAAACCTCATTCTTACTTTCCATTCATACTCTTTCCAGAGTGGGGATGATGTGGTCTTAGAGGTCTGTGCAAGAGCCTTAACCCATTCCTCCTCTACTAAGTTTTCTCCCAGCTCCAGCTCCCATCTATTTCTAATTTGGGAGGTCTTGCTTCCACCCCCATCCCTCAATGCTGCATAGATGGCTGATATTTGCCCCTTAACTTTTGTCTGTTTTATTATTTCTGTCATTATAGTTATTAACCCCCCTAAGGGGTTGGTCTTTAAATGATGAGATTGTAGTTTGTGTATATAAGCTCTGATCTGGAGGTACCTGAAGTAGTCCTCCCGTCTCAAGGAGAATTTTTCCTTAATCTGATTAAATTCCATGACAGTGTCTCCTTCTAAAACTGGTCTAGGGAGTACAACCCCATTCTTCCCACCTTCTAAAGGTAGATCTTGCTTGGGAGGGAGGAACTACGGGTCCCATCGAACCAACGGAGAGGCCATGCCACCATGTCCAGCCCATGTTTGGCCCAGAGGCGTTTTAATCGCCCAATGTGTTTTCACTGATACAAGAACTATCCCTCCATCCATGGACTGTAAGCCTGGTGTCAGGGCTCGGGCCCCCAGGGGCATTCCCTCTGTTAGGACCTCCTCAATCTCCTTCCATCGGGCATAGTAGGTTCTCGCCATCCATAGGAGGGCCCATTTTAACTGTGTGGCCAAGTAATAATCCTCCAGACATGGAACATTTCTGCCCCCATATTGTCTGCCTGTCTGTAGTATTATGTTCTTTATCCTAGGTCTCCTATTGTTCCAAATCCAACCATGCTTGAAACCATTAACTGTTTTGGCATACACTGTCTCGGCTGTCAGACTGTTTTATTGCTTAACCACTGTCTTTGTAAAATAAAACTTCCTCACATCCCTTCTGCCCCCCCCAAGCTTCCACTCCTGTCCCAGTGTTTCAGATGCGTTATTCCAGTTGAATAGTTCCTCCCTGTTTACCTTGTTCATCTTACATGTCACAAAGAATACCAACAGACCGTTTCCACCAAGCCAGTTCGACAGAAATTCTGTCGAAAGCCTTTACAGCGATGGCACTATGTCAACCGCAATCCTGGTTGGCATTGTGCCATCAGGAAAACTGCATTGTTTTTTCAGGGGGCACCCCACATGTGGGTTCTGCCCCCTGCAGCCCCCGGAATTAAATATAATCAACTATGAATCAGAGTTGTTTCAGGGAGGGGGTGCAAGATCCGAATAGACTGTGCTAGAGTCCTGCGTGACCATTACAGTGGACTGTCAGATTTGTCGTTGTAATGGTCATCGCGGTGAAAGTTTTGCTGTCTTAATGGTATACCCAACAGACCTGCCACTGAGACAGGACCAGATTACAATGTCTGATAACCAGGTGACTCACCCAGACCTCAAGTCACTTCATTTGAGAGCATGGTTTTTGAGGGAGTAGGAGTCGTCTAACCTGACGCTCTCAGACTATGTCTTAGAAACTTTGAAGGTTGCCAGAAAGCCAGCAACTGGGAAAACTTGTTCAAAATGGAAAAGATTCAGTATTTGGTGCACCTTCCACAGTGTCACTACATAAACTACAGATTTATCAGCGGTGTGTAAACAAGTGTTTATTTATATTTGGCACACAATCCCGGAAGCTCTGGGCACCATTATATATACAGAAAGAGTTATGGCAGTATAAACAACAGTAAATCCAATAAAACAAATATGGTAGCAGATTTTAAAAAATGCCTTATTAAAAATGTAGGTCTTCAGGCCCCTTTTAAATGCTTCCACCGATGAAGCCTCCCCACCAGGACTTAGGCAGTGAGTTCCGGAGGATCAGGCCAGCCACCTTGAAAGAGCGATCTCCCGAGGTTTTTAGCCTGGCCCTCGGAACCACCAGGAGGCCCTCAGTGGAGGAGCGGAGGGAGCACACAGGGATGGCTGAAGTAAGAAGATGAGATGGGTAGCCAGGGCCCAGGCAGTATAGGGCCCTGTAGGTGAGCAAACCCACCTTCAGGATGATCTTCCACCTGATAGGCAGCCAGTGCAGATCTCGCAGAACCAAGGTCACATGACGAGACCTAGGAAGACCAGTCAGCAACCTTGCCACTGTGTTCTGCACAAGTTGCAGTCTGCAGAGGATCCCTCCATTGACCCCGAAGTATACAGTGTCACAGTAGTCCAGCCTGGAAGTCACAAAGGCATGTACCAGTGAGGGCAAGTCTTCTGACGGAATCAGGGATCTAATCCGGGCAACATTCCTCAAGTGGTAAAAACTACTTCTGACAACAGATAACACCTGAGCCTCAAATGTCACACTGAGGATAACACCTAGATTTTTCACCCTGGGATGCCAATAACAGAGTGGACCCCATGATCAACCCTGTAACCACTCCAGAAGCATCCCCATCATGCGAGCAACCCGGCTCAATCACCAGTAACTCCGTCTTGTCTGGGTTCAGCATCAGCCAGTTTGAGGACATCCAGTCCTGAATCTCAGCCAGGCATATGTTTAGCACTTCGACGGCACTCTTGGTTCTGGGGGCAAACGACATGTACAACTGGGTGTAGTCTGCATAGCAGTGGAAACCCAGATTGTACTGTCTAATGAGCTCCCCCGAGGCAACATGTATAATGCGAACAGCATCAGCGAAAGGACTGACCCTTTAGGAACTCCACATGACAGGGGCTTTGAGGATGAGGAGAATCGTCCCATCATTACTCCTTGACTTCTGCCAGAGTGATAGGACTCAAACCATTTAAGAGCTGTCGCGGTGAGTCCAGCATACAGTCTACGGGGATCCAACAGCACAAAGGTGGTCCACGGTGTCAAATGCTGAGGAGAGAGACTGAGGAGAATGAGAATTGACCATTCTGCTCTAACTCTTGCCCTGAGGAGGTAATTTTGCACCCAAACTAGTACAATCTCCATGCTATGCCTGGCTCTGAAACCAAACTGGAGCGGCTCGTAGATGTCAAAGGCCGAGAGGTGTGCCTCAAGCTGTAGAGCCACCATTTTCTCAACAACCTTCCCTAAAAATAGGAGTCTGGAGATAGGTCTATAATTCGCCAAGATGTCAGGGTCGAGTGATGGTTTCTTCAGAAGAGGCTTTACCAATGCCTCCTTCAAGGCATCAGGAAAGCACCTCCTATGACAGCAAACATTGGACAATCTTGGCGAACACTGGACCAATGACCCCAGCCCCTCCCACTAGGAGACAGGTTGGGCCAGGGTCCAGTTCACAACAGTTGGGCCGCAGCTTCGAAATCACTTCAACGACCTCAGCCACCTCCACCAGCCAAAACTCAGCCCAGACAACAGGAGTGTCTCTGTGGCCACCAGGCCGACCACTGCAGGACAGATGACATCCCGTTGGGGAGATACCCGTTCGACTGGAGGACACCCTGTCTGAGAAGAACAGAGCAAACTCTTCGCACAATGCAGTTGAAAAAGCTCTTTTCAGCTGTAGAAAGACTGGGTGAATCAGTCTATCCACAGTCCGAAACAGCTGAGTTGGTCTGTTCTTCCCAGCAGCAATCTTCCTGGACAGGAACTCTGACTTCTTACGGTTGATTGCCCCTTTATAATTTGGGTCTACCTGGTGCATTTACAGACCCAAGGCCTCAAACCCTCAACATTAAAGGTACACTTGACAGCTATCTCAACTACGAAATTGTCTAGCAAGGACAAATCCTTTGCATCCCAAGATATTTTTCAAGGATCTGACTTACCTGTATCCTCCTGGAAGGATCCAGTTCCACCATGAGACTTAAACCTGGTTCTTTCCCAGTTAAAAAAATCTCCCTTATGAGCCTATGTTTTCAAAAGAGTTCAAATATCTAACATGGAAAAAATGTGTTTGTAGTAGCTATGACTTCAACAAGAAGGGTCAATTAACTGGCAAGCACTATGTACAGACCAACATTTTATAGTGGTCCACTGGGATGAGGTGGTGCTTAGGAGAAATGTGAAATTTATATTCAAAATGGTTTCCTCATTTCACACAAATCAGTCTGCATAACTGCCTGTGTTGCTTCCAAAGTCGTACTCCAATGCAAGAGTGAAAAAACTTTATAGCCTTGAAATGAAAAGGGTGTTATGTTTCTACATGCAACCAACAGAGATGTCCAGAACTGAAAACCAACTATTGTTTGCCATTTACGGTGAGGTAGGTACAGGAAAATCAACAACAAAATAATCTTTTTTTTGGGAATGTCTCGACTATTGAGAGCTGTTATAAAAAGGCTTGCAAAGAGCCACCAAAAGGGTCCACAACATATTCCCCTAGAGCTCATCTACCACTGTAACAGCTTTAAGGGGTGTAACACCGCTAGAAGAGTGTAAAGCAGGGGTGTGTGGCTTGCCTGCTGACAAAGATGGCGACCTAATTCCTGTATCTGGTATACCCCTATGTAATCCAATCAAAACTGCGTAATCAGCTGCCCATTAAAAGTAACATTTTTTTTAAAACCAGGAGAGACGCACTAAGCTGAAGCTTGTTTACAGGTGTGACTATTCTACAGCATTTGACAGCTGCTTACCTGATGATCCTGCCAATATCAGTTTCATGCCCATTGGTCTGGTACAGCCACAGTTCTGATGGTCAACAGTCCTGCCTAGTCAGTCTGTCAAATCATATGGAAGTAGAAGCTCAGGATGATGTTGGCGTTGACGTCTACTCCAGACCCAAACCTGAAAGAAATAAAAATGTTTGAGCATCTGATAAGCCAAATTGGAAAATTAGAGGTCACTTTCCAGCACACTAACTCTGATGCTGTTGACATTTTGCAATGGGTGAATGTGACGAAACAGTGCATTGAAGACTGCAGAGACTGAATTATGGCCTATATCAAGGACACCACCATCTGGATCCTCTGGGACAGAGTCGAGGATCTTGAAAATTGAGAGCACAGAAAGAAAAAAATTACTCACCGTAGTAATATTTCTTCCAAGGGATTCTTCTGTATGCTTAATTGTTGCAGTATGCCCGCTGAGTCCAACTGCCCCAGAGGTGGAGTCAATGCTAATGACCCTGAGAATTGGCCAATCAGAACTCAGGACTAAGCTGTGCTGTGTGTGGTACTCTTACTTTCACTTCAGAATCTTTTCGAAACTAGCAGGGCAAAAAAGCCCCAAAACACAGTAAAAATGAACTTTATGAGAAAAAAAAAACCCAGACAAAAATTCTAGAGAAAAATATAAAGGAGCAAAAAAGGAGCCCATAGGCTAACTATACACAGAGGTAGTCAATGGCCAGAACTTTAGATTGATTTGTTTATTAGAAATTTGGCCTGTTAGGGACTGCAGAACTACTCTTAGCCAGGTTATGCGAGTGGAGGCTGGGTGGGGAATTTAAGCATACAGAAGAATCCCTTGGAAGAAATAATATCACTATGGTGGGCAATTTTTCTCCTCACCCCAGGAATTCTTCTGTATGCTTAACTGCTGCAGACTATAAAGCAATGCAGTTGGGAGGCGGGAACAGAATTTACTTAGGGAACAGGTTCTACAAGACTGCAATGGCAAATTTTGCATCGGATCTGGACTGTACAGCCAGGCAATAATGCTTTGTGAAGGTGTGTACAGTCTTCCAAGTAGCTGCTTTGTAGACGTCAAGCAAATGTATGCCTCTTGATGCTGCCACTCAGGCTGCAGTGCTCCTAGTGGAGTGGGCTCTAAGGCCTTGAGGTGGTTGTTTGCCAGCCTTACTGTATCAGAACTGGATACAAGAGACTATCCAACTAGAGATAGTTCTCTTAGAGGCTAGCCTTCCTTTGCCCACTTCACCAAAAGAGAGGCCCTGAGCTGCTTGGTACGCTCTAGGTAGCAGGTCAGAGCTCTTTTAACATCCAGACTATGAAGCCTGCACTCACCAGGAGTGGAATTGTCTGTGAAAAAGACAGGGAGTGTAATGGATTGGTTGAGGTGAAATTCAGACATCACTTTAGGCAAGAATTTCCTGTTGGTTCTGAGAACTACCTTATCCCTGTGGAAGATAACGTAGTTAGGCTTAGTGCAAAGGGCCTGCAATTCTGAAATTCTTCTGGCTGAAGTAACTGCCACCAACAAAACAGTTTTCCAGCTGTAGCCATGGGCTCAAATGGGGACTCCATGCACTTAGCTATGCACAGGTTCAAATCCCAAGGGGGAACAGGTTCCCTAAGTGGGGGGCTGCAGATGCAGCAGGCTTTTAAAGAATTCTTAAAGACGGCATGAGAATTTAATGATATGTTCTTGCCAACAGAAACATATGATGAAATAGTAGCCAGGTGCACTTTCAGGGATGAGGCCCTAAGGCCTGATGTTTGCAAATGCACTAAATACTCCAAAATAAAGGGCAAGCTAGCTTGGGGGGGGGGCAATTTGCCTGTCCTTACACCAGCGAGAGAGAATCTCTTCCATTTAGAATCATAAGTCCTTTTTGTACTTGGCTTCTTGACACAACGAAGGATTCTCAGGACAATCAGAATACTGAGAGTCTGGAAATTCTAGCTCTTTCAAGCACCAGGCACTGAGGCAAAGGGACTCTCTCCTGGATTATGTTACCTCTGTCTGAGGCAGAGTCAGAAGACTGTGAGTTGGAGGGAGACAAATGGGTCACCTGATTGACAGGGAGAGCAGCCAGGAGTACCACGACTGTCTCATCCAGTCTGGAGCCACCAGTATCATTGTTGCTGGTTGAGCTCTGAATTTCAGTAGGACTCTGAGAATCAGTGGAAAGGGAGGGAAGGCACAGAGGAACCTGCCTGACCAGTCCAGGGAAAGTGCCTCCACTGACACCATGCCCAGAGCTGGAAGTCTGGCACAGTACAGAGGCAACTGATGACTGAGGTGGGAGGCAGAGAGGTCTATCTCTGGGGTGCTCCTCCTCCTGAACACTGTGGACAGTACTTGTCTGTTCAGGGTCCAGTCGTGATGGCCCTGACTGATGTGGCTCAGAGAATCTACGAGGACACTGTCCTTGCCTGGCAGATGAATGGCCAAAAGCTGCATGTCCAGTGAGTAAGCCAGAGACCATATTTTCATGGCCTCTGTGCAGAGTTTCTCAGATCTTGTGCCACCCTGCTTGTTTATGTAAAACACAGCAGTGGTATTGTCTGTCCTGACTTGAACAGACTAACTATTTAGCTGAGGAGCAAAGGCCTTGATGGCCAAGAGAACAGCTCTGAGTTCCAGGAGATTTATATGGTACATAGACTCCCTAGGAGACCAGACCCTGGTAATGGACTGGTCCTTCAGATGGGCGCCCCATACTAGCAGAGAAGCACGCATCCATGGTGAGGATCCTGGAGGGTTCATTATGCTGGAAGAAAGCTCCTTCCCTGGGGCATTGGATTTCCTTCCACCAGTCTAAAGCCAGTGGTCTTGTGACTGGAACGAACTTTGAGAGAAAATCCCTCTTTTGAGACCAGTGAGCTGTGAGGTGGTGCTGTATTGTCCCTCATTTGGAATCTGGCACCTGGTACTACCGCTGTGGTAGAGGCCGTGTGTCCCAGGAGTCTGAGAAAGTGTCTGGCAGGCCTTAGCTGACCGAGAGCAAAGGAGTGTACCAAGGTCTGCAGATTTTGAGCCGTGTCCAAAGGGAGAAGGGCTCTGCCTTGCAATGTATCCAGTTCTGCTCCTATGAACTCCAAAGTTGAACTGGCTCATAGTGGGACTTTTCTAAATTGGTCAGGAAGCCCAACGACTCTAGAGTGTGTCTTGTTAGATTGAGCGAGTCTCTGAGTTGTTGAGGAGACTTGCCCACTATCAGCCAGTCATCCAAGTAGGGGAAGACTGACACTCTCTGTCTTCTGAGGCGCGCTGCAACCACTGACAGGCCCTTTGTGAAGACTATGGGGGCTGAAGAAAAGCTGAATGGTAGAGTTGCAAACTGGTAGTGACCAGAGGGCAGCGTGAATCTGAGGTATTTTCTGTGGGATGGCCTGATTGATATGTGAAAATAGGCATTATTTAAATCTAGGGATGCCAGCCAGTCTCCTTGTTGCAGAGAGGGGAACACCACAGACAGGGTGGTCATTTTGAATTTTGGATTGAACAGGAGCTTGTTTAGGTACCCAAGGTCCAAAATGGGTCACCAATCCCAATTTTTCTTACTGAGAAAGTATCTGGAATAGAGGCCTTTCCCCCTTTGGGAAGAAGGAACTCTTTCTATTGCATTTGAAGCCAAAAGGGTCTTTACCTCTAACTCCAACAGAATTTTTGTCTGTGGGGGTTGAGGTTTTTGGAAATCTGTGATCTTGCTGGGTGGGAAACTTTTGGAACTGCAGGGAAGGCCTCTGCCCACTACCTCCAGCATCCACTGGTCTGTGGTTATGTCTTGCCAGTGGTGGAGGTAGTGAGACAGGCGACCCCCCCACTGGTAGAGGGGAGGCAACCTGGTCGTTCAAGTCAGGAAGTTTGTTTAGACTGAGCTTTTGGAAAGAGAGAAGGGACTGTTCACTTTTGTGCCCTTCTTCCTCTTGCCCTAAAGAAGCCTCTCATAAGAGGGCAATCATAGGGCGCTAGCATCGACATGGATAGACAGCCCTGGGATAATAGCCGCTACCTCTGCCTGCCTTTTGGGGCTTGTTAGAGGTAGAGGGTCTTTACTTAGCTGCATTGCTCTGATAGGAGGTTCTGTACTTCTCTCTTTTTCATGAAGGCTTCAGTTTTGTCCCTAAAGAGGGAGCTGTCCTCGCAGGGGAAATCCATTGCTTTAGTCTGGGTATCCTGAGAGAGGTTAGTAGACCTCAACCAGGCAAATCATCTGAGTGAAATGGCCTGGGCCAAGGCTCTGGAGGCAGTATCACTGGCATTAACGGCCATATGAAACTGATACTTTGTGGCCTCCAAAGCAGTTTTAACAACTTCTGCCAAATCCTGGGGTAGGTTCCCTGCAGCTTGCTGCCTAATAGCAGGGCAGAGTTCCAGAGAGCCTTCTGGTACTGGGCTGTGTGTGCCATGAAAGTACAAAGGCACAGCAGCAAGGAAGCTGTGACGTAAGAGTTCTTACCCATGGTATCCATTTTTTTGGCTTCTTTTTCCGGAGGTTGGGAGAAGAGAGACACATTTGCTTTGTCACAGGCAGTCGCATGTACTATGCCCTAATGATCAGGGTGAGAGTACAGGTACTCGGCATTTGATTTTTCCAAATTATATTTTCTCTTTATTTTCTTTTCCACCCCAGGAATGGAGGTGGGATTTTGTAAAAGTTGCCTTGCAGAGAGATTTAAGAATAGGCAAGAGCAAGCTTTTTGAAGGAGGGAGACCCATCATATCTAAAAAGTCTGCCCCCTCTTCCTCATCAACCACCTCTTGAATAGTGAGACCAAGGGTGTCCACCATATGGTACTGGGATATGTTGGACAAATGTAAAATGAGAGGAAAAATCCTCCTCTCCCTGTGGGCCAAATTTTGGGTCAGGAATATCCCCAGGATCTAGCGGTTCCTCCAAATGACATCCCCTTTCAAAGAATTTGCCCTGACCGCAGCCAGGGTCAGAGGGGAATACGAGAATTGGGTTCATCAAGGGCCCCAAAAAGGGACCCCATAGCCTGAAATGTTGGATACATTTGCCAAGCCTTTGCCATTTCCTCCACAGAGGGAATATTTTTATTTGTCACTGGAGGCTCCCTTTTTTTTTTCAGTGGGAGGGCCAGTAACATGTTTTTCTTTAAATTTCTTTTTAGCAGGCCCCGAGGGAACCTGCTCATTTTGTCTTTTTTTTTTTTGGCTTGGTCATTATTATTTTTATCAGGCTTATTTTCATTTATGTCCTTAGAGGACTTTTCTTTCTTCTTTTGGTAACAGGTGGATGCCTCATCTGCACTGTTTAAGGAAGGTGAGGTAGACTCTGAAGCCATAGTAAACAGTCTCAAGGTTGACTAGGTAACTGTAAATAAAAACAAAAGACTGTCCCAAAAATAAACTGTGGCAGTCTGCCAACCCACAGACAAGGTTGAGAGAAAAATAAAACAGGGAACAGCCAAAAATAGTCTGACTGAAAGTAAAAAGCAGTCAGAGCACTGCCAAAGATCAGAAGAAAAAGGCAGTATACAACGCTGGGAGACCACGGAAAAAACAGGTCCCAGAAAGAGAACTTCAAAATGCATCAAAAACAGGCAAAAAAGCCTAAAAACACAACAAAGCCACAAAAAAAAAAAACAAAAAAAAACAAATATGATAAAAAAGTCAAAATCTGCAGATTTGTACTTCAAAATATATATATTTTTAGTCAGGAAAACATGGGAAAAGATCATGACTTCACGGAACAAAAATCTGCAGAAAACATATATAATACTGTAAAACTAGCACCAAAATGAAGAAAAACTATGAAAATATAGGAGAAAATACTTTAAAAAGAAGTTTAAAAGAGAGCACTCTGAGGCAGTGTTTTCCAAGCTGCGGAGAAAAGAATCTGAAGCAAAAGCAAGAGCACCACACACAGCAACTGCTTAGTCCTGAGTCCTGATTGGCCAGTGCTCAGGTTCATTAGCACTGACTCCACCTCCTGGGCAGCTGGACCCAGCTGGCATACTGCAACAATTAAGCATACAGAAAAATTCCTGGGGTGAGAACAAACTACGTTTTGTAGGATTTTCTGAGGGGTGCGAGGGCCCAAACATGAATACATTTTTTCAGAAAGTCATCCCTGAAATACTGGGCCATAAGTGGTCACTGCCCCTTGAAACTGACTGCTCTCATCACTTCTTAGCACCTGGACCAGCTCCCGGAGCCCGCCCTTGTCTTATACTGGCCTGGTTCCTCAAATTCATGGACAAAGAGCTGATCATGCAGGCAGCAAGGGAAAATAAAGATCTTACTTGGCAAAGCTGCGAAATGTAGGTCTTCACAGGCTTTTCACAAGTGCACTCGGGAGTGTAGGAGAGCCTACACCACAGCAACAAGGCCTTGTGCAGACCTAGGCCTCACTTAATCCCTGAAGTATCCTGCAACTCAGTGTCATGGCCAACAGAGTTTCTGAGCATGCTCAGTACGGTTTTTTGGATAAAGTTCTGATATGACATGAAAAATTCCATGTTACAGACCGTTTTTGTTTCCTCACCACCTGCTTCTCACAGCATGAAAAAAAATGTCTGTGTCATGATGGCCACCATCTTGTCCACCCTGAACTAAAAAACATGGGAGAAAAACATAAACATTGCGTAATTTTTGAAAACACACACCTGAAACCAGCTAAGCGGGACCTGTTTAGCTAGATTCTGGTATTGTTTTTTTAAAACAATGGCCAGAAAAACCTTTTCTGGGCCCCCCAAAATCCAGGGTGCCCACCTTAGCAAGAGGAGCTGCTGACCCACATTCTCCGCATGAGAACAGCGTGACTTTTTTGAATGCTGAAGCCATAGCTGGAGTTGTGCTGCCGTCTTCAGTTGAAGCAGTGAACTGGCGATCCCCTGGTCTCTCTCTCTCTACCTACCTACCTAAATATTACGTACCTAGCTAACTGAAATTTTTCTTAAGTGGACCGGGATGCTCACTCTAGCACTTCTTTCTCCCCCCCCTCCACTCCAGGTTGCTCGCCTCCCCTTCCCAATGTTTATGTTAGCATACCAGGGTGCCCCCCCCCCATACCACTTTTGTCGACCTCCTCCCCACCAGGTTGCTTGCCCCTATTCCCAATAAGTACATGGTGGCATCAGGGTGCAACAGCAACTCAATATGAGAAAAAAAGGTGAGTGCGGTTTAATGTATTTCAATGGGGTTTGAACTTTTATTCATAACTTTGTCATTTTTGAATATTTTACTCCAAATTTTCAACATGGCCTTCTTGGGACCACACCTCATGACCAACGGTGGTGGAATTATGCAAATCTGGCCTGAAATGTGATTTTACGGTCATTCTGCGAAATCACCTTTTGGGTTAGGATTTGAAAAATTTCACCATGTTTGCTCACGAGGTGGAGTTGTAAGAATGCCACATTGAAAATTTGGGGTCATAATATGTAAAAAAGCGGAAGTTATGAGCATACATGGAAAGTTTTCTATACTCGCTCATAACTTTGGTCATTTTCAATATTTTTATTCCAAATTTTCAACACTGCCATTTTTTCTCACCACCTCATGAACGTGACAGCTGTCGTTTTTCAAATCCTGGCCAAAATGTGTTTCACATCAGTTGTGCAGAATGACGTTTCACCTGGAATTTGAAATTCATCTACCGCATTCATGAAGTGGAGTAATAAGAAGGCTATGTTGAAAATTTGATGTACAAATCTGGTAAAATGCCTAGGTTATGAGTGAATGTTGCAATATCTCAACATTCATTGATAACTTTGCTAATTTTTTATATTTTAACTCCAAACTATCAACAAAGCCATTTTTCCATCCCACCTCATAAACGTGACGGGGCCATTTTTTAAATCCTGGGCAAGATGTGCTTTTGCACTTGTGGTGCAAAATCATGTTTCGGACAATATACCATAAATGCCACATGTCATGTTTATAAGGGGAGTCATAAAATGACTGTCTCGAAAATTTGGAGTCAAAATAAAAAAAAAATTATAATTATTAAACTTTGTGTGTAGTGCCAGTCTTTACCACAGAGGACATGCTTTGTGATTCCATGCTGGTGACCTGACTTCAGGGATGAGCTCAGTGACTCAGCTACATGGGTTGAGGGTGCTGGGATGGCGCTGTTATATGACACCCTGCCAGCCAGAGAATGACAGCTGCAGGCTTGCCTGCATAGGCCCAGGTACTATATAGTGAAGGCAGCTCTTCTCCTGGCATAGGGCCCTGCACACCTCTACCCCCATGGGTGGCAGAGGGCCCTGTGCATTGGCTGACAGACTGTCCCTTTGCCCTGTGCATCTGTATCTCTGGCCACATGGAAGCACAGGGTCCAGAGGGCCCTACGCTTCCAGAGCCCGCCAGACAGCCCCATGGATTGACATCCCTCAATGCATGGAACTGCAAGGCCTCTGCACTTGCATATACAGATGGTTTTCCTTGCCCTACGCATCTGCATCTGTTCACGCAGGTTCCTTTGGGACCTGTGTGAATAAGGATACGATTCCACTATCTCAAAAAGAATGGAAATTCTTTGCTAAAAACTTAATGCACCAGTTAGGGTTCAAGTTAACGCCACGAAAGTAGGGAAATATGGTGTAAGGGTTTCCAACCCTAACTCCCCACCCCCAAGTAGCAAAAGGAAACAAATTAGGGTTTGGGGTCTACGGTGTCTTGGTGAATCAGTGGTGGGGCCTTCCTTCCTTGGGTTATCAACCCTAATGCCCACGCCATTCCCTGAACAAACAATGTCAGACATGACCTCCTTTCTTCACATAGGGCCCTGTGTGAAGAAATCTACAACAGATTGTTTCTATGTTTCTAGATTGTACTGGCAGCATGTGGCGAGACATAGTTCTCTACCTTTGAAAAGTGTATCACTATGAGGTACTGGTTTGGAGCTGTACCTTCTGCTTCAGACCAGAGGCTACGGGGGGGGGTGAGGGTTGAGTATTAGGGTTGACAACCCCAAGAAAGACCCCACCACTGATTTGCCAAGACTTTGGAGACCCCAAACCCTAATGTTTTTCCTTTCGCTGCTTGGCTGGGGAGTTAGGGTTAGAAACCCAGACACCACATTTCACAACTTTTGTGGTGTTAAATTGAACCCTAACTGGTTCATTAGCAAAGCTTTTTGCAAAGAATTTATATGTATCACTTGGTCTTTGCTGAGGGTCCATGTCCTGCTGGTATAGCCAATGGGAGGGAATACCAGGCCCTCACTACACAATACATCTGTTCAGTTCCAACAAAAACTGTAATACAGACTGTTCAGAATACTGTAAGGGACAACAGTGACATCTTAGGGGAAAATATGTTTCAAAACAGAAAATGGAACCAGTGAAGATGGGGCAAGATTGTCTCTAAGTTAAGTTATCAAGAGGTGGGGCTACTGTGAGTTGGTACGCAGCCTATAATTCTAATTTGTGACTTGGCAATGACTAAACTTATGCGGCCACTTCTAAACCTCTGGCTACTTGGCAAGCAAGTCCAAAGCTACGACACCTGGTAATAGGGAAGCTCTGTAATGAGCCCATCTTAACTGTATGCAGGTTCCACAACAACACTCTATCTTTTGGGGCCCTTACGTTGTCCCCATGGATTCCACAGAGGGCCTAGAGTTGCATAAGTGTAACAGCTGACATCAAGCCTACTGCACATCAGGCAAAATGAATCCTTCTTTATTCAAAGTTAACTTGCACTTTTATTTCTGATGGTTTATGAGAGGCTCAGCTTCAAATATGCAGTAAGATTTACCATCAACTAAGAATAAAAAATAATATTGTCTTAAAGGGAGTGTGAGTTGCTTACACAAGAGAAATGTGGCAAATATTTAAAACAGGATACACAGATATATATTTTATTAGTTTTCCAAGAGTCCCTATTGACTAATAAAAAGCAGTAAGGAAATATCCCAGTGGTAGTTAAAACCAAGGACAAGGTATATTTCACACTTCCTGAATGGTAAATGAAATAATCCAAGACAAACACGGTGAAGCTCAACAGCTCATACTTACCCTGAAGAATATAATGAGAGAAACAGCCAGACTTGCTGAGATCACAAACTGGAAGACCACAGTTCTGCCCTGCTGTAGAGATCAAATTATCTTTTTCTTACTGAATGCTGCTGGAGGTTTTTCCTCTAGTAGCTACAAAGATTAGTATCTAAAGTTACTTCCTATTGCTTTTTCATCTACATTTTTTACCCAGGCTAGTCCAGCCGAGATAAAACACATTGTTTTCTATGGGAGCCCCGCTTACATGCAGTTCTACAGCTGAGGGAGGACAAAGGTTCTTGCTCAGGGTCCCACGTCAAGTAAGTGGTTGTGGTGTGGTTTAAACCTGAGTTCTCAAGGGTCTCAGATCAGTGCTCACTCGGACCACTAGATACAAAGTCTTTCAGATTTGTTGTGGAGCAGTAAAGCCAGCTGAGGAGATGACACCCCCCCCCTCAAATCACTGGAATCTGAAGCTAAACAATACTACTAAATGTTGCCTTTCTGAGCTGTCAGGTTTAGAAAAATGGCAGTGCAGGATGACGCCGCAGAAGAGATGGGACTAGGTGTCAGAAGTTAGGCTCTGTTTGGGGGTAGGATTTCAAAGTACGAGTTGGATTTGGAACAACCCCAAACCAAAAAGAAAATGGTAAAGGAAAAATCACAGGATATCAATTCATCAGGTCACTTCTGTTTTCAGAACATGGGCTAAAAGGTGTATGTGTATGCATGAACCTGTGTGTACATGCCTCTGTGTGGGTGTTCATGTTTCTGTAAGCATCATACCTGGGCATGTGAGTTGGGATGTAAGTGCAAGACTGTGCATGTTATTTGACTGTGTCTTTTTACGAAGCTCTGCCCCCTTCCCTCCCAAAAAAAGACCTTGCAGCCCTTTGGCTGCTTAGCTCCACTGAAGCTCACTCCCCCTGTGTCGCGCAGTGCCTCATGCAGCAGGGGTGGCTCAAATGGGAGCATGGGAGAGCTGAAGCCCCCACTTCTAAAATTAAATGCTTTCATTAAATTAGACCACTTTTCTTGACCAATAATGACTTTTCTTCATTACATATGCCCCCTTGTTCTTTTGATCTAGTGTCTGCCTGTCTAGTGTCTTCAGAAGCAGCAGTGTCTTGGCGCATGTACCCCTCAAGTGGGAGCAGGACCCTTATCCCACCATAAAAGGTCATAACCAGCAATGGTGCCAACCCACCTTGACTGGAACATGCTGTCGTAAGCAGCACTTCATATATCCTGTCCACCCAAATCCAGCTCTCCAAGTTTGATCATGAACCTGGGTTGCCAGCACTTCACAGAAACATACTGTAGAAGTCTGCCCACAAAAGGTGGTTTTGCAGTCTATCAAGACGCCCAATGCGGAGATCATTCACCTTAATTACATGCTGCTCTACCCTTTGTCCCCATATACCTTCATCCTCCCCTTAACTTTGAACCATCCCTTCTTGAAGCTATCCCTGGATTTCGTGCTTACCATATCCTCCGGTAGTTTTCCCACCCCTCCACCACTCTCTAGGTGAAACTGTACCTCTTGGTGTCCCTCCAGTATATGCCCCTAGCCACTTTGTAGCAGTTTCCCTTCATATTTTTGTTGTCGCTGGTCTTGAATAGTTTGCTGAGGTTTATCTTGTTGATGCCCTTTAGGCATTTAAACATCATGTCCCCCTGCCCCCTTCTATCCTCCAGTGAATACAAGTTCATGTTATCCAGCCTCTGTTCTTACAAGTGCCTTTACTGCCCCGAATGGTTTGGGGAGCTCTTCTTTGCACTGCCTCCAGCTGTTTAATGTTGTTTTTGTAGTATGGGTCCAGAATTGCACACAGTACGGTACAGGTACGGCTGCGCCATGGATATGTACAGTGTCTGTGTCACCTTCATTCTTCTGCTTATGCATTCCCTACTTATGCAATCCAGCACCTTGTTTGCCTTCGCTGCTGCTTCACTGCTTCAGGGTGCTGGTAACTGCAATGCACAGGTCATTCTGTGCCTCGGACACTGTGACTGCCCCCCCAACCAGCCTGTACTTCCCCCAGATGCACAACCTTGCACTTTTAAGCTGCTGAACCCCCATTGCCAGATTCTGGGTCATCTCTCCAGCCTTTCTAGATCCTCCCTCCTGTCCTGACCCCTTTGCTTGTGTCCAACCACTGAAGCATGCAGGGCCATCAGGCAGCCCAAAAGCAAGAACGTTTGTGTGCCCGAATATGTTGGTGTGCATGTATGTGAGTGTGCATTTATAAACGTGTGAGCATGTAGGCATTTTTGTGTGCATGCATGTGCGAGCATCCCTGCATGCATGGAAGCATGCACTTGAGCGAACCAGCATGTTTCAGTGCGATGTGTGTAAGCATGTGTGCGTGTGTTTGTAAATTTATGTTTGTGTCCATGTCAAAGTGTATCTAGGGTGCATGTTTATGTGTCCAAGTGTGAGCTTGTGTTCTCGTGTGTGTATGTATATCAGCACATCTGTGAGCGCACGTTTCTGAGAGTTTGTAAACACGTTTGTGTCTCTGTATGTCAGCATGTGTTCCAGTATGCATGTTTATGTTCACATGCTTGAGCCTGTGTTCTTGTGTGTGTATGTGTATAACTGTGTGTATGCGTGCACACATACTTGTGTGTGTGGGTGTATGCATTACTTGTGTGTATGTGTATTTGTATATGAGCATGCATGTGTGTGTATGCTGGAACCAAAGGGCTCTTGTGCAGCAAGTGGTAAAGTGTCACCTTCTCCATCACAATTAAGAGTCTCAATTATTGGGTCTTTAAAGCTTGATCTTAGCAAATAGTTTGCACCACTAATTTCTGCTGCATTTAAGATGGGCTGCGACAGCTGGACCAGTAGTGCAGAGGGCTGAGGCACTGGACGCCTTACCTTGCGCTGCGCCGGCGACCAATGACCTTGGCGCTGTCGTGGAACCGCATGGGGAGATGGAGGAGCAGGATCGAGCAGCCTTACAACAGCTCTCTCCTCCTGGGAGGTGGTCGCCCCCTGTAGACCCGCTGCCACCAGGTGAGTCAAGCGTCCAACTGGGTGGAGGGGCAACACAAAGGGGCGTCTAGGCACAGGGGCATGCGCGTGCCTCCACACACGCCTGAGCTAGAGATGGGGGTGGCAGTAAAGTGGGGTAAAAAGTATGTAAAATATATATATATATAAAAGAGATGGACTGTGACAAATTCAAAGAGTGATTCTTAGGCAGTGGTCCAAACCAAAGGAACCTGAGACAAATACTCTGTTCACTGTTGCCCTGAAATGGTGAGAAACATCTGAAATGAAACATCATTGACTGCTGAGATTATTAACTCAAGAAAGACACAACTCTACATCCAAAGCCTCAGAAAGCAGTCCACTGGGTGACTGGGAAGTGTTTGTTTAGGCCAGTGCATATACTAATTCAGTACAATAGAGAGAAAAGAGGAAGTGCAAAACATGACCTATATAAAAGGACATATTTAATGTATAAGCACCCATATACAACATGGTTGTATTTTCATCGAAGAGTGAGATGACATTATAGTCATCGAGAGCAAAGCTCAAGGTCTCTATGAAGTCATCTCACCCCCAAGATGGAAACATCAGCCTTGTTGTGTATGGTTGCCCATACATTATTTTGAATAGTATAGGATTGTTTTAATCCATTTACCTTCTTTCTAACTTCGTCTTGAACTGTAGTCAAATTAACAGAAAATGACAAACAGGGTCAGAATAACAATATTTAGTGTGATTTATCACTACATAAGCTGGCAATGTTTCTAGGAGATAATTTTTTAACAAACAGCTCCCTTGGGGTGTTTTCAGTCTTCCGATATCTTCGATATGCGAAATCTGCAGTGCAGATAAGTATCAGAAATCTCAAGAGATGCAGGATTCTACGCTGTTGTACCACAGTAATGACACACAGTAGTTGGAATCCTGACATCACTACTGTGGTACTACGGCATTCTGACATCATTGCTGTGGTACTAAGGCATTCTGACATCAGTACTATGGTACACACAGCACACTGACATAAGTACTGTGGTACAACAGCATACTGACATCACTGCTGTGGTACAACAGCACACTGACAGAAGTACTGCGGTACAACAGCACACCGACATCACTGCTATGGTACAACAGCACACCGACATCACTGCTGTGGTACAACAGCACACTGACAGAAGTACTGCGGTACAACAGCACACCGACATCACTGCTGTGGTACAACAGCATGCTGACAGAAGTACTGCGGTACAACAGCACACCGACATCACTGCTGTGGTACAACAGCACACTGACAGAAGTACTGCGGTACAACAGCACACCGACATCACTGCTGTGGTACAACAGCACACCGACATCACTGCTGTGGTACAACAGCACACTGACAGAAGTACTGCGGTACAACAGCACACCGACATCACTGCTGTGATACAACAGCACACTGACAGAAGTACTGTGGTACAACAGCACACTGACATCACTGCTGTGGTACAACAGCCCACTGAAAGAAGTACTGCGGTACAACAGCATACCGACATCACTGCTGTGGTACAACAGCACACTGACAGAAGTACTGCGGTACAACAGCACACGGACATCACTGCTGTGGTACAACAGCATTCTAACATCACTGCTGTGGTACAACAGCACACTGGCATCATTAATGTGTGTACAACAACATTCTGACATTACTGCTGTGGTACAACAGCACTCTGACATCACTACTGTGGTAAAAAAGCACACAGACATCACTACTTTGATGCAACAGCATTCTGACATACTACTGTGGTACAACAGCACAGTGGCATCATTAATGTGGTACAACAGCATTCTGACATCACTGCTGTGGTATTATAGCAGTCTGGTACCACTACGATGGCACAACAGCATTCTGACATCACTACTGTACTACAACAGCAATGCGACATCACTACGGTGGTACAATGGCATCATGTCATCACTGATGTGATACTACAGCATTCTGACATCACTAAGGTGGTACAACAGCATAGTGACACCACTTCTGTGGTACAACAGCATCCTGACATTACTACTGTGGTGAAACAGCATTTGGAAGTGTGTGGATTTCCATACAGAACCCTGAACCATACACTATAATGTCATAAAATACATATTCACAAAGTATCCAGTGCAAGATAAATAGTCAATGAAATAAAGAGGCTGATGGAGGTGAACAAATGAATGTTACATGGTAGAGTTTTCCACAGTACTATACAGGGGTGGCAGCTCAGTGCTGGCCCTAGCTATTCCGGGGCCCTGTGCAAACCTCCTTGCTGGGTACCCATATCAGAAGTCGCAAAACCCCCAAGGTACATCCTCATCCCTATCATGGCCTCCCTGTAGCTTCATTTTTAGCTAGTTCAGTGCCATTTTTGCACTTATATTAGTACTTACAGTGCCGGACAGGAGGAGGCCAACTGGACAGCTGAATTCTTTTTGGGGGGGCCCTTCTGCGAATGCACAGTTTGCAACCCCCCTAAGGCCGGCTCTGCGGAAACTGCAAATGCACGATTAGCCGCTGATTAAGACAAGAGGGAGGAACCCTCCAAAGCCCCTAACCTATGGACTTATTTAACCTCCCAGATGTCTAGGAAGTCAGGAGCTCACTAGTTTACATTCATATTCCTTCTCCAGTTAACAGGTGCTGGTATTCCGGTGTATGCAGCACATGCAGATAACCACTAGCAGATAGATTCAGCACACACTATACTTGAAAGCCAGTGGCTTCACTTCTTTACTAATGCCTGCAAAAACAACCCAATAGTTAGTATAATAGCCATCCTTCACAGTTTTTGACAGAATTGTTGTGATTCACTGCAGATGCTCTCCCAAAATCCGCATTCACTGTCTTCTTCTTTCGTAATAAAAGCGTGACTCATAAATTTAATGAGTTACTGGAAGAATAGTACCAAAGGACAACGTCTCAGGCTGCACACTAAGGAGAAACGATCATTAAAACCAGCATGGACGAAGTAAAGATAATAAAAGTTATGTGTAATAAACAAAAAAATGGGCAGTTCTCCCTATAAGATGAAATGATGATTTCAGAGGAAAAGCATTCCTGTTCTCGGGGAATTTATCAGAGGAAAGTACCTGGCTGATTCATTACTGGCTTAATCTTGACACCACATCACATTCATCAAATTCCTTTATCAATTAACCATCACTGGGTGAGAACAACTGACAAATACTGTATTAATGTGCTATAAATATATTACAAATGTTCCCCTTTAGCATTTCTAATTTGGGAGCGCAACGCCTTTGCTGCAAGGGGTGTTTACCACTTCTGTGCCAGGCATTTATTTAAAAAAATAATTTATTTGCTCACCGGGTGGGAAATGACATACACATACATACTAGGTGATTTTCCATCCCTTCCCCCATTTGCTTTCTCTACTTTAGTACAGCTTTAAAGTGTACTGCATTAAGATTTTTCCCTCTAAATACTGGACTATGAAACTAAGATGAGCTTGGTATGCTATGCATGGACTTGAGACCTTAGATGAATCTTCTTTTGTACCACACATACATGATTATTACCCACCCAGATACCATTGATTGTTAAGCAATATACCACAAGAGGGGTGTGGGTGATGCCAGGATTTATCCATGCCTGGTGTGTCGTTTGGCCATGAGGCCGCAGACCAAGTGAGTAAACACCACCAGGCATGGGTAAATTCTGGCATCATCCACACCCTCTCGTGGCATATTGCAATTATACAATGTATAAAATAAAGAAAAGATTAAAATTCTAGGTGTGAAGCTTTTATTTTATTTTTTTATTAATAAAATAGAGGAGATACGCTTCCCTAGATAAAAAAAATAGTCCTGGGTTGATAGGTTGTACACAGAAGGCTGCTGTCAGCAGTTTCTGACTTTTTTTTTTTTTTAGCAGTATCTGTGTTACGTACAGAGTTTCATTCAGGGGGCTGGGAAATGGAGACTGAGATGAGCGGGCTGCCGTTTGAGTTTTTCTCAACCTACCTGCCCTACGCAAAAGCAGTGCAGCAGCTCATACGCATCTCAAATCCAGAGTGGGTTGGGAAACAAGAGACTGAGCTGAACGAGCTGCTGTTTGAGTCTTCGTCAACCCACCCACCCCATGCAAAGCGGTGCTGGACACATCCTCGTTCAGCTGAATGCGTGTTTACAAACTGGAACAAATGCTGAAGTTAAGCAAGTGTTTTAAATTAGAAAGTGAGGACCTAAAGTTTTAGACATCAGCGCCAAAAAGCCAAACCGTTATACTGGGCATGTGTGCGTGCATATGCATATGCATACGCGCATGCCCAGTATGACAGTTCGGCTTTTCAGTGCTGATTTCTAAACGTTTTAGCCATCGCTTCCTAATTTAAAACACTTTCCTCTGTTCAGTGTTTGTTACAGTTTTTAAACATGCCTTCAGGTGAGCAGGGATGGTTGGAGGTGTATACAAAGAACTGCTACAGACTGCAGTATGGGAAATGGCGTGAGAGAGTGAGTGTGATTGCAGACAATACAGAAAGAGGGAATGGGGCGAGAGATCAAAAGCAAGTGGGAGTGGACTGCAGAGAGGAAGGTGGGTCCAATGGCCCATCAGGGGAACAACCCCAACAACTAATTTTTAAAGGCATTGTATTCAAATGTTACTGTTGTGGTATCTCCACAGCTACACAGCAGCAGTATGTACACTACTGTTTACGGGGGATTCAAAATATGGCGTGTTTCAGGGTTTGTGTTGGGGGGTCAGGGCGATTTTGGGAAGGCTGACTAGCACCTTTTCCTGTGGAGTGATGCTAGCATTTGCCACAGCTAGAAGGTGCCAGCCAATCAGAATGTTTTATTTTTGTACCCACTGTATAATGTATAATACACGTCATTGGAAACTACAGCATGTTTTGTGATGAAATAAGACGCTCATCCCCTATTCACTTGCCTTGGGTTTCCCTTACTTCCAATGTCAGTTAAACTGTGATGAAATTCCTGTAGGTGGTTATTTCTCAATAACTTCACTACAGGACAAGATGCGCTTCTGTACTTCACTTTTTCTTTTTTTTTTTGTTTTACAACATCTTTGCACTGTTGATCAAATATCAGTATAAGTGTTCTCAAAATCTTCAATAAAAACTTATATGACAAACAAAGAAATAAAAATCCTGCAGGGAGAGGCTTAAACTCCCTTGTAAACAATGAAAATAAATGCTGTTATCCCTCATCAGAATGGTCCAAAAGGGATTAATATCCTGTCCTAATCCCTGATCCCAGAAACACCTTGTTCTCTCCAAGCATTTCCGCTTCTTTGATTCATTCTCCTTTATCTCTGTTTTCCAGGCTCACTGACTCCATCCTGTCTAGCATTGATCAGGGCCTGGTCACCTCTGCCATCTGTCTCAACTTGACCGAAGCCACTGACACTGCTGTCCACCCCATTCACCTGGACAAACTTAGGGCAGTAGGGCTCTCCACCCCCTCAGCTAAGTTTTTTTTTTTGTGCCATGACCACCAAGGTGGTTCCACTCCTACCTTGGGGGCAGGTCTCAAGCTGTCTGGACTAAACATCCCTCATTCTTTTAGCTATATATAAATATATGGTCTCTCTACTTGCATGGTTTCTCAACCCTCTGCACTTTTGGGCTTTTACCTTATTTTTTCTGTACTTGTACGAATTTTGACCTAGTGTCCATATCAAGTGTCTGTGATCTCTACCTGTATATATTAGTAAGCCTCTGTATTTGTACATGTATCCTTGATTGTAAGTTATCTGTTCGAAAAATGGACATTTGTGAAAACGGGCACTGTGAGGGATAATCTCTGAGGCACTCCCCATTCATGACATCATGGGTTGTGTACACCTGATAGGTTGCTTGATGCACATGTGACTTGAAGAAAGTCCATCCCCCCACCTGAGAGGGGGCTCTGCTCTCCTAAGATCAGTTCTTATGTGCATTGAAACAGGTTGCAAGCATACCCTAGTGCTCCAGTGTGTTACTTGTAAAGAACAAATGTTTATTATAAAAAACAACTTCACTACTAAGGTAAGAAGCCACCTGGCTAAGCCATTTATTAATATCCTACAACAAAGATCAAACAAGACTACAAGAGTATGTTTCTGCAGATATGCAATTGTTTAAAATGGCAAAACTGGCAGTCTTAGAAATGTTAGCACTGCGGCTTCTACTAGCGTCGGTTGTCTAGGAAAATGTTAGCTGAGAAACTGACAGCACAGTATTCAAATTATGAACATTATCGCATTGTGCAACTATAGAGATTATTAGCTACCTGAACACCCCTGCTAGCGCTACCAGGAACTAAAATAATATCTGACCCACATAATTGAACACAGAATCTATGCAGTGATTTACATGAGGTAATATAATAAATAATCAGTCTGGTTCTTGAGTTGTATTAATTACCAGCAAGAATCTGATGACCCTGCTAGCCTCACTAACTTGTAAAAAGGCACTCTCAAACTCACCCAGAAAAGCTTCCTTGCACTGGAAAATGCTTAAAATGTCAGAGCTGGATTCAGATATTACTGGAGTTCAGTGGCACTAAATCAAAGCACCCGCAACCACCTTGTTCTATTTTCTACACAGAAACAGTCCCACACAGTAAAGGAAGTTCTATGGACCAAAATGGAGCCGTCCAAATGTTTCTTTATGGCCCCAGTTTCTCAAACAACTGCTGGCAGCATAACCATCCCCCCTACTTCTTTCTAGTTTACAAATCTCCTGCTACATGAAAGTTGCAAGCTGACTGGCTCTCAGCTCTCGTGAGATTTCAGCCACCATCTTAGATGAGGCTAAACAAACAAGATTTGACTAAATCCAGCATATCTTGCAGTGGAGAATGGAGCTAGCAATTGCTACAGCTTCTCAAGGCAAAGTCCCCTAACTTACTGACCATGAGAGGGAACTGAAAAAAACATGTTTTACAGAACAAAAAAACATGTTTTATAGAACAAAAAATGCTTCTGCCCCAAACTGTATCCTAGTACAATAGCAGCCAGCAATGCAGAATTCCCTCACTCAGTTTACCACAGCCCAGGCAAGGTTTTAGCTAAAGCACCCCCGGCACATACCTACTTTATCCCAGAGATAACCAAAGCATACAAAAAGGGCCAAAAATTATACACAGCACTGTACTATATTGGGTGAACATACAAGGAGGTTTGATTAAAATAACTATTTGGGAAATAGTGAACTTTCATAGTCATTTCTTTTACTAATATTCAGTTGCTTTTTCTCTCTTAACGGCACAATCACATATTAATTAAGGAGCTGCTACTATGTACTGTGTGTGACAAAAGTAATGTATACCACTGTGAATGCATGACTTGGTCCTATTAATTTAATAAAAAAGGGCCAGAACAAGATAATTTATCACATTTCTGAAATTTAAAGGACGCTAACAGAGTCATGTATTGTTTGAGATCTGTCACAGATGACCAAACAGATTCCACAGCCACAGTTACTTGGAAACCCCTACCAGCGGTCCCAGGAGCTCAGTACATCAGGGGCTACTACATAATTAAAGGCTCTCATTCCTTACTTGGGCATATTATCTGAGTTCTCCTATGTGCTGTTCAGAACAAGCATACCACCTTATTAAGATGCCTGATGACCTGGAGCCCTGCCAGCAGCTTCAGAGTCTATGCATTGTTAAATGAGCAAGTGGCCACTTTAGAACGTCCGGAGTACCTTGCCAGCGTCCCAGACTTCGAAAATACTAACTAATGTGCCACAGTTCCCCCATTACAAGCACAGTAGCACCTGAAGTGCTCACTCAAGACATCACTACACAATAGTCTCTGAAGCAATTTCTCAGTCCCTCTGTGCCTCACCTCAAAATGACATGTTCTCTAGACCTTTTTTATGGCACATTGTCTTTTAAACTCACCACCTTCTTCTATCAAAAGGTAGAGTGAAACTCCTCTATAATCTACCTGACCAAAACACCATAAACAAGTAGGTCTCATGAGGAGGAGGAGCCTTGAGAAACTAATCTGACTTGCCTATCCAGATCGGCAGCCACAAGAAAGAATATCGCGAGACTTGCAGCTGTTATCTCGGAAAAGCTCTCCACTCACCCCTTACCCATGCAGGATTAAGGGTGTAGGTGGCTGCCAGGCAGGAGATTGGCTGAGAGTCGCTGCTGCCATCTTGTGGAGAGTGTAACTACGCTCATAAACATTCAACCAGCACACAGCACATTTCTTAAAACCACCAACCGATCTGCAACAGCAGACCACAATGTGAATAATTAAATGTAAGGGCAACGATTTGAAAATCAATTAACAATGTGGAAAATACATTGGGGGCAGCACCATTACCACAGCTGTGGGCAAGGCAGCATAACACTGAGCCCCTCACTCACTCTATTCACATTTAAAGGGACAGTGCACACTTTAATGCACAGGCTCAGCAATAGCCTGCACAGTGCAGAACATTATTGATTACTGTGCAGGGGAAGAATCAAAATACACCCTCTCATTGTACTTTCTCAGCTTACTGCAGGGCCAAAACAAAGAGCCGCAGCTGAACCATGGTTGCAGCATACCCTACATCTCCAGCATATTTAACCAAATCTAGAGGCAAAGGTAAGACTCATAATATTTCACTATAAGCCATACATACAAGAATTATAGGACAACTGCCACTAAATACAGGATGCTACCAAAATCCAGCATTCTGGTTATCAGTTTGTGCTTATACCACTAGAATATACCTGGCAAAAAGTACAGAAAACTGATGCATGATATATAGCTTCTGAGTATGTCACAACATCGGTTTACAAGGCTTTTAAGTAGAACAGTGCAAGTTACAAGTAAGGAGACTTACCACCTGGACGCCGCTGCTAGCAGTTCCAGGAGCAAACTACTAAGTATACACTGGCCCTTACAATGTAAGGAAAATTACTACCTGGATACCCCTGCTAGCGGTTCCAGGAGCAAACACCCATAAAGTATCCACTGGACCTTATAATGTAAGGGGATTTGACTACCTGGATACCCCTGCTAGCGGTTCCAGGAGCAAATGTCCATAAAGTATCCACTGGGCCTTATAATGTAAGGAGACTGACTAACTGGATACCCCTGCTAGTGGTTACAGGAGCAAATGCTTCCAGAAAAAAAAGGCTCATCAAATGACCCGTACAAGGACAGCAAGGCAAATATCAACCTGGCACCCTTTAGAGCAGTGTCTCCATGCAGGACAGTGGCCCTACTTCCAGGTATCCGAGTCTCTGTGGCATGTCACCATTCAAACGGCCTCTAGCTCCATGGTGGAACCTGACTGAAATGCGGCTTTCCGTGACCTCAGCGATACTGGTGTACCCCATACAGGGTATTTAAGGCTGTGGACCAACATGGAGCTGACCAAAATGTTTTTTTATGGCCCCCAGGTCCGAAGAAATGCCCAAACGACTCATTCCTCTTCCCCTTGTCTCTTCCAGTCTGAGATCTCACTCAACGTGGGAGCAGCCCTTTGATTGACTCCCAACTCTCGCGAGACCTCGGCTGCCATCTTTCTGAGGGGCAAAACAGCGGGATCTTGCCATTGCGGAGATCCCGTGATAACTACCGCCTTTGCCCCCAGCACACTGAAATACAACAACATTTCAACTCCACTAAGCGCAAACAGGAGACAGACTATTCAGTTAAGGTCTAGAAAGATACCTCAAGGGGAAAAAAGGATAAGATACCAAAGACCAGTCAAACAGATCCACTTATTTGCCAGCTAGACAAACATACCGTTCTCATTCCTTTCGAGACAAGACGAGGCAATTACAACTACAGGCTACACTACTACAGGCAGCCATACCCAGAAAAAAAAAAATTTGCATCAGATATCGAGCTAGAAGGGTTCCCAAGCAAGGTAGAGGAAACTACTCCCCCCGCAGAACCCAGCAGAAACAACAACTACTATTGCTACAAGCAACACCAAAACATTCCAGTCGGTGACCAACTACTACTCTTCATGCAAGCATGGGAGCAAACCACACAAGACAGGTGGGTCCTACAAGTAATAAGACTAGGATATGTGATACAACTTTCTCGCATACCAACAAAGAACCTTCTAGTCCTGTTCCCTGTGCCGAAAAACACGTTACCCCGACACAAGTCCTAACAGTACTGGCAGACTTACTGAACAAGACCATAGACAGGGTAACACATTACAAAACAGGGAAAACGCAGATACTCCATATTTGACAAGGTACCAAAAAAAAAAAAAAAGGGACCAGAGGGCTACGCCCAGTTCAGGACCTTAACAATTCTGTACAATTCAAACCCTAGAAATGGAAACAATCGGGTCCACCCTCACGCTTATAAGCTCAGGAGATTACCTAACTTCACTACATTTGTAGGACACATACATCACACTACAAATTCTGTTGATTTCACATATTGGGAAAACGATACCAATACAAGTGTTACCATTCAACCTACCATCAACCCCAAGCGTGTTCACGGTGGTAAAAGAGTTAAGGGCATACAAGTAATACCCTATTGAACGACCGACTGATCAAGACCAGAACAGTACAACAGTCCGTTCAAGAACAAATGCGGTAGTACACTGCCTACAAAATCACAGCCATGCAATAACCTATCAGAAAGCTACCCATCATCCCCAGCCAGTCTATAGATAGTGTAGGATCACTGAGCGACACAAATCCAGGTCTCGGCAACTCAGTAAATGCCCAAGTCCACTCAGTTATTGCACAGACTACACAACTACAGAAACACAGAAATCCAGAACTTCAAGCAGTTTCACAAGCGCTGGGAGTAATGTTATCATTGACAGACATAGTGCCATGGGCCAAGTGCAACATGACATCTCTCGTACCATTCTTGAGCAAATAGGGCCCAGCGCATGACATAGGCTTGGCTCAGACATTAACACTTTCACCCTCCCTGATGGCACTAGCATCTGCCAGACATGGAGGAGAACTATAGGCACACTCATGCAGACCCATGCAGACTGTGTAGCTTAGTGGTTAAAGTACTAAGCTGTAAACTGAAATTCCCTTTACCTTTCCTAACATTTTACACTGACAGAATATCCCTTTGACCTATAATGTCATTCTGACCAATAGTATCATTGACAGTCCACATCAACCAAACTATTGAAATATCTGCAGAACACCTTCAGGAGAAATACAAAACAACCTCAGCTTACAATGCTGGTATGAAAGGATACTTAGCACATTCCTATCAAGGACAGAGGAAATATATAAAACAAACTGTAATGCTGCATGGAAAAGGAAAACCAGCTTCAAAATCATTGATTGCCATGTACCTTAAAACAGCAATCACAGAACCATACAGAGTGAATGACTCAACTGCACCAAGAGATCTGAAGGCTCACTCTACCAGAGCAATCGCAACTTCCTGGGCAGAGAAAAATGGGAATACTGCAGAGGAAATCTTTAGCAGCATGTAAGGACTAGGTACAAGACAACAAGTCTGACCTACCCTAGCAGAAGATTACTGCTTTTTAATGACCCATGATGTCATGAATGGAAAGTACCTCAGAGATTATCCCCCACAATGGTAGTTTACTCACCTGGTAAAGGTGATTGTGGGGGAATAAATCTCTGAGGCACTCCACATCCCGCCCAACAGACGTGTGAAAGACTCAACAAGTTTTCATACATTGTATGAATGTATGATACTCGCTATTACAAATTAGCAGGTTTGGACATCACCGTCTATATGTATAATGTAATAACAAAATAAAGTTACACAACAATTTTCTACCGCTAAGTGGTCACTACATATCTACACTCATTAACAGCAAAAGGTAGTAACAGATTATTGTTACAGATACAGCTTTGGAATACTGACCTTAGGAGAGCAGACCCCCCTCAGGTGGGGGATAGACTTTCTTCCAGTCACATGTGCATCAAGCAACCTATCAGGTGTACGCAACCCTTGATGTCATGAATGTGGAGTGCCTCAGAGATGTATTCCCCCACAATCACCTTTACCAGGTGAGTAAACTACCATTTTTGCTCATGTACCTTTCCAGTATAAAATAAATAAACTTTAAACTCCCCTTCCCCACTCCCAATCTGCTCAGGAATACCCCAAGGGTCTGTCCTTGGTACAAATCTTTTTACCATTTTTCTGAATGTCCTCCCTGTGACAAGGCTGAATAAGACCCTGCCCCATCTGTTATGCAGAAAGAGTTTAACGCAAGGGTCTG